>JAJQWJ010000004.1:59606318-61041318 GCA_023637945.1 Phaethornis superciliosus
GACCTGATTTGTAATGCAAGTGAAAAACTTCATTAAAAGCTCATCAAACTATTGTCCCTGTTCTATTCATTTTAATAAATATGTTGTGTTTGTTAAAATCAATTAAAGTCAAGGAGTAGCTTCTGGCAGGCACTGAATTATATACATATATATTCCTTAAATGGAGCAAAGCCTGTGCATCATCCTGTATGCATGCTTCCTAAGATATTAAAATGTCATCCTGGAGATTTATTTTGTCTCTGTTTACTGCTATGCATTGTGTATATATATTCAGCAACATAAGCTCTACATAATATGCACAAGAAGTTACTACTTGGTGCTGGTCTTTAATGTTTCCCAAATAACAGTTTGGAAAGATTTTTAATGGGGGATGGAAGCAAGTATCTCAATGCCTATAGGGTTATTGATGGCAGGGGTTTTTTTGAGAAGTGAGTACTTGACACTTAAATCACAGGTGTTAAAAGAAAAAAAGTATCAACATATTTATTTACATGCAAGTTATCTAACTGTATCCTTCACTACCAGATGTGATTATTACGCTATATAAAGTTGTTTGTTTCTTTTTGTAAAGTATAGCCATTAATTTTTTTTCCCTGTCAATTGTCAGGTGTGTTCTGATGATTTTCAGGCAGAGAATGCAGTCAATGAGGTAATGTGTGTATTAAAACACTACCTCTTAGATCAAAATTAAGTGGAAATCTTAATACTGGCTTTTCTCGTTTGCCAATGTTGACATTTCCCAGGAAAATATTGAAATAGAGGAACTACTGTATATCCTGGGAAAAAATATCTTCATTTTTCTATCAAAAATATACTATCTTTAGACTTTAAAAGTTATTTTCTTCCAATCACTAGGTTTCACAGCAAGAATGTCAGTTACATTTCCCCTGCTCATGTTGCAGTTCTGTTAATCATGCAAGTGGTGTCCCAAGTCTTTCGTGATGTAGTTAACTTTTCTTTCTAAATTTTAATATTCTTTTAAAAGTATGCTGTATTGAGCCATATTCCATAATCTAGGTATGTAGACTTCTATTTTCAGATCTGGAGAAATGACAGGGTTTTTAAACAGGAAACATACTTTAATTTCAGATCTTCTTTTTTTTTCCCCAGTTAATAGAATAAAAATGCCTGTGGCAATTTTGTGAGTTTTTCAAAGAGTATTTTAAAGTGTGGCATGAGTTACTTTTATTATTCAGGTGATTACAGGTAATTTAAGGGTAGACACTGGCTTTTGTTTCCATTGCGCTTGCTCTACTTGCTGGCAGAGAAAAGTTAGGTTCTGTTTCCCAGTTTTCAGTTTTGATGTGGAAACCTGAGGTCAGAAGAGAGCGGGGGGATCTGTTAATGCAGTAGGTGAAAAAATTGGTGACAGTCACGCGGAAGTAACCAACATTAATGGGAATCACTTCTCCTTAACAAAATGGCCAACAAGGGGATTGGTTTTTTCGTTGTGTTTTTGGTTTTTTGGGTTGTTTTTCTGTCCCAGTCACTCATTCTGAATCAAGACTGGTTACATTACAAGATGGTAGAAAGGGACTTAGTCTGAAGCGGTTTGAGGAACAAAAGCGGGTTTGAGGGCATAGCTGCTTTAAGAGAAATAAAAGCAGTTCTCCAAAATGATGAAACCAGATGGCTGTCTGCTTACCCTACTTGTATTTTAACGAATTTTCTGTCACTCATCCCCCCACATCCCACTACTGCGGCCGATACAGCGTGTCCCATATGGAAGGACCCGGTCCGCCGCCCTTCCCAGGTCTCTATAGGACCCGGTCTGCCGCCCTTCCCAGGGAGGGACCGGCGCTCATCCCCGCTCCAAGTGCCTGCAGAAGCGTGAGACTCCCACCCGGCTTGCCAAGCCCTGGGCAGGTTCGGAGAAGGAGAGGGGAAGCCACTGCCCTGACCCCGGCAGGTTCGGAGAACGAGAGGGGAAGCCACTGCCCTGACCCCGGCCAGGGACTTGTGAGGAGCCGCCCTCCCGCCAGGAAGCCCAGAGCCCACACGGAGGCGGCTCCGCGCCTGCGCACTGCCCTGACTCGCGGCCGTTGGCGGCGGTGTGTGGGGCCAGGCTGTGAGCGCGGCCTGGGGCGGCGGCCCGGCTGGGGCTGGGGCTCCGGGGCGAGGCCGGGGGACAGCAGTGCCCTGGTTCTGCTGATTGCGGTGAGCATCGACTGGGGCAGGCACCCTCTCCCTTTATCCGTGTGCCGCGGGACGCAGTTAGCCGGAGGGGATGGTCTGCATCCTGGACTCGGGCTAAAGTGGCGGTGGGATTCTGGTGGATGGCGCTCGGCGGAGGGAGGGAGGTGAAGGCTGTCGCCTCCTTTCTCCCCGCGCAGGGGGGAAGCGGTTTGCCCGTCCTTTCCCTCTCTTTGGCGGCTCTGCAGCCCCCCGAGTGAGTCCTCCGAACCGCCCCTCAGCAGCCGGGCGGCTGTAACCCACGGGCTGGGGGTGCGGGGATGCCGCGCTCTGCACCCCGCGGCCTGAGGTGGCTCCCAGGCGGGGCCGCCCTCCTCCCGCCCCCTCCGGCGGGGTCCTGGAGCCCTGCTGACCTCTGCCAGGCTGCGGTAAAGATTTGTTGCCTACGAGCTGCGTGAATAAAAAGAGATGTTTTAGTCTGCGAATAGTGGTAGCCGTCAGTTGTGTTTGTGTTTGGCAGCGAGCTGCTATAGTGAAGAGTTTGTTTCTACATTCCCGTCTTCTACTACCAGTCTGCAAAATAATCACAACTTTTTTTACTCTCTCTCTCTTTTTTTTTTTTTTTTTTTTAAAGTTTCTTCAAATTATTTTAAAGATAGATGGAAAAGACAGTAGTATTTTCTTTTCTCTATAATGGTTACCTAGGGTTTTAGTAAGAATGGAGATAAAGCTTGAGGTTCTCATCTCTACGTGTATCAAGCAAAGAAAACCATGGCCTCGCATCTCATGGATTGGACAGGTAAGTGGAAAGAACTGTTTAAATAAAATTCTGCAAGGTTAGGTTTTTAAATTATGTAAAACTTTGCTCTTCTGTTTATGGAGAGTGGGGCGGGTGGGTTAAAAAAAGTCTTAGGAGGTGATTCGAATGTACCCTGCTTTAAGAGTTATTGAAACAAAAGGCTTGGTTTTCTGTCTTACTGACTCGGGGCTGGAGATTTGAAGTACCTCAGATAAATAAGGGAGAGGGGTTTTTGGTTGTTTTTTTGTTTGGTTTTTATTTCCCAAAAAACACCAGACACCTTTTTGAGATGTTGTTTTGATGGTTCTCGATTTTTGTAGCCTGTTTTTAGATTACAGTGTTGCAAAATCATGAACAAATGTTTTTTCTCTTTCTGTCATGCATCTGTTATAAGACATGCTTTTTAAAGCTTGTTTGATGAGACTAAATTTTTTTTTCTCCTAATACATGGTTTGTGTTTGAGTAGGAAACAGTTTCTTCTGTTGAAACCACTGGCAAAAATCTGAGTTAAATACTGTAAGATGAGACAAGCAGTGTCTGTTTTGTTGTGTTATTATTTCTTGTCAGGTCTTTTAACTGAGGTGCTTTGAAAAACTTTTTAATACTGATTGTAAAGTTAGTTTGATAGGTTGGAACCAGTGAGCCAAATTCATAAGCAGTATAGTCTGAAGCTAGATCTGATGTTATACTCTAAAGCAAACCTATCAAAAAATGAAGTTAATGTGGTAACTTCAGCTGCAACATCTTTATTATTTTTTTTCCCTAACATTTTTATCCCTGCAGTAATTTGCAGTCTTACATGGAAAGGGACATTTCTAAAAATGAAATGTTCCTTTTTCTTTGAACAGGAAAAAGAGGCTGTATTTCTTCTAGATGATAAACATATAAATGAAATTAACTTGGCATCAGGGAAGACGAAGAAGAAGATTCCTCGGCTGCAATCATTGTTGAAAAATGTAGTTGTTTTGACAACATCAAGAAATGGTTAAGTATACATCTTGTGTACTACAAACTTGTTTGTTTTATTTGTAGTTTTAACAGTTTGGGAAGGCAGAATATCCAAAGGATCTGCCAGATCACTGTCAGCTTCAGAACTGTGACTAAGGTGGAAGAGAAGTAATTTTAAGTACTTCACAATAATGTTCTTCAAAACATCTCTTACCTGATGAATATAGGTGCATGGTTGGCAGGAATGCTTAAAACAGGAGAGCTGTTTCTTTGGAATAAAGATCAGGACTGCTTGAAAATTGTACCAGCAATCGAAGAGTCTAGGAGAGTAGTTGCAGCAGTTGAAGGTAGGTTTTTTCAGTTAGTTTTTTTAAAAATAAATGAGGGTGTGAGTGTTTTCCTTTTACGTTTTACAAAAGTAAAAGCTACATTCTCCAATTGTTTTGCATTTGTATCATTTGTGTGCTATTAAGTACTTGACAAATGTCCTTACTGTCCTTCAGTCTAACAGAGGAGCAGAAACGATTCTGTGTTATGTTTGTTGTGTCTTGTTTTCTTTTCCCAGAGTGTTTAATGAGATTGTACTTGTATGTATCTGGAGATGGCAGAAAGGCACTATTAACTACTCCTACAGCATGTGTCTTTCTGTGGGAGAGCACGGAACATGAAAATACATCCTCTTGCAAAAATTCTTCTTCTGGGCGTTGGACACGAATTCTGCCTCATGAATCAGTCATGTTGCCTTCTACTGAAGAAAAAGAAATTGGAGTTCATGCTGCTTTCATACAAAATGAGGTAAAAAATAATCCTTAAAGCAATCATTTACTCTCTTAAATAAATTAGAGCCACAGAAGCTACAGTAAATTTTGAGAGCAATTGTTGGCCTCTTCGGTGTTGTGTGTAGGCTTAATTGTTCAGTTCCTCTTAGATTAAATGACAATGTAACAACAGCCATAGTTGATCATATCCAAGGTTTACCTGGCCCCATATTATTCTTACCAGGTTTTATATTTCTGAATTAACACATGATGTTATTTAATCTAAATTGTATTAGCTATTGACCTAAACGCATAAACAATTAAGGAGAAAATTGTGCCTACCCAAGGTTTGGAGTTCATTCTGGTTTTGATTGTGTGTTGCTTTTTTTCTCTCCAGATACTGGGTGATCGCTGTTTGTGTTCTTTTGTGTTTTACTCTGGGGAATATTTGGTGCTCACGTTTTTGTCTCTACAGTGGCCTGAAAGTAGCTTTAAATATGTTAGGTAAGTTCAAGGATATTTGAAGTTTCATCAGTTTAGGAGAAAGTTTTTTATTATGAAATGCTTTGGAGCTAGGATTCAGAGCTGTGCTTGAACATGTTTACTTTGGTGTCCCGTTAAACTATGTTTACAAGAATCTGCTTCTGTTTGCATGGTCTGTTTCTTTTCCAACCCCCCTGCACAGGCAGGGTCACCTTCCACTAGACCAGCTTGCACAAGGCTTCATCCATCCTGGCCTTAAACTTCTCCGGGGAGGAGGGCGTAAAAAACTTCCCTAGACAACCTATTCCAGTATCTTACTGCCCGCATGCTTGAAGAATTTCTTCCTAATATTTAGCCTGAATCTACGCTTTTTCAGTTTAAAAGCATTACCCCTTGTCCTATCACAATCCTTTGTGGTGCTGTCCTGTAGGCCCCTTTCATGTGCTAGAAGGCCACTGTAAGGTCTCCCTGGAGCCTTCTCTTCTCAAGGCTGTATAGCCCCAACTCTCTCAGCATATAACAGGCATCTATATTTATTTGCATGTTCTATTCGGGCATATAGCCCGAATTCCTGTCCCATAAAAATGACTCTCAGTGCTCAGACATAGTTTTTAAACACATGTAAATAAATACACAATCCTTTTCATTTGTCCAGTTTTTGAAGAAAAATAGGTGGATTATTTTTTTTCTTTATCTGTAATCCTTGTGTTTTTTTACTGTATATTAATCTTTCAGCATAACTGGATGTTGCCTTTCTTTTGCTATTCAGTTCTTTGCCATACCAGATCCACTGGGTACAGCAGACTTGTTCTCTTGTTAATTTGGTTCCCCAGTGTGTGTCTGTAAAGTCAAGAGGAGCTTTGCTGTGTTCATTTGCAAGAGATGGACTTCTCCTTGCGGTGGCTGTTAATCAAATTGATCCAAAGGTATGAATGATAAACAGTTCTTAATTTAAGCTAGTAGTTCATTGTGAAAGGGGTGGTTAACAACAATTTAATAACACATTTTTCAGACTAATTTTTCAGCGTTCATATTGATATCTGTGATTATTTTCACACTGATATACATATATGAAAAATTCTTGTACAACCTGTGATTTTTTTCTGGTGTTGCTAAGAAATCCATGTACGCTTCACTGCAGTTTCTATTTAGATACAATTACAAAGACATTAATTTCAGTTACTGCATTGCAGCTTGAAAGGTTCTGAATGACTCGGTCAGACCTCAGCCTATCAGGTATTAGAGGTGGTAGTCCCACTTCATTACATTATTCCCTCTAATGATTCAGAGGCCAAATTCTGATGTACTTTTTAGTTACAATTATGTCAGGGAATATGGACCAACTAATTTAGTGTACAAGGATGAGATGGTGCAGTCCTTCAAAGCTCCAGTTGTTATTCACTAACCCATCTCAGAAAGGTAATCTTCAAAATAATTGAAGATTTTAGAAAAAGTTATGTTAAAATATTGACCATATAGTAATTTTTATTTTTCAGATGTAGAAATAGGTATAAAAATAAATACTCTAAATAGAAATAAGTATTGAAGTGCAATGTCACTTTCATCTCTAGAAATGTTTTCAGTACACAAAATATAATGCATAATGTGCTAATAGAAATTATTTTTATAGTAATAATATTTTGATGCAAACATTTGTATTTTCTTTACAATTACTTTTTTTTTTCCTAGGCAACTCAGATTTTGTTTTTAAATACTTTGAATTGTGTAACTGTTTCGGGTAGCCTTAAAGGCTGTAGTAGCAGGAATAGCAAGGTGCCATCCAAGTTTATCAGGTGAGTAATTACTGTTATTTCTGCTGTTATTGTGGGTTTTTTGATTTTGTGTTGTAGGGGCTTTGTGTTGTTTTTGTTTCTTTTAACTTTTGATACATAAATTTGACAGAAAAAAAAAATACTCTTTCCTCTCCAATTTAGATCTTACTGGGTTGTTGATATGAGTTGGACTCCTGATAGCCTTTTCTTGGCTTGTATGTTAAAACGTGGATCTTTGATTTTATTGACTTGTATGGGTGAAATGCTGACCCTGATAACTTCTGGCTGCTCTGTAGAATTTGGACCAGCAGAGTTTATTCCACTTCATCCACTAATAACATACAGGTAAAGGGTTTGAAAATGTCTTATACATTTTTATTATATGATGATATTTTAGTTTCTAGCATTTTTTACAATTTTACATAATTTTCATCTTTAAAATTCTTTCTTTTTCTTTTCACATGCCTTCTCAGTATCTGTTTCTCATTCTTAGTTGCCTTCTTTTTCTTTTAATGGGTGTATCATAATGAAAATTGGCATTGTGACAATGTAAGTATACATTGAGTGAGTTTGTTTCTTAGAAGTGTCTTAATTTAGTAATTAAAATAATATGATTTTATGATGTGAGAAGAAATTAGAAAAGACTTTAGAGAAGTTCTAAAAGTTCATATTTATTTTAATACAGTAGTATTTCACAACTCGCTATTCAATTTTACCTGTAGATCACATTTCTGTTTCAGATTTTGTAAGTCTGCATGGACAAAATCAGTTAGCCTTTTCAATTGTTTTTTAGGGTACTCAGACCTTAATTTTCTGTTAATTCTGAATAAATAAAGCCAGAGAGTGTGTAAGAATAGCATCTTGTGGAAATACCTTGTGGCATTGTAACCATTTCTTAAACTGTGGATGGAAAGTCAGATAGTAAAATCTATTAAAGTACCTCAGTTACAGTTATTTACTGGCTATGGAGCTGCTCTATTTTCAAATAATTCTTTTTGGGCTATTAGGAAATGAAAAAATCCAGTAATTTTAAACGTAATTTCAAACTATGCAGCTAATACTAGAGCACATGCACTATGCAGTTTGTATGATTTCTTCATAAGAAAGTAGTTCAGAAAACCTCTTTTCTAATACTTGTGTTTTGATCCTAAATATTTCTGTTCAATGTCTGAAGTGATTATGAAATACTAGGATTCATATCTTGAGGGTTTGTTTTTCACACATTACTTTATTAGAAGCTACTTAGAGTTAGGTCTTCCAGCACTTGTCATACACAACAGGAGCTAGATAAGGAAGCACGATATGAATTTAAAGTTAAATCATGAAGATATATATATTTTAGCAAAATAAGATAATACTGAAAACTGGTTTTGTATTAGTTTTTAAAAGTTGCAACTGAAGTAAAATGCTTACACCTTGCAAGTGTTAATAGTGTTATCAATAGTATCAATATCTTTTAGAAATGTAGACACTTCCTTACTATTCTTAGCAGTTCATAATTAACAGAAGTGTTAGTATTAAATGTTTGTAAGTGATTGATTCTGTATTCTGTTTATATTACATATCATATTACATATGATAGTCGCTTCTTACTTTATGATATGTCTTTATTTCAGACAGCAGCACGCTTTTTGTCAAGACTCCAGTCAGTCTCTTGGTTCTTCAGCTTCTGAAAGTGACCTTATGAGACAAAGGTTCTCTGTTGCTTCCCATTCAAGATTACCCTACCTCATTGTCTCTGATGGGTACATGATAACACTGCTTAAGTTTCCTAACAGCCTTTTACCATCAGAATTCATAAGATCCCTTTTGCTTGATTCAACCCAACGACTTGAAAATATCCGTCAGAATTTGCTGAACTCCAAGGTAGGGTTATGAATTATTTTGTATGAGTTTATATAAAAGATGCATATTCTTTAAACTGAGTGTCTTGGTGTAGTTTACTGTGATGTTTGTATAAATCCCTTTGAATTATAAATGAATACACAGTTCTCTCTGAAATTTTATTCCATTTTCTGGGTGACATTTTAGTCAAATATAATGAAACTTTTAACTGTCACTGTGTATTCTTTCTTGAACTGTAAAAGAAATTGAGATTTCTATATCTAGAGAGCTGGTTCAGAGTATTAGCAGGCATTATTCAGTATATGTATGTTGGTAGGTATGAGATACTTGACTAGTAAGAATGCAAGAAAGCACACGATATGGACAGAGTTTCCTAAAGCAGGTTCCTTCAGTGTGAAGCAAAGTAAAGTGGTCTAGTGCTGAGAAAATGTTGCGTTCCTGAAGCGTGGTCAAATGATGTTTTTCTCTGCAATATATGCCTGCTGGCCTGTTCTCCCTTTTTGTCTGAGACTTCTAAACTGAATCTTTTTACTGAGGAGACCAATTTCCTTCTTTTCTTTAGAAAGTCTCTGGTTAATAAAAAGAGATAATAAATTTTGTGTTACTCTTATTTCTTTCAGTCTAAAGGGAGACCTCTGTGTTCACGATCACTGTTGTCTTTAAAAGCAAGTCTTTTAAAACACACTCAAAACCAAAGTTCTATCTTTTCCACCATTCCAAAATTCCTGGAAGGGGACACAACGGAAGTGATTGAGAAAACCATGGATTTGCTGGTACTTAATAACATTTTTCCAACTATAATTATGCAAATAATGTAACTTTAAGGTATTCTAAATCTAAAGAATTTTCTTTTTCACACAATATGGGCATATATGCTCTGACTAGATATATTTAGAGAAATTTAATACTGGTTAAATTCTTGTTTTCTTTCTAAATATGAGGAATGTGGTCATTTTTCTCAACTGATACTGTTTTTTCAAGAATATTTTTTCTTCAAGCAGTGCATTGAGTTTTTGAAAAATAGGTGCTATTTTACATATACTTTCGTTTACTGTAGTTTAATAGCTTCACTTTTAAAATGATATGTAGCATTCCAGTACTGTATATACTGGGACTGTAAAGTATATTAATAAGCCCTGTATTATCATACTTAATAAACAAGATATTTATCCTCCGTTTTAGAGGATTATCCCATCAGTTCCAAGAGTTGTACATGACTTTTAGAAGAATGACTTTTTGATCAAAGTTATTGTGCATCCTTTTGCAGCTGTGTAGGTCGCTTTGTTACCCTTGTACTCAGCCTGGGTGAGGCCATACTTCAGCTGTGCAGTTTTTGGGCACTGCAGCATCAGGAGGACATCAAGGTTCTGGAGAGGGTACAGAGAAGAGCAGCTAGGGTGATCAGGAGTCTGGAGAACAGGTCCTGTGAGGATAGGCTGGAGAAGCTGGGGGCTGTTCAGCCTGGAGAAGAGGAGGTTGAGGGGGGACCTTACTGCTCTCTAGAGCTACCTGAAAGGAGGCTGTAGTGAGGTGGGTGTTGGCCTCTTCTCCCCAATGACTGCTGGTAGGAGAAGAGGTAATGGGTTCAAGTTGCTCCAGGGGAGGTTCATATTGGATATTAGGAAAAATTTATTCATGGAAAGATTGGTGAAGCATTGGAAGAGGTCACCCAGAGAAATAGTGGAGTCACCATCCTTGGAGACTATTCAAAAAAAGGGGTAGACATGGTGCTTCAGGAGATGATTTAATGGTAAAGGTGGATTAGGACTGACAGTTGGACTCAGTCTTGAAGGTCCTTTCCAACCATGATGGTTTGATGGTTCTGTGATGTGACGTTTTTGAGCTTATATTGAATGGCTTTTACATCTTACAGGTACTGAGCAAAAACCCTTCCTCATACTCTGGACTTAATAAAGGATAGGGTTTCTTTTTTTGGTATAATAACTACTACTGTGCTTACAGTGTAATTCTTTTGTTTCTCTTAGGTAATTTAGTTTCTGTCTGTACAAGTGTGCTGAATAGACACATTTGTCTTGATATATAGATGAAACAGCTGTGAATTAAACTTATTAACAATAAAGAAATTTAATTAAGCATAAAGATTTCACTTATGAGACTGACTAAATGGTGATTCTTTACAGGCTATGTTCTTTCTCAATAGGCTTGAATTAAATGGTTGATTTATTTTGTCTTTTTGTTTGTTTGTTTGATTTAGGACTATGAAGAAGAATCAGATGATGAAAAGCAGTTTTTCAATAGCTCTTCCAGTTTCTGTAGCCAAAGGATCCAGTCAGATGTTGGTAAAGCTGATCAAGGCCACTTAGAATTTGCATCAATGTTTGATACTATCCATGCAAAAGACAATAATGAAGGGAAAGATAAGTTATCAGTTGAACTCTGTTCCATTCAGAAGAACCTCCTTGCTGCATGGCAAATAGCAATTTCAAAAAATATGGAAGAGAAAGATTTGTTGCTGAATTACACTGTGAATTGCATTATCCATTTTTTCAACATACTTCAGTTTGTGAAATGTTCTTTCTTAAACCAGGATACTTCTTTAAAAAAGTCTGTGAAGAATACTCACTGGATGCATTGTGTCCTAAATTATTTTCAGCATTGTTTAACTGTCTTGTACTGGCATTCAAGAGCTTGTCTAACTGAACACATAGCAAAGCTGACATTACAAACTTTAAAACTGATGTTTGTACAACATGAAGATCAGCTGTTCTCAAAAAACCTTTTGGCGTGCTTCTGTCTTTTGAAAATGATTTCTTACACTCTGAGTAGCGTGGGTATACTACACTATGAGAATTTTTTTGCTTCTTCTTGTGGTAATAGTCTTGTGGAACTTGACTCCCTCACTGTGCCTATTTTTCAAGTTCTGGATGAGAATACTACTCAGCAACTCAGCTCACTGAAATCTCTACTTAGAGAGCCCCCTCAAGGAGTAAACCCTGATGCAAAAACAGAAAAAAGGTATGAATGATCTTAGCATGGCAAAAAAAAACCCCAACACAGGACTACCAGGTAACTGAAGTTAGTCAGCAGGCAGGACTTGTTTGACTAACCTGATCTCCTGTAACAAAGTGACCTGCTTAGTGGATGAGGGAAAGGTTGTGAATGTTGTCTGCAGTCTACCTAGACTTTAGTGAAGGCTTTGACACAATTTCCCACAACAGTTTCTTGGAGAAACTGTCTGCTCCTGCCTTGGACAGGCATATGCTTTGCTGGGTGAAAAAGTGGCTGAATGACTGACCTCAAAGAGTTGCAGTGAGCATAGTTAAATCCAGCTGGTCACAAGAGGTGTTCCCCAGGGCTCAGTGTTTGGGCCAGTTCCTTTTAATAACTTTATCAATGATCTGGACAAGTGTGTCATGTGCACCCTCAGGTTTGCATGTGACACCAAGTGGAGTGGGATTGTGTACCTGCTTAAGGGCAGGAAGGTTCTATGGAGAGATCTGGACAGGCTGGATGAATGGACTTAGGCCAATTGTATATACTTCAGCAAGGTCAGCTGTCGGATTCTTCGCTTAGATCATAGCAAACCTATACAACACTACAGGCTTGAGGAAGAATAACTCATTATGAGCCAGCAGTGTGCCCAGGCGGCCAAGAAGGCCAACAGCAACCTGTATCAGAAATAGTGCGGCCAGCAGGACTAGGGAAGTGACTGTCCCTCTGTACTTGGCACTGGTGAGGCCACATCCCAAATACTGTGTTCAGTTCTGTACACTTCACAACAAGAAGGATGCTGAGGTGTTGGAGTATGTCCAAAGAAGGCCAAGAAAGTGATGGAGGGTCTGGAGCACAAGTCTTAAAAGGAGTGCCTGAGGAAATTGGAATTGTTCAGCCTGGAGAAAAGGAGGTTGAGGAGAAAGCTTGTTTCTCTCAACAGTTGCCTGAAAGGATGCTGTAAGGGTGGTGTTGGTATCTTCTCCCAAGAAACAGAACAAGAGTGGATGGGCTCAAGTTGTGCCAGGGGAGGTTTAGATTGGATATTAGTAAAAATTTCTGCACTGAAAGGATTGTCAGGCATTGGAAGAGTTTGCCTAGGGAAGTGGTGGAGTTACCATCTATGCAACTACTTCAAAGGTGTGTAGATGTGTTTAGGGACATCATTTAGCAGTAGACTTGACAATGTGCTGGGTTAGCTGTTGGACTTGATGGTCTGAAAGATCCTTTCCAACCTAAATGTTTGTATGATTCTGTATATTGAAACAACAGTTTTGTTTTTCAGTTATACAGTAATGACATAGTTTTGTCTTAGTAAACCAGCCCAATCATGCTGGTTTGAGCTCACAGTCATAGTTGAATATAGTTAGGTTGACTTAAGTAATTACTGCCAACCCATTCAGAGATAATTGGTCACCACCACGTCTGGTGGTGCAGCATCAGTCTGGGTATTAGCTTAAGAAGCTTTTGCTGCCTCTTTCCCATCCCACTCCTCCTCATGCAGAATTTCCAACAGAGACAAGAATTTCTGTGGAGCAAAGAGTCTCCTCATACACTCTGTATCTACAATGTTGATTTAGTCAGTAAAGTTTGCACTGGGTGATGGATATGGTGTCCCAGAGAAATAAGAAAAAATTCATGTTGAAACATACTAAGAGATCAGAGCTGTTTCTTCTTTGAAGATACACACATAAGCTTGAAAGAAATGTGTTCTCCAGCTATTAGAAGTATACTGTTACCACTGGAGTATTTCTCTACTGCAAAACTTGAATCCAGATCAAAACTTGAATCCTTTTCTGAGATTGAGAACCTAAGAAGTAGTAAAACTGACAAATTTGTCTTAATATAGTAAAATCTATGATTTGATGAGCTTAAGATACAATACTGTGTTCATTACAAATTTGATAGGCAAATTTCTGTTGTCTCTGAGAAGATAATCAGCTTTTTTAATTAATGGTGCTTCAGGTTCTGAGCTCTAGGCATGTGACTGACTATCTATTAATAATGGAAAGAGCAGGGCTAGAGATGAAGGTGCTGATGTGCTGTAGTGCTCTGCAACCTGTTTCAAGTCCCTGACAATGTGTATTGGCAGGTGTTGGTAAGCTTATTACATATCTGAAATGATACATCTGTGCTGGGCAGCAGGGACTTGGGAGCCCTAAAAACATACTACCTTAATTTTATATTTAATCAGTTTTGTTTATAAAGACTCTGATACCTATTTTGAAGTTTATCTAGCTTATGTCCCATTGTCAAAATAGCATGGAATTCTTTTTGGGTGCCTTTGGGTACTTGAAATATGTTGCTGCATTTATGCAAATGGATAAGAATCAGTGCCTGTTTGTAAAAAACAAAACAAAACAAAACCCAAAAACAACTAAGGCAAAGAATGATTCATTTTACTTGCCTCACTGAAGTCAAGAATGTAGTTGTTAACATACAATTTAATATTCAGATACATAATGCAAAACACATAATGAAAAAAATGAATGTAACTAACTTAAACTTTGATGTTTTTCCTAATACTTCTTGAACTGCAGGTTGATTTTTTTGTGGCGATTATTGTATAAGAAAGTGGTTTTATATCAGATGCAGCTGAACAGAAAAGTGAACAAGCATGCAGAAGAAGAGTCTGTTATCTCATTGCTTTTAAGTCACATACAAGCGACCCTCCAGTCTTCAGGAGTGATTTCAGAACAACGTTTGAAGATAAATTCTGTTTCTGGTTAGTACTGCAAATGTTAGGTAGTTGTGTGGTTAACTGAATACTAGGAAAATTAGGTTGTTGAACTGTATGAAAATCAATACCTCACCGTCAGATTTTTTTTTTAAATTTAATTATGACACTTTTCTTAAAATTCTAATCAGAATTTTTTCCTAATTTTTTTCCTAATTTCTTCCTTCCCAGTACACAGTGTAGATGATATTATAATTTTTAGAGCTCATTGTGCTAAATAAGAAGATTGTCTTGACTTCACTTTGCTTTGAATCATGTCGTCGGTAATCTGAATGCAGGGTCTGCATTCTGATGTTATTTCTACTGAATTATTTCTTCTGAACTAGATCCACATTTATCTCTTGCTGGATTTCTATGTAGAAATTCTGTTCACTTCATGTGATCACTGTGGTCATGAGTGTGTTGTGTATATGAATGCAGTCAGCCTCAAGTAGGCATCCAATATAGTGTATTATTATATAATATGACTTACTTTATTATATTTATTTTGCATACAGTATATGATTGCAGCCTAATTTCCTGCACAGAACTTCCTTCCTGCACTTGCTCTTCCTTCAGCCTTCCACAGTAATAAGTCCAGCTTGCCATTTATGTCTCCCACCAGAGTTGTTCCCCCTCCATATTCTTGATCTCTCTCCCTTAAGTGATCCTTCTAGCTTCTTTTCCTACATCACTCCATACAATACATAAGGTCCTTCATGTCTCTTTCAGTCATCCTGACAATGCATGAAGCTTCCCACCCATTCTTTATGTTTTAGTGTTTGGTTTGCCAAAAGAATATGACACAGTTAGATGAGATAGAGTAACATGTATGTTGATGGACCAGGTGATACCTGAACTGGCTAGCTGCAGGATAAAGTGGCAGATTCACCCTAGTCTTCCTATATATGGTAGCACTATTTTTTTTCCCCTTCTTCTGTTTTGCCCGGGAGCTCTGCTGTTTAACTCATACCTTTCTGACAAACACAGGAACTGACAAACAAAATTTGAAATTGGAGTAGAGGTGGAGAGGTGACATTTAAAGGGGTGAAACCTGTAACAGCCCATAGACTTGTTTGAAAGGGCTTCTAAGCTGAAAAATAATAGGTGTGTTTTACTTGCTAACTAATTTAAAAAAAATGGGCAAAGGTGTGCAAAGTCATCTTCTCTCAGATGCTCAAAACTTAATTTTAGCTCTTCAGGAAAATCATGTTTTCTACTCTGCTTTTCATAAACTTATAGTAATGAAGTAAGCGTGTGTGTGTTTGCACATGTAAAACTTTTAACTGTGGAGCTTTTGATTTGTAATACATATGCCTTTTGTAGGTGAGGAGAAGTTTCTCTTAGGCTCATACAGAGAATCTGTGGACATTTGGAAAAGATCTCTTTGTGAAGTCAAGGCAAAAGGTAAGACACAAAATCTTTCTTGAGGGTGGAGAGAGCAAGTTGTCATTTTTTGTGGTTACAGCTCTCTATTTGTCCTTTAAAAAAAGGGCTCAAGACATGTTTCTGAGCAAGAAAGACACAATGAAAAACAAATTAACAAAAATCAGTTCCTTTAGTAAAAATCAAATGACATAGCATTTGGGAGTAAGAAAATGAAGTATTTTGTGTCAGGAGTTTATTTAGGAGTTGTTTTGGAACAGATATCATAGAATCATAGAATTGGCTGAGTTGGAAGGGACCTCAGAGATCATCATGTCCAACCCTTGGTCCACTACCGCTGCGGTTACCAGACCTGAGTGCCACATCCAGTCTCTTTTTAAATATCTCCAGGGATGGAGAATCCACCACTTCCCTGGGCAGCCCATTCCAATGTCTGATCACTCTCTCTGTAAAGAAATTCTTTCTAATATCCAACCTAAACGTCCCCTGGCATGACTTAAGTCCATGCCCTCTTGTCTTGCTGATAGTTGCCTGGGAGAAGAGCCCAACCCCCCCCTGGCTCCAGCCTCCTTTCAGGGAGTTGTAGAGAGCGATGAGGTCTCCCCTGAGCCTCCTCTTCTCCAGGCTGAACACCCCCAGCTCCCTCAGCCTCTCCTCACAGGACTTGTGCTGGATCCCTTCACCGGCCTGGTTGCCCTCCTTTGGACCTGCTCCAGGACCTCAATCTCCTTCCTGAACTGAGGGGCCCAGAACTGGACACAGGACTCGAGCTGTGGCCTCACCAGGGCTGAGTACAGGGGCAGAATCACTTCCCTGGACCTGCTAGACACATTCTCTGTGTCTCTTTACAGAGAAGAATTTTGATGCTTATTTTGATTAGGAATACCTCCTGCAAAAAGAATTGAGGATATTGGAGCATGATGAGTGCCTAAGCTATTTCGTTGTTGTTTAGGCATCCTTTAAAGGCTAGGGGTCCCTTAAGCAATACTGTCTTTGTCTATGTCTTAACAATTATATACTGTATTATTCTGAAAACCCCCAGATCTGTATAAGTAAAACTTGTGGATGAGCATGATCTCACTCATAACTTAGAGGCTGTAGGAGGGTCACATCTCCTAAAATAGCTGCACTCAAGATCTTCTTCTCAGAGTGTATGTTTACATAGATTCATTCCTAGAGAGGATGGAACTAGGGCTACCAGACCTGCTGTGTTTGTGTTTGGTGTTTCTTTTCTAACACAGCTTGTGCACTTTTTTCTCTTTCAATGCAGGAGGAAAAAGAACATGTTTTCTTCAGAGTAGATATTATCTTGCAATATTGTTTTGCCACCTGTATCAATATAATTTGTGTGAGGCTCAGGGGCTCTGTGATCATCTGGTAAGAGAGATTCTAAAGCGATCACAGCTCTCAGCTGTCAGTGACATGGAAAAGTTTTCAGGTATGTTTATTTTGAATAAAAATGGTAAGATATGTTGATACTGTTCAAATAATGTAATATCTAAATTCTGTGCCATCATACACACACTTGACAGACTGCTTTTCTTTTTACACTAGACTTAAGTCTGTTCAGTGACTTTAAAGGTATTTCTCTGATCCTCAGATGTTTTTTTCAGATGCATTTGTTGGAGTAAGGCTTTAGATAACTTTCATTTTATAGTTAATAGTGAAGCTTGAACTGGTAAATGTTCTTATATAAAAATCACTGAAGCAAAATAAGGTGGAAATCACATTATTTCATTTTATATTTTTTATTAACTTCTAAAATTAAATTAACATTTTTTTTAAGATGACACAATAAAATAGTGGATTTTAGATTATTCATCAGTTCCTAAATAGACAGTGACGATTTTTTGCAGATTCTTACAACTTTTTTCTATCAAGTTAGAGTTTGAAATCTAACTTTCTAGATTTTAACTTTTTTTTTTGACTCAGTATTGGTGTAAATTTAGATACTAGAGGTTTATTTTTAGTCATTAAAAATCAGGTATAAAAGTCTTTTAATACTACTATAACGTGCAACTAGTGTAAAAGGTTAAGCTCTGTAAGTACTGGAAGCTTTGTAAAGAAATTAATACTATAGTCTGTTTTAAACCCATGTTTTGCAAGCTGTGATTAAACACTTTTGGCATTCAGATTTAAAGTTATTTTCCTCATACTACTTTAATTTTATATCTGTTTTTAAGATATCAAGTATTTTCACCATGAACTGTGGATGGTAACAGATGTTCCTACAGAAACAGCTATGGCTGTGATTCGATGCATGGCAAGATTCATGGCTGCTTATTTCACAAATCATCTGCTCTATATCTTTCCACCCCACAATGTTGACATCCTGTGTCCCCTTCACATCAAACAAGGTATTTTCAATAAAAGAACTTTAAATGCAGTGCTTAACTTATCATCTATATATATATATCAGTGCTGTCTGTTATGCTTTAACTGGATGATTTATAGTTTCAGCACAATTAACTGCAAAGATAAAATAACCTATTTTTTCAGGTACTTTTGTTAAAGGGCAAGTGTGTCTGTGGGACTGATGTTATGCATTTCTTGATTATTGAATTGACAGTTTGGTGTGGGCAATGAATTACATCATGTGTAGAACAGAATCATTAATAGAATGATTTAGGTTGGAAAAGACCTTTAAAACCATAAATTGCAAGCCATTAACCAAACACTGCCAAGTGTGATGTTGACAATTTTTAATGTTTCTGTACTACCATATGCATCATTTATTCATGGTCTTTTGGATGTTTTAATCAGATGACTTTACAGATAAAATCTACAAAATAAGATCTTGATTTTGATACTTGCATTAGTCAAAGATCCTTGTAAATGGTGAGACAATCCTGGAAAAACTGCATTGCGTAGGCTAGATTATTGTTAATATTTCCTTAAATAATGTCATTGCTTCAACAGTAAACAGAAACTGCAAGAAAAGCAGAAACTCCATAGAGTTAATGTTGGTCAGCATCTCTCCTAGAAAACCAGGAAGAAAAGCCATACCCAAACCTCAACCTCAAGAAACAATGAAATACTAAATTTATGTTCATACACCTTTAAAATAATGCACTGTGATTTGCTTCCATCTGCAGTAAGCAGCACAGTGAGCATAAACAAACTAGGAAAACTCAGAATTTCCATTTTTCTGGGGTATATTCTCTGGAATACCCTAAGCAGCTGTAGCATACTTTCAAATATTACATCAGTGTGATATAATAATGCACAAGCTTTGCACATGCTTACATATCCCACATTATTATGCAGAAAAATAGCTGTCTGAGCTCAGAGTTTTACCACAGCATGAGCTGCATCTGCCTGCTGCAGATAAGCTTCATAGTATGTGTGTAATAAACTAAAATGCAATTGTAAACTGAAATGAATCTAAAAGCATTGTGAACATACAAATTCTACATTATTCGTCAGATAGCATGGAGATTTATTTAAACTTTAAAATTTCTTCTTTTGTATCACAGACCCATCTCCTCGTGTTATTCCACTGCAACACTCTTTGGTTAGCAAAGCTGTCAGGGACCAAAACCTTTCATCTGTGTGGACAGCTGAATATGCACTTGATTTGTTCTTTATTGGTGGACTCATTCCAGAGGCTGTCTGGTTAACAAACACACTTGGAGACTGGAAATTGTCTGTTTCAATTGGTGTGGCCTACAAACTGTATTGTCAGAAGTCTGAGGACTTCTCAAGGTAAATATGAGTTTGGAATTTGTATACTATATTTTTTTATATAATGGTATTTGCATGAAGCTTATTGTAACAAGTAATAACCTTTGCATCAAAACTTGGTATTCTCACACTTCTAGTAGATGTGGAGTTTCATGAAATTATCTGTGTTTCAATTTGTTATTAATGAACCACTTCATGTTACACTTTCAGACTGAAAACCATAGAGTGTCACCTGCCTTTAAGTTTATCACCAATGCAGACTTTTCAGGAAAAGCTACGATTTTGGCTAGGACAGCCAGTTACTTCTGAAACATCAGGATGCATTAAATACAAGCAGTTCACAGGTATGTAAAGTTTTAAATAATTGTGTTTATTTTTCATGGTATTTCACCGTATATTCTGTCATACACTGTTACAATATATTCAAATACTTTAAATTTATTGGGATTTGGGTTTTAACTTTGATCATGCTAAAAATGGACCATGTAATCCATCTTGTCGTCTTTCTGCATATCAGACAAAACCTTATTTAACTATATTTGATATGAACATCAGTTTGGAATAGACTGAAGCCTACTTAAAACAAAACAAAAAGACCTGTGGCAAGTGCAAATGTATTAAAAGTTTTGAAAATCGTCATACTTAAAATTTGTTACAGGATGCAGTTTAATTTTTTCCTTTGCTTTCTGTTAAAGGGGGGTGGGGTAGTATATAGTAGAATGTTTATTTTGGAGAAGAGAATGCTGAGAGAAGACCTTATCACTCACCACAGGTACCTGAAAGGGGGTTGTAGAGGGGTGGGTGCTTTGCCTCTTCTCTCAAGTAATTAATAATAGGACCAGAGGAAATGGCCTGAAGTTGTAGCAGGGGAGGTTTACACCGGATCTGAGGAAGAATTTCTGAGAGCAGTTAGGTGTTGAAACAGACTGCCCAAGAAGGTGGTGGAATCACCATCCCTGGAGTATTATAAACCATGAAGATGAGGCATTTTAGGACTTGCTCTAGTGGGCATGGTGATACAGGTATTGATAAATAAATTTGTCACAGTTTAACACTGCGCTGTCAATTAATCAAATGACAGATGCTGTCTATTAATCCCCCTCTGCTTAGAAGAGTCTTAGCTGAAAGCAGAATTACAAGACAGAAAATCCACTCTATTCTGGCCCAAATTAGGACAATATTTTATTTATTTTTAGGGGGGGATGTTGAAGATTGGATGTGGTGAGCTTATGAGATTTTTTTTCCATCTGTAACAATTCTGTGATCTCGTAGCCTGACAGCCCTCAGGTCCAAGAGCTAACAAGGCTGAGAATGCATTTTCAGTAGGCACATACACAGACACATATATATAACACGTATACAGCTGGCAGGACAGGTCAACAACTACAGACAAGCTCAGCACCCTCACAAACAGCACCAACAATCCTGTCGCTCTCCTGCTGGTCAGGATGAAGGTCTGCATGTCACATACTCATAGGTGCAATGTGGATCCCTCCACTGACTGGGTTTAAATCCAGTAGCCAGGTCTCCCAAGTTGCTGGCACGTGCATATGTGGTTACCCAAAGCCTTAGCCCCACTCCATGTTCTGGTACAGACCCAATCACAGGTACCTTCCTCATCTCATGCACACACTGTCTGTGCACCTCTACAGTAGCTGGTCTTGCATGTACAGTCCATTCAGTAGCCAGCTGATCTGGTGTCATCCATCTTTTTAGGTCCCTCACCCTTAGAGACATGCACACCTGTGTGCACACTGTCTTTTTAGCTGTTAGTCATGGCTCCCTGTATCCCTCCCAATATCCAGATCCACCTGTCTTACCTTTAGGGACACGAAGACACACAAGCAGTTCTCCTGGTCCTCTCTGGCAGTAAGGCAGGTCTTCACCAGTATCTTCAGTCACTGCCATCTCCTGTATTCTCACTCTTGTGAGCACAGTAACAAAGAAGCACTCTTGTGAGAGTGAGATGCACAAATTTATAGCTCCTGGATTGCTTTATTAGCTCATCAGTTTGGCTTAATACTTGATAGCCTGTAGACATTCATTTACATAGCCTCACTTGTTCTGGTTGCTGGCACATGGGTACCTAGGCACTCTGACCCATGGTTGCACTACAGTTCCTGGCACTTGATTTGACTTAACTTCAGTCTCTGCAGTTGCTGGCATCCATGACACACACCTTCTGACCCATGGTCCCACTGCAGTTACTGGCACTTAAAAAAATAGAGATGCTTACCCAGGAAAATAAACATGCGACAGAGATGAGAATGCCACAACTCTATGCCATAACTTTTGTTTCTTTCCTAAATAACCCATAATGAGCCTTGTGAAATACTAAAATGCTCTTCCCCTGCATCCTATAGTATGTCTTATCCTTCTTGACAGTCACTCCTCTCATGCCAAAAGGTACCAAAGAGAGCCACTCCCATTGGCTCAATTTGGTGGGTTTCATATGTAGATGCTGGAGATGATTGCTCTCCTGGGAAGAGCCTAGACAGGGTATCCATTTCACCGAGTGCATAATTTACTGTTGTACATCTACAGGCTTGTGGAGGTGAGCCTTTCATGTTTTTTCTCCTGTGAATAGGTGGGTCTAAGTATAATTCAGGTTCCCTCACTTGATGTTGTTTCTGTGCTTCCTTGTGTGGGCGTTTAGAAGTTTTTTATCACATAAAATGACTTAATATTTTACTACTGAAATTCCCCCCGTTTGCTGCATCAACTCATTCTTGTTTACATTCTACATAAAGTTGACTGGCATAATCTCTATTCCTGACTCTGGTTTTGTGTGTTTGAAAACCCTGTTTCAAGCTCCTGTCTGCAGGTGAGTGTGAATTACTCTTTACCTAGACCATATCCCAAGCACTAGAGTATTCTTTTGTACTCATTTTCAAGGACTTTATGTCAAACAGACACGTACACATACCTGCTATGTATAACAGCCTTTAAGCATGGTAGGTAGTGGAAAGATTTGGCAGCACATAATTCATGACAAGCAGAAGGACTTGAAATGGAAGTAGAGCAGTATATGTGAATTTCAGGAGCCAATTACTTATATATATTTAACCTCTGGCTCCTTTTAGAAGATGGAGGGAAAAATGTAATAATATGTAAAAGAGATCAAACAAATACATTTCATTTTTGATTATGAAACACTGATGATAGAGTCATTATAGTCTCTGTTAGTAACATATGTAGTTTATGCCTGCAGAGTGAGAATGATTTGCCAGAATGTTTTGTCAAATAAATGCAGTGCTGAAAAATTCAGTTCTCCACTTAGAAAGGCAACAGTTTTCCCCTGAATGTGGCAAAAACTAAAATTAGTGGTTGGTTACTACTTTTCAGTATGAGAGATCTTAAGCAAAATATATGTTGAAATTCTGCAAATATAGCTTTGTATTTTCAGAATGAAGACCTTGTATTAACTGAGTCATTTAATTTATCCATTTCTGTGCTTAATATTTTATAGATCCCATTGAAGAGGAAGATGCAAATGTTCTTTATAGTGCGATACAGGACCTACTGAAAGCAGCTGTTATGGCAGATGCTGATATTCTCTCTGAGATATTTCAGCTTTTGATGGACTCTGTCAAGGATTTTAGCAGAAAATTATATGGTTTAGTTCCAGATGGGCTGTATCTTCCAGCGCCACCATTGTACTGTCCTCAGCCAGCTTCTCTCAGTGAAGTAAGCATGCATGACAGATGCTTCTTGGGTGTCTGCATGTGTTTATAAAATAATAATAATCCTTCTTCTGGTTCAATTAATGTAATTTTTCTCTTTTCTCCATGCCCATTCATCTAATTAACTAGTAGCAGAGTGATAAGAATGTAGGTACTCCTCTATGCTCCAAAGAGAAAGGAGAATACTCTTAGGAGGAGAAGCAACATGTAGGTCAGATTCTGTATTGTCCATGTCCTGTCTAAATTTGGGGCTCATTTTTGTCTTGGAATTTGAATTTTTCAGGAAGACTGCAATGACGTTCTTTTAAAAATAGAGAGAGAAAGTCGTCAGAAAGTGTCAGGAGTTCTTCAGCGAATTATCTTGCTCTTCCGGGCTGCTCATTGTTCCTGTTCTGCAGCACAGTGGTATATTACCCAACTGAAATGGGCAAGAAAAGTTATGCAAAAAGTAAGCATTTCATTTGTTGGGGTTTTTTTGTTGTTGTTGTTGTTGGGTTTGGGGGTTTTTTGGTAGATCAATTATCAATCATAAATATTACTGGTAATCTTATGGTTGCAGAAACAATCAGTCTCATCTGGAGTTTGATCCTGTTCTTTTAGTAAACCAGAATTTAAAGATATTGTATATCTTCTTCATCAAGCATCTCCTTCTGTGTGTCCTTCTGTTTGCACTTGTTAATGTACAAGCTCAT
Source organism: Phaethornis superciliosus (assembly GCA_023637945.1). Classification (NCBI taxonomy): domain Eukaryota; kingdom Metazoa; phylum Chordata; class Aves; order Apodiformes; family Trochilidae; genus Phaethornis; species Phaethornis superciliosus. The sequence continues at coordinate 59,630,170 of JAJQWJ010000004.1, forward strand.
TTCTCCATTTGAAGGAAGCAAGCTGATTTTAATTGAGAATTACAGCTGTTAACTGCGAGTGTGTTATCACTTAGGGTGAAACATGTAACAGGGAATATGGTACATACTTTGGGTAAAGTGATCATTTCAGTGCACCGTGCAGCGGAATTATAACAGCTCATTCTACTTTGGGAATTTTGTTTTCACAAAATATATTGAATACAAAATTTTGTGTAAACTCAGGCTTAAAGGAAGTTGACTTGCTACATAAAGGGGAGTGTGTGTGACTGCCTTCTTCAAACCTCTCTGCACTAGCATTCATGCAGTCATCCCAATCAGGAACTGGTCTGACAAATAATTCCTTCTGTTTCCTCATTCCATGCTTAACGCTGGCACGGGGAGGTAATGAGAAGTACCAGCTGAAGCAGAAAGGAAAACAAGTCTGCATTGGCTGACAGCAGCCTGGACTGTGTTAAATTAAACTGGTTTCTAAATTGTGATCTTAGTTCTTATACTTTATTGCTCTCGTATTTGTAGTATTCATGAGTATTATGAATACTATGAATGAGTATTGTAACATGAGTTATGAATTATGAATGAGTTACATTTCTTTTATGAATGAGTTACATTTTTTGTGCTGTAGCTCATATTAACATAGTACTTCAATGGAATTTTAAGAAAACTGATTTGAAAACAGTGGAAAGCAAGCTTAAGGAATTGTACTGAATTTGTCAGTATTCTTCTAATAACTAAGAGGCTCTACATTTAGTCGTGATACATAAAAAACTTTACTTGATTTCAGTTTTAATTTCCCTCAACAGAATTTTAAGAAAACTGATTTGAACACAATGGAAAGTGAGCTTAAGGGAATTGTACTGAATTTGTTATTATTCTTCTAATAACTAAGAGGCTGTAAATTTAGTTGTGATACATACAAAACTTTACCTGATTTCAGTTTTAATTTTGATTATTTATTTGTTTTTACTGTCTGTAGATTCGAACGAAAGAATGTCTTCCTCCACTGAATCCACTCCCAGAGACTTTGCTCCGTTACTCCCGTTTCCACACTGTTTTCTACAGATCAACATCTTCTGGAAACCAGAAGTTTGATGATATTACCTGTAAAATTTTAGGTCTGTGTGCAATAAAATAGAATAATGTAGAGCTGAAGAAAAGAAAAGAAGTAAGAATTTGTAGATGTGAATTCTTACTAACTTGAAAGAGTATGCTGCAATGGGTGCAGAGACACATTTTCTAGCTTTAATGTGAGTTGTCAAAACTCTTATTCTGCAAGTTGCTGTACTGAGTTGTGTGCATCATATATCTGACATGTGGAAGAACATAAGCACTAAGTGACACTCAAGAGCTCTAGCTGCAGATCACTTTTGAAAACTGAAGAATGAGTAATTCTTTAACGCCTGTTAGGATTATGTTAGTTCCTGTCTTTGTGAAAAATCTCAAGCTATTTTATTGAATTTAATTTAAATAGAATCTGACCATATTGCATGTTTGTGTCATAGGTTGGTTCAGGGACCTATGTGCATTGTGTTGGATGTTTCACGTTCGTGAAAGATTATCTGACAGCTGTAGGCGGTACCAGACTGCAAGGGAAAATATAAACAATCATGAGGTAATTCTGTTACTAACATGGTAAAGAAACATTTTAGTTGCACAAAGCTGCAAGAAGAATTCTAAATGTCTGCTGTGTATTGTTGTGAGAACTTCTTTTTGCTTAATAGGACAAAAACATCACAATGATGATATCACAGTAGATATTCAATGGTAGAGTCTAGCAGTGTCCATGTGAACTACACCTTTCCAATAGTGTTCCTGTTTGACCTCTGCTTTGTATTTCACTCAGATAATTGAAGTGATACTTTCAGAAGAAAAATTTTTTCGACATTTCTTTCCTACCTAATAATTCCACTTTTTTTACCCATTAGATGAAGATATGTTGCATGTTTTCTCACCAAATTGTTGTGGGGCTTTTTTGTGCATTGAATATACATGATTTTCAAAAAGAAATATTAAAAATATTAAAATTAAGTAATGTTTTCTCTACTTTTACCCTTGTCAGTTTATCTCAGAGATCAAGGAAGAATGGAGAATATTAGCATATTCATTGTAGTCTGTAACAGTACGGATGTTGATTTTTGTCCCATCTAGTTCAGCAATTCAGTTGTCCTTAGCAAAGGTTGCTACTTTTTAAAAACAGTTTCAAGTTTTCTCTTCACCAGAAGAGTTAAGCTTCAAATAAACAGGCTGTCTTGCTTTCACATAGTAGAATATTGTGTTTTTCCTGTGCACAACAGTGACAGATGAGATAGAAGCCACTGACTGTTTCAAAATGTAACAATTATTCTTAAAAGCCTCCTGGCTGGCTCAAATATTTTGCTGATAAGAAACAATTTATGATCACTTTGAGTCTTAGAAAAATTACTTGCTTCAGTGTATATAATCAGTTACAACTAGTTTAGTCAAATCTTCAAGTTTATTCTAAATGACTGTAATCAGATTCCTCAACAGGTTGTTAATGGAATTATTTTCTAAGCTGTTTTTTTTTAAAAGTGCTCTTTTTTTTTTTTTCTTTAAATGTAAATTTTAGACCATTAAAACACTAATCCACCTGCTACCATTTTATGCTTCTCTATTTGGCAGCTATGTTAGAGATTTTTACTTTCTGTTGGCTTCTTCTGTTGGAAGAATCATTACAATTTTCAGTGTATGAATAATTTAGCTGAACATCATATCGATGAATGTTTGTACAGTAAGGTGTGTTTTTTAGGATCTGAAGAAGAATGAATACGATGCCTCCACTGTTGAGCATTGTCTGAATGCAGTGGAGTGGGCTTGTCGAATGCTTCCTTTCTGCAGGTTCATGAATGTTGAAGAATTAGTTCAAGACATAACTTTGAGTCTGCTTGGAGAATTGCCACCAGTGAGAAAGGTAAAAAACATTATAACAAAAGAGAGAGGTTATCAAGTTCTCCTTGTAACTTAAAACTTTTTAGTGGTGTTAGTTCTATTGAAAATTAAACCTTACTTGTATGCTGCTTGAAAAGATACTGTATTTTGTGCAGGTGGCAGAGATTTTTGTAAAAGCATTTCCTAACCCTCAAGATGTAAGAGTTGCCCTAAGAGATAAGTATCGTGGACTTCAGCAGCGACTCAGCCAAAGTATTGTTAAAGGTAATGTGTATCTTTTTTCAGCAATACTAAATGAACTTTTTTTTTTTTTTTTACCCTGCTTATTAATTAACTTTATCAGAGTTTCTATATGTGTAACTAAATGGCTACAATTTCTGATGGGTCAAAATTCATTCGTGTTTCAGTTTGAGAGAATGGGTGCAAGTTACATCTGGGTAGATTCCAATTGTACTGCAGAGGAAAATTTTTCACCATGAGAACAATTAGACATTGGATTAATCTCCCAAGGGAAGTTGTGGATTCCCCTGCACTGGACAGTTTTTAAGATTCAGCTTTAGAGAATGCTGGGCCACCTTATTTAAATTGTATTTTTACCCAGAAAGGCTGAACTAGCTGATCCTTGAAGTCCCTCCCAACCTGGCATTCTGTGCTTCTGTGAATAATTGAAAACTGAGAAGTTTGCATTCATAATTTTCTTTCTTTTGGTAGGTCCTGAAACTGAAGAAATGATGTCTGTTGTTATACAGGCTGCTGAAAAAGTGAGAATGAAGGTTTTGAGACGTGTCATAAGGAACATAGGCCCCATAGAAATTTATATTTGGGAGCCAACAGAAGAAAGAGCAGCAGATGATGAGGAACTCTGCTATGACAGGTTCTCATTAGGCACTAGTCTAAGCAGAAGCACACTTACTGATCTTGGAAGTCCTCAGGTGTACAGTGATGCTGACACAGCAGACACACTTTCTGATGCTTTGCTTACTGAAGAAACCAGAGCACAAACGCCATTACTACAAAGGTATGAAAAAAGTGGCAGCAGGAGAGGTTCTGTTGAAATTTAATTATAAGCTGTCCCTTACTGTTCAAGTAATGTGTTCATCAGACAGGATAGTTGCCACTTAGGGCAATTTATCAAATGTAGAATTATGAATTTACCAAATCTTGGAACTGCCAGTGTTATATCAGTTACTATATGACTAATACATAATTGAAGTGTAATCTGTTACTAGCTATGACCATGTTCTTATATGATATTGCTGTGTTGCTATCTATCTTTAAAAAAATGATTTTGCATCTGATTAATCTGCAACTTTAGTATTGTGTTAATGGAAATTTGGGTTTGTTAGTTTTCTGCTTTTAACAAGAGAGGAAGAAAAGGAACTAATGTTACATTTGTTGGTTTTTTTCATTTAATTTTTCTTAACATGGATTTTGGCATTAACAGTACTTAAATTTTGTTTCTCACAGCGATAAGGAACATCAGAAACAAGGAGAAACAGACAGCAAAAATACCACATGCAAGATAAAAGCTCTTAACTGGAAAACAAAGCATAAAGACAAAGTGTATGGGAAAGATATGCATAATCAGTCTAATTTGCCTGTAGTTGGTGCTTGGGAATTTGAGCGTGATGATGATGAATACATTGTTTTTTTAGAACTCTTTTTGAGCTATATTCTTGAGAGAGACTTGATGAAGTACAATGACCTTGGAATTCCATTTCTTAGTAGCTTTTCTGGACTTCTTCAAGAGCGTGAACTAAACTCTCTCTTTTTTGATGTTCATACAACACTAAAACGTCGACAGCGCAAAACTAGAAGCCAGAGTGTGTTCAGAGCAGGGTCTTGCTACACTGTTATCCTGGCATCTTCTGATCCTGAAACAAACCAAAATAGTCTGGAAAGTCCAACCATTGTTCAGACAAAAGAAGGTTCTTTGCGTAACCTAACAAAAGGACTTAATGAAGGATTATTTGGTTTAAAGCACAATTCAATTTACAGAACTCAAAGTGACAATCAAGGAGTCACTGTTGCACCAGCAAGCCAGACCTTTCCTAATCATACTTTCTGTAGCCTGCAAACGAAGGCAATTTCTAAATATATTTACAAAACTGTTGATACAGTTGATACTGTACCAGGAGAAGAACTAGCTATAGAATTAATTGATAAGTTGAGCAATATTTCCAAATTGCTTGAGTGGATGATCAGATGGTCTGATAAAAGACTGCTCTGTGGTTCCAATAAACAAGATTCCTTCAAAGAGATTCTCCCAAGGATACATGTGAAAACGTCATCAGCTGCTGTCCTTAGTTCTTTGTGGCTATTTGAAAAGTTTTACAGAGGTGGATCTCAAGCAAAGAACATAAAATTTAAGGTAAGAGAGAGGACGGGAGAGAAAGTGTCAATGAAATTTATTAGGTTAGTTATGCCAGTAAAGAAAATCACACACATACTTAACTCATAGTTCTGTTCTCAGTAAAACCTGGAATATAGATTAATAGCTTTTTCTTTAGGGGTTCCTAAGAAAAAAGAGAAAAAATCCAGGAATACTGGAGTTCTCTGTAGGAAGTCTTTTGTTAGAGATTAAAGTTCTCTTTGGAACTCCTGTTGGAAATCTGACTCATCTATCTAGATACCACAGTATATGGTAAATTCCTACAAATTCAGCCATTGTATCTAGTTTTAGACCACATATTTAAAAAAAGTTAGTATTGGAGAGTATGGAAAAACAAGACTAGTTAAAGATTGGTGAAAAATTATTCTTAAATTTTTATCTAGCACTGTTATACAGTGTTGGAAAATGCATGCCAATACAAACAAAAAGATTTGCAAGAATAATATGAGTATTGATTTATATTTAGGGACAAGTGGATCACTTACCCTCTTCAATTAAATCTACATGAAGGGCTGTAGAGCTTTTTTTTTTTTTTTTTTGAGAATTTTTCTCCCAGATCAAAACATGTTTTGGTATGTATTTAATGTTTTCTGACAAGTTTCACTTGTATTTTACTATTTTACTTACAATTTACAGCCAAAATTAATAATCATGTATGTCTTTTTGCCTCACATACTGTTTTCAGTGACAATTTTAAAGTTTCACTTGTGACTTAGGCCACATCTTATTGTATACGTTTATATAGAGGATATTTATTTGTCACACAGCATCTTTGACAGTTGATGCTGACAAATTTTCCTTATGTTTCCTGTGGATAATCCAGAGGACCATCTCTTCACTTAATGCAGAAAAGGGGCTAAACTCAAGTACTACATGTTACTGTAAATCCAAAATTTCTCAGCTCAATAATAGAGAAGAGGATATGAAGTTAGAAATAAACATACTAAATTAAATTGTTGTTTTTTTAAAAAACTACAGTAGATATCTTTTAGTAACTAGTGAATATGCATTGTTATTAATAGAGCCTGGATTATCAGTATCTGAAAGAATTTGCATCTCTATCAGAAGCCCAGTCAAGAACAGAGAGGGAAAGTTGTACAGATGATGCCTCTCCCATATTGGCCAGTCCTCCTCTTGGCGTACAACCCCTTGATGAAATTTGTGCAACTGGTTTGGGGTAATTTTTTTTAATCTATGAATTCTATTTGGTTGTAATTCCTCAGCTATTCAGCATGTTAGTATGAAGAGTTCTACTGCTGTTACATGTTACACATGTGTTTAACTTTGAGTTCAAAGTCAAACTTATGCATATTATTTACAGCTGTATGAGCCAGATTATACGCAAGAGGCACACCTCTAAATTGAAGATGATGTAACTCTTGCATATGAAGTGAATTGTACATAGTTTTTTATAACTTTAGAGATAGGGAAATGGAATCTAGATTTCTGATACATTTGATAGAACGGTTTTCTCAAAGAATTTAAGTAACTTCTGCTTTCTTTAGTGTTACTTTTTTTATGTTGAGGTGAGAGTTCAAAATTTCGGTGTGTTTCTCCTCTATCTGTAATCTAGGTATATTCAATATACGTGCATGCCAGGAAAAAAAAAGAAAAGGGAATGTAAATATGTCCCATGAAAAAGGCTGTAAATATTTTATTTGTTAATATTTTACACAGTTCTGAAGATGGAGATTCCTTACCCTTTGGTAAGGAATTCCTTACCCATTTCTCTTCAACTTCTTCTGTACAAAGAAACAAATGATCTCAAGTATCAGTATTCTGAGAAATAGTTGTGTCTTCCTTGACAATATTTTTTATAATTAAAGGAAGTTTCTATGAAGGAGATAAATATAATCTTTACCAGATTATTTTCATCATCAAGTCTTTTTATTAGATCATATGTATTGGTTACATTTTTCTGGAAACGGCCTGTTCTGAAAAAATGTACCACTAACCACACTGAAATATCACAGCTATACCAAGAAATACTCATTTCAGTTTAAGTGAAATTGAGAGAGAAAACTTGCCTATTGATTATATCACAGCAATGTTTATTTGACAACTCTGCACTAACTTGCAGTCTGAGAGAAAAAGCAGACTTAAACTGATAAATAGGTTTATATTGTTATTTGTCTTTTGTAATTGCAATTACCAGAACGTCATCAGAGTCAAAATATTTTAATAAAATGGAAATTAACCACGGGAATTATTCTGTAACTCATATGGCTGAAGATCTTAAGGAAGTGGGACTATCTGTTCAGGAGGGGTTAGATGCGACATCAGAAAGAGAAGGTTTGTTTTTACAGCGTTTCCTTTCACTATGGTCTGGCAGATACACACTAGAAGTTTTGCCTGAATAGGATTATATGTCCCCCTGTTCCATTAAAAAATAGAAATAAGCTTTCATTTTTCTGTTAAAAGTATTATTGTGTCTGCTTTCCATTATAACTAAGTTTTATACAATTGCTTTCTGAAGACTTCCTGATCAGATTTTAATTCATATAACTTATTTTTGTTATGGAGATAGAAGAATGTATGTTAGTATGTTTCATTCTCTTACTTTCATTACAAAAATATTAATGCAATATTAAGTGATACAGTAATTTCAATTACTATACTCAAAACTACAAATTGAGAATTGTTAAGATCAGAGTATGCACCTCTCAATCCCTTTCTCCTTCCTAGGGAGAAAGCAGACTAAAGTGACCTGTTTACAAAAATCACTGAATCTTGCTTCAGGTGATGTAATTTTCTGATTTAGAGTAATTGTGTTTATTTTGTAGAGTTCTTTGAGGAGCCATATGAAACTCCGAAGACCTCCAGCAGCTCTGTCAAGACCAAACCTGTAGAACATCAGAGAGGAAAGGTAAATTTCCATCTTGCATAGAAACACCAAATTATTATTATTGCTAATAATAATACTTTTTCAAAATATCCTGAATTTCTCAATATGTTGAAGAAATTGAAGGCTTGAAATGTCTAGGATTGGTGAGACTTTTTCCTGCTTAAATTAGTAAAGTCACATAATTAAACAGTAGTAAAGTCAGATCGGCTGTAAGCACTTTTGAAAATGTAACCCTATATATATATAATGTATTTCGTTGTATATATTAAATCTGTATAATATGTAACACTACATATAAATATGTAAGAATATGTATGCACACATATATGCAAAAGCATGTAAGTAAAACTAGATGTTCTTCTGATTATTAGAACAGATTTGAATGTGTATTTTTTTATACTAGAAAGCTGTACTAACAGTTTTTTATTTTCTTAAAAAAATATGTGCTGTCTCAGAAGTTGTCACAGAGTTGTTAAGTAAAGAGTCTTACACATGCTTGCATATTTTCTTGTTTTTAAATTGAAAATGCAAAGATGTTTGCTTTTGTTGTGCTCTGAGAACTCAAAAATGAGCCTTGTTTTTTCATACATAATCTGTGGTTATAAATCTCTTTTCTTTGAAATTGGCTAAGGTCTATATGCTTAAATGTGAAGTGCAATCAATTTGCTTCCCTGCAGTACTCTAGATTTAGTGTTGTTAATGAGGTTAGAAACAATAAATGTATTGTGGTCTTCTCTTCTACCATGCATTTACTATAGTGAATTTGTAACCTGTGTAAAAAGCTACATTTGTGTCAGTTTCTTAGTTTGTGTATAATAGGGTTGTTTCCACATTTTCATCTTTACCTAGGAGGTGAGAGATAAGCAAAGTATATTTCCAGGTTATTATGTGGATATGGTTTGAAAATAATGACTTAAAAAGATACACAGATAAGGATATATCCTTATTTTTGATCTTTACCTATCCTACAGTGTGTGATATTTTGATTATTTTTCAGTCATATTTTTTCAAGTGGATAATTAATCAAAAGTATATTTACCATAGACTAATAAAGTAATACTTTATTGAAGCAGGAGGGAGATACAAAAATTTGCAAGTTCAGATACATCTTTTTATATTCCAGCAGGTCTCTGTTTCAGATGTAGATAGTCCCCAGGAAGATCAAAAGGCTCAAAAAACAAGAGAAGAAAAGGCTCAGCAGAATGTGTGAGAGACTTTTTGTTGTTTTAATTTCTCTTTAACTTTGCTATAAAATCTGAAGAATTTTTCTTAATTATGGTATCCAGTGAATTCTCAATGGGTTCTTGCTGTCCATAGTGGCTAACTCAAGGTTTGAAACATCAGGCTGGTTTTGTTATTTAAATTAGCTTTCTTCTTGACTACACAAAATTTGTAGTAATGAAGCCTTTTCCTCTGATGCCCAAATGTGTTAATGTTTAGAAAATTTTATTAATTGTGATGGCATATAGATAAGTATCCCTGTGTATATATAATGTTTGTGGAAAAACTTGGTTAGCTTTAGAAAGACTTAAAATCCTCTACTATGTTAAAGTGATATTTTTTTACTTTCAAACCAAAAATAACTGTACATTAGATCTGCTTCTGGATTTCTTACGATGCTGTCTTTTCTTTAGGAATGCATATTATAATGACATTAACACTATTGGCTTTTCTCTTCTTTATCAACTCAGATCAACTTTTTTTTTCCTGCTGTTTGTGTTGAGTTGCCAGAATCTTTTCAGTGCCTTTGTCTGAGTCAGTTTCTGGTTGCTAGGTAGACAAAGAAAGAATGTCAATATTTGCCAACTCAAATTGCAGTGTACTACAGTGACTGAGGAAGTGCAGATAGGGATAACTGTGGTCAGGTGGCTTTCAGGTATTTTACTGCATGGTAATTAAAATACTACTTCTGTGTTTTTCACACACATCTACATAAAAGGGTATAAAATGAAAATAGCAAAAAAAATTATTGTAGTGTTTACAGTACATTTAAAACATGTACTGTAATTTTTTCTTTCTTTATAGCATGACTGAAGTTGTTAATAGCAGTACTTCTCACTCGGTCTCTTTAAAACAAGATGCAGCAGTTCCCAGGTAAGTTTAACTTTTACAGTGTTTTATATAATTAAAAAATGGACTATCTGTATTAAATTTGCACTTTGAACTAATATAATGTGTAGATTTGATTACAAAATATCTGCAGGTGTAGTATATTGTACCTCCAAACTGTAGTACTAAGTAACCTTTCCGGAAAACCTCTTTTTACTGTAGTCCTTGTTCATTGTCCAGATTATCACATGAATCAAATGTTAATTCAGAGCTATCAGATTTCAAGATAAGTAGTACTTATCTTTTCTAGTTTCAGGCAGAATCATTATAAACATATATTACTATAAAAGATAAATTTTTACATAGGACACCTAAACAATAACATTATAAACTAAAATATATAAACAATATCTCTATAAACAGGGAAAATGTTGGAAATGGGAAAAATGATCAGGAGTCAATTTCAGCCCTTCACTGCTACAACATTCCTACATGAGTTTTTCATTTTATAGCAAGATTTGAACTACACATCTCTTTGAATTCCATTTTCATGTGTTTCTAATCTATTTTTCTTGTGAATTTTTAATTCCATCCTATTCAAAAAAATCTCAAACTTTCTGGGTTTCAGGCTGTACTTACCCCATTCTAATTGTCTTCTAAAAGAGTTCCTGTGCCCCTTCATACCTGTTAAATATCTCAATATCCAAGACCTGTTTCATATTGCTTGTTAGTCATTTCATTATGCTTCTATTTCTTCATATGCTTCGGGGCCATCCTGTTCAACTGTGAAAATCCTCCATAGGTTGCCTGTACTCACAGAAATGTCAGCATTTTTCTTCAGTAGATATTTTTGGATCAATTTCTATTAATGTAGATTAACTCCTTCAGTTTCTTTATAACTTAGTAATGTAAATCCCAAGTCTCCCTTCTTCATTTAAGGGCTTCATCTTCTTTGTAGTCTTTATAAATTCGATATATTTTATCGTCTGGTACATGTTATTTTAATTGTAATTATTTTCTGATCTGAAATTTTATTGTTGATTTTTAATTCCAGATATACAAAGGCATGCTTAGTTATTTAAGTTAATCTTCCTTCTCTCTTCTTTCAGCTATAAACTCCTTTTCAATATTTCAATAGCTGTTTGTTTTTATGACTAACCAGGCCCTCTTACCATCAAATTATTATTTTTTGCCTATATCTCTAGTGGTGATATTTCAGATACCCATGTGACAGAATAATCAGGTAGAATTTAGGTCTTGACTGCTATTTTTCATACAGTATATTAGGAAGCATAAGAAAAAAAGATGACATACGTACTCTCCAGTGATGAATATGCAATGTTAATTATAAAATTGCTCATATAAAGCAATTATGCCTTAGAAAATTAAAGACATCTCTAAAATTTTCTGTATTGATTTAAGATGACCTCATATGGTTGTTCTGAACTATAAATTTGATTTAATTCTTTTGTGCTTTACCTTCTTAATTAATAGAGACATTTCTCTAAGTGTTGGTCAGCCTTCTCAGACTGTTGTGTCAACAATGTCAAGTGTTGCTTCCAATACTTCCATTCGTGCAAAGAAGAAAAAAGTCAAGGAAGAATTTCCTACAGAACGCAAACTAAACACATCAGAAAATGTGGGGCAGATGCTCCAAGATGAAATGTTCAAACTAGTTCAGGTAAAAGCATGATTTGAAATACAGTTCACAGTACAAATCCTGTTTTTTAAAGTAATGAAGGTAATTTGTGTTTTAAAGCTATTCTGTATATGTCTATAGAGATTTCCAGTTCCACATAAACTACTGTGAAAAGTTATTTTAGACTTAATTCTTGCTTTTCCCTCAAGAAAATAAATAATATAATAAAAGTTCTAGTATGTTTTACTTCACATAACTCTGTTACGTGAGCTAAATGGTATCTAATACTATAGATAAGGAAAAAATCTGAAGCTGCGATAAGTTGGGAACTGTGTTAGGATGAAGTTTTCTTATTACATGGAGACTGTTTTATGTGACATTACCTTTACTCAAACATCACCAAAAAAGTTGTTTGTCTTGCTTTAGCAAAATCTGTTTGTAACATTTGTTAATGTATATTAGAAGAAAGTCCAGTACTATAAACAATCATTCTATCACTATTGAAACTTGGGCATATTATTTTGTCTCCTATATTAACACGATAATGAACATTAACAACATAGCCTACACATAGAATTTTTGCTAATATTCCTGTTAAGTTGTTTAATGTGTTAAGTTTGTATGTGTGTATCTAGCTACAGCAAATCAACTTCATGAGTTTAATGCAAATAATGCAGTCGTCCTTTGCCAACTTGCCAAATATGCAACAAATTTTGCAACACCATCAATCTGCTCACCTGGAAGGAAGCCAGCCTGCACAAACTGCCAAAGTTAATGGCTCTCCAAAAACACAACTGCCCACTCAAGAAGATAAAAGAAGACATGGTCAAAAGATCACTGATCCTCAACCAAGGAATAGTTTAAGAGACGAAAGCAATAATGGCCATATAAAAGTAGGTATTATCAAAGTGCCATTTATGAAGGCTGTTCTGTATATCTGATTGTTATGTTCTGTTAAAGTAGGAAATGTTTTTGTAGTGATTGCGGTAGACAAAAAATACGTACACTGTTTTTGTGCCTATTTAGGGCGTGGTTGCTGTTTCAAGGTACTTGTAGATTTATGGGCTTTTGGAGGAAGGGGCAGGTACCACTCAGGGGGACTAAAAAGGGGTTGATAGTCTGTTTAGGAGAAAATGAGAATAAGGAGAAAATGAGAAGAGGCAAAGCACAACCAGAATTTAATTTGGCCGCTGCCATAAAAGACAATAACAAATGTTTCTATACATCAAAAACAAAAGGAGGCCCAAGTAAAATCTCCATCCTTTATTGGATGGGAGGGGAAACATAGTGACAAAGGATGAGACAAAGTTTGCGGTACTTAATGTGTTCTTTGCCTCAGTCTTTAGCAGTAACATTGATCGTTCTCAATGTACCAAGAGCTGGAAGACTGGTGAAGGGAGCAGAATGGAGCCCCCATAACCCAAGGTGAAATGGCTAGTGACCTTCTCAAGTTGTGCCAGGGGAGGTTTTAGATTGAATATGAGAGAAATTTCTTCACTGAAAGGGTTGACAAGCATTGGAACAGGCTGTCCAGGGAGGAGGTTGAATCACCATCCCTTGGAGGTATTTAGAAGATGTGTGGACCTGGTGCTTAGGGCCATGGTTTAGTGCTGAAGATGGCAGTGTTAGGTTAATGGTTGGACTTTATCGTCTTAAAGGTCTTTTCCAAACAAATATATGTATATTTCTTAATGCCATTTTATTTGCTTCTCTGATTTAGAGCGATCTAGACGTAAACATTTCTTTAAGCCAATTGGACAGCCACAGCAAAGAAACAGTATTTATACCTCCACCTCAAGATTTGCCTTCTTCAGCACCTACTAAACCACCTAATCTCCTAGCTCCTTCATCAAGCATCCAAAACATACCAAAGATTATCCCTATTGAAAAACACATGAAGTATTCAAATGGGTTTCCTTTGCTCAAACTTGAATCAGGTTATCATGTCAAACCGGCATTTTTACAACCAGTAGAAATGTCATCAGCTTTTGATAGACCACCCCTGGTACCACGAGTTGCTTGGAGTTCATCAGATTCCATATGGAATGTAAGGCAGCCAGTCCCTGCTACTTTAATATCTCTTCAGCCTTCTACAAATGAGACTAACTTCAGAGAAACACAACAGCACACAGGAATATCACTACTCCATGCTAACTTACTTCAAAAAAAAAAGGTACTCTTATTTTTATTTATTTTTCTAAGTTGTAGGGGTTTTTTTCAGTTTCCTGGTTTATTAATTAAAAAGAAGTTAATGTTTCCAGACTATGGAATTTAGAAGTATTCAGCACAACAACCAGAAGGATCTGAAACTAAGGTTCCTTATTGACATGTCAATATGTGTCAGGCTGCAAGCTTGAAAATGCATTTAATAAAATTAGGTTGATTCCATACATTCATTAATACCTGAATACTGGACAAAACTTACATGGTAAAAAAAAGTCTATTTTACATAAATGTAACTATAATTATTTGCAGAAATACAAAGAATACAGTAAGAAATCCGCTTTTTAAAGGACACATGTAGAATCTTAAAAGGTTTGGTAAGAAAGCATTATAGTCTGGATGTCAAGAAATGGTTGAAAAAGTGTTGTTCTGACTTTCATATGATTGCACATTCTAGTTGAAAATAATGGAAATATTTTTCCCCAAGAGGTGCTTTTCCAGTTCTTGACTGCATTCCATGGTTCCTACCTTTAACCTGAACTACATACATACTAATGAAATACGTTCCATGGAGAAAATTCATATCTTTAATTTACTTTCAGAAAATAGTTCAGTCACCTACATATTAGCCAAAATACTAGTCTACTGCTGTAAATACTACATTTTTCACTTTCTCTACTAATTTCTACAGGAATTGTGTTTGTGTAACTGAAATACAAACTGGACCTGCTTTTTTTCATGTAATGGTCTTAGTGTTTTACCATCTCATCAAAAATGTCTTCCTTACTTCTAATCTAAATCTACCTTCCTCTAGTTTAAAACCATGAGCCCTTCTCCTATAACAACAGATCTCACTAAAAAGCCTGAAAAGTCTTATAGAACCTTTCTTCTAGAACCCCTTTAGGTATGGAAATGCTACAATAAGGTCTCTCTGGAGCCTTCTCTTCTCCAGGCTGAACAACCTCAACTTTCTTAGCCTGTACACATAGCAGAAGTGTTCCACCCTTATCACCACCTTTCTTTGTCCCTCCTCTGGACCCTCTCCATCAGCTCAATGTCTTTCCTCTGCTGAAGACTCCAGAGCTGGATGCAGTACTCCAGGTGGGGTCTCACCAGGGCAGAGTAGGATTTGGATATGATCTAATCTGATGGGGGGTCCCTCTCTTTTTTCTGTGTAATTGTTTCATTTTTGCTGCCTTCTCTCTTCCAGGCACCCAAACTCATTCCATTTCAAGACCTCATTGCATTTGAGCAACGCCACCAGCATCACACTGTGCCCAGTACTTCCTGTGGACAAGACCAAACTGAACCTATCAAGTTACTGAAGACTGATGTTGAACCATTTAAACTAAGAAATCTGCAGAATAATATAAAAAGGCAAGCCAAAAATTTTTTAGTGGGTATTCATGTTGTAAGACTTCCCAGTAACAAATACCTTCTGACTTAGAAAGTAGTGGAAGTTTCTACTGTAGCTTCTGTTGAAGTGGGTTTGGATGCAGTTCTCTTGGAGGAAACTAGGATAGCAGATACTGGTGAAGACATGGCAGGACGTCCATGGCAGAAGTATATAGGGCGTAATGGGGTTGTTGCTATTACCAGGCTGATCAGAGTTATATTCAAAGGGAAGTGATTTTCATACTTGTACCTGGGGTTTAAAGTCTTCTTGTCATCTGGCTACTTGCTATGTACTGTTTACGAAATGAAACACGGAGCCCTGGAGAATAGCACTGGTGATGGGTCACCAGCTGGGTTTAACTCTGTTCACCACAACTCTTTGGGCTAAGCTTTTCAGCCTTTTTTTTACCCCATGAAGAGTATACCTGTCTAAGCAAACAGTTTTTCCTCTAGAATGCTGTGGGAAATGTCAAATGTCTTGTCAATGTCCAGACAGACAATGTCCACAGTTTTTCCCTCATCCACTAGGCAGGTCACCTGGTTATAAAAGGAGGTAAGGTTGGTCAAGACCTGCCTTTCCTAAACCCATGCTGCCCTGGCCTGATCCCCTGGTTGTCCTGCACTTGCCATGTGAACACATTTAAGATGAATCCCTCCTTAATCTTCCCAGGTACTGAGGTCAGGATGACAGGCATGTGGTTGCCCAGATCCTTCTCCCTGCCATTCATATGCATGGGCATTAGTTTGGCAAGACTATAGGTGTGGAATATTAGGCATTTTGTAATCTTTGATATAAATAGCTTATTAGACAATTAACAGATTTTGGTGTGGTTGTTAAGTATTTTTATGAGTTTATACTTCATTTTTGTGTATATTTCTTTTAGGCAGTTTAAAGTAGTGCTTTAAACTGGTCTGTATATAACAGTTGTGTTTGTCTTTTCCACTTGTATTTCATTGTATATTTCTGAATAGGAATACTTGTTAGAAAACAATGATAGATATTTTATTATATGGCTTTTTTATTATTTGTCATTAATATGTTGACAGACAGAAGAGGCGTGATATGAAACAAATGAAAGAGAATGAGGAAAAGAAGAAACCAACTGTGTCCTGTCCAGATGATGCCATCATCAGTATTAATGATAAAATGAAGGTTGCAGAATCAGGAAGTGGGGTATATAAAAATAATTTTTCTTCGCCTTTTTCCATTTGAGTATTAACAGGAAAGAAAGTAGCAGGAAACTGTAAACTAAACAATCATGCTAGATATCTTTCAGGCTGTAGCTAGTTACATTACACATCTCATTACACATGTACAAATACACTTGTATTTCCCATAAGCAAGAGATTTATTTTTATAAAGTATTCAGACATTGGGTTTGTTTTTCTCTGTGATGTGAACTTGTCTATTTTTATAGGATATTTGTCTCTATGTACATTCAAAGTAAATATGTACAGAAATGCTAATTGCATGAAAAAAACCAGTTCAGCCTTGTGGTAATGGTGGGATAAATAACTCAGCCATTGCTCTTTTCACATGAGGCTGGATTATGACAATACAAGAGTGAGAGTGGAGAAGTCTTAGTTCTGTCTCAGCCAAGAAGAGAAGTTCTGTCTCTGAGAAGAGAATGTCTTCTTAAAGCTGAGTTTTGATTTATGCACTTCAGCTGTTTGTCTTGTAAGGTATTTGGAGGATATCCTTGAAAGTACCAGACTTCAAGGCAGAAGACTACCAAATATAAAGATAAATCACTTCCCACCACAACAGGCTCTATTTATAATCCATACCATACCTTCTTTGAGACTTCCCCGTCCAGCATAGCAGCTGGAGAGCCTGACCAGGCCTGGGAGATGTTAATTATGGTGCATCAGGAATAGCATATGCTCGAAGAAGAATGAGGAGTTTGTGTTACTGCAGGTCACCCCCAGGTACATATTGGAAAGAATGTTAGATAGCCAGTAAATCCACTAAGCTGGAGTGAATCAGAAGAATTAAAAAAGAGTGCAAGAGAAGTACATTAAAAAGGTATAATTGGAAAGTTAAGAGCACCTTGAAAGCCTTTAATTGGCATTGGAACTCTTTTTTAAGATTTTTTTCTTCTATTAGGATCAACAAGCAAAATCTACATCTCGCCTTCAGGATGGTTTTTTCATCTCAATGGGCAAGTACAAGTCTTTTCAGTGCTTTCAGTGCTTAAATAAAATAAATCAAGGAACAGAAGTTTTTTAGAGGACAAAGGAAAACTCTAGTTATCAAGATGTTAATAACAGATTTTGTAATGCTGTGGGTAATACAGCATAGTAGACTATAGAATCTTTCCTTAGAAAATTAGGAAAACCTTTCAGAGTATACAGCAGATATTCACTCTCTTTGAGGCAGTCACTTACTAGGGATTTGATGTGGGGAGATGCAGGAACGTATCAGATCTCTTATCAGTTATCTGTAAATTCAGAATGATTCTCCTGAAAATTATACAAGAATTGGAAATTGTCTTAAAAATCTCTTATAGTCTTTTATTTATGTTTCTAAATTATGGACTTTACAAAGAAGTAACAGTACGTTGTGTGAGTTTCAGTAACACTGGATCATAGGGATTTCTGTTCATGTGATTCACCAGAAGAATGATGTATGCAATGCATAAGTTTGTTTAAAAAAATATTCCAGTTTTATTTGCCTGCATATTTTAATTACACAAAATTTAGGGCTCTTTTAAAAGAAACTGAATACTTCTGAATTGGAAAGTGAAGAATCACAGAATCATAGAATTTTCAGTCCCTCACCAGATTTCTTGTAGCCCCACCGGAAGGCTACAGTAAGGTGTCCTCGGGGCTTTCTCCTCTGCAGACTGAACAACCCCAACTCTCTCAGTGTGTGCTCACAGGAGAGCTGCTCCAGCCCTCTGATCAGCCTCGTGGCCCTTCTCTGGGCACACCCCAGCACCTCCATGTCTTTCTTGTAATAGGGGCTCCAGAAATGGATGCAGTACTCCAGGTTGGGTCTCACAAGAGCAGACTATGCCTATGGAAAGCTTTGCTTCTTTCTGGTACATTAATTCAGCAGAATTAGTCTTGTCTGAGGACAAAATGCAATATATGCTCTTCAATTTGGCTGTAGAGAAACACTAGGTTGCAAAATTCTGCAGAAACCTTAACTAAGAAATAAAGGTATACATATTATAAATATTTTTCCCCATTTAAAATATGAAATAATTGTTAACTGTACAGGATATAAAATATTTAATTATAAAATTACACATAAAAGCTGAGCTTCCATTTTAATTCACTGTAACATTGTAAGTTTTAGTACAGTTGCATGTTCACGTGACAGGTAGTATGAACATTTTCTTGAAATCATTGATGAAGTATTCTTAGAAAAAGGTTAAAGTATCTGTCAGAAATGTGAAGACAAGTCTGTTGGACCCTCCCCTTAGTTTTGAGTTAATGTTGTTGCAGTCACAGATTTCTAATTCTTGGATTATTTTTAGACACCTGTTATGTATTATCACATTTTAGACACAACAAGGGAAGCAATTATTACTTCAGCAGATCTACATTACATGGCTTCTACAGGAAAGAAACCAAAAGAAGCTCAAGATGCAAGTACAAACACTAATCCCAGTAAGTTCTGCCTGTGTAACATACAGCAGCCAGCTGTTTCCAATGTTACTTTTTGCTAATTGTGATATTTCATCAGTTTCTCAAATGTAGTAAATTTTTAAAGGGAAAGTACTGTTTTTCATGCTGTAACTTTTTAAAGTTACAGAAAGTATTAAACCAGAGGATACTGGAATATAAATCGCAAAATATTAGTTAAAGAAATCATATATTTAAAATATTGCTGATGCAATTCTATGAGTCTCCATGTACTTCCTGTTAGTTCTGCTGAGAATTTTTCTGCAAGCTCCCTTTAATTTAGCTTGACTTTATCTAAATGCATTGTAGACAATATTTCATGTGACTGAAAATATTTCCCTCCCTCTCCCACTCCAACTTTGTTTTTATTTTGAGCTGTTAAATTAGATATGTTCATTCAGATAATGCTACCAATGTCTCTGCTTTCCTTAAATTCATGCATTTTGGGTTTTTTTCCTATCAAGTGCTCGTATCATATCGGGATATTGGAATCAGTACTGGAAATGAGATTTCTGAAGTTGAAAAAAAAGAGTCAATCATGTCTGTTCCTGCATCAGGTGTGTCTTCAGTCTTTTTCTACTTGATTTATTGTTTGGGAAGTATATAAAAACACTACAATTTTAGCAAGTTTTTTGTATGTGAAGTAGCTTAATGCAGGGATAATGTAGATAAGAAGAAGCTGATTTCACTGACTTCTTGAAAATAAATGTGAAATAATTATAGTACTGTTTATGATATGTTTGTGGAATTTCTCATGGTCCAGTGTGCCTTTGATTTTTGTATTCTTGTGTAAGGCGGTACATTTTTTGATTTTAGCTTGAATTTTGTGCAGCTTAATCTTCGGGATTTGATGTTATACAGACCAAGTGGATTGCCTGGTGGGACATCAAGACAGATCACAGCTCCACATGAAATTGAGCTGTGTTATCACAGCTAATTGTACAGTTGTTCTTTGCATCTGCTCTGTTACCTAATAACCATATGTCAAGCTACTAATGTTCCAGCCTTGAGTATTTTCAGTTTTATTCCAAATCAGTCATCTTTGGGTCAGTTATAGAACAAATCGGGGTCAATTTGTAGAACAAAAATAACTTGGATTTTGCGCTGAAGAAGCTTTAATTTGGTTTGGATTCCCTCCCCTCGTTTTATAAATTCTTCATGAATTGTGTTATGTAGAATTCAGAAGCTAAGTATTTTCCATATGGTATCAAGTGTGCATGTTAATTTTTCCTTTCTTATAAAGTTCAACAGTGATACTCCATTTGGAAGATTATTTTACTACGTTGCATGACTTCTTTGCAGGTCAAGGTCATTCTACCTGAGTAATATTGTTTATTTGGATCAATTAAAGGTGCACAAATTTTGTGCTTTTTTTGTTATTTTGTTTTTAACCTGTCCAGGAGAGAATTGGAAATTAATAGTAATTTAGACTGCATCACATTGCTTGAGTTTTAATACTTTGAGCTTCATTTTCTGCTGATTTATCACCAAAATGAAAAATAGTTTAGTAACTTACTGTTAGAAACAAACACTTACGAAACTTATTAAAATTCATAATGTATTTTTTTCAAGGCAATGTTAATCACAGATTTTAATATCATTTAGAGAATGCAGACCTATTTTCAAATAACTTATCTGAAGATATGCAGTTTTTTACTTTAAATATAATATTGACTCTTCTTTTCTCATAGAATCATCTAGTGCCCTTGAGATACTGCCATCTGAGACATATCCAAACCTGAGATTGCCCACTGCAGTGAATGAAGAACATTTACCATCCTTTCTGTCAGATGCATGTGATTTGGTTAGTGGTTAATTGTACAGAGAGTTAAAATACATTTTAAGTCTATTTCTTGTCTTACCTCATGAATTTGGGTGTTTCATGTCTTAGGGTGATCAGGTATTGGGATGGGCTGCCCAGGGAGGTGGTAGATTCTCCATCCCAAGGAGGTTTTTAAGAAGAGATGGAATGTGGCACTCAGTGCCATGGTCTGGTGACCACAGTGGTAGTGGATCAGGGGTTGGACTTGATGATATCAGAGGTTCTTTCCAACCTGGCTGATTCTGTGATTCTGTGATCAGTCAGTTGTATAAAACTGCGGAAAAATTGTAGTTATTTTTTTTTCCAAACCAAAAAGCCTTTCAAATTACATTGTTAAGAAGTAAATACATGAAATGGTTAATAATGTACTGTAAACAATGTATGCAAACCACATGCTGAATAATTTTTTATCTTCTTGTCTAGAGTAAACATGAATATGTCAGTGTGACTGACATTGAAGACAGTAACATGCTTAACATTTTGCCCACTATTCCCGAGTCTGCAGAAGAGATAGATACTGCACAGCAAGATGAGAAGTTTGAAATTCCATCTACTGCAAAAGTTAATGACATGGCAGCTTCTGTTACTGATGCAATTCCACCTGAGGTGCTTCAGAAGAAAGGTAGTCCATTTATTTTTTAAATCAGAAAAAACCCCCCTGCTATCCAGTTTTATTTTAATACTCTTTAGTAATACTCTTACGTTTCCCTAATTCACCTCCTGCTTTTTAGTCTTAGACAGGGAAACATCTATATATCTGATTTCTGTGACTGTTTCTGCCTCCTAAAACATACTATTGGATATAGCACAGTACCTATTTACACTTAAATGTTTGCAAGTTAATCAGTGATGTTGGTGCACTCTTGTTTTTTTTTATTTTAAGACGATCATCTGAAAAATGTATCAAGCCAAGTGCAAATGGAAGATTTTGCTAGAGATGGTGCAATATGGAACATAGTACTTGAAGATGACAGAACTTCCCCTTCTTCAGGGCTGCCATCCAAAGTAATTGGCAAAGAATACTTTTCTAGAAAGCAGCAGGAAATGGATATGCAATTAGAGACACTACAGAAGGTAACAAAAAGTATGGAGGAGGATTTCAGAAATTCCAAATTGGTGAGTTGTGACTGATGTTGGATTTGAAACAGTTTAATTTGTAACTTGTTTTGGCTATAGACAAAATTTCCATTTAGGAATGAATTATTTTCATATCTGTTTTGTATGCATTAAGAGATATATGAAAATAATTAACAGTTCTTTCACATTTAGTGATGCTTCTGTTGGCTGATGTGGTTACTTAGAGTGGACCAAAGGCTTTTTCACTGTGAGGGTGTCAGAGCACTGGGACAGGCTGCCCTGGGAGGTTGTGGAGTCTCCTTCTCTGGAGACATTCAAAGCCCTCCTGAATGCATTCCTATGTGACCTACACCAGGTGGTCCTGCTGTGTCAGGGGGGTTGGACTTGATGATCTCTCAAGGTCCCTTCCAATCCCTACCACTCTGTGATTTCTGTGCTTTTTAAAAGCCTATCGTGAAAAAAATCCTCACATAGTCTTTCTTTGTTCAACATTTCACTGCACGTACCTTTTTCTGGACAGTTAGTCAAACCTGAATATAAACCCATTTTCTTCTTTTCCCTTACTTCAGTACACACCTGTTGGTCATTCCTTTTACAACAATTTCTTTTGTACTAGAAGTCAGTTTTGACGGTTCTTTGTAATAGTAATGTTGAGTAAAATCTCAATCTAGGCTAATTTTAATTTTCACTTTCTAGTTTTAAATTTCAGGAAGCCCCTGACTCATTAAAAATATGGAAATATTTTTATTACAGTAATTTTTAGATAACATATATTGGAAAACTTCAGCTTTTTAGAAGTAAAAATAATGTGATCCATAGGAGTAAAACTGTTCTCAGAGTAAGGGTCTGGAAGATTGAACTCTTTAGATTAAATTAATCTACTTGAGCTGCTTTGATTCCTGAACTATTTTCTTTATTTTGAATCAGGCTATTCTGTGTTTTGTAAGATTCTGAGAAAAAAAATAATATTTAAAGCATACCTTGCGTAAATATCTGCTGTGTGAGTCTCAGAAATACTTTGAAGAATGTATTATTACTTAGTAT
Source organism: Phaethornis superciliosus (assembly GCA_023637945.1). Classification (NCBI taxonomy): domain Eukaryota; kingdom Metazoa; phylum Chordata; class Aves; order Apodiformes; family Trochilidae; genus Phaethornis; species Phaethornis superciliosus. Next base: position 59,653,133 of record JAJQWJ010000004.1, read on the forward strand.
TTGGGCTTTGTTTATAGCTCTTGAAAATAATAGAAGATTTTGATATGGCTGCTAGTTCAGACACTGGTGCTCACGCTTCACTCTCTGAAGATGCTAGAATCATTGATGATGGTATGTGTTCACCTCACAGAAGGATAATAAACTTGCAAGTGAATATTAAACTTTACTAACTTTTAATTACTGCGGAAGTTTAATGCAATGTTAAAAGGTGCTATTGAGATACGCATTGAAAAGCAAAATATATGAGAGAGAAATAAAATCAAAGGTAGAAAATTGAAATATTATTGGTACCGGTTCAACAAAAATATGTTAGAAAATACTTGCATACTTTGATATTTTTTTCTGAAGCCATGATGCAGGAGTTGGACATAAAGTTTTAAAGAGGATATTATGCACTACTATTGTGTCATAAAATCAGAACACATTGCTTATGAGTCCTTTGCTTTATGGTATAAAAAGGATATGAAATTTGTCCTTCTTTGTGTATGTAAAGAAATCTTTTTCCATGCGTATTTGATGGCTACTTACTCCTAATATCTTCTGATTTTAATAAAAGGTTGTACCAGCTGAGCTGTATGCTGTAGCTGGTGTATTGAATGCTATGTGTATATAACCTTGATTGTATGGTACCTATTTATTTATAGCTACGGTAGTGTTCCAGGAAGGAGCATGCTGGGGGTACATGCTTCAGGTCCATTTTACTTTAATACCAAAATGCAGTCTAATATATTTATGAAGTTAATACAAGTGGTATAACCAAATAATGGCTATATTTATATCAATCTATCTATTTATATGTAAAACAATATTTCAGATGTTCTTTAGCCTCACACAGAATAACTAGTAGTTTAGTCTTTTTTCACTTGTACAGGATTGGTACAGAAATCATAGCAGCTCTGGTGCCCTTTTACAGGGAGGCACAACTGAGAGAGGTTCAGGTTGCTCTGGGTTTGTCAGATAAGCTAAATATGCCACTAACAAATATGTATGAGTGATAGTTTTTGCATTACATATTGTTTGGGGTTTTTTCATTGCTCCACACTAATTATTGTATTTATTATTTTTTCACAGAATCAGAACATTGTTTGAGGGACATGATTTTTGAAGATGTTAGAGATGATGAAAAGAAGGGCTTAAACTTGGAATATCCTGTATCCGGTTATACGCCGTTGAAAGTACACTCTCCTGCCTCTGTAGCCTCTGCTTTTAACTTTCTCAGTGGCCGAAAGTCATCTTGTGGTACAGTCTTTAATGTTTATTTTTACTTTTTTTTTTGTTATTTATTTCCTTTTACAAATAAGCAAACCTTTACTTCTCAGTACAGGACTTTCTCAGTGCTATGTGACATGAAATTCAGTTGTCAGTCTTTTTAGATTGTTGTATTTAGAGAGGCTTCATGGCTATGCATTGGTAAATGAGTTTAAATGACAGAGTAGTATTAAGATTTCAAGACAGTTCAACAGTGAATTATACTTGTACTCAAATTTAGTTTTATTGAAATAAAATTAATAACTGTTTCTGAAACACATCTCTCCAGACTAGTAATTATTTAGCTAAGTGCATGTGAATATGAATAGGCACAGTGCCACAGAATGCTCATAGCTTCCTTCCAAAGCTGTCTATCATCTCTGTCATCCTCTGGTGTTCTAGAGAGGCAAGATCTCAATTAAATCCAGTCCACATCAGCAAAATGCATTAATTTATGTTGCTGTATAGTAACTACTGCCTATGTCCTAAAACATTATTTTATGACATATCATCTTATTTTGCAAACTGTAAATAAATTTACTTTTACAATTGTAAAGACTGGAGTAGCATTAAAAAGAGGAGGAAAAATCTCTGTGCAAGCAAAATATTGCTTGTGTTCAAAACCTTAAAATGTTTAACTGTTTGCATATTGCCTGTATTGGTGGCATTGTGGCTTCTAAAAGTGATATGTACTTTGTACAGTCAACACGCATTTGGTATTTGCAGCAACCTATCTTACAAGGTGTTGAAAGATAGTTCCCATATCTGCATACAGCACTAGTGAGTCTTAGATGGCATAGACAGCCCCATAAGCTTTATACAGTAATATAATTTGTAAGTATAAATTTGTCACTCAACAGTTGGTATGTGATACTAAGTTGCAACTATAATTTTTTGAGAGTGCAGTTTAACTTGGGAAGGATAATAGTGCTCTTCCTTCCTAGACATCCATACTGCTCTTCAGCTGCATTTTCTAAATTTCAGGAGTTGGTAGTCTGTCTTCTTTAAGCAAGTGACAATTGTTAATTCTCTATAAAATGCTGTATAGTTAATTGGAACTGATAATTTCCAGTTGGTGTGCACTGGTAAGTTGGGTTTGATCTTGGCAGAACACTGGCAAGAGTGACCTCATCTTTCTAGCAAAATTACCTATGTCAGTCAGGGAGCCATGAATTAATGTTCTCTGAAGATTCTATATAAAGCTGCCAGTCTCTCACAGGTCATTAGGTCTATGTACAATATTAATTTCTTTTTAATGTCAAGACATTCAGTTTGTTGTATTTTTGTATTTTATCCCACAGGCTGTTTAATTTATTATTTGTTTGTGTTCAGATTGGGGCTTTTATTAATGAAGGCTGTTTCTGTTTCAGGCTTCCACATATGTGGAGATCTATGTGATAGGTATGTATTTTCACACTGGTTTTGTTGAAAATTTGTTTACTTTAAACTCCCGCCATAAAATGGGACTGGAAAGGTAGAACTATCACTTGCATAAAAATCTAGGGATTAATTTTTTAACTGAATGAAAGCCTTTGTATTAGTGAATTTCAGGCATTTACTCTGATTTTGATAGATGCAAAAGCTGCTGAAGCATTCAGTGTTGCTTTCTAGTTACAAGTAACAGAGCCATTAATGCAGAGGCTGCTGTTGTCTGTGTGTTTTTTCTCCCCTTTGTAAAACACAAAAATTACTGCTTCTAGTAGTTCTCTACTAAGGCAGCAGTTACCAGATTTTTTAGTGTGTTACCATGTGAACAGTGTAAAGCAACAGTCTGAAGATTTCAAAACTGGAATGATCTTATGCATTAAATATGATGATCTGACATACACATATTTTCATGTTAATTGCTGTTAGTCTTCTGGATCTAGTTATGCAGTAAGAGACAGTAATTGGCTTCCCTTGTTTACTGGTCAGTCTGCTCAACTACTCACTTTTATTGCTGCTTCTGAAGCACAGCAGTGAACCAAATGGTTTAATTTAATTGATCAGTATATATTTATTTAGTTTATTATGATCAATATAACTCCTGATCACTGAGCCTCCTGGCAAAAGATGGGATACATCTCTCTTGGTGCAGAAAAAGGATTGTCTCCCAGGAGTTAGCAGCCCTCATTGAGAGGACTTTAAACTAGGCTTTAAGAGGAAGGGGGATAAAGCCAGGCTCACTGAGGACGAGCCTAGGGATGGCCTTCTGTCTGCCATCCCACTTAAGATGGGAATCAGCTATAAAGGGGTGTAGCTAGGTTTGCACCAGTGTTGCAATGTCCCAGTCTGAATGTAGACCAGGAGGACTCCTGTTCCCCTAGGGTAGGGTCAGCAGGCTCAGCTCATGACCTGAGCTGCCTGTACAAAAATGCATGTAGCATGGGGAACAAACTGGAGCAGTTAGAGATGTATGTGAGGTCAAGGGGCTGTGATCTAGTGGCAATTTCAGAGACATGATGGGACAGCTCACATGACTGGAATGTGGTCAGTGTTCATAAATATGTAAGGGGTGAGTGCAAGGAGAACAGAGTAAAGCTTTTCTTAGGGGTGACTAAGAATAGGACAAGGGACAATGGTTATAATCTGGAGCACAGGTGGTTCCGTATAAAGATAAGGAAAATTTTTTTCACTGTGAGGGTTACAGCACAGGCTGCCCAGGGAGGTTGTGGAATCTCCTTTTCTGGACATATTTAAAGCCCTCCTGGATGTGTTTCTGTGTGACCTCCTGTAGGTGACCTTGCTTTGGAGGGGGGGTTGGATTAGATGATCTTTTGAGGTCCCTTTCAACCCCTAACTTTCTATGATTCTATGATTTTTTAAAAATACATTAAGTGAAACTTCTTGTGATTAGGGAGGATGGGAGGGAAGCAATAAACTTAGCAGATGGTGATCTTGACCCAAAAGAGTAACCTGAAGCAACTATGGCTTGTTATCATAAGCTACATGGGATTTGTTTTTTCTTGAGGCAACTGACTGAAAGAGAAGAAAGAATCCAGGTAAAATTATTCTCTCATTTGCACTTACTCTTGCTCAGAAGGTCACTGTGAGTTGGAGTACCTGAAACTGGTAGCATCCTGCAGGTTTACCTCAGCCTGGGCAGCAACACAAACCTGCAGGTGCTTCTGGCTTTCTGTGCTGCCAGGCTCAGCCTCCTGTGGGCCAGCCGAGTTGTCACCTCCCCACCCCGGTGCCCAGGAAGTTCAGCTCTGCATGGGGGCATATTTCTGGATTGTTTATTCAAAGCCTTCTGCTGCAACACGCCAGATATTACATGAAGGTCTTATTCATTCTCCTGTTCACACTGGGAAACTACAAAGTTGACTGAAGTCCATGTTTTGGCATGGTGATGGCTGGTAACTTTTTAGTCAGTGCACCTACATAATAATCCAGTTATTTCTTGTGAGGTGCAGGAGAAAAAAGATTCAGTCCAAAGGCTTCTGGTAAAACAGCCCGAATATTCTCATTTTCAGCATAAGAGGAAGGATCCTAGCTTGTTGTTATTACAGCCGTATTATACTTTAAATTAGTAACTTTTTTTTCTTTTTTCTCTCTCTTCCCTGCCTAACTTCAAGCTATTTAGAAGATTCCCTGCAAGTTACTGGTCTGAGTGGTGTTACTGACATCATTAGTGATAATGTAGCAGAAGGTGATGTTTCTCCATTGGATATGGGCTTTGCAGAAATGCAGTCTAAGAAAATCTCTAGGTAATGTCATGTCTGCTTTTTAGTATGTTCTAGTGAAATCATTTGAACCTTGGTTATTCTTCTCATAGTTCAAACCCTGTAAATTCTGGAATCAAGCATCTGATTTGAGTTGATGTTAACAGGACTGTTATTAGAACTGTTTTAATTGCTACTGGTTTACTGGCCATTATTGTACAATGTGCTAACTGGGTTTTATTGTTTTGGATTTCAAATTTTCCTTCCTACATACTTGTTCCTTCTTGTACTGGATTACTGTCTGAACATCAACTCTACCTGTAGAGCAGATTCCATTCAACCAAAGGGACTAGAGTCTTCTAAAGCAGTTCTGAAAGAACAGAAATTTCATGTCAGTGACAAAGGAGCTTCAGAATCTTCCACTCCCAGACTCCAGCTTGTCATATTCTCTTCCCTGCTGGAGATTTCTATGCTTTCCTGACCATCAGTTACAAAATCAGCTGTGTTCTATACTGGAATATGCTGAAATTACAGCTGTTGCCTATTTGTGATATCAGCTGCTTACAAGGCAGAAATTACAGCTGTTGATGTTGCCAGACAATCTGTTGCACTGACACAATAGTTTACACCAGTTTAAGATACTTGTTTAAGGATGTTTAGTGATATTTAAATAGAGTGTAATACTCTTAAGCTTACTTTGTCTGACATTTATTACAATTTTAAAAGGAGTTCCAGGACTTCACATCTGAATTTATGCACAGATCATAGCATCCTTGCAATCCTTTGAGAAATCTGAGGACTAATACACCTTAATAATGCATACATCAACATGTGAACATTGCTAGTTGGACTGTTTTGTGCAATTATGAAAATATTTTCAAAATTACTGAAAAATTCAGAAATGTATTCAAGTAACATGTAATCAAACCTGACCAAAGACCTAAAGACAACTCAGTTTAACATACTTATTCTTCACATAAAACTGTGAATGCAGAATGACACTTCCCTTTGCCATGAGGTAAATAACTTTCAGATGTCTTAGAGTTTTTTAAATCCCCCGAGGTCCCAGCTACTTGCTTTATAGGTTATTGCAAGGTGAATTAGCAAATACTTTTGAAGAATTCTGAGGATCAAGTTATGTTAGCATTTCTTATTGGCTGTGTTTATAAAGTTATTTTGTACAGAATGAGTTACAAAGGAGTGCATAGGTTGAAGGGAGGAAAAAAAAGGATAACAGAATCTTTCTGGACTTTTTTTTTTCTTTTCAGATACTTATACTATAGACATTTAAAAATGAAACACAGTAAAATGACTTGCAGTTTTTTCTATGCCATTCATCCTGTAAAGACGGTAACAGTCCACATTCAAAGCTTTAATTCTATTATCCAAACGTAGTTGACAAATCAAAGAAAAATTTTAAGAAACATCTCAAGTCAGACATATCTTAGTTGTGCGTGAGGATTTTCTGAAGTAGTATTTCACAGAAGAGAATTTCCTCAATGCTCCCTTGGTCCATGGAAAAGGACATTGGACAGTTAAGTTACTAATGGGACAGCAATGTGCACTTGTGGCCAAGAAGGCCAATGGCATTCTGGGTGTGTTAAAAAGAGTGTGTCCAGCAGGTCAAGGAAGGTTCTCCTCCCCTCTACTCTGCTGCAGTGAGACCACAGTTCCTGGCTCCCCAGTTCAAGAGGGACAGGAATATACTTGAGTCCAATGGAGGGTTATTAGGATGATCAGGGGGCTAGAACATCTGTCATAGGAGGAAAGACTGAGAGACCTGGGGGCTTTTTAGGCTGGAGAAGACTGAGAGGGGATTTTACTACTGTTTATAAATATCTGAAGGATAGGTGTCAGTCTTGTTGAAGTGGCCAGTCAGATAGGGCCAGTCTCTTTTAAGTGGTGCTCCTGTGAGGGGCAATGGACACAAACTGGAACACAGAAAGTTTCACCTTAGCATGAGGAAAAGCTTGTTTAATGTAAGGGTGACAGAGCACTGGCACAGACTGCCCAGAGAAGTTGTGGAGTCTCCTTCTCTAGAGACTTTCAAGACCTGTCTGGACACATTTCTGTGTGACCTGCCCTAGGTGATCCTGCTTTGGCACAGAGATTGCACTCAGTTTTATTCAGAGGTCTCATCCAAACCCTACCTTTTCATCATTCTATGACTACTTGTACTTTCATCTGAGTAAAAATTTTAAAGGGATTGTAGTTTTTGTGGGTTTTTTATATCATATGGCTGCCGTTATTTGCAGTTTAAAGGATGTGCTAGATTATTTCCCATTTACATCTATTCACAGGGTTTGTGGTTCTGCTGCTGGACATTCTCAAAAAACAGAAAAGGAGAAGAAAGAGATACAAGCATGGATGAAAAGAAAGCAAAAGGAAAGAATGAGAGAATACATGAAGAAACTCAATGAACAAAGACAGAAAGAGCATAATCCATTCAATTTAAGAAGGAACGTGGTAAGAATAATGGATATTTTGAGGAGTAACTGTTCCTTATTTTAGAAGTGTTGATTGTTCAGATTAGCTGATAAAGGTTAGCTGATTTTTTCCCCTATTTTAATGTTGGGGTTTTATGTGTATTATTTTATGTTATTGGAACTGGCCCTTGTTGTGTCAGCACTGATCAGTAAACAAATATACCAGATCTTCCCAGGCTGCAGTAATGACAGTTGCCTGCAGGAGGCATTTATGCACTATCCCCCATCTCTAATGGCTACAGCTGTAACATTCACTACATTCACAAGATTTAAAACAGGAGTTGTACAGATGAGCTTACAACTTATTTCAAATATCTTTCCCCACACCTCAGGAACCCCCAATGGATTTTTAAAATAGAATTCAGATGCCAGCAAACTTTTCAAATGTGATAGGATACTGAGGAAAACCATTCTTGTCATCTGCACACACAGAAGTGTGTGCAATTACAGAGGGTCAACAGAGATGTCCATACATGGCATATATCTCAAATATCTCATGAATTTTTGTCTTGAAGGCTGGTTTTTGATACAGGGTCAGTAAACAATGCCTTCCCTCCAGGGTATTTTTTTAATTTTAAGTTTCATTTGTGAAAAAACATTTTACATACATCTCTTCTGATTTGCACAGTGCTAGAAATAACTGAAGATGGAAAAAAAGGTACAAAAGTAGTTCAGAAATAATTTCCTAATCACTTTTAAGTCTTCAAATATGCATTTATTAGCTGGATATCTGAAAGGACACTGCTGGGTCAGGGAAAGCTTAAGGGTTACAGGAGATGAGACTGAGCAACATCAAATATATCCCCATACTTTTTATTCATCAGTTGAATACAGAGTGTGCTGTAAATTCTTTCATGCTAAGACTCTGCTTGGGAGGGGGTTAACTTCTTAGTAGTAAACATGTAACACATAAAAGTTTACTATTATTAAAAAATATAGTTTTGCTCCCTTTTAGAAAGAGTAGAAGATCTCATATATGAAATAGCTTATTTGCCCTGGTTTTAAACAGTTTTTCAGTGCTGAGCCCAGCTGCTCCTTTTTGAGTGTGTAGAATAAAGTAATTCAGGAAAAATGGATCCTGTTTCTCTCCCTCAGCTGCATTGCCAACTGATAAATACATACTTGATGCCCTTGGTAGAAGCTCTTATCCTGAAGTCGTTAGATGAAGGGATTCTCAGGTTTTGATTGTGTGGACTTTTTGTTTTTTGTTAGAATTTTTTAATGCCTTCATCTTAAAAAAAAAGAAAAAAGAAAAAAAAAGAAAAGGTACTGTAGCAAACACAGGTCAAAATGCAACCTTGCCCTGTTTTTAAGTTAGTTATTGTTAGGAGCATCACTGATTTTTAGAAAACTGAAGGTGAGGTCACTTGAAACTTTGAACTTGACAGTAAAGACATCTCCTTAGAAATGTTAGTATTTTAAGCACATGAGCTGTGGAAGGTGGGACTGCATGCTTTCAGTGTATTTTTAGAGAATGGAATTTTATGGAGACCATCTTCTCTGATTTTCATGGCAGGGCCATATGCTTTCATACTGTTTTTCATTCTGGAGAGTATTTAAATATTTAAGTAAATTCTGGAGAGTAAATAAATTCTGGATAGTAACAGAATCATTGAGTCTGGAAAGGACCACACAGCCAGACCATGGCACTAAGGGCCATATCCATTCTCTTCTTAAACACCTCCAGGGATGGTGACTCCACCACTTCCCTGGGCACTCCATTCCAATGCCTGATCACCCTTTCTGTGAGGAAATTCTTCCTGATATCCAGCTTAAACCTCCCCTGGCACAACAGCTTCAGGCCATGCCCTCTCATCCTGTCAGGAGTTGCCCAGGAGAAGAGCCCAACTCCCACCTGACTACAGCTTCCCTTCAGGGAGTTGTAGAGAGTGATAAGGGCCTCCCTCAGTCTCCTCTCCTCCAGGCTAAGCAACCCTAGCTCCTTCAGACAGGTCTAGATTTTGAGAGTGAGAGATTAGAATGAGAGCACAACACAGAGAAAGTTAATTATTATTTTACTTTCTTGAACAGCATTGTACTCTTACTTCAAAGGATATTAAACAGTTACAGAAGAAGAAAGAAGAAAAAGACAAGTAAGCTGTTGTGAATGTAACTTGTGGTATTCTTATTTATATAATAATCTTCCAGTCTTTAGGAAGAGGTAGTTTTAAAAATCTTGCCTTGAAAGCTTCTAGATATGGATGACATGTCAATGAAAAATATAAATAATTCATGTTTGCTTTACCATTCAAGAAAACTGAACGTTTCATCCTTTGACTGTATTTTTCACTTTTCAAATAACAGTTTTACCTTTTTTTCCCCTCAACATTGACTCATTCATTCTGTCAAATCCATTGTTAATAAATGTTATAACTTTTTGCTAATGATCTTAAAAGTGTTAATATGTCTTCTCTGAAATTGCAAAAAGGTGTTCTTCAGCCTTACAGAACTCACTACTCTTCTGTAGCCTTACAGAACTCACAAGCCAGCTGCAAAAAAATGAGTGATATCAGGAGGTAATTGTAATATTAATTTCTCTATAGAGCCCTGTTATCTGAACATCATAGTGTGAGAATATCACAAGCACTTTCTTTGATGAATGAATTATTATCTGAAAGAGTGGTGTTACCTGCAAATGAACACAGACCATTTTCCAGGACAGGATCACCTCATGAGTACAGAAAAAGGCATATGGCATTTACTAAACGGTAAGAACCTTGCTCTGATGTATAGGTATGTGATGTATAGGTACACATTTATCACACTTCAGATCTGTCTTCGGTTTGTAGCTAGTTGGTTGAGAGAACCTTTATACTGGAAAGAATCAAAAATACACTATGTCTAGATCAGAGGAATCTTAAGACCCTGGACCAGTAGCCTTACTACCACTATAGTATAACTTGGAGGAAGCCTTAAAAATTACTTTCAGAGCACAGAATAATTCAGCTCTAGCATCAGACTGTAATAAATGCCCTAATGTACTCCACTCAATAGCAGTTCCACTGGACTGTATCCAGCTACATAATTAACAATCTGAAGAGCATCTATGAATGAGCAAGAAGCAAAAAATACTACTACTTAAATTAGAGTCAGCCAGATCTAGATTTTCTCTCTTTCTTCTTTCTTTTTTTTTTCATTACCTAGGGCTTGACTTGTTCTTTCTTTTGCACTTCAGTGTTTATTGCCTTTTGAGGACATAATGGTATTTGATTATTATAAATTGGTAAATTTACTTGATGGCAATAATATAATGTGTGTATACATAATCCAGGTTTATATTACAGTATGCTTTTTCTACATACACGTTTATGTATTCCAGAGTAATAGGAGGGACTGTGTACTTCAGATAATCCTGTGACTTTCAGACTTAAATATTTCTGCATCTCTTTTTAATAGGTGAACTTCCAGAATAAAGCATTAAAATGAATGTAGTCAGTGCTGTACAGAGCCTGCTGATGGTCTCCAAGGGCAGTTTAAGTACATCAGCCCTGCCAGAATCAGATGTGCTAAGGAATGTCATGCAGGAAGCCACCTTACGAGTATCAGTAATGTCTACATGCTTTGTTGGTCTTAAAACTGCTTCTTTGTAAAGCCAGTTAAATACAACCTTACTGTGACTGCCAGCAGCTCTGATTCTGGTGAGGTTTAATTGCCCCACAAGCAGCACATGATGCTGATTATCAGCTAAGTGGGCTGAAGGTGATTTTTATGGCCTTTCTACCATGTTTGAATAAGCCCTGTTAGATGTAAGCTGTGTGGAGGGATAGCATATTGTAGACAGGAGTAAGTATTTGGGCTTTGTTTTTCTTGTCGTAGAGCGCATCTGAACAGTCCTGTGCTGCCAGAAAGGAGCAGAGGTGCTGCCAAACCCAGCTTTGGTCAAAAAGTACACCATTTCGCTTCAACTCTTGGTTTAACACAGTCCAGGGGTAAGAACAGAACTTTCTTGATTAAGGCACATGCTGAAGATGATTTTCAGGTTACTGCCAGATTTTTGGAGAGATGAGCTTTAATACCAACCTAGAAAGTCAGACTTAAAATCCTGGAGGTTTTCTGTCCTGAGGCTTCTGCAGCTTTGCTGTCATTGGCCTGCTAAATGATGAGAGTTACCTTGACTTATCATCTCCTAAATCCAAAGTATCTTAAATTTCCATAGCGAGAGTACTGTGTGATCCAGGTAGCAAGCTCATAGATGAAAACTTTCAAGCATCTTTTGAGTAGTTTTTATCTACTGCACCTAACAGAGGAAATGCTTTCTTTGTCTTTCCAGGAAATACCTATACACTCCTACAGAAAAGTACTTCTAGAGGAAAAATGAGAAGTGCTGCAAACTACCCTGTTAATTCTAGACACTGTAAGTTACAGAGAGGAATGCCATAGTACAGTTCAGCTACATAATATAGGGGGAAAAGATGATACAGAGAACACATTTCAGAATAGATCTTGGGTAGAATTTATGCAACACAACCCTCAGGTACCACATTAGTTTAGAAGAATAACAACTGCCATTTTTTACCCCAAATAAAAAAACTTTTCATTAGAAACTTGTGAATTATCTTAAGCAATCAGACCTGCTTACTTCCCCAATGGTTTTCCAGATGGAAGTTCCAGAATTACAGGATTATATGTGCTAGATTTCATTGATTTCCTGTCATGCAGGACAGAGGACTTGAATCTTTCATTCAGCTGGAACCCACAGAGGGAGAGTCAGTTAGCAGTACAATACACAAGTATTGTGTCTCTCTCTTACCTTTCTATGCTACTGCTTGCTTTCTAAGCTCTTTAAAGTAGGAATTGTCTTTGTTATCACTCTGTACACTATTTATTTAAAATACTATTTTGTCATTATGTTAGAGTGGAAAAATTTGACTGAACTTCTTTTAAAAGAAACTTCAGGTTTTAGTGATCCTATGCCTATCTCTGTAGGTCTGGATCCACAAAGATTTCCTCATATGAATGTTTCCTCCCACTCAAATTCTTTAACAAAAGCAGGACTTGGTTACAAGAGCAGAGAGGGAGTGAGGAGAGAACCAGACTGAAACTTAGGAATACTGTGGGTGGTTTCCAGTCTGACACCAGAACTATGCTGGTGGCATAATAGAGATCCTATTTGGCTTGTGAAGTGTCAGTTTATTTGATTTGGTAAGGCAGGAAAGGAGAGAAGCAATAGTAAGCTTGTAGGCCTTTTTCCTGAATGACTTTCCTCTACCTGTGTGAAAAGACAGTCTCCTCTTCCTTTCCATACTTTCTCTATTTAAACTCTAAATACAGGTTTATCTCTTATTTCAGTTCACATTCTTGTTTTTTTTTCTCCAGTATATGCCATCACTGCCAAGGGCCACACTGAATTATGTGTCTTCTAAGAGGCACAAATCCAGGTCTTACATGGGCTTAATCCTCTATTGAATAATGTAGCAGCATCCCTTTTTGAGGACTGTACTACAGGTCCTGGATGATGTAGGCAACTTCTGTAATCCTATTCCACTCCATTTTCTTGCCATAACCCCAAATCTGTTCAAGATAACAGGGCATGCTTTTTTAACATGTTTACACAGGGCTTCAGTTCTTAGAAGCTGGAGCTTCTTCTTGGGGAGGTTTCAAGACTTCAGAAGAAAATAGCAAGAAATGTTCAAGTGCTATGTCTGACTTGTTTTCTCCTCAGCTACTGCTCAGAGGGTCAGCAGAACATCAAAACAAAAGGCTCCACATGTAGTCAGTGCAGCTCAGACAGAAGATATTGATCAAGAGACTGATCGAGACATAGTAAGTCCTTGGACTGTGCCTGATGATATCCAAAGAATACTTCAAGATACTCATGACTCCTTGTTTCAGGTAGGATGTCTGCTTATTCCAGGCATAATTTTATACCTGCCATTTAACAATCGTTTACATCTGCTTCATTTAAAATGTGGTTCTCTTGCTGAAACGTGGGTGGGGTGGATACAGAGGGACATAGATGATGGTGATTCACCAGAACTCTATTTTGTCTTCAGAAGCAGTGCCATTCTTGTGAGCCTTCAGAATTAATGTTCTTTGTAAGAACTGCATAGTTCTGTTGTCTATTGTCTGTTCAGGCAGCACACGCTGTAGGAGTGCATAAGCAGAAAAATATTCTGCAACAAATGCAATTTAATCAGATGCCTAACTCAAGTAGGGCATGTGTGGAAAGAATGGGATCATTTCCATGAGCAGCACAGAGGTCTTGTCCATGAATGAAGAGCAGTGTTTCAGCTCATTTTCTGTTCCTCCAATAGGCCTCTGTGTCACAGCCTTTGTGTTCTTCTCCTCTTGGCATTATCAACACTGATGGGGTTTCTGAAAGCACGGGAAGTATCCTCAGCAAACTGGACTGGAATGAAATTGATGCTATGGTAGCAGATGTGGAAGACAAGTGAACAAAATTTCTCAGGTGCTCTGTGCTTCTGAGCAGCTGCTAGTGTTTGGTTTAATTTTTTTAAAGTAATCCTTGTTCTACTTAAAATGAACTGAGGCTTGCATTACTTTTCCTTTTAAACAGCACAGGAAGTCTCACTCCTTTCAGTCTTGCTTAGATGAAATTCAGTTCCTTAACATGTAGTTTGCTTTCCATGTGTCTTCAAGTCAACAAGAAATAAATATTTGTAAAATGCAGACCAACGATCTTAAACAAGAACTTCTGGATCAGTAACTTTGCTCCTCTGGAATACCTTAAAAATTTTGTTCTGTTTTAACAGCACTGCACAAATGTTTTATCTTTGTATTTCACATTTGTTGTTTTGGGTTTTTTTCATAGTTTTTTTTGTAGCTCAACAATTGTCATAAACTGATGTAATAAAGTGGGTGTAAAATGACTTACAGAGCAGTTACTGCAGTGAACCACTACGACTACATGTGTACTACCTGAGTATTTTAAACCAAACCTAATTGTTTGGTTTAGAGAACTCTTAGGAGCTTGAGTGATTAATAGAAAGAGGAACAAATAGGCAGCAATAAATGCAATACAGACCTCTGTTGGGAAAATCAGACACCACTGCAAGACACTAAGGTCAGCTACTTCCTGGGTAAAAGAGAAATGTTGCTGTTCATGTGTCTATATAAAGCTGTTGTGTTATAGGTCTTCCAGAGAGGCCCTCAGATATTTGCAGAAAAATTTGCCATTTCAGCTTTCATGCTTCAGTGGCCATCAGCTCTTGAACAGATGCAGCTGTGGTGACTCTTCCCCTAAAGCAGTAGTTTATGGTTTTGTAGTGAAGAAATTCAAATTCTTCATGGAAGTAAAAAATTATCTATTTTCCAGTGGTTAATTACTGTCACCTAGTGTGTCCAGGTGTCCAGAGGAGAGCTACCAAGCTGGTGAGGGGTTTAGAGAACAAAGTTGTATGAGGAACAGCTGAGGAAACTCTGTGTGTTGAGTTTGGAGGCTGAGGGGAGACTTCATTGCCCTCTACAGCTCTCTGATAAGGGCTGTAGGGAGGTGGGTGCTGGCCTCTTCTCCCAGGTCTGTAATGACATGACCAGAGGAAATGGTCTGAAGTTGCAGCAGAGGAGGTTTAGTTTTGATATTAGGAACTGGAACAGCCTGTCCATGGAGGTGGTTGAGCCCCCCTCCCTGGAGGTATTTATGCACTTTAGGACGTGCTCTAGGGGGACAGATTTTAGGGGTTTGGGGGTTTTTTGCTTGCTCTGTGTGTGTATGGTTGGATTCGATGTCTCAGAGGTCCTTTCCAACCTTGATGATCCTGTAAGTTTAAAAAATATGGAAAAAACTGCATGTTTCCAAATGAAGATGCATCTTGGCAAACATCAAGAACTAAGTTTCAAAGCCTGTTACAGGGTTACACACATATCAGGATGGAATTTACAGTTTCTGTGGGCTCAGAGGGCAAAACTGGCTGTATTTTTAGTAGTGCTTAGAACCTTCATCAGTTTGTCCCACAGGATTACCAGAATGCAAAACTCAGTCCTGGGAGTGATGATCTCCAAATGAAAAGAGAAATGCTTTCAAAGAACCAGTCCAAAGCAGGGAGCATTGATTTCACTCCATCTCAAACTATTTTCCAGGGGACAGCAAAGAAATCATCAGGAGATACCTTCTGTTCCTGTTGGAAAAAAAATCTGCAAAATCATATTTTAGCCAAGTATAAAGTCTCCCTATAATCACAGCCAGCTGTGAGAAGGAAGATAAAGCAGCCGGGCACAAGACAGTCACTCTAGGGCTTGTGAGAACTGTGTCATACCCAGCCTTTCTTTACCATTACAGTATCACAGTCATTAAAGGTTAATGGATATGATGTGGTGTGTAGAGATATTGAAGACAGTAATTTAAAAAAAAAATAGTCTCCAGACTGGAGATAACAAGTGTGTCAGTTTGCAAGCAGCTGAGTTCTACATGTTACTAAGACTGTACCTGCTTCTCTAAAGGGGCTTTACTTGTTTGTAAATAAAACCTGTTTGTAAAGAATTAAGATCTTGACAGTTGGTGTCTGACGATGAAAATGTTGAGCAGGTTTCTGTAATGTCAAAATCTTGAAAAGCACTGAAAGCTACCTTTTGGCATCCAGGAGGTTGCCAGATAAGGTTCCTTTTTAAAAAACACTTTATGATATCCTGGCTGATTTTGGCTTTTGGTGTAAGGAAGCTGGTACTTGTTCTAACAGTACTGGCATTCTCAGTTTGCAGAGGGTCACTGGAGACTCTTCAGTCTCTCAAGAATGTCATAAGCAGCAAATAATAATGTTCTTGCTCAGAAAAGCAAGATGCAGCCACCTCAGCAAGGCTCTGCTAACAAAACCTGTTTAGAATTGCCTTAAAATCCTTAACTCAGGGTAGGTGGCTACCATCAGGTCTCCCTGATGATTGAGTTAACTTTGATCATGAGAACAG
Source organism: Phaethornis superciliosus (assembly GCA_023637945.1). Lineage (NCBI taxonomy): Eukaryota > Metazoa > Chordata > Aves > Apodiformes > Trochilidae > Phaethornis > Phaethornis superciliosus. The sequence goes on from JAJQWJ010000004.1 coordinate 59,669,373, forward strand.
ACTTCAGGTCAACATGGATGCAGCAGTGATGGATGCAAGTCCAAGGTATTCTCTTGAGTCCAAGAGGAGTAGTTTTAACACCTGCAAACATGTTGGATACTGTATTAGTTGGAGTACTTTGATGTTCTGTTGATTGTTGTACTCTGAGAACGTAACAGCTGGGATGGAGCAGTGTGTGATCACTTCACAGGGGGCAGGTAAAAATTTATTTTGAAAAAAAGATTCTAATATCTTGGGAGAAAATATCAGGAAACTGTGATCTTCTGCATTAAAAAAATCGCTACCTGCAGAAGTACTCTCTTGTGAACAAGTCAAAGTAATTACTTTTTCCTAGCAACACTAATGCAACTGGATTTCCCTCTGGTATCCCACAAGCAAAGGGAGGTCCGGAATTAGTAGAACAAAGTGGTATGCTGAGATGAGTGGCAACTTCTGACTTACATCAGGAACACTCTTTATCAAGCTCTGGAAGATCTCTGAAGGGTGTGGCAGAGGTGGTGTGCTGGCTCTGATTACAAAATGAGGGTAGAAAAGGAATGCTTACTTCTATCAAAGCCACCACCAGCAGCAGCCCAATCCTCAGAGAGAGCAAATATCTAATTAGTCCTAACAGAAAACTAAAGAGATGTTGTCCACCTGTGAAAAAAAGAGCAGAAATTGAGGACAAGTATTTTAAAAAGATGGCTTGAATTTTTAGAGCAGTTCAAGTGGGAAGATCTATAGCAATTTTCATTTTCATAAAGCACAATTAACACTTTCTTGGAGACTCAGGTGAAGCAACTTAGATTTCCTTTAATTTCCTCCTCCTAAGTAGTGAGATATTTCCCTTTGACTCAAAGATATTGAAGCTGCATGCCTTTAAGCACAGCATTATCTATGGGGTGTTGTGGTTTAAGCCCAGCTGATGTCAAAGGACCACGTGGCCACTCACTCCCCACACCACACTTCAGGATGGTGAGGAGGAAATCCATCTGAAACCCTCTGGGTCCAGACGAGGACTGGGAGGGTTCCACCCAACAATTATGGTCACAGGCAACACAGATCCAACTTGGGGAAAAAAAATCAAATTTATCATTAATCAAATCAAATCAGGGCAAAAGCAAAAAACAGAGCTTTAATACTTCACCCCATCCCTCCCTTCTTCTCAGGCCCAAATTACTTTGTTCTTTGTATCTGTATCTCCTCCCCACCAGTGGCACAGGGATCAGGGAGTGGTGTTTATGGTTCATTCCAAGGAGTCTTGGAGGAGACCTTACTGTAGCCTTCCAGTATCTGAAGGGGGCTACAAGAAAACTGGTGAGGGACTTAGGATGTCAGGTAGTGATAGGACTAGGGGGAGTAGATTCAAATTAGAGGGGGGGTAGATTTAAATTGGGAGTTAGGAAGAAGTTCTTCACCATGAGGGTGGTGAGACACTGGCACAGGGTGCACAGAGAGGTGGTGGAAGCCCCATCCCTGGAAGTTTTTAAGGTCAGGCTGGAGAGGGCTCTGAGCAACCTGATCCAGTGGGAGGTGTCCCTGCCCATGGCAGGGGGGTTGGAACTACATGGTCTTAAAGGTTCCTTCCAGCCTTGGAAATTCTATGGTTCTATGAAAATTTTATGATCCATCAGACAAGAGATGTTCAAGGCTGACCTTGACAATCCATCTCCACACGAGATGGTTCAGAATCAAAAAAAAGCTCTCATGCATCTGAAAAGTACATATTCCCTCAGGGAATCATTACACTTTGCTGGCCTGTGCTCAGAGAGAGCATTTAATCTGAGCAGGAAGCACTAACCCGTTGAATTTCTCTTCTACTTGTATATCTCTGGCTCACAGGAATTTAGGTGCAGTTCAGGCTCTGGATTATTAAGCATAAACCTCAGCAGGAGAACAGAATGTGAAAAAAGGGACAAGAAAGGCTGTTGCCCAAAGACGATGTAAGTAAGTCTTCAGCTTGTGCTTCTCAAGTTAAAATGAGCAACAGATGATTGCCTGTGTATTATCTCAAAAATAAATTAACTGTAGTGACAGAGTTGGTCTGTTTCCAACAAATTTTGTAGCCCTCTGTGGGTGTGACTAGAATAGTAAGTAGTAGATAACTAAAAAAAATATTCTGAAGCTACTGTGGGAGAAGCGAGAGGAGGAACTGCATTGAAAATGAGCGGATGGACAAACATGATGTTGGGGGAGTGAGGCAAATCTTGCAGCTGGAGCCATGCCCCATGCAACACTCTGCAGTGCTTGTGAATACAGCTTCCAGAAGACAGAGGCTCCATTACAAAGGCAGGAGGAGTTTCCTGCTCCATCACCAATCCCCTGGGGAGGTGGAAGTCACCTAAATCACTGTTCTGTTTGTTAGCAGATCAGAAATATGAGCATTTCAGCAGAGCTGCAGCAAGTTCAGTGATAGAGAGAAGTTCTTTTGGAGTCAAAAGGAATTTCTTTAAACAGGCACTGAAATGAGAAACTCTTGCCACTTGGTGTCACCTCCTGTCCCTTGGGTGGTCAGTTACTTGGTGATGAACTTTCAGGGCCCCTTGCTGGGATGGGCGTTTGCCAAGGAGTGCGCAGCACACAGGTACGGCCACTGCTTGCCCCACCTGGGCCACTGCTGATCCACCTGGGGCAAACTCCCCCATCCCTCACCCTCCCCACACCAACCCTCAGGTGAAGGGGTTTTTTGAGGATGTTTGGAGGAGACACTCAAGAACAGGGGGAACTGAGAGCAGTGCATGCACGCCAATCAAAAGTGTTTCTTCCTAAAAAGAAACTCCAAAATCAGGGGGGAGGCAACATTTGGATCATTTCAGTTAGAAATGAGGAAGGTATGGCTGGTAAGTTAAACACAGGCTGGCAAGAATTCTCCAAGAATAATCCAGAAATGGATTCCCTGGATGCCTGAAGAGGTGTCCCAGGCATGATCTGAGTATTGTGAGCAGAGTCAGAAAGGGATCAATGAAGTGTATTTGTATTCTAGGATAGAAACTTGCAAGTTTCAACGTGAAAGGGTCCAAACTGAACTCTTAAAACATTTATTTCAAATAAATGAAATATGAAAATACTATGAATTTATTTGTATATAACAGTAACACACTTTAATATTTAGTCAAGGAACCATGAAATCTAAAACCTCACTACTTACATTAAGAACTTGCCCATTACAACTCAGAACTTTAATGGTCTGGTGACAAACTCTCTGCGGGACACGGGAACGCTGGTGTCATTTCGAGGTGGCTTTGCAGTGACTGACAGCAAACCAGGATCCTGTGCCTTGGGCTCACAGTATTTCTAGGAGTGTTGGGCAGGTAACAAAAGCATCCTGTGTTTGTCTGAACTCAGCTCCATTGGCATCTGTCTGGAGATGGGCCTTAGACTGAGTTAATTACAGTAAGGATCCCCGGAACCGACCCATTTATCACCCCTGGGTCATGCTGGGCGGGGGGCAGAGCATCCCTCCCGCTGCTTAGGGTAGCACCAGGTGAGTCAGGCCCCATCACAAAATTCTTTTGTCATGAGCCACATTTAAGAACTATTTCATATTTCAGTGCTACAAGGAATCTCATGTGAGCATGAACGTTCAGCACAACCTAAGTATTCCACAGTAACAATATTCTCTCTAGTGACACCAAAACAGCAAAACAAAGGCTCAAGTTTGACTCAAATTTTGACATTTTAAATAGCTGAATGGCCACAACTCACTAAAATACTTATGCTGAATAATGCCCATGCCTACTTTTATATATTAGAGTTGTTAATATACGCAATAAAGAAGCTAAAAAAAAATACAAAAGGGAATTACCAAATAATTTTTAAAAATACTTATTTATAATTAAAGATTTGTCCAAAACTATTGTGATATTTTTATGCTGCAGATAATGAAAATACTCAGGAATTATTCTGAAATTTTACAGTACTGAAGTGGAAGATTAAAAATAATTTCATTCTTATTTATTTAGATTGTAGAAGTGTCTGTGTTTTCTTAAAGTACAATATGGCTAGTGTTAATTCCAAAAGTTTGACAGTACAAGTTGCCATGTACAGAACCTGTACTCAATGGGAGAAAGCAGTAATAATAAAAAAAATAAATGTTACAGTTATAGATGTAAAAATATGTAGCCATACAGTGAAAAAAATACTATAAAGCTATATCAACACAAAGGAGTAAAATTCTGACACTGTATCAATGACTGCACTGCAGCACTTACTCTGAAACAAAACAAACCAATCCTTTTTTTTTATTTTTTTATTTTTTATTTTTTATTTTAATGTAGAAAAATCCTTATCTTGCTATGTGCTGTTGCCAGTAACATTGTTCATGCTGGTAGAAGCAGAGCTGCTACTCAGAGGCTGAGCACTGCACTGCTTGTTCTGCTTCAGACCACTGAACAGCATCAGCCCATGGTACAGGCAACAGGAATTTGTTTTCCCAAACTGCTATCTTTTCCTTTCACAGCAAGTAATACGAATGCTTATGATAGGCAAAACAAAGCTAAGTACCACGCTAGGTGATAGAAAAGATGAAAATTCAACTCTTAACTAGTGAGAATCTTACTCAGTTTCTTAAATAGCCTAGAATTAATTTTGTATGTGTATATTTATATTACAGCAAACAGATCCCCATCAACGAGCACGTATGACTTTGGTATATTACACAATATAGAAATGGTCCAAATCCCCTCAACTAAGACAACTGTAGACTTAAGGTCTCTATTGTTTAATTACTTTTTTCTGATTGAACAATTATGAAACAAACTGAAATTAAAAACTTTCTTTTCTCCTGGGAAAGCCGCATGACCAGGAAACAATCTGTTTATGAACAAGGAAGTAATTGTATTGCTTATTAAAAATAGAATGCTTTATATAAATAGCATTTATATAGCTAACAGATTGTTTTGAACTACATTTGTATGAAATTCTTGGGTTTATCAATTTGGGTGTTTCCTTGTGAAGCATTTTCAACTCTTCCTACTATTAACATGTGACACGGCAAACAATCCCGTTTTCAAACTATGAATTACTCACTAATAAAAGCTTCTCCTGGCCCTGAGAAATGTGTTATTTCATTGTTTGCTACAAAAATGCTGCTTCCAGAGCTGCAGAGGACTGGCTTCTGCTTTTTCTACTTCCCCCTACTTTAACAACACCTATCTTAGCCCAAGCAGTGGCCTTTTCCAGTGAAGAAAACAGTAAGAGTGGAAATGAAAAGGTGCTAAAATATTTCTGGCCAGAAAAATCCCAGTGATGAAACAGTAATTCCCATAGGAACAATTACTAACTAGATTCTGAGGAGTTATTAATCATTTCAGTTTAATGTTTTCGTTGTACAAGAGAGTATTTTAGAATACTGTTACTATTCCTCACAACTTAAGTAACTACCAGAACTCAGCTAGTTTCATAAAAACAGCCTTTTATCATAAATTAGATTCTAAAAGAAACACAATCAAATTATTAACTTACTGAAGAACACTTGTTTTAGATCAATACGTTTGAAAACAATGCAGGGTTTCATAGTCCCCTAAAAAGTTGTTTTAGATTTTTTTCTGTTTGCAAGTATGCTGCTTTGCTTAATTTCTGGGAAGGTGAACTGCTTATGAAAGGCTATGGCAATGCAGCTGAAGCATACGCTTCCAAAAACTTTTCAGTAGCATTTTTTCAATTTACAAAATGTGAAAACATCTTTCAATTAGTAAAAAAAATAGGCTAATATACAAACATTTTTGTTTTAAAAGTTATTTTGTGACGAAATGTAGTGTAGTTACCCAGACTCATACCCATTCACTCCTTAGATACAAGTAACTATCTCCTCTTGACACAAACCTTTTCTCTGTATTAGCCCAGAGAAATGCATACATGGCTGGTTAGCCCAAGCAGAACAGTCCTCCAGCTTTCCCCAAATTTAAACTATCATAAATTACCATTTGGACAGCATTGGAAAGAAACTGAAGCATACAAGGAATAAACTATAGTTTCTTTTTATATCAAAATGTACTCTTGAAAATGTGTTTGGCACAGTGCTAAATCATATAGTTAATACTAAATATTGCAGGATACAATAAAACCCTGGAGTTAACTTGTGTTTACACCCTTTAAGGGATAAAAATAAGAAGATACCAATTATTCAGAAGTCAGCCTATACAAACTGTATAAACAATATTTTATGTCTTGTTTTGAAAACCACTGATAATAGTAAATTTTACACAAAAGACCGCAAAATAATATAAATGGATTTCAACAGATCTTTACAATAAGAAATTCAAATGGAAACAGACAAGTAACAAAGAGAAGTAAAAAAATTTATTGCAGTATTCATTCCACCAGATTTGCTGGGGATCCCTTTTCTTGTATTATTTCAGGGTGACCTAATACATCAAAATCTACATTTACAAAAACTCCTCCTGCAGATAGGTCATAGATACTGCATGCTTTTTTTTTCCTTTTTTTTTTTTCTTTTCTTTTTTTTTTTTCTTCAACAGAATAAATTATATATCCAGGAGATTCTGCCATTTTACAGCCTGGAAAAACAATGCTTCCCTGGAAACTGGGCTAAGCTAAAGAAAGCCATCCGCTGCTAGGTTAAACTCCAAGAACACTTTATTAAGAACATTAACAGACTAATTTCCAACATTCACTTGTTTATTTTTTTTAAACAGAAAGTTTTTTTCAAGATATAAACAATTTTTTGTTAAACTATAATACAGTGGGAGTAAAAATGAACTGAGAAGTTTCTGCTGCACAACAGCGAAGGAAGCTCCCACAAAAATGTTTACCAAACATTTCCTTCTTTTTTCCCGCGTCCCAGGTTCCATTCTTACTCTTCATTTAACTGATTTTTTTTTTTTTTTTTTTTTTTTTTTTTTGCCAGAAAGTTGATATTTCAAGTTTTTCTGTTATTTCAATTCCTGTAAATTTGGCTGCATGTACAAATTCATTAGCTGGAAGTTCCATCCTTGGCGGCATACAGCGATCGTAAAGTCTGCACAACTTTATTAGTCAGCTTATTAGCACTCGTTAGAGCAATTTTTTTGTAAATAATGTCTGACTCTTTAATAGTGTCTACCCAAGGCACCAGTTTGCGGCCATCACGGCGCTTAGCCTCAGTCCAGGAGCCACTGTAGGAGCCTGCCATCCACTGAACACTGAAGCCATTGCTGGTTTTCTGTACTACTCTTGCAATTTGTGGTCGGTCTTTGTACTTTGGACAGCAAATAGCGATGACATCCATGACATCAACACTTTCATTCATCTGTGCTGCCAACTCCGTAGAGTCTGAATTTCGTTTTGACCTTCTCAATGACTAAAACATTGGGGGGAAAAAAGACCAAGTGTTACACAAAAGAACTTTAGTGAAATTATTGCTTTTATTGCTTTTAATCCCTTGACGCCGGGAGTTGGGATTTCCCGGCACACATTCCATTGCCGGCAATGAGACGCACCGCGACCGCCAGCGCCAAGGGGTTAACATATCCTTGTAAAACCACATACTCTTAATTTGTACCCGTGTCTTTATCTCTTATTGATATATAAAATTATATATACACATGAATCATAAAGCTACATAAAAACTTGGCAACAATAAAAAGGATAACACACAGTACATTCCAAAGGAAAATTAATAACTTTTTATACTGGATAAATCTCATTTTCTAGTTTGTGTTTTTGTTTTTTTTTTTTGTTTGTTTGTTTTTTTATTGTCTTTTCTGTTAAACTTTCTACAAAAGTTGTATAAACGGTTAAGTAGAGAATCTCTATCTACAAAATGCTTTCTTTCATGTGGATTACATTACTTGGTGTACATTTAATATAATAGACTGACATTTATAAGCACATAAAAATCATTTTACGTAATACGCTGCGAAATACGTTGACTCCTCCTCCGCCTCACCCCTGAAGTGCCTCCTCCTCTATCCTCCCCATCACTTTCATCGTCCTCTGTCTCAGCTGCATTGTTTTTAGGGCTGCCTCCTCCAAGCAGCGAGGTAATTGCTTTGTTCCGAGCATTTGTGCTAGCTGACACCTCTCCATCTTCTTCCTCTTCATCAGGATCCAAATGTTCCATAAGGAGCTTGAACTATTAAAAAAACAGGTTAGTCCACCATGTAACTTTAAAAATAGGTATTTGTAACACACTAGATCAAATAAAAAGCAAATGGCAAGGTAAAGAATCTGGGTAAAACAAGCTGCAGACAACAACAAACTTGAACGCATTTATGTGATTTCTTAGAAAGTTCTTACTTTCCTCTCTTTTTTTCAGTAGGTGTGTAAAAGCAAGTTTTCTCTAGTTGATATTTGAGGACTGGGGGCAAGGGGGAAGTAAATACAATAGATGCAGTCTCTTATCCCATGATGGAAACAGTCAGGGATTGAGAGAACCAGTTATATGGGAAAGGTACATAAGATGGGTACAAGACATTAGAAAACACTCCTTACAGATTAATATCCTTTAACTCATTCTGAACTGGTCTTAACTGGTTCTGAGAAGTCTTTGAAAGACAGTCCTGGCTAAACACTCTGACAGGAAGCACTGAGTTACCCGTGTATCAAGTAGGATTACAAGGGACTTAACGCTGGAAATGTTCATCCAATACATCAGTACCTACTTTCAAGTTTATATTGTGTTACCTCATTGGAAAGGAATTCAGGTTTTCTGCAAAGCAGCTTTACTTACATCTAGGTACTGTTTTACTATACTCCTCTTTACTTCTTCAGTGATCTTGGAATTAGCCATATCACTCCGCAGAAAATCCAGAGTTTGTTTTGGATGGAAATGCACTCCTGTCTTCCTGTTTATCGCTTTATCATAAACTTTTGCAGATTCAGATGGAGAGTATTTCTGAATTTTGCTGTTTAGAGATTAAAAAAGGGTAGAGCTTTTAATGACACTGCAAAATAATTTCAAGGAAAAGCTTTTAAAATCTTCAATGTAAGTATACATATAATATTTTAACAATTCCATATAAAACAGACATCCTGTAAGAAAGGGTATCATTGCTTTTCCTAAACCAAAAGTTTTTGTTTTCTCTATTACACAAATCTATTTCTTAAACAATTACTTACAATCAGCTTTAAAAAAAAAACTGGCAAACCTAATACTTATAAAGAACTCATTAGGTAACAAGACAACTTATTTTATAAATATCCTTACCTATCAGAGAATCCACAGAGGTTCTTTAAATGTTGTTTCAGCATCAAAAGTAATAGTATGCCTTGGGAGACATTGGCAAATTCAATTAAAGGAGCTGAATTTTCTGGTAAACATTTCATCACAGCATTTATATCATTTTCTTCATCAGAATCTGAATCAGAGTCTACTCTTTTCCGTAACCTCCGTGGCTTAGAAGCTTCCTCCTCGCTGTCACTCCCACTCCCACTGTTACTGTCACTCTCAGTCTCCTCATCTGATGAAGGTTTTATTTCCTTTTTTTTGTCTTTCACCATTGACTGCAAGAGAGAGAAGTTAGCACGAATTCCAAAATTATAGTACTATCATGTACGTTTCTAAAAAAAATCTTTCCAAAATAATTGCTGGCTTAACTTAGCAAGAATTTTATGAACAATGTTACTTATTTATAACTCAATAGTCAAAAATTACTTATGGCAAAAAGATGGTGAAAAATTAATGCAGTGCCCATTTTTTGTAAGGTTGGTATAGAAGGAACTGAAGCAACAAGTACTCCACACTGGCATGTTATTCTTAAAAGACTGATCAAGCTCATTAGCAGCAACAGTAAAATGCAGTAGAAGGCCAAGTACAAAGAATCATGAACACTGTTTTTCTTTTACATGAATTACCACAGAAACCCTCAGGTGATCATTCATAGTGTTAATGATGAGTTCTACAACATGCAGGGATACAGAATTCCACATGTGCATTATAACTGCACACAGGATGATTTTTTCTAACACAGATTTTAAGATGTCTTAAGAAGAATCTCATCTTTTCTGTGCTGGATGCTACACACTGGCCTCCAATCTGAAAAAGATTCTGTCTCTTCCTAGCATTTTAAAATTTGTCTTTAGTAGGGCTAGAATTCAGGACAGCATACTTCGAAGGCATCAAGTCTGACTTGCACTTACTAGTCAGACTGGACATTCTAGAAACAGGTTTGCTTCCTTACAGTTTGCATCTTCTACTGTTAAAGCTGTCCAAGAAATGAAGACCCTTAAGTCTTCAAGAAGCAGAGGCCTTTCAGGGTTCTGTACTGCCATAACAACATACACTGTACTGTTATTCAGGTTCTTACATATTACCTTAAGAAAAGACAGACTATGTACTCTTTCCTTGAAAAAAGAAAAAAAAGTATTTGAAGTTTCTCAGGCATCATGAGCAACTGCCATCAGCTACTTGACAAAAAAAAGAAACCAGCAAGATGAATTTTACTACTAAAATTACATGAAAAACCACAATAAACTAGTATTTCTTGACAGTTCTGGGTTCATGTGCTTTCCAGATGCATCCAATTTATTATTATTGTTATTCAGCTTTTTCAGGGAATAATACAGATTTGACAGTAGGTCTCCAACTTCATTATTACTTTTAATAATTCAGCAGCACGTAAGGAAAGTTTGCAGATGCAGGCCAGAAAAGAAAGAGTTGCTTGTTTTTAAATACTAGTTACAAATTAATGCTACTGGTCCATACTAATAATGCTACTATATTCACTGAAAAATTGACCAAAACAGAGAGAAGCTTATGTTGCCACCATACTAAAATATAAATGGACATACCTCTTTAAATGACTGTAGTAGGTTACTACCAGAAACTGATAGTGTAATGTCTATATGATGCATTATGAACAGTGGCTCTTCCTGTGTTTGGTAAGGAAAACAGGCTAGATTGTCTGCTATGTACAAGAGCATATTCACTTCTGTTTTCTGGAAGTTGGAAAAAACAAAAAAAAAGTAACACATGAGTACAAGTACAAATATCTTAGATTAAGACACTTACCCTGCATTTCTAACATTCTGGAGCAAAACCAGGATTTTATCCTATATACCAAGTTTTATCCTATGTATCACCTTCCCTCCCAACCCCACTGTAAACAACACATATATATGCAAAATTTAATCATACCTGAATATATATTATTTCTGATTAGTCCATACTGGGTATAGAAAGGTACAGAATGATGCAGTAACAGATGCATTATTTTATATAGGTAACATTATATTGGTAAATATATTGCAAAGCAAAACAAAGTACATTAGGGAAATAAAGTTTTCAATAATTCACCAAGATACAAAGAAAGTGTTCAATAATTCATAAAGATAGATGGTAAAAGAAGCATTTAAGCTTGTAAAGCAACCTAATTTCTTTTTAAGTGAATGAAGTGTGATGCTTACTGCAGTATCATCAAAGAGGTTGAGTAAAGAAATGAGAAACGCTCGTCTGTGTTGGCGGTTCCCTCGGATCATGGAGTACAGGTGTGAGCAGAGTGCACTGGATGATTCGTCATGTCTAAAACCCCTGACAGGATCTTTTGGGCAGGTATTAATTGCCTGTTGTACCTGGTAAGACATCTTCATGCCAGCCACTGCTTTCATCTGAAATAGAAATTTGTTCATTTTTATTTAAGCCATTGATTTCAAAGCAGTAAAACTTACTCCTTTTAAGTGGATGCTCACCTAAAGTTTAATTTTAAAAAACACATTTGAGGCTATACTACCTTTTGAGTTGGAAAGCAGATTTAAACAGAACTTGTGGCAGAGATCAGAATGCCTTGTGAAGTGCTTTCTCTGTAAATTCTGTTAGAAACACACAACTACCCTGCTTAACTACTGCAGCCAAGTATTCTTATACAGTTTTCAAGAATACTGAAATGTTTTCAGACATGAATAGAATATTTTACAAAATGGATATACTTCCTGTCACTTGCAGTGAAACAAATGACTGAGTACAGTTAGAAAACAGGACTAATAAATTGGGGTGTTTGCCTATATTCAGTAATTTCCATCTGATTCTTCTTACTTTAAGGCTCCTCCTCTTGTTTCAGAATAAACTGAATATCTAGTTAGGCTGCATTTCCAACTCCCCTCATTACATGCTTCTGCTGCTGCTGTTCAGCAAAGCTGTCTCTCCATCTATATGTTCTCTCTGCTACCCTTCCCCTACAGGATTAGGTATCTGTTTGGATGTCACCACCTGTGCTGTGCTCCAATGCCAGTGTAATAAAAGCAGACACAGGAAATCCCACAGTGCTTCACAAACACTGAACTTAAGACTTGGGCCTTCTCAATTAAGGAGATGATGCTTCAGCTCAATTTCAGATCTAAAGCAGAATTACTTGTACTATGCCACAACACCTCAAGTTCTCACCTAGGCCTCAGATTTTCCTTTCAGCATGATCCCTCAAATCCAAACAGCTTCCTGTGCCCCTTCTGATTAGATTACAATTTTTAAAGCCTTGATGTCTTAACATTCTAATACAGACAAACTAAGGACTTGTACTTTTACAAGGTGTTTATTTCCTTAGTCCACTGATATAGGGAAATCACTACTAAACATGATGATATGGCTATCCTACCTGTTAGAAATAAATGCTCTTAATACCCAATGAGGAAAGTACTGCTCTGAATTATAAACCAAAGGACATTTTAGCCTAGAAGAGAAACTTCAAAGTATTAAATCCTTTCTAACATTAGAGATCTCTGAACAGGAGAGTAGAGATAATCTTTATTCCTGCTTACAGTTACTTTTTATTCATCAGTTTATACTGTTTTTCTGTACCTGGGGCATATTCAGGTGTTAAATCACTAGAGACCATAACAGTATTTTGTAAAATGTTAAATTAGAATTACTTACGTGAATGAACCCAGCATATTTTTTGTCTATTTCCACCAATTGCTGGTCAGCTTTATTTCGCATAGAGGGCTCTGGATCTGTGCCCATAGCAATTAAGTACGGCACACACTTGAAAAACAAATGAGATTATTATTCAGGGTCATTGTACCTTTTCTTTTTCAGTCTTTGTTCTTCCACTACACTATTGTTTGTTATAAACTAGGATAAGTAATCTCTATGCAATTTACTACCTTACTGCCTTTTGCAAGCAAATAGTACAGAATACACGAGACACTAGCGTTATGAATGTTAGAAGTTATGTTTGCCTTTCACTCAAACTCTAAAGCCAATCTATACTACAAAAAATGCCATTTAAAAAAAACACACCACGACTTATCCCTGAAAATGCACAACAGTTGTGGTAATTAAGTATAAAAGCATTATGTAAGCAAAGAATAATGGAGATGATGACTTAAGTTCTGACATCAACTGTGGAATTCCACAGGATTTGGAGGACATGGGGGTTGAGGTGGAGTCAAGCTTACACATTTTCCAGGATAAAAAAAATAAAATGAAGAAAACAAGTTGGCAAACACCTGAAATTTATAACTGAAATATGCTCCAACATACATTTATACATGCTTTTTAGGCACTGGCTGGGCTTTACCACTTGATCCAAAAATAGAAAATGCAGCATTTGGAATCTCACTGGTTAAAGAACATAAAGCAAATTTCAAAACATGCTTTCTGTAAAGGTCCCTTGCTACAACAAGAAATTACTGCAGCATAGCTGGAAGATAAGAAATATAAATCTACGTAGCAAGTGAGAAAACCTCTGAAAACCTGAATAAGAATAATGTCCATCATAAAAGCCTACCATACCTGGACAGGATGGATGAGACCCTGGTTTAACGTCAGTGCAATGACATTCAGAGCAAAGTGGCGAACACTAGACTGGGTATGAAAGAAAGCCTCAAGGACCTGTTTGAGATACAGCTGCATGATGGAACTACTCATCCCTGAGGAAATATCACCCATTTCTTTCAGGTCTTCCTGTTTTGCTACTTTTTTCCCTGTAAAGTGGAAAAGACAATAGCACACTCACCACAGTATAACCATTTATTTGCCACTACTTCATGCATGCTGATATTTTAAGCTTTACAATACATATACATTCAGCTGTCTTAAAATGTGTTTATGATCTCATGAAACATGGAAGAATCTGATGGTAAATGTAAAAAAGCCTACAGAGGTATGACTTTACTTAGTCTTGTACCTTAATAAAGGTTTTTTATTTTAAATACTACTTCTGTTTTATTTATTATTTTCTGCCTGCAAATTAACCTTCAGGGAGATATTGACAAAAGTATTAATACCATCATAAAAGTGGTTATACATCTTGACTGCATCCAGGATTTGTACATCTTGAAAGTAAATTCATAACTGTTGCATGTATATACCAATGCACACAATAAATTTTTGAAAATTATTCTGAGATGCTTTGAGTACAACATAACTGATCTGGTAACAATCATAAGTGACTCAGTTCACATGTATAGTAATTGAACCCAACACTTACAATCTCTGTCTGCCTGCTGCATACGTGTATCCTCCTCTTGCAAGTATGTCTGGAGGTTTTTTAACACCTGGATTTTTAAGTTTACTGAACAGTTCTTATCTGAAAGAATGCTGTTGTACAGAGTCTTCACTTCCTGTTCAAACATTAAACTTGGGTGTTGTATAAATGCGAATCCTAAAGGGGGAAAACAAGAGGACATATTTAATATTGTTATCATCTACAATTGACAAGTTTTTCAAACTGGTTCCATGTACAAAGAAAACACATGGAAGACAAGGAGGTGATTTGAGACTGCCAGCACAGCTTCACCAAGGGCAAGTCTAGCTTCATAAATAAAACTGGCCTTTTATGATGAAGTGAATACACCAGTGGATACAGGAAGAGCTACAGTTGCCATCTATCTGGACTTGTGTTAGGCCTTTGACATGGTCTCCTACAACACCTTCTCTTTCTCAATTAAAGAGAGAGAGATTTGATGGGTGGAATGATTGCTGGACAAGGAATTGGACAGATGGTCTCAAACAGAGAACAGGAGGTCCTAGTTCCATGTCCAGGTAGAGATGAGTGACAAGTGGTATCCCTCAGAGGTCCATAGTAGGACCAGCATTGTTAATATCTTAACCTATGACATGGACAGGGGGATCAAGTACACTGTTAGCAAATCTGCAGATGACACCAAACTGAGTGGTGCAGTTGACAAAGCTGAGAGAGAGGATGCCATCCTGAGGGGCCTAACTTGAGAAGTGGTTCTATAGGGTTCAACAAAACCAAGTGCAAGGTCCTGAAGCTGTGTCAGGGCAAACCCTGGCACCAAGACAGACTGGTGAGTAAAGGGATAGAGAACAGACCTGTGGAGAATTACTTGGGCTACTGGGGGTGAAAAGCTGGACTTGAACCAGCAGTGAGCATGTGCAGTCCAGAGAGCCAACAGTATCCTGTGCTGCATCAGAAGAAGTGTGGCCAGCAGGTCAAGGGAGGTGATTGTCCCCCCTCTGCTCTGCTCTGCACTGGTGACACCCCACCTGGAGTACTGCATCCAGCTCTGGGGTCCTCAGCACAGGAAGGACATGGACCTGATGGAGCAGGTGGGCCACAAAATCAGTCACACAGATGGAACACCTCTGTTACAAGGACAGTCTGAGAGAGTTGGGGTTGTTCCACTTGGAGGAGGGAATACTCCAAGGAGACTTTATTGTGGCATTTCAATACTTAAAGGGGGCTTATAAGAGAGATGAAGACAGATGTTTTTTTTTTTTTAGGCCTGTTGTAATAAGGAGATGGGATAATGGCTTTAAACTGGAAAAGGGTAGATTTAAACGAGATACTAGGAAGACATTTTTTACAATAAGGATGATGAAACACTGAAAGAGGTTGCTCAGGGAAGCTGTGGATGCCTCATCCCTGGAAACCTTTCAGGTCAGATTGGATGGGGCCCTGAGCTACCTGATCTAAGTGAAGATGTCCCTGATAATTGCAGGGGAGTTGTACTACACGACTTTTAAAGGTCCCTTCCAGCTCAAGCAATTCTATGATTCCATGAAAAAAAATATTTGGAGTAATAACATATTTACCTGTGCAGAAAAAACCCACTTCTTCATTACTTTGGAAATCCACTGCCTTTTTAGACTTGGGCCACACATCAAAAGGCATTCACTGCCAAAATATCCACTCTGCTGCAGACGTATGCACCTAACAACCCTTTGACAACTTTTCTATAGCCAGTTCTCAAAGAAAACATGCAGTAGACTCTCCTGCCATTACACAAATACATACATTCCTGCTGACATGCATGGATTTTTACTACAGCATAGTAATAAAAACTTTGTATTTCTTACCAAGGCCAATAATTGCTTTTGTCTGTACTTCTTCATCTGAATGCTTTGTAAAATACATCAGCAGTTCAAGTACTTTATCCTTTATGTTAACCTGAGCAAATCAAAACAAAAAAAGAAGCTATTTGAAGTTGAAACTGATGGTTTTAGTCTCTTATAAAAAGCATATGTATAAAAAAAAAATGGAGAAACACAGTCTTACCACATGGCCTTTGCAAAACCATATATAAAAAATCCAAAAGCTCTATTGTATGCATTATGAAACAATACATACCTGGGACTAAGAATAATGTGTTTTCAAGTTAAATCAAAGTATTCAAATTATCAAGACATGGAGAGTAAATGCAAGTTATTTTACCTTACTGTTGCCCTTAAAATCTTCTTGATCAAAATCAAAATGCCGACAGAGTGCTCCAACAGTGAAAAGTGATCTAAGGAGTGCTGGTTTATTGGCAGTTAGTATTGTGCTATTGGGGTCTTCTTGGTGTTGACTTTTTAATTTTGAAAGTGCACCTACAGTAAGACAAAATTTCTGATTAATGTTTAATTGTGACGTACCCCTAAGAGAAGATTTGTAGCCAAACCCAGAAGTTACAATTACACGTTGTGATTTTACTCACCATAGTATCTATTAAAACAAGCCCATACAAATTTATAATTCTGTGTGACCTTGTTCACAACAGACCCAAGACAGCTCACACAATGTTGAACAACCTAGGAACAAGAAAGAACAAATGAATTAAGATATTCAAAAGTCAAAATTGAGATTTTTGTCAAGTTATGTAGGAAAAAAGCTATTCTGAACTAAAACTAATGACTTAACAGGTGTAACGTCCACCTCCCAGACTCCTCGGAAAACCTGCTCAAACTCATTAAAATACAGCAACAATAAATATTTCAGTAAACCGAGTACACTTTTTTTTTATAGCTCAAAATTTATCTTCATAATAAAGACAAAATTTCTTCAAATCAAACCAATTTTTTCACAACGTGAAGTGGAATCAACTGAATGGTAGCAATTACCGTCATGCCATATTTGATGATGAGTTTCATGAGGTCTTCCTCAATAGTGGCCAGAAAGGTTTCACTTGGGTGCTCCATTAGTGGCACTACAAGCTCTAAGATTTTTGCAACATTGCAGATCACCATGAAGTCATTCTGGGTCTGAAACAACAGTGTTTATAGCATTACAAATTTCCAGGCATGTTATCTATAAACCAAGTATTATTAATATGTACTGATAGTAAAAAATAAGATAATTAGTGAAAATCTAAAATAATTGTTATATAATTTACATCTGCTATTGAATTATGTATTAATATAAAAGTTAGTTCTGTTTTCTACACAACAACTGGAGAAAAAAAAATCTGTACAAGCAGAAATTCACCTCTCACCAAGGCTGTGACAGACCTGAAAAATTTGGTCCTAATATTTTTTTTGAGTTCAACAATAAATCTAGGAATTCCTCTTGATGCATGCACAGCAGAGAAAACATAACACTTCAAAGCAGGTGTCAGCAATAAAATGAAGTTGTGCTATAACTCAATCTGCCTTAAGCAAAATGTATACAAATGTTTAAATTACAATTAAAATAATTATGTTTGCATTACTGTGACTGTGTATGTAGGTAAGTGAGGGACCTAAAGAGAACATTTATCCATTAAAGATGCTTCCTGCTAACAGTGGACTTTTTTTTGACAAACCAAGCTCGCTAATAAGGATAGGATAATTCCTAAATGCTATTATTAAGCTATTTAACACATTCAAGCTGATGATGCAAATTATACAATTCATCCCAACCTGTATAAACACAAAACTGATGAAAATCCCTAAGTGTGTTTCAGCAAGTAAACAACTGGATAACACTTTCCTATACTGTTTGATCAGAAGCAGCTCTACAGAAGCAGTCTGCACACCTACAAAATGCTGCAGGGCTAAAAAATGGAAAATGCTAGGCTATCACTTTACAGTCAAAGCTGCTGACAATTACTCTCATGCCTGTCCTGGACAGCTGATGTAAGGTAATGTATTGCTGCCATGCACTCACTCCTTGAGCCATGGCTGTATGATCCTGCCCTGCTCCTTTTGCAGATCAGAGGTTCACCACAATGTGTTCACTGAGCCAACTCTTGTAAACAAAATGGCAGAAAGCACTACAACATTTCAGAGGAGGGGGACCACTTCAGCAGATGAGGGAGGTTTTAGTATTATAGCTCTCTACCATTTTTCTGAGCTAAATGGCCTTAAACAAACATTAGAGCTAGGAAAGTGAGAGGTGAAGTATAGAAGAGGATAGAGCAGGATATTTCCTTCTGATATATTTGCTGTTTGTTAAAACACACCATATTCTGGAACTATGCATTTAGTCCCAAGATTCACATGCTAAACTAACCACTTTTCAGACTGTGATTATGGAAGAAAACATTTTTAAGAAATTATTGCATAACAGGTGAAAAAATGCATTTTAGTCCTCATGGGAAAGGAGCAGCACAGGCTTCAGTTTCATTTGGCTATAAAATGTTGAGGGTGAGGATCAGCATCTTAGAAGCTACAGATGTCATTAAAAGGACCTACTATCTTCAGAAGCTATGATCCTAGTTTCCAGACTGGAAAGAAAGGGACTTGATGGATGGACTACCCAGCAGATAAGGAACTGGCTAAATGGGTGCAATCAAAGAGCTGTGGTCAAGGGCTCAATGACCAAGTGGAGTCCACTGATAACTCATGCTCCTCACAGGTACTGGGACTGATGCTGTTTAACATCTCCATCAGTGATGTGGACAGTGGAACTGAGTGCACTCTCAGCAAGTTTGCTTGTGACACCAAGTTGTGTGGTGCAGCCAATGTACTGGAGGTAAGGAAGGCCATCCACAGGGATCCTGACAGGCTGGAGAGGTAGGCCAAAGCCAAGAACATGAAGTTCACTAGACCAACTGCAATGTCCTGCTCCTGGGTCACAGTGAACCAAAGCACAAACAGTTTGTGTGGAGAATGGCTTGAGAACAGCCCTGAGGAGAAGGACTTGGGGGTGTTTGCTGATGAGCAAGCTTGCAGGCCAGAAAGCCAACCATGTCCTGGGCTGAATCAAAAGAAGTGTGGCCAGCAGATCAAGGGAAATGATTCCTCCCCTCTACTCTGCTCTGGTGAGAGCCCACCTGGAGTACTGTGTCCATTTCTGGTGACCCCAGCTGAAGAAAGATGTGGGAGGGAGTCCAGAGATGGGCTTTCATCTTGGAGAAGAGCATGCTCTGGGGAGACCCTAGAGCAGCCTTCCAGTACATGAAGGGGCCACAGGAAACCTGGAGAGAGACTTTTTATGTGGGCAGGGAGAGTCAGGATGAGGAGAAGTTCAGAAGACAAAGTACAGATTTAGATTAGTTATTAGAAAGCAATTCTTTAGAGTGAGGGTGGTGAGACAGTGGAACAGGTTGCCCAGTGAAGATGTGTTTGTCCCCTTCCTGCAAGTGGAGGGGACAAAGCCAAGTTGGATGGGGCTTTGAGCAACTTGGTGTAATGGAAGGTATCCCTGACCATGATGGGAGACTGAGAACTAATTCAGTCTATGATTCCATGAAATAAATCCCACTATTTTAACTTTTATTTTCCCACATTCAATTTCATCAAGTATAAAAGACAACCATTAGCTTCCATGCTTAATTATCTGGATAAAAAAATGACTGATTTTCTCTACTTACACTACATTTAGTGGTCAGGTACGGCTGCATGGTCATGGCATGTTTGACCATGAGCTGGGGTCTGATTTTGCTGAACAGGAACAAAGTGGTTATGCAAGCAACCAAACGACCAGAATTCACACCTTTGTTGTCAGAATCTGCGAAAAGTTTAGAAAATACAAAAAGGGTATGAAGTCCAAGTAACATTTGAGCATCAAAAACATATGGCTTAATTTCATTACACCTCCTTCAAGATAAATACAAAATATTCTTATTAGATTAGCAATAAGAACATAATGTGTTAACATTACTATGTGATCACAAAATATGCAAAAAAAGAAGCAAAGATGCTCCAATGACATCATTAGTTTCAGAAGTATTTATTTTTGACTGAACACTGGCCCAGTCAGTGTTTCCTACTAAAACTATACAACATACTAATGCCAAAAAAAGTTGACATATTTGTTTTGGAATTCTACAAACTTTATTATAATACAGTGCTCAAACATTTGTAACAAACTTAAAAGAAATTATTCATTGCTATCAGTTTTGTAACAGGAACTCTGTAACAATAACTTTTTCAAAAACAAGACTGACAAGTTTTTGAACCAGTGTTACTGTGTAATATAAAATCCAATGGACTTTAGCTATTGGTTTGTAAACAGTATTACCTGATAAAGATTCCTCGTATTTAAGAATGTGCTCAACCAAATTGTCAACAAGTTGAGTACAGGCTTTCTTCACAGGTTTATATGAGGCATCCTCTTCTGACTTCAATAACTGTAGCAGATGAAATAGAGAACAATTCAGTATTAAGGTTGTGTTCATTTACATTAGGTATGTGTTTTAGAACAATTACTACAGATACACAAGGATATTATAACAAAAGTATTTATTTAACATCTCCATAAAAGTTACAGACTGAAGTAAAAAGTCAAACTAAAATCCAAAAGAGGAAAAATTAACTGACGTGAAAAAAAGAGATAAATTCTACTGATCTTTGCATTGGGATGAAAGCAAACCTTGTGCTTAATGAACTAAACCAGGAAATAATAATGTAGCTATACTTGCCAGCAATAACTAAGAGGAGTTAGAAGTATTTTAAAGTACTTAGGAAAAAAGAGGAAACATAGTTTATACACATTTTAATCAGTTAGCCTTCCTCTGTATTACTTGGGACTCTGGAACTGTGCTCATGAAGATATTTCAGTATCTAGGAAGGACTGAGACTATACTACAGCCTTCTCTTCAGTGCAGGTATTAAGAGGCTACAGTTTACTTGGCTATCTGTTTCATGGCACTCCAGGCTAAAGTAAAATAAATTTAAAAAAGGGTTTTTTGCATGAAAATTTACTAGTGCATACAAGATGTGGAGTAGAATGATACGACAGCTTAAGAGAGATTAACAGAGTTAACTCGATTATTAGAAAAATCAGAGTAAAATATAATGTATAAGTAACACATAAACTAAAGATTCACTTTTTCTCTAAACAGTGTAACTAATATAATGGATATGAAAGTATGCATCTTATGTCACTGGAGAGTATGAATTTAAAAATAAATAAACAAAACCCCTCCTAAACCCAGAAGTAAAGTATTTTTAAAGCAGATCATATGGAAAGGAAGAAACTGATGTCAGAGAGAAGAGAAACTGTCCTAATGATGATTAAAGAAAAGGTCAGATGTTTTAAGAGCATTAATTTGTCTACGGTAAAGGACTGCTCTTGTAATGCTCCTTCTGTGTGGTTTAGTACCAAAAGAAATTTTCAAAATCTAACAACAATGATTGTATCATACATTCAAAATTCATTACTTACATTTTGAAGAAGCTGTTCAAACCAATCATACCCTGTATCTCTACAAGCTGCAACCTAGAAATATTTTTGCGAATAAGCCCGTTAATAAAGAAGGGATTAGAGGAAAAATTATTTCAACCCAGATATCTTAAAAGACCAGTAAACATGCATTAATAACTTTTCATATGCACTCAGTACAATGGTTTTATACCTTTTGAGATCAGACACTGTCTTCTGCATTTGAAAATTAGTACTCAGCTTTTAAGTGACTCCAGAATTTGCACTCCATGTAACACAAAGTCTATATATTTTACGGGAGACTATTGGCACTAAAGAAAACCAATTTTGGATTTTGTAGAACATTTTGTACAGATTAATGCAAAAATAAAAGCCTGACATATTAAAAATTAACATGTGTATATACATGTATTAATATAGATATTTTTAGATACACAAACCAAGCCTTCACAGGTTTCACGTGTTACGAGCAGCTCAAAAGTCAACAAAAGTAGAATTTTCTGAACAGAGAGTTAGGGTGAAGTCAAAGTGTCTGACTTCACAGTTTGCAAGAGCACATTATGTTGTAAAAATACTGAAAAGAAAAATTATATTTAAACCTACAACTGAAAGTAATGAAGCAGGTATTTTTATTAGCTATTTTTATTTTGGTATAATTGATATTAAACCACTTTCTCAGCACAGTGATTTTACATATACATTTTCATTACAAATTTATTATTTTGGAGACATAGTACTTTATTTGCTGCTCCCAAAAATCAGATACAATTATACAGATACTAGTTTCTGAGAGAGAACATGATCCTGTTGAAAAACTGTTTGAGGAAGATTTTCTTTTTCGAAACAATTTCTGAGCTTGGTTAAGCTGTATGCTACTACTAGCAATTCATGGAAACTGTTAAATATAACAGAAATTTGTTGTGTTTTAGCTGAACAAATATTTTACACAACAGGAATATAGTGTGGTTTGACTTATTATTCCTAGCAGATTAGTGATACTTTAAATATTAATGTTTCCTACAGCCTGTTTCATGAGATGAGTAATTTTGACATATACTCAGTGCCAGGAGATATTAAAAGAAAACCATCTGACAATTAAATTAACATATTCTAAAAAAATACAGGTAATATTTCAAAGATAATAAAAACAATGAAATCTTGCACATAGCTCAACTCAAATTTGTTTAACATACCACATCAGTGATGTTTAGGATTTTCCTTGTCATTGCTTCTTTGTCATGGTGTAGAGTTGGAGTAAACCAGAGCTTCTGGAATGTCTCATTTACTAATTTCTGAAGGAAAAAAATGTAGCATAAATAAGCAAATAAACTTATCTTGGCACACAGGTATTACTTCTAATACATCCATACATCCGAGTTGTTGATTATGCATGCCATTTCATACAGAATTATTCAACCTAGGTGAGGCTATTGTAAGATATGACACCTCATAAGAGACCCAGATCTACTGTTACTGGAGTTACACTGACCTCTTGGCAGCCTTCAGCAAAATCATCAATGGGAACTGATGATACAGAAAATGGAGTTACCACCTTTCTGCAATACTTTGCATTCCTCAAGAAAACACTGTACCCTAAGAAGCTGACAACTGAACACAAGATTATCATTTATACAGTAGAATTAGAAGTTATGGCAGGTTACTTCGGAGTTTTCAAACTGCAACAAGGTGGGGGAGAGAAGCCAAATCTCTCTACCCAAACACAGAAGTACATGTGCTTCCAGTGTTTATGGATGGAGGAAGAAATGGAATAGAACAGAAGTGAACAAAACTATTCCCAAATTACTACTAGGTATGTGTTTTAAGAAGCTCTTCTCATTCATGGAAATGTACAAAAATACAATGAAGATAAATACCCCATTTTTTCTAATGTTGTTAGAAGAGCGAATAGAACAAGGACAAAAAACAAAGTCATTTCCTTTACCAGTAACACCTTGGATCCATCTGTTCAAATACTTCTTGATTGACAGTCTTCTCAGAAAGCCACTTGGGAATAATGTATCCAAGTGGTAAAAATATATGCTGCAGCTTTAAGGTTGCAGATCTCAAATCCTAGTGAAAGTATGATTTAAAATTCTAGTGTGCTCTACCAGAAACAACACTTGGAAGGAGAAAAAAAACTTCTAGAAAATAACTTTTAAAAATCTTTTGACTGAAGAACTTGAAAAAACCAGAAGATAAAAAGAAAGAAAACCACGTCAGAGAGCACTTTATAAAGCTCTCAAAAATTACAAGTGAATAGAAGTAATAAATATTACAAAGGAGCAAGGCAATATTTTTTTAATGTTTTTTTGTCAAAATATGGAAACATTAACGTAACCCTAATTAAAATCCTGAAGAGTTTGTTTCATTCTACCTTAATGCCTTCTTCATCATTGACTCTCCGAATCATCTTCACACACATCTCTGTAATTTTGGGAAATGTAGGTTGTTCTATGCAGATATCCCTAAGGATCTTTATGACTCTTTTTCTGACACTGATACCAGTATCCTGTGAAGAAAAAGGTATCACAAATATGTATTAATTTAGGCATTATATGAATTAATATTTGATCACATGACCTGTCTTACAAAATTTACTAAGAAAAGGCAGCTATAGTATTCTGAAGTTAATTTATACAAAAGGTCAGCATAAATTGTATCGCTTTATTTGCAACAATTCTGAAGGTCCTGCCTGAGTCCCCAGAATAGTGAAACTTCCTCCATTTATTCCCTCCCATCTAAGCTCATGATCTTGCTAATGTGTAATTCCACTTCTCAGTTTGAGAGTTTACAAACTAGATGTGATGATGCTTCAGCTAGTTTGTTGGGAGGCAGAAGATTTAAGCTTTTGTACAGAACTTATGGCTAACATATTATGCAGCAATTTTTTCTGTTTTCCTTAGACTTAGTCTAAGGAGATAGATGAGGAGATTCACTTCACATTACCTTATTCAAAACCTGTTAAACCTGACTGTCAGGATGAACTGCTTTTCCCGTGCTCATATGCATATGAAGCTACTTATCTCCAAAACCCTTTAAAGGGGCATATAATTCTAGCAAATAAGTAATATTTGTCTTCAATCTTGACCTAGATGCTAAGAGATATGGTTATCTTACAGTTAAACTAACACTATTTTATCCAAAGGCCCTGACAAAAACACTCTAATAAGAAGCCCTTTCCAAAATTAAAAATAGCATGGAAAAGTGGAGTAGTTTAATCTCCTCTCTCTTTTGAATCACAAATGTCATCTTTAGATTACTGAGTTGTAGATCTTTCTTTATGACCCATACTACTGAATTGTCCCCAGTGACTCATATACCACATTTCAGATGTACAGCTTCCTCATTTCACCTAATCTGTGTCTTCATAATGGACTCAAAAGGAATATAATCATAGTTCTGACACATTACAACTTTCATTTTGATGTAACAAACCCTGACTGGAAACAAGTGATGCACTTTGTAAGGCTGGTCTTAAAAGCCTGACGCTCCCCATTAAAACAGTAAGATAGAATTTACTCTTGGATTATTATTCTGTATTATTAAACATATAAACTCAGTTTTAAAAAAAAATTTCAAAACCACTTATTTCATCCTAAGTATCACCAGTCACCGTACCAATATTCTTTCAATCAGCATGTCATAATACTGCTCAGCAAGCTGAGGACGACAGAGCACAAACCGGCCAAGCAGCTCCACAGCTGCTTCTCTTACACTGGTGGAGTTATCCATCAAGCGCCCATGAACACCTCGCTGCATATCCAGCTAAAAAGAACAAATGAAAAACAGATTCAAAATAAGAAATTAAAGACTTATTTTAAGAATGACAGAAGAACATATGTGCATGATGGATATTTCTGTTTTACCCTGGCTAGGATACTGGGGTCAACAGCAACAACCTCAGACAAACACTTCATGGCTTTTGTTCGAACAGCAATTGCATTTTCACCAAGTACACGCAGAATCTGGTAAGAAAACAAAAACAAAGATTCAGTTGCTTTGGAAAGGTACAAATGAAAGTTTAATCCACAAAAATACAGTAGAATAACCCACAAAAAAATTAACTAAAATAAGAATGCATCTACTAAATGCAGGCAAGAGATGTCCCATTACACTGATAACTGAGCATGGATATTTACTAGAAGATGCTACATGACTACAATTGTTCCAAACAAGATTTACATAGGGTCAATACATTCACTTTAAGTCGCTTCATTTTAAACTCTATTTTAATCATTCAGTTGTGACTTGCACCATGGTTCTTTCACCAGGAGGGCTGGATTTGGGCACTATAGTTTTAAGAAAGGTTTTGTATGCAGAAAAATGCCACCTGAACTAGTACTGAAGTTCAAACATGTCACCATGCCAATGTGAATACATGAAAAGAATACATAAAATATATGAAAGCACATGGTGTTAACATGGCCTTTTAAGTACCTGTGTTCAGCAATGAATAGATATAGCATACTACCACAAGTGTTTTGAATCAGAAAGCAATGGTGCTTTCACTGTACTAAGATTTCTGGCACAGTTTACCTGTGTCAAATAAATATCGAAGCTCTGGGCAAACGGCCTCATAGAGGCCAAGTAGCGAACAATCAAACATGCATCTTCATAGTCCACAGTATCAGAATTCATCCTGCAAAAAAAGGATGTTAATTAGGAGACGTTGATCAAAAATATTTAAAACATAAAATGCACATCTCATAAAAAAATATGTGGAACTGAAACATACTTTAATGTACTGAACTGAGATGGAGCAGTCTTAATGATGCTGCGAAGAAACTTTTTGCGACTTTCTGCTCTATGCATGATTTGTCCTGTGGTCTCAACATCTTTTGCGTGGTGAGTTCCTTCAGATGAATCCTCATCCTTCTGAGATTTAATTGCTTTCTCTGTCTCCATAGTTGTATCACGGAACCACTGAGCTATATAAAACTTCCGGGAAAACTGAGGAAATACAGTATGATGCACAGAAACAAAAACAACAGATACAGAAAAGGAAACAAATAACAGATTTATAATGGTACATGTTAGGGTGACAAATTAATTGAAGCATTAATATGCATAGCCTAAACTATTTTTATTCAGTACATCTTACTGAAATAATTTTCCTCTACACTTGAAACCAGAAAGGCAAAATTTACCACTAGCGATGCATCGGTTTCTGTGTTCTCATCCAGATAATCTAGCAAAGCCTTTTGCAGCTGTTGAATTTCATCATCTCCTCCTGAAACCTGTTAGAAGTTGAAAGATACAAAACAGAAATTTTAAACAGTATATTGTACAGTGGTCATTATCATCTGAGAATCTGCATGTCCACATATAAAGTATAGTCAAAATCAGTTGTTAAAATAATTGAAGAACATAATTTTTGCCAATTACGTAGAAATTGAAACAAATTAGACTGTGGCTCTGAAGTTGAAAAAAGATTAAAAGCTGACTAAGACTGGTTCTAAAACAGACTGACTGATTTGATTCATTTTTGTTCTGTGATCTTTTGTGAAGAACCCATGTCACAGAAGAAACAAGTAAGGGCTGAAATCACATATAGCAGACTGACAAAAGGTTTAACCTATAAAAGTCACTGCTAGCTGTCTCAGCAATATTAAATACCAAACCAGTCATTTCTCTTGGGATAGAAGGCAAAATGTTTTTTTTTTTTAAAAAACCAACATGAAGCACACAACAGTAAAAAGAGAAAAATCAAAGACATAAAAAGAACTTATCTGTTTGTAAAAATACACAGTGTAACTGTTATCAGAGATAAAGCATTCATAAAGAGAAAGGGCAGGAAACATGCTCAAGAACATACAGAGGCTGAATGCCTCTGAGCTCCAGAACTGAAGAATCACACGACTTGTGAACTAAGCTTTTTTATACAAAATTTCACCTACTGATTGCGTAAGGCCTGCATACAGAATAGGCTAACGATAATTTACCTGTGGAGCACTTCTCAGATATACAAAAAACATTACATATGAAACATCTATCTGAAAGCTGGTGCTGGAGACAGATCACATTTTCCCCAAGAGGTTATATAATAATACAAGACACATGAAGAACAGGGTGGCAATTTGAGACAGCCAGCATGGCCTCACCGAGGCAAAGTCCTGCCTGACGAACCTGCTGGCCTTCTGTGATAGAACATCCACACCAGTGAGCAAGGGAAGAGTTACAGATGTCATCCACAAGCTCCAATCTCTCTAGATTGGAGACAGAGGGATCTGATGGGTGGACTGTTCAGCGGGTGAGGAATTCATTGGATGGTTGCATCCAGAAGGTAGAGGTCAACAATTCAATGTCCAGAGAGAGAGTAGTGACAAATACTGACCCTCGGGGGTCCATACTGGGACCAATACTACTTAGCACCTATACGGGAGTGGGATTGAGTGCATCCTCAGCAAGTTTGCAGATGATACCAAGCTAAGTGGTGCAGGTGACACACCTGAGGGATGGGATGCCATCCACGGGGACCTGGAGAGAAGCTTGAGAAGTGGGACCATGTGAACCTCATGAGGTTCAACAAAGCTCAGTGTAAGGTGCTGCAGCTGTGTCAGGGCAACCCTTGGTACCAACACATACTGGTGGGTGAAGACACTGAGAGCAGCCCTGCAGGGAAGGACTTAGAGGTACTGATGGATG
This sequence comes from Phaethornis superciliosus, assembly GCA_023637945.1. Classification (NCBI taxonomy): domain Eukaryota; kingdom Metazoa; phylum Chordata; class Aves; order Apodiformes; family Trochilidae; genus Phaethornis; species Phaethornis superciliosus. Next base: position 59,697,680 of record JAJQWJ010000004.1, read on the forward strand.
AAAAGCTCAGCACGATATATGACACTGAAATACACAGGTCCTTCCAGTTGCTGATATTACTGCAGAAAAAAAGGTTGTGGCTTTCTTTTTTTAAAAATGGGTGAGTTCAAGATTTCAAAATACGCCTACAATGCACATAATCCCAATCCAGGTTTTGATATACTTTTGGCTCCCTAATGTGTGATTTGAAATTACGGTCTTTAAACAATGTTAAACTCTGTGCTAAATTGTCTGAATAAAAGGGTTGCTTGATGAACCTTAACTGCCTATTTTCAAACAAGTAAAAAAACCACAGAACAAAGAAACTGTGAAGCCAACAACAAATCATATTCAATACTGATAACAGAAGTAGAAGAATTTCTGGCTTAGAATTCTTCATCTGCAAATCATATTTTTTCAGCAATAAACCAGGTAATTTAGAATCATCTTGACTTCTGCTTGAACAGCACAGATTGTAAGTCTTGTGATAAATATAGTACAGAATTTAGTTTACAAATATCAGCAAGTGGAGAAAGGGACAGTTACATGTCCAGAACATCAATGTATCAAGAAATAAAGTAATGAAAATCACACATAAATCATCAAATCAACTTCACAACCTAGAACACATTTTGAGGAAAATATCTACTGTTTAAAAATGTCAAAATAGAACAGATATTCTTTCAAATATAACTCTATGGGTCAAAAATCCAAATCATATTAGATAGTTATACACATTGCATATTATCCTGGTAATTATATCAGTGCATAGAAGGAAATACCTATCAGAGTCTAAGCTTTCAATTCAGCATGAAAGAAAAGTATGCCAGCACAGAATAATTATAACCCTGTAACATACAGAAGTATAAATTATATTAATCCACAGACACAAATATTTGACACTATATATTGTAGAATTTTCAGATCAACAGAAGTTATGGGAAGTAAGAGCCTCATAAAGGAGTATATAATTTGTTTTTCCTTTAACATAAGTCAGTAACATTCATTATAAAGTACATGTAATAGATCTGGAATCTTTCAGGTAACTTAAAGGGAAACGAACTTTTTATGACTGCTAAGTCTTAGATGATACTGAGAACAATTATTAGTTCAGAAATGCATAGCACCCATAAGAAATGTGCAAGTCCACATTTTTTTGAGGACACATAAGATCTGAGATTTTCTTGTCATACTATGTAGTTTATAGAGGGGAAATGCACACTTTGCTACGGTAATTGTTGGCCAATCTTGCATATCTGGGGCAGCATTAGCAGAAACACAAATACAGTCTTCAATGAAAGATACTTGCAAGTCCAGTTTAAAAAAAAAAACAAAAAAAAACCTAATGGTTTCAAAGAGTCACAGAATACCTCAAGCTGATGAGCCCTTAAAGATCCAGTCTAACTCACTGCTCCCTGCAAGTACTACATAAAGCTAAATCATATGATGAAGTCTGTTGTCTCACTCTGTAAACTGAGAGCATCATTTAACTCTCCAAAACCTGTCAATGAGTGCCTAAAGCTCAGCTACCACTTCGTGATACCAAATATGTACATAGAGATAACAAATGTGATACTTATATATTGAGTGTATTTGATTTAGAAATCGAAACAATTGACTAATTCTCCGTAACACCAGTTTTTCAAATATCTTTTAAAGTTTTGAAGTATTTGACTGGCTACATCACCCAGCTGGCATGGAATGTCTCACATACCTGTTTGAGAATTCTGGCTATAGATCCTTGATCCATTTTGCTAGTGACTGCATCTTTCCTCAATCTCGCAGCTACAGTTCCAAGATAGTCAAGTGATGCAACTCTCAGTGCCATTTCTGTAGATTTGTTACTGAACTGGTGAACCTAAGAAAAACAGAATAAAATGTTACAAACAAGTATTGATTTATGCAACTGAGATTCTTCTCACAAGAGACTGTTCTACTTCATTAAAAATTCCGCCTAACTTACACGCTGCATAGAATTTATGTAATTTACTATTACATTACAGACACACTACTTATTTTACGTTGATATTTCTGCCTTTATTGGCAGTGTCTCTCCAAATTTATCTGTGAGCGCTTTTTAAAACACATGTTTTCATGAACAGGACAGTCAGTACAGCAGACATCTTTTGCATCAGCACAGACCTGAAGTACTATAATGCAGCTTATCCTTTATTTATACAAGTATAAAGAATGTTACATTTTACCAGGAATACAACGATAAGATGCTTTCCAAGAAACAGCTCAATTGACTGTATTAATTATATTGTAACACTGAAGAAAAACTGTCAAAATTATGTCAAAATTTTTTCTAGGTAAAATCGTTAGTAAGTGCTACTAATTGCAAATTACTAAACTAGTGAATTGTTTTCAGGTTCTGTGCTAAAGGAATAGTCCAGAGAAGATATTTAACAGTTACAGCTCTTGGTCTGACTTTACTCCAAACGAGAATCTACACTTATCAAATGCTACACAATGGCATTTTCTCCTGTTGAGAGCATCATGGAATAGTCAAAGTGGATTTCCAAGAGAAACTGTTTACATATGTTCTTTCACTTCCATAAAAATAATCCTATAACCCAAATTATATTATCTATGTATCACATAGTAGTGATGCATGCAAAAAAAGCCTTAAATGCTACAGGCAGGTCAACAATCAGAAAACATTCCTGTAGTAGTTTCAGTTGAAACAAATAAGCCTTCATAGTAAATTTAAAAAAAAAATATATAGTAGTTAAAATCAAGAACTGCTTACCAGTAGCCTTCCCAATAAGCTAAGTAGCAACTCCGCAGCTGGCCATTCTGGCTTATTGACTGTGGAAAGAAGATCTTGAATGAAGTTCTCAAACAGTGGCCTGTAATCTTCTTCTCCTTGTTTACTGCCACACCTGTTTAAAATAGAATGCACTTTGTAAGCAAATTTAAGAGCCATTCAAGCTTTTCTTCTAACATTCTTCTGGTATGTTTTATCAGAAAAAGTTATATGCAATTCTAAACCCTCCTGAAATATGAGAAGAAAAAATGTTTTAATGATTTACAGAGAAATAGTTTAAACAATTATCACTTCAACATGCACTGCAAGCAAAGAAGCTAGTGCACAATAGTAGAATTTTGGCTTTTAATTATTGTTTTGAGTTAAAATCTGCACTAACTTGGATGGATGAATAGGTAAATTGTAAAGGTCAAGCTGGAGTGGGCTATTTGGGGGTTTGTTGTGTCTATATTCTTTAGGCTTGGTCTGGTTTATCTGACAGTGGTAAGACAACTTGGTATTATGTTCCACAAAGGTTAAAATTAGAATGTAAAAAAAAAACAAACCAAAAGATAACATATTTGATAGTCTTTCACTTATATATGGCATCCCTAACTCAATGATAAAAGAAGTATCCAGAGAGACTGATAGATAGCTATTAAATAGCATTTTGGCCTAAAAGTAAAAACGAACACGATGATCCCTTAGGAATTACTCTTAGATGTGCTTTGATTATTCAAGTACATTATATTTTCCTCCCGTTGAGCTACTGACATTCCTAACTTAGCTAAATGAAAAAAATGTTTATGTTTTTAGTGTCTTTGTCATTCTGATAGCTGTATAAATATGGATTTAGTGATTGAATATTTACTCAGCCTTCTCTTCCAGGGTTCAGATGACTAAAAGGGCCCTACAAAACAATCCTCGAGGGTCAGTACTCAGTCCAGTGCTGTTCTGTTTAACATCTTTGTCAGTGACATGGACAGTGGAATTGAGTGCACCCTCAGCAAGTTTGCTGACAACACCAATCCGTGTGTCTCCAGGCTGGAGGGAAGGGATGCCATCCAGAGGGACCTTGACAGGCTTGAGAAGTGTACTTGTGCAAATTCCATGAAGTTAACAAGACCACATGCAAGGTTCTGCAGCCGAGTCGAGGCAACGCCACACATGAATAAAGATTGGGAGGAGAAAGGATTGCAGACAGCCCTGAGGAAAAGGACTTGGGAGTGGCGGTGGACCAGAAGGTTAACATGAGCCATCAGTGTGTGCCTGCAGCTCAGAAAGTGAAGTGGGTCCTGGGCTGCACCAAAAGGAGCACAGACAACTGGGTGAGGGAGGTGTCTGCCCCTCTGGTCTGCTCTTGTGAGACCCCACCTGGAGTAATGGGTCCAGTTGTGGAGTCCTAAGAAGGACACAGATCTCCTGGTATGTGTCCAGAGGAGAGCCACTAAAATGATCAGAGGGTGGTGCACCTCCCCTATGAAGACAGCCTAAAGAGGTTAGGGTTGTTCAGCCTGGAGAAGAGAAGGCTCTGAGGTGGCCTTATAGCAACCTTCCAATATCTAAAGAGGAGGGATGTGGGGGGTGCTACAGAAACTGGTGTTGGGCTTTTTACACAGGTGTGTAGTGAGAGGGCAAGGGGAAATGGTTTCAAACTTGAAGAGGAGAGATTTAGGTTAGTCATCAGGAAAAAATTCTTTAACTTGAGGGTGATGAGACACTGGAACAGGTTGCTGAAGAAGCTGTGGCTGCCTCCTCCCTGGAAATGTCGAAGACCAGGTTGGATGAGGCTTGGGGAACCTGGCCTGGTGGAAGGTGTAACTAGATGATCTTTAAGGTCCCTTCCAACCCAAGCCATGCTATGATTCTTTGATCCTGCCTGATCTATCAAACAGATTCTTAAAGGTATAAATACATCCTACAAAATTCATTCCATAAAAAATAAAATGTGTTTTTGTCCAGACGGATGGCTGTCTTAAGATACCTATAAAATATATTGTTATAAACAGCTTTGTGATTATTTATTCAGCATTTCAAAGTGGTCAGGTTTGTTCTAAGGTATGACAGACTTTTTTTGGAGTTGGTTTCCTCGACAGGCTGAAGAATGCAGAAGTACTTACTTCTTTAGGAAAATAGAAAGGAAGTTTTGTGCTGTTCTCATTGCTGTTTCGTACGAGTTAGTAATAAGCACGTCTTGATCCACCTGAAAATAGAAAGATATATCTATTATTTTAGCATACACAGAAATACGATTTCCAGATTAACACTGCTCATGCATCAAATAATTACAGCAGTCATAAAATTATCATGTCATGATTGACACAAGAGCACCATAAGAGTATTATACCTACAAAAGTAATTCCAAAAGCAAAACCCAAAAGGACCTAAAAAAAATTAAAAAAATCTTACTTTCTTGTTTGACTCCTCCTCTGAATTAGAATCTTTCTCTGCTGATGGCAAGTGCACAACACACTGAATAAGCTGCAGAACCAGTGCTGTCACCATCTGAATATACATAGGCTCTCCATCAGTGTCACTGCTGTTTAACCTGTTAATAAGAAAATACGGCATTAAAACCAAAAAAAAAAAAAAAAAAAAAAAAAAAAGAAGAAAAAAAGAAAAAGCCCTATTTCTAAATAGTATCTTAGTAAAATTATTACCACAGCTAGCAATCTCTTTATCTAGTGATTTGCTTTTTTTATGCAGTACAAGATTTGGTCTAAAAAAACCAGGCAGAAGAGATGAACTGAAGCAGCCCACAGATGGGCTAGCAGAGCATCTGTGAAGTTCAGCAGTTGAAAAATCTAGACAAATATTTAATAAACCAAAAGCCTACATACTAAAGGAACTTACTAATTGTCTTATTATGTATTATGTCATATTCATTTTCAACACAACACATAAAACCCCACATCAAACTGATATTTTAATTGCATGTTATTTATTGTACGTGAAATGGGCAAGGCTTTTAAACAGATAAAAAGAGTGACCATGACGTGGATTGACTTCTGCAAGAGTTATTACACCTATGATAATCTAAGTATAACAGACTGAATTTAAGCATGAAGTGTCTTTAAGTGTCTCTTAAGTTTGTCTGCAGGTTGGTAAGACCAGTATAAATACACTACACATTTCTCCCATGATAAAACTTGAGAAATAGTATGGTGTTACTAGTCATACATACAACACCAGCACCTACTGCTACCTTAAACAACATGAAAAGTGGATGATCCCTGATCTCATTCTCCCCCAAATACTGAATACAAAGTGAGCATAGAACAATTATTTTCTTTACAAAGATATCTTTGACTATTTAGAGAGAAAAACTTTTCACATCAAATTTTGTGTAAGCTGTGCCCTTCATGACTGCAGCCACTGCCAGAAAATGCCCTTTAACAGAGTTAGGACTCTACAGATGAACAGTGCAGTCATTGCAGTTTTGAGCTACTGTCTTCCTTCTGGTACAGATCCTGATTCAAAGAGCTTATCTACCAGTTGTACTCCTACTCTACCACTTTTCCCTACTTGATACATCTCTCTGGTATCTCTAGCCAAAACGACAGGAAACACTAGGTATAAGCACTTATGTTAACATTAGGGTCACCAAAACTCAACTTTGAAAGTTTCAGTGTATTTCGTTTTCTAGATACATTCATCCACCCTGGACCAGGCAGATCCAGACAACTTGTTTGTCACAGGGGCAAGATGGATGCAAGCAAAAAACAAAATCAGCCCCAACAACAAATATTTCAGAATAATTTGAAGTGTCCCCATTCAGTTAAAATTCAGTTCACATCAGACTTTTTTTCAGATTGAGCCTGAACCTATTCAACTATTCTGAAGATGCACTGGTACTTAGCTGAAGTGCTCAAAAGACAGTTAAAGTGAAGACTAACTAATAAAATATGTCCATTATTTTTGTAAGCAGGCACAAATATGATGGCATAAGAAACAGTGACTATTACAAGACATTAGTCATGCAATTGCTCTCACATCAAACTTTAATAAAGCTCAGCTGGTGGAGTTGCAGATTTTTAACACAGGAGTTAATATTGAGGCCTAAAATCCTACAGCAGTGTAAATGCTACTGTGTACAAGTTATTTATCTATGTCAGAAATTACCTGAAGTTTCTCAAACTTCTCTTGCTTGTTGGTAGTCTTGCAAGGGAAGTGAAAATTTCTTCAAGTATCAATTGTCTATGTTTTTCATACCTGGAGAATACCTATTTAAAAGTTACAGGATTGCCAGAAAATTATTGCACATTAATGGAAATTACATTTACATTACTAGTTAAATATCTTATTAAAAATTACATAGAGACACACACTTCATGACACCTTATAGATTATAAGTAATGCATACCCTTTTTTTAATGCATTTTTTTTCCAAAGCAAGTTTGTCTTCATGAAATACATTAAAACTTTTTCAAATACAGATTTTTGCAAATCTTTAAATAACATAAACGTGTAATAGCTATTAAAATATCTTCTATTTTAAATTTTTCAGTTAGTGGTAGAATGTACTGTATAGGAAAGTCAAACACTGTAATACTAAGCTTTCAGACTATGGTACAGAGCAAAACTCCATGGCAACATAAATTGCAAATGACTGCAGAACACATTTAAGAAATGTTTTACTCCATATCCTAAGCTTTAAGGCCTGCTTGACATGACATACTTTTTCATTTTGTAAGACTGCAGAGTTTGCCTCTCCTTTTGTTTACAAAAATAGTGGAGTATATACCATATTTACAAAGATGGAAAACACCCACTTGAACAAGTATATCTGTGCTGTGATGCATTTTTACTGAAATATTTTATTTGTCCGATGAATTTTTCACGTGCCTCTTCCGAGGAAAATAATTTTTTGTTTTACATAACAGTACCCTACTGGTTTTGTAAGTTATGCCATTGCATAAATTCAAAGCTTAACATAGGAAATAAGGAGAAACATGTTGCTAAAGTTTCTTAAGACAGGAAAGGGCATGTAAGAGGAAGGGGTTTGTGTTTATACTTTCAACAACATAACCAAATTAAGAATTTCCTTGCTCAAGTGGGATTATTTCTTCCTATAGAGTATTTTGCATTCAATAGCAGCTCAGGTAGATTTAATACTGTTTCTTGATTATGATACTGAACTGTAAAGTTTGCAAGAATACCATTTGTTCTAAACTCCAATTTTCTAATAGGAGGAAAATAGAGCCTGAAAAAATGTTCCAATAATTCTCAGCAGCACAGAAACATGAAACACAAATTAAAAAATACTTACTGCCGTCACTAATTTGATGGCACATAACTGTAGTTCACTGACATTTTCTACAAAGAAAGGTGTTATTCCCATTGACGATACCTATCAATAGAAATAAATTAATTTAAGTATATTTAACTAGAAAAATGATATCTCTGCAGTTTCACAAGTAGGTTATTCTTTCAGAAGGAAAGGTATTCAGCAAGATGTATTACTTATATTATTTGCAAATACAGTTACAAAAGAATATTACAGAACCAGTGCTATGAGGAATGACTGTGGAAACTGAAGTTCTTGGGCCTGGAGAAAAGGAGGCCTGGAAAAAAGTTATTGCTCTCTACAACTACCTGACAGGAGGCTGTAGGGAGGTGGGCGTTGGTTTCTTCTCCCACATAGCAGTGATAGGATGAGGATAAATGACCTCAAGTTGTGCCAGAGGAGGTTTAGATTGGGTATTAGGAAAGTTTGCACTGAAAACGTTGTCAATCATGGGCACAGGCTGCCCAGGAAAGTGGTTGAGTCACCAACCCTGGAGATATTTAAAAAATATGTATGCATGTAGGAACAAGGTTTAGTGATGGACGTGGCTATGTTTTGTTTATGGTTAGACTTGATGATCTTAAGGGTCTTTTTCAAACTGAATGATTCTGTGATTCTGTATTTGAAAATAATGAAGTTAAATTTTCCTGTGTAAAGCCATTAAAGATTTCATCACTGAATGCTCTTCTGCAAATTCTCTACTACACAACAAAATGTGTGACATCACTCTGATATTAAGCATTCAAAAGTTTGTACTGATTTCATACTTCATGTCACTTAGATGATTATACTTCACAGTCTCTCTAGAAAAAGCAAAACATTCTCAGGAGGAAATTCTGATAAACTTACCTGAAGAATGGTAGTATCAGTAAGAAGCTGTATCTCTAGCAACTCTGACAAGCTGCTGACGATGTCACAAACTTTGTTATACAACATCACTATAACTCTCTGCTTGTGCGTAGAACACTTGGCACGTTTTGCTTTTGAACTTAAAACACCACCTACAAAATAAAAGGTATCTTTAATTTTTTCAGTGTTTCATATCAAATACGAGAAAGATGATCTTCCTCAATTACTCTTCCTGAAACAACTGTATGACTACAGCTTTTTGAAGGCAATTGCTAAGGTAAGAAAAACTATTTAGTAGTAGAAAAACCAGGACACAGCATCAACTGAAAAGTAAGAATTGCAAGTGATACTAATTATTCATAATTGCCTTAAAATTCTGGATCCAATATTTTTAAAAAGTTTCTTGGACACTTGTACCAAAAGGTATGCATACAACAATAAAACATTCAATGATAATCAGTTTTCACTGAAAAAAATCATACACACAGGTTCATAGTAATAACTATACCCTGAGGCTGAACCTTCAGACAAACTTCTAAGCCCTGCAGTCTAACTAATTTGGCTACATTCAAGTTATTACAGTAAACTAACATGTTGTATGACTAAAAGATGCATTTAATTCATGGCATTTTTAGTTTGTATTTCACCATCCTCATTCTGATTCGAAGCATTTCTAGGACGTTATGATACAGAAGAACTAACAGTAGAAGAGTTGCATATAAAAATCTTATTCCAGGAAGTCATATCACTTGTATCATCACACAGTAGATCAAGGGTTTTGTTTCTTTGTTAGTTGATTTTATTTATTTTTAAATGTGGAGAGATTTAAAAAAATTTCTTAGCATACTAACCTCCGTGAGGATCCACTCTATACACAGGGTCATACTGAGGATAGAGAGTGTTCTGCAAATGAAATTTGGTGTATTGAATGACTCTCTCTATTACATCCTCAATATATACAGCTTTAGGCATATTTGGTGATGTCATAATATTGACAGCAGTAAGACAAGCATCAGCAGATTTTGTCACTCTTTCCATAATAAGATCTCTCCATAATCTCTCCTCATCTTCAGTGTCATTGTTCTGTAACAGGCAAGAAAAACACAGTAGTGTGAACAAGAAGTCGAATTTTTATCCTTACCAAGATAACATTACTTTAATAAACTTTCATACATACACTATAAAATGTTGTTTCCTTTCAGATACAAAAATAGCTTTAGAAATCAACTGTTTGTTTATCAGCCACATGTTTGTAATGCGTCTCCCTAAATTACAAGTCTTCCAAGCCTCCCTTCTTTCATCAGTCTAGTTTTTGCCACTAGGGGGAATTCTTACACAGACTTGTCCCAAGTCACATGAAATTTTAAAGTACACAACTTTCCGACTTCACATGTAACCCATCTATTATGAACAGATTTAAAACATATCTTATCAAATACACCCATTTAGATTTAGAACAGGATACAGAATATCTGTATTTCTGTGTTTGTACAAGTTACAAAAAACCCCATGAGGTTAATTATGATCAACCAGCACTACTTAAATATTTTACTTAAGTCTTTAAGTACTTTGTTCATTAAATAGATATGGCTGTGTAAGGAAAAAAAAAAAAAAAGCAGATTTAAATATTTTATGTTTTCTTTCTGGCCATGAATCCTGGAAATAGAACTAATTTGCAAGTGCATTCTGCCTCTGAAACACATCCTGACACGGACACAGTATAGCACCACTGTAAAAGTAAGATTACTCCTTAGCAGAGGCTTTCTTTGCTGTAATGGTTTCAATAATTTTTCATAGTTTTTTAAGAAATATCTAAAACTCATTTGGCTGAAGACTGCTTTTTTTAAAATCAAAACTTTGTTTCTGAATTCGAATCATTGGACAATTTCAGTAACTGCTTAAGAATCTTGAGTTTTCCTACGAAAAACTCCAAGAAAAATGTAACTTTAAATGCATTATGATTAAGACTTACAGTGAAGTAGAGCAGGTAAACCATAACCTTCCTATCACTTATTTTTTATTACTAAGACATTCAGAACCATATATTGGAACTTTGAGAACCAAATAAACTATCTAGATTAAAGTATTTAGGTACAAATAATATGTCTCTAGTTTTTATTTGATTTAAATTCTTCCTTTCCGATATACTCTCCATGTCTACAGATCAAGAGGTTTTTTTCCATAAAACTCAAGGACTCTACTCTTGTTAGAATACAGTTTTGACCAGAAAATGTAGACATAAAGAAATGTATGAAATGTGAAGCATCCCTTATCAACCTTTTGAAAACTCCATATTTCGATGTAGTTTTAGGTATTCCAGGAAAATCCCCCAGCATCTTAACATCCATATTAAATTTGCTTAAATTGACAACTTTAAATTTGCAGTGTAAGAGCAAGTCTATGTTTTATGGACATGTAGCAAAGTAGCAACAAAATGTCCAGTGATGCAAATTACACCAGTTACCATGAGAATTTCAGGATGAAACTGTAATATTTAATATTAAAACAAAAGAAAACTCACTTGCTCTAAATACACCTGTTCTTTATCAGTACTGTAGTAAAACATATTTGGTACTGAACAAAGTTAGCCAATTGAATTTTACTTTAAGTCTTAAAATTTGGCAATCACATACATATGATATAAGAAATTCCTTTTGCACATACAGAGAGTATTTGAAACTATCAACTAAAATAAGACTCAAGTGAAGAAAAGTATTCTATATAATGTTGTGAAATTATGTAATTTGAAACTCACATGGTTAAGTAATGTAGAAAGCTTCGATCCATCTTGAATATTTTTCTCCAAAATATTCAGGACCTTTACTGTTTTATCTGTTGACAGCTAAAAAAATGAAAAGAAACAATTAAACAACAGCAGGAACATAAATGCTTCCAAATTGCTGAAAAGAATGTTCATCGAAGAAGGACAGAATGTATTAAGATAATCTGAAATGTTTGAATTATAAGCGACTTGAGGTAAGGATTGGATCTTGGCTTCTGTGGTTTCTGACACAGCAGAACTGACAATGCTGGTAATACAACTCAAGTAGTTGAAATGTATTCTAAGATTGCAATCAAACCACATTTTCAACCCACAAAATCCACAGAAATAGATTTTAAATGGTGTATCTCAATTAAATGGTTAATAATGTTGCATAGTTATAAACCGATTTCAGTGATCCAGTTGCTATTGGTCTTCACCTTCAGAAGCTAAAAAATGCTGACTGTATTGATGTATGTAGATATGTATCTATGTATGCATTTATGTGTGAAAAGTATCAAACAGATGTCAAAAGAGTGAGAATTATCAGGAAAAGATAAAAAATCAGGGTGACAACACTCTACAAAGGAAGGTAGGGGAGACTGAAGAAAAGTTCAGGAAGAATACCTTCATTTTGGATTAAGGAAAACCTTTCAGAGTGACTTTATAATAAAGAGCACCACAGACACTTCACAAACCTATTAAGTGGTCATGAGCAGGAAGAAATTCATGAGCCAAGAGTTCCAGGAAGGTAAGGAAAGCAATAGCAACTTCTACAGCTGTGATACTAAAATTTTGCAACAACACACAGTTCCATTCAACTGAGTTTGAGTGCCAAAGAAACATTCAACAAAAAAGTCTCAGCTTCAGAGACAGTAACGTGTAACATAGTAAGATGTAGAAACAGTTTAAACACTTCAAAAGTCAGCAGAAGCACAGTTCTTCACAGTATCTGTCACTTGCACACCTGAGAAGGGTGAAATTTTACCACATTGGATGTAAGTTTTTGTATGTTTATCAAAAATTATATATTAAAAAAGAGTTAAAGACCATGGAGATTTACCTTGTCCATAATCCCCATTGCTTTGATTTTTGCAGATTCACTACCCAACTCACTAAGCTGATGTTTCCCCAGTAGCAATTCCTGTGGAATCTCATCATCATCCCCTTTAAAAACAAACAAGCAAACAAACAAACAATCAACTTATCAATCATATATTCATTAGACTTCAAGGAAATAAGTATTTTACAGCTGGTATGAAAAAGCCTACCAAAGAAAAAGAACTGATTTTCAAAATAGCTAGCATCTAAATAGTTCCAAATAGTTAGCATGTCATAGTTACACCAAATGATGACTGATGACAACTTTTGGTTGTATTAAAACAATGACTACTTGTTAAATGGCTGGTTCTGAAGTATCATCTAATAACCTAACATGATTTACCCATTTCTGAAAGTCATAAACTAATTTTTTTTAATACAGAAAACCCCACTTTTTGCAGTTCTTGTGCTATCACTCATTTCAGTAAAACAAATACTAAAAGGTTGTGGTCTTAAACCTGAAGTTCAAATCTGGGGGAGGTAACACATGAAAAACATTTATGAAATTAAGTCCCTTGGGATATACTGTGTCTTAATTTTATTTACCCTTACAAAAAACCCATGATACTGTATTACCATAAACAGAAAGACCCAATGACTTCACTGTTAAGTCCAAGGCTTTGTACGCTATTATTTTAATAGTGATTTGTTCTTATTATAATCTCTGTGTATTTGTCTTGTTATAATCTTGTTATAATCAGAATCTTGTTCTAATCCTGTGACAAAGGTGGCAGGAAAAAAATTAATCAATACTCTATTATCCAGTTCCGTAGAAAGTCATCTTGGTAACTTGCACTACTTCCTCAGACACTTAGGCTAAGCTGGCTGATTTGTCACTACTTTGTGTAAGGAGCACACAGTGACTCAGAGCCTCAGTCAAAAATGCACAAGGACTCCTATGTTTTAATTGAATATTCAGGCTCTATTAACAGAGTCAAAGGCCAAAGCAGATGCAAAATTATGTGTCTCAGACACTACTAGCATGAGAAACATCCTATATTGGTGTTGCTTTCAAAGATTTATTTGACAGAAGATAACACCCTAGTGACTACTGAAAGAGGTATCCTGGGTACTACTACTTGTCTCATGATTTATGCTCCCTTTGGTTTCTGCAGGGAGAGGGAAAGAGGATCTTCTTTGAGCAGCAGTAAGTGAAACTGAACAGGTGAAGGCAATGACTCCAGAGTGGGAGCCATATAAACACAGTATGCCCTCGTATGTAACACAGGTAATTAAATAACCAAGAGGAAAGTTAGAAAGTACTTTATATAAATTTTTTGGTGTTTCTTATTTTTCTAACTGGGGAAAGAATTTTGAAAGTTTGAGATATTACCAAAAGCTGTAAAATCCATGTCTTCCAAATTTTCCAAAATATTCTCTATTGAAGCAGTAAACCTTTTGAAAGTTGAAGAATCCATCATTTCTGGTGAAAAAAAGAAATTTATAAATAATTATTTTACATACAAAAAACCACAAACTGAACTGTAGAAAATAAATCTTCTAAAATTACCTTCAGGTGTTAGTTTAGGTTCATAAGCTTTCCTCTTCTTTTGTTTTTCTTTCTTCTTCATTTTTCTAGCCACTAATTAAGAGAAGAGTGAAACAAATAATCTCAAAGGGAAAATAAAGGATTACTTACAGATCTCACACTTGTGTTCAATACCGCATATTTATTTTAAAATGTTTAGCATACCTTCAAAAATGCAGTAATATTATTGTATAAAATTAAACTTCAATAATTATTAGTTACCATCACTGAGACTAGGAGGAGGAGAATAATCATCCATATCAGAGTCATCAGGACTGCGATTGCGGTACCGGCCACTACCCGAAGTCCTCCTTCCCTCATGGTAATGGCCACTTCTCCTGTGCTCACCAGAACCTCTCCTGTCATGTTCTTCAAACTCCCAGGCTTCATCTTTATCCTTTTTATGCCTTTTACGTGAAGCTAAAAATGAAATGGACTTTAATTATAGATAAAAAATTTCTACTTTTAATAGTTCAAAATTAAAATTTTTGAAGAATGAAAAGGCACATAGATGTGGTGTTTAGGGACATGATTTAGTGGGGACTTCGTAGTGTTAGGCTTACAATTGGATCTTAAAGGTCTTTTCCAACTTAATTTATTCTATTATTTGCAAATTAAACACAACCTGTTCTTGAAAACATGTGATACCCTAAAACTACAATATAAAATTCTATTATGGTAGTATTGTCATGAATTATTTTGAATTACTTGAAAATTGTTCCTGAAACTTGTAAAGGCCCTAGGAAACATCTAAAAATACAAATGTATCGGGCCTTTGTCCTTTTAAGTAAGGTAAGGAACATGGAACAAATAAAAAGTTTCATTCTTTCATAAGGGAACACTGAATGACTATGACTGGGTATCCATATTCCAACTGAGTGATTGCTTTGGCCATCTAATGTAGCAAGTTCCAATTAGACTTGGCAGTCTAGGTACTTAAAGACATTCTGTTTTGCCAAGACAGCTAAAATCTTGTCTTGATATAGATTGCAGGAAATTCACTATATAGGAGAAAGCTGGAGTCACAATTCTGGGCTAGATACGAAGTAAGTACCACAGGAGGTTA
The DNA here is from genome assembly GCA_023637945.1 of Phaethornis superciliosus. Taxonomy (NCBI): domain Eukaryota; kingdom Metazoa; phylum Chordata; class Aves; order Apodiformes; family Trochilidae; genus Phaethornis; species Phaethornis superciliosus. Next base: position 59,713,000 of record JAJQWJ010000004.1, read on the forward strand.
TTATGACCACTTTTCAGTCAGGACTAAAAATCCTAGCAGAGTAGATGTTGAAGAAATGGGGATAAATATTCTACACAGAAACAGAGATTTGATGGAAATAAAGTTGGGAAGTGGAATGGAGTATTCTGTATTATTTTCAAATTAATTCTTGTGTCTTGAGGGAGAGGTAGCTTCATCCATGAAATCAGTTAGCTCTCCTTTTTCTAATGGAACAGGAGAACTGGGCTGGGAAAAGACACAGATTGTCCTGTGAAAATCAAAACAGCTCCACAACATCTCATTCTAGCCTAGCAGAGCTCATGCTTGTGAACCTGCACGTGACATATGTGTGCCTCTGAAGTTTAAAGAGTTATGACTTCATACAGTTGTTGTTTATACTACTGTATACTGTCATTTCTGAGCAAAACGACTCCCAGCATTTATACAGGACTGGAACTGAATTGACAAATTCTCTCCACAACCCCAGTTTACTGAGAAGCATAGGAAGCATACCAGGATACAGTAAATAGCTCAGAAATAATACTAAAAAAAACCCCACCACAACAACATTCAACCTGAGGCGATACTAATGCTCTGAAGTAGTACAAAACTTCTGCACAGAGGTGGTCCCAGCATTAAAGGTATTGAGTTCAGGCTTTGGGCTGTACTGCTTCTGGATCAGACTTGCTTCTAGAGACAGCACAATCATGTTCAGGATGTGTGATCTACCAGTGCCCTCGTTGATATGTGGAGTGAGCATTTTGGAGAAGAAAGTGTTTTATGGGAAAAGAGGTTACACATCTTAACTGATTCTTTTTTCCCACGAGAGAGTATTTTGTGGAGGCAGATGACATCCATCGCCACAGTTATCAAATCGTCAGCACCAATTTAAGTCTGTAGGATGAATTCTGATCCCAGCTACATCTCCATGAGATAAGCAACTTCCAATATTGCTTTCCAGAAGAATTTAAAATTGACCATTTTAACAATGCTGCATGACAAAACAGAAAGTGTAACAGTTATGCTGGCTCTGCAAAGCAGTTCAGATGAACATGAGCTACTCACAACGATTGCTCTACAAAATTTATTTTGATGTAGTTAGAATTGATTAAAAATTTAAGTAATACTAAAGAGGTTTTTTTTATATATTAAGAAATATGAAATACATATTTGTAGCAATAGAAAACTGTTGTGTACTCAGAAAGCTTTCCTTCTTTTAACTGTTTTGCCTCATTTTTAGTCAGTTCAGTTCAACAGTATATTTGAGAAACGGTTATTTTTAAGGAAAATGTCCTCACAGATTTATTTATAATGTTGGCCTTGAAATATAGCTTGAATGGATGTAGTAAATTTAGATTTCCTTAAAGCATACAACTACTATGAAGTTTTCTTTCATGTGTTTTACTTTGTATTTAAGATTTTCAACAGCCATTAAGAGATGGCTAATAGATAAAGGCATCTGACATTGACAATTCTCTCCATTCCCAACCAACTGAAGAGTTTTCATTTACTTATTTTTTTAATTTACTGTTCCATATTATTAACATCATAAATAGGTGATAAAATACAGTAAACAGAGAACATCTATATAATCCTGAATGAAGCAAATCATCAATAAACCTTTGCCAAAAACCAAGGCTGATCACAAATTACTTCATGATCTCACACTCATAGCAGCATTATTAAATTTTAATAATAATTATTCTTATTAAAAACAAACAAACAAAAAACCAAAAGGACACTATTTCCTACCTCTGATGAAGATGAGAAGTATAGCTACTAAAATTTTTATGTGCATTTGTGTCTAAGTACTGTATGTCCATTGGATGAGAACTTGGAAGTTACTGAAAAGCTGAACAAACAAATCTCTCTCTTTCGGACACTAAGACAGACTAAAAAGCAAACCACTGTGTTTTTAAAAAGTTCAGTAAAATGTTTATATATGCAAAGGTGGAAATATTCTAAACTTGGGGAAAAAATAATTATCAGCAAGATGCCTTCTCAGGTTCACAGCATAGACACTTAATCCTTTAGATCAGCACAGGTTACACAGACAAGATGTTAACTCATACTGAACTGACTCACTTGGTTTTAACAGTCTTCTTCTCAGTGTTGGCTTACTGAACTACCACAGAGGCAAACGAATCATGCTCTTATTAGCAAGTAGGAAATTCCTTCCTAACTTAGAGGCACATGACATTTTTTTTACCCTTAAGAACTTTAACCCACTGCACAGCAAAATTTTAACTACAAGGTTGCCCTCTCCCTTTGAAAACAGTTAATCGGTATTATCAGAAAGTGGTATCTTAAGAACCTACCAGTAACAATTCCAGTTTTTCAATCTGCTAGAAGAAGAAATATTTTAAGAAACTTCAGGGCAATTAAGAGTCTCAATTTCTAATGTCAGAAAAATTAAAGAGGGGATCCTTCATTTTTCTTATCAATATAACTAAGAATAATTGAAAATTTTTTTACTGAAAGGTTGTATGGGGTTTTTTTGCATACTTTTGTATTTAAGTTTTCTGTGCTGCTTTTAAAGGGTATTTTTCTTAATATGATTGGTTTAAAATGTTCCATTAGCACAACTGGAAAAAAGAAATAAATCTAGCCAGCAGATTCCCATAAGGTAATTAGGAAAAGAAATTTAATAACTAGCTGCTTTTCATCTTGAGTGGCAAATTTAAATCAAGTAATTTTTATTTTAAATGAAGAAAAGGGTTCTTGGCTAAGTAATAGCTGTCAAGACAGCAAACTTGTTTTCGTATGTTTTTAGGGCAGCCAGCTTAAAAAAAACCCATGTATTTTTGTAAAAGCAAAATACTAGCTTTCTTTAGCAGTAGGAACAGAACAGTGTACTACTTACATTCAAAAGCTTCTTCACTGTCATTGTCTTCATCAGAACTGATTTCAGCATATTTTGGTTTCTCATTAACTGTGCTACGTTTGCGCTTGTTCATTTTCACACGTTCACAAAGTGGCATGGTGGATTCAATTTCTGCCAGGAGCTCAGGAGGCAACTCCTTTAACACTGACTGATCTATGCTACCTATTAATGGAGAGTAAGAAGAGTAAATGTGAACCTGAAGATAAAATGAGGGCCCAACACTTCAGTCCTTTCTCAGGAACCTCTTACAGTATGTCCACTAGTAAGACCAGAGTTAGGCATACCTGGATGTATTTGACAGCCGTTCAAAATGTTACATTTATCAACCACACTACAATTAGAAATTATATAAAATAATTTTAATAATAATAATAAAAATAATAAATAATAAAAAATAATAAAATGCATAAGCATCTCCTTCAATAAAATACTTTGTCAAGTATATATACAAATTAAAATCAGTGAATTCCATTTCTAAAAAAAAAATCCTTGTTCTACTTCCACAAAACTTACTCTTACTTCATTTATTACTCTGTATTTAACAGGTTTTCTAAAAGCATAAGCAAATTAAGTATTAGTTGTGTGCCTCATTAACATTTCTGTTTACTCTCATTCATATTCTTCAGTGTACACATGACAGTAAACTTCCCTTTTCCATTTAGATGGGACAATACGTGGCAGATCCTCTGGGGTCCCCATACCTAAATGCAGGACAAATCAAAGATTTTTTTCTTACCTCCCCGCTAGAAGCTTTCTAATACAATTCAAATTGTTGCTGATTTTCTTACAAACAAAGGTGAAAAAACTTCTGTTGAATACAGATAAATACTGCTGGCCCATATCAGGTTTCTTTTCCACATAGGCAGACATCAGCACACCACTTGCATTGCATTTTGTAACTGTGGCTAGACCCATATGCAGTGAGAATGAAGATTTGCAGTCAAAGTTTTTACAACTGATTCAAGTAAATAGTTAATTCTGAAGTATTTGAATTTTATCTTTAATTATCAAAGAACCTATTGCACAGACTTGATGATTATCAGACTAAACTATTAACCTATTTCCAACTTATGAAAAACATCTTTGTCAGAAGCATCTATCTTCCTTCCCAAGACATACTGTATTATTTAGAGGAAATTAGCTGCCAACTTCTGTATACACACATATAATTCTCAAAAAAATATTTTTTATATAGTAATCCTACTTTATACCTGCATTAGCAACCTAATTTTCTAAAATTTATTTCAATTTTTCCACTAACACCCTTTCTTCTGATCTAAGATTAGTCTTTTTCTTTCTTTTTCTCTTCAAACATCTAGCTGGAATTAGAATACCCTTAATATGGGAAGATAGTTTCTAGCAACAAAATTTAAGAAGTCTCATTTATTGTTTCACTTACATTTACATACATAAAAACTGCATTCAAGCAATTAACTTAATGATCAGATAATTATTTTTTTATAATTCTCAATACATTCTGCAAGGCAGCTAATTTACATGCATTAAAAATTATTTAACTTAAAATAGTGGGGATTTCAAACTGAAATATCTACAGGATATAGATATTTCTATAGGATTATATAGAAGCTATAGGAAGCTTCTATAAAGTAACACAAATAGTCAGAAATTGTCCTCCCTTTCTACCTGAAGTGGTCATTCTTATTTATTTGTGTTGGCCTCCTCAGACAATTACCACCTGACAAAGTTACCTAAATTCTCAATATTGCTTTCAAAAATACCATCATACATTTCAGAGTGTGGTTTGACTGCACTGCAGTGACATGATTATTCTCTGTGGTCTGGACACTTGACTGAGGAGAGGCACAAGTATGCCAGCATGGGCAGATCAGTTCCATTATGTCAAGCACCAGATGACTGGATGACAGCCAGGACCAATTTGGATGCTGCACAGCCATGCCCAGGCAGTGGTGTCCCCATACTAAGACTGCAATGACTTTTTGTCTGCCTATACAGTGCCTGAAGACACATGGCTTACACCCAGCCTTAGCCTTCAGCAAAATAAACATACACAAGTTTTAAGACAATTCCACAGGTGAAACCACGAAGGCCTTGGATCCTGGGTCTCTAGCACATATTTTCAATTTTATGCACTGCTGTTTATATGTTGTTGATTTCATTGAAATCAGAAGAACTACACGCACAGCATGAAGTCTAGAGCCAACCCGGCTAAACAAAGACATTGCAAGAATCAGTCACAAATAAAGGAACAAAAGTTGCATTAAAAAGGCAAACAAAAAATAAATAAACAAAAAATCACAGGCTACTACTCTCCTACTTCCTAGGAATACTTGTGCTTTCTTTACTGATTTTGTTCCCAGGACAGAACGCTACTCAAATCTTTAAATAGCTGCTGATGACTGTAAATAACCAAATTTATAGACTTTACTCATGAAGTACAAAGGAGTTAAACATGACTGCAAATGCATCATAATTCTGATACACATAGAAAAAGTCTCCCTATCTTTTCATAACAAATCCAGGGACATTATACACTGTGGACTCCATTAAAAAAGTTATTAATACACTATTATTTATGTTACTTTGAATTGAGGCAACTCAATCTTCACTAGAAACACCTTACTCGATTCCTTCTTTTGTAACTCCACATTTTATAACAAAAGTACTGCTTCTTTTTTGGGGTAGTAAAGAAATACTTAAAAGAGAATCCAGTTTAGCATTAGAATCCAGTGACACGGCAACAAACATAAGGTTATAAAACCCATGCTGATGTCTTTTCAATTTATGGAATACCTTAAAAAAAATTTAAGAATCTGCAACATGTGTCCAGAGAAGTGAAATCAAGCTTGTGAAGGGTTTGGAGAAGTCCTATGAGGAGAGGCTGAGGGAACTAGGATTATTTAGTTTGAAGAAAAGAGCGGGAGATTTTATTGTTCTCTACAACTACCTGAAAGGAGGGTGTAGGGGAGGTGGGTGTTGTCCTTTTCTCATGTAAATAACAACAGGACTAGAGGAAATGGCCTGAAGTTGCAACCAGGCAAGTTTAGACTAGATGTTAGGAAGTATTTCTTTACTGAGAGTAGTCAGGCACAGGAAGGGGCTGCACAGGGAGGTGGTAGAGTTACCATCTCTGGAGGTATTTTAAAAAAACGTGTAGATGAGGCACTATTTGCTCTACTGTCCATGTTCATATACAGATCAGATTTTTTTTTTTTTTTTTTGGGGGGGGGGGGGGAGGCAGGCTTGGAAGGTAGTGATCTTAGAGGATTTTTCCAATTATGACAGTTCTCTGATTCTGTAACACAAATTCCTTTGACTAAATCTACAAAAAACAAAAAAACCACCAACATTATTACCTTCAGTTTTTCAATTTCTCTGGTAAGTTTGATTAGACCTGGAACCTGCGTTTGTGTTTCCACTTTGATCAGTTGCATTTGCCTCCAGTTAAATTTTTTAAAATACCTATGGAGTAAGTAACTTTACTAAAAAGGTACTTCACAAGTTAACAAATGCCTCACAAATAAGACAAAGTTAAATACAAGTTAATAAGAATGCTAACAAACTACATTAATGTTGAAAAAGGGCAAGGTATAGAATAACTATAATACTAATTACCCACACAGAATCACATCTTTGAACAGTCACTTCTTCAGAACTTCTCGAAACATATGCTATACTGTATATGTATGTATGGATGACTGAAGAGAACGAGGAAGTTCTTGGTTTTGATTTCTATTATTAAAAGCTTTCTTAAAGAAGGTATTCAAGAATCTTCAGCTGTTACTGAATATCCACTAACCATCCAGATTCTTGTTTTCTCACAGAACAATTTGTGACAAAATAAGTTATTTATCACCAGAAAATCTTAACTAAAAACTTATTAGCTTGTAAGCCTCCTCCCATATTGTATTTTAATCTGAGAAGCCTTCCAAAGGGTTCTGACATCTATAGCAGGAAGATTTCAACAAAATATCTAGTGGAAGTTGTGCCTCCCTTCTTCATGTACGTCTTAAAATAATGGAAAGGCACAGATCTTGCTTAAAGCTCAGCATTGTTTTTTGTTGGTAATTTGATGGGTATTTTCAAGTTTGCTCAACAGCCTTTAACTTTCACTAGGATTTACAGATAGCTAATCTTTAGAAGGGTACAAAATCACTTTGCCTTAAATTTGCAAGTCAAATACATTGCCTTGATCCAGGCAGATGAATGTCTTCAAGAGATACTGAACATGGAAAAAAAGGTAATATAATTATGGACTTTTTTTTGCCATAACCACCAATGTGTTCAAAATAGTTATGCAAAAGAGGACAATGCTTGCTGATGCTTAGGTCAGCTTTCCAGGATCAGAAAGGCCATTCCTGCCATAAAATCAAACCCAACACTATTAATAAACTCTGTTATCTTCTGTAATGATTTATCTTTACTTTCCAAACTACGGAAAACAGATGCATTGTTTTCATTTTGGTGCAATTTCCAATGAGCTAACAAGCTATCAAGATCCAAGTACATATAGAAACCTTAACTCCTAATTCCTACTTTACTTTGCTAAAGAGACACTTAACACAGTGGAAACAATCCACACATGTTTGCTTATATGTTTTTAAAACAATTGTGACATCAAAATTACATGTTTCCACATAGATCTATCATGGCACATGAACAAGTGCTTGACGCAAAAATACCCTTAAGTTAATTTCAAAAGTAAGGTTCACATTCACGAAGTGTTTTGGAAAAATTAGCTTCCCATAAATACTGTCTTCTCCATTTCTGTAGGCCATATAGTTTGCACATGGCAAAACTGCAGCTCATGCAACTTCATATTTATTCTCTCTCTATATATATATTGTATTTTTAAATACAACTTTTTTCCAATTATCAAGACATTATAGACATAGTACTTAGAGATATGGCTTAGTTAAGGTCTTGTCAATGTTTGGTTAATGGTTGGAATCCCTGATCTTGAAGGTCTTTTTCAACTGAGATAATTCTGATTATATAAAATAACACACAAGGGTCTAAGTGGGAACAATGCAACTTATTTGGGGTGGTTTAAGCACTCCCTGTATTCTGAAATTTCTGTAGTAATTAATTTTCACACATGGTCATTTTGACATTATAAATAAAACCCTACAGATTGTAGCTGTTTTGCCCTCCCCTTGCTGATCTTTTTGACAAACAGGACATTACCTGCTATGGACCATTCTTATTTTGCTGGTATTTATCCAGCCTTGCTGTTATTTCACAGATATCTCACTTTCCTTAAATGTCCTTCTGAGAACATGTATTTATCTGATAGAGGATACTCCTCCCCTATGTATCAACACCTGTCCAACTTTCTCAAGTAATTTTGGGTCACCACTATACCTGCATTGATAAAATCTCATATGTATATGCAGAATGTAAAGCAGTTTCTTTCTAGATTAGCTCTAAGAAACTTAAAAATCTGTGCTAAATTAAATAAAATATACTTTTACTCCAAAACAAGAGTGCTGCCTTCAGGTTGGATAGCCCTTTCATGGTAACTACAACAGCACAGACACACAGCTTAATTCTATTACAATCATTCACGCAGATACGGTTTTATTTTAGGTTTTAAAAAGAGAGAACTAAAAAGAAAAAAAAAGAACTACAAGAAAAAGAAAAAAGAGGGGATAAACATACTTCCCCACCTTATAAAAGTGTTAGGAAAATAAGCACCCTTTTAGAATAGGTAAGTGTGGATATGCAAGAAGCGAGGTCAGCGTGTACCGTTAGCACAGAGCAATTAGTTGCAACAAACTGGCTATCACTTAAGCCATGGCAAAGTTCTGTGCAAACATTGCTTTGAAAAGTCTCCAAAGACATAACCATGAGATATCATGGAGACATGGCTCCTTGTTAAGTGGGAATAGCATAAGATAACCTAAGAAAGTGCTGAGAAGCAAGGTTAACATTAATGATAATAAAACTTGTTAAGCATTAGGTAATTACTGGACCTCCTTATTAGGTCAGGATCATTAATTAACCAATCAAGTAGCATTAGGTAATGCCAAGTTAGCAGTAACTGACCAATTGAGTAATTTTCAACATCTTTGTAGTGATAAGAAATAAGGTATATAATTGTACGCAAAAGTGCCAATAAATCGGAGTCTTGTTTGCATCAAACTGTCTCCCCGTCCTCGTTGCGACAAATGGTGACCCCGACATTCGGGAAGGATTCTGCCGGAGAAGCAGAAGCTCTGCCGGAGAACCTCTGCTAAAGGAGCAGCCGGTCGCAAAGCCTCTGAGAACTTCAGTGACAGGCTTAAAGGAGCCTGGGAAAGGGTGGCCACCCGTCTGCACCTCCTCGCGTTTGGCAGGTGAGCTCAGAGGAACCGGGAACCATGGGAAATCAAAATTCCCATGAGGAAAAGGACGTTTTTAAAGTTCTTAAAGAACTGTTGCTTAGAAAGCAGAAAGAAATATTGGGCCATGAACTTAAGCTCATTTTGAGCTTAAGGGTCCATGATAAATTTTCTTCCTGGTGGACCTTATTTGAAGGGGCGAAGGCGCAAGAGTCAGGGAAAGGAGAGACGTTTCCTGTTAACCCCGGTGCTCCCCCATTACTCGAGAGAGAGGAACAGAAATAGACCTCAGTAATGGATATAGCCTTATTTAAGACACTTAAAATACCCCCACAAGCACCTGAGGGGGCTGTACTGATTGAAGCTCAGCTGACTCTGCCATTCGACCCTGGGGTCCAGCTGAAAAGTAAAAATTGGGCTGAGAAGCAAAGCCAAAAGCGACTGAACACACCACCACTACCAGAAGTGCCGGAGGACCCAGAGAGAGACAAACTGGAGAACGTGAGTGAGGAATCTCGGAATGCAGAACCCCCCTTCTCCTGCCCGTCTGCAGCGGCTCCTGGCCACTCCACTGCCTCCGCTGACCTCTTCTCCCACCTCCGCCGCATGATTTATCTTCTCAACCAGCGTTACCATCAATCTGTCCTCCGCTTCTCCTGTCAACACCGACAATTCCTGCTCAACTAAGGGAACTGCTGAAAAAATAAAAACTGAAAGAACTGGAGACCAAGAATGAGTATACCCCCTGGAAAATCCCCTAGTTTTGCTCCAGGGAACATCCTGAGCAGCCCAGGGGCATTAATCCATTTTTACCTCCTGATCTGTTCCCTGTTCCTGCTCCTACTTCCTTAACCCTTTAACACCCACTGCTCCACCTCTTCCAGATCCAACATGGGGAGGGGAAGGGGGTGGGGGGCGGTAGGGGGGGTGGGAGTGTGGATCCTGTAACTAGATGGAAGGGAATTGTTATAAATCCTATAGTTGAAGGAGTAAGACAAAAACACAGTCGTGAGAGTGAGCGTGCCTTTCGGAGGCTGAGAGTTGCCTTTTTGGAGAGTGAGAGCTGTGTCTGGTACAGAGCACCCCCACTCCCCCACTCCTGCCTCTGCAGCCGTTTCTTGCCCCCCCTTGCGCGGGAGCACAGCTCAGATACGGCAAACATAACAGCAGCTGCAGCCTCTGCCCCCACAGACACTGCTGCTGCTGCCCAGAAAGTGAAAAAATTAATTGTTGTATATACTGGCTTAGATGAATAGTTAAACCACTTAGGAATATGGAGATGGCATAGAGATTCAATTAGACAATGCTTATCAATTATATTAGTTATTATTGCTTTTGTATTAGTATGTTGTAAGCTTTCACACAGTCTAAAAAGTAAAAGGGGGAGACTGGGCCTGCTGATATTTGTGTGTTAGGGTATATGACAAGGACCAGCAAAAGTCAGGTATTTAGGCAGAGGTCACATGTGTACTTCCACCCTAAAGGTACCCTGTGTTTGCCCAGCAAGTGGACCCGACCAGTACCCGCTCCACTGAATCCGGAAGCATAAGCTCGAGAGCAGAGATGGTTATATTAAGTGTTTAACATGTAGACGTTACTGTAGTTTAAGGTTTTGATTGTTTCGTTTAGTATTATTTCCTTTTGTGCTAAGTTAATGACATCGCAATCACCTTTTTATATATTTAGTTGGTGCACATGAAGTACATAAAGATGTTATAAAACGTAAGAAGTTTAACCCTGGTAAGAACCCTCAGAGACCCCAAGACATGTCCCTAAAAGAACAATTCTGCGCAGATTTCACTCACACTTCACCGTTATGAATTTGTAGCTACATTACGAATACTGCAGTTATATCTTAGGCCTAAGTCCTTTGTATCTCAATTCGGCAACCATGAAGGAATTCGGACTTCATCGTGATGTGAGCCGGTGGGGTTCGGGAACGCCTGTAAGGGGCCCCCCGACTTAATTTCTGTTGGACAGGTCTTCCCTCTCCATCTTTGGGCCTTATGCACTGATGGACACCATACCTTCCTAATACTAAAAAATTTACTGTTGCATTCATAGGTTCGATTAGGTAAAATTCATTGCTCATATTATTAGTGTGTTGTTTATGATAAGTTAGTTAAATAAGATTACGTTGATAAGTTGTTTAAGAAGATATTTCATTGTTGTTTGTATTTGTAAGTTTTGCATGTTTTGTCATTTATATTTTGTTGGTTTATAAGCTAGTGTAGCAGAGAATGCTAAGCATCATAAAACTGAAGCAACACACCCAGAAGATTCAACAGCAAGTTAACCCTTTCGTCGATGCCTTCACAACCCAGCTTCATGATATGGGACTTACAGGATGGCTTTTAGCTTTAGTTAAAACTATATGTTATGTTGGTATTGTTATTTTAATTTTGCTTTTATTTTTACCTTGCTTCTTTCAATGCATTCAGCGAATGTTACAACAAGCTATTTCTAAGGTTTTTCTTGTGCAACAGAAGGGGGGAGATGTGGATATGCAAGAAGCGAGGTCAGCGTGTACCGTTAGCACAGAGCAATTAGTTGCAACAAACTGGTTATCACTTAAGCCATGGCAAAGTTCTGTGCAAACATTGCTTTGAAAAGTCTCCAAAGACATAACCATGAGATATCATGGAGACATGGCTCCTTGTTAAGTGGCAATAGCATAAGATAACCTAAGAAAGTGCTGAGAAGCAAGGTTAACATTAATGATAATAAAACTTGTTAAGCATTAGGTAATTACCGGACCTCCTTATTAGGTCAGGATCGTTAATTAACCAGTCAAGTAGCATTAGGTAATGCCAAGTTAGCAGTAACTGACCAATTGAGTAATTTTCAACATCTTTGTAGTGATAAGAAATAAGGTATATAATTGTACGCAAAAGTGCCAATAAATCGGAGTCTTGTTTGCATCAAACTGTCTCCCCGTCCTTCGTTGCGACAGGTAAGTACTGTTACAGTATAGCACTCAGGCAACACAGTGCAAAGGGCCATTGATTAACAGCTTAATGGTTAAAGCATAAATTTTTACCTAAATGTATATATTTAATTGCAGACTTTCCACCAGGCTCTCCCTTAAAATGCCCCAGTATTTTTTTTATAGGGTGCACTGAGTCCTAGGTGGTCAGACCTCCTTGCTCAAAAGCTTCACACTACTCCAAATAATTTTGCGCCCTGGAGCGTTTCAAGAACAGAAGAGGACACAGAAGGAAATCACAGCCATTTTCTCAAAGAGGAATTTAAGGTATGAGGAAGATACATACATCTGCTCATAAGACAGAAGTTCCACTTTTATCTCAACACATTATCAGTCATCTGAAAAACACACCATCAAATGAACACTGATGAAAATAATCTGAGAAGCAGTGCATTAACTCCAGCAGCTTTCCTCTTCCCTCTCCTTCTGTCTTAAAGCTTACACAGACAGATATACAGCTACATCATCCATATAGCTGACCCTCACCTTCTGACTATATGCATGAAAGGCTAACTCCTGAGATCAGCTCACATACCAGAAACAGGGTAGGAGGCTCATATGCCCTCACCACCACCCAAGGGACTGCACCCACAGGATGCTCAGAGGCAACAAATTTGGTAGGAGGGAGAGAAGTAGTTCTAAGTAGAAGTATATCCTATGTCATTCTATAGAACCTGCTTGAATAAATATTTCAAAATAATTTTTCTTCATCTGCCCCAATACTGGAGCAGAGGCAAGGCTCCCACCCTTGGGCTACAAAAAGGACAAAAAGTTCAGACTCCTTGTTCATACTCCGGTCCTTGTATCTCTCCTTGGAAAATGGGACCCAGCTAGGTTGGTGGGTTGGAGAAGAATTTGGACACAGCAATGGAATAATTCCAAGATGCAGTAGAGGTTATCACTGCCAACAGCACAGATTTAAAAATTAATTTATAGTAGTACACAATACTCTCAGAAGCAACTCTTTTAGTCTCACAAGAGCCAAGAGATTTCTAAAGAGCACCCCTAATAGTCCAGGCAGAAAGCAGGGAATATACCTGCACTCTCCAAAGGTGCCAAGAGAAATCATATTCACTTCAGTATACATAGCCTCCTCTGACTGCTGTGGCAACTACAGCCATAAGTTATTTTACTCCTTATTGCTATTATCTGGCTTTTTATCTTTATAAAAATCAACAAAAGGTGGCTAGAGCAGTCAACTTTTGCAAAATACTTCACAAAAAATATAGCAGTACTCACCAGTAAAATGGAGCAAAAGTAGCAGTTGAAGTAAATACAGTGCTGCACAGTTTTATGATTCAGTGTCAAGGGACTGAATTTGGATTTCACTGTCACTGCTTTTGAACATATGCATTGAAATTTAAGCCAACTCTATTTATTGTATTAAAACCCCAAGATATCTTACACAGTTGCAAAACAGGAGCGTACAATCTGTGTCTATTAATGTTTCAAATCTGAAGTTTATGATACGTTTTGCTGGCTATGTATTCTGATTAATTTAAAAACTGAGCCATGGGGTCTTATCAAAGAAAAAAAAAACCTTAAATAAATAAAATCTAATTACAACTCTTAATTTTTCTTCTCATAAAAATGCCTATACAAGCAATATAATATTTGCAGAGATAAAGCAAAACAAGTGTCATGATTTATGTCTGATTTGTGACTACAGGCACATGAAGAAGACCTGCTTCTTCTTTAGTGTATCATGGAAAAATTTTCAGCCTTTACCACTGGAAATATCACATGAAGCTACTCATGTTTTTTTCTTCAAATTAATTAAATGAGCAACAACAACAAAATTTTGCCGATGTTTTAGCTTTTAATGTAAAATTCTACAGGGAAGTTGCTTGGAAGATAATTAAACAGTACATCTATTTAGGGAACCTTTATTTGATGCAAGCAACAACTGGGTAATTTGAAGAACAAAAAAGGTCTCATTCTTTTCTGTTCATTGGTAATGTTTTCACGGAATAAAAACAAATTCCAGATTTCAAGCAAACACTTCAATTTTTCCCACACACTAACCTAAACAGATGAAAATGTCAAACAACATTAATTTACCAGAAGCAAATGTGAGGCTCTTCCCTATTTTCCCCCAATTCAAACAAAATATACTCTATTCATAAGCCCAGAAATAAGATTAATATTTATATTTAGATACCTGGAGACAAAAACAGGCTTACTGTAATTGACATGAGACAAATTGTTGGCCCACATTTTTGCATATTCCCATGCACTGTTTCAAGGATTGTTTAGGCAAAACAGCCTTAGCCAGTAAAAGGAACCTGAAGAAACATTCACATCAATGAACCAAAGGCAGCTATGGATTTAAAAAAAAAATTCAAAAAAAATTACAAATCAGGTAATAAATTTCTATTACTTTCATGTGCCAAAGTAATTTTTACAAAATGAAGAAATTAAAGAATGCGCTCCTAAATCTGTAGAGACAAATGTCAAATTTTGCTTGAATCAAAGTAAAATGAAACTGGAGAGTTTGGTCGAGTCTGCTGTTGCTGCTCAGAAGTAGATGTGCAACATGCAAAGTTCACTATTACTATGCAGAGAAAACTTAAGAACAATTATAAGAGCAAGAATCAAAATATTTACCTTAATAGCAAGGTCTAAAGTACGAAGTAACTAAAGCAGCCTCCAGACAAAGCACTGATGAAAATGTCTCCGGCTGTACCAGTAACAGATCAACACAGGAAAGGACTCCAGTGTGCAAACAGCTGAATCTCTGCTGCCTACAGACAGCAGTTTATCCAACATTTACTTCTGAAAAATTAGCACCAAAAATGAAGGCCCCAGAGAGTATGCACAATGCCCAGACCAATCTCAACATACTTTCTTGGATAGGACAGACACACCATACGTAAAAAACCCCTGCAAGCAGGAATGATCCATTCTGATGCAAACCATAGTAGAAATGAGTTCTTTGTAGACTATTGGATTTAATTGGTTAATATGTAGTTTGTTTTTTGACTGAGTAGTGCCTGAAATGTTTTCCAAACTGTGAATCTGTTCAATCCAGAAAGGAGTAAAAAAAAATCCCAGCTAAATGGACAAACTGTATATTGAAATGGAGCCTCTGCAAACGTACTTTCAGTACTTCTGAGGTGATAAAGGACAGCCAGATCCTCCCCTAGCAAGTTGAAAAGAGCTAGTCACTAACATCTCAGAAAAGATGAAAAACAGAAAGACTGTAGAATTCTGATGAAAGAGGAATTTTGTTCAAAATTCCATTTACATTTAGAGTTTAAGAGATTTCTCTGAAATATGGCAATTTCTGCAGAACTTCAGAGAAAGCTGTGACATGTCTGATCCACATGCAAGTGCATGCACATTTTTATTACTCTGGCTTTCCCATAGGTAAATACAGTTGCTACCAGGAACTCAGATTTCAAGATCTGTGGAATTACAAACTTTCACAAATCTAATTTTCACAAAAGCACAATCTATAGTAAGCAAGTTGATTATACCCTTTTCCTTTCCAAAGGAAATCCATTTTACTCCAGTTTTTTCCTTACAGTACAGCTGCTTGCTCCACTCATTTCAGCAAGTACAATGGGTCTGCTCTGTATAAAGATAGTTAATTTGGGAATAAATTTCAGAGAACTCTAAATTTTTCCTGATATGTTAATATCCCTAAGCTACTTTACTAAAATGTTTAGCAATTTTATCCTTACAGAAGTCCTACACATGAAGGATTTTCATGTTTAAAATAGTTACTTACTTTTTGTCCACAGTTCTCACTGTACCAGAAATGTTTGTGACTAGCTCTGCTAAGGTAGTTAGAAATCTGTAAAATGCATTACAAATTGGATTAGTAAACAAGCCATCTGGATACAGCTTTTCATCCTGGAATACTCCCTTTTTCTCTCACTCCTACCTAGAAGATAAGTATCTAATTTATTACTTTGCCTCACAAGTGAGACTTTTTTCCAGCTGTGCAAAGATGGACTATCACATTCCATTATACGTGTCAAATTATAGTTACTAGAGGCTCTAAAAAAGGTCACCTGGAATGAAAAATACTATAACCGGACCAAAACAAACACAACAACAAAATAAACCCCAACAAACCACACAAGGACAGAACACAGAAAAATTTCAAAGCATTGTTTTAAGTCTACAGCATAAAAATGATTGGGTAGTAAATTTTTTAGTTGATCCTTCAAGAAGAAGAGCACCAAGCACCTTTAAGAAATAGTAAATATTCACTCAAATTAGATATTACAGCAGCAGAGAATGCAGTACATTTAGGAAGACTTGTAGAAAGCAATAAAAATGTGTGCCTACGGTTTTGTGTTGTACAGGTAGTTAAATCCTGTAACAATCTAGACAATGAAGGAACAGCCTTCAGATCAGATATATTTTTTTTTTTTAAATAATAAACTTTTCTTTGTTGATACTGGAAGACCCAAAACTTGTGCCTTTACACAAGTCTTAAGATAACATGCTCTCATTTGTCATCAAAGCAAAACTTGCATTTTATTTATCATCCTTATTTTGGAAACGGAATCCTTTAAACATATCGCAAACCAAGTTAGACATTTCCTTACACAGACAATTTGTTTCTCTCATTACTGGTATCTTTTTCATACTTTAACAAAGCAAAAATTGCCTTGTTCAGAATGCAACAACTGTGAAACTGTTAACAGCTCCCATCCCAACACAGCTGATCAGTATAGCTCTAACAAGCAGCAGAAAAGGTATTCGCTGAAGCTCTGAAAAGGACAGCAAAAGCGAACTCCTCACTGCAGGCACAAACTCAGAGGTGAAAGTTTCATGGATCGCTCAGAAACATAGTTGCATTAAAACCAAGAAGAAGGAATTAACAGATGGTATAGCCAGAAGAAAAAAGTGTTACTGTTCATCCTTATCTGGACAAAACAGGCTACAAAATTTCACTGTAAGATCTCCTAACAAAAATACTACAAAAAATTTTTCCATAAATTTCCACCAAACTAGAGTGAATCTTTCAGAAAAATGCTCAAAGATCAGGAGAGAAAGAAAAGAGTTGCATCACTGTAAATGCTAAAAGTGACTGTTGGGATCATTCAATATTAACAGTCAGGTGCTATGGCTATCCCTCCTACTCATATAGCAACAAAATTCTAAACCTGTTCATAAAATTCTATTAAAATGCTCCTTTGTCTTTTTGCAGTACAATGCAAGTCTTATCCCTGTGCACAACAAACACATGCTTTTCAAATTTATTAAAACAATGTAAACAGTTGTACAGACTTTCAGTTTGCAAAGCTTTTATTTTAGCTTAAAATAAGGCATTTTTACTGAGTTTTATAATGAATGAGCATTAGTCCCTCACAACAGAATGAGTACCTAAATGGTGCTTTGAACTTGGTGAACTAGTCCTGTTTTAAACTGGATTTCAGATAAACCCCAGCAATTATGTTCTATATGACAAAGCCAAGAGAAGACACTTCACTGGGGAAGGGATGGATGAGAAACCAAAAATAAAGGACAGGGAATACAAGGAAGTAAAATAAGGGAAGACAAAGAAAAATATACTAAGCTACATGAAATAACAAAGATGTAAGAAATGGAATAATGATGCTAGAAGTCAACACTACAAAAGAATTGCTACAATCTATTAGGAAATATAGGATGAACTAAATAAAGAATGTTATGAAAAGTACATTTCCTAGTATATTAGAATGTTTATAACTCAAACCAGCATGGAGTAAAAGAGTGAACACTATTTCTCTCAATTGAAGTAAGGACATTGTGGCAATGTCATTAGTATTTTCTGTATCAGTAAGCTGATGACAAAAAGACTGGCTTATGAAGAGATACATTTATGAATTATAAACCTTTTCAAACATTTGGGTTCACCTAGTGATTTACCATTATATCTCCTAGGAAGCTAGTTACCAGAAGTGGGGCAAAAAAAAATTAAGACTAAAAATACACATGAAAAATCTTGAGTTCAAAGGCACTTTCTACAAAATCTACCTGTCCTAACACTCAAAATTTGATTTGTAAGAGAAACAGTCACAACACTATTCTTTTCATGAAAGCTAGCTCTAGTAATTTTAACAGCCTTGTTCTTTATACAAAGCAAAAAGACTGAAACCAGATTCAAACACCTTCTTTCCCTGGAAAATATGTACCAAGTTATTTGAGAACATGTAAGAAGTACAACTTCAGAAAAGAAAAGTTCACAAAAACATTGCAGAAAATTCTAAATCTGACTTTAAATTAAAATGTCCCTCATATGTGATACAACTACTAGAGTCATGCCAATCAGACAGGACTCACTAAATCCTTTACACATCACCAAAACATTTTAGACAAATAACAGCATACAACACAGACTACAAAAAAGTACTTCAGACAGATTTTAGAGAGCATGCATGCATTTTAGGGCTCTAAATATTGCTGATTTTATGCACATAGAACAGTGTAAATTCAAAATCTAGTCTTTTGAGACTTGACCTGAGTTCCATCAGAAAGTTTTCAGTATTCCCTATCAAGATCATAAAGGATCCACCTGAAATCTTCACATTAAACTGACAACAAAGATGTCATAATGTTCAGTCTAACACTTGACAACTATTACTAGAAATTGAAATTTTGCCTTTTCTGAACTTGACAAAGGAAAGGGAAAATGTTCATGTTTCCAAAATAACAAAAAAGAAATTCAACAAGGAGTCTAATATTTCATAAATACGTAATCCACATCCTGAATTAGCTGTTTAAGAGTTAATAGAAGCATGTTAGGGAACAGATGAAGCACAATAAATGCATTATACAGATACCAACTCTTCACATGTACACAATTTATACATTTTTTCAGTTCTACACCATTTCTTATCAGATTAAATACATAAAATATTTTCATCTCAAATTAATGTTGAAACCAGAACTTCATTTATAATCATCCTGCATGCAGCTGAAATCCTCTTCCCTGCCACTTGGTTTCTCTACTTAGAGACATGACAACTCAATCAACATGACTATGTAAGAAATTTAAATTGTTTAAATGTTAAACATTAATAACGAACCCTGACCAGTTAGTAACATCTATTTCACAACATGAAATTATCTACTTCACTAGAAAACTAAAGATAACATTAGAGCACCGAGATGTAAAGCAATCTTATTTTAAAAAAATGTTCAACTGCAGAAGAGACAATCAGCCTACAAACTATTCTGAATTATTTCCTGCCCATATTACCGATTTGAAAATGCCAGCCAATTGTTTACTAGTTCCTTTTCTCTTCATGCATACAGTGGACCACAGAGACAATGATATCTGAATTCTCCTAAAACCAGATCCTGCTTGCAAGCTTACTGTCACACAGCTGCAAGAATGGAACCACAGAGTTGTGTTCATAGTGTAAAAGAGACAGATGAGACTTTGCATCTGTGTTTGTATCTCATCATGTCAAAACACACCTTGAAAAACCATTTTAGTTTCAAATAAAAATATAAAGAAATCTTGGGGCTTGTATACTTAGTAATTCTCATCACTCCTGGTATACTGACTTACTTATAGTAATTCTAGTCCTTATACAGAAACACTGAAACCAGTTAAAATCATAAATACAGCAGTTACATTTCACTGGGTAAATTACTTAGGTAAACTAGATGAAGAGCAGCTTAAGACCATTTAAGTGTCAAGCACCACTTGAACTGAAGTAAATAAATCACTTCAGGCACCTTGTAGCAAGATTTCCAGTATAAACAAACCTATAGACAGGTTTCCCAAGTTTCCCTTTGTTCCCCAAAACTACCATTATAAGCAAGCACAGAAATTACAAAATTATTGCATTTAATTTCTAACCACAGAATCAGCAAACCTAAAAGAAAAGGAGGGTAAAAAAAAAACCAACTTGAATAATATTAAAAATATAGTCTTACCTTTATTAGATTTGGAGGACTTGTTCTTGTTAGGTTTAAAACAAGAGCCCCTTGATTTATCTTCTCTGTCCTTAATAAATTTCTGCACATCATCCAAAGAAAGCTTTTGAAGGACAACTACAGGCTTAGCTCCTTTATTTAGGTCTTCAACTAGCCCAATCTTCTCTACTTTGTCCCTCTGTTCACCTCTAAATTCAGCTTTCCGTGACTCCTGAGTAACATTGCCATCCTTATCACGCTTAATTTTTGGAATGACAAAATGTTTCAATGCACCAGATCTCGCCCCCAACAAATAACTGGGAAACTCTGCTTTGTTGTCAGCATGTGCTTTATTACTATCTAGTTTACTTTTACTCCCATCTGTCCTTCGTTCGTCCTTGCTGTTGGGTGATTTAAAACCAGGCTTATCAAGTCTTGATTTACTAGAATCTCCTTTGCCTTCCTGTTTAATACGAGGGCTGTCAGGCCTTGATTTTGGATCCCCAGAAGAAAATCTTTCCCTTGATTCACCAGACTCATGCCTATGTTTCCTTTCAAATTTCTCAGGTTTTGAACTGTCAGATTTAATACCATGCTTAGAATCATGTTCACTTTTGTTTGAGGATCTCAAATATTCAGGCCTTCTCATCTTGGATGGATCTCCTCTGTATCTCTCTGACTCTGCCCTGTCCTCTGATCTTTGTTTAAGGCTTTCATGGTCACGCCTCAGTGCATCAGAAACTGAACGCCCATCAGGCCTTTGTTTTGTTGGATCAGATCTACTTTCAGGTTTTATCCTTGAAGGATCAGGTTTCACATCTAGTTTATGCCTAGATATTTCAATTTTCTTATCTGACAATGGTTTACAGGAGTCTCTCCTGTTATCATGCCTATGTTTTGGTGTTTCAGGCCTCCCTTCACTCTTCTGTTTTGGCGTTTCAGGCCTCCCTTCGCTCTTCTGTTTTGGTGTTTCAGGCCTGCCTTCGCTCTTCTGTTTTGGTGTTTCAGGCCTCTGCCTTATTTCCTGTTTGCCATTATTTTGTTTTCCCTCATTTTGTTTAGTCTCCATTTGCCTGCTCTCGTTTTGTTTTGATTCTGTCTGTCTGTTTTCATTTTGTTTCACTTCTATTTGTCGGCTTTCATGTTTAGCTTCTAACTGTTTGTTCTCGATGTGTTTGCTTTCCAGCCTTCTGCTCTCATTTTGCTGAAATTCCATTTGCCTGTTTTCGTTTTGCTGGATATCCATCTTTTGACCCTCAAAGTCTGTCTTTTTTCTAAAAATCTCAGGATGGTTTTCAGGTTTATATTTAAGAACTCCAACAGTGTCTTCTTGGGGAACACACACAAACCCATCATACTGCCTTATTTCTTCAGGTTTTTTGATGTTGTCCAAATCCTGAGTTATTGTTGCCTGAGAGTCTGCTCTTCCTGCTTGCTGCAGATCGATACTAACCATCAGTGCTGGCCTTGCCCCATTTCCTGCAGAACCTGTCTCCTGAGAAGCTCTGTTTCCTCCAGTAGCACCTCCAGCCTCCTGTGGTTTGTTTTCTTGTTTTCGTTTCTTCAGAGGTTTATCTGGAAGTTAAAAAGAAAAATCACAGATTTATATATATAGAGACCAGTAAATGTCCAGGCAAGAATATCCATTCCCCTCCACTCCCACCCATTAATCCTCCTCATAATGTATACACACATACTGCAAATTCCATTTAATTTATCAGCAAAACAAGAATTTCCCTAGCTAATACTTAATGTGTTCAGACTGTCATTCATTACCAGTCTACCACAGGTGACAACTATTAACTAAAAAAACCCCACCCTCAAAGCATTTGAAATCTAAGTCCCTGTATGATTCCCAAGAGAGACTTCTAATAAAGCAGCTGCAATACATCAGGACAAAACCCAACCAACCAAAATCTTAAAACCACCACATTAACCAATTAACCCTGAAGCAGAAGTCTGCAAAGATGAATTTAAGTTACATCTCCACAGCTACTTTTTGAGAAATATTACTATAAAAGATTTCCTATTGCAGATTCAACTTTATTACACACAAACTAAGCAAGGACCTGCAATGATTAAGACAGAGGTTCTCCCTACTTGGTTCAGTGCATCAGTTGGACTTCACAGAAATTTTAACCAGGGAAAATATAAACAACAAACAAAAATAACTAAAATAACTCCAACACACCATGCTCTTCTTTGAAGCAAAGCAGTACACTAAGAGTTGGAGTCTACATAATTAGTCCAGAGGCCACTACACACTTAAAGGCTTGAGTATTTTCCCTTTGCAACCATCATGCTTTTCATGGATGAAACAAAATCTCCCTTGGCAATTTTGTGTAGTGTCAAAAGCTTGATTCTGCAATACACCTTGAAGTTTATACTAAAAAATCATTTAGTAAAATACAGAAAATGAGCCAACTACACACCCTGTAATGTGGTAGAATTCACAGAAAAGAGAAGCACACGCAAATATATAAAAAAAATCATGTTCTTTCATTTAAACTATAGCCTATTTATGCTACCAGCATGGTACTCTAAACTAAAATTAATTTCTGCTGTTAAACCAAAAAACCCTATCTGTACTAAGGTTTTTAGTCTCACTTCTCAACTACAGTTCTGTAATTTCTCAAAAACCCCAATAACTTTCTCTGTAATGGAGGAATATTGCTTTAAATCTAAAGAATTACTATACATAGGCTGGAAATTCTGTTGATCTATTATCAAAATGTCAAGACCACAATTATAAGAAAAATAATTTATTTTGTGCCTGGATTATAGCCAGATGCAATGAGGCAGCTCTCGTTTTGAGAGCAACACAATCAATGGTAAGGAGGATGCAATCAAGAATTATGGAAATAAGCTCAAGGAAAAAAAAACACCACACCCTCTCAAATTGTAGAACATAATTGTAACATATGACTTCTAATTTCTCCTATATTTGTAGAAGATTTTTATTTAAAAGAATTAAAACTCCGAAGGATCATGTCCAAAATTAACATTAGACACAACAATTAGTAACACGGTCAGTTCCAGTGATGTGGATAGACTTTTTTCCCCATCATTTTTAATTCTCAAATCTAGAAAATCCTAGAAGTCCAAAATTATGTACAACATTAATGGCTGGAAGATACTAAAGACATACGCAACAAGCTCCATGCAGAAACTGCAAACACAGAACTTTTCAAAGCTCAACAAAAAGCTGTAGAAATGTTGGCCAACTTTATGATAGCCATGTGAAGCAAAACAGGCTTGCCAATTCAAGGGTGCAGATTTTTAGCATGGATATTTTTGCTTTCACTGTAGTATTTCTTGGATTTATATAGCAAGTTATATAGATTATTTCCCAACATTACTGAGTAAAACAAATATATTTTTTTGAACCCTTCATGCAGTGACAAAAAAAGTTTTCCCCCCTCTAACTAAGAGGTCTTTGACCTCAATGAGTTTCATGTCAGGTCTTAGGAATGGTCATGAATAGACTTCCAACAGACTAATAGGTTTCAATTTATTTAAAAAGAAACAAAAATCAAACAACAACAAACATATACATTAATACACATACACCCACACATATTAGTACCTTACTTCTCAGTTAAAACTCTTTAAATTTTGAAACACAAATTGAGAAACTTGTGTTCTTTAGAAAAAGTCAGCTTTCTTATTTTGACTCAGAAACATCAGCCACAGTGAAACCACACTGAAAAAGTCCTGTGAAGCTCTGATGGTGAATCTAACTGTAGCCTTTAAGATATTACTGTTATCTGTTACCTGCCCCATTCCTTTAACTATTCCTCATCAGCTGTAGCAAAAGGGAAGATGCATTCATATTTCCACAAGTTTTCCATTTGATTTTCTAATGCATCACCTAAAGCACTCGTGAAGATGGCTTGCATTAACCTACCAAGCTAAACAAGTCAGCTAAGAGCCAAGCAAATGTTTCCCTCTGTTATTCATACTATAGGAGCAAGGCAGATGGCCCGAAGCTGTGACGCCTTAAACAGCTGTAGCTGGATCAACCAAAACTCACCTTTCTGAGCCCTCATGCTGAAGGCTCCAAGATTAAACAACCAAAACAATTCAAGAAGAACCATTTTTCTCGCTTGAACTTCTGTAACTGACCAGGTTCAAAAAGCTGCTGTTCTTCATCCAAATGTCAAATTGTAAGTTGAGAACACGTAAGTAGATGATTGTAGCACAACTTGGCATACACAGTCCCTCAAATACAGAGCTCTTCTGATGCTCCTCCTTCATTTCTCTTGACAACTGAACACTGATGCTTTAGAAAGATAGTATAACCACAACTTGTTGACATCTTATATGAGAAGAAAGGGATGCCTTCAAAGTTTTCTTTTCCTAAATGGCAAGGTAATTGCAGACAGAGTTACAGATTACTCACATATTTCTTCATATTTTCAGTGCATTTTGATGGTGATTCTCAGAACTAGACTTGACCATGACTGTATTGCCTCTATGATATTTCTGGACTTCGGACAAAAAAGCTGGCCCAAGTATATGAAAATATCAAAGTGAACCAGAACATAAAAGGTAGGATGAGCACACAGTATCATGATCTTCACTGAGCATAATGAAAAAAAAAACTCCAGTGAATGAGCACAAGAACTTAAGTAGCTGTGATAGCTGCAGAAATCTGAAAGATGAAATAGACCATTGAGCTTCGAGAGGTTTTTAAGTTCCTGAACTCACTTTGAAATATAAAAAAATAATAATAGAGAATTAGACAGGTGAAGTGAGAGTAATAATTACCCTCTGAAAACATCTGTCTTCATATCTTCTCTTTTACAATCAAATATAAGCAAGACTGTGTACATCTGCTTTGTTAATTCATAAGACCCAAGACCCCTTAGGGTTCTGACAAATAGAGAACTCAAGAACTTCTACATTATCTATTCAAATATATTTCATGTCCTTCGAGGCATCAGTATCCAGGCTACATCCACTTCATTCCATACACAGTAGAATTTCTCTGTATTATCAGCATCTAGAATTTTGCCAAAATACCAGACTTCTGTTTTGCTTTCCAGTCCTGTGGACCTAGTTTCAAAGCTTCTCACAGTTCTGAACATGTAGGCTCACAGACTCTTTAGACCAATAAAGTGTGATCAGTATCTTTTTGCTTCATTCTTTGTAACAGTTTTTATAACAAAATGAGTATGTAGTCACCACAGAAGAGCTTTCTGACTATATTAGGTATCAGTTATCCAAGTGTGTTGTTTTCAGATTCTTTTCTTTTTAGCAACATTACTCATTCCTCCACCAAGAAAACAGATGTGACTAAAAGGTATCTGCATTTTGTTCAATTTCTTGAACAAATTTGTAACTTCAGAGCACAGTCTTATCCCAGTGATTCTCATAGGTATACATCCTTTGGGCTTGGCAAATCCGCATGGATAGTCTCTTCATATTGCAAATACTCGAAGGAAGTACATTGGTACTGAAAACAAGATTATAAGATACCTCATTCTAAAAAGTACACAGGAACCACAAGTCTGAAATGGAAAAAAAGATGAGCTGGATTTCCAAGCAGTTCTCTCTCACTTGTCCTCTTATCCTGAAGACAGGTTGTGTCCTTGATCTTTGAAAATATCTTTGTGCCAAAGTGATGAATACTTTCAGATTTAGAAATTAATTAATTAACATGTAACTTCTGTTCTGGAATAAGAAATCTTCAAGTATATTTCTGCTGCAAAAGTGAGTAAATCATGACTTGAATAATACCCATCCTGAAAGCAGATATGCTTGGACGCTGTTAGAGACAGCAGCTGGATGAAGGGAGCTGTACTTCAGCTGGAGGAAGGATCTCCGTTCTTCTGTTTAACCTGAGGCCTTTCCAAACCAATAGTACACAACACCAACACAGAACCAATGATGAGGTCTCTGATGCTACTGGTTTCTTGCAAACCTGGCGATTGCTTTAAATCCCGGAACAAACTCTTTCAACGAATAAGTGTTATTAGGATGACACCCTAAAAACTTCTAGAACTGCTTGTCCTAGCAAGCTGAAATGGGCTTTTTTGAAATATCTGTGAGAAGGTAGCAAGTCTAAATAATAAGTATGTGCATTGTTACTAAACTTAATTTGAGCAGAATTACATCATCTACTGTTTGGTAGATGTTAAAATCAACCAATTGCTGAATGACCGTGAATAACTTCAAAGACAGAACAGATAAAATTATCACTTCCCCAACGCCTTGTAAGGGATTCAGCTGGATACTTCATATCCAGGATGGTAAAATGTGAATGTACACCTCTTCAGAACCACAAGGAAGACTGACAGTCTAATGTTTAATTCTGGATGAACCATTTTGATGACAGGAATTTTCAACAGGTAGCACAAAACTGTGCATCTAAATAACAAATCTGTGTTTATCAAAATGTATTTTCTTAGTTATTTTTCACAGATTTGTTCGAAGTTGGTCAAACCCTGAACCTAAGCCCATTAATTTCATCTGTGTGCAAGGAAGGTTTCAAATTACTTTAATGGTACTGATGGACAATCTCCCAATGGAATGAGGGCAAATATCCATTATCTTTCTACTTCTTCATGAACTTTCACATTACTGATCATGAGAGTTTGTTCTCACTTGATGTTCCCCCGAAGCTGAAAGCTAATAAACAAACACTAGAACAACCAGTGAGAATGCTTCCCATCAGTAGAAGAGATTTCCAAAGTACTTGCTTCTCCCCTTTAAAGGAGAGACTCAGTGAACACAGGACAAAAAAAAAAAAAAAAAAATCTCACTGCTTGCTCTCTCTCTTACAGAAAAAATGAAGAAAGTATAGTTATGAACCTGGTATAGGAAGCTTTATAGAAGAGAACATAATTTTAAAGTCTCTGAAGTAGAGATGAAAGGGCTTCCAGCTGCTGCAATTCAGAAGAAAGGATTTCTGACAATCTGAACAGAAACAGATGCTAATTTTTAGCAGTCCATTAAAAGACTTTATCAAACTTCTGGTCACTGTGCAAAAAGGAAAGCCCCACAGGAGAGATGCCCACACTCATTAGGACAAAACACAAAAAGACTACAAGGAGTCTTTGACATGCCTTAAAGAGTATGGTAGATTCCAGAATCTTTATTTTCCTAAAGTTTTGCGTTTTTTTCCTAAATATGACAATAATGTTATCAGCACACCTGGAGAGTTAAATGTGATCTCATGATATTTTCTACTTAAGAATGTCTAAGAAGCCATTATTCCCTGTCAAATATAGCAATAAAAAAGAAGTATTACACTAGCAAAGAACAAGAATTTACCTCCAGAAAAGCATATTCCAGCTTCTGCATTTGTTTAGAAATTGGAAACCGTAACTCAGCCTTCCTGAATTTAATACTGCTTTTACAAACAACTTGATTTTCATTTATTTATGAGATATATTTTTCCCATCACAAATGCTGAGTTTTATCCATATGATTGCTTTAAGAATCATGGTATCTTAAACTCAATTGTTAAAGTACCTGAGCAAAACATGAAGTGTAATTATATTGAAATACACAATGCAGCACCTAATTTCACAAGAAAAAAGCAACACACTAACAGTAAACTTAATGAAAACTACTTATTTTATGTGTCACTTAAAAATTAAGATATCCAATCAATTTTTAATTCATTTGTATAAACAGCAAACATGAGAAATAATGACTGAAATCTCCCTTCCAGATGTTGATTTTATACTGACAACATACCTTACACTCAAAAACATCTTTAACTAATTAGATCAAGTAACATGTATTCTTCATGATGATGAAAAAAAATCTGTGCCCCCTTAGGTTGATGTCAGAGTGAATTTAGTGAATATGAGCTATAGAAATGCTGGGATTAAACTCTTAACAAGGTTTCTAATTTTGCATGCCATTTTTTTACCAAGATTTAAAATCATTAAAGATTCTTAGAACAAAATAAAGGCCTTACTGTTTAAGTAATATTGAAAGTCATCCCATCCATCTAACGTGTATAATTAAGAAAACACATTACATGCAATTTTAATTTAATTTAAATCTCTAATCTTAGTTTACACTACAAATTAAAAAATAGACTTCTGTTTAAACTGTGAGGTTTTAGTTATTTTCTATACCAGCTGATGAGAGGTTTCTGCACTACCTTATGTAAAGCATAACCTGGGATAAATGAGGAATTTTATTTGATGTTACACAAGAACACCAAGATAAAGGAAACAGCATTCAAAAAATATGCCTTTGCGTATTTTGTTCTTCTAGCAATCGGTACTTAATTCTTTATAAAAAATATTAAAGAAAGTAATTTTTCCTAGACACATGAAAACATTGTACCACTTAACTGCTATTTCTCTAGTTAGAAGAGGAATTTCTTCCCCTTATTTTTCTTAAAACATGTCTGAACAGACACCCAAATAATTCCACCTTCCCATGTATAGAACTGGAGGTTGCAAAACTGCTTTACCTGGAGAAAACACATGAGGTGCCAGGCTCATCCATTAAGTTACATGAAATCCAGACCTAATGAAAGCTTTTATACACAAAATACATGGTACCTGATTCTTACATTCTCCTCCTATGCAGAGACACAATTGTTTATATTTTAGACTATCTCATTCATCTTCTGGTATTACTAACTGTATCTTCTGCAATATTGTTATAAAAATGACTACACTTGTAGATCCATTTTTAAGGGAATAAACACCCTATAACATAGTTTTGAAATTAATACTGATCTACTGGCTATAATTAGACATTCTGTCATTTCATTAAATGGCTACAAAAATGAAACATAAATAAATGATTCGTTCTTAATAGTGTTCTTCTATTAGCTTCTTCTTCAGGGAACTTTTGGGGGAAATGGGTCATGAGACGAAAGGAGAGGAGCTGGATAAGGACTTAAAAGGTAAGAGTAAAAAAGTTACTTACCTACAACTGTAGTTTTGAGAGTTTTGCTCCGGCAGATTCACACTCTTGGGATGTGTGTCTCTGCTGCTATGGGCTTGGAACGAACTAAAAAAAGAAGGGCCCACAGCAGGCATCCAAATGCCCCCTAACTGATCCAAGTATTGCAAATAAAGTTATTACAGCTTCACTTCTTCCTAATTCAAAGAATCCACAGTAAGATTCCAAAGAACTGGGTGAAACCGAACTTCAGAGGTAAAATATATAGGGGAAAAAAAAAAGAGATAGGAGTACGCTTGTTTCATTTTAAAAATGCTTCTAATGCTTTTAAGTTTTTTTTTAAAATATTAGTCTCCCAATAAAATGGTTAGTGATTAATGATTTCGTTATTCTTTCCACAAACTCCACAGAAATTTTTCAAGTTAAAGTATAATTCCTTAATCTATTAAAATAAATACATTACATAAAAGTATCTTTGAAGTAGTATAAAACCTAACAGTGACCACACAATACTATGCATGGAGGAGGTAACATTGAAATTTAACAAATCTGAATGAAATAAAAACCAAAAGCAATTTGGAAAAGAGTATCAGAAAAAAGATGGGTTTCTGTTTTTCAATGTTATCCTTCCCTTTTCACCTTCCTAGAATACTAGAGCTCCTTTTAACATTAGAATCTTAAATATTTTCTTTTGTTCACGGTATTTGGGACTTTTAGAAAAGCACGAAAGATTTGGAGATATTACCCTTGAACTTGAAAATTAATTAAGTAGAAGCTCCATCTTGAAGAACATGAAGAACTTAATATAATGTTCTAGGAAAGGTTTTAGCGCAAAAGTAACTGGCTACCTTTGGCCTACTCTGTTATACATAAACACAACCTCCTATCTGAACACAGGCAAGAGCAAAAGTTAACGCGAAGAACTGAGGTTACCAAAATGAAATTTCTCCCTAAACAGCCGCTGCCCCTCAACCAAGGAAAAAATGTTTCTGAGAAGTACAGAAATTCCTAGGACATATTTTTCTAAAGCTCAAAGGGATTTCTTATAATTTCTCTGGGCAGTCAACTACAAAAAGTGAACAAAGCACAACCAGTTAAGTGACCAAAATAGGCTCAGAATATGGATCACTATGTGTTTTCGTAAGTATTCAACGGCATAAAGGAGTACAGAAAAAGTGACAGTGATTACAAGAGATGAATTTGTGTGCAAAGCTTTGTTACCTTTCTAAATAGAGAATTTCATCTAAATCAGTGCACCTAAGCAGAGGATGGTTCAGTTGTTGTTGCAGAAAAAGATAATGTCTTTCTGTATCAGCCTTACCTAATAATTTTTTCAAACTCAGACAATCTGAGTCTTGATAAAATCTACCTGGATCTATCTGTAATACTACATATACTTTCAAAAGAAAAGATATGATGTAATACTGATTGACAGCTTGAATCTGATGAGGGTATAGAAGTCACTGTGAGGGGGGGAGGGGAACTGAAGACACGAGGTATATCATGTTCCACAGACTTAATTATTTGTTCTGAGTCTATTAAACATAATAGATGTAGCAGAATGTAACTTCTGGTGTCAAGTGCCTTGATCTGCAAAATCTCCAACTAGTCTTTTCACTAAAAGGTACAGAAAAATTAGTGCAAAATTAATCAATAAAGAGAGACCTCCCTGATGGAAAAAGTAGGAAGAGGAGATGAACTCTTATCCTTCTACACAGAGGACAAGGACAAAACACACTTTTTCAGACTCTGTGCCCCTCTATCATGATGAAAAGACATAATGCACTTATTCCAAGACCTAAACAGACAGAAGGTTAGAATTAAAAAAACAGACATCTAGAAAGTGCTCAGGTATGAGTCAAAAGGTTGTTGATATTGTTGATATCCCTATGCATATCTGATAACCATTAGGTCAAATCTGCCAGAGTTTGCATCAAGCAAAATCATGAAAATCAGGTTTCAGAAAGATACCTTGCTTTTCAAAGAAGGTACTTATGCAAAACCCTGCATTAGTTCCACCTCTGAAACAGAAACTGCCTGCCATTTTGAGACACTTTGTTTTGTAGAAGCTAAGTATTTTACTGGTTTTGTTAGAATTAATGATTACATGAAGTATTAATTTATTACATAAAGTAGTAATTACCAAAGGGCTACAATGCCCAGTTCCCACCTGCATCAAACAGTAAAAAAGACATCCACATTTAAAACAAATGCCTTTGGCAAGTGGAATAGTTGTACAACTTTTACCCAGAATGCTCTCAAAAAAATCTCTGCCTTTCCTCTGCAATAAAGAGTTGCGAGACTACTACTGGTTCCAAGCTGAGAAAGCACATATCATATCCAAATAGGCCTTAGTTGCCTGAGTTGTTAAAATGAAACAATATGAAAACCTTTGATGAATATTACTACAGAAATTTCACATCAAAACCAGAAGGACAGAAGAGACCACTATCAAAACTTGCAAGCATACTCAAGCATAATCAACAAAGTGTAATCAACAAAAATGTGTGCACAGAAAACGTAGTGGGAGTGCAGTATTTTCCCATGTCCTGATCACAAAAGCAGCAAAGATGCTTTCATGCAGATTTTAGCATGTGCTAGTGAGTTCTCTACACGTGCTATTGTAAATCACCTACTATCACTATGCCTTCCCGTTCTAATTCTACAACGTACTTGCAATAAATGTGATCTGAAGGTACAGCATATGTGCTAAAATTCACAAATGCCTTTTTTTTTTTTAATTAATGCATAAATACTGTAAGCAGCTTCACAAAAATTAATTACATTCTTAGGATTATTTGTGATATATCTAAGAGATGTATTCCCTTTGTACAATAGAGGAAGCTTCTTTCTGCAGTCACACCAAACATTTCTAACTAGGACAGTGCCAGAGTGTAACAACTTGTAGACATGTACAAACCTACAAGCAACAGCCAAGCCATTACCAAAAAACCAGGAAGCGTATTTCTCCAAGGTGACAGCTTTTCAGAAAATCTGTTGCAAGACTGACAAAAATATACTACCATCTACTCAGTCCTATTCATTCATGGCTGAAACTTCCTCAGGCAAAGTGAAAAGAGGTGTCGTCTAGCACAGGGGCAAGTTAGAATAAATGGTGATTTGTCCCAGTGTAAGGCAATAAAACTTGAACATGATGTGTAGCAATTGCAGGAATCCAAGAAGAACTGAGACCTGCCAAAGGATGCAGGTAGAAGGGAAGCACAAGGCTGTGAAGATGTGCACTGAGCAGTGGTAAAGGGGAGAGATCATATTCTGTAAAAATCACTCATTTCCCCAAAAGAAACAAATCAGAGTCTGCTCATGGCTATGTGATTATAGTAAAGAAACTTTAAAACACTTCCAGAAAGTCTGGAGAAAAGGGAAAGTCTGTTTTAGCCTAGGTCTTTTTGAAGGCTGCTATGCAGCATCAGAAATACACTGTTTTTCCAGATGCTTCTCAGCTAAATCATGCTGAAGATTCTACTTGATATAAAGTATTGTGTTGATATAAAGGTTTTTAGAGTACTATGAGACAAACCAAAAGCTCTCCACCAATAAAATTTAAAATTAGTAGATGAAATTTAAGCAAACTGACAAATTCCCCGTTTCATTAAAGACAGTAGTGATGACTCTTGACGTGAGCACAAATATTCCACATATATGCAAAACGAGCATTTACTAAAAAGACTTGATTTAGTTAGCAAATAAGAAATATCTGAGAAGTCAAACCTTTCAGCAATTGCAATAACCACTATTACAAACACACACATACACACACTCTTTCCCTCTCTTCCTTCCCTTCCCCTTCCCAGCATCTTTAAAAACGGAGAAAAATCTTTAAATAGAGGGAAAATTTTCCTCTCTCTACCAGTTAGAGAGTCAAACTGTACGTAAATTCAGTTGTGCATCCATGTAAGTATGTCCAAAATTGTCCATTTGCACTTATGGACTTCCAAAATAAAAACGTGCACCATTTTCCACTCAACACATTTTTTCCTGCATGTATCTGTTAAGTTAGCATCATATGATGAAAGATTTTTTTCTTAGAAATTAAGTACAGTGCAGATGAAGTGTTTGAAAAATACTTATTTTAACCTATCACTATCTGATTTATAAAACACAACTTAACTTAAAAATTTATATGTGGAACGTGGATCTATTTTTGAGACCTCTGAAGCCTAAGACTTTCAAACTAGTTAATAAAAAACCAAAACAAAATATCCCAAGAGGATAATCAATGAAATCAGTTAAGACAACCAGTATAGCTACTCAACTGAAAACTTTTCAGAGTTTCACCTCATTTTGTGCTATACACCATATATATATACACTAGTATCCTAAAGCTTGTAATTCCTATGTAATAATGAATATCCAGTTGAACGAACACTGAAGACAACACAGTTATTTATATTACCGTTACTCTTGCCTTTAAGAGGACAGACGTGATTTTAACCTACCACTTCCTTCATATTAGGTTCAAACAGGGACACAAAAAAATAAAAAAGGGATAAAAGCTTTCTTAAATTAGGCAGTATGGGAAGTTAATTAAGAATTAAATTACCAAAATTTACTACAAATTTTCTACAGATTTTGACTTATGGTACGCCTGGGATTTTAGAAACTGTAAGTAACATCAAATATACTTCATTCAGTCTTATGATTCAAAAGAAATGAAAGCAGCTTAAAAAAATTTGAAACATAAGAACTACACTTTCCATCCATTAGGACCCCAAGTAAAGAATACCAATTATCAAAAATATGCACACGTGAGAGAGTACAGTTCATTGTTGGAGGGGAATGGAGATGAATGTCGCAGAAAAACCTACACTGAGTAAACAGAGTTGAACTATGTGACAATGACAGGAAGTTTTATATATATATATATATGAGTTTGATATGCATATATATATATTTATATAATATATATAGTGTATACACACACACAATCCTTTTACCTTTATCTTGCACTTCTTTTGAAAACCGCTCCCTTTCAATAGCTGATTCACGTTCTATCCGCTCAATTTCAGCCAATGCATCCAATTCTACTTCATCATATGACGTTATAGCTCCTTGTTGCGAAACCTGTTGCTGTGTCTGTACCACAGGAGTTTGAGGTTGTTTTGCAGCAACTGAAGTGTTCTGTTGTAAAACAGGCACTTGTTGTGCCTGAAGGAAAGCTGTCTGTTCATGCTGCGGCAAACACTGAGCAGCGTTTAGTGGGCGGTTAACATCCTGTGGAGTAACGGGTGTTTTAGAAGTCTGTCCTGGGTACTGCACATTAAAAGGAATATCACCCTCTGACACACTGCTGTTTTCCAAACCAGAAAGCATATCATCCTGCTGGTCCATATCCGAAGATCTTACACGAGACAGTCTTAATGTAAGCTTAGTGGAGTCCTTGGAAGGAGAACTAATGATATCATACATTGCAGCTTTTTCAGTCTGGTCTTTTTCATCCTTGCCTAACTTCATTTTCTTTTGTTTCTTTTGCTTTCTTTCTGGAGAATCTAACAATATGTCTGGGGGAACATCTCTAGGTGATGAGTAAGGTGGAGGCTGAGATTGTTGGATTAAAGGTTGTCTTGATCCTAGAATAATAATTCAGAAAAACTGAACAGTTATGTTGTTTCATGTTTATATAAAAACACACTAAATATAACCTAAATAATTTTAATGTGTATTTCTATATATATCTGTGTTCACAAAAAGGTTGAAATAAGACTGGTAGGAAGCACATGATTTCTAGATCAAGATGTAATGCAGACAGCTGCAGTCTTATTTCCGAGGCATTTTATCAGTTTACTGCAAGTAGAGAAGGGGCCATTTGAGAAAAGATGGAACAAAAAAATAACCACCACCAAAAAGGAGTAAATTAAAATAATACCTGCAGGTTCAGAATATCAGCCATTAGAACATGGTCAATAAAAGCAAGCTGACTACAGAAAAAGGAAAGATCAAAAAGCTTCTTAGTGAGGTTCAGTGATGAAGATTTAATGATCAGTGTATAGGCATTAGCCATTTCAGCCACACATTTTACATTAAAAATATACATCAAAACATAAAAAATCTCTAACTTTGATTATGACAGTTCATTCTAAACTATCTTCTTATTTTTATTTTATGTAAACTCATTCAAACCTCCTCCTCTCATCACTATTTACAAAACACTAATTATCTTTGGGTATTTTTCTCTCATTCCTTGCCTGATCCCCCTCCCCCCTCTTTTTTTTTTTCCTCTTAGTTCTTTTTTTTTTTTTTTTTTTTTTTTTTTTTTTCCAAACATGAATTTTTATTTCTACATGCACTCATTTCAGGCTCTGAATGTATCTAGAGAAATTTTTAAGAGATGACTTTTTTAGTTAAAAGCATTCTACAATTAATCACATTTAACTTATTTTTTCCTGAAATTAAACCAGCTCCCCAAAAATGTTAGCCCGGAAAAAAACCTTAAAAAGTAGAGAAGCTTTTTATCCTTTTCCAAGTGTAATTTTCAATTACGTTTTGGAATAAAAAGGAGTAGTGGTGTGAGGAAAAAACAAAAAAAAACCACAGAAAAAAGGCCCAATAGGGTAAGCCTCCTCTTGTTAAACCAAAAATTCATCTGATTCCAATCATCCACTAGAGAATACTAATCTTCAGAAAGCAGTGACTGAGATTATCAGTAGTCATTCTGGTTGAGGTCATCATAGGTCAGTATATGGGACAACAACTAAATACCAATTGGCATACAGGACTCCATGTGCTTCATTCAAGACACATCACAAAGAATAAAGCTTTTCTATAGCTTAGATTTCTGCCAGGTATTTTAAGAAATATTAAGCAATGTACTGACCAGTTGATAAAAAAAAAAGAATCGATACTTCTAACAAGGCTTCAATTCCTATGAAAGGTGTGACTTCATTGATGATGTTTTTGTATGGACTATTACTTACTTTCTCTCCCTTGCATGTTCTGTGAGAAGTTCTACACATTCAATATGTAGACACCAAGGTATGACATGGACTTATTTTACCCCTTTCTTGACCATCAGCAATAACCCAATATTCTGCCAATAACTTCCGCAATGTTGGGAAGCCCATTTTTGATTCTCCAAGATCTTTCCACTATGCTTCTCCTCCTCAAATCAGACATAACATTCAACTATTAGTATTGAAGTCCTGGCTACACTCTCTGAAGATCTCTCAGAGCCTTTCAGCTCAGATTTCCTATTCTTGTGATGCTCCCCCTTACCAATTACTGTCTACTCTGGTAATTGACAAAACTGTCTTAGTGTAATTTATACTAGGAATCATTAGGTACTTTTTTATTTCACTTTCACTACCATCCAGGAAACATGAGCTGCATTTTCATTTCTTAGAATACTAAATGCAGCTCAAAACTTTTCCAAGAGATCTTACTGATATCTTATTCTTTAATTCTCTCTTAAAGGAACTTTTGAAGTTGCAACAATAGAATATTTACTGGTTTTCACAGTTACACTTCAAATAAAGGATACAGATTTGAAACTCCCCTGTCCTAAATTCTTAAGTAAATATGACAAGATTATTCTGATTTGGTATTAATTTGGTGTTTTTCATGATGAACCAACAGATGACGTGATTCTTTTTATCCCTAGGTAGACTTGAGGAGGTCAGAAGGATTTCAGTGCATTCCATTGAGCGTATTTACAATACGGTACATGAATAAACAACAGTAAAGTTTTCTCTTTCCGAGGCAGCACTACGAATAGGTATTTGAAAATATCTTGATGAAGGAAATTCCTGAAAGGTGTTGATAGTAAGTCCATTAAGCTACATTTTAAGAGTTCTTGTTTTGGCAATAACTTCACATATATCTGAGATGTCTAATGATGGTTAGGCCTCTGGCAACAATGAGGTGTAGAAGCTACAATGCCTATCTTACTGAGGTGAAAAGAAATTGAAAAAGATGAAGCTTTCTGGAAAGGTTTCATTCTACCACAGACATTAGCATTTTTAAAAAGGTATTACACCTTGAATGTGAACCACATTCTGTTGGATGCTTAGACTTAAAGCAAAACATTGCTATGTTACATACCGAGAGTTTTGTCTATTACTGCTGAAGTTAGTCTCAAATATTTCTCAGGGCAGAAGGCTTGAGCCTTTATATGTCTAAGAACAAATCTCTTACAAGATTTGATCATAACAGAAGAAATGTTTTTGTGGAAAGAATGAAGACAAAAAGGCATTATCTTTTTACTGAACCAGCCAAGACCCCAAGGTTGAGAAGGACTTTCATATAAAATCTTATCAGTGTAGTAAATCACATAATGATCTTAAAAAATAACCTTTGGGAATGACTCTAATTCGATAATTTTATTTTCAAACAGAAAAACATGTAGGCAGCCCTTGAGCCTAAATCTAGGTCTCCAGGGTAAATCAGGATAAAAAAATCTGACTTTCTGTAGTTCATCTTCCATAGTACCAGTAACAGAACTTTGTGCAATCACTTTTCTTACGACAAAAATGCATAAAACCTGCGAGATGAAGAGATGCTCCACTGATCTGGAATGGTCATTGATCATTACTGAACAGAGTACTGATGGTGAACCAGGTAGCATCAAATTTAGCTGAGTAGCAGGTAACATCGACAGGAAATAAGGCCTCTCCAAAGAACAAATACACCCATCAATACCTCCAATATCTTTCAGTAACAATCATCCTGACCACACATGATAATCCTGGGAATGACTATCTATATTAATTAATTTTCTTATTGATTCCTATTGGTAGATGGCACCGAGTATGGAGAAAGTGTTATCAACTGTTGTAGCAATTTGTAAACAACTTTTCTTCTGTGACTCCTGACTGATTTCTTATCAAAGCCTTCGTAATGCAAGCAACAATAAAATGCATTGCATTGACAGAGACAAAGCTGTCTTAAAAAGTTTCAAAACAACTTACTGTTTTTGTTTACCCCTGGAATGGCTTCACTTCCTCATTGTACATCAGTAAACTTGGTTAGCAAACAACCTTCTGTCCAGTGGACTGTACACATCACTGTCATCTTCATCTTATGTTTTTGCTTTGTACACTTCCTAAATCACACCACGGTACTCAAATATTATTTAAGCCTTCATGATACTTCCTCTGATCATCTCTGTAGATCTTCAGAGAAAAGACCACTTGCCTTTCAGAGCTGATGGACCGAAATCACACTACCAATCACATGCTTAAATACAACTATTAAGATTACTAGGAGCTTAGGATTCACATATTTTACAGAATATTAAGAGAATTATTGGCTCTCCACCTGCACAACAACTTTGAAAGGATCACTCAAAATAGTATCTTCATATTCCTTGAATTGCCTTGCAGGCTAAGGTTCCAGATGTTGACAGAAAATCTTTCACCCTGTATTTGTTTGCACCATCCTGTATTTGTTTGCCTCAACATGAAAGATGGAAAAAACTGCTAATGAACAAATGATGACTGATGTCTAATACTTGGTTCATAGTATACTGGAAAGAAACTTTAAGAAGGTTCAAGTGCTGTGGCTTTCCAACCCATAGCAAAGTGATCCTTGAGACTCCAGGAACACTACTTAAGTGGGCACCGAAATGTTGTAAAACCTGGACACAGCATTCCAGACTTTTTACTGGAAGTCTTTGGAAAAAAAGGCTTTAATCAATTTATACATATTATATTTGTGTTATTAGACTTCACACCTGAGAAACTATACTGTAAGTTGTTAAAGGCTAAAGCTGGAGAAAGAATCAGAACATTCATATGGCATTCATACTGATGTTTGGAATGGAAAAGTTAAGAACCTGGTGATGACAGAACCTGAGGAAAACACTATTGTGAAAACACTTTAAGAGACTGAAGTTACAATCTATAAACAGATGTCTTATTTTTTTAATTGTATGCAATCCTATTTACCACTTTGACATAAATGGAATGCTTTAATGAAAATGTGATTATACAAATTTGCTCATCTGGCAGACTCAAAAAAGGAAAAGCAGTCCCTTCAAAAGGACGGTAAGGTATTGCCCACATTATTATACACAGTCTGTATTAAGTACATCCTTTGTACTTAAGAACAATTCCTTTGTAAGGACTGAAATAATAATAAAGAGATAGTATTTGAAAGTGAATTTGATAAGTATTTACCAAATGAAAATAATTTTATTTCATAGAGCAGCTGGTCTTGTGGATTAAGAGCATTGAGTGTCATGTCTGGACTTTATAATGACTTTCTATACAGATTCTCATACCAATTACACTAACAACCTGAGGAAGTATGATCTAGACAAAAATACTGTGATACTGCAGCACAGCCTTTTGCAAAACTGTAAGTTTTCACAGACTACCATTAGTTCTTGGTACAAACAGATGAAATAGGTGAACAATTAAATAAATAAGTAAAGCTTTCCAGAACAGTGTCTTACGAATGCCAGTTTAAAATATCTGTCATTAATAAGGTTCTCACATATGGGAATTAGAGTATTTTATTAATCTAAAGATCACAATAGCTTTTGGTGTTAAGGTTTTGAGAGAGAGGCCTAGAACAGCTTTTAAAAGCAGAATCAAATATGACAATTTTCTGATTAAATTTTTGGAACAAAAGAGGAATCACAGATGTGATTATTCAACTCTGAAACACCAATTTTAACCATATGAGCGGAAAAAGATAAGCTCTACAGAAAGACAGCAGTATGTTTAAAGTAACTTGCAATATTACTCTAAGTTATGAGCAAAGAGTAGCTATATTCTCACACAACAGTAGTAGCATAGAGTTGTCTATGTCTCTTTTCTAACTATGCATCCTTCTTAAGTCTTCGAATAGATTTGTACCTATGACTTTGGGCAGTACAACATCACAACAAATGCAGATCAATTGAATTCAGATAAAAACATCAAAGATTATTAGAAGTGCAAAAATCATGACTTATGTAAAGATGGTAGAAAGACACCTGTGCTGTTAAGTCTGTAGAAGATTAATTAGTGCAAGACACAATAATGTTCTTGATATGTTAATGACTACCATTAAAAAAGGACATGAATTGCTTTTTCTTGCCCAAGGGAAAGAAGTCAAGAAGCGTCATGCCTAAGTGCAACAAAAATTATTCAGGCTAAGCATTAAGTGAGAAGTTCTCTAGTACTAAAAATCAGAACAGGCTGCATGGCAAGAGTAAGGAAATTCCATTTCTGACATTTTAAAAGTAAAAATGGATGCAAGTTATTGTGAGTGATACTGGAAGAGGTGATCCAACATGAGAGTAAGAAGATAGAAAGCCCTCAAGTCCTTTCCCAACGTATTTTCTAAAATTACAGAACCTTACTCTGGCAATCTTCCCCAGAGATAAAGAAATTATTACTTTTTATTAGACTTATTACTATAACTGACAATGTTGATATTAACTTTCAAAGAGCCTAACTTAATTTAAAATTCAAACTTTAAGGAACCGCATATGAGACCGACAAAGAAAAATATGTTTGCAAGGTTTTTAAGGGCAGATGATATTCACTTTCTACATAGTCTTTCAGTAATTTTCAGGGAGAAGTTCCACCACTTTCTCCAGAGCTTCAAACATCTCACGAAAAATTCAACTGTGGCTGTTCTAACTTAGAATTGATGTGTTCAGAAGCATTCTTACATTAAAAAAAAAATAAAATCTAGGGAAAGTAACAAGAATAAATGTTTTATTTTGGCCCTGTCCAAAAAAAATCTTTGAAGGACAAAGGATGATGTGACTATTTTTCTTAACAAGTACCTTTGAGAGCAACTGAAGTCTCTACTTCAAGAATATTTGAGAATATTCCTATTTCTACTTCAAACCTGTTATACATTCAGAGATCAAGTGTTGAGAAATCACTCTGAAGATGTTCTATATAACTCTAAGAAAATAAAAGCCATCTTTCCAAACTACTTAGAAAACCATCAAATATCTGTTAACAGTTCCTGGAGGGAATATAATTTATTTTTGTAAAAGAGTGCAAAATTATGTGGTTTTTAAGGGTCATTGTTGGCCTTACAGATGTCTTCCCAGGAGTTTAGAGAACTTTATAGAAACAGAACTGTAAATTGTAAGAAAACATCTCTTTGGAAAACAGAAAGACTACAAACATTGTGGAAAGCTTTCCATTATTAAAGAAAAAATAAAATAATTTTAAAAGCCTAAATTTCTAGCGACATGGGAAAGCAGAACAAATGGATAAAGAATTATTATCCTGTATACCAGAACCCACAGTGTATTTTATGAGAGCAACAAAAGAAAAATTTTCACTGTTAATTCTTTACAGATTAATATAAATTAATTGCTTAAGAAAGTCTATGTGGTAGCAGATGATAGCATGAAAGCAGAGTCATTATTCTGCCTAAGAATATAAAATTCACATTAAAAAATAAAGCATAAATTACATCCTAGAACTTCTGAATAAAATTTCAGCAGAAGTTCAGATTTCTGTATTGCAGAGATTTCTGTAACAGGGACATTTTTCTCCACTGAGCAAATAACCCATCAAAATAACAAATATAACTTCTACCATATCTCAAATATTTTCCTGAGTTGCGAATAAAATGTCTTCTTCCTCATACAGATTATGTCAGAGAGATACAATTCAAGACTTTGCAAGCGTATTCTCCAAGGCTCCAGAAGTCCTTGTTATTTCTATGCCAAAAGTACAGAAATGCAGTTTTTATCTTCATTAATTACCTTCATTAATTGCCACAAGCTTCTAAGTTAGAAAGCTTAGATATTATAACACCCTTCCTGAGCTCCCTCTAGAGTGATGACATCTACTGCCATTCCTTTTGTCCCAAACAATAAAGTATTTTGCTACCTTTCTTTACCAAAGTTTGTGACATGTCAACCAAACTTACGAGGGCTAGTAAAAGTAACAAGACACTCACCACAGATATTTGCTGCTTGTTAACCACTGGGAACTTTATCAGCACAACTTTTACTCCAAATCATAGGCCAAAAACTGTCAGGTGTCCCACATTCTAAATAACACTGCTACTACCCACGCCTCTTTCATACATTTCTAAAACACGAGATTAGTAGAAGTAAATGTCAAATAAAGATTCTTGCAGCATCAAGAACTGGTTCTATCAATCAGAGTTCATTGATCTCTTTCAGAAATCATTAGTAACATTAGTAGAAGGCATTATCATTAGTAACAGGATTTCACTTCTTTGCTTTATCAATGCAAAAAGTAAAGCTAATATGGAACTCAGGTAAATAAATCAAAAAGCTCCTCCTGCACTTTTTCAGCCCCTCCAATACTGAAACTTTACAATCGGAACTGTTTTCAGGATCAGATTTTGTTCAGAATTAATATGAGAAGGTATCACTTCAAAACTGGATTCTGAGGGGTTAAATTGAAGCAGCACGACTTAAATCAAGAATAACTGAAATATTCTTCTAGCTGAGTGGAAGTGGCTCAGATTCAAGATGTTTTTAAACTGATTCTCTTGAAAAGGAGAGATGTACAACCATATTTAGTCCTTGCCATTTACACACATCTTACAGCAAGTCTTCTACACAAGATTCCCTGAAATACTGGTACTTCTGGCAGGATACACACATCTTGCTTGCCACTCCATAAACCCTTCTTCTGTCACTGTTTAACACAGTAAATACCTACAGAAGATGAACCACAGAGATCATTTAGCAGTCACAGGACCATAG
Source organism: Phaethornis superciliosus (assembly GCA_023637945.1). Lineage (NCBI taxonomy): Eukaryota > Metazoa > Chordata > Aves > Apodiformes > Trochilidae > Phaethornis > Phaethornis superciliosus. The sequence goes on from JAJQWJ010000004.1 coordinate 59,755,551, forward strand.
AGTAATTCAGTTAAGAAGGGACCTCAGGGGGCCTTTAGTCCATCCTCACACTCAAATTATGGCGAGCAAGGCCAAATTATACAGGGTTTTACCTGGTCTGGTTTCAAAAAATCTCAAGGGTAGAAAATGCAGAGATTCTCTGGAACTTTTAAAAATGCTCAACTGTCCTGACAGTGCGTAAGTTTTCCATCAGAACTAGTCAGAACTTCCCATTTCAATTTAACTACACTGTACCTCACCCTACCTTCACAACTCTGAAAAGCCTGACTCCCTGACAAATCTCCCTGATAATCTCCTCACAGGTACATGAAGGCTGCTCTAAGGTCCATCTCTGCCAAAGACACTGCTTATGCAAAAGCAGCACAAGACCAGTAACATCCCCTTCTCTGGAATCTCCCCTATATCCTGTTCTTTCTGTTCACCTAATAGACCATTCAGAAAGATAAATTTGTTTCAGGGCTGAAGAGAAAAAAGCACTGTTGCACCCTTATACTACTGCCATGTAAATATACAAGCACTGAAAAAGTACATCAACAAGACTATGCCCAAAGTCTTGCTAAATCTCATGTATCTCAGTCATTGCTTCTTAGGGATAATATTAAAAACAATGGTATGCAGTCCAGATTTTAGCATAAAGTATTATTTTTAGCAGGTTTTTTTCTGTTTCCTCTCAACTGTTAGTTTACCCTATTCCTTCTCCACAACTAGGGTTTTCAGGCTTCACAATTATGCTGTATGTATTGAATTCACTGAATTACTTTTCATTTAATGTTCTTAAAATTCGTGATTGCAACTAAGCCAAGTATTGCATGTTAAAATACTTTTGAGCTGCTTAAGAGTCCAATACTCGTAATGCTGCCTTTAAGCCATTTCTTATGTAAAGCAACTGAAACCATACTTATAAAGAATTTAGTCCTCATACTGGAAAGGATTTTAAATCCTTCTGTCCTCCGTGAATTTGAGCTTTGTTTTGAATAATGATTAGTCAATTTTAAGACCTTCAGAAATTTCTTTTGGGTTAGGGGTCAAAATAATTTTGTATCTAAAAAATAAGTTTGTATGCAAAACATAATGACATACACTCTGGCACGATTTGAATACAGAAGTCAGAAGTAACTAAACACCTTTTTCAACTTTCTGTTTTTTAAAACTGGGAGAAAAATACACTGATATATGACTGCTAGACTACCTTTAAGGGTTCCATCACTTCCAGCAGGAGAGCAGACTGATTGTGGTGACCTCAAGGAAAAAGATGCAGCATTCCTTAGTGAAGGATCGCCATCCTATGGTGACAAAGATAAAAATTATTATTACAAACATAATCCTTGATAAAGACTAGAATTAGTACATATACTGATGTCACGTCTAGTACTTTACGAAATACTGGGAAAATACTCATTTACATAAAAATTTTTCTAATTTAGACTGCTATATTAGAATATTATACAGAAATATTCCAAAGTACAATCAGCTCTAGTAAGAACATATAAACAGAGAATGCACACAAAAATAAATCTATATGCATATATTCTAGATAATAAAGCACTTTTTATTATGCTAAGATCCCATTTTGAGCTTTTTTGTTATAAGCACTCATATAGTAAAGAAATGAAAAGCAGATACATTATATAACAGCAACATAAAGAAACTGAGCATAGACTCTGTATTTTTAAAAGAAATTAATGTCTTATTACTTTTACAGTGAAAAAAATTAACATTTAACATGGCACGCAAGTTCTACTGTGTCCTCAGTTTTTCACAGAACAACCTGCTTCAGTGGAATTCATAATTTCTAACAAATTTCTTCATAATATAAGACTAATTACCATACAATGATGTCCATGCTCTATCTTTGAGAATATAAATACATCTTTTTTTACTCTCACAGTATCTTGAAGGTAAATATGCAGCACATTATTCAATTTCCATTTAATGCTACTTGGGCTTTTAATTGCTTCCAAGGAGCCCTCTGCTGGCCATGAGTACACTCATTCACTCCATATCTAATTAGGTGGAAACTTCTGTAGAATGGTATTTCCCACTTTTAGCAGTGTTTTTTATGCAACATCTGCAGTAATGTTTTCAGAGAGAGCAAACTAACAATCCTTATTTCTATGAAGAGACAATTTCTTTGATTATGAACAAGTTGCAAGAAGTCCATTCTTTCAAAGAGTAAAGTCATACAGTCTCCAAAGAAATTCTAAGGTTATTTCTAAGGTTACTTAACCTGTTTCCTAATTAAGTTATTTATTTCAGAAACTAATACTCTAATGTGGTTGCTAATGAGATACCTAGATACACACAGTTCTTTCATATAACTTGTTTTGTTCCAAACCTGAATTCTATGTCTGATAGAAGAGAGACAAGGAAAATCTCCAACTCTTATTGGATGCAGAAACACTGGACCCAAGGATGAGGAAAAGGCTGAAGTACTTAATGACTTCTTTCCCTCTGTCATTAATTGTCAGACCAGTTATCCCTAGTGTATTCAGCCCCCTAAATTGGAAGACAGGGATAGAGAGCAGAATAAACCCCCATAATCCAGGAGGAAGCCATTAATGACCTGCTATACCACCTGGACACTCACAAGTCTATGGGGCTGGATGGGATCCACCTGAGAGTACTGAGACAGTTGGCAGAGGAGCTTGTCAAGCAACTCTCCATCATTTATCAACATTCATAGCTAACAGGGGAGGTCCCAGATGACTGGAGGTTTGCCAGTGTGACACCCATCAACAAGGGCCTGAAGTAGGATCCAGGGAACTGCACTCCTGTCAGCCTGAACTTGGTACCAAGAAAAATTATGGAAAGGTTCACCTTGAGTGAACTCACTCGGCAGGTGTGGGACAACCAGGGGATCATGCCCAGCCAGCAGGGGTTCAGGTTTTGCTTATACAACCTGATCTCCTGTAATTTCTATAACTGTCTAGTGAATGAGGGAAAAGCTGTGCACATTATCTACCTGTACTTCAGTAAAGCCTTTGACACCATTTCCCAAGCATTCTACAGAAGAAATTGGCTACTCCTGGCTTAATATAGGTGTACTCTTCACTGGGGAAAAAAACTACCTGGGCAGCCTAGCCCACAGAGTTGGGGTGAACAGACGTAAACCCAGCTGGCAGCCCATCACAGGTGATGCTCTCCAGAGCTCAGTGTTGGAGTCAGTTTTCTTTAGTATCTTTATCAATGATCTTGACCCCAAGAGTGCTGATCTGCCTGGGGATAGGAATGCTCTGCAGAGGGACCTGGACATGCTGGATCAATGTGCCAAGGTCAACTGTTGGGTCCTACACTCCCGTCACTAAAACCACAGGCTACACTACAAGCTTGAGGAAGAGTGGCTGGAAAGCTGCTCAGAAGAGAAGGACCTGGGGGTACTGGTTGACAGATGGCTGAAAATGAGCCAGCAGTGTGCCCAGGTGGCCAAGGTGACCAAGCATCCTTGCCTGTAACAGAAACAGTGTGGCCAGCAGGACAAGCAAGGTGATTGTTGCCTGTGTTCAGTGCTGGTGAGGCAGCAGCTTGAATCTTGTGTTCAGTTTTGGGCCCCTCCCTACAAGGAGGACATTTTGTTGCTGGAGTGTGTACAGAGAAGACCAATGAAGCTGTTGAAGGGTCTGGAGCACAAGTCTTACAAGGAGCTGCTGAGGGAATTGGGAATGTTTAGTCTAGAGAAGAGGAGGCTGAGGGGAGACTTCATCATTCTGTACAACTAACTGAAAGGTTGTAGCCAGTCTCTTCTCCCAAGTAATTGGCAATAGGATGAAAGGAAATGGCTTCAAGTTGTGCTAGGGTAGGTTCAGATCAGATACTAGGGAAAAATTCTGTACTGAAAGAGAGGTCATGCATTGGAACAGGCTGCCCAGTGAGTTGTGCCTACCTTGTGTGAATACCTTGTTCCTCAAGGCATTCAAAAAATGTGTGGACATAGCACTTGAGGACATAGTTTAGTTGTCTGGTGGTGTTGGGTTGAACTTGATAAGTCTTTTAAAAGACTTTTCCAGCCTTAGTGATTTTGTGAAATACTTTTTATCCTTTTAACCAATTCCAACCCAATAGAATGTTAGAAGGCTTGATTGTAATTATGTCTTTATATGTCTGTTTTAAAAATATCAGCAGTCATTCATAAATTAGAAAGCTAAACAGGCATTTTAGGGAGAGAGAAGCCTGCAAGTAAGCACTTTCTCACCAACTTACATATACATAACTGTAGACTAGACAATGTACATGTTACACTTTGTGAAGGTGTAGCTGATACTGTTTAGGGAAAATAGTTTGAAATTTATGGCTGAAGGTGCCTACCAGTCAAAAAAAATTTATCTGTAAGAAACCAGATTTCATCATTTTCACCATCCATGGTCACTTAAAAAAACCTTGATGCTGTTCGAATTATTACACTTACTTTTGCAACAGTGCTTGGAAAGCAATTGCTGTCTGAAGTGAGGAAGTCAGCATGTGCAAAGAAATCTAATATTCAGCATGAACACAATAAGAGGAACTGTACCTTAAACTTATATGCCACTATTGTAAGTCAAAGTGCATTAATTTCCTGATGAGTTAGTCTTTTAGCTAACTAATACACTGAAATTGTGGAGCTCTTTTTTTTTCAAGCCTGACCTTTAACTCTTAATAAATCTCAAAACCACAAAGTTTTTTTAAAAAATAAGTCTCACAAAATATTTTTAACAGAACTGCACAGCCTAAACCGGTAGTTGACCTCTTTCAAATACATACACCATTCCTATCATAGCTGACAAATTTTCAGAAGTCTTCATGGATTCATAGTTCAGAGCTTCATCAAATGGTCATATATAAGAAAAAACCTACATTCTAGGAATTATCTTTAAAAAATTGTCCTTACATCAGTTCTGTGGGTAGTGAGCCTTCAAGGGTATATTTGCTGATTTTTTAGAATCATGTATTGCAAATACACGATATGCTGTAAATATTCACATTTAAGGTATAAATTCCCCAAACTAAGAAAGATTATAAAGAATAATAGAAATTTTACAGTTTTATGATTTAATAATCTTCATTCATAACTATCTTGGCCAAAGATCACACTGCTTCTGAAAAGGCTGCAACACTATAATTAATATTCATCCACAGATGCAAACCTTTAATTAATTAAAAATTCTTCTAGCTGTTTTCTGCATTATAACTTTCAATATCCTAATATTAAAAGTTTTGGAAAAATCCTGTCTTAACAAAACCAAGATTCACTTTCATGGGGTACCTTTTAACATAGTTGGGGGATATATGTACATTTAATTCCAAGAACAGCTCCCTGTTTTGAAGAATTTTCATTACTGAAGCAGAGACTAAAAAATCTGATGACTGTGTATTATGACAGATGCCTTCATTACAACACTGTCTTGTTTAAGATACTACTTCTTAAATAATATTTTTAATCAGCATAATTCTTACATTTAAATAAAAATGACAACTAGTAAAACTAGAAACTCTCTTGGAGATCTGCTGCATAAATCCTGGCAAGGCATTTAAGGAGCCTTATGTTAATAGTATACTTGTTGAATACAATACTGGCTTACTTCTACAATAGTTTAGGAAGACAAGACTTGCCTATGGTTTTTTGTAAGCTAAATAAAACACACAGGCAATCACAAAACAAAACCAAACCACAAGAGAGACCTGCTTGCCATCATGCTTTGATGAAAAAATAAAACTGAAAGTTAAGCATTCTCCTCTTATGAGCTGGTAAGAGACTGAGTACCAGATTTTTCAAGGAAGAAATCACAAAAAACTTCATTCAGAGGATGAGATGTTCATTACAAAGAAACTCTAGATAAAAAACTATGTGGGAGAAAGTTGGGGTTTTTTCTTTAGTTTCAAGATTTCAGAAATTTATACCACATGAAATAATGCCACAAAGGAAAAACTTTAAAAAGAAACCAGGCCATAATGGACTGGAAAGAAAATGTATCTAACAGAAATCTTGCCTTTGACAACACTACTGTATTACCTAATAGGCATTTCAAACATGTCACCTCTAATTGAATGTTGCTGGGAAAAGTTAACTAAAGAGGGGAAAAGTTAACTATACACTTTACACCTATTTCATTTATTGGTGCATCAACATATTGCTACAGTGCATTTAGAGATACTCTGCTGTCCACTTAAAATGAATTAAGAGATTATGTGAGGATTTTTCATTTTTTTCTAACTTTATAAAAATGAATGCTACAAAAAGTTTCAGATGAGAGAAAGATCCAGAAAAAATTAAATCTCACACATTAAAGTCGCATGGTTGAGTACACAAATTTGAAATTGCAGTATGTTTTCAGTGGTTTTGTAAGTCACAACAACATTGTAAAATATCTGACTTCTAGGGCAGATGAACACATACTTGCTTTATCGTAGTAAATATATGATTTATCATAATAAACTGATTTAGGCTACATACATCACCACTTAGTCTGTGCACCATCTGTAGGTAGTCTTCATTTGAGCCATGTCTAGAATTATCAGCATGATGATTAGCTGCATTTCCAGACAACTGACTTGAAACTTTATTTTCATGGAGATTCCTCATCCCAGCTGTGACAATGGGACTGGATACTGAAGCTGAAACAGAGGAAGAAAAGCAACTACACTGATATTCACGTACTCATTAACTTTTTTAAAGTTTCAGAGGAAACACAGTAACAGTGCCTATTAATGAGTTGGATGCAAGGGACCTGGAATGTGCAAGAATCCAACTTTTTCTTGAATCCTTTTGCCACAAATATCCTGAATAGAATTAGATTTTAATTTTCAGGAGGATTTAATACCTAAATCCCATGTACTGATTAGCCAAGTTTCTCACCATATCTATCCTAATTAGTCAGTATCAGTATTACTGGCTACAGAAAATTGTTTTTTCTTCCATATAATTTGTATTCACAACTTTCATTAATTTCCAAGGTGTTCACAGACATAAAACATTACACAGAAAATAGCTATATGTATTCTAAGCCCAATGCTGAACTTGAAGAGCAATGATTTAAAAGAATCCAGTAAGAATTTTACTTACCAATCAAAAAATGCCTACTTTAGAATGTTCATGTTGTTCAAGATTGTTTTTAGAAAAGACAAAGAAATCCAATCACTGGGAAGGTTATCTTTGCCAGTTACTATATACCTTGAGAATAATTCTAGTCAACTTAGAATTAACCTAGTCAACTCTACAAAAGTTTGGTAAGGGTAAATAAGCTGACAGCAAAACTTATGTTACATTGGAAAAAATGAAGTTTTTGCTCCTACAGATAAATGATGGTAATAGCTAATGAAAATTTTTGGGTTGTTTTGTTATTTTCTATTATCATGATAACTGTTCTCAATGCTTTACAGGCATGTGTTTTACCTTTTCTTTTTCCCTTTTTATTTTTTAAAAATAAAGTATATACTAACACTGTAAAGTCAGATGAAATTTACCTGCAAACTCAAAGATTTACATTAATATGTAACTCCTTCAAAGAAATTAAGAAGCTGTGAAACATGCACCTGAAGGTAAATCTGACATGAGAAAGGAAAATAAAACAAACATCATGACTTACCTTGCTGCATCTGAGGATGTGGTGTATAACTTGGAGGATGTGAATATGGCATGTATCCTGCAGGGCTTTGAGGAGCATATGGACTAGGCACTGGACTGTTTTGTTGTGCCAAAAATCTGTTAGCAGAGCTTGTCTGTGGTGGCACAAACCGGCTAAAAATAAAATAAAATAATGTTTTTTAAAGATCGAAAAGCAAATTTAGACAAATTTATTATTTGTCTAAATTATTTATTATTTATTATTTTATTATTTATTATTATAAATTATTTATTATTTATTATTTATACTTTTAGTATATATTCAGAACATTATAAGTTCTTTAAGATACAAAATCCCAACACAACCAAGAATTTCTCTCAAAGGCAGTGTTTTAAGCTTCACATTTCAATACTTTAGAGTCATAGTTTAGGTAATGTATTAGTAAAAGTAAAGAACTAAATAAAAAGCATTAATAAGATACCCATCTAGGGAAAGGCAACAATGCCAGAAATATGTATTGAAATCAAATTTGCAATTTCCAAAGGTTTGTCCTAGAAGGTTGATTGAAAATGACAGCTAAGCTTTAATTAACAACCAGGTCACTAGGATTAAAAAGGAGCCCTCTACTCTAAGTATGATTTTCCCAGTAAAATTTCAAAGAATTTCATCTAACAACTATACTGCCAAGACAGAGGAGTGTGATAGACAGTTAGGAAGAACCTGACCATAAGTCCACTGAGCACAACTTACTCCTTCACTGGCTATAACTTAAGACTAATCCAACAGATAGGAAGCCATAAAAGTAACATATGCTTGTGACTATAATACCTGCATATTAAAACTTACATTCCTATAGGCACTTTCAAAATAAAAATAAACCAAATGAATACTTTATAAAGTACATGCTTTCACACCACTCAGTTCTAGATTGCAACTTTGTGAAATGAAGCTTCCATAGGAAGAAACAGTGAAGTATTTAATATAGGTATTTTGCAAGGATTTAAAGAAGACTTTGTAGCATTCATTGTAATAATTGAAGTTTAAAAAATGTCCTTCAATATCTGTTTTAGATATAAAAGTAAAAATGTGCACTGACTTTTTGTGCAAGTTTAATTTGCCAAAACAGTTACATTGCTTAATGAAATAACTTTATTTTTAAAATTATATCTAGTAATTGAACATGAAATCTGTTAAAAGCCCAGTAACTGTTGAAACTGCATGCAGAACTCTGTCCACTAGCCCAGAATACTTTATGGTACTACTTAAGGCCTGGCTTATAGGTACATGTTACTTGCTAACACCTGAATGATTAAACAAGCACCAGAAAATTGACAAGGATGCTGCTGAGAGACTGTCCAAACCTCTCCCAACAGGTCTTTTGTGTAACTGTTACAACAGCACTTAGTGCTTTTACAAGCCTTCTTTCCCACTCTCCTCTCACATTGCTACAGTCCTATGTGCAGGTACTCATTAGCCTCTTCTCTCCAGTTCTCTTGCCACCAGTGTCAGCCTCTGCCGTAGGCAGAAAACAGCTGGAGGGATGGCAGGAGGCAGGGAGGCTCCTTAAGTAGGAAAGTCTGCCAAAATTATGGGAAGGAGAGAGAGCGGAGAATAATGAGTAAACCTTAGAATATAAGGATTAATTCCCTGACAGAAATAAGTTTCTTTGCAGCTGAAGAAACTCACTCTGCTGTCAAGCAAAAGCAAAACCTGTCTTGACTCTCATCACCTTCCACTTACACATTCACAACAAGAACTGATTTTGTTGAAGACTTTGCAGTTCACTGGCCCTCCCACCCCATTTAAAAGAAAGCATTACCTGGAAGGGCTATGTGAGATAGTGGTTTGTTGATAATTGGAAGATGCAGGACTACCACGCATGGAATTCTGAGAAATATTAAACTGTGACATCATCATCCCTAGTTAAAAAAAGACAGCATTACTTTACATGCATTTCCTTCTTAATCAGTGAAATCTCTCATTTCAGAAATTATTACATACAAAGATATTATAAACATTATAAACATTAACATCATCTACCCTAACTCCTAGAACACACATTAGAAATAATTGTTTCCATGTCAAATGTCAGCTTTACATCATGACATAAAAAAGGATTTTCTAAAGCAGTGTTAATTCAGATGCAAATTTTAGCAGTAGTTCCTTCCTCTGTTCCTCAGAACTTCCCCAAAACCTACCAGTAAGCTGGAACATTTTACAACAAAACATACATTCCATGCCCCAGGAAGGTGTGTACAGTATTTATTGTGTCAATAAGTAAAATATTTTGAGACTTCAGAAGTCAGTAGAACACAGAAAACTTATCACCCATTTTTTACATCAAGTACAGCAATCATCTGTGGCTGAGTGCTGCAAAATACTTTCACAGCTCCCATAATACCTTAGTCGTTCATTTCTACTCAGGGACAAAGCTTTTTATTTTACCTCTGCTGTGCTTATGAGGAATGTTATCAGAGAATGTGCTGAAATATTTCAGTTGTGAAGCAGAACCAATATCCCAACTGTAGGCTGCCACCACCTGGGGATTCCCCCTCAGGCATGCTTTGTCAGTTCAGGAATTGTACTAGCTGGCAAGCCACAAGAACCAATGTGCTTGAAACCAACGAATTTAGAGACATTTGGACAATGTCTTTAATGATCTTGAATTTTCAGTCAGTTCTAAAGTAGTCAGGAAGTTGGATGAGATGATCACTGTAGGTCCCTTCCAACTAAAATAGTCCACTCAATTCTGTTCTACTGTATTCTAATTCACATAACTATTAGTGAGAATTTATAGAAATCCTTTTTTATTCCCCCTCTCTTTGCTACAGGTATAAAGAATCCCCTAACACCACCATGCCACTGGCTTTTTAACTCATGCAGAAACACAGCAAGGTAAATTAATTTTAAGTTATTTTAATGACAGAATTGAATGTCTTGCAGCTAAGTGTCAGAATTCACATGCACTCTGGAGCTTGGGAAGATCCACAGTCATGGGTAAAATAACATCAGTAGTACTACTATTTTAAACCAAAGGTTACATAGAAGGCTGGCAGAAGTCCCCATTCCAGAATGTTTGGGATCTGTCAATCCTTGAAAAGCTATCACCGATTTCAATTACTGCAACACAACTAGTTTCAGGAATCCTCCTTGTCACCCAGCAGAGAGAGCTGTGCTAATTCCCCAGGAATGCAGCCATTCCTACCTCCTGGTAGGTGTGAAGTATTGCATTCCACATACATTAACACGTGAAAACAAGCCCAGAGCAGGACTCAAGGTCCCATCTTGTGCTGAAAACAATAAATAAACGAGAGACCTTCATCTAGAGGACATTTCATTGTCCCGAGTAAACAGAAGGCTTCTCAGCTCCACCAAAGATTGTTTAAATGGACACTGGTTGCCTCAAAGAGAGGGTTTGTGTGGGAGGCAGTGCCCTGAGTGCCCACTGCCTGCTCACCTCTCACTGCCAGCAGTGAAGCACCATGCTCCAGCCAAACCACAGGCCCTTGACATCAGGACACAGAAAGCTGAGGGACTGTGTGCCCACATGAGCATCAACTATGCAGACAAATGCTTAAAACACAGACTGAGCTTTTGAAATACTTTACAACATATCTATTTTTTTCGTCCCTAAATTTAGTATGTTTTGAACCACAGATGAGCTTTTTGTTCAAAAGAATAAGAAAGACTATGTAAATTAATTTGAAATTCCATTAAAAAAAAAAACAAAAAACAAACAAACAAAAAAAAAACCCACCTAAACCAAATCAACCCTAAAACTTATTTTGTGACAACTCTCCCTCTTTGTTGAGCGAGGGATGGGATATGGGAGGCACAATCTAGGTAAGGAAAAAACAAACAAAAACTAACAAACATGCAACAACAAGAACAAAAAACTCCACTGTCTACAAAGTTTCCAAGCAGGTAAGTATGCCTGGTAATGATGTAATGATAAAGAAGTGAAGATAAGCCCTGAACATGTAGTCTAAGGAGGATTTAAATTGGTCTGTGGCCAGCAGCACTGCAGTATCTTATTGTGCAATTTTTACATCGTCTTATCACAAAGCAGCAGATTGATGGCTCCAATGGACGCTTCCATACCCTCCATATGTAAGAATTGCTTTTAAAAGCAACCTTAATTTTGAATGCTGGTGTTGTTAAGGCTAGACAACTCATCATCATACTAGTAACATTATTAGAACAAGTGTCCTTGATACCTAATTCCAGTCTCGACTATACTTCATCTTCTTGGAAAAGTGATACACAGAAATCCATTCTAGCATTCGTACTAAATACCAAAGAAAGCATTGCAGAAAGACACAGCTCAAGGTCACAGAAGAAGTCTTGTAGAATTAAACTACATTGCAGCATCCAGCATGCTTAAACTAGGACTGCTCATCAACAGGTGATTTTTCAGTTAAATATAAACTATTTTTGAAAGTTAACATCTGTAAATTCTTTCAATTTTACATCCACATGTGCACTTGAATTCTTGTTTAAGTGAAAAAAAACTATAATAACTTCACAGTTATGAAAAGATGAGTAGGATTTTAGGCCCCCAAAATTCACAAGTTTCGATAAATACCATAAAGTGAATATTAAGTCCTCACTGAACCTTAAGTGATGCTATGAATATTAGCCTATTGTCATACACTATTTCAGCTGATCTTCCAACACATATCTGCTGAAAAATAAATCTAAAATGTTGAGAAGGAAAACAGAGAAAAATTCTACAGAAACTGAAATTAGGTAGTAACTTAATTTTAAATTAATAATCATAAAAAATTCCATGGCTCATAGACCCTTAAGATGCAACAAAGGCACAGTTGCAAGACGGAACACAGAATTTTTTATTTCACTGTGTCTGTTATCAAATTATTGGGGGAATAAGAGTTTAAACATTGCTGCTATGTTACCAGAAACAAAACATGCCAGCAAGTCGGGGGAGAGAGAAAGTAGGAGAACCCACTCAGGACACAAAGCAAAAGAATGTTCTCATAATACATACCTTGCACTATTTGTTCATCGTAACTAAAATCAATTACTGCTCTGAAATTAGTGCTGAACAATTAGTGCTGATCAATATGAACTTGGGGAAAAATCATCAGCACAGAATTCTTCTTGTGAATTCAGAAGTATTCAAAACAATGTATTTAACTTTCTGAAGATGCCTTTATTACCTGACAAACTGTACTGAACCAACAGTTTTATTATGTGCTTAAGGTAATTCTTTAGCCAGGTAATCTTCCCGTGCTTGCAGCAGAAAGAAGGCTAGGAGAAATTATTTTGGTTCACTTTCTACACTAAAGCTGGAACTGACACCCAAGGGATCACAGTGCAGAGGCCAAACCACAGGCTGAGTTAGCAGACAGGGGTCCCACTGCCTTCCCTGCTGCTCAGTAGTGGTTATTACAAATACTGGGTCACTGTACCCAGCACTTCATGACAGACTCAAAAGAAGATGTTGAGAAGAATAGAATAAATGAATTTGCATTAAAAGAAAAAAGCTTGAATTTCATTCTTCTAGCTGGCAAAATGCATCACCCAAGTTCTCTACCAAATCCCCAACTGTTGTACAAATCCTACCAAGTCTACAGAGATTGCAGTATCTGTTCAGAAACCCAAAGAAAACCCAAGCATTTATGCCCCAACACATCGAGATAGCCTCTTTTGGCCTGAAAGGAACACAATAACTGCTAATTAGGCTACTACAGTTTGCCAGCATCTAACTTAAAGATCCACCTATTTCCAGGAAAGAGTGTGACATTTTACCATCGAAGATAAAGTCACACTTCACCTAGCTTTCCCAAATATTAATTCTAGGGCATTCTTCCTCTCAAAATACTTGGTCCACAGGGTTCCCCCTCTTCCCTCTTTCTTTGCTGTTTTCAGATTTCACACTGAACACTGCCGTGCCACCACTTGTACAAAGATTTAGAATGATGTAAAATAAAATTAAATATTTGAGGAACTTTTAAAGTCTGATCTCTTCTGGGTCTCTGAAACGAGTTTTTAAATTTTAACAAAATAAGATCAACTACTCTTTAATGTTTCATGCTGAATTATTTTTTAGTCTGTACTATTATCTTTCTTCAAATACAGGCCAAAGCACATTTACTAAAGACAGTAATGCTTTTATTTCATTAAGGATTATTTTTAACCTATTGAATCAAGCTTCAAAAGTGTTTCTCCCTGTGAAGCACAGAATTAGCAAAACTTAGAAAGAAATTAATTAGCTCTGTCTTCTTTCTTTCAAAAGCCTCTGCCGGAACAGAGAATTTTAAAAATTAGGTATCCTTTTTGGTTTTTTCCACTGGCAAAAAAGTTATTGTACTCTACAAAACTGGTGCAAAACTCTAATTCAAATGTATGGTCTTTGCAGGATCACTCTCAAAACTGGCAGGACAGTTACACTCTTCCCATTGCTGGAAAAATCATAATCTAACACAACCAACACTGAACATAGAATCTGGAGACTTTTTAGTGCCTAAATTTCAGGATATATGTATCAGTAAAATTAAAAATACTTATCACTACCTTTCACATCTTCATGCCATGAAATTTCACATTCTTGCAATCAACATTACATGTCCTGTCCTTAGCAAATTCTTTTCAAATATTGTATTCGCTAGCTTAGGTGAAAAAACTTCTCTTATTTTATTAATTTTACCTCTACAAAACCATCTTACAATTTCACCCTTTGTGGACTCCAGCAACGTTTCTATATCTTTGCAGTGCTAGCAAAGCTTTATCCTCACACTCTGGAAACTCTGGGAAGTATCTGCTCCTTTCATAGTTTAGTATTTAAAAAACACACTTCAGGTGCAAGTCTCCAGATCTAAAACTAGAATCTGTCCAATCAATTGTCAGATTCAGTATAACTATACAGATTTGCAGTACAGTATGATAAAGACATATTTTTTCAACTTCAATTATTTACCAAGATAAATATATGAAACTAGTAGTAAACAAATTAAAATAAAATTGTTTTAAAATAAAATCCAATCAGTCAGGCTAGAGATCAAACTTTGCAGTGATATTTAACATTTTTACAAAAACATCTGGTAGAGTTTATTTCCATGCTTATTCTAACACAATAGCTCTGTAAAGATGTAAAGATACATAGCTTTGTATCACTATGAAATACAGGACAAGGCATAACTATCACAGTTTTGCTCTCTATATATTTGTGTCCCTAAACTTTCAGAACAACATAAAATGCAATCAATAAACAATAAAAAATCCTTACCGCTTTGTACCCCGTATCTGTTTTGCATGCTTTTCTCCCTGAAAACATTAGGATTCCTTGCCAGGATAGCCTGCAGCAAGACTGGTATATCTCCCTCTGGATCATCACTGCCAAGGTTATCTTTCAACTCTCTGGAATTGTGGAAGTAAGCAAATAAAGAGGCAAATGCATTTTCAAATTATAAGAAACTATGAGTCAAGTAAAAAAAAAAAAGGAAGACAAACCAAAGAACAAAAATCAAAACCAAAATGAAAGAAGACAATTTATTGTTAAAATATAGAGAAAAAAACCCAAGTCTGCAAAGCACTGTTCCCTGTCTCTGTTTTTTTTCCCCTGTCTTCTTTAGGAATGGCAGAAGAGGTATTCCTACTAATCTTATTTTCTGTTACTAAGCTCTTTTATGTACATGGCTGTCTGTTTCAGACTACTAGAAAAAGTTTCTTATGCCCTCTTTTATATCACCATCTTCTCCATAAAAACACACTTTAGCATAACATCAATGAAATCTTACTGTAGGAATGAAAGCAACATATGCCTCAAAGCATAACATTTAGGTTGCACCCCAGTGCTTTAAGAATCTTACATTTTAAACTGGAAAACTGGCAAATCTTTAACATCACAGGATTCCCTCTGAACCATAAAGAAAAAGTAATTGATTTCCTATACATGCATCGGTGCTATTACTTACTTGCTTTGAGGACTTTTAAAAGCTTCCATATGATAGAATGATTTGTTGGAATGTGTAGGAAAAGGCTTATCAAGACAATATAATTCAAAGGACCCCAGAGAAAAGTTTAAAAAAAATTAACAAAAAGAAAATACATTTCCATTCTTGTTGGTTCAATTCTTAAAATATATTAGTTCAATACCTAATCAGAACTGACCATGGTCTTACAGGAGCATCTCAAAAACTTTTCTTTTTGTGCACTGTGTATATAATATGTCTATGAACATTATTAACCAAAGTGGAACAAAAAGTAGTATTGCACTATCAACACCACAAAGTCTACACTCCCAACATGGATGGAATAAGCATGGAATCTATAAAATAACCCCTATAGATATGAAAGGGCTGCTGGACAATTATTAAAGTTCTAATGAACTATCTGAAAATGTTTGACTCTTACACAACAGTAACCTGCCAAGCTGATAAAAAACCTGCACATGCTAATTTTCAGACTCTCACAAACAGCCTTCTGAATCAAGTTAATTTTTATTTCAAGGAATAAGGACAGTGATCTGATGTAGCTGAACTTCAAAATACATACATGTGATCTGTTGACACCTGATTGAGACTGTGGACAAGCTGTGAAACCAGATTTTCATCCCTGCAAGCCAGAAGGCAGTTCACCTCTTCAGCTATCCGTCCATTGAAAAGTAGGCTTTTTGTTGTTGTAGCAGGTAAAGGTGATGGAAGAGGCAGCTGGTTCAAAACTGTTATCAGAAAACAGAAAGGAGTTCAGAATAATTTCATGAAACACAAACATACAAAGATGGACCCCTCTTCCTCCCTCATGATTACGAGAAACTTGACAACTACATTTGAAATACTGGAAAGTATTATTAAATATATAAAATATAATATAATAAATATATTAAATATATTAAATAACTTTTAACCAGAAACACATAGATACTCCAGGGATGGACTCTGCTTTAAAAGATAATGCGGTTTAGTCTACAAGTTATATCACTATATTATTTTAAGTGCTTGACTTAAAGCACTTTTATTTGACTAAGCACTTAATATTTGACTAAATACAAATAAATACATTCAAGAATATTAAATTATTTAATCTGCTATGGCGGCTTCCTCTTGGAGACAAAAGCATGACTAAAAGAATGAAATGCAGAATCCTCTTAGGTATATGCAGTACTGTAAGTGCACTGAGCATATATTTCAAGTTCTCTACTCTGACTCCTGTATTTAATTAGTGTTTGTTTGGTCAGGGTAGATTTTGAAAAAACTCAAAACCAATCAACAAAAAAACCCCAAAACAAAACGAAATACCCACACAAAACTCAGCCTACCAAAACAAAAATCAAAGAATCCAAAACCAAATTTGGGCCTCTAATTAAATTCTCCTTTTATTAGTCTTTTGTTTATATTTCTACATAAGTCAACTTCTCAAGAAAAGTCTAGACTTGTTGATTGGTATGATTACCAAAATGTCAATTCAGTCTGCATAGGAAATAAGGAAGGAGCCTTGATCAGATGGCTGGCAGAGTTGCACAGACAAGGGGAGAGTAAACCAGAAGAGGCCAAAAAGCTGGCTACATAGAAAAGTCACATTCATGGGTCCAGAAAAACAAGCTGACTTCAAGTTCACAGGCTGATTATGGCTCCGAGATAAAATGTTCTAGTTGACCCATTAAAAACAGCCTCACAAAACAACTTAAGTGAAATACTCTGATAGGAGTGTTCAGTACCTGAAGGGGGGCTACAGGAAAGCTGGAGAGGGTCTTCTTGCAAGGGTGTGGAGCGATAGGACAATCAGTAATGGCTCCAAACTGGAGGAGGGTAGACTGGGGTTGGACATTAGGAGGAAATTCTCTCCTGTGAGAGTGCTGAGACACCAGAGCAGTTTGTCCAGGGACGATCCCATCACTCTAAGTGTCCAAGGCCAGATTGGATGGAGAAATGAGAAACCTGGTCTAGCAGGAGGTGTCCCTACCCATACAGGGAGATTAGAGCTATATGATCTTTATGGTGCTTCCCTACCCAACCCATTCTATGGTTCTATTTTTTCTTTGTTTCTTCTGTATTTTGAAAATATATATATATATATATATATATATATATATAAAAAAAAAAAAAGGGGGGGGGCGGGGAGGGGGAGGAGAGATTCCAGTGATTTCCACTCTTGCCAATTCTATTTCCTTCTTCTCACGCAGAGAAGAATAAAGTGAGGCATTTAGTAGTCTTTATCTTTCATCTGATTCTGACTTTTTGAACATTAAGTAAATACCACATAAACCAAAGAAAATGCACCTAACATAAGGGCTACTCCCACAAGCAGTTCACTCTTGCATTAGCACTTAGACATATATACACATCTAAATGCCTAAGTGTATCTCACAGTTTGATATTTCAAAATATCAGGAAGACATGAAGAGTATGTTTTTGTCCTTGAATGTTTTTTTTGGGGGGTTGGGGTTTTTTAAAGAATTTATTTTTTTAAAGAAAATATTTTTGTCCACCTGCTGATTTTACTATAGGCAATTAAATTCAATTGCTGCGTATGTATTTTCAGTGTCTCTTGGAAGGTCTCCATATTTCAACAGTATAATACTAAAAACAAGAGTTCACCTGGGCCACTGAGACTAATTATCTTCAAAAAGACAACTGAGCTATAAACTCTCTCACACTTTTTAAATAAGAAGCACCTTTGTCCCAGCTGCTCTTATTGTAACAGTTGTTCTAAGATTTCATTACCGTAGTGATAAATCTCTTAGTTTTTACTAGAAAGTTATTTTTGGTCACATTATAACCAGTATCAGCTTGAACTGTAAGTAGTTCTTTTTCCTTGATGCATTTTGTCTTCTTGGTGACACACACCTTATCTAGTCTTTTTGTAGGCTGAACAGCTAAGAAAAAAGACCCATAGGTCCTGCTGCTTATATCCATTTTAACAACCACTCTTTGAACCTAAAACTGAAGCAACTTTTTTGTATCATGTTCAGAACTAATCTCCCTCTCCTGCTTCTCTCAGTCTCATGAACATGATTAGATGTATGATTTACTATTTTATAATACGCAAGGTTTTCTTTATTTGTGGGGTACCCATATATGCTGCTGAATGATGCTCAAAACAAATGATGAATTCCCGTATTTTGTTTCAGGCTAAGGGTATTTCATTTTATTTCATGTTTAAATTACCACGTTTTATATGAACAGATTTTTTAAAAATCAGATAGTGGATGAAAAATTTTATATATTTGATGACAAATCAGATTTTTAAGAGAATTACCTTTAAGAACTTTTAAAATCAAACTACTGCTCGTATTTTGAAAATGTATGTATTTAATAAAGAGATAGAAAACAGCAAAGCAAAGACAAGAAAGAGTACTTACGGTCTGTAAGACTAGCAATCCCTGCAAGAGTAGTGATGGGAACATGAGGCATATCCCCATTCATCCTGAAGTTCTGGGATAGTATTGCCTTCACAGATATTTTAGTTCAGGTGCCAGCTATCATTACTTCCCATCTCCCAAGCACTGGAAAAAAACCAAAAAAAAAAATACTATAAAGTAGTGGATAGCTAAATGTAGAAGTTTAATTATTAACTCCTATATTCACTTCCCCATGTTGCATATTTTTTCAGGTAAGAAGAGTCTTGTAAAATAAAAAGAAATAACCTGCAGAGGTATAAATCAAGGAGTAAAGAAAATGTCAAATACAGAATCTTAATATATTTTAAAGGTAGTATTTCAAAGGTTCTCTGAAAATATCTCCTTAACATTAAACACTGTCTGGTCAATCTACTACCAGAAACTGTTTTGCCAACTCCACCAAAAGAAAACCTTTGTCACCACTGAACCAGATTGTTTATTTCCTGTAAAGGCATAGTCTATATATATTCAGCTGTTGAAGAGAACAGATTTTTTCCCCCTCGGGTTTAATAACTATAGAGATCCCAACTGTAATGTAGATCATACTACTTAAAAAAAACCCCAAAACAAACAACAAAACAACAAACACACCCCAAATTTCATCATAATTTTAACTGCTGTGCCAAAACAACAAAAATTTACTAAGATCACACATTACAATTCACTATTATACTTCAGAAAAGACAAAAATTGAACATTATATTTTCTGAAGATAAACAAAAAGAATAAAGAGAAAGGAATTTTTATATATTCATTTGCCTATTATAGACAGGCACCTGTGTTCACAGTTTGATTAAAAGTAAACAGACCTCTTCTGTAAGTGTTTATGTTATCTACTGAAGACACTGAAATCACAACTGGTACTAAAGCAAGTTCCTATTAGCTATTACTGTCACAATAATTACACAATTATAATCAATAGAAATAATTCCTCCAAAACCAGGCACTCAAATTAGAAACCTCCACAGATACATGATAAAAAAAATCCAAACTGTCAAGATTTGGACCTGAGTGAAGCAAATGCTGTGAGTCTGAATGGTCAGGGAAAGAGTAAACTCTCTTTCTAAAAGGAGAGCAGAAGGGGTTGGTTTGTTTAGCTAACAAAACAAAGGTCAAGAGGGGATATGGGTGCTCTCTAAGGTAGTCAAAGAAGATTACAGAGAAGAATGCTATCGGGCAATTCTATAGCAAGAACAAATGGGGGCATGGATACAAGCAAGAAGAAAATCAGAACAGAACTTCTCGCCATCAGAACTGCCACCTTCTGGAACAGCCTTTCAATCAGAAATAGTAGAAGAGATCAGTGACACTGTTTCTTTAAAGTAACACCATTATTCTGAAGATGGATCATACAGATGTTACAGAACAGACAGGACGTGGCTGCCTGCACCAAATGGGAACTAAGCGTGGCAATCCAACAAGGCTGCCTCTTACACTGCAGAGTTTTTGTAAGTATGATGATCTGAGTAAACAGATGAGAATAAACAACAGACAAAGAAACTGATGGGATTAAGTGATGGGATTAGTTTATACAATAAACACAGAATGGAGATACCACATAGGATCAAAATATTACATCTGTTTTATACAGAGCAAAATTTAATCTCTTAAACAACTGGCAAACAAGGTGTGATTCATTTCCATAACCGAGGTCCAATGGAACTAGAGCTTGAATTTGATGTCAGTAAGAACATTAATAACCTAACTCTTTTAAGGAATTTTATTATTGAGCAGTGAGGGGAAAGAAATTAGTTCATGATGAGAGTTCTTTCAAACAATACCAGAACAGCAAAAACATCAGAATAACAAAAACATGTGAACAGTACAGAACAATAGCTTGACTGACAAATTTTGTTGTGTTGTGGGCTTTTTACATTTCCCAACTATAACAAGAGTTAAAAGTTACTACACTGTAGGCATCTCAAAATCAGTCACAAAGAATCAACATTTTTCAATAGATAGAAAATTTTACATTATCAGCTTTGTACTTCATCTATTACTAGCTATTACCAGTAGTACAGTATTTCTACCTCTAGACTGAAAAAAATGAAAGTTATTTACACAAGCTGAATTAAAGGAATCAAAGAACTGCTGCATTTTAAAGAATGCAAGCAGCGCATCAAAGAGTAGTATAGCAATTCTAACAACGAGAAACCAAATTTATACATAGGCAAAGGAGGTCTTACATATTCGGTACATGCAGTACTTGTACTCTTACTTCTTTGTAAGATTCAGCAGATATCATAGAAGACATTTCAGAGAGAAAAAAAACCTACAGTGCACAAAGGAAGTGATACAAAGAACCCCTCAGTGAAAGGAAAACAATGAAATGGCAGCATATATTGACAATAATATATGAAAAAGCTATTATAATACACAATAATGCAGAAAAGACAAGATTGCAAGCAAAGTAATATTAAAAGTTTGTTATCAGTAACATGTACACATTTAAAGTGTAGAATGTTGTGGGTTGTTCACTTATAGTGTTTTTGTGGTGTGGGTTTGTTTTTTTCGTTTGTTTGTTTGTGTTTTAAAGTAGAAATCAGAAATGTAGTTGGTAAAACAAACCATAACATGGACCTGGAAAACACTGACTGACTGGCACAAGGGTAGGGCAGTGCCATGTGGATCCTGTCTAGAACTTCTCTATATATTCTGTTCTTCTCACAGTACTACTGGATTAAAAGCAGAGTGGAAAACTAACAGAAAAACAAAAAAATCTCTCTAGAAATAATGGACAGGCGTGTGTAAAACTAAGGGGAGAAAGAGAGGATAAAAGCAAGCTGTGAACAATTTTAAGTGAAGAAGTAGTGCTTGCACAGTGAAGAGAGATTGCAACCCGGAATGGAAAAAACCCACCCAACCCAAACAAAGCCAAAACCAAACAAAAACCCCAAACAAAAAAAAGAAATAAACCATGATCATATTTTTTCAGATATTGCATCATCTGATTATCAACAAAATGACAAGAGTCTGACTGCTGGTTATCACACACTGAATTTATGAAACTTTCCTTGTGGTTGAAAAATATTGTTGTCTCCTTAACAAAAACTGCAGTTCTTCTACAGCTTAGCTTTGTGCATGCATGAGAACAGTGTGAAAAAAAAGAAAGGGAAAAATCTGTTTATATGCAGCAGTACACAGGCTCAGTACTAATGCAAAGATCAGTAACCAAACTCAAGACTGAGAAATTTCGTATGTATGTTTGTTAAAGGCCATTCTTAAACACTTATATTCTTATATACTTGGATTTAAGAAATAAATTAGGTATGAATAACCTAATCCATATCTGAGGAGATGAAAGACAAAATCAGGTAGATTAAATTAATTTTTAAAGAAGAGCTATAGTATTAGCTCTCTTTGGTTTTCTTTTTAAAAAGCATTGCATTAAATAAGTACCTTAAATAGTTATCTTTTATTTATACTATGAAATTTATATTTAGAATGAAAATACTTGAAAAAGTGGATTTCATTTCTTGTATGTTGACTAGCGTCAATTTGAGTTAACCGAAGCACCATGATCAGAGTTGATTTATGTAACTGCACACTCAAAGTATCCCAGTATAACCCCTCTATTAGATACTTTGTAATTTAGGTGAGCAGTAGACTTTTAATTTTATTTGAAATAAACAAACATGCTACTAGAAATTTACTCAGCTTTCCTTTCAATTTACAGATTTTTTTCAATAAGCTACTTTCTTTTTCAATAAGCTGCTTGCTAGTTACTACATTAATTTCAACTATAAACTGTCCTTAACACACACAAACACACACACACACACACACACACACAAAAACCCCAGACAAAAATCAACCAACAAAACAAACAAGCAAACCAAAAAACACTGAAAGAATGAGGGAGAAAGTTTTCCTTCAAGTGAGATGCCACGACTGAGGTACCTCCTACAGATTTACCCACAAGAGGGCAGGCTTCTGGTTCCCCTACCAGAGCTACAGCTTGATGCAATGACAGCTGTCCAACACCAAGGAAGGAAACACAGCTGTCAAAACAGCCCAACACCAAAGTACCTGGGGGCCAGAGGGGGAAAGCACATAGATTCACAATATAGAGCATCTAAACAGTAATTCAGCCTCAGAAAAAGTCAGTATTGGAAGTGAACTGTAGCTAATCACTCATGCAGCTGCTTAAGGTTAAAATAGCAATGCAAGAATCTATGAAGCCATTTGGTGTGAACCTGACCTGGAACAACTGAAGGGCGGGGGTGGGGGAGTGGCAGCATGCATTGGAAGGTGAAGAGAAAAGGGGGTGGGGGTGGTGTCAGGAATCCAGAAGACTCATTAATAACAAGATACAGAACAGTCTTACCACCTACAACACTGGCTACAACAAGTAAGTTTGAAGATACAAGCGTGAATACGGTGTTCTAGTGAAATCTGTATGTTTGGTTCATAAAATGATCAGCCAGCAGAAACAGTGATACTGACAAAGCAAGGGAAAAATTAAAACATACTGTACAATTCCTAAACCAGTACTAGCATAATGGGTTTTTCTAAAAATATTCCAACAGCAGGCGCTCAAATCACTACTAACTAGAACCAGGGTAAGGAAAGAATATAAAGTATAAAGTCCTGTAGTAGGCCCATTGTAAATTGCTTCTGGATGTAAAGCAATCTTTAGAAAAAAACCCTGGAGATTCTACTTCTGTGGCTACTGTCACCTTCCCTTGGTCTCTGCTGTTCTATTGGTAACAATGACACTAATGCCTCTGCTGCCCATATGTCAGCAGTGGCAGTGACACCAGAGTAAATGACAAGAGAAACCTCAGTAAAGGTGGTAGAAGCATTCACAGCTTGAGAAGAGAGATGCCCCATAATGCAGAAGCTCACAGATTTCTATCATGGCAAACTAACAAAAGTGTAACTGTGCTTTGTGCTTGTAAACCTTCCCAGACAGGAAGAGGAGGGGAACTGGCACAATGGGACCACCACCAAAAATACCAAAACCAAACCAAACCACAAAACAAGAACAAAAAAACCCGAAACCTGCAGAGAGCAGATGCCTGTGGTAGTACACACCTTCCTTGATGTGTGTTACGTGAACACCTAATAGGAAACCCTGACTTTTCTTGCTACATTGCAATAACAAAAGGGGGGAAAATAGTTAGAAACAAGTTTCCTAAAATGAAAGAAAAGCTCACCAACAGCACTGGGACCTTATTCTGTTACAGATATATATATTTCCTTCATCCAAGCACAAGAAATGTTTTCTTTTTATTCATCTTAACATATATAAAAATTAAAAAGCCCTTATAAACAGTGCTCTGCACTTAAAAATAGCTTCTCAAATATTTAATTTCCATGCCTTAGCACGAAGAACTCTTTAAAATGACCCTATATCAAATCCTTCATACACAAACAAGACATTTAAGCACCAAGTCAAAGCCTTTTCTTCCAGGCAAAATAAACTGACACAAATATTTACAAATTATACTTTTGTAAGAGTAGCTCATTTCAGCAAAAGAGAAAAATGTAAATCTCAAAATTACTGATTTTAGTGAAAAACACCCGACGCCTCAAGAGGGGTATATAAATAACTGAGAATACTGTTCTATGGTGAAGTGCATTTCCTGATACTTCATTGGAGAACTAGTGCAAACCTGAACCTGTTTAAGGAGCGTTACTGCTAAGCAGCCGAGTTGTCGGCTTAAAATAAGGGGATTAAATTTAAGTGAATGGAACACAAATTTTGCTCCTGGTTGCAAAATAAGATACTACTGGCTCCTTCTCATTAGAAAAGTGATACAAGCCCTACTGATAACGTATCAAAATCTAAAACAAAGTACTGGTATGTTTTAAAATGTTAACCTGTATAAAATACATGTGAAATACTTTAGCAGGGTAGTTATGTTCACTAGTTTTGCAAAATAAAGCAGCTAAAACTTCTCTAAGTGAGAAACCAGTTATTCAGGGAGTTTATTACAACTCTTTTTCCATCTTACTAAGCAATTATGAGATTCACCATTCATGTCAAAGCTCCTGGGAAAGAACAACCCCAGGTACTAGAAGAGGCTGGGGACTGAGCTGTTGGAGAGCAGCATGGGGGAAAGGGACCTGGGGGTGCTGGTGGGTGGAAGGATGACCATGAGCCAACAATGTGCCCTTGTGGCCAAGAAGGCCAATGGCATCCTGGGGGGCATTAGAAGGGCTGTGGCTAGCAGGGAGAGAGGTTCTCCTCCCCCTCTGCTCTGCCCTAGTGAGGCTGCATCTGGAACATTGTGTCCAGTTCTGGGCCCCTAAGTTCCAGAAGGACCAGGAACTGCTTGAAAGAGTCCAGCACAGAGCGACCAAGATGACTGAGGGATGACCAAGATGATTTCCCTGATGAGGAAAGGCTGAGGGAGCTGGGGATCTTCAGCCTGAGGAAGAGGAGAATGAGGGGTGACCTCATGTTTATAAGTATGTAAGGGGTGAGTGTCAGGGGGACAGAGTAAAGTTTTTCTCAGGAGTGACTAATAATAGGACAAGGGACAATGGTTATAAACTGGAGCATAAACAGTTCCATATAAATATAAGGAAGAATTTTTTCACTGTGAGGGTGGCAGAGCACTGGCACAGGCTGCCCAAGGGAGGTTGTGGAGTCTCCTTCCCTGGAGACATTCCAAGCCCTCCTGGATTTGTTCCTGTGTGACCTGATGTAGGTCACCCTGCTCTGGCAGGGGGGGTGGGACTCGATGAGCTCGATGCTCTGGGGGTTGGGCTCGATGAGCTCTAGGGGTCCCTTCTGACCCGACCCCTAATTTCCTGTGATTGTATGATCCTAACACTACTGGAGCTACCAAATTCTTTGTTCTGCAGAAGCATATGAAAAAGTAAAATGCAAAAAATATAACTAGCTTGGCAGCAGTCATATGAAGCAGTCATCAGAAATTCAGACATAGAAAATGACAAGCTACTTCAATAGTTCATGCATTTATATCCCATCTGCACTACATATTCCAACTGCAACTTCTATTGCGATAGAGACAATATATCTGTAATTTTGCTCTTTTTGGTCAGCACAGCCCATTTACTTGCCTAGCCACACATGCAGCAACTAATACTATACACAATTCATTTTACTGAAAGAAATAGCTAAGAGAGGTGTAGAAAAGCAAGGGAAATCAAAAGGGTTAGTCATCTCTGTCACATAAAGAACACTTTAGGTTCCAACGTATCTTAAAGTAGTTGTGACAGGTATGAGAGAGGAAGTAGCATCTTGGGTTTTTTAACTTTTCATTGATATCTCATTTATGTTAGCTGGTATCAGTGCTGCCCTTTTCTAACACCAGTTGTCTATTGCCTTTTACTTTATTTTAGTGGCTTTTGCTCCTTGATTAGGTTGGATCTTAACCAAGCTAAAAAACATAGTGTCTAAACACTGAACTAAAACCAATTTAATTCACGAGTATTTCTGACCCTGAACTCTCTAAGATGATTCATAACCTTTGTAAAACAAAACTGAGAAGAAATAAGCTTTTGAAGAAAGCTACTGATTCTGCACAGGTCATCCAGTTGTGTAATTTTCACCTCTTTTTGTACCTGAAAAACAACTAAAATCCCTCCAAGCACCTTTAATGCATGCAAAGAAAACAGATGAAAAAAATACACCATTTCTTTAGAGGTCTACAATAAATGTCAATGTAAAATTCTAGATAAATGTATTTATTATGTTGAATCACAAAAGCACCTCACCGTGTTTTTACATTTGAATTAAAATTGTCCTACTAATAAAATAATAATTTATTATTAATCAAGATATATTATTACAATCTCGTTGCCTGTTTTTCAACTTAAGCTCCATGTACATTTAAGAGAAACACTGAACAGCACTGCAAGCAGTTAAGAAGCTTTCCTTCTGGACTGGTGAACTGTTTCCCTCCATCCCCTCACAACAGTGCAATTCCTCAGCAGCCCTCCTTAACAAACCCAATCTCCTCTCCTCACATTCACTCCCACACCCCTCAGCTGCTGGACAGGGGAGAACACATACTGGAGCCCCTCTCTCAATGGGGACAGAAGTATCTCTATCCAACAATTTTCAGAAATCAAACCATCTTGCAACTTCCAGCCCCAGTAAAATATAGCTGAAATTAGATATATTATCCAAATGGTGCTTTCCAAAATCGTCAAACCAAGGGATATACAGACAAACAAGTGTCATGATGGTTAGGAAGAAAATTATTATATAAATCAGTATTTTTAGCAACTATTGGCAGAAACACAGAGAGCTTTGTTTGTACTGTCCTAATCTACACACCTGTACAACTGCTAGTAATGCAGTTACTTTTTGTAATTTTATAGCACTTATTACCCAGAATTTCTTCTGTTTGTTTCATTTGCCAAGAAGTAGTTTATATTGCTTATGCAACATGCAGGTATGATATAATCTCTCTAAAGGAAAGCATGCTGACATTTAAAAGACAAAAAAACCACCCCACAAAATAATCAATGCCATTTAACACTTTAATTAATTTACTAATATTTTGCAGAAACACACCGCTTGAAATGACTGAACATGAAAGCAAAAGTAACTTTAAAAAGTTTGTGTCTAATAAATAAATTACTTGTATAAGAGACTTCACAAACTGGTTGAGGTGGGAAGTGACCTCTGGAGGTTATCTTATTCAGCCTCCTGCCCAAGCAGGGACACCAAGATCAGTGGAAAGCGAATAAATAATATTCAGGCACTCAAACTAACTACCTATTTTATTTTCTTTAGCAAAAAATTTTATTATGCCTGGCATATAACTACTTAATTTGGTCCATAACAAAATAAATCCTAGAGAATTCAACCATTTAGACAACATATTTTATTAATCTGAGGAAGAAAGTATTTCCCCAAATCTGAGGTTCCCTATTCCAAAGATAGAAGTGTAAATTATCAATGGAGTAACATTTTAGTAACAACATTTTTTCAACAATTGCAGAATACTTTGCTTTTTCAGCTCCTCTAAAAGTAAGCATTTTCTCTATTTTCACTTTAAAAAACAGTGGTCAGACTTTGAGATTACAAAGGCCCCATATGAAATTGTGTTTAAAACTTCTAGTCTTGACATTGTCAGTGAAAATGCAAAAACTGTTCCTGAAATTTACCATACAAGCTTCTCTAGATCAAGTAATTTACAATCAATTACAACCACACATGGAAAGGACAAACAGTAATCACAAGGTACAAAGGCACCAGTAATGCAGAAATTGCACTGAATTCTGCAAATAATTAAATCTACACTTAAATTTGCTTGTTTTCTAAAGCTATTTCATGTTGCAGTTTTTATTTTGGGCTTTTAATCCTATTCATGTTTTGCTTTGATGGAAGGGAGAAACTAAGTTACGTGCTTGAAAGGAGCTAATATGCACACTGAATTGTATTTTTTTAAGAAAAATCCCTTTTACAGTAAGAAAAATAAACAAAAAACTGCAAAACCAACACAAGCTATCAGAGGCTTTTTAATGCATCCTGCCAAAATAAATGGGTATCTCAATATCTTGAACTGGAATGGTCTTTTTAAACAAAATTTAAAATACTCATAATGACAGAGACATTTTTTCCTAGGTGGTTATTGGATGCAACAAACTCTTCACTATTCCTCTTCACGGATTCAGGGAACTGGAAAAGATTCAGTTTTCAGCTCTAAGTGCCAGTATTCAGTATATGCCACAGGCTTCCTTCCTATTCTTGCTTTGATGAATACAGAGAACTTTGGTTAAATAAGCTCTCTGCAACTAGATGAAGTGGATGAATTGGAAACACTGGACACAAGAACCTTACTTCCCTAATTCCCCAGACAGACTGTAGCTGTTTGTAGTTCAGTGTAACAACTACAGTTACTTAAGCAGGATTAAAAATAAATATCATCATCTCCAAAGTCTACATTTCCAACTAGAAAAGTAATTTGGTGGCTTTCTATGAATGGGTTACAGAGTTGGTGGATAAGGGAAGACCAATTGATGTTATCTTTCTGGAACTGCATAAAGCACCTGGCACTGTCCTGCACAACATCCCAGTCTCTAAATTTGAGAGACAGGAACTTGATCACTCAGTGGGATTGGCAGGATGGTGGCACTAAAAGAGCTGTGTCACTAAAACAGCTCAATACCCAAGTGGAGATCAGTGACAACTGGTGTAGCTCAGCAATGGGTACTGGGAATCTTTGTCAGTGACAGAGGAACTGAGTGCACCTTCACCAAGTTTGCTGATGACACCGAGCTGCGTGGTGTCTGACACACTGACACATTGGAGGGAAGGGCAGCCACCCAGGGGCATCCTGACAGGCTTGAAAGGTGTCCTGTGCATGAAGTTCAACAAGCCCAAGAGCAAGGTCCTGCATGTGTGTGGGGGCAACCTGAAGCACAAATACAGTTTGGGCAGAGAATGGACTAAGAACAACCCTAAGGAGAAGCACTTTGGCAGGTTGGTTGATGAGAAGTCCAACATGAGCTGGCGACATGCGTTTGTAGCCCAGAACCCCAACTATATCCTGGGCTGCAATCTAAAGAAGTGTGGCCAGCAGGGTGAGGGGAGGTGATTCTGCCCCTCTCCTTCGCCCTCATAAGACCTCATCTCAAGTACTGTGTCCAGCTCTTGGCCCCCCAAGATGAAGAATGATGATATGTCTTATCACACAAGAATAAATTCTAGATGGAAATACATTAGAGATAAAACTTTGAGGAAACTGGAAAGGTTTACACTAACAGTGTCTAAAGTGACATTTCCTTCTGTAGTCATGAAGGGCATAGTACCAACTTGAAAAACATTTAGGAGACCTAGCTCATCTATTTTTGGCCCAAATTGAGAAGTATACATTTACTATACACTAAGTAAAACATTACAGAATATAGCCATTTACAAAAGAGAATTTTTATCAAGCGTTAGGCTCCAATGAAATATAACAGATGCCAAGATAATTTTCAACAATTCAGTTGCAATGCTTTTTTTGAGCACTGTTCATGAGAAACATTTAGCAACTTTCCTCAAGTTTCCCTAAGTTAATAGTACCATCATTTACAGCTATGTGTTTTCTAACTAACACACTAAGAACTTTTCTCACTAACACACCTAAGAACTTTAAAGCTGCTCCCAGTAACTTATTGAATACTTAATGGCTCTCCAAAGAACAAGAAGACTGCAAAATATATTTTTAGTTAGTAAACTTAGCATACGTGAAAGGACATATTTTTTTAAGATCACAACATCCCATAAAGCTTATAATATATGCTAATGCCTTAAATGTGAAAAGGTGATAAAAGTACATAGACAACAAACTGCCACTTCTGAAATCTATGTGTGACAAGGAACAGATTTTGCATTTCCATAGACTAAAATATATCTGAAAGATAAGTTACAGAATCAGGAAGTAAAGCTGTAATAGAATTTTGTAATAGATAGTCAGCACCCACTCTTAATGATTTGCAAAACAGTAATTTTTCTGTCTTAAGGGAACTACACGTGAAACAAAAAAAACATAGAATCCTATGTTTAAGGTTGGAAGGGACCCCTGGAAAACATCTAGTTCAATGTCACTGCTTAGAGCAGGGCCAGCTACAGCAGGTTACACCATGATGCACCCTGTCAGGTTTTGAGTAACTCCAAGGATAGAGACTTCACAACCCCTTGTACTCTAGTGATCGACCACCCTGAAATCAAACAGGTTCTCCTCTAAATGGATTTTTATGTATTTCAGTCTGTGCCCACTGCCTCTTGTCCTACCACTGGATATCACTGAGAAGAATCTGGCTCCACCATATATCTTAGCACCTTATATATTGATAACATCTCCCTGAACCTTCTTTGCCACTGGCTGAACAGTCCCAGCTCTTTCAGATTCTCCTCAAAGCAGATGTTCCAATTTCCTAACAAACTTTATGGCCCCCCATTAAACTAAGTATGTATATGTCTGTCTTGTGCTGGGTAGGCCAGGACTTAAACCAGCACTCCAGAGGTGTCCCACCACTGATGAGCACATCAGAAGAATCATCTCCACCCTGAACTTTTGACAAGACTTTTCTTAATGAAGCACAGCATAATGGTTGCCTTAATTTGCCACACTGAACATAACTGACTCACGTTCAACTCTATCCACCAGGCTTCCCAGGCCCTTTTCTGCCAACATGCTTTTCAGTTGGTTGGCCCTCAGCACTTGCTGTTACCTGATGTTATTCATTCTCAGGTGCAGAACCTGGCACCTCCCTTTGTTGAACTGATTGATTTTGATAGCCTAGTTATCCAGCACATGAGGTCCCTCTGAATTTCCTGTACACACTGATTTGGTGTATCAACCTTTCCTCCCCTTTTGGTTTGCAAAATGTCTGAGTACACCAAGTCCCATCACTCAGGTCATTAATTAAGATGCTAAACAGCACTGGCCTGTGTCAGCCCCTGGAGTACACCACTGATGACTGGGCTTCCAGCTGCACTTCATGCCATTGTTCCATGCAGTTTCTGATCCACAGCAATGTCTGCTCATTTAGTCTGTACTTCACTGACCTGTCTGCCAAAGACATTATGGGACACAGTGTTGAAAGTCTTACTCAAGTAAAGAATGAACACGTCCTCACCTGCACTGGTAGTCATGTCATCAGAGAAATTAACTGGGATTATTAAGCATGATCTCCCCTCTATAAATCTATGCTGATTACTCCTGATCACCTTTCTGTCCTTCATATGTTTGAAAGTTATTTGTAGGATTAGTTGCTAAATCACCTTCCCAGGGATGAAGCTAAGGTTGACTGGGTTTTAATTTTACAGATTCTTCCCTCTCGCGCTTCCTTGAAGGTGTGGGTGACATATCCACGTGGGAAAGCCTGTGTGAAAAATCCATATGGACATATGAAATATCCATGTGGGATGTATCCATATGGGAAAACCAACTGTATCCTAGGTTGCATCAAAAGAAGCATGACCAGCAGGTCAAGGGAAGTGATTTTCCACCTCTACTCCACTCTAGTGACACCCTACCTGGAGTACTGTGAACAGTTCTGGAGGCCCCAGTACTGGAATGACATGGAGCTGTTGGAGCAAGTCCAGAAGAAAGCCACAAAGATAATCAGAGGGCTGAAGCACCTCCCCTCCGAAGACAGGATGAGAAACTCAGGGCTGTTCAGGCTGGAGAAGAGAAGGCTCCAGGAAGCTCTTACAGCAGCTTTCTGATACCTGAAGGGGCTACAGAAAAGCTGGGCAGGGACTTTTTACAAGGGTATTCAGAGAGAAGACAAGGTGGAATGGCTTAAAACTGGAAGAAGGTAGATTTAGGTTAGACATTATGAGGAAATTCTTCATTATGAGGGTGGTGAGACACTGGTACAGATTGCCCAGCAAAGCTGTGATGGCTCCATCACTAAAAGTGTTCAAGGCCAGGTTGGATGAGGCTTTGAACAACCTGGGATGTGTACCTCCCATACCAGGGTGGTTGGAACTATATGATATTTAAGGTACCTTCCAACCCTAACCATTCTTTTTCATGCCCTTTGTCACCAGGTCCCTATTCCTATACAGAGTGGATCCTTACTTTTCCTTGTTTTCCTTTTTCGGCTGATGTAGCTCTAGAAAAATCTTCTTGTTACCCATCACATCTTCATAGCACACAGCTCCAGATGGGGTGTGTTTTCTCTAACTCCACCCCTGCAAGCTCAGACAGCCCTGCATGCTTCTGATAGTGGACATTTCCTTTTTTGCGTTTCAGTTTTGTCAGCAGCTCCTTGGTCCTCCATGTAGACCTCCTGCAAACTTCACTTCTTCCATGTCAGGATGGACCATTTTTGAACTAGCAGAAGGCAATCTTTAAAAAATTAACCAGCTTTTCAGGATCCTTTTTCTCTCCAGAGCTGTATCCTAAAAGATTTTTCCAAGCAGATCTCTGTACAGGTAAAAGCCTTCTATTCTTAAGTCTGTGGTAAGATACTGCCATTTGCCTTGCTCTTAAGGTCTTGAATTCCACCATCTCATATTGCTGCAGCTGAAACTGTCCTAGCCTGTACCCCCAACCAGTTCTTCCTTAGTTGTAAGGATGAGGTCCAGCACAGCACTTTACTGGTCAGCCACTCCCTCATGAGTGTCTGGCTATCATAATAAACTCCAGAAACTTCCTGAATTTTTTGTGCCCTACTATGGTGTTCCCTGCAAGGACCAGGACCTTCGAAGATCAGTGCCTGCAAATGTGAGGACTCTTCCAGTTCCCTAAAGAAGGCCTCAGCTGATACCTGTTTCTGACTTTTTATCCAATAGTTTCGTAAACATGGTAGGTACTACTACACGTAGAGCTTTTGAGTGTATAACGGATTGCAATTTTTATCTAGAATTACCTGTAAGACTTTGTAATAGAAACTGGTGATGAAGGAGAGGCAGGCAGTCAGTTAAAATTAAATCCCAATTCTATGAATAATATAAAACATAAATACACTTAATCTTTAGCTAACCATAGCACTGCTAGGTCTTATAAAGAATTATCAGGAAAGCAAAACCAACTCCAGATAACAGAGGGACTATCAAATGACTATCTGACTTTTACACTGTCATTAGAGTCTTGACAATAACTATAACATAGTTTCCAACTTCTTCTCATATTTTATTGTCAAATACAGGAGTTTAAAATATAGGAACTACTTCCAGCAGTGTGATGAATGACAAAGATTTGGTGTCATTCACCTGACAGGCCTGAAACAACTAAAGATCAAAGAACAAATAGGAAAATGAAAATTATCAGAACAGTCTCTCAAGGGATGCACAGTGGTCAAACTATTCAAGAGGCACCAACTGACCTTCTAAGTTTTACAACACCAAGGCCTACTTTCATTATCTGAAAAAGTTGTTCAAATACCCATTAAAACATAAAACTAATAAGCATGCAACTGTGATACTCAGCCACCAAACTCATGAACAGCTGAAGAGGATTCCAAGTTGTGGCATTTTAACTGATTGAATTATCTAAATATGGAAAGTATGATACAGGTGTTGCCTGTAAATAGGTAAGTTACATACAAAAGATTTCAAAGGGTTTATAGAACAACCTGTAAGGTACCTTGTAACAAACTGGTGACCAAGCAGAGAGAGGAAAATAGCTTAATTAATAGCTTAAGGCACAAATAAGAAACAGAATTACATGTTCAGATCTTAACATAAACACTTACTAGGAACTCATCAATATTTTCAAAGGCATTATCAAAATCTACCACACACTGTTAGCTCATCTTGCTTTGACCACATCATTCAATACTACAGGTCTTTCCAGAACTAGCAGAATGAGCACTGGAGACCAATACAAAAGATTAATAAAAATCAGAAGGATGCTAAGCTATTTCTATAATTAGGGGGTTAAGGTGAGGGAGAAATACACAGCTCATCCTTCACTGCTAAAATAAGTAATCAATTTTCATTTGATTACTCCTTCAGTCTTCATTTAAGCTCTTAGCTGTAAAAAAGCAAAACTCCCTAGCTCAACATCTTCTGCTAAGAGCACATTTTTAATATATTCTGTATCAATTTGCTGACAGGAAACACCCATCAGCAAAAGCTGCACCTTTACTATAGCCACCAAGAAAACATACAATTTTATAACAAGGATGCCCACAAAATCTCTAGCGCATAATCCATTTTAGTTAACTATGGCACATTAATATTGTCTCCTAATGGAAATACTGCTTTAGATTAGGAAATCTCATTTTACAAAGCAAATAAAGAAAAATGCCAAACTAAATAAAGATACAAACGTGAGGAGAAACTTAGTATATAAAGAGAGGGTGTCTGTAGATAAGCCTTCATAGATGTAATTGCTTAGGCTAAAAAGGAAATATAGCTGGGAATTGCAATATACTTATTCCTAACAAGATGATCAAGTGGAAGAGTTAAAAGTGAACAGTGCTGCTTTAATTCATGATTCAGCTAGAGAAGAAAATGTTACACATTACTGAGGTAAAGGAACTAAGAATAAAGAAATCTTATAGTTGCACTGAAATTTAAACTTTTTAGTTAGGTTTTTTTACCACATAATTTAAGAATTATAAGATCATAAATTCATTATTAAATAATGGTTAGGGATAAATATATCCTGAAACGTATCACCACCAAAATAGAAACTTACACTCTATCAAAATTACTAATGAAAGTCTCTCTATTGACAATCAGCTGCAATATATAAAGTTTTTGCTTTTTTTTGTTTGTTTTTTTTTTTCTGCCTTCGGTTGGCTGTTTGGTTGGGGTTTTTTTGTCTTCTTGTTTGTCTGTTAAGCTCTCTGGTGTCTACCTCCCAAGCCAGTGACTCATGTCCTGTGCTAAGATGTTTTAATTTAAAACTTCACACTGCAGCATCACTTGCTTGAGAAATTTACTACTCACTTTGCAAGGAAAATGTATTCATCAGTTCCTGCAACCAAACATTCTGTGTACTCAGTCCCACTGAAATTATTATCCAGCATGTGTATTGTAGAAGGTGTTATTTCACACAGTAAAGCAAGAAGATGGACTGACGGACTGACTGAAGGTAAAGAGGCATCAAATCCTCCAAGTGACTCTCAGTAACAGAGACACTCTGTTCTCCCATCTACTCTTGCCTTCCAAGTGCCATACCATTTACTGATCAACCCCTACCACTAAATTCCACCACTTTGTATCATCCCTGAAGCAAAGAGGGCATGGGAAAAAAAAAAAAAAAAAGATAATACAGTCTATATAGTACTGTCAGAATGAGATTATGACACAAACTGAAATGAGTACATGGTACCTGGAATGAGTTTTACATGGCTTCTTCTGATGGTAGACACACACTGTATCATTACAGCTACTGTAGGAGCTTGACTTGGTGGCCCTCACCAACACCAAGTCACCCTCATTTCTTGGACAAGATCTATTGTCCAAAATACATTGTCACTATACAACTGGGCATTTGAAAGGTTAGCACTAATATGTCTCTCTGCTGTGGTAACTATAGACTTCAAGTACATAATTTACTTGTGTACTGTATAATAAGGATTTTCCAAACACCCATGAGGGACAGGGAAAGAACTCTGAATGATGACAGCTGTCTGTCAGAACTATGTAATGCAAAAGGCTATGGGGAACACTCCTGTATCAGGGATTAGGGTATGTTAAGAAAAGCCCAGGATACTGTGGAGCTGTGATGCATGCTACAGGGCAGCAATAATAACGCATTTCTATCTTATATGTTAAAAATGTATGAAAATCATACTCCTGCTTCCCCTGCTAAAAATAAAAGGTTTTCAACCTCACATTTAAACAGACTCAAATACATAACTGAACAAATGTAGGTGGAATAAATTAAAACACTACCATGTATTTACAAGTGTAAACATTGAGAGTTTCAGACATTGTCTTCCTTACAGCACAGGATGCTTTTTGATGGAGAGGTGAAAGGCTTTGCTCATGTAGTAACATTTTAAAGCAGCTTTTTAACTGAAGTATGTGGCCCATTGTACATATAAACTGACTGTTGGAGAAAACAGACTTATACCACCACCTGGAGGTTTAATTTATACATGTTTTCCACAACTGAAAGGATCTAATTTTGCAAGAGGGGAAATTAAAAATTAAATATTTTTAAAAACTACTAAGCTCCTTCTAGTGACATAAAGTGCTATAACACACTACACAGCTCATCCACTACTACCCTAATAGAGGTTTATATGCCTAACCTACAATCAAAGTGTTAGGTATGACATTTAAATGGCAAAAGAAATTTTGTTTCATCTGTGGATTTAAGAAAACAAAACAAAACCCAAACCTAAAAATCTAAACTCTTAGAATAGGTAATATTTTGAACAGTCAAAACAAATTAATAGGAGAAAAAACACATGAACAGCATGTGGAAAAAAGAACCTCTCTGCAACCAAGTGAGCATTTCTTAGGAAATGCTTATTAGACACAGTTTCAAGTTTTGCTGTGTGGCGAGCTTTTACCTTCTCAACCAGCATGTAACGAAGAACCTGAAATTACCTTGACTTCATCATCAAGTAAAATGGGTATGAGGGCTTCCAGCACTGATTTCAGAAATGGAAAAAGGTATCAGGAGATAGGGACAGAAGACATGTAGCCAATATGATGCACATTTTCATTTTAGTAATTTTGTATTTATCTTCACAAGTTAACAGGAAGGAATTAGCATTATTTCAGTGTTTTCTTTCCCTCAAAGATACTGAAAACAAAGCTGAAGTTTTTTCCAGCTGACAGAGGAAATACAAGGAGCTACTTTCCAGAAGCTACCATGTAACCACAAACACAGCTGCATAGGTCCATATAAGCTTATTAAAAATGTCTCTACACACGTTCACCGTAACACTCTTCAGCAGCTACATTTGTGTGTGTATGTACTGCACATCACAGCTCTTTAAAAAACCTCCATGAGGCTGCATGAATATATTCACATACACCTTCTACAATGCTTATTCAAAAAAACAACAAATGCAAAAAGTTTTTTAAAGACTTTAGGAAAAGAGAGAAGCAAAAAAATTTCTATAAATATTATGCAGGAAAGAAACTGCTCTCCTAGATAGTGTCTAAGGTGTCTTTAAATACACATGGCAAGTTCTCTCGATTTCCTTTTTTGTAAAAGAGTAACATCACAATTACTCGCCATAATCCAGAAGCACTCTGGCTCTGCTTCCTTTGCTCTATGAAGAGAAGCAACAATGCAAACTTTATCAAGACAGCGAAGCCATAATGGCTTCAATATTGAAAGAATGTGATGCAAGCAGAAAATTTCTCTACAAAACCTTGACAGAAGGAGAAGAGGAGGAGGAAGGTGTAAAGCAAACAACAAATCAAATCGACTATTTTCAATTTTAACATTCCTACTTAGTCTACCTAAAACAGAGGCTTTGGCTAAAGAGAGTAAGGTATTTGGTTTATGAATTATTTCAGATTCTTAATTGTTTAGCAAAATCTAATCAGTAATTTGAAAGGAAAGAGGTAAGTATCTTTAAGATAATTAATACACCCCAAAACAAAAAAACACTAAACAACTTGGAAACCCACTAGAATATTTGCTGACAACAAACTGTAATCTGATAAGAACACTGCTCACTAATAGAACAGAAAACAGAATTGTTCAGAGAGCAGTAACAGGTTATTGGTTATATTGGCAAATAACAAAATCAAAGATCAAAAACTCCGTAGGAAAAGGTTAGGACCTCTGCAATACGTATGAGATCTCAGGATTTAAAATGTCATGGATCAAACAAAACCAGAAAGCACTGGAAAACAAATGCAAAATTTTAATACCAGAAACACTGGTAAATATACGGAAATCTACAGAACAGATTTACTAACTGCATTGACTCACTTATAATAAGGTACCTTTCAAAAAGAAGGATCTCTCGAAACTTGTTTAAATTTGCAAATTACAATCAAAATTATTTTGTTTCATGCTTCATGTTAGCTGTTACATAATATATATACAATTTCTGATTGCTTGTAAAGTGCAACTTCCCCAGTAATTCTGGTTGGACATACATGGTATTTAGAAATCTCAGAGTAACATTACTGTTCTTCTGAACACTGAAAAAGAATTAACAACAACCACGAACAGCCAGCACTGCTGTTGAAGGTTTCTTCTGAGATGCTGAACCTCTTACCATAGCTTTTCTGTGTAACTAAAACCTTGCTTTTCAAAGTATCTATGAAATGGCAATAGATCCTTTAATTTTTTATTATCTGCTTGAATTCCATTTCCTTTGAAAGGACCAACTAATATTTCACCTGATAGTCTTACAAAAGGGAAGTGTTTCCTCAGATTTGATCAATTTGCAGTCAAATAAAATCAAACAGATATGATCAATTTGCAGTAAGCTTCATTCTACATCTTTCAGATATTAATTACCTACAGATTAGTGAAACAAAATTATTCCATCTTCTGAAGACGTAATTCTTAATAACCTCTTTTTAATAAATGCCTATCCCAAAAAATCACAGCATTGGCTCCTTCTGTGAGTATGGGTAAAGTGATCAGAGAAAGTTTAAATGGGTAAATTCAGATAACCGCTTAAAACAGCATATATCAAATTAATGAGAAAAGTTTGTATGTATTAAGTAATTAAAAGAAAAACTATGCATGATCCTCTTGACACTTATTTTATACTCTTCCTGCGGGTTTCAGTTGGAGTGCTACCTCAAAAAGCTAAGCAAATACTGGCTCTTGTGAAACTGAAGTATAGAGTAGTTCTGTGGCTGTACGGTTTGTTTTTCAATCTAACTAGTCAGTAATCCAAGATTCAGTTTTAAATGTTACCCACAATTTCTGGATGCAAAGAACTACAATGTCAGCTACTAGACTTCTGCTTTGTACTACCTGTACAGATACTGATACATATCACCTTTTTCTTTTAGCTATGGGCACTACTGAATGTTGTACAAATTATTATGTATTTTTGAAAGTATCCTAGTAAAACAGATTTTAACATATATTCTAGTAATTTTTTATTAACTTTAAGTAAGCTAGTAACATAATTTTTATAAACAATAACTCAAATAAACTACATGTAATCTCACAATCTAAACATACACATAGTAGATGCAAAAGGCACACTGTCATGGATGAAGATAGTCTATAAATTTCATTTTGATAATTTAAAAAATGAAACTTCCAGTTTGCTTGCATACTTTTTAAAGACCATAATGCATAGACTATGTCTTTTACACATCATACAGTTTCCACTAATGCTATTTCACACAGTTCTACATGCGTGATCACAAGTCAGAACCATGAAACTCATGCAGTTCAAGATTTCAGTAGGTAGGAGGAAATGATAGTGGAAAAAAGTTAAGATTAAACTTGCACACTTTTACCATAAAATTGAGAGTTCTTGGCACTAAAAATCCTCAGTGCATATCCCAGACAGATAAAAAGCTAATGATAGTTATGCATATCACCAGAGCAGTTTAGAATATCAGTAAAACAGAGAATCTACACAAGTGAGTGTGATCCAAAAATGCTTTTAAAATAAAATTTAACAAATATTCTAAGATCTAGAGAACAATTTCAATAATATAGTGCAGCATCAC
This sequence comes from Phaethornis superciliosus, assembly GCA_023637945.1. Lineage (NCBI taxonomy): Eukaryota > Metazoa > Chordata > Aves > Apodiformes > Trochilidae > Phaethornis > Phaethornis superciliosus. Next base: position 59,795,452 of record JAJQWJ010000004.1, read on the forward strand.
CATGCTGGAACGGAAATACAATGTTTCATATTTCTAATTCTGCCTTTCATGACAGCTAAACCACTTTTAAACCATGGATGGCACACATGATAATGACAGTGATGCATATCTGCCAACAGTTCTTTTAAGATTTTGGATGTGAGAGGAGCCAGCACTGCTGGAGGGAGACTCAACAGGTTTTTTTTAGTCATCTGCTCCTCCTCAAATTAAGCTACTCTGCATTGCACAGTCAACACACCTCTCAGTCTTCACCCTACAAATGCCACAAAATTCATTCATACTCAAGCTGGATGCTATGAAGTTTTTTCAACATTATGATAACCTGAAGCACTTGATTTTTGCAACAAACACTACACACGGATGAGAAAGAAAGGTAAGACAATGCAGTTTATCTTATAAACTACCCTTTGCTACCAATGAAAACTGATAGCAGTCATTTCCACGGGTGTAAAGGAGAATGGGCTTTTTATCACTCTAATGTCCACTGAAGAACTTAATGCAAAGAAAGCAACCAACAAAAAAGAAAACAAAAGAAAAACCCAAACACACCAAGTTGAGCAGGTATCTGAAGGCAAAAAATCGAGAATAATGGAAATAAATATCTTCATAATTTAGGTCAGAAATGTTTCTTAATCATAAATTCAGGTTTTTTCTTCAAACAAAACAGATTTTTTTACATTTTAGAAAATATGCGAGAATTTAAAAATTGTACTTCAGCTCTGCAAAATAGCTTTCAGCTTAGGAGAGTGGGGAACTCCTTAACACTTTTGGGTTTTAAGTGTACCTCCTGGTAACACAGTAGCCTCAACTGCAAGGTTTGCCTTCTCAAAGTGATGTCTCCTTACTGCCAGACCAGTTTAAAATAACTAATATGGGAGAACTCTGGTACAATTCATAAAGTCCAAATATTTTGCCAGGGATGGAAAGACATTAGGCATTATCATCAGAAGCTCTAGATATGAACCATAAACACTTCTTCTGTTTCTCTCCCAATATCCATACAGAGACTGAGCACAAAACAAGCTGTTGCCACATAATGCAGAACTGAGACCATTTTTCATGCAGCTTTGTATCCTATATTCATACTAGAACTTTACCTTTATCAGGTTACAGATGTACTATAGATATACAGACACACAACAAGCTACTTCTTACCCAGTGCTACATGAATGATGATCAGTGTTATAAAGTGAAGTTATGATTGATTTATTCTATGATAACATGGCATGGAAGGAATAATTAGAGCTTACACCACATTCAGTCAAGACAAATCTTCAGGAAGCCTGCAATAACAAACTATCTTAAAGCTTAAGACTTGCACCTGTCTTCCAGATACAGCTGATACTGGCAGATAAGGCTCAGAATTTGCTAGAAATACGTTTCTTTCTGAAAGAAATCAGCCTAAGGAATTGAACAACAATGACAATCTTTAGAAACACTTATAAATTGATAGAGAAATACCCTAGTAAATGACATACAACAGTCAGCAAGTTGAACATACCAGCAATTTAACTTAGAGATGACTTACCAAATTCCTAATTGAAAAGAACTGTGCTCATGATGCTGCTGCAATTTAATTTAGCAGGTTGTGAAATGAGGGTGGTTTAACCAACAGCAACCTAGTCTACTACATACAAACAAAGTATCATTTAACTTCTACTTACTCTGTGATTTGCAGCTTTTACTTCACAGAGACAATTCAGTGTGCTGTTTCACATTCAATTTATCAAGAACTTACTTATTTCATACAGAAATCACAGACTGTTAGGGGTTGGAAAGAACCTTGAGAGATCAGGGAGTCCAATTCCCCCGACCCAGCAGGACCAGCTAGTGTAGGTCACACAGGAACACATTCAGGCAGTTTAGGAATGCCTCCAGAGAAGGAGGCTCCCCAACCTCACTGGACAGCCTGCTCCAGTGTTCTGTGACCCTCGCAGTAAAAATGCTTTTCCTAAAGTTTACACAGAACCTCCTGTGCTTCAGCTTGCACCCACTGCCCCTTGTCCTACCACTGGTCATCACGGAGAAGAGCCTGGCTCCATCCTCCTGACTCTCACCCTTCACTTATAAACACTCATGAGGTTGCACCCCTAAGCCAGTTCTCATCAACCAAGAAAACTCCTCCTTTATCCTGACTTCTGGAGCCTCGGGGGTCTGGGGCTCCTGATGACAGTCTCCAGCAGTATACACAGACACAAAGAAGGCATTCACTAACTCCGCTTTCTTTGTATCCTCTGTCACCAGGGCACCCACCTCATTCAACAGTGGGCCTATATTGCCTCCAGTGTTAGTCGTGTTTACAATGTATCTGAAGAAGCTCTTTCTGTTGTCCTTGGCCTCTATTGCAAGGCTAGATACCATGGAGGCCTTAGCTTTCCTACATCCTCTGACAACAATCTTGTATTCCTCACAAATGGCCAGTCCCTCCTTCCATGATCTGTAGACTCTCTTCTTCCACTATTAATCTCTCTGTAACTGCCAGATTTAATATTTTTTTCTTCAAAAGCAGTTTCAAATAATTTATAAGTAGTAAAAAAACTTTGAGGGAAAGAAACCCCACAAAATCAGGTAGTACTGTGAGAGCTTACATGCGTTTCCAACCATCAGGGAGAGACATTGTCAACAAGTGGTTCATACAAAATGAGTAATACTATCTGAAACTTTCAATTTATTAGTTCTGAGTAAAGAAGTGTCACAATGCCATTCACTCTGTTTATTGAGTTCTTGGGATACAGGAACTGGAGAAGTGTCTTCCAGTCCTCAGTTGAGAAGCCCTGACTTTGTTGGGGAAAGAAGGAAAGAATCTTCACCAACTCTGACCTTTGTTATAGAGCTGTAGTCAAGGAAGTAAGAAAATATTGTGTTCTCTGATTTTCAAATAATATAAGTTTCTCTATCTTAACCAACACATTCTTTAGTTCTCAGCATCTGTATCAAAATCAAAGCAAAACCACAGGGCTCCAAATTGGGCTAGAAGGACCATGGTTCTTTTCTTTGGCTATCCATAAATTTCCTGTGTGATTTTAATCTAGTGAAATTCACCTTTTGGTGCCTCAACTTCTTCAAATTTGAATAGAAATGGAATGGTAAACCCACCTAAGGCTCTAGGCCTTTCTGCTGTAAGACATACAAGAAACGCAACACAAAACTCCGCAGCCTCTCTCATCCCTTACACATTTCTAAAGCCCACCAAACAGCCATTCACAAAAGCATTCCCATACAAACATTTCCTCTGAAAGGTCATGAAGACAGTCTGAAAACTATTTCAGACTAGAAATTAAACACTCCACCCTATTCCTTTGCAACAAAGAAATGCACCTAAAACACAAACTGTTTTAATACAGAGGATAAGTAATAGAATATGCACTTAGAAAATAAGCTTTCCAAAACAGGATCTTAACTACAGTTTTGTAAATCACATAGCACAATGCCACTCTCGTATCTCCAACTTACAGCTCCTATAGCAGTGTGACTACAAATCTACATGACCCTTACTGCATTAATTTAAAGAAAAAGCAACATGCAAAGTAGCTTTCTTTTTTCCACCTACAACCACAGCATCAAATCACATTCTTCCTTAAACACATGATTTCTTTACATTCTGTATTGTACGTGTACAAATCCTTCAATCAAAACAGTTAAACACCATAAATGTTTGTTTCATTTCCACTTTAAGATCCTTGGAAATGTTAATCCTATTAGCACCAATAGATTTACATATGAATAGTAAATTCCAGCTGAACAAAGTGAAGGGCACAAATTCACCTCACTTTCCAGTAATAGCAATGAATCTACAATTCCCAACAGAAAAAAAACAAGAACAGAAACTGTACCTATCAATGTAAAAATATAAACTTCAGAAGAAACTTTAGAAAGCCACTTGAGTAATTGGATAAAAAGTTTCTTTTTGAAGAGAAGTACTGTATAAAACTACCAGGAGCTAAAGGTGAAACAGTAATTCCATGATACCAAATATGGCTAAATATAGTAGTACTGTAATGTAAAGTAATTTTTTGGTTTAACTTCTGTTATATAAATATTTTATCTTTGCAGATTGAATACATGCTAAATTATCAAACAATTTATCACACTGCTTGTTTATAAACAAATAAGAATTTCCCCGATCATTAACTCCAGACCTTTATCATTTGTATCACATGATGTACTTCAAGCATTCAAGTTCATCAACTTGTCTTCCTTAACTAGTATAACATTTTGCTTCATCATTCTTACTGGAAGAAAATTTCAGTATCTCAATCTTTTGCATTTTAAAGCTTTATAGCAATTTCTAGAGTGTAATTAGTCAGAGTTGGCTTATATTCCCTTTTTCTTGCATCAGCTTTGCCTGTAGCTCCTTCCCTTTCCAGACATGAACCTTTCTAGAAAATTTAGAGATCTCATTTGTACCATCCCTCAGGAACCGCTAAAGATGGAGCTGTATAACGCAAACAGTTAATAGATTTGACAAATTTAACAGCAGTAGCATCACTTCAAAAAAACAAAAAACAAATAAAAACACAACAAAAACAAACAAACAAAAAACCCCATCAACATAACAACATAGTCACAAGAAATAGAATGAGAGAAGAAAAACTTGGGAATTGCTGCATGATTACGTGATGCATTAGGAGTACCACTCAGACAGCTGGACATAAGTGAGCTGTAGCCCAGAAGCCCCAAACACAAATCAGGTCAGACTGTTGTAATGCTGATAGCCTTTTCTTACCGAGTAAGTTTTTGCATAAAATCCATTTTTCCAGTCTTCTTACTAAACTTTACATTTTTTACCATATGATTATGTTTTTACCTAGGCACAAAGGAACCATGCCCCAATGCAATCTCAATGAATATTCTCTGATAGCTTATATCTTGATAATAAGCCTCTCCTGATAAAGCCACAAACTGCATATGCTTTTTAATACTCTCATTTTACTGATAACTGACAAGATATTTTGTAGTAATATTAATATATATGGATCTTATGCTTCCTCTGTCATACCCATCGGAAAAGCTGTCTGCTTACCATAGAAATTATAGTAATGAATCAATAAATATATCAACATTTGGCACTTTTATTTCATCCTGCTTATATTTCTGCAGCTCTCAAGGTCATCAAATTTTCCCTGACAGGTATTTCCATACTTCTTGTACTGACAATAAGTAGCAACTTTAAATCCACAGGTAATACTATATTTTTTCCATGTTTTTTTAACAAATCTGGTAATCTAAGCAACTTTTAACCATCTTTCTGTGTTTAACACTGCTTTACAGTAGCTGTTCCTTCTACACTTACTACAAAATCAGATCCTGTACCAGAATGTAACTTTCCAGTTGCTAGAAGAATAAAACATTATTTAGAAAAGATCAAATTATATTCTTTAAAGATCATTATTGTGAAGTAACAGTTAAGATACAGAAGAATCTCTATCTACAGAAAACATCTGTCGATGGGAACAGGAGACAAAGAATAAAAATATTAGGAAGAAAGTGTAATTGTGATTGCTTCAATTAATACTTTGTAGGAGTATTACTCTACACAAAATACTGTAGCCTAGCTATTCCCACTCTTTCTTCTATCATGTAAACGTAAAATTTCACAAACTGGATGCGCAAATGCAGTAAATTAGACACAGAAATTCAAAATCACATTTTAAAATACACCTTCTAAATAAACACCTTAATCTAACCATTTAATTTCAACAAATCCATGAGAGGTACCATACAAAAACCTCTTAGACATGAGAATAACTTCCAAACATTGTGCTTAAACTAAACTTTACATTCATGCTTTAATTTTACTGAATACATTATCCAAGTGAGATTTATCTGGTACAGAATTTTAACAATGCTTCCCCTCTAACTCCTATCACTACAATTACAGCTCATGATTCTAACCAGAAGTTGTCACAAAAACACAGATTTATTTAGGCTTAGAGGAACCTCTGGATGAACCCTCTCTGCAAAGTACAAGCAACTTCAAAGTTACTTCAGTCTACTAAAGGCCTTCCCAGACAAGGTCTGAATACTTGCAACGATGGAGACTCACTGTGAATTTTTTCCTTAAATCCCATCAGTATTTTCCTAACTACAATAGCAGTTGTTGCTTCTTTTATGGTGCACCGCAGAGTAACCTGTCTTCCATATAAATGCTCATTAGCTACTTAAAGACAAAGACAGTGTTTCATTCTCTCTGAGCTTTCTCCTCATCCCAGTAAATAAGCCCAGCTACCTCAGATTCTCCTACACTTCAGCCTCCAGACCCCTAACTGTATCAGTGTCCCTGTCACACCGACTCCAGTTTGTCAGCAATTTTTTTTTTTTTATTCTTTTTTTTTTTTTCTTAACTGATAGCACTATCAGTTAAAAATGCTTTTATGTTCTGGTTTCCGGCTGATTTTGTCTTCATGGCCCACCACATAATTCAGTTATACCTGTTTTCAGGGTATTTTGACTGCAGCTTTTCTTTTATCTTCAACCAGCTTCCGTCTCTACCCCACAAGATTAAAGATGAAAAACTTTACAAAGTTTTTCCCATTTGATGCTGCCTATGATTTACACACTTTGTCTCGTATCACACTTCATACCACCCCCTCCGTACTGTCAATAATGCCAGCTCACTACCATTTGCCTCTTTCACACCTACAAGCAAATGCTTTGGTCTGTCTTCTCTATACAAAGTACATTTCCTAGATGTACCACAAGGCCTTTGTGTTCTCCACACTGAGATTTCTTTTGAACAATATTCTCCTTGAAAAGTACAGAACACTTGCTGATCATCATACACAAGGTACAACCTCTATACCCTATTTATATAAACATGTAGATGTATGTATGTATACCCTGTTTATGTATTTTATGCACTTATATATTATCCCATCTTTCCTGAAAATGAAAGGTTACTGCAACTTTTGGTTTAGCAGGCAGTCACACAGCTGAGGTAGTGAGCTACTCTTTCACCACTTTAGAAATCACTTCTATCAGGAATAGATTTCATTATTTTCCTGATGAATCACTGAATGAATTTAGTTCAGTGCAAGAACTGTGGTCATCAATTTCTCCTCTATCCATAAATTGTCAATACTCTGGCATAGGGCTCTTCTTCAGGCCAGCTGAGCTAGGGTAACTGCATGTGACTTCCCAAAGCTTGTTGTGACTTATCTATCACAAAGTGCAAATATGCTTCTGTCAATATAAAAAACATGTTATCATACTTTGACAATCAAAGTTCAGTCCCAGAACACATCTGCTTCATATGCCAGGAAGATTTCAATTTCATTTATGAAAATTTGAGTTTTTCACTTATGAAAATTTGAGTTTTGCGACACTGAAGTACGGAATCATCCCACTGTTGTTTATATATTTTTAATTTAGACTATCCATAATACAAATGAATTTAAATGGGCAACTGTATTGTGTACGTAAACATAAAAAAACTGGAGCAAGAAGTAATACAATCAGTTGACTAAACTTAAGACTCATGACTTTTTCTAAACTACAAATCAGGAAACAGGAAAACTAAATAGAAATTAAATATACAAAACTATAAATGCAGGACAACCTGAGAATCAGAGATGCTGAGTGAAAGTAGTAACACTAAAGGTGCTGACATGAAGCAAAGGATAAAATTCCATGTAAGAGCTGAGCTGTTTCAGTGGCTTAATGCCACTGAAAGCTACTGCTCTCATAGCACTGACTGATTCATTATTCATTTAGACGAGGACAATATAGTACACAAATGGGAGGGTAAGAGTGAGATGACCTAATGTTATCCTGAAAGTGGGTACTCAACAAGAAATCTGTATTTTAAATTTCTAATGCAGTTAAGAGTCAGATTGAGAAGCAGGAAAAAGGCAGTAAGAATTTCCGTATCCCCGTTTGCTGCTGTGTATTTCCAACTCCTAAAGCAAAACCAAATGTGCCTCCTTTCCTACTACTGTTGCTACCAGGAACTGTTCAAGATGCTGTTTTACAAAAATTTTTCCTGAAATTCAATTATTCCATGTCTTATTGCATTCATCTTTTTTTAGCTCTACTCATTAGCTTCCTTCCATGCTGTCCCAAACAATTCATGCAAAGTTCAGAAGAAAATATTAATAGAGAAATGCTAAAAAAAAGTAGGATTAAACCTGCTCCTCTTGCTTCCCCAGGAGAGGGGGGGTAACAGTGCAGTGTATTAATATGAGCATTATTAGAAACAATGGGGAGAAAGTAATGTAATCTTTGAGAGCACAGGTGTGCTGAAATCTTCAGTGCAGTCTAACAGTGTCTAAAAATTCTTAAATATTACATAGTAGTAATTTACATCTGATATATGTACCTGCTCCAGATACCCATCAGCATAAAGAGTCTGGTGATCTAAAACAGGTGATTTTTTTGTTTCACTTTTTTTTGCTACTGCCTTATCAAGAGTTGGTCTGTATGAGGAAATGGCTCATTTTAAACACTATGATTCTAATGTTCAGTCCACTGTCAAACACCCTGCTCAGTCCCACACACCTGTGAAAATCCTTCAGCTATTCTGGCACAATCCTAGCATTATCTGTACCTCTGGAAGGTACTTTTTTATAGAAGCATCAGTATGACAAAAAAATTGTGTACAAAACTGATGTAAAGTAAGCTGAATTTAAAATAAAACCATATACTACATCTACAGCAAAACAAAGACATACAATCATTTTAGCATCCACTATTCAAACAGACTTAGGTCATCCAAGAATTTCTGTTCTGCAGAATCTACCTTACACTGCTCTGCAGCGCAGCAACACAGCAACACTGCAAAACTCTGACATTTTCACTGTTACTACTGTACAGAAAAACATCTCAGACATAAGCAAGTAACTATTGCTGCAGACTGGGAAGTCAGCAAATCTGCAACAATCTCTATTTTTATGCTGTACTACAATAACCCATAGTGGTCTCTGGAAAAGCAAACCAAACTCAAACTCCACCTGATGTTTCACTTGCCAACAACCCACTTGCAATTAATTGGAAGAAAGTTTTGATCTCATTAATAGACTGACTGAAAACAACTCACAGCTGAGGTCTGCAACATCTGTGTATATATAGATAGTTAACCCATGACTTAAAATACATAGCACCCTTTGAACTTAACCTTCACTGTCCACTGAAGAAGTCTCACTTTGTACAGGTTCCTATTTCAGATATTAGAGCAAAGCTCTTCTCTGCCTTTAATTCTATTTAGTGGACAGCCTGACCTCCAACTCCAAATTATGCATCCATACCTTCAAAGCAGCAACAGCTTCTGAGTGAAACTTGAGTTTCTGGCAATGCCTCTAAGACTGTCAGGTAACCCTCCTCAAAAAGCTCGATGACCCAAGATGATTTATGAGTCACAACTATCAAGTCTAGTAAATATCAGAAAATAAGTAGCACTTTCATGAAGAGACAACTACAGCCTAGGCTTTGCAATATTTCTCAAAAGTATTTGTGGGTCCTGCAGTCTTGTTCACTGGTCTGTCAAGGATCAGAGAGCTGTCAGAGTTTTAGAAGGTGTAGGCAAAGATGCATGTTCAAAATAGCATGTGGTACACTGGGAGAGGAACTTGACCTGTGAACACTGTAGGTAGTTATTTCCAGCCTTTAGCAAAGTCTGGTGCTTGAATGAACTAGAAAGGCTTCTACCATGACATCATCTTTGTATAACTCTCTTATGTATTTCTGGAAATTAACATAATGAAATTAAATGTAGGGTCAAATTTACTGAGAAGAAGCACTTTCAAAGCCCATAACTTTGTATGGGTTGAAGGGTTTTGTTTTGTTGCTTTTCTTCTCCTTGTTTACATGGGGTAATACTGTACATAAAACATGCAATCTGAAAGCTGTAGTATCAAAACATGAAAAAAACATGGAGATGGAAGTCATAAGAAACCTATGAAAGAGAAGGTTTTCTGCAATTCATTGGTTACATGGAGATCTTTGCAGGAGTAAACCCAAAAAGGATTTAAAAACAAAGGCTGCTAAAAATAAGCAAAGCAAAAATATTTGCTGAGAAGAACACTGTTCTTAAAATTGCCTCTAGTATTTTGCTGTTACTAAATGCACTTCAAATTTTTAGCACTAGGACAACTTCAGGTGCAGTATTTTTCTCTATTACTCTTCCTTTTCTTAATAGTGAGAAGCCAAGGCCACGTCAGTTTTTATACTATTCACAATCAGACACAGATCTACTTGAAGCAAAGTTCAATTAAGAACAGATCACACTTTAGGTCATGTCCAACACAAAGGAAAACACCATTCTTATCTAAAAGCTATTCAATTAATTTTTTTCTTCAGTTACTTCTTACATTTGTAACACTTGTTTGTGTTTTTAATCCTTCTGAAAAGCAATTTTGTGCGTAGGTCCTCCGAGAAAGATTTCCCTCACTTTATCAGTTTCAACCAGCAGCTGTTTTTGCTGAGAAATTATGAGTAAGCAGTTTAAGTCAGTCTTCAGTTGTAGAAACTGAGAATCTTTAAGACTGTCTCAATCAAGGTATTAAGGTATTATTTGTCTAAAGTATAACCTTACAAAGGAATTCAGTGAGACCTGCTAAATAAATGGCAAATCCAAAGTCAAGTTCAAAATACATGGTTAAGGCAAAGCTCACTCAACAGACTGTAAGAACAAATTCTTTAAAAATATCAGTTTATATGTAATTTCCCAAAACCAGTGTAATGTAATACTGGTAGTTAACTTTAAAAAAATTATTAAGGTCTGGGAAACTTTAGAAGTTACATAGCTTTGAGTTTTTTCCTTTTATAATAACACCATCTTCTACATCATCTTACCATGTTTTACTTGCTTGTTCTTCAAGCTGGGAACATGAAAAGCTAAGAACTCAACACTACACAGGTAATGTGAAGTCCAGAGAAATGCCATTACTTCTAATACATGACTTGTGACATACAATCTACTCAAGGGCTTTATACATTCAGCTGGATAGACAAATCTATAGGAGGGGGAAAAAAAGTCACTTCCAACACACTGAGACATATCGTCCATAGTTTCAGAGAACATAATGAAAGAGAACTGACATCATACTGAAATAATCAAATATTCTGAAAGGCTATTTTCTGGGAATCAGAAGAGACTTTTTTGTATGAATTATAACTTGACTACCTGCCAGCAGCAGGTTTTTTCCTGCCTTCTACTCAAATTGGTACCAAAAGCAAAGGCCTGCACATGGGTGCAGGGCAATCCCAAGCACAAATACAGTTTTGTCAGAGAATACATAGAGAACAGCCCTAACGAAGATGATCAGAGGGCTGAAGCACCTCTCCTCTGAAGACAGGCTGAAAGAGTTGCTGTAGCTCACCTTGAAGGCTCCAAGGAGACCTTATAGAGGCCTTACAGTACCTGAAGGTACAGGAAAGCTGGGGAGGGACTTTTTTTAAGGGTGTGTAGTGACAGGACAAGGAAGAATGTCTATAAAGTGGAAGAGAACGGATTAAGACTGGATATTAGAAAGAAATTCTTGACTGTGAGGGTGGCGAGCAGGTTGCCCAGGGAGGCTGCAGATACACCCTCTCTGGAAGCATTCAAGGCCAGGCTGGATGGGGCCCTGAGCAACCTGGTCCATGGGAGGTGTCCCTACCCATGCAGGGGGTGGGAACGAGATGACCTTTAAGGTCTTTTTCAACCTAAACCATTCTATGTATATAAAAATGAGGTTTAAGAAAACAAACACTGTAAAACTAGAAAATTAACAGAGGACTCCAGATTCCACTAGTGTTTTTCTCAGTTAAACTCCTACATATGAAAATTTATTTGATAACATGATTTAAAACAAATTCAAACCTCCCCAGTTGGGAGGGGACACAGCTTTTTCAGCTAACCCCAGCAGGCCAAAGCGATAGTCCATACCATACCATGTCATGTCTAGCATATAAAAATGTAGGGAAGAAGGAAGGGGAGATATTTGGAATGTTGTCCTCCCAAGTATTTGCTATCTATGACGGAGACCTGTGTTCCTGGAGATGGCCAAACACCTGACTGCCAACAGGAAGTGATGAATAAATTTGTTTTCTTTTGCTTGCATGCATGGCATTTGCTTTAATTATTAAATTCTTTTCATCTTAACACTCAAACTCTCACTTTCACCCTTCTGATTCTATTCCCCATCCCACCAAGAGGGTATGAGCAATCAGATCTGTGTGTGTTTAGTTTCTGCCTGGTGTTAAACCATAAACAGCACTCTTCCTTACTTTTCCAGTTCTAGATAGTCAGAAAATCACAGTCCTGTACATCCACTCTTTCTCACTACAACTCAACAATACTGAATAAACTGTCTTACTTTTAATAACTTTCAAAACGCCTACTCTACCTATTGTGGAGAAAACATTACTGTTTAAGTAAACAAATTGACAAAAAAATATCCAATAACTATTCAATAACTTAGGATTGTGTGTGCAGTAAGTGTGGTCACTCCTAACAAGCTCCCATACTCCAAAAATTAATATCACATTACCCACAGAAGTTTGTATTATGCTTTTTATGCTCCCCAAGTAGTATACTGCCAAACTTGTATAGCTAAGCTGCCAATTTTATACTACAAGAAATAATAATATTCAGCTATAAAGTTATACTTCATTGACTACAATAGCTGACTTACAATAGCAATACCTAGCTGACCTTGATATAGTGACTGCACATACAATATGTTATTAAGGGAATTTATATGTACCAGTCTTGAAGATGGGATGCTGTACAAACACGTGATCATTGTCCTGTCACAAAGATCTGACCAAAAAAAGTGCAGTAGATGAGAGTTATGGATGAGAAATGAAAAACTGAACAACAAACATCTTAACCCTCTGTCTCTTGAATTTTCTAAATTTATACCTGGTAAACGAAGAATTTTTATTTCCTGAAGGAAAATTTTAAAAGTCCACCCTAGTGTCAAGACAGATGAGCCTCCTCCAAAAGTCTTATTCATATCCTGTAACCTCTTACTAAACCTGCCTATTTAGCAAAACATAAAGTTATCCATGAGATCAAAGCTGTCTATGGCTCTCTGAAGTGGACTATGATAAGATCTAGGAATTAACAGGAAAAGCAAGAAGCACATGCAAGATCTGTAAGACATCTAGCAGCTCCTATCTAACACATGTACCAAAAGAGAAATCATTTGATAGCCAGAAGTTTAGAATTCCACCATAGAATACATGACCCTGTATAAAGGGTCTTTTAAACCCACCTCCCTTGTATAAACTACAGGGGAGAGACACTCTCTCACCATTCTTGACCACAGGAAATGATTTATGCAGGTCCTCTCTCCCAGACAGCTATCTATTAAACTGAATGATTTCTTTTTAAATAGAGCATTTCACTGAAAACTGCCATTTGTCCAAGCAGACATGGCTTAGAAAATGCTTCAATTTATATCACTTTATTTTAAAATAACAGAAGTAAGACTTTGCAGCTTTATATCATGACAACATTCTTAAAATAAAGCACTTCAATTACATTCTAATTACAGGCTTAGCACACTTTGATTTCTTTTCCCACAGATATCACTATGTTGTTTTCAAATGTCGATCTAAGTATTCTCCTGACATACCTTTTCCAGAAATTTCAGAGATGCCATACATTTTTTTTATTTTGCTTTGGAACAGACTGCTGTAGAAAATTGTAGAACGTACCATACGGAGTATGGTACACCAGTTCACATTGCTAAAATCAAAGGATTCCTCTTTTTTTAAAAAAGTAGGGTATTTAAACACTAACAACAAAGAAATTCAGGAATCTAAGTCTCAGTATAAGAGCAGCTTATTTTGGTTTAGTTAATCCTGCTTCCAACTTCTGTTACTGAAGTATTCACATGGTCTTTCCAAAGAGTATATTCTATTTATGTCACATATACAAGCTCACTTACAAAGGCAAGGAGATAATGAGGTTGACAATAAAAACTATGACAAAAAACATACACAGTAAAAGAAAAAAGTACTCTTAAAACTACATCTTCAAAGAAGTGACTGGTAATATCTCAGGATACTACTTCTGCATTCACTGGTATATGGCAAATGTCTTCATTATTTATTGAAGTTACACCTTCCAATTTGAGAAAGCTGATCATTCATTAATGACTGAAATAGCAAAACCTGCATTTTTCCATTTGTGAACTTCATTTCTATGAGTTGCAGATATTATTTTATTGACGAAATAAAAACGCACGTGCATCCTATAAATACATCTCCAAAATGAAAACCGATATGCTAAAATAAAAGTGAAGCACATCTTAGGCCAGGAATACACTTCCAAGTTAGTCACTGAACTGCCAAGTTAACCATGTCATGGGGAGATGGGAAAGCCCAAGAACTGCTCCATGAAGGTTAGGTTAGTCCTCACAGGATTATGTAAAAATGATTCACACTGAACCCTTCCACGCCAGTACCCAACCCACTGATGTTCTGCTTATCTTTAGTGTTCTCCAAGCACTTCACTCCAAATGATGACCACCACTACTTCCTAAGGATCTAAAACTTACTACTCTAGAAAAGAGAGCTAATTATAGCCCTCTCTTTCTCTGAAGCTTTAATACAAAAGCTTTTTACTACATAATCCAGATAGCACTATTGTTCTGGTTGTTGCTAAAGTAAAGGTGAACTGTGGTCCACATGCTATATACAAACAACCAAAACTGACCATGCTGATAAATCTAATTAATAAATAAATTGAAGACTACATTACTCAGTCATGCCTTATTTTTTAATAGACTTCACACTGCTGCGTTCTGACCTTTTTATTTTCCTAACATGTTGAACTGCAACAATTTGCAAAGAATTATTCATGTTCTACAGGAAGGTGATGGATTTTAAAATGCAATTAAGTTGCATTTTAAAATAAATAATAATAATATTACCTATGTTGAAAAAAACTTAAAACCCCACCAAAACTGGATCATTGTCACTGGATCTTCTAATTAAACATTTTAAAAAGATCCTAAAATAAGAGCGACATGCATTTCAGGTCATAGCTGTTTGCTGAACATAACTCACTCGAGAATTAAAATGAGTATGTACAAAGCAAGATGTAAGCCACCATACTGCTGTAAATAAATATTTGTAGGGTAGTACCTCTGAGAAGAACTAAAGCTGATATTTGCAGTCTTCCCTGAGGTGCAGGTGGGTAACACCCACCTTTTAGAGAGGTAGCTCAATCTTTCCAGAGTGAAATATTAAAATTATTTCACAATTCACAGGCTCATTTCAGAAAAGATTCTCAGTTCTATGCAGTTTTGCTTCTGCAGAAGGAAGAGAATCAATATTGCTTTTTTTCCAAACTGGAAGTTATTTTAGCACAAGGGAGACCCAGAGGCTACTCATCTTTATGGGAATATTCTGGCAATACAGAAGCATTAAATATGAAGCATGATACCCTTCTAGTTTCTTTCACATGCCATTTCAACTGAAACCAGAAACAGTTGAAATAGACCAGCCCTCAACCATCTTAAACTTCCACAAAGACTGACATATTCACTGAAGGAGCAATAAGGAGTAGACAGTTTGCACTATTGGATGCCAAGGCAGTTACACAGATAGGGATATTGTCCTTTCCTAGCCATTCACCCAGGGCATCAAACTACTGAATTTCTGTCCTGTTTTCCAGTAGCCTAATCACTAACCTGTCACTAGCCTCTGCATAAAACACAATTGAAAGGAGAGGAGGTAAGTAGCAGCAACAAGATACGTTCCTGTAGCAAGAGGCTGTTCACCTCAAAAAAAAAAAAAAAAAAAAAAAAAAAAGTAGTAACTTAAACTCTTCACATTAAACTCACAGGACCCTATTTCACCTCCCCTATGAAGATAGGCGGAGGAAGCTGGGGTTGTTAGCATGGATAAGAGGAGGCTTCCTTAAGTGGAGTGCCCTTATAGTGTCCTGCCAGTACCTGAAGGGAGCCTAAGAAAGCTCAGGAGGGACTTCTTGCTTGGGGGCATTGGGAGAGGACAAAGGGCAATAGTTTAAAATGTGAAAAGGGGAGATTTGCGTTAGATACTAGAAGGAAATTTTTTACTGTGAAGGTGGTAAGACACAGGAACAAGTTGTCGAGGGAGGCAGGGGAAGCCCCATCCCTGGCAGTATTCCAGGGCAGTTTGAATAAGGCTCTCAGCAACCTGTGTAAGTGCCCCTGCCCATGGCAGGAGGGTTGGATCTAGATGATCTTCAAGGTCCCTTCCTACTCTATCCATTCTATGATTCTATAACATGATCCAGGGACACATGTCAATTCACACTCCTTTTTCTCTGTAACAGTTACCATGGGAGACCATAAATTACAGCATGCAGAACCATAAGTGGCCTTCCCAGGACACATATTTGATGCTATTGGCTGCATGCTTTGGTACAAATGGTAACATTTGTCTGAAACACACATTTATACTGACAGTAGTATGCTGTGTAGAACTTAATTGATATCTCACATAAACAAAGTCATTTATCTTGTGTTTTACAGGTTCATATTACAAGGAACTTGAGCTCCCCCCACTGCTAATCATTCCTACTGTTTACTCACAACAAACATACTTTTCTAGATCTACTAAGACGGTGGCTGTCAAGTAGTCATTTATTATTTCTGAGAGATTCTAAAGTAATTTTTTAAATGTAACTGTGACTTTTTTCAGTTTATCTGAGCTATTAGTCAATGGTACAAAAAAGCCTTTAAAAAAGGTGATTAAAAAAAAAATCTTTCAAGTTATCTGAAGCTAATTTATACCTACATTAACATACCACTGATATCTGTATTACTAAGCTACATAAGTGATTGATTCATTAAACTGTGCTCCAAGTTTAGAAAGTGAGTGTGAAGAAATTGCAACAAGTGGGAGCCTACTACTACAGGCCACAACTCACTTCCACGCCACCCCTCCATAATCCAAATAATCTTCACCTTGCAGACATTCATAAAATGCTTAAAAATTCTTATGAAAAACCCCCAACATAGCCACAAAAAAATTACCAAGTACGTATGACAGTAACATTAAAGCCACTGTTGGTCATAATAGGATAAATCTGATCAACCAAATCATTATATATTTAAACAAAAAATGCTTCTTAAATAGTCTTGCATGCAGTAAGAATATTTAGTACTACAGTCACTCAGTTAAGTGAATAAGTATTTTACTGTATTTGAATACACTAGTGTTTACAGACTAAGCTATTTAAAGTTCAACTGAAATTCTAATTCTAGAAAGCAAGTATGTTGATATCTATCAATGTCAAGTAATTATACCTGTGTAAATCCACTGAGGACTGTCCATTCACACAAGTGAATGACACAAGTGTCACATTATTTGACAAACAGTTCTATTAATGAACCTGTTTCTAACTTGATTTACAGGATATTTATTCATCATAAGAATATACATGAAACTAAATTGACTTCTTTCTGTCAAGGTGAATGTAATTTTATTATCAAGGTGAATGTCATCTTAGTAATAAGTGCTGTTCCGCAAATTTAATGTCTTTTGTAACTAATGCTATTTCTATAACTTAAGTATATCTATATTCTAAGTGTTCCTTGCTTTTCATTACAGAATAATATAAACATATAAACCTCATGCGGATTTTTTTTTACTCATCATAAAACTGGTAAGGTTTTTTTGTTCTTGTTTAAAATAATTATTTGCTTGTATCTACAAAAGCAGATACAAGCTTTTTTGTTTATGTTAACATTTAACAAGATTTCAAAATTAGAGTACTTTAAAATGAGATATTTCACCCGTTTTGATCCTTCTTCCCAAAACACTTGTGCAAATATGCACAGCAGTATTTAGATGCAGGCAGGAGACCTTCAAAATTCTTCTATTAGACAAATACTGTTTCCTACCAAATGCACATAGGGTTACATGGAGTCTCAGCAACATTGGGCAGGTTGATTAGCAGACTCTCAACTTACTGCACATCACCTGACTTTCCAGAATTGCGAATACACATGAAGCCCATGAGAAATTCAAACTTATTCAGCCTTGCTCCTTAGCCAACAATGAAACAGGGTTAAATGAAATCAAGTTACGTGCAATTGCCCCAGGCTACATATGCACAACTGAACATCCACTGGAGCTGAGCATGCAGTAACTTCAAATGATCAGGACTTAACAAATTATGTTGAATCCCCAGAAGTTCACCTATAGAGCTTTTCAGAAGATTTCATTGTCTAATTATTTATCAAGATGTGATTAAGAATTTGCCTAATAACATCATATGTCTCCTTTAAGCCTAAAAAAGGATTTGGCAGGAAAAAACAAATATTTACAGAAAAAGAAAGAACTATTCTGCAGTCTGTTAATATAATACAAACACTTAACATGGCATAAAATTAAGTAAGTAGCTTTAGTTATTTTCTCCAGGTTGCACACTAAGATTGTAGCATGATGTGAAAACTCATAATGTTGATCTTCCAGTATTATGATGACTTGTTTGTGTAATGGTATCTAGAAAGATACAGAAAAAACAGTCTTGAAACCAGAGCATTTTTAATTCCAATTTCCTCAAACACACAAATTATATTTTCCATGGTAAAAATAAGTTAGTTATTTATGTAGGTAATAGTTCTAAACTTTACATCATGCTCAATAGAACCAGAGGGAATTACTCCAGTGAGAAAATATGCAGAGCTATAACTCTTAAGTAATCTTTTATAATAGTCATCCTAAAATGCATAGTGTGCTCCTACAACTGCTTTAACAATTAGTCACCTAAACTATCACCAGGAAAGTTCACCTACATCTTTACTTAAGCACATGTCAGGACTGCCACTATTTTTGCTGAACTAAGCAGCTCAACACCTAAGCCTGGCACTTTTCTTCAGAGTAGGAAAGTCCAGCATATACAGGCCTTGAACATGCCAAACACACAAAAAAATTATTGCTTCACACTGTGCTTCACACACCACATCCAACCCTTCACTCAAAATCTCTGTAGGGCAGAAAAAGCACACTTGCTCAGGGTATCAGACACACAGACTCTAAAATCCACCTCAGCAGCAGGAGGTTCAAACACACATTTGTCATTATCCATTAGAGTGTTTGACTGGCTCTAAGGTTTTCCTCTCCTCTTGTCAAAGGAGCACTACATCACAATGCAGAGAAAATTAATTGGAACAGAGAAAAAGCCTAAAAGAAAGAATATGATTATCAAATAAACTGATTTAAACTCTCAGGAGGTAGAAATTCCTCCCATGTTTCCTGTCGACTAACAAATGTGGATCCCTTACTCAGCACCACAGGAGTTGTGATTTCCATTTTGCATGCTCATACATCTCAAAACTTTTACTGACACCAAAGGTCTGACCTGTTCACACCAGTGAAGTCCCTTTTTGATCTCCAGTTCCCTTTTTTTTTTGATGATGTAGACATCAAGATTAAAAATTTTACTTACTGCACTGTGGCAGCTGGTTTACAAGGCAGTGCTTAAAAAGATACTTCACTAAATGCATTTCCATATGTTAAAATTCATATAATTAAAAACGTTGAAGACCTGACAAAAAAAACCAATTCTAAAACAGAACACTCAGCACAGAAAAATTGACATCAATAAATATTCAAACATTATTTTTTTGTTTATTAACTCAAAACTCAGGCTAAAAGATCACATTTACAAAGTCTATCAGAAGTTATTAAATGCCTCTTGCACTCAAGAATTCTGACACAGTCCTTGTATTACGTAATTGTCTAACATTTCCCTCCCACCTCTGGACCCAGCCTTCCTTTAGCTTACAGGCGGGATCTGCTCTGGAAACAAATCAGAAGCTATTCATAAGGCTGTAAGATCTGTTGTATACATGAGTCTCCGACTTCAAGAGAAAATGAAAGAGAAGCACAAAGAGAAAGAGGTTACAGACCAGATAGCAGGAAACATAAAAATGCAACTCTTGAAAATCTCGTTCTATTTATATTACTAATGGTAAATATTTTTATGTTCCTTTTCTCCTGCATGCTTCAAAGACTAATTTGAATAAGCACTGATTAGTCACATTTGTAACCAAAATTAGCAAAATCTGTTCTAATATTATCACATACATTATGATGAATAAAACCCCAACACATTAATTTAAAAGTCAGGTCCTACGGTTGCTCCAGTTAGACTTCTGGAGATATAAAGACCAACTTTTGCATCTCAGTTCCCAACTTCCATGATTACATGCACTCATCAAAAACATTTTAAAAATAAGTATTTGTGAAGCATTCCAATACTGCAATAGATGCCACAGAAAAGCCTGTGAGGAAATTAAGAATTCTCTCTCTGGAGCAGGCCTTAATGATGTGAAGTGATTAAAGCAAAGGAGTATGCACTGCACACCAAAGAAAAATCAAAATCATAAAAGATAGGGCTGGAAGAAATCTCAAGAGCCTACCCCATGGTAGAATCAACAATATCTAAGGCCAATGACTGGAGACATTAATAAAAACTGTTGTGTTTTTTAACAACAATCAAGTTAAAGACCACTCATTCCAGTCACTGAAACAGTCATCCTGTCATTAGGAGATAAAAAAAAAAAAAAAGTGATGACCACAAATGCAAACTATAAAAGTAATCTGAACAACAGAATTCCCTATCCTTTGCTCTTGCAGGAAGTACTACATTTCTGACCTTTTTTTTTTTTTACTATGCAATTTCTTCAGTTAAAAAAACAACCACGCAAAAAAAGAAAACAAAACATCAAAAAAACCAACCAATAAAACAAAAAAACAACTAAAAAAAATAACCAAAACAATTCAAACAATGAATTCATATGTGAAATAAAGCTTCTTTGCCCAATCAATCCTTGTTTTGTACTTCTGGCTTCTCAGGCAATTTGTTCTTCCCCTCTCTGACCTCTCTCAGTATGTACTTCCCATTTATTCTCATCCCTGAACTGCTTCCCTTGACTGTACACCCAATTCCAAAGTCCTCTTCTGTCTTGGCTTCTTGCTAAAACTGTTTTGACAACTCCTGTCGCTACTAAAGACACCTGTATCTGCCCCACCAGCTCCTTTACCCAGTCCTCATAGTTCAGTCTTTACTTTCTCAGGAACTCCAAGCTCCACCCTCTTCCTGCCCTTCAAACTCCTATCCCCAATGTAAATCTGGTTCCTTTCCACCACTCTTCTTCTCCTTCAGGTGTTGACCCTTGCAGCCACCTACAAGCTCAGTTCTTATCTTTTCCAGACTCAAATGAATCTGCACTGTGGGTAAGCAGGGAAGGGTCACCAAGTGCAGCCAAGTCGGTACCGCATCTCACTGCTCAGAACCTTGGGAACTTACTAGGGAAGTTCCATGTTGCACATTTGGAATTTTTAAACATTAATGCAAACAGTCAGACAATTCAGATGATTTTTCAGACATTAGCAACTTGCCAATTTTTGGACATGTTTTCAAATGGCAATTAAATTCATATCTCCAATGCAAAAAAGTCACCTCAGTCTCAAATTCTACATTCCATTTCCAAAGAATGGGGCTGTTCCAATTACTTGAAGAAATAATTTCTAAACATTTTTTCTCTATTTTAGCTTTAAGCTCCATTTAAAAAAACAAACAAACAAACAAAAAACAAACAAACAAAAAACAGCCAATAAAGAACAGTCACACAGCATGAAAGTTTTCAGCACAACTGACTGAAGTTTACTGAAGTCAGAAGCAAAATCAGTGCCTTGAAATAGTACACAACAGGAAACCAGGGAGAAGTCACTACCAGTCCTACCTACATAAAACAAGTAGGGAACAACATGCATTCCTAAAGTTGACTAGTAACTCTTAGGCAGCATTTCAGCTGCTTGTAACTGCCAAATTTGAATAGGACAGGGATACACTCCATTTCTTCTATGTTGCAGGTTATGCCTCAACATGAATTTTGTAAAGGAACTGCCAGAAACAAACAATCATCACTGAGCATGCTAGCAGAAGAAAATCCATTTCCCATTTAAAAAAAAATATTTTAAAAAGAAAACCTAGCATCCATGTAGTAAGAAAACAATCATTATCTCCTTATTTGGAAGTACAAATTAAAAAAAAAAATTCTCCATGCACTTTTAATTTTCTTTTCTGGGGAAAAAAAAAACAAACCAACTCCCACACAAAACCAACCAACCAAACAAACCCAAAATCAAACCAAAATAAAGATAACTTGATTTTAGATCTTCACAAAAGACTCCCCATGAGTTCCCATCACAGTTGTATTAGAGTCTTAGCAAGATTTTCCTCCCCTTGAGACTACAAAACGCAGGCTCCAAATGATTTCTTCTACAGACATTGAGGTAGCTGCTGTCTGTAGCATCTGAAGAGGAGGGTCTACATTTGTAGCCCCATCCTTAATATCTAGCAATTATTAAAACAAAACACTTGAAAACAAAATTTCAGAGACTAAGTATTTGTGGTGTTAGCCTTCCTGAGTACAGGGTCAACACAGAGGACTGTCTGTAGGTGCAAACAAGAGAGCTAAGAGTTGCACCATCACAGACACATGCTTACATTCAAAGAATGTGATAAATTACATTACAGTAAACAAACAAACAAAAAAAAACAGAATGGAAAAAAGGTTAGTACCATAATACTAAACAATCAAGTCTGAAGAAATGTTTTAATTGCAACTGCTTACACCTACAGTTTAAGTCCTTTGTGTATTATGATAGTAATTCATTAAACTATCACATACTATTTTTTTTTTTTTTGCTATCCACAGGACCTCTATTCCTATTTGTCACATGACATACATGTCATGAAACAAATCTGAGTTATAGAGTAAATGAAGGTGTCCCGTGTGCGATGTTACACTATTTCACTAAGGAATTTGGATACAATGTAGTTAACACACACAACTGATTACAGTTTCCCATCCAAGAGATCTTTTACTGGAAACTGCCATTTACACAAATCAACTCTTCTTTAAAAAAAAACAAAAACAAAAAAAACCCCAAAAATAAACGAACAAACGCAAAACCTCACACCTTAAAACCTCAACATTTAATTAGCAGAAAACTTCTATCACAAGACAGAAAAGAAAAAAACAAAAAAAACAAAACAAACAAACCAACAACAACAACAAAAAAACACCACAAAAAAAAGACTGAGCACTAATTGAGCACTACTTACTCTATCTGTTCCATAGTACACTCACACCAGAGCATGCAACTTTAAAGGTAATGAGGCAAAAGTAGCCAAGCAACTTCTCTGCCCAATACAGATTGCAGGCATTTGGTGCTAGACTTCCCACATCCCAAAAGCAATGCTCTGGCTAGGAATACACTTAGTAAACCTCAGAATGTTGCTGTCCGAACAGAGCCATACAGCAGCTGAACACAAGTCAGGTAAGGCTACGATACAGTCTGACTGCTGCAAAGGTTTCCCTTCCACAAGTTTACATCAACTGCAACAACAACCAGTTCAGGAGGCAGTGTTTTACCCCTAACAGCCAATAACCAAAGATTAGGATATTCTCCAGGGTTGCTAGCTCCTGCTGGAAGTTAACAGAGTAGCATTTTTAATATCTATAACCAGTATTGCAGGCAACCTTGGGGGATTTGGGTTATTATCTAGCTGCTGCCTCTTTCTTCCTGATAAACTTTGAAAGATTTTGTTTTCTTTGCAATATGGAAGGTGGTTCTTTTCAATTTTTCAGGACAGGAAAGCTACTCTTTTCCAGCTGCTGGCATTGACCAAGACAGTTGACACTCAATAGATGTTAAAGACCACCAGGAAAAATCCATTCCATATTTGTTATGAATTCAGCACAAGAAACAATGAAACTGATACTTCAAAAAGCAGTGCACTCAGAACCGTAAATAAAGTAAAAGAAAACAATGTTATGAACTTGCTGTAAAATGCTGAAAAGTAACCCTAAAACTCAAAAAAATAAAGCACGTCAAGCTACACAAAAATTATAATCACTTCTAAAACTCATTTTGACTCTGTTTCAGTCTTCTGTGTGTAAAACAGAAATAATAATTTACAATGTGAAAAAACAAAGTTTTCTAATACTTGTGAAGTGCAGCTATTTATTTTGAGATAATTCCTACGAATTAAGGGAAAACACTTCAACATTCATGAAGGATTCAGATGAATACAGCAGGTAATAAGACAACAGGCTGTACACTGAATGACTAATATTAACTGTGTTGTAACAGTGTAACTGTGAGCTGGCATTTCCCATGCATCATATGAGGCACTGAATTGGGACTGTGAGGGTAAGGGGGAATACAGTAATATAATTATAGGCCCAGTCTATGCAGAAGGGGGCTGGGTTATGTTTGTTTCTGTAACCTTAGTCTGCTGTCTCCTTACCCAAACCCCTTACTTTTGCAGCCTATAGACTTTTCTGATGCCATTCCTCTAAAACATATTGCTTGTCTACACACACACACTGCTATAAAAAAAGAGGTGCTTCAAATATAACCAGCACAATAATCTGTAGTACCCATCCATATAAAAACTTCAAGATCTCCGATTGAAAAACTAGTTATAACCAACTAATACAAACACTTAAGGCCATAAAAATTAACTCCTCTAGATACTTTTTCTGATTTTAACATGAGAAACGGTCTTCAATGTCTATGGTTTTTGAAGTTATTTATGTAAACCCAATAGTCACCTTCAAGTACAGTCTCAACAACCACATTCAATTTGACTGGAATTCCTTTTAGGTTTGTACATACACTTGGGCCAAAATCCTTTATCTCCTCCCTTTTGCTAGTGAGATTTTTCCATAGTAAACAGTAAGGACAGGAAGTATAACACAAATCGTAGGTCCAGCACAATCTCCAGGCCAATGTTAAACCATGACACTCCTCAAACAACTTCCTCACTCCTGAGGTGCAGAAGATGTCAATATAAAGCATTTCTCTCACATGTACTTTGGGGGTCATGACCAGCTACTGAGAAGTATGCTTGTAACACTGAGAAGAGAAAACAACAAATATAGAGGAGCTATATTTGCTAATAATAGGTTTTAGAATATGACCCTTTAACAATTTTCATTTCAATAACCCTTCTTTTTTATAATTAAAAAAGATCATTATCGCATTGGGTTATTACCTGTGATACAAAGGTATCCAATTTAAAGCATTTTTGTATCTTTGTGCAACTGAATGTTACTGTTGATGATGCAAAAACAGAAGCTGTTTTGCTTTCAATAGAAGAAAACTGCTTTTCTTCTAACCTGTACTGCTTCTAACAAAAGCATAGGAAAACCAAGATTGAAATAAGCAGTATCCCACTGAAATGGCCATTTGGTTCAAACATTTTTTCATGACAAAATGTTTGAACAAATAGCTACCCGTATATGCACAACCCACACCATACCTCCCAGATGAACAAACTCTAAAGCTCATATTTCGCAGTTCATATTTTTTGAATTAAGTACGCTCATAATTGTCCTCAAAGTCTCTAGACATTCATTTATATTATATACATAATTTTTGGAAAGAATACCTTTCGTAATTTAGAGACTGAATTCCTTTCCTAGGTCTAGAAATTTTTAATAGAAGTATATTCCTTCCTTCTAGTTACAGCAAATATCCACTAATTTTGCATTTCTTGTTTAGTCTTTATGAAATTTTGATATAAATGCAATATAGCGACTTTAACACTTTGTAATACAATAGCCACATAAAAGTATCTTGCCACTACAGAAAACTTATTAGATTAATCCCTGACTCAAATAAACTTCTACTTTGACTATTTTTCATCTAGTATCCTTCAAAATACAGTTCTACTCATACTGCATTTAGGAATAAGGCTACAATACCTTAATAGTCATACAAACAGATCAACAAAGTGGTTCTATCCCAAGAAGATTGCTATTTATTGCCTTGATTCTGGATGTAGAATACGTGAACTCTAAAACTCAGAATCAAGTTGCAAAGGCCTACCTGTATTCTTACCTAGCATAGAAATCTGCATAGGGTTTTAGTGACACAGTTTTGCTTCTCTGATCCTGTTCTGACCAAATGGAAAAAATCAATTATTCTACTGGTATGCCTGTTCCTATGCCTTTATTTTCAAAAACTATAAAAACAGCTGTAAAGGGCAGCAAAAGGCTTTAGGGAAATATATATATTTTTTTTTTTTTTAATAATAACTTCTGGTAAAACACTTAAGAAATGGAAAAAAAATTAAATAAATCCTGTGCACAGTAAACAAATTCAAAGTAGTCAAAAGTATAAAGTAAAAAATAACAGGAAAAAAGTATTTTGCTCTTTCCATTAAAATAATTTTTGCAACTAACATGTTCAGAACAATGAATTCTGTATTTCTATACCATTAACAAAATAATTACATCATCTTTTGGAAGCTAGCTGTTATGATAAACACTGGACTAGTATAAACTGTTAACATTATAGAAAAGGTAGTCTGAAAGTGAGGAGAGTCCTGCTTCACACACACACACGCACTCATACTCTTTACTGTGCTAAAAAACACAGCCTAATCCAAAAATTAGTCATCTTATAAACTTTTCCAGGCTAAATATTCTTGTATGCTAAATACATTTTTCTGAGATAAAAGAAAATTACAACTACATGAACTAGGAAAAAAGCAACTAATTCAGCACTAAACATAAGGCTCAGAAGAGCAAAACAAGAAAACTAATTACAAATCACAGACAGAATCTTAAAACTTCCCTCTTATAAATACTCCTGGTTTTCACATCAGGAAAGTGCTTGCTTTCTGCTAAAAAAATTACAAATGCATGCTTTCTGATTAAAAAAAAAAAAAAAAAAAAAAGGCATCGTAAACACAACCCTGGCAAGATAAACTTGACAGGAACTACATAACAACGATAGCTCATTTCCTGTTCATATCTGGTATATTTAAAGTAAACCTCCTTAAGTTAAAAATAAGTCAGAGAAGTTGGTTACTGCTAGCTTAGCAAACCCATTTTTGTTAAAACGAGAGCGGTTTTGAGACAGACGACGAAAAAAACTCTTAAGTGCTCTTGTCGCTTCCTGATGATGAAAACTACCCAAGAACTACAACTACTTCTGCACAGTCCTTTCTTTCCTGTAAAGCAGAGTTACACTCGGCCCCTTCGCATGCTAGGGACCAAAAGGAAACAGCAATTTTGCTGCTACACACGGAGATAGGGACACTTAGAGACCACTAGTGGCTCCCTCTGCAATTCACAAAGTTTCAAAATAAAAAGCTGCTTTTTCGAAGGGTAAATGGTTCCTCTCTCAGCACGTAGGCCTGAGGCCCTGTTGCAAACAGTGTCTAACAGGACCAGGCAGCACAAAGACAGGAATGGGAGATTAGTGGGAGGGAAGGAGGCCGGGATTGGGGCGCAGCAGGATCTTCAGGCTTTTTAAAATTCAAACTGCTCCCTGACCAATACAAATCACGGACACGCTACTGACTACTACAGGGATTTACAGCATTAAAAACATGCATTCTACGTGACAGCTATATTAACTTCTACCTTTTAAACACGTAACAGGACACTAGCAGGTACGATAGCACAATTCTGTTGTAAGACACTAAACACAGCATACCAGAAAGCTACTGTATTAGATACATTAACCTCTTATTATTTCAACAAATGTGCCTGAACAACTAAACAACCTGCTGAAAAATAAACAAATTATGTAATGTTGGTACTTGCTTGCCATTTCCACATTTTCCTTCCCTATGAAAGATGAAACTTTCCATCTTCAGATTTCCCTGGATTATGCAATTTTTGTAGTATTTTTATTAGATCACAGGATGTCTGTTTTAAATTTCAGTTTTTAGTAACACTCTCAACTTGACCTCACGTAAGTCTGAGATTTACTTTACTGTAAATTAGCTACCACTTATTTATAAAGACCTGACACTTAATCAACAGTCCTTTACAAAACATATTTGACCTGTTAAAATGACACCTAATTACATATTCAAACATCATGGACACAAACAGCCAATAACAACCACAGGCTCTCACAGTGATTGGGCCTGACAAGAAAGGATGACACTTTTTTAAGCATTCCTCACTTTTCACTTAATTAAATTTTATGTGTGATTCTGAAGTACTTTGATTAAGATCTCATCTTCATCTTGGTCCCCTACACGTCGCAAACATAGCACTTTACACACAACCTCCCTCCTTTTTTTTTTTTTTTTGTTTGTTTGTTTGTTAGGAGCAAAAACCACAATTTCTTACGAATTTAGCACCTACTCCTTTAAACGTATACAGTAAATAGACTCTCAGATTGTGTGGAGTACCTCGTACAGTATGCTTGCCTATCTGTATTTCCTGGGTATGCAGGTGTCCGTGTTGTGTCAATCACCCCACAAGAGCTAGTTTTATGCTATAAATATACTAAGTGATTAACACACTAATCAATCGCTCTATTGCTTAGCAATTAAGCCTCTGCATATTACAAATCCATATACATTCGAACTTCTGAATGTTCAGAACGCAGTTTGTTAGAAGGGAAAGGCAACAGCGAAGAAAGGAAGTATTTTTGTTCCTGGGTATTTACATTGTCTCTCTTCCCCTATTCCTCCACTTAGTCCTTCCCCACTTCAGAAGGCTGTCTGCACTGGGACCTTCCTTCCTTGCCCTGGTGAAGTTGTAAATATGGCAAGGGATCAGTGCACATTTGCGGCTAATTGTATTGTTTCCTCCTCCTCTCCGGGTTGAGGCCTGTCACTGAGAAGCCGCTTCGCCTTTCTAATCCCCGAGCTGGAGTAAAGGCGCTGGCCGGCGGGCCTGCGCTCTCCACCGGGCCTGGGCCTCTCGGCAGCCCGGGAGGAACCAATTTCCTCCGCCAAACCCGAGCGACCAGGAAGGGGCCTGCGAAATAAACACCTCCGGTTGCCACTTACTCCCTTCTATCCCGGATAACAGCTAATCCCCTCTGCTCCCGGCAGTGCTGGGCCGCCTGGGCTGGGAGGCCCGGCCCGCTGCTGGCGAGGGCAGGGAGGGGAAGGGGAGACAAGGAGGGGGGAGGGGGGGGTTACCTGAGCAAATCGGCGTCTGAATCCAACGAGAATCCGAGAGAAGGGGAGAGAAATCCGCCCCCCTCCCTCCTCAGAGGAGCCGCCGCCGCTGGGCCGCCGCCGCCGCCGCGGAACAGGAGGAGGAGGGGAGATAATATAACAACAATAATCCGGGCCGGGAGGGGGGCTGGCTCCTCTTCCGTCTCCTCCTCAGTGCAGCGAACATGTAGAGCCGGGGGGGTGAGCGGCCGACACAAATCCCTTCCCCCTGAGCCTGCTTCACAACATCAGCACGGGCCGCGCCGGGCCGAACCGGTTCCGAGACACACTCCGAGCAGCCGGGGAGCCGGGGGGGGGGTGTCCGGGGGGGAGGGAGGGGGGGGGGGGGGAGGACAGCGCTGCCAAGGGGCCGCCGCCGCCGCCGCTCCCTCTGTGTGTGAGTGCGGGAGGGCGGGGGAGGGGACAGCCTAGGCACGGTGAGTCGGTACCGAGCGGGGAGGGGGGGGTAAGGGGAAGAGGAGGAGGGGGAAGGATCCTGTGTGTGCCTCTCTCGATCCCTCTCAGAACAAAATGCCGACCGGAAGTGCAGCTGCAGGAATGACTCCCTCCACCGGCGCCAAACACCAACGGCCTCCCCCTTCCCTCCGCTGCCGCCGCCTCCTCCTCGCCCGCTCCCTCGCTCGTTCGCTCCCTTCACCAGCGCCGCTTCCGCCGCCGCCGCCGCCACTGCGCCGCTCCCCTCCCAGCGCCGCCGCAGCTGGAGCGGCTGCCTCCGCCTCGCTTCGCCTCGCCTCGCCTCGCCTGGCGGCGGCGGGCACGGCTGAGCCTCCCCTGCGTGGCTGTCTCTCCCCTTCCCCACCCCTTCTTCGGCTGCCGCCTGAGTTTCTCTTTATTCGCCTTCTGGTGTGCGGAACGAGACCGGAGTTTATGCTCTAGGCCTGCGCTGAGAGGAATTTCTTCAGCGATTTGTGAAGAAATCACCGTACGAAAAAAAAAAAAAAAAAAAAACCAAACAAACAACAACCCAAAAGCAAACAAACAAACAAACAAAAAACCTCAGACCGAGAAAAAAAAAAAACCAACCAAACAAAAAAAAACCCCAAACACACACGTTTGGGGTTTTATTTTTTACTTCCCTATGGATGGTGGGGAGGACTGCAAAATGCCGTCTCGCTGGGGGCAGACCTAAAAAGGCGCCTTATGAAGCCACACAGGCGGCATTCGCCACCGACCCGACCCAGCGGGTCAGAACCGGGACATTGGCTGGAGTGACGGTGGCTGCTCATGTCCGGCCCGGTGGGGGCACAGAGGCCGCGTCGCAGGAACTGGAACACCCGATGCTGAAAGCGGTACCGGGGCGAGCGATCTCCAGGTGGACATACCGGAGTGGAGTGGCTTTTAAAAACAACATTTTTTTTTTTTTAATCTTTTGGAAGAGAACGGGTGTGGTGATGTTCCAGCGAAGGGATCTTCGCCTGGAGGCTGATGCTCCCTACCGCCACCAGTTTTAGTGGAAATATTTTAATTGTGGGTTGTGGAGCAGTGTTTGGAGAATGTCCTAGTCTGAAAGATTTTTTTGTGTTCCTCTGTACAGGTAAAACCATGAGTAATCGTAGCACAGGATAAAAGTGAAGTACTTCTACCCGAGAAATTAACTATGTCTTTTCGTACTCACGTCGTTTTGCTCCTCAGTACCTGGAGAGAAATCTCTTAATTTCCAGAGGAAACCTTGCTTCTCTGTCGACTTCAGGATTCAGCCATACATCTGGACAAAGCTGAAAACAACCTGTGACACATAAACAAACCCCTTTCAGCTCGGGATGGTTATTATTTCCGCAAAGGGATAATATCTTACACAATGCACTTGAATCTTTCCAAGTCTTAGTATTTCCTGAATAATGTTCTGCCTTTAATTCAGATTTTAAGTGTCTCTTGCAATCTTAACTTCTTAAACGTGTAATGTCAGATGAATCAAAATTCAGTTTACATCTGTAATACGTGTTTTTGTTTGAAAGTACAGAAATGAAGATGGCATTGGAGAGTACAGTAACTCAGTACTGGAAATACTAATATCTAATGGGTAAGTGCTCATGTAAGTTTAATGGAGACAAAGTAAACTGAGCTCTGAGAAGAATGTATTGCATACCTTTGTTCCAACTTAATATAAAAGTTCCCGATCCTATAGTTGTTCATGCATTTACAACTTCAGGTTACCCATTTGAAATAAAGAGAAATAATTAATACAGTAAATGACGTATGTTTGTAAATCTTTGCACTTAATTCGATACAGTGCAATGCTATAATGCCTCAAGAGGGAAAACATTTATCTTTTCTTGATAATAAATTAAGTTTAATCGACTGCCTCTTTGGAGTTTGCATACTCGTTTGTATGTGGACATACACATTTATGAATTCCCAGGAAAATGTGATTCTAAAGTTACAAAGGTGTCCCAGGAATACTACTTAAATCTGCTTCTAACAGATTTACAGCTCATGTTAATAGTCTTTCTGTGTTTTTAGTAATTTATTTATAAAACTTTTTTTTTCTCCATTGGTGTCTGCATGTAAATAAAATATAAATAATGAAAATTTGCTTTGCAAATGCCAAATGAGGTTTAGCCAGTAAAAACATAATGGTGAGACACATTCTATTTGATTTGTGTTTCACTCAGAATTTTGCAGTGAGAATGTCACTGGACCATTTTACGCTTTAAAAATCTCATTCAATTAAAAGGATTTGTAGAAATTCTTATTTTGCCTGAGTACTATGATGCTATTATCTGCACAACGAAACAACTCATTGAAGTCACTTATTGTTTCAGGAGGTGGTGCTATAACACACACAGTCCTGTTTTGAGCCAGGACAGAACCAGTTTTGCCTTTAGTAATTTTACTTTTGAGTTAGTCCTCTTGACATACCTGAGCAAATTCAAATTCACATTTTCTTTTTTCCTTAAGGGAAATTATTTTTTTTTCCCCACGGGGTATTGCTATGATCCACTTTTAAAAGGAAAGATCGAATTCTTGAACTGCATTCAGACAAGAGCTTCCTTGTATTCCTGGGTCCACCCCCAGCAATTTATTTCAGAATGGAGGCTCACAGTGTTCCTAAAATATACTTCAGCGTGCATGGAGCTCATCTCATCATGCCTAAAAGGGCCAGAAAAGGGGTTAAATCGAGTATTTCAGCGTGTCAGATGAAAACATGCCAAGATACTTTACACCTTGCTGGTGTTCCAGGCCTTAGTCATGCGGTGGAGGTAGTGCTGGTCTGTCTGGGAGGAGCTGTGCAGCCACACACCCATGACTGGCAGGCAGGGAAGGCTCTGCCGCACTGAGCAATGCTACTGGCGGTAAGGAGGAGGGCAGAACTTTATGAATTCCCCAGATATGTCCACACCTATAATCCTGACAATGAACTGCAAATTTCAGGGTAAAGCTTTAGAACCTAATCCTACCCCTTTTGATGTCGATGGAGAATGTGTTTTGCCCTAAACAAATGACTGGGCTCCCACTACTTTATTTGCGCAGTCGATTCTTCTTGAGACTGTTTTTTGTTCTTCAAAGAGTATTTTAATGCGACTTTAAAAGGCAGAAATTAAAGCTCTAATTGCACACAGGACGGTTTTAAAAATTTATTTCTCCAGAAAGTTTCACAAAATCTGTGTCAAGTTATAGGTACTTCTCTTGCCATCGTGCACAGCTGCCTACTGAGATAAGCTTTCTAGATCCAAAGACAGTGCACAGAGTCTGTGCACTCTTGAAAACAGTGAAGAGCCTTCTTTGCCCTCTGTTGACTGTGATGTTAACTTCCCTGACAGCTCCATGTCATTATTCAGCTTCATAAATTATGGACGGCATGTAGTATTAAATTAAAAATATACCTGGCACCAATATTTTCTTAGAGTATGCTTGTTGCAATTTGATTTTTTTGTTTTTCGTATGGAAGAAATGAAAAACATGTTGTGCTTTTCCATTTTTGTCTCTTCAGGTATGGTACATACAGGTACCTGTCATTTTAACTTGTTAATGTGATGGACAAACATTGTTATAGCTTACCTTTTAGTAAGTTGTAGATAGCATTTCTGCCTCTATTTAATACGATGTACCAGTAAAAAAAAAAATATATATATATATATATACACATATATATTTTGTTTAATAATTTAAAATAACTTTCCTGATTTTTTTTTTTTTTAAATCATGCAGTCATTAGCTAAGTATTCCAACTATTTAGGACCTGGTGGTGAAGCTGGACTCAACAGCAAGTAGGAAGAATGCAATAGTGAATGCTGTATGACAAGCAATCTGAAGTTATATTCTTTGTATTGACTTTAGTTCACAGTAGGGTCCAGTTCTGGGCCCCTCAGTTCAGGAAGGAGATTGAGGTCCTGGAGCAGGTCCAAAGGAGGGCAACCAGGCTGGTGAAGGGATCCAGCACAAGTCCTGTGAGGAGAGGCTGAGGGAGCTGGGGGTGTTCAGCCTGGAGAAGAGGAGGCTCAGGGGAGACCTCATCGCTCTCTACAACTCCCTGAAAGGAGGCTGGAGCCAGGGGGGGTTGGGCTCTTCTCCCAGGTAGCTATCAGCAAGACAAGAGGGCATGGTCTCAAGTTGTGCCAGGGGAAGTTTAGGTTAGATATTTGGAAAAGATGCTTTACAGAGAGGGTGATCAGACATTGGAATGGGCTGCCCAGAGAGGTGGTGGATTCTGCATCCCTGGAGGATTTTAAAGGGACTGGATGTGGCACTCAGTGCCATGGTCTGGTAACCACAGTGGTAGTGGGTTAAGGGTTGGACTTGATGATCTGAGAGGTCCCTTCCAACCCAGCTGACCATATGATTCTGTGATTCTGTAGCAAATAACAGAGCCATGTCATTAATTAGTTGGGGAATATTCACAGTGAGATGTAAGCAACCTAATCAGATGAGCCCTTCATTGGTCCAGTAAAAAAAAAAAGCCAAGGAAGCCTGCAGGCTGAAAAATAAAGTATTTGTATAGTTAAACTTGCTGCAAGCTTTCAACTCAAAGTTGACTGCAAATTTTTTTAAAATTTATTGTTTCTGGTAAGCCACATGGCGGTAGTATTTTTTTTTTCCTTCTAATTATGAAGCATAGTTTACCAGCATGATTTCAATATGAAATTAAATAATACTTTTACATTTTTTCTACGTTACAAGCTTGCACTATCTCTAACATACATGCTCAAGAATGTGCTTCTGTTTGTATGAAGACACAATATGAATCCTATGGTAGGTGTATCTTACAAAAGGTATACTTGAGAGAAACAGTTTTCTCTGGAGCAAAAATTATGAAGTCAAAGCTCTGGTACCTTCACTTGAATATTACAGTCAGTTATAATTGTGTAAGGCATAAGGATTCTGAATAAAGTTAAAAGATAATGTAAAATGTAATTTAGACTATAAAACATATATAATAATAAATTAATACAGTATATAACATAAAAATAGATCATTGATGGATTACTCTGCTGGCAAGTAGACTGTCCCAGTATTGTTACATTAGGGCCATAAGAACAAACACAGTAGCAGTTGCTTCTACAGTTACACATTGTCATTGAAAAAAAAAAAAATCTGGCTACCGATGTGGAATGTTTCTCTTTTCTGTGGATTCACCAGTGGTAAACTTCAGAAAGGAAGCAGGTACCATTCTTGCTATAGCTTCATTATCTTACCACAAATTACTTTTCCTTGTTTTTGTTTGTTTGGTTGATTTGAGGGTTTTTGTTTGTTTGTTTGTGTTTTTTGTGTTTGTTTTGTTTGTTTTATTTGAGCCTTACGTAACTCTAGCTTCTCAAATGTCTTGTGTTGGATATGTGGGGAAACAACTTACTGTCTTATTTTAAAACAGAGAGAGAATTGCATGTCAGTTACGTAAGAAATCCTGTGCAATTTCATGCAAGAGCTGTGAGGGTGACTAAATTATTACATTTGGGTAATTATTTTTTTTTTTCCAGGTGTAAAGATAAATCAATATAGCTTCATGGGCGAGGCCAGCTGCTCAATGTAGACATTTAACTTCTGGCAAAGGACACAGGTTAAAAATTTGCCTTAAGGACTGTTGTACTCAGTGGAAGCTGAAAGCCATACTGTTACAGATTAAAGAAATCTAATACATCATATCATGCTTTAAATGCCTTTCCACTCCATTTTTTGTGAACATGCCAGTAAAGATATTTAAGATAGAGATATGATTATCTAAATAATGTATCTTAGAAAAGTTTTTTTGGCTTTGGCTTTTACAAACCGCTTCTTTTACATAAAGCAGAACTTTTCCATTTTTCAGACAATTTATATGTAGACAGTGTTTACATATAAACTAACAGGTTAAACATGCCTGCAACTGTTCTCTGTCACTGAGGCTGGTAGCCTCATAATGTATCATGCCTGTATTATTAAACTCTTTTACTCTTCAAAACAGGATAGTCACATGCATCTTCTGCCTTTTGGGAATGGTTCCTGACTCACACTGATGCTCAAACTGTGTCCTGGCATTTTTTTGGAAAGTGCTAGCTGGCATGCTTTCAGCTTGTGCCAAGGTCTAATCAACATTTCAATACACAGCTTTTAGACAAATGATTTCCCGTGTCCATTAATGTTTTGTTGTGGTCTCATTTACGTTGTATTTTATAGGCAAACCTAAATCAGCCTCCTTGAAGTAGATAGTAGATTAGCCAAAAGGAAGGTAAGACAGAACTGTGGTTCTCCACCTAGAGATAAATCATGTTTTTATTTCAAAGTAATTCTTTGTTGAAGCAATTCATTACTTAAACATGTCAAAAACATGACAAAATAAAGTTGACTCTGAAATCTAGCTATCAAGTTAACTGTTTGTTCACATGAAGACATTTTAGGAAGTTATACATTAGCCTTCCAATTAAGAAGGCTCAAACAGCTTTTGAACATGCAACAGATGTTCCTTTTTCTTTTAGTCATTTTGTGTCCCTTATGAAAGGATATTTCAGTGAGAACAGGAACAGAAAACACACATTGTACAATAAAATGAAATAAACACAGGACTCATTAAATTGTGGCTGTCAACAGCAATTTGTAATGAAAATAACAGTGCAATTTAGTGTTTTTAAGATAAGAATGGAAAATGAGTAGAGATAAATTATACATCATTAGGTATTTCCTGAATGCTGATTGTTTTTCTTACTATTCCTTTTTTTAAAATAAATTCAATTTTGCAACTGGACACATGTTGGCTCAGCATGACCATCGGGACAAACATCAGTCCATCTACTTTGTCAGCACTTCACAAAATGTGTGAGTGCTCCATTAGTAAGCTAGGAAGCAGTATTAGCTTGTCACAGATTTAATTTCTCACAGACTTGTAATGCCATGCATTCTGAACCTCAAAGTTTTTAAAATTGTTTTTCTAAACTTTTGACAGGGACAAGAAGTGGTTCAGAAAATGGAATTGTTGATCTGGAGAAACTGCGTAGGTTTTTACAATACTACAATACAATTAAATACAAATAAATGTCTCTGCCTGAGTGGTGCAATTCAGCTGCAATATTTAAAAAAAAAAAAAAAAAAAAAAAAGACTGGAAGAAGAATATACCTTTTAGAAATGGATAGCATGGAATTCTCAAACAGTCATAACTTAAAAATCAAGTCAATGTGACCTGGTTATGAAAATGTCGTTTAGTGTATCATGATGTATTTAGATTGTAGTTTTTAATGTTTAAATTTCTGTATTTTTCCCTGCTCTGTTTTAAAAATGTTACATGACTTCCCTTAGGTTCCCTAAACATAATTTATCTCTGAAGGGAAGAACCATATAGAAAATCTTGGCCTGAGATATGTACTTGGAGAAAAAATAGGGTGTGCAGGAGCACTTTTCTTAAATTTTATCGTTAAGTGGAAGTTATTTACAAATCTTAACTATAATGAAAGAACACCATTGTGTACAACATTTTTAGTTTATGGTTTTGAATTACTGGTGGAAAATTTTGTAGACTTGCCAACTTTCTTTCCTGTTTTCCTAGTCAAAATTGCAATCCAGTGCAAGTACTCATCTGAAAAATGATACAGTGGCTCTCTGAGTCTGCATCATGTGTGCCGGTGTTTTTCCTGATGGTCTCCACCATTCAGGTGGCTTGTTAACCACAATATTGCCATTAGATAAAACATATTCCAACTACTTGCCCTAGACAGTGATCTTTAAACATCATTGGAAGAAGTAGTTAAATGTTCTGCCGTACATGGGTACCTGTCACCACCCTGAATAAATACTCGTGTGGGTGACACACATTTTGTTGGGTATTGGAGGATAGGAATGTGTGAGACAAAAGATGTAAACCACCATAGAAACAGATGAAGAGGAAGCCCAGAAACCCATACACAGACCTGAGCAATCACTGATAATATAGCTCCAAGGAAAACAGCAATTTTCAAGATGGCCAACAACCAAAACAGTCTCAAGACTTTCATGGTTTCAAAGGGAAAGAATATATGCACAGTCTTTATAGCATGCATCAAAACAGCTGATGCCTTCATATATTTTTTCTGGCAGTCACAATGTCAGCCATTCCAGTCAAAGCAGGTAAGAATACATTTTCAGTTTTAAATGTGGTTGCCATCTAAATAGATCCATGCTTTACAATAACCAGCATTCAAAATATTAATTTTCCTGACAGGAAAAAATACACACACACATCATAATATATTTTTTACACTTTCATTCACTACTTCTTTCTCTGAACTTACTCATTACTTTCATTACAGTTCCATTGCTGTTTCCCATAATTTCTAGACTTGTGACTCCTGTGTTTACTCCAGGCTACACAAGCAATAACTCTCTTCTTGTCAAAGTCCTTGTTTCTCCTGCATGTCCTGGGCAATGTTCTGCTTTTCTCAGCCACTGGAGTGTGTTTTCTCTAATATTTTGTATTTTTTTCATTCTTACTTGGTCCCAAAGATAGACACAGCATATGCAAGTCCTTACTTTCTTTCGTTTCTTGTGTTTACCCTTCACTGACAAAAATAATCCTGAATACGAATATTTTTTTAATTGTAAAGAACCTAAAGGCTTCAAAACAGGATCTCTCTATAAGCAATGATCTTACTGTTTGGTTTTTTTTTTCAGGTAGTCATATTTACAGATGAGTCAAATGTTCATAAAGGGAGAAAAAGAATGTGCTATGTGTTTGAGTAGATGGTGAATATAAAAGCTTCTTGGTGGGTATGCAATTTTAATACTAGAGGAAAGGTATATGTGTTTGAATAATCTGTTGGTGAAGAGATTAATTGTAAAAGCCATGCTATAAGATTTATATTTAAAGTATAGCATAGCACAGAAAATATTTACATGAAAATACTGATTCAAAAAAATTCTTATATTTACAGACTTCAAAATATATTATAAAATTTTCACACCTAGTTTCAGATATTTAATTTTGACTACGGAGTGCCAATGTTTAATTTCATTTTTTATTTAAAATGTAAGTGTTGGGCTATTTTTATGATTGTTAATAACATAGCATATTTCTTATGCTATAAAAACTTGGTTATTGCCTTGTAATCTTCATAACTACTGCAGTTGACTGTACAGCCTAGTTGTGTATTAAATAATGATGTACAGGTTACGTATTTTGATGTTATATTAATCTGAGTTCTTTATAAGAATGCAGTGCCATTAACAATCTGTCCTATACCAATACTAATAGAAGTCTGAGGTGTTAACAGGTGTTAATTTTTTAAATTTTTTTTTTTTCAAAAACTGGATTCATGAAGGTGTATGCAGCTTTTTCTGGTCCATTTGGATTTTAATGGGAAGCATCAGGTTTTATTTATTTTACAGAGAGTCAAGATATTCTTATGAGCCCCTTGTTTTCTGAAACTTCTCAGTAATACCAGCTAGAACTTGAAACTGAGAAAAATGCTTAGTACTCCTATATTGCTGATGATTAACTCAAAATATAACATGGCCTATGGGGGAAAGAGTGTCACATACATATTTTATAGTATTCATGGGAGGTTTTGTTTCATTATTATAAACACTGTGTCACGCAGTGTTCTGATGACCTTCATAGTGTTATGAAGCAGTATAAAACTGCATAGTTGTTCAACATTCAAAATCTATCAGAATTTATTATCCTTACGAATTACTTACAATTTTGTATTCTTCTTGTTCCATTAATGATTTTCCCAGCAATAATAAAAAAAAAGTGTATATTTGAAGACTTTTCTTACCAGGCCTCTACTGGGTTTGCCCTCTTCTAAAAGCAGTTTAAAGCTGTGTATATGAGACTTCCTTATGGCTGGTGTTCTTCACATGTAATAAATATATTTTGTCCAGTACCCCAAGATTTCATTCAAAATGCTATATGTGGGTACCAAAAGGCCTGAAATACAAAATTTCACTTGTAATTTCAGAGAAGTTATACAGTTATAATCATCTAGCTATAGGAATACAACTATATGTTTAGGTGGCTATACAACAATAGCTAATTATTTCCCTTAGGAATACATTCTCTTTTCATCTGCAGAAATTTAAAGGACAAGTTCTTAGAACAGTGTACACTCCAAGCAAAATGTTACGGTACTATTAATCTAATAGTTTTTCTCTAGCATTCACACTTCCCTTTGATTGCCAAAACACACTGCAAGTTTTTCCTAATTAAATGCTAGTTATGTGTTAACATAGACCTCAAGGGTCTGGATTGTTAACTTAGTGCATTTAAGTGCTTATTTATGCACAAAAACAAGCAGTGAAGAAACAATGACTAAAGCAAACTTCCTGGTGCTGTGTCACCAGTGCACCCCAGGGGTTCTAACCACTAAGGTTACATGTAGTTGAGTCTCACCTATTTCTCCAGTTGAGTAGACTCTCTCTATATATTGTAACCTCAGTATTACTGCTGGTACTACTCAGCTGGTACTTAGGAGTAATTGGACAGAAATGTTCTTATTAATTCTACAGCAGAAGATACTGTATTAAAAAACAGTTTGGTTTCAGAAAGCCGACACCCCTTCTATTTACCTACATTTATACTCCTTATGTTTTTATTCTGTTTTTCAGTTTGCTTTAAAGT
Organism: Phaethornis superciliosus; assembly: GCA_023637945.1. Lineage (NCBI taxonomy): Eukaryota > Metazoa > Chordata > Aves > Apodiformes > Trochilidae > Phaethornis > Phaethornis superciliosus. The sequence goes on from JAJQWJ010000004.1 coordinate 59,835,397, forward strand.
TTCAGTTTCTCAGAGGCAGGTGGATTTAGCATTTTATAGTTGTCCGAGAGGCACTGCACATGCTTGCAATTCTACAGAAATATTTTTATTATAATGGAAAACTCCTCAAGGTTTCTCACTATTCGCTACTCTTGAACAAATCATTTCAGTATAATTTCAAGTGTCTTCCCTTTCCTTTTGCTTAGGTACAGATAAAACAACCTGATTTGTCACTTTCTTGAGAATCATGGTAATCTAAATCAAGGAAATCACACTATAGTAGCAAAAAGTAATTTTTGTACAGGCTGACGTTTCAAATATGTCCTAAAGAACACAAGCAATCTGTCTAGGATGATCCAAAACACTGGTGTGACCAGGAGAAGCCCCGCATGCCTCAGCGTGTTCCTAAGAACTGCCCTTGGTGGGTCCCAGCCACTCAGCTCCTCTTTCTCAAACACTTGGTATGAAATCTGCTGGAGTTATTTGTATTTATGCTCATGACTCTGGTTAGCCAAGCCTGTTTGCTAGACCTCAGATTATTATTTGCCCTAAGGAAAGCCAGCGGACTCCTGTTATGAGCGGCACCCCAGGATGCCCCTGTGGTGGCTGCTTCCCTCACCTTTGTCACTCCAAACCCCTTCATGGAATGTCAGGTTGGAAAGGACCACAAGCATCATCTGGTCCAACTCTTCTAATGTTATCATTTATAGGAGATGTCTCAGCATCTCGGTCGAGCTGAGACTTGAAACTTCCCGAAGTGGGGAAATCGACTTCCCCTGGGAGACCATTGCCATGTCTGACTGTCCTCGTGGTGAAAAAGTGTCCTCTTGTATTCAGCCGGAATCTCCCCAGGAGAAACTTGTGCCCGCTGCCCCGTGTTTTGCCCCCTCTTTGTAAGCAGGGAGTCTCCTTGCAGCCCCACTTTAAGTACTGGAACAGTACTTCTGTCCCCTTCTCCCACCACCGCTCCCCTGCCCTCCCTTTCTTCTGCCAGACCCGTTCAGGTAAACGAGGCCAGTTATGAGCAGCCACTGGAAGGGAAAGCTCTGATGATGCTGGAAAGAGAAATCGAGGTGGAATCAAATATTCCCAGAGAGCCCTGCCCACCTCATAACACGCTCCCGAGGCGCTGCCCGCCTCCGCCCTCACCCCGAGCTGCGACGCCGGCCCGCCTGCTGGGTGGAACCTGCCCAGGGAGGGAAGAGGGAGCTGACCTTGTGATTTTACCTCAGGTTTACTTCTTTTAAGTCATAGATCCTCTCCTTGTGCTTTATAGTGACTGCTTATAGCTCTCTTTCGGAAACTTTGTCAATAATTTTGTAGCGAATAATTATCGATGTCTAAGGAGGTGCCCCCTTTCCCGAGTAATGGAACAGTCCCCTGGGTTCCTGGGCTCAGACGCTCAGCTTTTAACTCCTTTTATGCCAAATTTCAGCATTCCCCTGTAAAATGTTATTTCTTTCAGACACTTAGGTCCCGTTTCACTCTGTGGTACACCTCAGAGAGACCAGGATTGTAAGAACTGTCTCACAGAGACAGTGTGAAATGGGGGAAATGACTACTGACAATCAAGATGGGCTTAAATGCCGTCACTTAAAGTCACCCAAAGTGTTTTCTTCTTAGTGTTGTGGGAGTATGTGACAGTGCTTAAGGACTGATCAAGCAAACTATTTTTTTTTTCTTTACATTTTTGTGGTTTTCCAGTGGAAAATTTGAGGGCCCTGAGTGGCAGCTACCTGCCACCCCAGGTCAGCAATCTCCCAAGGGACTCCATGGCCCTCAGTCACTGGAAAGCAGTTGCTCCTCTCAGGTGAGCTCAGACAGCTTTCAGAATTTTTTTTTTTTTTTTTCCCCCACTCTTGAGCAATAACTGAGGACATGGCGGATTCCTGACCTGAGACTGAGTTCCTAACTTGAATTTCTTATTTTAATCAGTTAGGCGTCTATTGTAAGATGGTATGTGTTTTGATATATTCTTTCCCAATTGCAATTGCTGGGGTACTAAAGGAAAATGTAGTAAATGTACTTTTAAAATTAATGTAATGTGAAGTATTATTAGAGTTGGATTTGATGATCTTGAACATCTTTTCCAGCCTTAATGACTCCATAATTCTATGATCATTTAGATGAAATTTCTGTTTCTTAAAATATTCCTGCAATTCTCTATTCCTGTTTTCTCCTAAACTTCAAGGGGTAATTCAATTCCTCAAAAAGACTTCACTTATCCCAGACAGAAACATGTTAAAAAATAATAAAAATTCAACTTAATGCTTCTTATTCTCTTCAGCCTCTTGGCTGCATTGAACACCAGAAAACCATTTTCTCTTTCACAGGTTATCTCCTAGGTTCACAGCATTCAATCTCCTTAGAGTTTTCGCTGACCTTAGTGGCTGCAATTGAATATCTTTCTTTCAGTATTTTTCATCTCCGACATATTTTCTAGATCAGGCTTCCTTGTTTGAACCACTGTTTTTCTTTCCATTCTTTCATTCTCTAATTCTCACAGAGTAGTGTTCTGAATCACATAGAACTATAGTAATAGCCACTGACATTTTTTTAGAAAGAAAAGGAGTCATATAGCTTAAATTAGATGCAGAAGAAAATTGTTACTTTTATTCTAGGTTATTAAGGCACATGCTGGAAATAGTAAACATGTGGAAAGAGTTTCAGTAGAAGAACTTCTGCAAGAAGTTTGTGTCCCCTGCTCTACTGCAGGAGAGTTTTTTCCAGAAGCATCCTAAGTTATATGTATGGATGTATGATTGCAGCACCAGGACAGCTTAAGGCCAAGTAAGGTGAGTTACTTGTGGTGGAGTCTGACAATTCACTAACATAGGTATCATATTTCTCATAGAAACTAGGCATTACCATATTTAAATTTATTTCAGCCAGATGACTTCCTGTCTGAAAATTAGTTTGCACATTTGGTTTATATTACAACATTAGCTTTCTAACCTAGAATGTACAAATAGTGTACAACAGCAACCACAACCATTAAAAGTAAAAAGAGAAGGAAATAATTTTGCAAAACAACAAATATAAATTGCAAGACCTTTCCTAATACAGTACATGTGAGAAATGTCTGCTTTAGCTTAGAGAACTCAGGTAAGTTTAGAAAAAAAGGTAAGCTAGGACACTATATTCACTCAGTGAATTTTGTTGTTTGCTTCTCTTCAGTCAGATGTAGAGCTTTCCTTTTCATGTGAGGTAGTCTTGGGGGCACTGGAAACTTCTGGAGTGATGGTTGATTCTGTTTGCCTCCTGATACCCTTCTCCAGTTAGACTCATGAAAAGACCTCTTTACTCTCACACTACAGCCTTGCCATGGCTATGATTCTTTGGAGTTCACTTTTAGATCCACAGATTGTTTTTCTTCCTTCAGATATAAACAAGAAAATAATACAAAGCCTTTGTTTCTATTCTAAACTGAGTCTTTCAGAACAGCTATAAACCTTTCTTTGCAGAAGGCACCTTGACTGTCTTTAGTTGATATTTCAGGTTGTCCATATCAGTGCTTTTTGCAGTGCTTTAAACTGCATGCCCACCATGGCATCTGTCAGCTTCTGTTCTCATGAGAAGCAGTTCAGTATTAGGATTGTATCTACAACAAATATACACTTTAATACTTTAAATCTACACTTAAAGGATGGACAATAAAATAACCCAGACCCAGTAAAATTTTCAGACTAAGTACCATGTACCTCTAATATCCCTGAAAATAACACAATACTTTTTAAATTTTAGTTCTATTGAACATGAAAGTTGTCCTAGATCACAATTTTTTCCTTACCAGGTGATTAGAAATACTGCTTTAAAGGTGCAAAAAGGAGAAGAGATGTTAGAAATCTTTCTCTATTATGTCAGTTTTTACCCCAAAGGCATATTTTTCATTAGCGTGTTCTTCTTGTCCTTGTTTCAGGGGTTGAACCCTGAATTTTGTTGATCCAAATATGAACGTTGTTTTATTCACTTAAATAATCACTCCAGTTCTGTGGCTCTTTAATTTACAGGAAATCCATTGATTTAAACTGAAAGAGATGAGATTTAGATGTGATACTGGATGTGATTCTGTGAGGGTGGTGAGACATTGGAATGGGTTTCCCAGGGGAGATCTTTATGTCCCATCCCTACAAGTGTTCAAGGCCGGGTTGGATGGGGCTTGGATCATCCTGTTCTAGTAGGAGGCATCACCAGTGCAGGATGTTTAGAACTAGATGGTCTTTTAGGTTCTTTCCAGCTCAAACCATTCTGTGGTTCTGTGATGTTTAGCCGAAGGTTACTCCAGGTAACAGGGAACAGTTTATCATTTTTAACGTCCAAGCATGGAATTTATGGCATCCAAAAGTATGTTGATTTTTTGAGCCCAAAATGGTAAAAAGTGATATATCCAGAGCTATGGCCCAGGTTTGGTTTGGTTTTGGTGTTGTTGTTTTGTTTTGTTTTGGTTTTGTTTTGGTTTTGGTTTTGGTTTTGGTTTTTTTCTGGCTTTTGTTTTGTTTTGATTTTGTTTCTGTTTTTTGGTTGGTTGGTTTTGTGTGTGTGTGTGTCTTTTGTGGTTTTTTTAACATTTCTGATATCACATTAAGTTTTAGTCTCCTCTCTGAACGTCAATTCATCCGAGTCCATAAAGATTCAGATAAAGCAAATCATGTGGACTACATCCTGCAGGGAGTGCAGCTGACAACCAGCTGTAATGCTCCCAAAGTTCAACTTACGCTCATGTCTGGGGGGGAGGGGGAGCGGTGGGAAGAGATAGTTCGTGTTTTCCCCGGGAACTCCGGAGTCAATGCGGAGTGACGGCTCCGGATCTGAGCCCTGCTTTGCCCCCGCCCCCGCGGAACCCCCGCGCTGCACCCCGCTCCTCTTCCCGTCTCTTCCCCACTAGATGGGGACAGAGGAGCAGCTACAGCTCCGGCTCCCCTGTGCTGCGGGTTCATCTCCTACGGACTCGCAAAAAGCCACGCTTTCCCACGCGTTCTTTGCCCCTTGGCTGCAAGGGGACAAGTGAAAATAGTTTCAAACAAGCTTATTCCCCGTTTTGTGGAAAGAGCAGTCCATGATAAGGTTTCAAAGACGGACGCATTTCATCAAGAGAGGAGGCATTTGAGTCTGAATACTGAGTGTGTAAATATGTATTGTGATAATACTAATGTGTAAAACTTATTGGAGCAATTTGGAGGAAGAAATATTTTAGAAATTTGACGTTCTGAATGGCTTCAGTCATAGTCTTTTGCCTCACTCAGAAAGAATTACTCGATTCAGCAAGTAGCAATCTATCAACCCATATAGCAGAAGTGGCTCTGTAGAGGGCCTTAATTATACTAAATAGAGAGTGGTGAGTGGACCTGCTTTTCTTCCAGGGACTTGGCTATGTAAAGACAGCAGCAGAAGTTGGAACTCTGGATATATTTAGAAAGAGAGGTATTTGTATCAAAAATACATGACATAAGCACTAGGAAACTTGGTGTTACAGAGGTATGGGAAAATAATGGTACATTTAGGAAGTAACTGGTAAAAATTCAAGGAATGCATGTGGAAATTTAGTTTCTTTAAAACAGACGAAAATCCTCTTTGGCAGTTTTGTAAGTGTGGGCTGCTTACAAAAGATACTCATCTCTTAGTTCCCAGTAGTTATCTTTCTCTTTCCTCTGATCCTCTACATGTTATTCAAATGCCTGTTCTCAAGGCCAGATATTTCTAACAGGGTGTGGGCTGAGATTCAGGCTACACACATGAAAATATAACATATGGTATAGGAGCACCGAATAATAAAGTTAGCTTGGAGACCTTGGATTTGGGGTCAGAAAGACAATCTTGCATCTAATCTAGCTAAGTAGAGGAGAAATCTCTAAGTACAGGGTGAAATACAGTGCTTATCAAAGTCAAAGGGCACTGTCACTAAGACAAATCACGTGTCTCCAAGACAAGGATATAATTCATAGCACTTCCTAAAAAAATGAATCTCAGGAATTTTACAAGCTGTTGGCAAGCATCTGAGATGCTGTGCTGCTGCAGCTCAGACTCTCTTATATGAAGAGTCACATATAATGATTTTTTGAATCAAGTACTAGAATCTGAAAATATATTGATTATACAGTGCCTTCAGTGGTAAACACACACATATTCCTTATTTCTATTTTGAACCACATTATTTATTTACTAGTAAAATTGACATAGTAATTTTTTCCATTAAAGAAGAAGTGGATTATGCTGCAGCTAGATGTGCTTGTAAAATACCTGTCTTGTAGCCTGTGATGTTGCTGAAATGCCACTGGAGGAAGGACATCCCTTGTTTCAGACCAGTCACTCTTGTCTGTTGCATGGTGTTACTATAAAGCTTGGTATTTTCTTCCCAACAACTTTTTGTCTTGGGCAATTTCAAGTGTCTGGGAGCTATATAATATCAGATTTCCAGTTAAAAACATTCAGATTTGATGATGAGAGCCATATTCTTGCCACAGTGATTCACTCGCATCTGATTTTCAAGGCTCTATGTGCCTTGGAGCCTTTGAATGTGAGAATCCCCTCTGTCCTTTCAATGTTTCTTGCCACTGGTGACACTGGGGACACTCTTCCTTAACTTCCTTTAATCTCACCTAATTTGCAGTCTTCTAGACTGATGTATGGAATCTGTTTTCTAATCCTCATTCTTTGTTGTTAAAAAATCTAGTGAATTTTTATGAAAAAAGAGATGTATGTTGTTTTTTAGAATAGTTACCTGTTAGTACAGAATGGCAGCAATTTTTACTGACAAATACAAGAGTGAGATAACATCCCACTCACTCAAAAAAGGTTACAGTTTAGATAAAAAAACAGGGAAGAAGGACTGAATGAAAGAATGACTGAATGAAAGAGAAGAGAACAATCAAGTTCAGTTCAATACTTATCTTTTTATGCTGTTTGATCCTTTTTGCTTAGATTAGAAATCCAGAATATTTTGTTTTACTCACTTGTTAACATTTAAGGATATGTAAAGAAGTCTTAACATGTAAGGAGATCTAACAACTGAAGGCCTCTAAGGCCTGTGTAAGGATATTAAACAGGAAAAAAATCCTTTTTTTGTTTTGTCTCTTTTTATTTATTTGTGTATTTTTTTTGTTAGAGAATTTAGAAGCTTTATGTAGCAGAAGAAAAACAAATTTATTTAGCAAATTAGTATTTTTATTGTGGAGGACTAATCTCTAGATGTTAGTGTCCTAGACAAATATTTATTTCTAATGATTCTTCAATATGCAATAGCTGTTGAGTGTCGCTTGTGGGTGTGATTCCTAGCCACTTCAGTGGCTGTCTTGACGCTGGTCTGTGGGACTATATTTAAAATATTAAACTATATTGAATGAAATGTAAATTATGGATCTGTAGTCAAGAATCTCTTCAGCCATTAACACTATACACATGGTGAACAATAGATTTTATTGCCTTATAATTTTTATTGTTTGGTTTGGTGGACTTTTTCCCACAAAATGCAGCAACTTATATATGGTAGAAGTCTTTCTCCCATGGTAATGATAAGGAAATAATCAGAAATTGTTTTTTAATAATTAATTTGTTTTTTATTCTCTTGCTTTGTTATGGTATTTACTATTGATGAGCTAAATTTCAGATATTGTAAGGGTGGTGTGATAGCTGCGATGGTTTCAGAATATAAGCAAAGATGAAACTGTCCAATGTAATCATGGGCTGCAGATTTTAAAACCAGTGGTGATAATGATGACTTTTCTGTGTGAGCACTAGGAGTACCTCCTACTAGTTGGTCTGCTTCTGTCTTTCAGTTAAGGCTCATAGGACCAAGGCCTGAAACACAGGCAGATGGAACATTTGTCCTCACCACTGGGCATCTCACTGCATGAATTGACTCCTGTTGCCCTGTGTTATTTGCTAACAGGGACAGCACTTGTTTCCTTCATTTAAGTGTTTGTATTTGAATGAATTATTACTGTTGGATGTAAGCAACTGTCACAGTAGTTCAGAGAAAATCATGGTCTCTTGTAATGAGAGACAATAGAAAACCTGAACTTTAGAAAATGCCTGGAACAGAAGTTTTTGCATTTAATAATTTTTTTTTTTTTATTTATTTTTTTCTCCTTGCTAATGGTGTTAAAAATCATTTAGTGGTGCTTAACTGGTGCTATATTTTGCTTGAAAGAATTATTCCAAATTTTCCTGCTTGTCTTTGCAACAGTTCTGGCTACTTGAGAAAAAAAGTGTGACAGGCAGTCACTGAGGAAGAGGAGAATGGAAGGATGTGAGCTGAGAGATGCAATTTATGTCAGCTCCCAAAATCTTTGTATTTCATAGCCATATGCTCAAAACTTTATAGCTCAGCTCATGTAAGATCAATACATTTTCATGATCATCACTTTAATCACTTTGCCACATTTACTAATTTCAGCAATGCATATGAAGCCAAAAGACAATAATTTCAAATACATTATTTTAGTGTAGGAAAAAACTCTCTGGTTTTGATGGATGTATTTCTTACAGTATTTCAAAGTGATTTACTGAATCACTTTGTGTGATTCAGTACCTATGGGTACTATGGAAATGAAGAATTCCTGTTTTCCTTCTGTTACTTTAGTGTCACTCCAGTACACCTGCACTGACATCATTGGGATTGTGGGATGGAAAACAAAATTCCTTGAATATAAATGATGGAATCAATGAAAAATGAGATTATAAAAAGAAATTATTCTGTATGCTCAATAATGGTTTTCCAAACATACAAATACTATCATTTTTAATGTAGTGAAATGCTTCCATTTTATTCCTTAGATGTAAATTCAAAATAGGAGATTATTTTCATCTCAGTAGGAAGATGCAGAAATCTATGCACAGAAAAAAAGGAAATATTCCATCTTTACTAACAGCATATTATGTACAAAGCCCCAGGATATTTTAGAGTGTTGGAATATGACAGACTGCATAGTGGGCTTTAAAATAAAAGGTCAATCCAGCCTTGATTGCAGGAGTGTTCCATGCATTACTATGATAGCAATTTGCTTTGTGATTTTTTTTCCCAGTCACTAAATCTGTAAGCTGATGGCATTTGAGAGATGCATTTATAATAATGTAAAACTTCTATTTAACACATCTAAACCAGAAAATACTTTTCTTGTTACCAATAGAAAAGAATAAGTTCAGCGGCCATGAATGGTATCACCTTTGGTGTGGAATGTGACAATGTAACCAAATCAAATAATATTCTTTATGTATGTTCAATATGAGAATTAAGAAGATTGTACCATGCATAAAAAACTGCAGAAAGGATTTTGGTAGGAGTGATTTTACTAATCACACTACAACTTGATGAAATAAAAAAAAAAATACTGCGTCACTCTTTATTGATAGGGCTTGATGTAAGTGCAAGTAAAACAGGAATGTCCAAAAGAATATAGGTAGTATCTGCAGCAGGTATGTTCCTCACAGTTCTCCCATTTAAAGACTGGTCTGCTTTACCTAATGTAGCTTCTCATGTAATCTTGTGATAAAGTTAAACGAATGTCAGTGAAAACATCTTCATTCTCACTGATTTATTGAAAAAAAAAAAAAGTGAAATTTTGTGTTGGTGAATGATACACTTGATGCCTTCATATTTCAGAAGAGAAATCTAAATACATGGTCCTTGTACATAACCATTCCTGCTAAGTGCAGCTTCTCATTGTTTAATCCATGTTGCTTTTTCTGATTCCTATATTATGAAGATCTTTGCTCATAAGTACTTCCGAAATTAATTCTGATCTCTCATTTTCCTTTTCTCACTCATCTTTGACCATGTATCAGTTATACTTTTGAAACATGAAGTGTCCAAAAAGTTCTGTCTTTCAACACTTCCATTGTGTCCAGTTGTGTATGCATCCTCTGGACTACAACTTAATCTGTGGATTACTAGAGCCTCCACTTCTACTGCAGTCCTTTTTACTTCTGTAACTGTTTTCTATTGTCAGCCTCTCAGCTCTTTCTTAAAAGCAATCCTTTAAAAAGTTCTTCCCTATATTTTGGGAAATAAACTATTTGTTGAGATTGAGCATTATTAGTTTATTTAATTACCTCACAATTTTTTAGCATACTGATTTTTAAAAAAATCTGTATAGCAATGCCCTCCCCAAGACAAATTTTTGTATTCCTCTCTTGTTTTTATTCCCTCTGCTGCTGTAATCTAATACTCTAAGAGATTCTTTCACCTGCAAGAGATGTGATGTCACTAGTGACAGTGTTTTGTCCCCAGAAAACTAAACTTTGGATCTCACTTTAATGGCTTCTGGGGGGTTTTTTGACTTTTCTTTGTTGTTTCATAGTATTGTACATACTATGAATATTACAAAACAGCAGGGAGTGGATGAAGACTATTGTATTACAAAGTGAAATTCAATGCTTAGGCACATGGAAAGATTACATTTTCTGTTCAAAGAATCAGAATTTTTTTATTACCAGCACTGATAATGCATGGTATAAATGCATTGGATAATGAAGCTCTGATATTTCCTTTGTTTTGTGGATTTTTCTTTATCAATAATCTAATTTTAATGTTGGGATTTTATTATATTTTTAAGGAGACTACTGCAAAGAATTCTGATTTTTTGTTGTTTGAAAGGACTAATTATTTCTATTATCTTTTTCTGAAAAACTGATTTCTTCAGGTCCACCTTCTGATAAGAGAAATAGCTTTTGTATTTTTAGAAAAGTTAATCACTTATCTGAGGAATGACCCAAAAGCAATGGTGAAATCACCTGCAAAACTTTACCTCTACATAACAGTTCGAAATTTCCCGTAGTGTTACTGCTTACTGCTTTTGTTGCAGGTCAGTCCTGTCCCTTCCTCCTAACCTCCTATACTGTGAAATGCTGTACACAACCATCACAAAGCATTGGCCTCCATTTTTACAGCAGTTGCATCAGAGCAACTAAGGAGACTGAGGTAATTAAGAATAATGCATATAAGGAGCACTTTCAACTGGAGAAAAGCTAAAATTGTTCCTGAATAAGGAGAATAATAATCCTGTTTATCTTCATATAAATTTGGATTTACCTCACTAAAATTAGCAAGTCAAGTTTAAGAGTATTCCCTGATTACCCAGCTTTCCCACTGGTAACATACCTGTGTCAAAACTTTCAAAGGATTTAGTGAACTTCATGTTAATATGTCAGACCATTATTTTTGAACTATGGTTGTAAACTGGGGCATAGGTGGTTCCATATAAATATAAGGAAGAATTTTTTCACTGTGAGGGTGACAGAGCACTGGCACAGGCTGCCCAAGGGAGGTTGTGGAGTCTCCTTCCCTGGAGACATTCCAAGCCCTCCTGGATGTGTTCCTGTGTGACCTGATGTAGGTCACCCTGCTCTGGCAGGGGGGGTGGGACTCGATGAGCTCTAGAGGTTCTTTCCAACTCCTAACTCTTTATGGGTCTATAATTCTACAAACTAAAACTCTGTGACAGCTTCGGATCCTGCCCTTGATTTAACCAGAATGGCCTAAAATCCATGAACTTCAATGATATAAGTTAAGATACATTCAGGATACCAATGTACTTCTTATTTATGAATATGGCTTTGTGTTTAACTCCACTGAAGACTTGCATAGTCCTCTTATCTGAATATTTATTCGAATAGAATTTATTCAAATAGAATTTATAGATCATCACATATTATGGTGACAGCTGGTCTAATTTGGTAGGATGTTTCTCTTAGATGTTCTTCTGAAAAAAAGTAGGATAGGAAGCTTTAGCTTGATTTAATTTTAGTATAAATCTTACTACATATTGCATTCTATTCACTCTAATCTAAAAACTAAGAAAATAACACTATAAAAAATCTTTACAGGCAGAATTCATATCTTCTAGTACTAGTCCGTTGGAAGTGATGAGAAATGGATTAGTCTTCTGTTTATATTTACAGTTATTGAAAGCTATCTAATTTTTGGAAATTGGCAAATGTCACACCAATCCACAAAAAGGGATGAAAGGAGGACGCAGGAAGCTCCAGGCCTGTCAGCCTGACCTCAGTGCCTGGCAGGGTTATGGAGCAGATCATCCTGGGGGCAATCACACAGCACCTACAGGATGGACAAGGGATCAGACCCAGCCAGCACGGGTTCAGGAAGGGCAGGTCCTGCCTGACCAACCTGATCTCCTTTTATGATCGGGTGATGGGGATGGTGGATGAGGGGAAGGCTGTGGATGGAATCTGCCTGGACTTCAGCAAGGCCTTTGACACCATCTCCCACAGCATTCTCCTGAAAAAGCTGTCAGCCCAGGGCTCAGACAGGGGCACTCTGTGCTGGGTTAGGAACTGGCTGGAGGGCTGGGCCCTGAGAGTGGTGCTGAACGGTGCTGATCCAGTTGGCGGCCGCTCACCAGTGGTGTCCCCCAGAGATCAGTGTTGGGCCCAGTTCTGTTTAATATCTTCACTGATAATTTAGATGAGGGGATTGAGTCCATCATCAGCAAATTCACAGATGACACTAAACTGGGGGGGAGTGTGGATCAGCTGGAAGGCAGGAGGGCTCTGCAGAGGGACCTGGACAGACTGGAGTGTTGGGCTGATTCCAATGGGATGAGGTTCAACACGGCCAAGTGCCGGGTCCTGCACTTTGGCCACAACAACCCCATGGGGAGCTCCAGGCTGGGCACAGAGTGGCTGAGAGCAGCCAGGCAGAGAGGGACCTGGGAGTCTGGATTGACAGGAAGCTGAACAGGAGCCAGCAGTGTGCCCAGGTGGCCAAGAAGGCCAATGGCATCCTGGCCTGGATCAGGAACAGTGTGGCCAGCAGGTCCAGGGAAGTGATTCTGCCCCTGTACTCAGCCCTGGTGAGGCCACAGCTCGAGTCCTGTGTCCAGTTCTGGGCCCCTCAGTTCAGGAAGGAGATTGAGGTCCTGGAGCAGGTCCAAAGGAGGGCAACCAGGCTGGTGAAGGGATCCAGCACAAGTCCTGTGAGGAGAGGCTGAGGGAGCTGGGGGTGTTCAGCCTGGAGAAGAGGAGGCTCAGGGGAGACCTCATCGCTCTCTACAACTCCCTGAAAGGAGGCTGGAGCCAGGGGGGGTTGGGCTCTTCTCCCAAGCAGCTATCAGCAAGACAAGAGGGCATGGACTTGAGCTCTGCCAGGGGAGGTTTACGTTAGATATTAGGAAAAAATTCTTTACAGAGAGGATGATCAGACGTTGGAATGGGCTGCCCAGGGAGGTGGTGGGTTCTCCATCCCTGAAGGCTTTTAAGAAGAGACTGGATGTGGCACTCAGTGCCATGGTCTGGTAACCACAGTGGTAGTGGATTAAGGGCTGGACTTGATGATCTTGGAGTCCTTTCCAACCTGGCTGATTCTTGTTTTTATATGTTGCCAGCACATGTATTTACAGAGAAATGAAACCTACATGGAGTATGGTGGATCAGTACATTATCTTTGATCTAGTGCCAAAGAAATGTGACAAAAAATAAAGTGTTTCAGTAATTATCTGATGTTCTGCATTAAAAAAGTATGACAACTCTCTTTCAAAGTTCAAAGGAAGGGTCTGCTTCATATTCGTTACACATTTTGTAATTTTTAGGCAGAAGGAAAATATCAAGGCAGGCTACAATAGTAGTAAACCAAGGAGGCAGAAGTCTAACCTGATGTCAGTCTTAACTATGAAAACCATGCTGTAACTCCTCAATATGAATTATTATTTTGGAAAAGAATCAGGGTAAGGAAATACTGTGATTTTGGAAGGAACACAGTGTTCTTTGTGTTGATTTACTTTGAGTGGTTTTACAAATTAGTAGGAAATTTGTATGAGAAAATTGAAACATACACTCAGTTGCTGAAGAATCAGACATTCACCTTGTTAGCTTTTGTGTCTAATAAGGAAGCTGATTCAACAGATAGCAGCATATACAATGTAAAATCTGGTAAATGCCATGTTTTAAACTGAAATAGTGGAAAAATCAGGGACGTGTTTATGACACAAATCTTACAGATAGATACACAGTCATGCAAAAGGAGACACAAAATTAATGAAATACATTCTTTTGTTACGGCTGTCCAACATGGCTTATTTATGCAAGCATATTTGCAAAATGCATATCATTTATTATTTCTTTTTTTTATTTATTTTGGCCACAGAACAAGACCTGTTCAGCATTCTTCTCCTCATTATAATGGCATTGTTATCAATGCTAGTCATTTCATTTATATCCCAATTATAGTCCCAAAATGAATAGTACTGATTTGAACAACAGCAGAAAATTTTTCTAAGCTTCTCTATTATCAATTCCACTCCACCTCAGAGTTTGTCTCAGTAAAGTATCTTTCATTTTCATTCATGAAGAGGAAAATATTTTACATTTCATTAAGACCACAAAACCTACACCAGCAGTGAGAAATAAGTTGCAAAAATTTTGATGTGATGCAAATCATGGTAATCTTCTCGATTCTGAAAAAATGTCCACGTTGAGCTTCACTACATAATTTAATGGACTACAGTTGGAATGTTACAATTTCTGTGATAAGAAAATTCTGTGCTTTGCTTGGATTTGTTTTCTTACTCAGAGTTATTTTCTTATTTGTTTCTGTAGGATCTGCTGGGATGTACATTGAAGGTACATAGACTGTCAGAGCTTGAGGGGCTTTGAGAGGGTCAGTTTGCTTTTTTAAAACCAGATAAGGCTAACTGTGCTGTATATCTTAAATTGTGGTATTTAGGTGGAATTATGTTGGTTACTTACACCTTGTAAGGGAATGTCAGGTCCTTACTTATTTAAGTTAATCAGTATTACTGATTACTTACTAATACTAATTAATAGTACTTAATTACTATGTAATTAATTACTATGATTATAGCAATGAAGTGTGAGAATAAAATTATTTTTTGCCTTATTCCACCTGATTGTCATCCGAGAGTCACATGAAATATCTGACTGTTGCATGTGGAAACAGCTTAGAGCTATCATAGTGAATCATCCTTTAATTTAGGAAAAAGAAAATGGAAAGGGGATGTCTGTAAGTAATGTTTACCTCCCTTTTAAAAATCTGTCCCACTTGTATTTGCTGTTTGTCAAATACAGACCTTTGGAACAGCAGATGTTGCACAAAAATCATTATAGCCCCTGTGTTTCATAGTTACTGAGAAGGTCTGAGCTAACTTGTATCCACCAAAACAGTGAAGGAAAATGTTTGAGGGGATCATTAACTACTGCTGAAGAACCTTTTCTGCTGCTGGAGTACTTTGAAACTGTAATTTTGGATTTTCTTCCATAATTCTTCTCATGCCCAGTTGTTTTATGGTGTTATATTTCCTTCTTCTTTGCTCTGCTCTGCTTTTCCCCTTTCCTCCAGCTACTACTGCAGACAGTCTGTCCCTGCACCAGTCACTGCAATGTGATAGCTGTATTTTGCTACAATTACATAGGGTTACATATGGGAACAGTGCTTTCCAGTCTTCTAGAGCCAAGATACATTTCTCTTGTGAATTGTTAGTAATTATTCAGTCTACACACCCATACACACATAGAGCATCCAACATATGTATACACGTGAATTCAGTTTAATGAGTGCTGACACTGGGGTTTTGACAGATGTCTTTTCACATCTGCAGAATGTTTTTGGTGATACCTTTAAGACAGTTTGTAAAAAATGACTGACTTACAGTAGGATGAATAATGTATTCTGGGACCTTCTTACAGACTTTTTTGTTGTGATTGAAAACAAATATTTGGGTGTTCTAAGAGAAAAAAATAGTATCTTTATTAACAGTTTCAAGCTATGGGTATAAACATTAACTTAAAAAAAATGTTGAACAATGTTTGTTAGATGTTCTTAATTCCAAAGATCAAAGCAAATTGCATCTAAATGCAGTTGGTGCTATTTGGAATGTTGTGAGACACCATGGTCTACTCATGTGAAAAACAGAGGGCCTGTGCAATAAAATCTGAGTGAAGGATCTAAATTGAAGGTGTTTGTATATTCTTCAGCTTCTGCTTTCTGAATCAGTTCCCTCAGATTTCTCACAGCACTTATTTAATTCTTCCCAAGGTGTTTCCAGGAAAAAAAAACAATCTAGTATGGAACATAAAGCAAGAATCCTGAAATAAGCTATTATAATAACTATCATAAGATTGATGCCTAGGTGATAAAGTTGTGAGGAAGGTCCACTTGGCTGTGTCCTGAAATGAGTTTTGCCTTCATTAGAAGTACTTTATCTGTCACCATTCTAAAACATGACTAATATTTCCTTCTTATGTTTCTGTACATGGTGTTTTAAAATGCATTTTGTCAATCTAATTTGGATCTGTACTGCAGCTGCAGTTTGTTTATTGCTATGTAGTGCTGCCATATTTCAGACTTTATGAATCTGTTCAACATCACTCCTGTTTTTATTAATTCTGTTGATAGTCTGTGAAGACTGTCTTGTCATTGGACAAGAAGACACCCTTTGCAACCAGAGGAAGCAAATACTATAAACTCAACAGATAGCTTACATGGTTTCAAGACATTTAAAAAAAACTATAGCAAATATTTCCATAATTAATTTCCTGGACAAAGGCACTTCATTTTCTAAAGATGGACAAATAAAATGGAATAGCTTTTGTAAGTGTAAGTGACTTCTGAAGTAAGGCTTTAGGAGAAGGGAAAGGGGAAAAACTTTTTACATTTCCCATGCTTTTTTGCTTTTTTGCTTTTTTTTTTTTTTTCTTTCTTTAAATCTCTGATCAATTAATCTGAAGTTTTCCAAAACTTCCTTTTCAATATATCATGTTGCTCAGGAATGAGAATATGTGAACAATGACTTTGACATACAATATAAAGCTAACACATAACCACACTAAAATAACCACACTACCACTATAGTATCTGGGGACTAAAGAATATTGTTTGTAGCAAACAGATAAAGGGTAAGGATCTTAGATGATGACTGTTCTTGGCTTTTTTGTTTGTTTGGGTTTTTTTGTTTTGTTTTGTTTTCTTGGGCTGCTCTTGAATAATATTTCCATGTGTGAAATATTAACCAAAAAAACCAGAGTGATGAAAGAAGAACTTTCTTACAATGGCTGACAGTGAAATGATTCACAAACTTTTAAGAGATGATAAAAAGGAAGGATGTAAATCTTGTTATACAATAACTGTGTAACAGTTGAAAAAGACTATAGTTAGCGTGCCAAGGATCAGAATAAAGCAGTCCCCAAAGCAATAGGGCATAATTAATGCACAAATAAAAGACATTTATGAGCTGTAATCTAGGCTGCTCTAAGCAAACTAGCCTTACATATTTAAGGAAAATGAACTAAGTAGGAAAAAATGAAGAGGTTTCTAACTATCAAGGAGCTGAATCTTCATGGCAGCTTTCTAATTATAGAAATGGTAGTCAGTAACCTGTCTTTTTCAAAAGTGGAGCCTGGTAAATGTGTGAGAGACTATGTATATAATCTTGAATTTGAAATCATACTTTAAAGATGGCATCACCATTTTTTTATGCTTGGACAGAGGTTGTGGTTTCTGTAAAGCTGGCATTTTACTGTTGGTGTCCCTAAGAATTACCCAGCCATTTTCACTTAAGCAGTTATTAAAGTGGTAGAACAGAACAGGAATCCATGCACTTGTGTATTTCTGAGACTTGTAGGAGTGAAAAAGAAATTTCTTTTATAGAATACATCTGAATGGGGGACAAAGGCAGTTTCAAAGTTGTTACATGACAAATTCAAATAACTAACCAAATAGTCTTTGCGTTTTCCTGTTACAACTTTGAAAGATTCTGCCTTTCATGCATTTCAATGGAAGAAGCTTTGCATGAGTCTCATGTACTCCATTAGTCTTTAAAAAATTACATTACAAAAAAAAATTATCATATTTTACTGCTAATTACTCTTTTTTGTTACAGAGTAGTGAAGGTAGTTTGCGTATGATTTTAAGTGATTTACTCTTCCTTGTGATTAAAGTATACTTTATATTATGTCATTGTTTCTTTTAAACAATACATTTATGTTGGGGGAGAAGCAGCTTAAATAATAATGACAAACCGCTTTGATAGGATCATCTTTTTAGTGAATTCATATAGTATCAAAAGAGCAGCAATTTTTCTTTGTTTAGAAATCACACTGTAAAAAGGCAATCTACATTGAAATAGTAGTTATTTGAGAGCTTATAAAAAATGTCTGCAAGATACAGACACTATCATTCCTACAGACTAAGATCATTCCCTTAGAAAATACAGCTTATTAAGGAAATAGGGGAGACTTCTCAGTATTTTCAGCCAGTTTACAAGAACAGATGTTTATCCATGAATTTTCTGTATTTGGAACTAGTTTACTGCTATTACAGATGAATGAGTGTACCTATTAGGTAATTGTACTCTTTGTAATTTAGCATTACATTTATATATTTTGTTTTCATTCTGCATGTGGTATGTTCAAGACATTAATTTCTCCCTTCCCCTGTTGCATCAAGGCACTATGGTTAATTTTAGATGCTATATTACTAAAAAAAAATAATTTTACCATGCAGAGCACACAGTTACAAAGTTTTAGCTGATATGACATTTTTTAACACTTGTGGAAAGAGGAATGATAGATTTTCCTCACTCACTGAGTCATTGGAAGGCATTCTGAGAGTTAAGTAGCCCACCAAGAAAAGAGGAAAGGATGTCAAAAGCAAGAACTGATTGGAGAACTCTTTCTGTATCTGCCGATTTTTCCTAGGAAGCCTTCAGCGTGTCACTCAGTGTGACATCTGTATTACCTGTGAGTTTCATACTAAGGTCCTCAGAACACTATTCTAAAAGGAATTAAATGGGTTGACCATCATCCCCCCTTTTTTTTAATGCTTGGCAGCTTTCCAGTTGCTCATCCCCATGCCTATAGCTTGGGATTGTTGTGACTGAAATGCAGGACCCAGCACCTGGCCCTGTGGAACCTCATACCAGTGGCCTCAGCCCATTAATTCAACCTGTCCAGGTCCCTGTGCAGAGCCTTCCTTCCCTTGAGCAGATCAGCACTCTCACCCAACATGGTGTTCTCTGCAGACTTGCTAGGAAGAACTCAATCCCCTCATCTGGATGATTGATAAAGGTACTGAACAAGACCAGCCCCCAAACTGAGCCCTGGGGGACACCACTGGTAACCATCTGCCAACTAGATTTAACTCAGTTCACTGCAGCTCTCTGGGCCCAGTTATGCAGCCAATTTTTAACTCAGCAAAGAATACACCTGTCTATGCCATGAGCCACCAACTTCTCTAGGAGAATGCTGTGAGAGATGATGTTGAAGCCTTTAGTAAAGTTCAGTTAGAAAATATCCACAGCCTTCCCTTGTCCACTAGGAAGGTCACCCACTCATAAAACAAGATCAGGTTGGACAAGCAGGACCTGCCTTTGCTGAACCCATGATGGCTGGACCTGATCTCCTGGCTGCCCTGCACTTGCCATGTGAGTTCATTTAAGATGAACCTTTCCATAATTCTCCCAGGAACTGAGGTCAGCCTGACAGGCCAGTAGTTCCCTGGACTGTCCCCTTCAAGCCCTTCCTTTTATATCAGCACCACAGTGGCAAACCTCTAGTCATCTGAGATCTCTGCTGTTAACCAAGACATCATTGATAAATAATGATGATTATTGATTATTGATAAATAAGCCAATAAATAATTGGCTCCTCTGCCAGTTCCCTCAGTACTCTCGGGTGGATACCATCCAGCCCCATAGACTTGTGAGTGTCCAGGTGCTGTAGCAGATCATTAACTTCTTCCTCACAGAAGAGATGTCACACAGGCTTTAGAAGCTATTTGTTTTCAGCTAAATATATAGGTTACCTGAAGATACTTCCAATAGAACATAATGAAACAGCATGTAGAAAAACAGCACAGGGAGCCTTATGTCTGTTCCTGGAAATCTTGGAACTGAAAGTGTGTAACTGAAGCACCAGTGTAGAGAATATAGTAGCTGTAGGAATCAGCAGTATAGATTATCAAACCACAACATATGTAAGGTACCCTCATAAATTATCTACTGCAGAAGAGAAAAACTTCCATGGACTCAGGGTTGTTAGCTTCTCATGATTCAAATAGTATGAGCATGTATAACGTAGCAACAGCCCCAGGAAGAAGGTGGCTGTTGACTTCTCTTGACAGGATCTCTCATTGTAATTAAATTATTTTATATTTTAAAACCCTTAAGATTTTTAAAAGAAAATGATTTCTCAAAGTAGAAATGCATACAGATGGAATGAATTGGAAACTGTCCTTCTGAAATACTGTTGGGGGTGAAATCTGATTAACTCTTCTAAGTGAAGTTTTCTCTGAGATTTATTGATGTGAAAGTATAATACATAGGAAATCTTGAAATTAATTTCAAAATAGCACTGAATGGAAAGGATAGTAAAAATTCTCTTTAACAAATGAAATCTGTGATCTATAAAAAGATAAAGAGTTCATATAATTAAAATTGAACCTGAAAGAAAGACGACTGGCTAGAAGGACAAACATTTTACAGTAAAAGATAAAGTGAACCCAATACAAAGCAGTGGTGTCAGGCAAAAGAGCTGTTGAATGCAGCATTTAATAAAAGGAAAAAGGGCAAAAAACTACCTGCTTTTCTCTGCAGTTTCCCCAGAACTGTAGAATCATTGCTGCTGAGCAGCAGGACAAAATCTCCAATAAATCTGCAACAATGAAGTCTTGGTTGGATTTCTTGTTGTATAAAGTTTAACTAAAGAGCGGTTTGTCACTGCAGAAGGAGACTAATTGAAGCTGAGGTTGGTGGTTTAAGTCTGCACAAGTAGCATTGCCAAGACAAAGCTGTCCTGCTCTCCTAAATCACTGCATTCTTGGCCCCTTGGCCTTCCTAGCACAGGTGTTCCTGCAGTCATTGAACCCTATCAGCCCGTGAAATAACACTGATTTTTGCAAGTTTTGCCAGGTGCATTGTGACTTGGAAAGCACTTGTTCCAGGGCAAAGAAAATGTTGCAGAGGTGGGAGCAAAGAGAAGGTAAGACTGCTTGTTTGGCAGGACTGCTGACCTGTTAGGCTCAAGCCATATATAAAGTTATAACATATATTTCCAGAAACATTCTGGGAGAGAAGCAAAGTGTATTGTACACATGGAAAAATGAGAGATTATAAAAGCTTTATGATACCTATTAACTTGAGTTAATTTATCCCTTGTTTACTCAAACTAATTGTTTAACCCAAAATTCCTTGAACTGACTTTACAGAGCAAGGTGAATGAGGTAAAGAGAAACATGGTGTTGAAAATTAACAGCAAATTAATGACTTATTATTAGATAATCATAAGCAATTATCTTTATTAATTATACAAAATTAATTATTTCAAAATGAATCATGTAATCCTTATCAATGTAGGGACACAGAGAATGGAAGTCCCTTTTGTAACATTGCCTAAGTGTTTGTTTTCACAAAGCACTGACTGCAATGTAAAAAAGTGGCTGAAACAGGAAAAGTGACAGTTCCTGGGTATTGAAGCAGCTTCTTTGATCTATGGTCATTGGGAGTTCCATTACATTTGTGCAAAGCACCATGTTACTTAGTTGATTAGTAAATGTGAAAAGCAAGGACAGACAGGAACTTCTGAGGCATGCTTTCAACTAAATACAAATAGCGAAAGCAAGGAAATGCCAGAACAGGATTATGAAGAGAATGTAACTCAAGACCTCCAAGTTTCTAGAGCAAAATTTGAAAATCTTAAAGGAAAATCACATAGAGATCTAAGATGAAGATCTTAAGAAACAAATTGTAGACAGTTGCTCAACAGAAAAATTTTCAAGCATCTGGAAGCAAGGAAATGTACTGAGTTTATTAAGATGAAATTACTCCCTACAAGGGCATTCTGTACAAAGCACTATTCATATGTCACAACTCCCAGGAATCTCTTGTAAGTCTATGTTACAGTCACAAACAACTTCATTTCCATCAGATATAGACAGGTAAGTAAGAAATTTTCTGTAACAGTGAATGGTCTGGATTTATTGGTCTGCATTCTCTAGTGGATTCTTATCCATTCTGACAGTAAGGCTTAAAAAACTACTGTATCACTGGAAAAGGGGATTCTCTGTTTTCAAAGCACACTGCTAATTATTTATTATAATTTAAGTTTACACTCTTCTATGCAGACATACCTAATTTTTTGTGAATGTTTTGGGAATTCAGTCTGACTTGCAAGTTTCTGTGCTTTTAGAGGTAACACTAGACTACATTCACAGCAGCGAGCTGTTCCTCACAATCGGAAAGTTAATTTTTATTGTCAGGGTCTTGTTCAGAGGATTTTCTGAGCACCAGTTATCCTTTTAGTACCTAACCTCACCTTTATTTATTTACATAAAGATATATTTGACCATGCAGAGATATATGGTAGCCAGGAAGATCTACTGTTGTTAGTAACGTGTCTTGTTTGGTGTTTATTTGAAGATGAAAACACCATTATTCATTTATTTCAATAGGATCTACTCTGCAGTGAAGAAAATTCAATGAAAAAACAAAGACTTTATTCTGGCCTATGAGGTATTCACTGCAAATACTCTTACTCACTTCTTGCAGCTGTAGTGTTTGAATATGGAACCTCTCCTTTTTGTCATATTTGCACTTCAGAAGTATCAACTTAATTTTCCTCCTTATTTTTTATTTAGAAAAGAAGGTTTTTCTTTGCCCTTTGGCTACCTTGAGACTGTGACAGCAGAGTGGGGGAGTGTTTCTGTGTTTTGAATATATCAAGTTCATCCTGCAGATTTTCATGGTTAAGGTGTTTAGAAATGATCACAATGCACAAGAAGCTGCTGCAGAAATAACATATTGTTTTTACAGACAGGGAATCAAATGCTGCTTTTTCACATCCCTGGTGTTTTACAGTACCAGAGTATATATATCATGAACTGTCCTGTAATTTTTTAGATTAAATTGATACTTTTAAAAACTTGTCAACATTGATTTAAATGGTAAGTGGCCCACCCATCAGCTATCCACAGAGGCATCATTTTAATATGCTATTCTCAGGAGAGTTTGCAGTAAAATTCTGCTTCCAGACATTGCTGCCATCTGCACAAAATGAAATGACTTATTGTTGATCACCACTGATCAGGCCGGATATTTGTAGCCCATTTGTGATAGGAGAGGAAGGCAATTTCATCACCAGGGTGAATAATGAGAGAGATAAAATGTAATCTTGACAGATAATCCTGTTACGATTGAAACTGGAAAGTATTTAAACATTGTACTTGATACTAATTGGCTATTCTATAAGATTAGAGCTAAGATTATTAGTCAGTATTCATAGACAAACATTTCTCGATACAATTACTAATATCTTTTGAGTTCTAGTTGACTTGCTTTTTGCAGGTGATTTTTGTTTGGATTTGGTTCTTTTGTCTGTTGCTTTTGTTTTTTTCCTCCGTCTACAAGAGAAAAGTCGTATCTACTTTTAGGAAAAAAACCAGGATATTTTAAAGCAATATCTAACAACATTTTATTCTATTTGTTATTTCGTTTAAAAATATGATTGATTTTCTTTTAAAAGTTGGTTAATTAATAAGTTTCTTGAGAATCAAATGGGGACTGGAGGTTGTTTCTTTCTACCAGTTGCAATGAAGGCAAAGCACCTTTCTCAGGCAACCAAATCTTCAGGTGCTTGCTTGGAGCTAGGGTCTCTTTTACACCTGGACAGAGGAAAGAATGGGTCAGGAGTTCTCCCTTCCTTGGACAGATCATGAAAATGCTGAGTAGGATTGTAGTCTCTTTGTAGATGGGGCTGAAAAGTGAGACTTTGCAGACCCGCTCTTTCTAGTGGAAAGAAACAGATATTCACTGCACTGTAAACTATGTTTAACAAATTAATTCTCAATGTTACCTTGGAACTAATAAAGAAGTAGTAAATATGTAAAACTGACTTTGTTTTTAAGTACAATTCTTCATTCCTTACTAGCATAATAAGTATCTCATGCTAATAGAGATAATGATTCATAATATAGATAATATATCATTATTCAGTTAAATCTGAACAGGAGAATATGGACTTCAGATAGTGGAATGCATCTGTAAGACATGTAGTTAGATTATGTAGTTAAAAATAAAATATTTTAGGAGCAGCAGGGAAAATGTTGTAGTTGTTTCAATCTGATAGTTTTAAAGAGTCCTATTAATAATAAAATCATAGAATTATAAAATAACATGGGATGGAAGGGACCTCTACAGGTCACCTCTCTTGATCCACTGGCCATTCTTCTTTTGATGTAGCCCAAGCTGCCTTCTTGGCCTTCTGGGCTGCAAGCAGGCACTGTTGGTTCATGTCCAGCATCCCAAGTGTTTTTCTGTAGGGCTACTTTCTAAAACCTCATCCCTCAGCCTTTACTAATACTGAGGATTGTTCTGACCCTCACTTGGTCTTGTTGAACCTCATGAGGTCCGCCTGGGCCCACCTCTCCAGTTTGTTCAGGTTTGTCATCCAGAAGATGTCCTGTCTGTCCTGTCCCTCTGGCTTATTGACAGCATCACTCAGCTTGGTGTTACCTGAAACCTGCTGGTGGTGTGTATGATCCCACTGTCTATATTGTTGATAAATATATTAAACAGTACAGCTGCTAGTATGGACCCCTGAGGGACACCACTTGTCACTGGCCTCTGTCTGGACTTTGAGCTGTTGACCACTACCCTCTAGATGCAACCATCCAGCCAATTCCTTATCCACTGGATATTGTGGATTTCAAAGGCCTTTCAGAAGTCCAGAAAAATCACATTGATAGAGTGTCCCTTGTCCACTGATGTAGCTACTCTACCAGAGAAAGCCTCTAGGTCAGGCAGCATTTATTCTTAGTGAAGCTGTGCTGGCTTGCTTGGATCACCTTCCTATTCTCCATGTGCCTTATCAGTCCTTCTAGGAGAATCTGCTCCATGATCTTCCCAGGCACAGAGGTGAAGCTGACAAGTCGGTGGTTCCAGGGTCCTCCTTACTACCCTTTTTAAAAATTTGTGTAATGTGCCTATTCATTCCAGTCATGAGGGACTTCATCTGACTTCCATGATACTTTTTAAGTATCATGGAGAGTGGCTTGGCAATTACATCAGCCATCTCTCTCGGGACTGGGAAGATAAAAGTAATTTTCACATTTAAACTACTCTCTTGTAAATACCTCAGTGTAAAATTGAGAACAAGAGATTAATGGGAATAAAAATACCTGCAAAATGACAGTAGCAGGAGTAAGAACAACATTCGATTATGAAATTTCTTTAGTATGGAAATCTAATAAATTGAACTCTGTAACATACAGTTGAGAATAGGATTAGATTTTCAGAAGAATATTCATGTACATTTTCTGCATTTGAATTTTAGAGAAGAATGCAAATATTTATGCAATAATATCTTTATTATTGATACAACACTGCAAGGTTTGATTCAGTGGAAACCAATACACATATTTGACTCCATGCACATTAACTTACTCATGACAGATAGGGTTTATTTTTACTTTGCTGGATTAGGACCTCTGTTACAAATAGAGAAGTCAGAAAGTGAACTCTTTGGAGAGTCATGATGTTAGACAAGAGACTCCTACATCAAGAGGGTACAAGATGAAGTAAGAACTCTGGAACAGAGAGATTGTTGCAAGTATACAACAGGTGTAATTAATGTTTTATCAATATCTAGCATAGATAATTAAAAGTGTCATGAGTGTGGAATATTAGCATACTGAAAACCAGAAAAAAATCCTGGAAGAAGTGATCGTGACATTCAGTGACACTACTTTATCTGTGAAAACACTGTATACATGACAAGTTAACGGCAGAATAATTTAATTATAGATGTTACTGCTTTTGTATTGCATTCATACTGGAAACATTTTCTACTATTCTTCTTTTCCTCTGCTTTATGTGCCTTCCTGCTTGGCTTCTCCTTTTTCTTTCTATTGAACACAAAAAAATACTTTCTAATCTGTGATTGCTGTGATTTTTTGTATAATGTGCTCCACATACCATCTTGTTAATATATTTACTGAAGCTTTATGTGCTTCATTTTTATTATGTTCTGTATTTTTATTATAAAAAGGGGAGTAGTAAAGTATCTGTATTGATAAATGGATAGGCATATTGTTAACTAATATGATATTCAGGAAGTATTAAGCCCTCAAGGTTCCAGATGGAAAGAATGTTGTCATCCTGCCTGAGGAAAACTCGCTATTGTGCCTGAAACTAAAGAGCCACCATAATCTTCCTCTTCGAAACAGGAGATGCAATACAGAATCTTTTCATGATGCTGAGTGTTTTGTTTGCTGTAGATTTGAAACAAAGAGGTATAACTGAATGAAGGGAGAAACAGGTCAGAATTGTTTCAGAGGGGCACCGCAGTGTGTGTGCTTGTGATTGCAGCTACTCTGGGCTTCAAAGGCTATGCAGAGCAATTCTTACATGTTTTTGACAAATGAATAAGGCAGCAAGGAAACATTTTAATCAGTTTTAATATCCTTACTGTGACTTGTTCCAAATGCAAGGTGTGAAACGAAAAACAATACAGATCTTCTGAGGAGTCAGGAAATGTCAATCTCTTCCCTCCTGAAAGACAGTAGCTAAAAAACAGAGTAGAAATGCCTTTTTTATCACTCCAGTGAAAAGAGAAGGAAGAATTAAGGTGTATTTTGAAACAGAGAGGGAGAATCCTTCCACAGAAGAAGGGGGATTTTTCCAAGCGCTTGTGGCAATATGAGAGTAGCCACTGAACTTCAAAGAAGGCACAGAAAAAGCCTAAACAGTGAGAAAAGCTTCAGCACTACTGAAAAATGAATGCAATTTAGTTATTTACCTTTAGCTGCAGTGCAAAATAGGTTTAATCAGTTATTCTATGATGTATATTTAATTTCTGAGTGGAGGTCTGAAGAAAGTGTCTTTTTTTGTGTGGTTTTTTTTTTCTGTAGCATAGAGCTACAAGGATCAAAACAGAGTAGCAGGTATAACATAAATGGCTAAAGAGATAGGTAAATTTTTAATTTCATTGTACAATGATTCATTCCCAATACTTGACTTAGGATTGTGCTGAGTTGAGAAGCTGCCACATCTTCTAGATTTAAAAGCTTGTAGTGAGAGGAGGTGTTTGGAGCAATGGAGATCTGACACCCTTAGGGAAAGCGGAAACAGATGCAAAGGGGAGGAGTAAGCTCAGGTTCTGATAGTTATTTAGTGAAAACGGTCCAAATCAATGGTTCTGAAGATCTCTACTCAATGAAGACAATGGTGTGATCAGTAAGTCCCACTAGACATTCACAGGTGGGAATAGGGACCAAGACCATATGAGCAACGTCTAACAATACACATCCTTAGCATGATGAGTTGCAGAGAAAACTAAATACCCCCAAACATGACTGGAGATAACAGGTTATTGTTAGGTTTTTCCTACTGGTGTTGTCTCTTTCATCATAGCTAGACTGAGGTTATTTTGCCAAATATGCGAACCATTATGGCTTCATTAGCACCTTCTGCAGATTGTTTGACCATGCAGTTCCGGAGACGGCAAAAGAAATATTTCTTTTGTTTTGGATCCTTTCTTCCATAGTGATCAGGAAAGATAATGTGGAACCGGCTTGGAGAATTTTTCATTTTTTCTTTCCTTGCTTTATAAAAGCCATATCAGACTAAATCCTTGGTGTAAACTGTCTTAGTTCCACTGAAAGCAATGACCCTATACTGAAGCCTTGGGTTGTGTACATAGATAATGTGAGTCTGCCAGCGTTTCTTGGTTGTTTTATGTTGTTTGCTTTTGATCAGTGCTATACAACATTTTGTACCCTCCCCCTGTGAGATGGTGAACAGTGAACCTTCACATCTCATTGAGCCCCTGAAGGCACAGACTGTGAGAGATCAGGATGGGGAGTCAGAACCTAAGTGATTGTTTGAATCATTTACAAAGTGTTCTACAGTGTTTCTTGATTGAACTGCTTCTAGGAATTTCTCAGATACTCTTTCATCAGTCCCAGCTTGAGTTAATTAAGCTTGAAGCAGTGGTTTAACTTATCAGTTTTTATTTATATATTTCAACAGTTTTTCTTGGAGATTTTTTGTTTCTATTTTGTAAGTTTCACTAATAGTATTATAATCTATAATAAATGTTAATTGATTTACTGAATAGGCTTAATAAAAATCAGTGCTATCGTATTCCATCTGAGTTTACTAAATAATTCTGTGTCTTTACTAGATATGAAACTTCTAGTTTTCAATAGTACAAAGAAAATGTACTAAGAAAAGTACTAAGACATCCTCATAAAACATATCAAGCTGATACTGATGCTTTAAATCTTACCAAATGGTAGGTTTGTTTGTACCTCTGGAGTACAAAAAACAGGGAGATGGAAGGTAAGAACAACTTAAAATTCAATTTTTTTTTTCCCCTTTCCTTCTCCCCTGTCTCTCTCCTGCAGAAAAAAAAAGTTGAAAGATGTTTCTAGAAAAATGCACGCATCTTAATTTAAAAACTTCTGAAGTTACAGCACAGAAAGGAACACTGAATGAACTTCAGTGAACTAGATAACCTCTAGTTATCTCTCCACTAAATATTATTTTATTACGATCTATGACTCCAGTGGCATTCATGATGAAGAATGGAAGAGTCTGGATCTTAGCTAATTCCAAACCAAAGATTTAATAGAATTACTTAGTCTTAAAAATATAGAGATTCTAAACTACCTGTTAGAGCATGACTATTCCATCAACATGCTCAAAGAGATACATAAGAGAAAATAAGCAGCAAGTAATTTGCTAGGATTTTAGCTATGTGGAACACTTATTGCAGCAAAATGAAGAACCATAGTGAAAGTTCCAGAAGCAGAGCTTGGAAGTGGCCCTGTCTTCATATGCTTGGTGATATAAGTGGATGTCAAACTGATCTTCAGACCCTCTGTAAGAAAATTCAGATAATTTTTTCATTAAAGATATTTTACTCTTTATTGGATAATAGTAAACTGAATATTAAAAAAAAATAATCTTAAAGTCTTCTGGAGAGTTCAATAAAATAGGATGAAAATATTTGAAAAATTTCTATCTGCTATTAATTTTGTAATAATTCAAATTATTATAAATATAATTCTTTAATATTTGCTTTACTGTGTTTGCCATAGAACTCATTCAGTACCCAAATACTATATACCTTTATACTGAAAAGACCTCCAGCTACTGAGGAATTAAAATAAAATGTTAGTGAGTCAAGAGAAATTACATCAGCAAGGACTTTCTGTTGAATTCTTCCTTTCTTGATTTAGTAGATTTTTTCTACAATTACAATACTTCTTATATAATATTTTCCACCCATAGATCTCAGAGAATGATGAATATAGTTATCTTATATAAGTAACTGTGAGAAAGAGAGGCTTAGTTGTACAGAAAATGATTATTGAAAATTATTAATGTAATTAAATTTGTTATTAAAAGATTATTAATGTAACAATCCTCTTGGTTATTGAGAACTTGTGTTGTTTGTTCTTAGTTTCCAAATGAAGGTAGAGAGGATGATATGTGAGTAAAGAAGAGCAGAAAAGACATGTCTCCTGTTTCTGCACTCAAACCCCTCTCAAGCTCTCGCTGAATTTAAATGGAAACCAACTACGCTAAGGAAATGTAACAGCATGATTAGGTCCTCTGGAGTGACACAGGCAAAATCAGAATTTCTACTTAGTGAACCAATGACTCTGAAACTGATAAGCAGCACTTTCTACAGTCAGTTTTGTCAGAGTCCACCTGGACAACATTTGGTTCGCAGATGGAAGACTGTATCTACTCGGAAGCCATTTTACTTAGTGGATCAATAAAAGTGTTGTTAACTGACAGTCTACAATATTTATTCGGCAAATGTTTTTATCTATTGTGCAAAAAATTATTGCATCAATGACTTTATAAAGTCTTCTGAACTGTAACAAGTCAGCCTAACTATCCAGAGCTGAATCATAACTTTGCTATGGTCCTGCATATTACACTGGCTAAATAGTGCTTGCTTTTAAAGATAAGTCCAGGTATTGTCTGTGCTCCAGTCATTTGCAGGCAAGTCCTCCCCATTAGGACTCTCTTTCCATTACTTTGCCTGTCTTCATCAAGGAGATCCATACTGATCTGTGACAGCTAGCAGGCATCGTTCAAAACTTTATTCAAGGTGCTTGATAACTAAAGGGGATGGTTTAGGTTTTCCAGGTGCTCCTAGTGTGAAGACTGAGTTTCCAAACTTCAGGTTGTCAGATATGGTCAAGGTAACAGGTGATTTTATGTGTGCAGAAATCTCCATTTCTTCTGTGCCTAGGAGTCTTTTTTTTTTTTTTTTTTTTTTAGTTAATTATTATTATAATGTTAATCCAGCACTAGATACCTAGAACAGACACTAGCAGTCTGCAAAAGAACGTCATGCAGGGTAATAAAAGCAACATCAAATCTGCAAGAATACCGTACACTGAAACATTGTTGTTCTAGGAGATCTTGACAAGTATGTAATTGAAGCAATTTCTACTACATTAAAAATGTTATCTACCTCTAATTTGAAAATAATTTGCTTAATAGTTTAATTAATTTTTTTCCTTGATTTAAGATAAGGTGTAGAAATTTAAATTAATCACAGATATGTTAGCCCTTTTCTATGGTCAAAATAAAATACTAATCTTCCCCAAACCAATTCCTGACTCAGTATGTTCAAAAGATGATCTAAGGAACAAAAGAGAAGTCTTTCACTGGCTTTACATATCAACAACACTTATTAGTGTATTTAGAGTAAGCTGATAAGTCTTCTGTGGAGGATAAGAGCATCCTTTTTTGTATGAATCTTAAGTTAGGTATCTTAAGGTACTATCTGACCTTAATTGGTACATGTGTCAGTGACAGATAGGGGATCTCTTTAGACTGTCTCTAAAACTGTAGAGACTAGAACTTCACTGTGGAAGCACAGAGGAAATAATTCTAGCAGGCACAACCATTTGAAAAATTGTTGTAAATTCTGCTCCTCATAAACCCTCACTGAGTAAATATTCAGTCAGC
Source organism: Phaethornis superciliosus (assembly GCA_023637945.1). NCBI lineage: Eukaryota > Metazoa > Chordata > Aves > Apodiformes > Trochilidae > Phaethornis > Phaethornis superciliosus. The sequence continues at coordinate 59,866,329 of JAJQWJ010000004.1, forward strand.
TCCTTTGGGAATTTATCACTTCAGTGTCATAAAATACATTGAGTACAGAATCACTCAAAGTGATTCAGTCCAGGTGTCAGAGGCATGGGGAGCTGAGGGAGCTCTGTAGTAGAGGAGAAGCCTACAGGAGAGGCCAAGAGATGTGGAAACAATGGTACTTGTGATTTGAGTACAGCTTACATCTAAGAACATATTGTAGCTCAAACAATAATTTATGTGAGCAGAAAGCTGTGCTTATAGGATATTCTCCTGCAAACTAATGACAGAAACCATATAATGCTGTTTGCACCGAACTTCACCCCTTTTGTGCCACCTTATTCATTCACGTTTAGCAAAGAATTTTTCAACTGGCTAATTACAGCTGGTCTCTATGGTTTCTGAACAGAGCAAAGAGTTTGTATTTTACTTGGCTTGCAGCATGACCACTGAACTTTGGTCTGTTGTGGCAATTCACCCTCAGAGATGATCCACAAGAATTGTCTCTATGGAGATATTTGATTGATAAAAGAGGCATCCTGCTGACTCAGTGCAGAAGTCAGTGTCTCAGAAGCATAATGGATAGACTTTCCCCAAGGCAAAGGCAGAAAGGTCAGCAATGAAGCTGTCCTGACAGACCTGAGGTATAATCAAGTTCAGATTGAGATTTATGAATTTTATTGGTTAGCCTAGCAAAAGAGGAAAAGTAGGATGTGTACAACACATTCAGTGAGAGAACACCAGAAACAAGGGAAAGTGATCTCACTGGTTAGGTGGTGTCTGGAAAACTGATCCTTATCCTTTATGCAAAAACATTTGTGCTGTCACTGTCTGTATTTGTATCTGCAAATATCACAGCTGTGTTTACAGTTACATCTGTATGTACTGTGAAGCATATTTTTATACTACTGTATTTCTGTATGTAAATGGTCATAGGAACAGCAAAGACAATTTGAGATGAGAACAAAACTGAACAGTATGTTCATAAGGGAACCAAGGCCACTGATTTTTTAATAAGGCCAGTCAAGAAACATTCTTAGCTGTCAGTTTCTGATGTTTGTTCTGTAGGAAGGTGAAATGTATGGCACTGTGATTTTTTTCCCTGAGGCTTATTTACCATTAATTCTAATACCTTCTGGAGGTCTTGCTCTTATAATGCTTTATTGTTGCTAAATAACTTGATAATTAGTTTAAAATTCTAGTCCAACCAACTGAATTCATATCTGTGCCTTGGAGAATTACCTTTTACATCCCCCTAACTAATATTTCTTCTGTTGATTCTGGTTTTGTTTTTTTTTTTTTTTTTTTCACTTTGATAGTGTGTTTTTATAATAAGATTTTATTTCTTCAGACTGCCTTATCTTAGTTGGCCCATGCTTGATATAACAGAGCAACATTCTTCCACCAGAACAGATCACTATCATGCAGCCTTATCATCTAAAGACTTGGAAAGGAAGAAAAGCAGGACTGCAAGTCAGATATAGAGAAGGTGGGAAAGCCAGCAGATCTTCCAGGATCAAAGTGGAGTAGAGAATCTGGGTAATCAGATTCTTTCAACAAAAGCAGGAAGAATACCTCAGTGAGAGGCCCTCCCCTAGGGCAGAAGTTGGTTAGTACCTAGAGGATATATGCAGCCTGTGGAGTGCTTCTTTGCCAGAACTTTTGGATGCAATGCATTACCATGGTTCCTTCACTGTGCTGAAATTCAGGCTTGATATTTTTCCAACCTAGACAAGTTTCTACTTTGGTCAGGTGAATAGAGACCCCATTGTCAGGAAAGTGAGTCTCATGTACCATTAATTTTGCTATTTAGAAGTTCAGTATCTGGACTTCTGCAAAACTTGTCTTGAATCTTAGAATGTATTAACATGAGTCTGGGCTCACAGTATCTAAAATAACCTATTTAAATCTACATAAAACTTCGCTTACTTTGCGGTGTACTATAAAAGCAGAATTATTTCCATTACTAATGGCTGAGCAATGGCACAAATAAGCTATGACAAGATAGGACAACTGATGGAAGGGGTGATGCAAATATACTTGTACTAAGTGTGTTTAACATTGCAGAATTTTAATATAATAATGCTGTTTAATGTACTAGATGTCATGTTCGTTATGTGTGATCCATCTATGCATGATAAACAAAAACCCAGGAAGGAAGGACTGGAATATACAACGTTTCTCAGACATACCTGCTGGCAAGAATAAGGTAAAATTGTTGGAATTTATCTGCCATTTTTTTCAAGAATTAATCTCCTAAGTGAAAAAGCAGCTGAGATCATGTGTATTCATGGTCCTGCTATTGTACTCTGGATTAATTAATTAGACTTCTTCTGAATTATTCTTTGGTTTGACGTGTATTCTAGGGAGGTACATAAACTCATGCTAAAGCTACCTGAGCTGTATTCTAACTGCTATATACTATATATATATATATATATACAAGTGCTATATAAGTGTTGTATACTAACCCTATACTAATGGCTGTGGGATGTGCATAGCTCATCTCAGGTCAACACCTGTTAGATTACAGTAGGCTCATTGCCTAGAAAATTTCTAAACTTGAAGCTCTAAACAAACAATATTTTTATATGTCTCTAAGATTTGAGTAGTTTTCCTTTCCTGTTGTCCCTACCATCAGTTCATAACATGTATTCTGTCCTGGTGGCGCTCTCCGCTGTTCAGACTGGTGATGTGACTTGAACTCTTTAACTACTGCAAGGTTGAATTTTAGGGAGCACTGTTTTTATATGTGAAAGAATCATGTCTGTATTTATAGCTAGTAGACCTTGCGCCTTTCTGATTAAGTTTTCCATTCCAGTGAGGTGCTGATTATAGGGAAAGAAAAGAACAATGTAAGCTCTTTTTGTGAGTTAGTATTTTATGGTGTGTGTCTTTAATTAGCCCTAGGTATTCAGGCTATGGGAAACCTACCACATACTTGAGGAAAATGGAGTGCTTCGGGTTAAGAAACTGTAAATAATATTACAGTTTTCTCCTGCAAACAGGTGTAAAAAATATTAAAATGCAGCTGTCAAGCCAGGCTGCTGCAAAATAACAGCTCATGTCAGGAGCATCTATTCTGTTCTCTTGTGTTGTAAGAGAATTCCAATCTACTTTAACTGTCCAATACTGCACCCCAGAGGTAACAGAACTGCCAACTTTCTAACAAGAGAAACCAAAGCATAATGTTTCAGTGCCCTTTGGCCTTCAGTGCTCATTTTCAGCATCATGTATGACAAGTTTGACCTTTCATAGCACTCTGTGTATTGCCATTGAATGTCTTGGCTTTGCATTTGAGAATTACTGTAAGTACTGTGCTTTGTTAGGTCAAAGAACATAGTTCCTACAAAGGCCATAGCACTGCTAAGGAAGCCACCACTATTGGGTGCCTGATTAAAAGTGAGAAAGAAGTCAGATGCGTCACCAGTTTCTCATTGCAGTGTGTCCCAAAGATGCCTCTTGGCTCTATTATAAGTCTGGTCTGAGTATTCAAACATCAAATGATGATGGAATTCCAGCTAGACCACGTGTTTCTAAATCACTTCCCTCTTTTCTCCCCTCCTCATTACAAATTGATTCATGGCCATAGAATTTTACTGAACTGAACCAAAATCTGCAATAAGCCTGGAACACAAAATGTGGTCAGATTCACTCTTAAGATGAATCAAATTTTGCTTTCTGTGCTGGACTTGGCTGTTCAGTGACAGATGTGTTCTCCAGACATGGCACTGCAAGCTACCTGCCAGCCTTGATTGAACATGGTATTACTGTGTGCAAGGTTTCTGTAAATCTGCTGATGCATTTGCGTGGTCTGAGTGTGACATAACCTCTAAAAGCTGAGTGCACCTCCTCTGCCCCTAAAAATGTCTGGAGGATAAAGTGTTCACATATTGCAACTAATGGCTAGGCAGAACTTCTTGATGGATGTGAGTTCAGCTTGGGCAAAAGAGTTTCAGGTCACAGAGTGTTACATAGTAAACATAGCAGAGCAGCATGTGAAACACCCTTATCTCACTGCAACTTAAGAGCCCAGAAGGCTGTAGTTTGAGTAGAATTAGACTCTCACAGTGGCAGGAAAGGGGCAGTGCTTTTAACAATGTAAGAAGTAAGCATTATCTAGGGAACAGATCAGGTGATTTCAGATGTGGATTTCTGTTCCTAAATTCTTTTCATGACCAGGTGACCCAGCTAGTGGGTGAGAGAAAGGCTGTGGACATTATCTACCTGGTCTTTAGAAAGGCTTTGACAGCATCTCCTTGAGAAACTTACAGCTCTTGGAATAGACAGGTCGACTCTTCAGTGGATTAAAAACTGGCTGAATGTCTGCATCCAGTGCTGTAAGGTCATCTCGGAGCCACCTTTTTCCAGGCTGAACAACCTCAACTTCTTTAGGTGTCTTCAGAGGGGAGGTGCTGCAGCCCTCTGATCATTTTACTGGCTCTCCTCTGGACATCTTCCTGGACCTTCATGTCCTTCTTATACTGGGGACCCCAGAAATGCAGTACTCCAGCTTAGGTCTTACAAGAGCAGAGCAGAGCAGAGAGGGAGCATCACCTCCCTCAACCAGCTGTCTGTGCTTCTTTTGATGCATCTCAGGACTCTGCTTTCTGAGCAGCAAGTGCACACTGATGGCTTATGTTTAGCTTCTGGTCCACCACCACTCCCGAGTCCTTCTCCTCAGGGCTGTCTGAAATTGTGTCTCCTCCCAACCTGTATTTGTGCATGGGCTTGCCTAGGCCCAGGTGCAGAACCTTGCATTTGGCCCTGTTGAACTTCATGCAGTTTGCACGAGTCCACTTCTCAAGCCAGTAAAGGTCCCTCTGGATGGCATCCCTTCCCTCCAGCCTGGTGACTTCACCACACAGTTTGGTGTCATCAGCAAACTTGCTGAGGGTGCACTCAATTCCATTGTCCACGTCGCCAATAAAGATGTTAAGCAATACTGGTCTGAGTACTGACGCTTGAGGAATACCACTAGTAAATCTCCATTTGGACACTGAACTTCTCACTGATGGTGAGACCATCCATCCAGTTCCTTATTCAATGAGTGTTCCATCACCTTGCCATGCACAATCATTGAGTTGGAAGAATTAGAGCTGTTACTGCTATCCTGTTCTCTTTTTGTCATTTTCACCAGGAAGCCTAATTTCACATATTCTGGTCACTCTTTTTTTCTTTGGCATATTTGTGTATGATACAGCTTATTGTCTTCTGTGAAAATCAGAACGATGAAAATGTTGAATAAACTATTTAATATGGTTTGATTTTATAAAAGGTTTTTTAATATGCAAGAAAGCTCGATTTAGAGCATGGTGTTTCTTCCTAACGTGCCTTTTAAAATCAACTTTATTACATTGCCCTCTGGTGGTATGAGTTGGTAATTTAAAATATTTTTATATCGTGAGAAACACATCACCTTGAGGAATTAAACAGAGAAAAATCAGTTAATGCAGCAATGATACTACAGCTCAATATCAATGTGAAAATAAATGGTACTATATGCTCTGGTTGAGTTCATTCAACTGACTAAAGTTAATTTGGTTGGAAAAATTACAAAAAATATGTTTAAAATAAACTGTAGTAATTTTACCAAGATAAAAACTTTCAATATGATCATTTGCCATGAAAATTTTCTAATATGATGCTTTACAGACTACAGACACAGAAACAACTATCCTTTCTGATAAGCATACACAGCTTGCTTATAATAAAACATCAGTAGATACAATGAGAAGAGTTTTATACAATTTGTATAAAGGGCTAGAAACTGCAGTATTTATCTGCCCTATCTGTCCACTACAGAGATATTTTCCTTCTCATCCATAGCTCACTATAGATTATAACTACATGGTCAGTATTCTAAGTTGTTTTATTTTACCCAGAACCTGTGTGTCCTTTGCCCATGTGTACTGTTCTGGAATGTATACACAGAAATAAATAATGAACACCAATAATGTGCCTTGTTCCTTCCAATACTGCAGTTTCTTATCATGTCATGAAGTTTGCCAAGTACTCTAAGTTGATAGAATCATACAATGTCAGGTTGGAAGGGACCTCAAGGGTCATCTGGTCCAACCCTTCTGATGATATTATTGTGTATATGAGATGTCTTGGCATCTCAAGCTGAGACTTAAAACTTCCCAAAGTGGGGGAATCCACCACTTCCCCTGGGAGACCATTCCAATGCCTGACTATTCTCAGAAAAAATTTCCTCTTGTGTTCAATTGGAATCTCCCAGGACCAACTTATGCCCACTGCCCCTTGTCTTGTCCATGCGACTCAATAAACAGGGAGTCTCCATCTTCTTTGTAACCTCCATTTAAGTACTTGAACGTCATAATAAAGTCTCCCCTAAGTCTTCTCTTCTCAAGGCTGAACAGATCCAGTTTTCTCAGCCTCTCCTCATATGTCAGGTACTCCAGTCCTCTTGGCTCTTCTCTGGACCCTCTCCACCCTGTCCACATCCTTTTTGTACAGCAGGGACCAAAACTGTATGCAATACTCCAGGTGCAGTCTGACAAGCGCCAAGCAGAGTGGGATGATGACTTCCTTGTCCCTGCTGCTAATGCACTTGATGCAGTTCAGCATCCTGTTTGCTTTTTTTTGCTGCTGCAGCACATTGTTTGCTCATGTTGAGCCTGTTCTCCGCCAAGACACCCAGGTCCCTTTCCACAAGGCTGCTCTCCAGCCAAGTAGATCCCGGTCTGAACTGTGCTCCTGGTCTGTGTGTTCCCAGGTGCAAGACTTTGCACTTCTGTACATTGAACTTCATTAAAGTCCTGTTAGGTCACTTCTCCAGCCTGTGTAAGCCATCCTGGAGGCTGGCTCCCCCTTCTGGGTTGTCAGCCTCTCCACTACTCTTGGTGTCATCAGCAAACTTCATCAGTGCAGTCTTGATCCCAACATCCAGGTCACTTATGAAGATTTTCTGCACAAATGTCTAGGAATACACATCATTGCCTTCATAATGTTACTTACAGTACTTTCTGTTCAGTGAAAAAAAAAAAATAAAAAAGGAATTTCCTCCTAATTATTCAAGCTGTAAATTTTTTCCTTGTAGTTGTATTTTAATTACTTGGTATGGGTTTATTCGCAGTGTTGCTGGTTCTGTGCCTCCATCAGTAAACTGTTTTCAGTTGGTTGCCTTCCTTATAGAAAAAATAAACCCCAAAATTGAAAGAAATAATTTGTGCCATACTCTTCTCTGGTATATGATGCACACAACCTATATTTGAAGTAAAAACCTCTGCTCTCTCTCTTCCCTCCCCAACCCTAGAAGAAGAGATTTTGTGGTGTACAAGTGTCCAGTGTAGTCCCAGTGTAGCCCATGCTGTTTCATATTGTGTTAGGGTGACTGAGAGGCCCCTGTACGCAGGCCATGATTACGTGTGACTGGGGTAATCTTAGTTTTTATGGGTGCAGATACTTAGTGGTGTGAAGCCATATTTTGACACATGTTTTTTCTTTCTTGCTTACGGTATGAAAGGAGGACATTGTGCCATCAGCTGCTGTGTGGAGCTTCTCCCAGGAGAGGCAGAGGAGTCTGTCAAACTCCTGTTTTGGATGTATAGATGCAGTTCAGTTGCTCCCGCTGCTTCTCCTCTCACAGTTACAGTGCTGCACTGCTCTCCTCTCCCCTTCTGCTTTCTGCAGGGTCTGAGCTGTGGACCTGCCGTACCTGCATGGGAGCAGCAATGTTCAGGTGGTACAGGTTGCCTCCTCCTTTCTACCACACACCTGCAGCTGGATTCATATCAGGCAAAGGTGCATCCACCACATGGAATCCTATGGCCTGGTTTGTGAGACTGGTATGCCAGTAATATGCCATGTTTGACCAACAGAGAAGAAATGTAATTTGTCCACTGGCTATGGCAGCTAGGTAGAAGTGGATTGCAGAAGACAAGTCATGGACAGGAACAACTAAAATTACCCCTAAGATTCTTCTTGGCATGAAGTCTTTGGTCACAGGTCACTGAATAGTTGCATATATGCCAATTAGGTCACACTTACAACTGATGTTACTTTTTAGAAACATGTTTTATTAAAACATTAATCAATATATTGCCATTGTTACTTACTGATCTTGGCATTTCTTGAGAATTTTAAGATATACATTCACTCCATACCATAGTTTATTGTTTTTTCTCTGGAAAGAAAAACAGAAAAAAAATGAGGTTTAAACATATCTGATCATGGAACAGTTTAAAAATATCTAGCTGCTAAAGTCATCCCCAAAAAGTCCACATGAAAATGGAAGCTGAGCCATCAATGCAACCAAACAAAGCTCACATTGTTCTTGGCTCTGATCAAAAAGGTAGCATGGCTGTTTTGTATGTACTTAAGGTATTGTGTACAGAGCCAAGCAAACTAGTTTGTTTTTCCTAAATATGAAACGAAAATTGATGTCATCTAGTAGAATCCAATGTAACTGGATTATTTTAATTTCTCATAAAGTTATAAAGTGTGGTGTAACACAAAATATTATTTTTGGGGTTTTTAAGTGACTTTTTTCCCTTTAACTGGCATTTATGGAAATGTATTTCCATTTTGGCTTTAAAATAAAGAAAAGAGAGTGAAGCTCACAGGGTCTTTGTTCCAGCAGTCAGATGGGGAGGATGGAGAATGGCCTTCATAGATATTTTGTGGTTTTGCCCTCATTTTGGGTCTCTGTCTCTACCAGCTCAGTCACTGCAAGTGTTTGCAGTGGGAATATTATCAGTGGGGATAGGTGGAGTAACAAAACGCTTCCATGCAGTGGTGCAGACAAGAGCACCAGTGCAGGATTTCCTGCAGTGAGCATCCTCAGGTAGTGTAACATGAGACCATACATAAGTCAGTAGAGGTCATTCTGCTTTCTACAGTACTTCCAGTTATGTTTTTAAAGGGTGAAATTGTGAAGCTAATGGAAATAGCCAAATAGTTGCCATACATTTCTGGGAGAGAGATAAGCAAATCTTTACATTTGTATTCCTTCTAATTGCTTCAGTCTTGAAAAGTAATTTCTTTCAACCAATTTTTGTTACACTGATAGATGTAGTTCCAGGCAGAAGAACAGAAGAAGCTAGTCATGTTGCATCCCACATAACCGCAAGAAAAAGTTATCCTAGTATGTGTCCTAGAGCTAAGCTTTTTGCAAGGCTGTCTGAAGACTCCTGGATTCAATTTGACCAAATCTGAAGATCTGCCTTTGAGCATCCAGCACCTTACAAGCAAGAAGCATTTAAACTCCTCTTGAAAAGAGCTCAACAACTGACTTACATCATTACACAAAAACCACAAGTAAAGAAGATACATTTGAAGTAATAATTGCAACAAGTAGACCAAAATAAATAATTGTCTCTGTGAAAGCCACTCTTTTTTCTTAATATTCACCTCCTGTCCTCCATTTTGTATTCTGAACACTAGGACCATGGCTGCCTTTGGGCTTAAGGCCATTAGGAAATTTCTATCTTAGCACAATTGACTGTCTTTTGCACTAGCTCTTTCATCTCTCTGCTCTCTTCCCTTCACTTTTCCTTATTTTTTAATGAACTTTGCTTGGTCTGCTGGATGCTCAAAACTTCACTAACTGCAAAGCAGTGGAGCCTGACCCAGCTTTAGCTTGAGATAAATCAACCCCTGAAATACTGCTGATGCCAGTTGACCTCTTTCTGACCCCTCTAGCATGAGCATATTACCTTGTGTGTCATTTCAGACCAAGTACCCCAGGATTTACCAAAGCATGATATTAATCTTGCCTGTGTGGAAAGGAGCTTGTGTTACAGTGACCTGTGATAAGTAGCAAGACCCTTTGACTGGAAAGACAGATAAACCAATTAGGTCTTCATTGCTGATTTTCCTGTACTTTTGCTTTTTTTGTATGGCACTTGCATTAGACTTGGGTAAGGACACCTTCATCTGTCCAAATACCACATTTTGGCACCAAGAAAGTGCATTTATTTTCTTCAGCAGATGCATCAGGGAAGAACCATGAAGGCTGAAGACACATGAGGGAAGAACCATGAAGACTTTTCCACAAACAACAGTACGATGCTTGCCCATTTCTCCTCTTCATACTGTAGGAACTGTACATGCTCCATGCCCTGAGCTTCCTCCCAGAAGTAAAGAGGACCTCAGCCTCAATCAACAGTCTCCTGTGCAACACAAGCAGCCTTCACTCTGTGTGGCTAAAGTTCTGGAGCTGTGTTAAAACCAAATGACATGACAGCAGAAAGAATGACACATGACATATATGAATTCTTTTGTCTGATCTAAAGCACACATGCAGGTTCAACCTGGTAGGGTAATACAAACGGCAATAAGCACAAAATTGGCTGTTTAATTATATTGTAACTTGTGCATGCATCTTTTCTCTGGGAATGTTGCATCCACTATTATTAGTGTTGTCCACTATTATTAGTGGACAAACTCAACAAACTAAATTGGGAGTACTCAAATATTTCACAAAGATCTGTCCCTGCCCATTGGAATCCAGCCTCTCCGTAGCACTGGTCCTGCTTCAATGACCTTGGCTTTGGTGAATTTTTCCTGGGAAAGATACAGGGAGTTAGAATAAACCCTGAGAAAGAGCATGTTGTACATCACTGGGATTTTACATATCTTTTTAGACTGCTTAGCAACAGTACTTTTTTTTGTGGCTGTGAAATAAAGACCTCAATGGGAGAGAAGGGAAGGGAAGGGAAGGGAAGGGAAGGGAAGGGAAGGGAAAGGAAAGGAAGGGAAGGGAAGGGAAGGGAAGGGAAGGGAAGGGAAGGGAAGGGAAGGGAAGGGAAGGGAAGGGAAGGGAAGGGAAGGGAAGGGAAGGGAAGGGAAGGGAAGGGAAGGGAAGGGAAGGGAAGGGAAGGGAAGGGAAGGGAAGGGAAGGGAAGGGAAGGGAAGGGAAGGGAAGGGAAGGGAAGGGAAGGGAAGGGAAGGGAAGGGAAGGGAAGGGAAGGGAAGGGAAGGGAAGGGAAGGGAAGGGAAGGGAAGGGAAGGGAAGGGAAGGGAAGGGAAGGGAAGGGAAGGGAAGGGAAGGGAAAGGAAGGGAAGGGAAGGGAAGGGAAGGGAAGGGAAGGGAAGGGAAGGGAAGGGAAGGGAAGGGAAGGGAAGGGAAGGGAAGGGAAGGGAAGGGAAGGGAAGGGAAGGGAAGGGAAGGGAAGGGAAGGGAAGGGAAGGGAAGGGAAGGGAAGGGAAGGGAAGGGAAGGGAAGGGAAGGGAAGGGAAGGGAAGGGAAGGGAAGGGAAGGGAAGGGAAGGGAAGGGAAGGGAAGGGAAGGGAAGGGAAGGGAAGGGAAGGGAAAGGCATGTTGTTACAGGTATTGTCAAATGCCACTTCAATATCGTCAGGCTTGAGGCAATGACTACCTTTCTAAGAAGACTGTACCAGTGTCTGACCACCCACGTGGTAAAGACATGTCTCCTAATGTCTGACCTAACCCTCCCCTACTTTAGCTTCGAATGATTCCCAAAGTAGGTCTTGATCCTCTAAAAAGGCTTAGTTTTTGAAGAAACTGTGTACTGTGACCCATACAGAAAAGCTGTATGGAATCTGACAGTTTATATAAAATAAATTCCAATTTTGCCATTTCTAGCTGCTGCCAAACACCTTATGTTCTGCTGTGTGGAACTAGAATTGCAAGGGGTAGCACCTTCTCTTAGTCACTTCAAGGAGCTACTACTTTGTTTTGCAATGTGATGAGACCAGTTTTTTAAAAACTACTGTCCTTGCAGGGGTTTAGCCATCCTTTTATACTAGTTCATGTTGTGTTATTTGTCAACCTTATAAATATTGCTTTTCCAACACGTGAACTTTCTAACACCTTTGTAAGCTCAGCCTGCAGTCAAAAAGTTAGGCTAAGTCACATTGCCTTACAATTGCTATGCACTCAGACAGTAGTTTCCTGGTGTGCAAAAACCTGTATTCCTTTCCTCACAGGATTTATGTTATTACAATACTGACCTAGGTTCAAAGTATGAATCTTTTCTGCACAAAGTCTGGTCCAAGGATCTTGCTGGCATGTCAGACATGTAACTAAAAAGGTATGCATAGATGGGCACACCTGTAACTTGAGATTCATCCTGGTTCCATTTTTGTTTTGTTGTTCATGCTTCCTAATAAGAAAGCAAGATGCCCAAGAGGATAGTACGTGTAGCTGACATCCCCAGGATTCTCTCCCATGTGAAGCAGTCCATAGGATCAGTCCTGTGTAGATGATGATAACTGGAGACACAACCATGCTTAAAACATTATTTGAAGAACAGAGATGATTAAATATCACTTATGACACAATATATATTGTAATCACACAAAAACCAATAGTAACTGGAAATGAGCTGGGCTCTAGATGAACTTAGTGCTACATGTTTTCAGTATTCTAATTTGTTAATTAATAAGATATTCTTAACTTCATCACTTCACCTCTTGGTGATCTCTACTGATGTGATATCTTTATATTCTCTCTTTACATTGGTAGATCAAAAACCAACCTGAGCCCTTGTGATTTACCCTTCTTTCACCTACTTATTTCTCTCCTTTCTCTCTTGTGAAATGAATTGGTCACATACTCTCATTCAAGCCTTTCTGTCTTCTCACTCAATCTTCCTTATCTTTGTTCTCAAGATGCTACTGCTCCCCAGATTTCCAGCTATTAGAATTGCCATCTTCCTTTTGTTTAACCTCCCACTGAGCCACAAAGTAGGGATGCTTTTACTCTGCTTCCAGGATTTCTTGTTTTGGGCCTGAATGAAGGACTCCACCATGCAGCTGTTAACGTTCCTGAGAGATCATTTGGATATCACCACGTTACAGCACTGTTTCCTATGGCCATCCTTACCCTTTTCCACAGCAGCTAACTGGTGCCTCCAAGTAGAGGCGATTGTATCAGCCCACTGTTGTCTTGTATTTCCATGTGCCCTAAGAAACATTTTTACCCTTTACACCTTGGTGCATTTTAGAGGCACCAGCAGAGTTTTATCAGTCTCTGAGCAAAATTTTGATGGTAGAAGATTGATGGGATCTCCCAAATAGAAATCTGTGGGTTGCAAAACGGTTGAATGGTTGGGGTGAGGCTGGTTCCCATGAATGCATCATTTATAGTTTCTTAGAATATAATTCCAAAGCTATTAATAGGTTTCCTGTCCCCCTAGGGTGAGAGAAAGTTTTTGCTTTTGGAATCATAGACCTCCCCAGGGCTGTAGGGAACTATGACAAATTGCATTCTTGTTCCCTTTGCTTTTAAGACCTCCATATACCCTGCTGGCCCTGGATGGGCCTGGTTAGTGCTGGAAGCACTTCGTGTGGCGATGAGAAGGGTTACAATGCAGTGACTGCCTGTCTCTGCCTCACGCTTTGGTTTTGTTGCTCTATTTGCATTTTGCTTTGCACATTTTCAGTGTTCATGGAGGAAGGAAATAGAAAAGGCAGAACTAATCCTTAATGTTCCAAAAGCATTTCAAAGGTGCCAACACCTGACTGCTATTACCATTGTAAAAGTGCATCTTCCACCTCTGTCTTGCATGGCATAAAGAGCACCTTCCTCCTCTGAGAGTGCTCCCATCAGCAGTCAGCTCTCCCAGTGCAGGGCACTGCTGCCCTGCTGGGGGCTGAGCCATCTCTTCTTGCATCTAACTCATGAATTTTTATGCTGGCTGCATAATTACTCTCTGAAATTAAAATGGTTCCAACCTAGGTATGGCAGAGATTTCTCACTTGACATTAATATTAAATGCTGCACACATGAATCCTGTATAGACTGGAAAGGGAGGGGTGGGGTGCTTTGTAGCATCCTGTTCCCACATCAGATGATATGAAACTAATAAACAAGTTGGTGCCAGAAACTGGGTTTTCACACACGGGCAAGAAGTACTGTGAGGATCTTCACTGTGGGGAAAACTCTGGATGCAAACATAACATGAGCACAATAAGCTGTGAAGGCAGTGAGATACTTACTAGAGTGATCTTGAAACACTCAGACTGAGGCAGATTTTCTGTTCTGGCAGAAATAGATTACCCAAAAGAATCTAGTAATTTCAAGACATCTGCTTGCAGCATCAGATATGGGATATTCTTAGCTGAGAGAACTCTCCTGCACCTGATCTCTCTTACTATAAATGCCACACTTCAAGCAGGAAAAAAGTATATCTGTGAAATGAGCAAACAACCTGTTCAAATAGCTAGTGACTTACTGCTCAGCAGGACAATAAAATCTTCATTGAAAATCCTAGCATCCATGTAGAAAAGTGTGTTACTGTGAAAGCTTAAGGAAGGATGATGGTGCATCTGGCTCAGGGGCTGTGTCTGGCCATGTTTTGGGCCAGTTTGTAGAAGTACTTAGGTAAATGCCTGATGGTGAGCAGCTGATTAGTTCCCATGGCCTTTGGAGACTTACAGGAACACCTATAATCCTGTGTAGGTTGGAGCACAATATCCTAAAGTCTACTCAGCACTTTGCAGGAGTTATTCTGCTGCTGACTCAAGATGATTTATTTGTCTTAGAAAGTCAGTCAAATGTGAACTGCTCCTTAGTCATGTGAGGGGAATGCATCATAGCTGGCACTGGCTTTCTAACAGAAGATAAACAAACATAATTCCATACCGTGTTCCTTCCCATGCTGGAAAGTGTCCTGAAGAATATTATTGCATTCCCTTTCTCACTTTCCCACCACCCCTTCCTTTTGTTCCTCTCTGCCTTTGTCTGATACTTACCCTGGTTTTAATGAAGTTGCTGCTGACAGTAAAATGGTGGCTATATTTGTTTAATGAGCCTGTTCCAGTGTGTTGTTTAATTACTCCATTGTTTCCTTTGTCAGTGCTCTGGATAACAAAGTTAGAGGTATTTGAATATTTTTTTCATGCTTGAATTAATATATATCAGTAAATACAATGTCATCTGCAAAAAGGAACTAGCAGAAAACTGGGAATTTAGGAACTTGACTTTGTTTTCTCTCTCCCTAAGCAGTAATTACTGAAGTAAATTAAACTTCTGGGAACTGTTACTTCAAATTCAATTTTAACTGCTTGCTTCCTGGAAGGGAAAATGTCAAGCTTGCTATATATGCGAAGTATAAATCGGAATAAATATGGAGATACTCAGTGAAGGACTCACAGGGAGGACAGGTAGTGGGATTTTTATGATGTTACACCCTTCATATTTAAGTAAAAAAATCTTGAAGTAACTCAAGTGACTGCTACTAATGCAATTTTTTGTCTGGAAAAAGCTCATCTGCTTCCCTAAGGAGACAAGCACACAGGGCATTTCAGGTCAATTTTCTTATTTTCCTTTCCAAAGAGGGAGTGGTTTATATCATGATCATTGGGAAATCAGAGCACAAAGCTCCAAGAGGAAAATATGCTGCAGTGCCCATGGACAATGCTGTAAGGGAATGACTAGGTCTGGCTCCTACAGTGAGACTTCTCCCCCACAGATGCACCTGATCTGCATCCATCCCTGCTGCTCCTCTTGGGAAGGGAAGGGAGAAAGGAAAGAAAAGGAGAAGGGAAGGAAAGGGGGTAAGAAAGAGAGAGGGAAAAGGAAAGGGAGGGAAGAGAGGGTGAAAAGAAAGTCTGGTTAAATTCCACCCTGAGGTTTTCATTGTACGTGAAGTGAGTGGCTGGGTAAGAAGGTAAGGGCAAAGTGTGACCTATAGTGATATCAAACTCAGCAATTATACTCAGAAAATGAGTGAATAAAAGCATCTGAAAATTTTGTTGACTTGGCAAGAATATACTTTCAAGTAGGACTGATTCTGGATTAATCTCAAGTAACACAGACAGAGTGTCCATAGCCTTTTAAGCTGCAGAAGACAGACATCTTCGTTATGTGTTGTCACGCAAGCCCAGGCTTCCATAACCCCTTGAGATATGCTGTCACTGATTAGCACAGAGCATCAGAAAGATGGAAATTTGGAAAGCTACCTGGGCCTGGAGCACACCCTCATTAAGAAACGTATGATTGCTTCAGGACCGCATTTTTTCTAGCTCATTTCATTTAAGCGCAGGGCAGCAAGCATTGAGATGGGAGCAAGTCACTCACAGTTCTACTGTCAAAACAAGCATACTGAACTGCATAGGAGACGAAGTGTGGGTACTGCCACATTCTCTGAGAGAGGCAAACAGAGACATTCATGTTAAGATGTTCTTAATAAGGTAGAGATGCCACCTAGGGACTATACTCTTGCATCAGATATTCAGGCACTTTCATCATGGTTGTTCTGATGACAAGGCTGGAATTCAAGCCTGTAAATTGATGCAACAGTGCTTGTGGAGCTGACAGAAAGGGATTAGTTACCTCTGTGATGGAAAGGAGTGAGAGAAAAACTCTATAGTTTAGGCTCTGAGTTAGTATAAAAAGAAGTGATTGCAAAATAAATCAATGCTGCAGAGAAAATGTGTGAGATAGATGGAAGTAAAAGATAAATTGATCTCTAAATTAAGGATAAGTTCTAGAAAGTGTTAATACTTTAAGAAGGTTTTTTTATGGGGAAAAGGTCCATGAGAAAATCATTGCAGCACAGGGTGGGAGATATTGGAGCATGGCAAGGCTCAGGTTTCCAAGATAAGTCTCCCAGGGTCTGTATTCTAATGATTTGTGTGTATCTGTGTTCATATGTTCTCTGTCCTGATCATCTCTTTTATTAGCACATATAGAATCGTGGGATCAAAATACCTACCTTCTTTTAAACCAAATTTGATGAGTTTGTGGGCAGGCAAGGCTTGAAGGCTTTTCATCTTCTTATGCGAGAAAATCTCTAGATTTCAATTACTACTTCAAGTTGTGCTTATGAATTTATGTTAATTGACTGTTTAATAAAAATGTTTAAGTGTGCATAGGAGTAGAGGCCAGAACACAGGTTTGTATCCAAATGACCAAACAGTAGGATGGTATTTCTAGTTCAGCAGCTTAAATTATTTCCCATGAGTGTTGCAACTTTAAGCAAAGGAAGAGAGTATGCTTTCCCCATCCTTCCATATCCTAAGAGATTTTGACATTTGTTGTTGCACAACAAATACTCATTCTACTGGTGAGTTTCATTCATGTTTGAAACAGGAATTACAGGATTGCAGGGAAATTACAGAGTAAATTATAATTAAGGGGTTAGGATATATGGTAGTTTAAATATTGTTAAATAAACTGGAAAAAAAGACCAGAGAGAAGATGAAGAAGTAAAACATGCTATGGAGAAAGGCTGTGAGAATGGGGTTTTTTTAAATTGCAAGAAAGAAGGCTGCAAAATACGCACAGTCTATCCATATGGTAAGGCTGTTAGGTGATCAACAGTTTTCTGTTCTGGCTTGGAAAAGGACAAGAAAAAAACCAGTCCTTTGTGAGAGAGGTCTGAAGTGAACTTTAGGAGGTTACTTCTAGTGGGGTGTAGTTTATCAAAGATTTTCACAGCCTTGTTATTTTGAGAGTAAGTTGCACTAATATCTGTCAGAGGTGATGCTGGTTGTACCTGATTTTGCCACTGCACAGGCAAGTACAGATCACTGAAGCCCCCATTGCTGTGATACTCATCTCACCTGAGCTTAGTAGCATATAAACACTCAACCAAAACTTGACCATGGAAATGAGATGAAGCAGGATAAAATGCAGTGTGTATTCACGAGACATAGATCAAGCCAAACTTGTATAATTTTGTTTCCAAATATAGATTGAAAACATTTACCGGATCTTCTTTACTTGTTATTCAGTCTACTGTCAGATAGGATGTCTTGGAGAAAATTATTAACTCAACTGAAGCAGATTGGATTGTATAGAACTTCTCAGGAGTTTGAGACATTGGTTAAATGAGGAACGTAACATTGAAGAGTGGGCTCACAAGTGAAGTCCCCCACTTGAGACACAGCTTAATAATTCCTTTAATGACTTTGATGTAAAAAGAAATGAATTACTGGTTGAATGCAGTGAAATCCATTTGTGCAAAGTGCAAATTCATTGCACTTAGGGACTAATGACATTAAGTTTTTCTATAAACTGTGAGATAACTAATTGAAAATGTTTAAAGGCTGATAGAATGTAGAGACAATGAGGTGACAGTAAAGCAGTAAAGGAGATTTTTTGATGTATCAGTGAAGGATTTGGTAGACTAATTTTTTTGTGCATCCCTAACTTAATCTGAAATACTAATAGCAGTTCTGGTCTCTGGTATGCAAGAAGGGTAAGTGCTCAAGTGATGAAGATGACTGCTAGCACAATCAGAGGAGCAGAGATACATAGGAGTAGACTTGAAATAAATTTACTGTTAAAAAAAAATTTACTTCAAGCCAAAAGAAGACAGACATTGAATACTGTAACTCAACTTGGAGAGCGAGAAGAGCATCTCAGATGCAGAGAAGTACCTGGAATAAGAACAATAGATAGAAAATAGGTTTAGAATATAGGAAATTAAAAGGACAAAATATTGAATAGTTAACTTTCTTGAATAAACACCTTTCTAATTATAGAGGTAAAGGTAAAAAGTCGAATCCTATTTGCTTTAAAATAGAGATTGCTAAATTCATGGTAGGAGATTTGGTATCAGTGATAAGAGGGCATCTGCCTCACAAACTCTTGATCTCTTGCCCTCCTATCCATCAGTAATAAATAGACACGTCTTTTGCCTTCACATGCTTCTGTGGTAATTGGGGACATGAGAACTGCCATCCTGGATCAGACCTCCAGTTCATTTCATTTGATAATTTGATTTTGGAAGCAAGTCAAAGATTCAGACAAAGTCCAAAACTGCTAAAGGCATGTGATGTAGCATGCCCCTGTGAGATTTTCCTCCTTTTCAGCACACAGAGTCTGGTGGGTGTCCTGGGGCATGAGAATTTCTGTCCCTTTAACAATTTTCTCTATTGATTTGTCTGGTGTCAGTGTGGATGGTCTCATTGTCTTTATCTGGATTCTGCTGAAATCCTCACTGCAATATAATCTAAAGTAACTAACTGTAATGTGGGAAATTTCAGCTTCTCATTTCATGGGCTGACACTGCTTCCTCATCAGAAACACACCTTCCTTCCACTTAAGAAAGGTCTTGGGCACTTACGTTCTTTGGTAGCAGTCCAAATAGTTCAGCTCCTTCTAAGTTCCTGTCAGGTGGAAGATTTTCCATTCTTCCAAATGTGATTTCTGTTACTTTCCTTCCTTGGAATGTCCTGTTGCTTAGTTGCTGAAATGGTGTGACCAAAGATGGCTAGTGAGGAGCTGCTGTTCATATAATTGGAAAAAAAAGCACAGCTATTTTCTTTTATGTCTATCCATCCTTTCTGGGTATTGACTTTTTTGATACTGCTTTCAATATGAGTAGTTCTTGGGTGTGTTTTTGAAAACTGTAGTTGAAAGACATATTAAATCCTTATATCAGAATAATGAAAAAATGACAAGTAGGGTACATAAGATCCAAGAAGAATTTCCTCCTATCACTTGCACTGTGTGCCGTATCTAAAGATAACATGGCTATACTGGAAAAACTGTATTTTGACTATTTTTTAAAAAACAGGATGGTTGTGTGGTGCAGTACAGTTACCTACTGGTCATGTCTAAAAGCTGTTCTTCTACAACATTCCTATGCACATGAGAAAGACTTATGGCAAGTGATTCATTTGAATATTGATTGACATTTCCATACTTTTATTTCCATTTTTTTACTTCACTTGAAATGTAAGCAGAATTCACATTAAAATTCTGTTTTAAATAATTTTCAGGGGACAATGCTAGAAAAGGCCACAGGCTCCCCCTCTGAAACAGGAGTGTTTCACACTCTGTGGGGGCTGACTGTGCACTGCCTGAAGGGGAAACTTGAGGACAAATCCGTTCGGAGTTGCTGAAGCTGTTTCTGCTCGGGACCACTAGATGTCAGGCAGAATCCATTGTTCGCAGTGCCTGATCTGGGGGAGAATTCCGTCCTGGTGGAAAAGAACTTATTGCAGAGCCTGTGAATTCATTTGAGGAAGGGAGGGGGAAGCAAGCTCACGGTGCTTTCGCTGTCTGTCTCTGCAGGACTATATGTACACATCTATTGCTCAAGCTTGCTCTGCACTTCTCTGTATGGTGAGATCTGCCCTGGAAGGTTGAAATCACATGTGGCATGCATACTGCACCTTGTGGGCAAAAACATTTTGCTGAAAGGGCTTTAAACTCCACCTGTTTAGTGCAGCTTTTAGATGCAGAATTTCTAGTGTGTGAGAGTTAAAGAATTCTGTTTCATACACAAAGATAGATTGCCCCTGCCCGCTCTTGGAGGGCTTCAGGGACCCCTCTTGCTCAACAATGTACAGGAATGAACAAAAAAATGCCAATCCTGGCTCTAGAGAGCAAGAGGCAGGAGGGAAAACTGAGTAAGGAAGGAGAGATATGGAAAGGGGTAACAATTAAATGAGCAGAGTTGCTGTCCTTTACAGTTTGCTATAAATGTGTGCTTCATTCTGTGATATCAGCTGAAGGAATATTTAATCTTGGCAAAAGTAGCTAATTGGGCCAATAAATGATGACCCCTTGTTTGAGGCATAACTGTTTACAGTCCTGACCTGTTGAGGGGAGGAAATCAAAAGTCTCGTATTGCTTCAGAGACATCACATTATATCTGGAGCCCCAAGGATTTTACTGCTAATGATACTTGTTTCTGTCTTGAATTCTCCCAAATAAGTGCCTTAGAGGGGCTGAAAAAGACCCCCTCATAAGTCTGATTTGCCATTTTGTACAAACTTGCTGCATGAAATTTTTTTCAGAACTGCATTTCAACATCACAAAAAACTTGAAATGTTTAGCACATTGCAGAGGAGAGAGAAAAAATAGCAAACTCATAGCATGCTATCACTCAATATCCTCATGCTGGGACATAATTTTAATAAAATACTTTTGAAGATTTAAGAACCAGAAATTAATATCCATAAAATATTGTTCAAGCAAATTTATAAGTCCATAGTAATCTAATTTATTCTAATAATAATAATAATAATTTATATTAACAAAGCAAATTAATTAAGTGTAATTCATTTGCTTTGTCTTAAAGAAATACGAAATGGAGAACTTCAGTGTTTGATACTGGCAGCACTTTCATTAACAGATGACAAATTACTGGACCAAACTGCTGTCTATTGTTGCTCTCCACAATCGAACAAGTGGGATGAATCTGGAAAAAAGTCTGGGTTTTTTTTAATTTTTTTTTTCACAGCTCCGATAAGTCCCCAAGTTTTTAAAGAGAATATTGCAGAGTTCTCGTTGACTGGAAAAGAGGAAACATAATGCCCATTTTAAAAAATGGAAAAAAAGAAGACCCAGGGAATAACAAAGAAGACCCAGGGATAACAAAGAGGTGATTGGTGACAGCCACTATGAAATCATCTGCCTGGACCTGCGCACGGCATTTGACACTGTTCTCCACCACATTCTGGTTTCTAAACTGAAATGATATGTTCTGATACTGGACCACTCATTGGATAAGGAATTGGATGATCTCACCCAAAAAGTTGTGGTCAGTGTCCAAATGGAGTGGTGCTCCTCAAGGTTCAGTACTCAGAACAGTGCTGTTCTGTTTAACATCTTTGTCAGCAAGATGGAATCCAATGCATCCTCAGCAAGTTTGCTGATGGCACCAAACTCTGTGGTGAAGTCACCAGGCTGGAGGGAAGGGCTGCCATCCAGAGGGACCTTGACAGTGGAGTCGTGCAAACTGCATGAAGTTCAACAAGGCCACGTGCAAGGTTCTGCACTTGGGTGAAGGCAATCTGATGCACGAATACAGGTTGGGAGGAGAAAGGATTGCAGACAGCCCTGAGGAGAAGAACTTGGGAGTGGTGGTGGACCAGAAGCTCAACATGAGCCATCAATGTGTGCTTCCCTCCAGTATGTTGGCTTGAATTTGACTACACTGTTCATGTCACCAGTAAAGATGTTAAATAGCACTGATCTGAACACCGGCCCTTGAGGACCACCACTTGTCACACATTTCTATTTGGACACTGAGCCACTGGTCACAACATTTTGGATGAGAACACCCAGTTAGTTCCTTATCCAACAAGTGGTCCATACATCAAATCCGTATTTTAAATCACGGTGAGGAATTTCATGGTTTATTGCTGAACAGTGAAACTCCTCATGAAGTTTACAAATGACATTATTTGACAGGAAGGTCAATATATCCTGGAGTATTTTTTGAGAATTGTTGTTTTAGTAGGATTCAGTATTACCGCACATGATCAAAATCATGAGATAGGACCTTTTGAGATGGACATAAAAATAACAATTTGGAGTTCTTTTCCTTTGCTTTCTGGTTCTTATTATTACATCATGTTTTTAGACAGCTATGAGGGCTGGAAATATTTTTTAAACAATGCAGGCAAAATTCTTCTAATTCTGACTGAGTTTTTAATACAATACTTAGTCCTACAAAGGTTGGAAGAATTTGTAGTTTGCAAAGGAAAAGCTCAGGTCATGGCCACATGGCACATAGCTTTTGCTTCCTGCAAGCAGAGTGCAGCTGCACAGTTGGTGGATGTGGCCCTGGAGGATCTCACCTGACTCATATGAATTCTGAAGCAGTTCAGAGATTTTGAGGCAAGCCATCGGCACACCAGAAGGAAACAGAAGGAAGAAAAGTGCCATGTTCATGCTTTGTTTGTACTCTGAGGAGCTCTACAGCTTGTTGAGGAGTTGGGGAGTTGGCCTGGGACAGACTGTCTTGGAAGAAAGGAAGCTTAGATTAAAAGTTTTTTATGTTGTTCTCTTCATCAGATACATCAAATGCTCTTTGGTTACATCTGACAGCCTGGATGATACTTTTTTAGTTAGGTGTTAATCAATGGTTCCAGCAGAATAAATGCTTGGCTTGAGTCTCAAGTTGCTTCAAAATGCTTATATCTATATACTGTCCATGTGCATCAAGGCATGGTAGGTATAGATTCCAAGTGTGGAAATACAGCATTTTCATAGCACCCTGAGGCCATCAGGTTACCAAGAGAAAACCTTTTCAAAGAGAAACATCTGAGGCTGGAAGAGAGGTTAATAACTGTGTGAAACTCCACTAGGTTAGTAATCAGTGTTAGCAAATTAGCCCATACACTACAATTCCCCCAGTATCTGAAATATATTTTTGGGAACTGTGCTTCATTTTTTCCCTAAGTCACCTTCATCTTGCTTGAGAGATGCTCAGGTAAAACACAGACATATGAACACACAGAGGAATGTATCACTATAAGAATTAAAGTGTTCACAGCCAAACCTCTTTAGAGCAGTGCTGAACAGAAGACAAGATGAATGAGTATATTCTTTATGCGAATAAATTGGATTTTTATGATAATAACATTGTGCAGCTGAAGCAAATGTTAAGCGTTGTACTCAACTGCTCATCAGATAATTTAACTTAATTTTTTTAATTGGAGGAAAACTACTTGTAAGAACACATTTGCCACACGATGGCACTATAATCCAGAGAGACAAAAATTTTGGCTGTCATTGCTGGGAAACTGCAGTTTTTAGGAGGCTGATTGTTACAGAGCCACAGTACATCTAAAAATGAAGCGCTGGCAGCATCTGAATAGCTCTTTTGCACAGTAGAGGCTAAGTGGCACAGTGGGTTAGTACTGTAGTCTTTTTCTTCTGAAGGCTCGGCCTTGCATCCTGGCTTAGCCTGCAAAAGAAAGCATGTTGGGTGGTCTCATCCCAGTCCCCATTTGTGCATATCACAAAACCACCAGGCAATTTGGCACGGCCAGGAGTTTCTGCCTGGGAGAATAGCAGGATTCGAGCAAGAGAGGAACTGCAGGTCACGAGCAAGGTGACCAGGCGGATCTGTGGAGGGAGATCTGTGAAGCACCCTCTCAGACTGAATGCCAGTCACCATCTCTCATCAGTACTCATTTTATTCTGAATTTATTTGCACTGTAGTTTATTCCCTGTGTATGAAATCCAAGACAGATCTTTATTTTATCCTTCTCCCTATTGCTGTTCATGGGAGTTTTGCTGGTGAAAGGAGCCAGCAAATACTGAAGAATTTGGCCGTTTTTAATGTACAATCACAATGAACAAATTCATTTAGATATTGTTTTGAAGAGAAGGGAGTGTAACTTCTTGCATACACTTGAAGTATCTATACCACAGGAGATAACAGCACAAAGGTACTATGGGATACTAGGGTACGACACTCTAGGGGCAAATTGTCAGGATTTGGATGATACAGAAGACTTGATCTGGCTGTGTGCTTCTGTGTGTATCAGCTCTGTTGTATGGTTTTGTTGGACTCCACAACACTGAGTTCTCTGGAAACAGCCCTGATGCTAGGACTATGCTATTGTCCACATTGTATTGTTGGAGAACCAAAGCACAGAGAGGCCAAACTCTGTTTAGGTTTATGGAGGAGAACAAGGATACTATTGAGATCTGAATTTGGGTTTATAAGAGACCTACTGCAGAGAGATTCTTGTAGAAGTAGCTGTAAAAATGAAGAACATGGACAAGAGAGAAAGTGGGATAGATGAAGAGAGGAATATGGTACTGCAGAAAATGGGAATCTGGTTGAGGCATTGAAAAAAACACAATTCAGGAAATGAACACAAGTTTATGAGCAGTAGTTTATTTCCAATAATGTTACTATTGTTACTATTGTTGTTACTACAGTAACACTAGTGGAAAAAGCATGTCAGAAGACTTGTTTTTTTTATTTTCTATCAAATATCAGGACTTTTAAAAGCCTCTTTAAAAGTCAGTGTGACAATGAAGAGAAACTAAGCAACTGAAAAGCTGAAAAATGTGCAATGTCTGGGAAAAGAAGTTGTACAGAGCAAAGAAAAAGTATTAACATAAAAATATACTCCTGAAAAATGCACTTCTGAAGCTGTGCCAACTTCTGTAACTACAATTGCATTTAAAGTGTGAAGATTTTATAGAAAAGCTGGAATATTTAATTTTTTTGACATCAAAATAGCAAATTGGTTCAGTGTTTTCTTTCCAAGTTACAGTTCATTTTACAGCTGAGTTTGTTGTAATTTAAAATAAAGTAAAAGTGATCTAGAAGTGAGATAGGGTGTTTCAAGAAATGAGAATGAAACATTTCATTATACCTGGAAGAAACAGTTCCTTTGTTTCTATGGGTAAAAAAAAAATTCTTGAGTTTCATGATGCTCTGGAAGGACGATTGTCCCCAGTTTTTCAGTTTCCTCACTGAAGTGAAAAAACAAATATTTGTGCAGCCCCAGTTGCGTAATTAGGCATGCTGAAGAAAAACTTTGGTTTGACATGCAAGTGCTCCTGCACTAACATTTTGGAATTTTAGATACCTCTGGGTATCTTAGACACATCAGTTGAACCAGATGGGGAAGGAAAAGAAGGGAAAGTACTCACCATGAAGGATTATATCAGCTGACTACAGCTCTCATTGTTATCACAAATAATCTTGCTGCCTCACTGATGTTGCAAGTCTGGAATTTTAGTTTGGCATAGAGGTATACAAGTCTTTCTCTGTCTTACAAGAGTCTTTTTCCATCTTAATCCATTCTTCCAGGGTAAACTGATCTCTTTAAAAAGATCACACAGATATCCAGACTGGGAGTGATCAATCAGTTAATTTCAGACTTTTTATCCTGTTCTGGGAAATCTTTGGTCATGTCAGAAGCAAGCTAATCCCACACAACTGATCATAACTAGCATAGTGTTGGTTACACTAGAAGCAAGATGTACTCTTCTGTACCATTTCCATTGTAACTCTATAAAATAAAGCAGGGCAAGTTAAAAAAAAAAAAGTCCTAAATTTCTTATCCTCTGTGCTTGTGTTGGTACCCCAGTGACCCTTGTACAAATCCAGTCTTTCAGAAGGGAAATACTTTACTGTGCCAGTAGTTGATTTTCCACATGCATGATCACTGTTTTGTACTGACCACACACTGTTACAGAGACATAAATTTTTACCTAAGAATGGCAGAGTTGTTTTGTATCCCAACTTCCAAATGAAAACATTGCTGGAAAATTATGGAATACCAGATATCTTTACCCTACATGGGAGCAAAGAAGACTAAGCAAGGTCACTGTGCCAGTGATATCTCCAAGTAATATACAAACCCTCCTCCTCTAGCTCTTCCCATCATGACAGTAGAAACACAAAGTTACCTGGATAGAGTAAACTGATATATAGGTAATTAGAAAAATTGGGAAAAGTTATGCTCATGCCCTTTAGAACACTATGGTTTCTCTGAATGTTTTTTCAAATTTGGTTGCATTATATATTGTTCTCACTCAAAATACAGCAGGCTAATTCATAGATGTCATTATCCAGTGCCTTGTTGGTGCATATTCAGAGAGGTAGGACTTTTCCCTGCTGCCTCCATCTGTGTTTCAACCAACACAACTTTGCAGCTGCAAGTGATTCAGCTTGTGTCTTTTATACCTTCCAGTCCTTCAGACAAGACATCCACTTCCATTAGTTGTTAACTGCTAGCCAAAGTTGTTGCCAGATGAACCCTGACACCATCACAAACCACTTCTGTGAGAAAAATAATGGACTGACTAGGATGGCTTCATGTTACAAAGCTGTGGGAGGTTTTGGGTGATCTGATTGTAAAACTAAAATTAACTGGCATCTTTGCAGTAGATGAATCTATTACAATGTAAATAATTTTAGTATTTTGCAGATATCAATGTGCATTTATATACTTGAATTTGAATGAACTAGAGTATGATGAACACTGATTCTTTTAATTCTTAATGTTCCTCCCTCCTCTCCCTTATTTATTTTTGATCATGAAATGGGGAGTAGATAATGAGGAAGTGAGTTGAAGTGAGGAAGCCCTGCTATATGAAAGCCCTACTCTACAGAATGGCCTGGAATAGCTAAAATCCCATATTATGAGCATGCTGGCTCTGAATTAAGGAGATATTTCTACCACAGAGCCTTTGAAAAAAAAGTCCAAATCACAAAAAAAGCAGTAATGTAAAACTATTTTTATTGAAAATACATCTACAAAGTAATGTTTCTCAATCCACTCTGAGTGCATACCAATGCAGAACCAATGAGGGATGGGGAAGGGAATCTTTCTATAATACCTGATTTCCATAAGAAACAAAGTTAGTATAAAAAAGATCACATTCTTTGTGACACAATTAATTTTTCTCAGCTGAAGTCATAGAAAGACAGCCATTTACATTGTCTTTGCAATGTATTTCCAAGCAAGATCTTAACAAAAAATTAAATTGTTATGTCATAAATTCTACAGTTAATGTTTATACACACATTCTGAATACAGTATCTATATAAAAATATCTCTAATTACATATCATAAAATGCCTGTCTGTATACTAAATTTGCATTCTGTTAGCAAAAAATATCCCCCTTGTACTTGTTTTCTTTTAGTTAGAGATTCATTTAGAGCTTTGTAGGTTTGCCTGCTTAATACTCTGTATTAAACCCTACTCACTTCATTCACTGTAGAGTTCCTGCTCGTATTGTCTGGGTTACAGAACTGCAGAAAATGGGCAGGACTTTTCAGCCCTAAAATAAACAGTCTTGTCTGGGAAAAGATTTACTTTCAACCAGCCTGTTGACATTTTCACTAGTTACTTGTACAGCATATTAAAGTTCCTTATTGACAGAAGCAACATATTGAATATTTTTAAGTGCCATCTGGCACGTTGCAAGGGAATCCCTCGTTTTCATCATCAGAATTTTGTAGTAGGGAGACAGAGAAAGAAGGCAACTGGACATTTTAATAAAAAAGGTCACTCAACACTATTATGCTGGTCAATTAATATATTTTCATTGCCATAGCTGTAACTGCGATATAAAACTTTCCTGTCTAACCTCTATAATAATGCAAGGCAAAAAGGAAAGAAATTACATGGTTTATATTTTTAGAAAAGGGCTTCATCAGGGAATAATCCTGAACAAAAAATGCCACAGGATTACAAGTGCATTGTTTCCAGTTTTTCATTCTTTCCTTCTTTGTTCCCTGAAAGAAACTTACAATTTTGGGCTTTAAAATCCCTTCTAATTAAAATTTCAGCATTAATTATAGTAGTTACTATTTTGCAATTTAAATATTTTTCCAAATAAAAAAGCTCTCATTAGCTTTACTTTCTGAAGGGCTATTTTTTAATTTTGAGATGCTACTGATAAAGTTATAAGGATTTAGAAATTCCATGTTGAGATAGGGAGCCTTCTTCCCCAGATGGAAAAAAGTGAATTCAGCTAATCGCTCCATCATTTATTATGATGGGAGTGGGATGTTTCCAAGCATGTGGGATGTTTCCAATCAGAAAACATCCTGTTGGTCTCAGGGATTCAGATTTAGAGTCTGTTCCCTTTAGGAACTGGGCATATCACCCTTCAGCACCTTCTGCAGAAGGCTGTTCCTATTATTGCTTATTAAGTAAATAATTGGTGTAGCCAGAGCATACTATGTGTTTTTCCCAGACAGAGATGAAGACTGATTTTCTGTTCCAGAGTCATTATAGCCCAGGACCTTGCTCCCACAAGCACTTGCACACATAGATTGTTCAGTTGGCTTGTGATGTTTAAACTAAAATGGCAAATCCAGACTGGAAGTACATACATATGTAAATGTTTGCAAGTCAGTGGGAGCTGACTAGTCTATGCTTTTCTCAAGGTCAGATGAGGCTAGTGCAAAAAACTGTCTAGATAAAACAAATTTCTCAGGAATATTTCATCTCAGGTGACAAAAGTGCTGATTTGGGGTATATTTTCAATTTACATATCTTCCCCCTTTTTATTCTTTCAATAATGTCCTTCTTTTTATTGTCCTGCTAGCATTTGAATGATACAACCCTAGAGGAAAAAAACCCAACCAAAACAGATAAAAAAGTGAAAATCCTGATGATTTACTTAGCTGGATGCAGTTATCAAGATAGAATATTGATTGTGTGTTTGTGGATGTTAGGAATTTTGCAAAAGGTATTAAAAAAACTGAAACAATTTTCAGGCTCTATTATCTGATTTTGGCTTACTGTTCATAAAAAAAGGGGAAAAATTTTAAAAAATGAGAGTAATAGGTTCATAGGACTGAGTAACTGAGTAACATATACACTGTTTTTTATTTTTATTTTGGTGACAATCTCTTTTTTTTTGCCCTCCATTAGCACATGTCTAGCAGGACCAGTGTTGTTGCCTGTCAATTTTTTTTTTAAGTAGGAAGCCAACATGTACAGTGATCACTGCTAATTTGGAATATGTTTTCATTAATTCTTCACAGTGCTAGCATAAAGGGAGAAAACAAGAAATAAGTGAACTTGGTGAATTCAAGATAAAAATGGCTGGGAAAAGTGTGCTTTACACACTGATAGTGTGGTACTCATGCCTTCTTTACATCTTGGTTTCACTGTCTAGTGGTTTCTCACTCTCATTTTCTTGTGAAATCAGCTGGTATGGTTTCTTCATTTCATTCTCCTCTATCACAGAATTACCCATTTCAGCATCCTTGTTCTTCAGCTCGTGCCGTGATAAATGTTCAACAATTCCTGCTCCAATGGAGTCTCCCAAAACATTGGTAGTTGTAC
The DNA here is from genome assembly GCA_023637945.1 of Phaethornis superciliosus. NCBI lineage: Eukaryota > Metazoa > Chordata > Aves > Apodiformes > Trochilidae > Phaethornis > Phaethornis superciliosus. The sequence continues at coordinate 59,895,763 of JAJQWJ010000004.1, forward strand.
GGAGACGATCCCTAAGGAGAAATAATGAGAGCCTGGATTTCACCACTTGTTAAGGCAAGCGTGCAAACCAGATCCTTGCAGTGTTCAAACACCACTAAATACTTACCAGATTATTTAGCCAGTTTATATATTTTCATGTATCTGAACTGTTAATGCCATGATTTCTTCCACAGGAATTAACAGATATACTAGAATTTGCACTCACAAAGTGTATTCATAACCTGGGCAACTTCACAGCAAGAAATAGCTACCTGATAAGGACAACAATGGGACCATATGGTAAAGGCTTCTCAGAGGCATTTATCTAGCCTGGTGGTTCTCCTTTATATCCTTTGAACATGTAAGCCAACAAGAATCTACCTTGTTAGGGTAATTTTCCTCCTGATCATAAGCTATGGTCAGTAATTTATGGTGGAATTCTGCTGAACTAATTCAAGTTAAAATATAACAATTCAGCCCTCTTAGAGGTTTCTGCCCAGAAGATCTAGGAGGCAGCTTGATGAGGAGTGACTGGGACTGTTAGTCAATAAGCTTCCATCAACATAAGGCTGTGGGCATGTGGTTAGACAATCATTTGAAGACATCCTGTCCTAATAATAGCATGGGCAGCTTCTTACAGGGATCACTTGAGAAGACTGAAGAGTAAAAGCCTCTGTAAAGTATAAAAAGTGCAGAGGCTATGCACAATAAGTGCTGGAGGAAATGTTTTGCCTTTGGTCTAGTTCCTGGACCTAAGGGATTTCCCCATATAACTACAGGTGTCAATTAGTCTTCTATGGATGAAGAATGGAAAAACTGAGGTGCAATGCATTGTGGTGGAATGGAATTAAACAGCTGGTTTTCATTTTTGTGTCTATGAGGACCATATGGACCTTTTCTAGATTACATAGTTATCAGGCCTGCAATTAGATGGGACAAATCTGAACCAGCTCTGAGCTTGACTGAAGAGAAGGTTTTCATTATGACCCTACAAAAAAATAGAGTACTAAAGCAATTCTTTGCCAATTTGTGTGTCTGAAAGTTTTCTTCGTAGAAGGATCCAGGTTTCTAAGTAACACATTAGCATGCAAGATGAGCCATCATTAGGTAACACCCCTCACCATCTGCTCTAAGAAAATCCATGGCTCTAGAGAAACTGTTTCTTTTTAACATTTCTTTTTAACTGCTTTTCACAGCAAAAGAATTACACCACTGATCGCAGTATTGCCTGAATGTCCCTACTGAACTTCTAAATACAGTCTAAACCTTTAATGACTTTATAAAAATACTTACAAGAACCAGTCCACTGCAATGATAAGAGTGATATCATCTGTAGGCAAGCCTACTGATGTAAGCACAATAACCATGGTGACCAGTCCAGCTTGAGGAATGCCTGCAGCCCCAATACTGGCAGCTGTAGCTGTGATGCTGTGCAAAGAGATGGCAGGAGCAATTAATTGACTTCCATAAGAAACTCTCCTTATCATCTGCCAAGCATTAAAAACACATAAAAAGCTAGAATACATTTCCTCAGTAGTAAACAAAAAGATGAGCCCAGTCCCTCATGTGAACAGTGCATAGCTGCAGGGGTGTATGGGTCTTATATCCCAGAAGCTTACACTAAACCTTTACTTAGAACTCTCTAAATATGATTTTGTTAGGTGGTAAATCTCCTACTAGATGCTAAGGGCCAGACCAAAGCATTATAGGCACATGTCCCCACTTTCTGAACTAACTGACCCCACAATTTCAAACATGCTATAATAAAAGCTAAGGAGGTAATTTTGTCCTAGCAGATCTAATGCAACAACTTTTATTCTCTGCCCATCTCAAAAACCTTATGCCAGGTGAAGTATCTGTCCTCCAGCAGTTGGCATTTTGCCATTAGAAAACTGCCAGAAACCCTGAACTTACAGTCTAGTAACTTCCTAGAAATATCCTTGTTCACACTTGGTTAAGGAAGAATTTGTTTTGCCAGATGATTTGGCAGGGAGCAGCTCTAGTATTAATAAGTACTAATAAGTTCCACTAATAGGTGGAACTATTGCCTCAGAGTGTGAAGGCAGAGTTTTTCCCTCTGTTGATGAGTAGTGAATTAAATCAGTGCTTTTTACAGAGAGGAACACTTCTGCTTGAAAATCTTCTGCATTCCCAGGTCATCACTTAAGTCTTCCATTCAGTGTTCCTTAGTGATAAATACCTATCTCTCTCTCCTACAGTGTTCCCCTCTTCCCTTGATGACAGCTCTTTCTTCCTCATGTCTTCCCCTCATCCTTCTCCCTTAAACTCTTTGAGAAACATAAAGAAATCAATGCAGATCAGTTATTGAATGCTTAGTGGGTTGTTTGGTGTTCTGATTTAAACATGAAGGCTTGTGTGCTTGCAAACATACATATCTTTTCCACCTCTATCAGCTGGTGTAATTAAAAGTTATTACTCCTTATGCAGCTTGCTCTACTTGTATCCTGAGACAATTAGGACTAGGAAACACTACTTCTACCAGCTTTAGCACCGTGATGCTTTGATGCTACTACTTTCTACATGCATAATAAACTACCTGGTACTGATTGAAAGTCTATAGGTTCCAATGGCTGTATTGATTCTTAAGAAAGAAAATTTAAGTAACTAAAAACCTGTTCTGGATGGTGGTAGATATGTCATGTAACAGTTTTTTAAAGGTTTACCTAGTGGAGAATATGTCCTGGGGGCCTCTTCTGTGAAGATGGTATAAATCATTATGGTTAGTCAGCTACTATAGCAGTTCTTGGGTTTAGTTCTATATGATTTTGTTTAATCTCACATAGAAAAAAATAGTAAGAATCATAAGTATGTTTATAGTAGATGTAGGTAATAGTGACTTCTGTACCTGATTGTGATAATTTGCCCGAAGTTCAGATCAAAGTTGTTAACCTGTGCAATGAAAATTGCAGCCAAAGCCTCATATAAAGCAGTTCCATCCATATTAATTGTAGCACCAACTGGGAGTACAAATCTTGTAACTCGTTTGTCTACTCCATTTATTTCTTCTAGGCACTTAAATGTAACAGGTAGTGTTGCAGAGCTGAAACAAACGAACAAAAAAAAAAGAAGGTGGGTTATAATATATCTTCTATAACCAGGGAAGGAAAATAGTGTCTTGCATTGTGATGATAAGAGAGATTGTTCTTTGTATGCGATCTACCAAAATATTTTTTTTAAAATTTGAAGACTTCTGATGATGGTTCTTCTAATGATCTTGGACAATTTTTCCTATGGTTAGTTACTGTCATTTTCTAAATCATTCCTAGTCTGAATGTGTCAAAAACTTCAGTATTTTGTCAGTTTAAAAATATTTTAAAATAACCGCTTCTTTTTTTAATGTCATGGAGTTATAATTGAGTCATCTCTAAGCACTGTTTTCCCAAAGTTATAAAAATTGATCTATTCAAGCTTTCACTAAACAGCACATTTTCTCTGATTTATTTGCTACCTCCCTGGAAAGGGCATTTTGATGGACAATTTCATTACTTTACCATTTGTGGGTTAAGACCAGTAGGCATCTAAGCACTGCCACTCACTTACTTGCCTCCACCACAGGGGCAATCAGTCAACATAAGTAGATGGATGCCCAGCCCATTTCTGAGGAAAAAATGACTGGCCCCCATAACATCACTTTTTTCCTTTGCATTAAGTGTGACGTTAGATAACATGGAAAAGCTCTTTGGTTAGGTCAAGTCATCTGCCCTCTCAGCCTATTTCACAACCATCTTCCTACCCATGTGGTGGCAGAGTGAGAAACAGGGAAGGCTTGATGCCTTGCAAATACTGTTCATCAGTGTTTGATCAATGTTTTGGTCACAAATCTAAAACATGTGTCCTAAAAGCTGCTATGAAGAAAATCACAGCTGGGTCCAGTGCACCATTTAATCTTTTTCCACTGCTGCAACATGCAAGCATGATATAACTTACAATTTCATTAACAGACCAACCTAACTGAACATTTTGGCCTTGACTGCTACAGGAGTGCCAATTCAGCACTCATTCTAACAAATTCCTTTTCTGAGACACTGACTCAGAAAGTAGATTAAGGTAGCGATATTATGAGCTGCCTGTGGTCTTTGTTCTTAAAGATGTATCTGTACCAAACTAAAGATTTTTACACCAAAGCAAAGAGGTTTTTCAAGATTGGAAAGACCTTAAAGATCACCTATTTCCAACCTCCCTGCATGGACAGGGACACCTCCCACTAGATCACGTTGCTCAAAGCCCCATCCAGCTTGGCCTTGAACACTTCCAGGAACAGAGCATCCACAGCTGCTCCAGGCAACCTGTGCCCATGCCTCAGCAACCTCACAGGGAAGAAATTCTTCCTTATATCCAATTTAAACCTATTATCCTTGAGCTTGAAACGGTTACCCTTGTTTCTATCACTCCATGATAGCCTTAATCCACTCCATTCCCTTGTAAAAAGCCCCTCCCCAGATTTTCTGTAGCCCCTTCAGGTACTGGAAGACTGCTATATGGTCACTCCAGATACTTCCTTTCTCCAGGCTGAACAACTCCACCTCTCTCAGCCTCATAGGAGGTACTCCATGCCTCTGATAATATTTGTGCCCTTCTCTGAACTTCTTCCAAGAACTCCAAGTCCTTTTAATGTTAGTGGCCCCAGAACTGGGCACAGTAATGGCCATAAAATCTTCTCATCTAGTTTTTCAAAATAATCCCAAATATCAGGGACTTGAATTTAATAATACAGAATGTTTGATTTAGAATACTGTCTTTAGAAAAGACTTTTAAAATCTATTAAAATGAAAAGTATTTTATGAAAGGTCATATGGCACAGAATTTTAATTGCAATTATGTAATTAGCATTACAATAACATTTCCTTTCATCATATATGCATTTTTTATTCATATGATGTACCTATGACTTCATCAACAAAGACCAGAAGTGGCAATTCTGTTTCAGGTTCATCACTGGTTGTCACAGTTTTGAGCACAGAACTTCAGCTGCCAATAAGGTCTCTCAAGCAACCCCAGAAGCCCCCCTGAACTTTCCTAGTTTCTTGTCCATTTTGCTATGCACTTCCATTGCCAGCTGCATACTTTATCAGTAAGCCATTAAAAACTATTTAAAAATTTCAAACATCAAGGCTAATTAATGTCAGAAGGGTTCTGGCCATGTAATCTGCATCATCAAAGAGACTCACTCCATCTCTGTTCAAGGGTTCTTACAAAAAGAAGAGTTTATGTCAATATAATGGTAATAACTGCCTCTGTTGGACAGCAGAAGAACTGAAAGTGCCCAATTAAATTCTTTAATGAAAAATTAACCAGTTACATTAGGCAAAATTGTTTCACAAACCAGTTATATTATAAAAAAAACATAACCTCAAAATATTGTATTATACCTGGATGACGTTCCCAGAGCTGTGACTAATGCCTGGATTAAACCTCCAATAAATACCCAAGGGTTCTTACGAGTGATCAGGAAGTAGAGAAGAGGTAGGACAATGACAGCATGAATCAGCAAACCGATGATAACTGTTACAGTATACATGGCAAGCTGACCACCGATCACACCCATATCTTCCATCTCAACAATTTTTCCAGCAATCAGGAAGAGGATTCCAAGTGGAGCATACCTGCCAATAAGAAATCAGGTCAGTATTGTACTAAATAAAGTAGAAGTTCACTCTCCCATCCATACCTTTTCTGTCTGTATTCTTGCATGAATGTAGGAATTCACTGTTGTGATGGGTGCAGTTACTGAGAAGTTCAAGAGTTTAACAGTTTGACCTGGATTAAACCACAGCAGTGGATGTTTCTGATAGGCTCTGTTGGACTCAGGATCTGATGAGGATTTCAAGAAGTGTAGTTTGCCTGTCAGACATGTGGGGAGATGATCTCTATTTGGAATTCAAGTGCCATGTAAAAGCTAGTTTAGCCAATTTTGTCTGTATGAAGGAAGGCTCAAATAATAAAGCTGCAGATCATGGAGCTTCCCAGTTCCTATATCCGCCCAGTGCTCTTTCCCACGTTGTTGGGGAAGGAACCCACACAGAAGGCTGAAAACTTCTGATGCTTCATGTCCCTCTTCTATCCAGTGAGACATTGGATAGGATAAATACATCAGAATTAAGCCATCTGTATGATAGAGGTTAACTGCATTCTGAGGCAGCAGTGAAATTGTTGTGATCTGCTTTTGCCTGTAGGTAAGTGCAGCTACAGAGGAGAAAAAAATCTAATGCTGAGCATAATTCTCCTACAACTGGACTTTTTTATATAGCCTTATTTCTATAAATGTCAACTCATCTTTTTACACTGTTACCAGAAAACAAAATTTAGGAATCATATCGCAATTGAATTTTATGCCATTAAATTTGTGTTGAATTTTTTTCAGAAGTAATATTTCTCATGTGCTCCTTTATCACCTTAAGCATGAGTGTGAAGATGGGGGAAAGATTTTTACTTTGTAGAGACATTTCCTGCCAGAACAGAAAAATAGTTACTGGAAAATATATACTAATTTTTAGTTTTAAATCTAATACTGCAACATGTGTGTGTGCTGTGTGTGTGGGTAGGGTTTTGGAGTTGATTGTTTATTTATTTTCTGTAGTAAAGAAGGCAAGACATAATTTCTTTTCTTAATTAACCTCCTACCTGACAAATAATGAATCTTCATTGTTGAAAACTCTTCATACCTAATGTCTGAGGGGAAAGGTATTGGTTTTATTTACCTACTATTGAACACAATAAAGTAGAAAAATTATTTGTGAGCAGTGCAGCTACTGTGCCAGGACATTGACACAACTCCAGGAAACTACACACAGTTGTGCTGGAAACTCCTGATAACAAGGTCTTGCTATGGAGAAATAAGAGTGTGGGAGATGTTTGTTGGTTTCTTTTAGTGATGTCAGATTAGTCTACAAGGGAAATGACATAGCATACTCTTGTGATTGCTATCTATATGAAGACATTGAATGTGCCTGTGTAAGCTTAGGAAGTTCTGCCATAGACTCTGATTTTTCTGATGTTGAAACCTAAGCTTTTTATAGTCTTTTCAGTACAACCTCTAGTGATAGGACAATGGGTAATGGCTTAACCTGGTAAACTTAAGGAGGGCAGATTTAGGCTATATATATGGAAGAAATTCTTTAGTACAAAGGTATTGAGACACTGGAACAGGTTGCCCAAGGAATTTGTGGATGTCCCATCCATGGAGGTGATGAAGACCAGGCTGAATGGGGCTTTGAGCAACCTGGTCTGTTGGGAGGTATCCCTGCCCATTCAGGGGGTTGGAACTAGGTGACCTTTAAAGTCCCTTCCACCCCAAATCATTCTGTGATTTTTATGATTCTATGAAATACACTGAATGAGTCATTCTGAATAACTAGGTATGTTTGGGCAAATTATTGCATAAAGAATTACAGTTCTTTGGTTCAGTAGTGAAAAAAGCTACAGATCTTATTGTCTAATTTCCTGCCAAACAGATCTCTGTTATCCAGTGCCTGACTCTGATGAAAACTTATTGTTAGTAACTTAAAACAGAATTTATCAAAGAGGCACTTACCACATGATTAGAGCTACCAATCTCATGATAGCCTCATTAAGGCTATCAAAGAAGTCTTTTAATGCCCGACCTTGCTCCCTCATGCTTCCAATCACCAGGCCAAAGCTTATTGAGAAAACCACCAGGCCAAGGGCATTCACTCCATTTACAGAACCTGGAACAGGAACTATTTCCTCTTTCATTCGAGTGAGTGTTTCCATTGCTTCTGATACATTGCTTATTATGGAAGCCACTGTGGATGTGTCATTGGATGGAACAGTTACTTTAAACATTTTCTTTTCATAGTTAGTTTTGAACTGTTGAAACAAAACAAAAAAGAAATATAGAAATTTTGTGAATTATAGCAAAGTTAAAAATGGTACATTAAATTATTAATTACTATTGTGGCATTAATATTTCTTTGTGTAATATTTCTGGTAAAATGTACTGTGATGAAAAACTGTTTTTTACCTGAAAGCAACAAAAATCCCTATCAACTTCAAAGCTAAATCTTCACCTTAATCTTCCAGAACTCATTTCCTGATAAATATGTTCAAATCAAAGACAGATTTGTCATGTTCATGAGTTTTGTAACAAAACAATAGATTTTTAGTTTACATTTTTATAAATTATTATTTTTCCTGACAACATTTTCCCAACTGTTAAATTATATTAACAAGAAGGTTTTTTGGCTAGTGAAAATGTTTTAGCGTGCTCTGGTGTTTTCTTACTATTTCATCTTTTTTAATTAGTAAAAAATAAACTGATACCAACATATATATCATAGATCTTTTTTCTTTGCTATCCCAAAGCCTTTAATTTTCTATGCTTTGCAGTGACAAGTCATCATTTTTCTTTATTAAGCAAAGGATTCTACCTTAAATGGTTCCAGTATAGAATGGGAAAATCAATTGCAAAATATCAATATACTCCTAAATATCTACTTTGAAAACCCATCTTTCCCTAATTAGTGCTTTTTGAAAGAGAAATATGAATCCTCAATATTATTGTCTGGGCTCAAAATGCCCTGCAGAACCATCCTGATTAAATGCTGATGAGCACAAAGAATACTAAATATCACTAGTCAAATGTTTTTGATATATCTCAGAATGTGAAGTACCATATTAAAGCAACAGGATGCTGTTTTCAAGGTTATTCAGCAAATCTGGATTATTATTCCTTTGAACATGCCAACAAGAAACAAATATTAAGTTCAGGACCTGCAGTAATACTAGCAATATCTGGAGACTGTTGCACATTCCAAAAGTATTTGAGTGAAATGGAATACTTATCACGAAGATGGAAAACCTGAATATCAGCATCTATCAACACTAACCTCATTTTCTGTTTTATTTCCACACCTGAATAGTTTTGATGTACTCCTTCCACATATTTGCTGTTTCCTCCTGAGGGCTTTAAGTCTTTAAGAATTTCGAATAAAACTTTCTCATTGGAGATTTATGGAAAGCTTCTGAATAAGATGTAGCAGAATGAATCTCAATGGATTAATGGGGTTTATATGAAATGTGCTGAAATCTTTTAAGGTGTGGGCTGTGGCCAGAGGAGATAGCTGAACTGTTTAAACAGTTGGCTGACATGGAAAATCATAGAATCATAAAATAAATTGGGTTAGAAGGGACCTCTAAATGTCATCTAGTCCCTGAAGTAAGCAGGGACACCCTCAACTGGATCATATTGTTCAGAGCCTCACTGTGTCTCATTTTGAATATCTCCAGAGTTGAGGCCTCAACCACCTCCATGGGCAACATGTTCCATCTTCCCATCACCTTCATGAGAAAGAACCTTTTCCTAACATCCAGTCTAAATCTACTCTTCTCTAATTTAACACCATTGCCCCTTGTCCTGGCACTCCAGGCCCTTGCACACAGTCCCTCTCCAGCCTTCCTGTAGCCCCTTCAGGTACTGGAAGGTCACTATGAGCTCTCCCTGGAGCCTTCTCTTCTCCAGGCTGCATAACCCCAGCTCCCTCAGCCTGTCTTCACAGGAGAGGTGTTCCAGCCCCATGATCATTTTTGTGCCCTCCTCTGGACCCACTCCATCAGGTCCATGTCCTTCCTGTGCTGAGGGCTCCAGAGATGGATGCAGTGCTCCAGGTGAGGTCTTCCCAGAGCAAAGTGGCAAAATCACCTCTTTCAGTCTACTGTCCACACTTTTGATGCAGCCCAGAAAATTATTTGCCTTCTGGGCTGCAAGCATGCACTGTTGTCTCACGTCCAGCTTTTCATCCACCAGCACTCCCAAATCCTTTTCTGCAGGGTTGCTTTCTGAAACATCATCCCCCCGACTGTATTGAGGATTGTTCTGACCCTGGTACAGGACCCTGCACTTGGTCTTATTGAATCTCATGAGGTTCACCTGGGCCCACCTCTCCAGTTTGTTCAGGTCCTTCTGGATGACATCCTGTCCTGATGGCTTATCAATAGCATCCCTGAGCTTGGTGTTATCTGAAAAATTGATGATGGTGTGCATGATCGTAATGTCTACACTGTTGATAAAAATTAAAAAATTGCCAGTGGAAAAGCCCACTTCCACTCCCTAACCCACTCATATCCAACCTTCAATAATTTCTCCTGTGTGTCAGTTCTAGTTTGATCTCTCAGTGAGGAAATCCCGCTTTTTAAATTAGCAGAAATATTACCAAGAGAAAAAAGTAGCCATTTTTGGGGTAAAGCTGCATAGGTGCGTCAGATTGCTTACTGATGAAGGCCAAAACCAATGAGACTGGAACTAGGCAGCCAGGGAGGTGGGAATAGGTTTGCTTTAAGTGACAGAGAGGAATTAGAGGAAATTTTCTAGAAAATACCACCTCAGGGTTTTTAATGTCCTGACAGGAATGCTAAAATACTGCCTAATACTATCTATCACATATTTCTAATTATTTATTTTTTCCTAATGTGTCTAACTATGATAATTGTGTTATATGTATATTTTATAAGTGTTTTTCAGTAGGAAAAAAATTAGCTAAAAATTTCTTAATGCAAATATCCGAAGGGTGTAATTATGCTGGAATTTCAGGCATACAAGTTAGACATACACAAAAACACAAGCTGCTTTATGAGAACTGGAATTATAGCATAATTTCTTACCAGATTTCCTGTTCATTTCCTACTCTTCCCAGACACATCATAACTGACTTTGTCCTGATTCTCCTCCATTACCCTCAAATCCTTTTCTCATCCCTCCCTGTTTGACTAAGTGAAAAGCAACACATGATGTGTCTGCTAATGTTAGATGTGTGCTGCCTGTTGGGACAAGCCAAGAGCTAAGCCATAAACTGCCCTTATTTTACTGTCAGTGCAGTCTTGATTTCTCTGAGAATTGGCCCCCTTGTGTCAAATTCTATCTCCAAGTAAAGTATAGAAATATAAAAGCCCAGGCATGAATGTGTGATTAACACTTCCAGTCCCCTTAGTAAGGCTGAGTTCAGGATAGAATGTTTAATTAAAACCAGCTCAGAAGAAATGTAGTTATCAGATGTACTTTTACAGTTCTTTATGCCTTGGCTGGCATCACATTCCACCCATTCACAACAGAATGACTGTTCTCTGGGTCATTCTGTTAAACTGCTTCTGTATCTCTTGATGTACCAAATTCACTTGTGTTTTTGTCTTTTGGTACATCCCCAGAGCACAGCAAAAAGAACCAGAAGTTAAAAAGCAGTATCTGCCTAGCAAGCAGAGTGCTTAAGACTGCTTAGACTGAGGCTAGATAGAATTTTTGAATTTACTTAAGGAAGAGAAATTAAGAGATAATGGCCAGAGCTGAAAGATAAATCCAAAGATTTCTTTAGATATACTGTAAACTGGGGGTCAGTATTGCAGTATATAGAAAAAAATAAATAAAGTATTCTACTTTTAGGTAAAGTGTGGCATATTTGTCTGCAGTCATCCTTTTTAGATTCTCCTGTTACTGATAAAAATTACAGAAGCACCCAAATGATCAGAGCATAGTGACAACAGCAACAATGTCACATGGAAATAGCCAGCATCAGAAAGTATGCTGTTTGGATTAACAGTCTGCCTTTTCCAGTGATCCCTACCTGACACTCATTTACTGGTGGAAGTCCTGCGAGAGCCAGGGTGCTTTCATTGAGAGAGAGTGAGTAATTAGTGAAGAACAGAGTGAAGCTGAAACCTGACATTTTCCAGATTATTCTATTTATCTTGACCCGCTAGAACAAGGGTGGGACTTTGTCCAAGCAGGATTTCCTTGAGGATGGGACTGTGTCCCACCAGCTAAGATTGAAATGATTCTGGTGATTCTCAGCTGAAAGGTTTGAATGAAAGGATTTCCTTAGCTTTTCCATGGACTTTCTTTCTCTCCTACAGAGATTCTTCGTGGCTTCTGTGATCCACAATGGGAGGTCCTTTTTATGAGGAAGAAGAGTATTCTGTCCCACCACTCTTCCTATTTCTGGGAAAGAGAATGTGCAAAGATGGAGAAAGAGGAGGCAGCTTTGCTGACCTCAGAGATTTGATGGGATTGGGAATCCAAAGAACCAGAAGACTGAATGAGAAACAGTGGATTTTGGAAGATCCTTCCTAAGTATATCTTAAAGTTGTGGTTTTCCTTCATGATTCTTCTAGCAACAAACCTTTCCTAACTCCACCTACAGCCCTCTCCACCTTTTATACCTTCCCCATGCAGCTCCATTTTATTTTGCAGGAGAACAATCCCACATCCAGAAAATGAACTTTACTTCTCTGAAATGAATCGTGTGAAGGAAAGTATTTTGTGCTATGAAGTTTGAGTCATTTTTGATCTTTTGAGCTTAAAAATGTTGGGAATTACTATTGGTCGTTTGTGTAAACAAAGCTGTTCCAGGAGTGCTTGCTATTGATGGGGAAACTAATAGGTTCAAGACTTGCTGTGAGTACTAACACAGCCATTTGAGGACCTATCTTCTGGCTGTGTTGGGAAAGAAAGAAAAACCTTTAAGTGGATTCCAAGACATATCTCTTCTAGGGAAGAAACCTGCCTAAGGATGCTATAAAACAGAATGTGAGCACCTAATATATCAGAGATGTGATTTGAATGTAGAATGCAAATATCAGCTAAGTTTTCCAGATGTGCAAAGCTGTGGATCAGTATTACACCTCTGTGGATGTCTAAAGGCAGTAGTATGTTTTGTGTTTAGGCCAGCAAACACAGTGTTACAGAACCAGATTAGTGCCAGAGGGATCATCCTTCCTCATGAGTCTTCTGAGTAGCATATCAAAAAACAGGTGTGAACTTTTGAAAATAACATTATGGAGTCAGATATTCAAAGTCATCTGGATACCTATGAACCTCTCACATACTTGATTCTCTTGTGAAATGGTTTCAATTTAACAAATCTGCTACAACAAAATAACTTATACCTAAAAATCTAATGTTTGGTATCTGATTCAGAGGTAATAGTGCCAGTATGACTGATTTAAAATCCTGGTGCTTAGGAAGAAGAGCCACTGCTGGAATTCAGAAAAAACTTTCATGAAACTTTTCCTGGTTTTTTGAACTATTTTTCAGAAATCCCTTTAAGCTGTAAGGCACATGAGAAATACATTATAATTAATGTAAGCAGAATTTAAAGGACATTGTTAATAAAGAACAAATATTTAGAACTGCTAGTCACTGAGTGAAATTTCATTTTCCTGAGGATATTAATTGAAAATGTTTTTTCAAGCTGTATCTTAGAACCAATGAAGTAGTTTTTTCACACGACTCCTAATTGAAGATTATTCTAGGATCTCACCTTTTGGGTAATGAAGGCCAAAAAGCTTTTTAATTTCCACTTTAAATTCAGTCAAGATGCTTTCCATTCCTTCCTGTGTGAACATTTATCATATACAAGTTGGTTCCTACTTTTTTTTTTTGTACCTGAGTAGTTTTTATATCAAGCTTCTTTTTCCTTTATACACTGTGTTCTATTGATATCCCAGCAACTCCTACCTCCATTGTACACACTCTGGATGAATCTTTCTATGAATTTAATGACCAGAATACACTCAGCACTCCTGACAGTCACATTCCTCTGCCTTTATTTCTTCTCTTGGAGTTATGTCATCTAGTATGTCCTAGAGCTGAATTTTAAGGGATTTATTTTTTTCCTTTCTTATGGTAATTTCCCATCTCAAAGTAGAAATTGCTGTTAATCAATTCACTCTGTTGTTGTGACTTTGTAATATTACAGTGTGCCAGGGACACACCACCTTTTTTAGTATTTGTTACATATCGTGATAGTATTTGGACTGTCTTGTCATCTGCAGATTTAATTGTGTGCATCTTATGGTGATGTCATTCATAAAAATACCAATTGAGACTCATCCAGTCCTTTGGAAACTTCCATTTGTTTTCACAAATGTTAAGATTAAAAAAAAAAATAATATCCTCTGCTCAACTCTTTCACTTTTCTCATATTAAAGACTCTGTTTTATAAAAGTCTAAAGAGACTAGATCCATTGCACTTCTGTGGCACACAAAACCCCCCAACCCAAAACAAAGGAAAAAATCTCACAAAAATCTCCAGACAATAAAAAAAGAAATTTTTTCTGGTGCAATTTAGGTTTCAGAAACCTGTGTTATTCTTTACATTATTTAAATACATTTTTCATTTTCATTTATTACGAATTCTTTACACTTTCCCTGAAGGTCCTGAACATCCTTCAGTACAACTGAGATCAGACTAATGGATTATTTAATTGCTTAAATCAATTCCCAAATCTTTTTGAAATTGCAATTTGACAGGCACTATTATTGCTTTCACCAGTTTTAGATAATAACTTCCCAGTTTGAGAGACTTACTAAAAATACTTACTGCTAGGTCTGTAATTTTATGCCATAATTCTTCCACAACTTCGGGATAAAGATTATATCATTCCCTGACTTTATTACATTAAATTCTTTTAATTATGTTTCTAGTTTAGATATAGACTTTTGTATTTCCATTTCTTCTGCATAACTGTCCTGAGTTCATCATGACTTTTACTGAAAATAGAGGCATAGCATTAGTTGCCTTTGGACATAAGTCTAGTTTATCTTTGATGCTGACCAAATCTTTTATCTAGGAACTCACTGCTTTTCATTGGTCTCTGTTTATATAGCTAAAGAATATGTTACTGTATCTTTTCTTCTTCAAGATGTAACTTAGCTGGATTTTGGAAAGTTTCTACTATATCCTCTTGCTTCATGATCTCCACATTTCATCTGTTTCTAATTGCTGCAGCATTAGCTGGTAAATAATATCTGTTCAAAATTGCCTGTGGGCTCAATAGAAAGCAATTAAATTATGGAAATACACATTATAGATTTCACTGGATCTATAAAGTCCTCCTTTAAAAAAAAATGTAATGGTTTACAGTTAAGGTTAAGACAAGGTTAATGATAGAGGAACCTGGTCAGCAACATAGAAAGAGTATTTCTATGCACTCCTATCATAGGCGACAGGAAGTCACCTGTTTCAAACTTCTGCACATTTCTCACATGATATTCTCAAACATTTTCCAGTCTATGCACAGGTGATGCATACCTCTGCATCTTCCAGTTTAAGATAATATTATTTTTTAAAAGTATGTTCTGTACTGACTTTAATGAAGCTTGCTGTAGACTTATGAATCTGACGTTTAGAATAAAATCAATTTTTATTTGCTGTGCAAGATGTTTTCTTCACTTCCCATAGCAAATATGGAGACAATATGGTGGAAAACAAAGCACAGACTTGATTGGTTTGGGGTTTTTTTTGCTAGCTGGCAGCATACATAAGAGTTGTTTCTACTGGAAGCATAATTAGTAATATTCCTAAAGAAAATGCTGTTACAATTTCATAGTTTGTTGGAAATAACAAAACATTTTTACCTGTTTAAAGCAAGCTTCTACCAGATTTGGAGGGAACATATTTCTGTAAAAAAAAAGAAAAATAACATGAGAGGTAATAAGATTCCAGTAATATCTTAAGTAGAAGGAACAGCTAATAAAGAAATTGATAAATTAATTTTTAAAGGAATTCTAAGGCAAATAAGTAATAATGTGTACAGTGAGTAGAGCTTTGCATATAGGATTGGCCTGGTTAACTTTGTCAGGATAAAATGTAGTAGGGCTGGATAGTTGTTGGTAATTACAATCCCTGTACTCAATATGATATAGCAGATCTGGTTATAGATCAGAATATTTGCTAAATTATCAAATGAACAAAGCTCTGTGGGTCAGTGATGGCTTTTAATTTTGTATTTATTAATGCTTTCAGAATCCAGATTAACAAAGTTACTAATATGTAATGTATTTGTACTTTATAGTTTTTGCAGTCATGTAGCCTAGTACATCATGACATTTATTAATCAATTTTGGGATCCTATTAAAAAATTAGATTAAAAAAAATAATTATTTATGAAGTTTGAGCATTCCCTAATAGTATAATTATACACATATAATCATATATGTGTGTATGTAATTTTTCTGTGGGGGTTTGTTTGATTGCTCTCCAGCATGGTGACATTTCTGAGGGAATTAGAAGCAGCCTAGCTGAATAAATCTTGAGGAATCTGAGTGCAAACCTCTTCATGGGTCTTTCTGAAGTCCCCCTTCCTGGCAGCATGACTCTTGGAGGCCTTTCTCCATGTCTCTGGCTTCTCCAAATGGGTTAGTGGAACACAAAATTTTGGTGGCTTTACCTGTGGAAAAGCTCCCGAGTTCAAAACCTCAGCTTCCCTACTCCCTGGAATACATCTGTGACATATTAGCTCTATAAAAGAGGCATTGCAGAGGCTCTGATCAAGGAGAAAACAAGATTTTATATCTGTGCCCCTCTGTTTCAAGCATTTAATTTGCCTTTTTTTGAAATTTATTTCCCATCCTTACGATTTAACAAGGTCAGTAGATGCACATATATTGGCAGCTACAATTAAAAATTAAGATGAATCAGGGATTCAAGTGAAGTGAGGAAACTGCCAGAGCTGGAAGTAAAGGAAAGCAGAGGAATTTGGTAATAAAGATTGTGCTATGGAAGGAGGGCAAAAGACCCATGCAGATAGCAGAACAGAAATCTTTCTTTTGTGCATAAAAGAATCTTTCTTTGAATATTAAAAGCAGTTTCTTCCCGTACAACAGCTTGTTTTGAAAATAAGTCTATGTATTCTTTTGCAGCTTTGTAGAGTTACAGATATTGGTATCACACAGTTGAAAGAAATTAGGCTAGTTCATGCAGTTACTGTCTAAAATTCTCTGATTTTGTTCTTGTGTGAAGCTAAATGTTGTCATTGCTATTGATACAGAACATGTGCAATATCATAGCCATACCTGATTAAATCAAGAAAGGCATCTGCTGCTGTCACTTGCACAATTTTGCCTTCTCTGTGCATGTTTTCCTTTGTACCTTTCCCAGGGTGGATGATGACCACAATGATTATACCAATCAGAACAGCAATGATCGTAGTACTCATGTAGTAGACTACTGCTCGGACTCCCATCTTCCCTGAGGCTTTACTATCCAGGGCAGCAATTCCTAGTAAATTTAAGCACAAGGACATTCACCTCATACAGTGAAGAGTATAAACTCATCATGATGAAAATGGTATTGTGGGAAGAATTTTGATGACCAGTACATTCAAAGCTACCCAAGGTAAGCTGGCACTCTTTTGCAGCTCATCCTGCCCCTAATGCTTACCACATAATTTGCTATTATGAGAGTTATAGCTTTCTGTGCTTTGTTAACACCCTCTTAAAAGCAAAGATATTGGTTTGATGCAGTGTGAAACTCCCTCTATTCCAGTGAGCTGCTTCACATTTTTTGACTAGCATATTTACTGAGATCTGAAAAATTTGCCTTAGAAATGTGCTGTTCCAAATTTGTGATAATAAGAAAGAAAACAGAGTACTCTCAAAAAATGCTGATAACATTTGCTACAATTAATGTGTATGAAGAATTTTTATTCAATCCCTAATGCAATGACCTGTTTACCACTGTCCCAAGCCATGGGAGTTTAAAACAGATTAAATGCTGTTAGCTTATTTCAGGAAATATTTACTATTGTATGATTAAGAATTTAGAGTATTTTATAAGCTTTGCAAAACTTGAGCCATTAATCCTAATTCTTGGCTCATCTTAATACATCTGATTAATTTGAATACTAGGGTGCTCACTATGGCATCTGCCACAGTTTTTGCTCATCAGGTCGCACTGTATTTTTTAAAAGAAGGTACAGTTCAGCCAGGGAAAGAGCTCTGAATCTCTGAGAAGCAGAGTCTCATGAGGACTGTCATAAATGGAAATGCTCTTTTCCTTTCCATGCAGGTGCAGTTAGTATTCTTCTCCTTAAAACACCCCTTTGCTCCTTCTCCTTAAAATTTCAGGTAGTCAATAATTTCCCCATACTTCATTTGGGGGACTACATCTTCTGCCTCAAAATATTACTGATGCTTCTTGTTGGATTCAAACATTCAAAGTGCAGGATAATATAATAAAAGGTAAGCAAAGGATCTCTTTGGTTTATGACCTCCCCGTGTGGGCCCCCATATGGCACGATCTAATCCAGACTTCTTCCCACAGAGATGTAGATGCTATCTTTGAATGTATAAAATAGGAAAATTGATCACCTTCTGCTCTGGTACCTATCTCAGAGAAAAAAAACACTTGAAAAAATGCAACAGGATTGCACAAATAAAAATAATATGGAAACATAAAACCAGAATAATGACTAGGCAAAATTAAATGTTTTCTTGAATAATTGAAGATGTTTGCAGGTACTTCTCTCCATATTCTAAAGGAGGAAATATGTGTTACTGGAGTTACAGTAAAAGTACTGTAATCACTGATGTAACTGAGAACAAGGCTGTGTTCCAGGCTCTGATCAAATATTCAAAGTATAAAACCAATCACATGCTTCATACTTACCCTTTCATTTCAGCTACTCTTTGCTTCTCCTCTCAGCAGAAGCCATTAGAGCCAGGTAGATTTGTACCCACAAAATTAATTGTAAAGGGAGATAACTAGACTTACACTCTGAACTGCTTGATTTTCATGTGCCATTTTAGTGGAAGAACAAAATGTTACTGCAACAGTAAGAAAATGAAAATGGAAATCCAGCATTTGAAGCACTTGATCCTTCATTTCTCTGCTCAGCTTTTCCATCTGTGAAACTGGATGATAATGCTTGTGGTAAGTTTACATTTATGTTTTGAAATTCTGTGAGGAAAATGGTAAATACTACTAAGTAATAAAAAGTTATCTTTCCAAATAGGAAAGAAGTCCTATAGTCCTCTTGTTGGTGGGTGGAGGACATTTTACTTCTCAGAGTCCCCAAAATAATGCAAGTACAATTAACCAATACAATATTATTAACCAATTAAAATAAAGTTAATAATTTTTAGACTTTCAGATCTGCTGCTGAGCTGCATAATGTTTTTCTCAGACAGCATTTCTTACAAATAATATTTTAAAATATCAGTATGTAACTTAAAATTAAGTGTAATTTAAAAAAAAATAAAAATGAATGCATGCATACTCATCCAGTCAACTTTATATATCTTTATTGTTGTTTTAGGTACTTAATGGCCATTTCTAAGGTAGCAACAATGGCTGGTGTATATTTTCACTTTACCTAAGATCATCTTTAAATTTGGTTTTCATTATGAGCCTGAAAAAGTTAACCTGTACAATTTGATAGGAAACTTTGGAAATGTATGGATGTTAAATCAGTCAGTGCCCAGTTAAATCAGTCCTTCCCAGGTAATAGAGCTGAGCACTGCCAGGCTACAGGGCTCACTGGCATAACACACTTACTGTTCTAAACAAGCCTGATCTTTGTACTCAACACTCAAGTCTAGGTTGAGCCTCCTACACTCCAGAAATCTCTAGGAGTCAGTGTAGGGCACAGTTTAGCACTTAAGATTGCTGAACTGAATGATTAGAATCTGTGACCCTACTTCTTTATTGGACTGATTCTGGGATTGAGTGGTGAACCATGTTCAAGTGGTGTGTCAGAGAGCAAGTCATACTTTTCTCTTGGTAAGCTGCTTACCAGCTTAGTTTCCTATTATGCACTCTAGTTGTGTCTACATGGCCTCTTATTTTAGATTGCTCAGTCTCATTTCTGCTCTTCCTTATCATATAAATGGCTTCTCATTTTGAAAGTAGGGAACCGAAATTCCTCTCTTTTTGAGCTTTCACTTCTTGTAGCATGTATAGTAGCAAGCATTCAAAGAAGAAGTCTGATAGTTTTAAATATAAACAAAAGCTTTATGAGGAGGATGCAAGTTCTCACCTCAGAGGGCCCTTACTGTGGAGCTGCTAGGCAGCCTTCTTTCTACTGAAGTTATTGGGAACTCAGTGAACTCCCAAGAGGGACATTTGATACTGTCCAGGACCAAAACTGCAAAAGCTTACAGCACACCAATAAAAAGAACTATATTTAAAATAAAATAAAATAAAATAAAATAAAATAAAATAAAATAAAATAAAATAATATATATATATAATCAGACCTGTTTTTAAAACATGAGAAAATGAAGCGGTTTTGTTTTCTTTGCATTTTAAGATGTTGACGAGATTTATTAGAGCTGAATAGGTCTCTGGAAGAGTCCGTAATGGAGAAGCAATAAAGTTTGCTCCAAAGCTTTCATGTGTCACAGGCCATTGTACCCCTGGTGTGTCCTTTCACAGCCAGCCAGAAAATCTCCCATTGTCCCATGGGAGATGTGTGTGCCCCTTTCATCCTAGTTGCTGGTCTCTCCTCCACACTGCTGCTGGCTCCAGCACCTCTGCCTCCTCTTTTCCCTTCCCCTTCCCAGGGGGCCTGGGAAACTTCGCCGTGCCACCGGTCCCCACACAGGGGGATGCCTTGAAGTTGTCAAGGAAACCTGGAGCAGAGCTCCTGTAATTTCTCCCAGCGTGTGTGTGCACATAACGTGAATGGGAATGATTTTTCAAGTATTGATGGGGAGGGAGGCAGGGAAAGAGGGAGTAAGGGAAATGAAGAAAGGAGGGGGCAGGCGTAAATCTGTAAAACTGAAAACAAATCCAAGCCCTTACCCCCGTACTCTTGCTTTACCTACTCTTTCCCTCTCTCAAGAGTAAGTGAGGAATCAGTCACACTGTGGGTTGAATAAAGACGTGAGAAGAGTGTCAGGGCAAAAAGCAGAGCACTACTTTGTTCTTTAACAAAGGTATTGGCGAGGAAATGAAAATGTTTTAAGGATGTAGGAAAGGCAGCAAGAAAGCAAGTAGTGTGACTGCAAGAGAAGGAGGGAGAGAAGGGATGCAGGAAAAAGAAAAAAATCTAGCTTGGGCAACATTTTAAATATTCTCAGTTGTGAATGTGATAGTTCTGATTGTTCATTTGAATTGCTTATGGTTCTGTAAAGTAACATGCAGCAACTTTTCTGAATAGCTCCTATATTATCATAGCTTTGTGTCATTTAAACTTTATTTTGTACTTAGATTATATGGAATTCTAGAATTTACAAATCCAGAGTTTCTTCTATTGTTACTCATTTTCTTGACATAGTAAACATACTCTACATAATGGAGTCCCTGCCCATGCAGGGAGGTTGGAAGTAGATGATCTTTAAGATCCCTTGCAACCCTAGCCATTCCATGATTCTATCATAACCTATGTGTAATCTTGAATTCAACTGGGGCACACTGATGCCTTACAAGGAGTAAGATTAATTTCCTTTTAGTTTTTGTAAAACAAACAAATATACAAACAACAACAGGAAGACAACCTAGTGATTTTATAATTTGTCAAATAAGGCTCCCACTGAGGCAGGGGGCGTGCATGTGAATGTATGTGTATATGAATTATTGTTTTTTGTCTTTTAAGAACTCCTGGAAAAAATAAGACCTTCATGTTTTTGCTTTCCTATACTAAAATTTTTGTGTCTGTAACAAAAGACTAACATTTTGCCCACAATATTTTTAACTTTTGGTTTATTTAAGATTACTTTTGATGTGTAATGATGAAATTTTAAAATATAGAATAAAAGGGACCTACAATCATCATCTCATCCAATGGCCTGACCACTTCAGGGTGGTCAGGAAACATACTCAAGAAAGTGTGTTATTAAGGGTATCATCCAAATGCCTCTTTACACTTACATGCTGGGGACATCCACCACCTCTCTAGGAACCCTGTTCCAGTGTTTGACCACTCTCTTGTTAAAGAAAAGCTTCCTAATGGCCAGCTTAAACCCACCCTGGTGCAGCTTTGAACTTTCCCACTGGTCCTATCACTAGATCCCAGGCAGAAGAAGCTCAGCACCTCTCTCTCCACCTCCCCTCTTCATGAAGCTGTAGAGAGCCCTAAGGTCACTCCTCAGCCTTCTTTTCTCCAAACTGGACACGTCCAAAGTCCTCAGCTGCTCCTCACACTATATCAGTAATTCAGCTCAGTTTGAGAGGAACCACAGTTTCAGAGCTCTGGTGAAGAGCCTGTGACAGGAGGCTGCCATCTCTGGGCATATGACTGAAGGACTCCAAGTCAGAACCCTGCAGAGATGTAGTGACATATTGTTGCAAATATATAAAATGATGAACCAGTTCTGAACGAGTTTGTAGAACAAACTGGGCATTCTAGTTATCATATATATTGACTACTGGAAATAAAAAAGAGATATTTTATGACAGTTATTAGGTTTTTTCCTTAGTCCATGTATGAGAACTTAATTGACTCCACTTCCTTCCTAATGTAGTTTTTTAATATAAATTTCTTTTAGATGTTTTGGACTCAGTCTTTAAAAATAAAACATCATGAACAGAGCATCTTTTTCTTGCTGATTATTTTCCTGTTTATTTTTTATAGTCTCTTCATTAGGAAATTACAGTTGCTTGTTAAGGACTCCAACAGTGGAACAACAATAATGGTAACTGTTGACTCAGGAGTGCTGCCCTAATTTTGTTTCTTTAAGGCTGTCTCTCACTCTCTTAATGAAGCAGTCTTAAATGGGCTACTCCCGACCCCCTACATCCAGCAAGCACTGTGTGATGAGTAAACACTCAGTGTGAGACCATGAGAACAACCTCTTTTGTGTATGTTGATGAGGATTTGTGAAAATGAATAACACTGTGCAAGGTCATGGTAAAATATGCTGACAGAAAAATTCTAAGGAAAAGCACTAGTTAGGCAGAGACAGTGGAAGTATCGCCCGAGTTTAATTAACATGATTAAGCTCTAAAGCTTTATTCTGTCAGCTGCTGAGCGTGTCCAGAAAATAAAAGTTAAATAATTTTAAAAGCTTTGGCAATTGAGACATTCACAAGGTCAGGTCCAAACTAGATTAATAATTTTAATATCAGTAAAAGAATAAAATTGCAAAGAAAAAAAAGCTAAATAACATTTTCAAAGAACTGTATGCACTGGTGAAGTTAATGAATGTTAAATCAATACAGCTAATGACTTCCTGAAGCCACATAAGATATGTGCCTGAAATATAGCTCTGCACAGCTTTTTTCCTGAACTGATGGGACCAGCTGCCCCCTACTGTCAGTTGAACTTATCCTTATTTGAATATGGAAATTTAAATAATGAAATTAAATGTGCTATTAATTTTTACGATCACATAAAATATATCACAGAAAAATTAGTAATTGTCTTTGATCCAAAATTGTGTCACCAAGATTAAGACAAGCTAACTGAGAAAACCTGTGCCTGGGATATAGTAATGCAATTCAACAAGCCAATTAAATGGCTAAGAGTAGCTCCTAACTATTAACTTTGAGTTTGTAGGGTTAGCTAATCTGGCAGTTTGTCATTCTGAATCATCTCAGAATCATGTCATGTCAATCTCAGAAAATCACAGAATGTTTGGATTGGAAGAGACCTCCAAGATCATCCAGTCCAACCTTTGACCAATATAACTTTTATAAGGAGATCAGAAGGAGACCATGTCTGGGGGCAGAAAACTAGCATTTTGGCAGCAGTTTGCCATTACTTCAAATTGTCTGTATTGTTAAACTGCATTCTTTGGTGGCAGTGCTGCTAAAGCAAGTTAAGCATTCCTTATTTGCCCCTGCTCATCTGTAAGATGGTTCTGTTCCAGCCAGGTAGCTTGGCACATGCCATTCAGCATTTGATGACTAGGAGAGAACAAGGATGTGTGAAAGCACCTGGACTCAGGAGAGCACTGAACAGCCAAAGCTTCTCAAATGGGCACAGCCTTAGAAAAAGAAAAGAACACAAACATATATATACTCTTATGAAGATAAACACATTACTGTTACATGTAAGAGATAAACCACAGAAATAAACCCTGTGAATCAGGGAAATCACAGACTTTAACAGGAAGGTGGGACCTAACAATGTGTAGAAGAGTGCACGTAAGTACTTAAAGAAAGCCAGGTACCCCTACTACTACCTGTAGTAGTTCTTCACTACTACTGTGAGAAGAAAAGTTGTATATGATAAAAAAAAAAAAAAAAAAAAAAAAAAGAGTGCCTTTCTAGAAGATGCTAACCTGACTCTGCCATACAGAATTATTTCTGGTATTCATAGAATGCTTGTTTTCAATTAACTAAATGTGGGTTCTGGATAATGTAGAACTTCCATCCTGAAAGCTTTTGCATGTGTAAAAGTGATGCAAACTGAGCATTGTACTCTATCTTTTCCTTTTACTCCACTCTTGTGACTCCACACCTGGGACACTGTCTAGTTCTGGGACCAGAAAAACAAGAGGTGCTCTTTGAGAAAAATGCAGAACTCTTCGAGTGAGTCCAGGGGAGGGACACAATGATGATCAGAGGGCTGGAGAACCTCTTCTATGAAGACAAGCTGAGAGAGCTGGGGTTCTTCAGTCTGGAGAAGAGAAGTCTCTGAGGAGACCTTTTAGCACCTTCCATAAGAGGACCTACAAAAATGCTGGGGAGGGGCTTTTCACAAGGGTATGTGTGACAGGACAAGGCATTATGGTTCCAAATTGGAAAGGAGTAGATTTAGGTTAGACATTAGGAAGAATTCTTTAGTGTGAGGGTGGTGACACACTGGTACAGGTTGCCCAGGGAAGCTGTGGCTGCGCCATCCCTGAAGTGTTGAAGGCCAGGTACAATGGGCCTTGGAGCAACCTGATCTTCTGGGAGGTGTCACTGCCCAGGCAGGATGCTTAGAAATAGATGATCTTCAAGTTCTCTTCCAACTCAGATCACTCTATGATTCTGTGATTCCTTTGGTCCCATATTTCTTGATGGAAACAGTGTAAAAATAAACTAGGAAATTGGTATAATGTGTGCTATCTTCAAATACATTTCCTCTGTCCATTTTTAACTGTTCCTAAGGGAAAGCACTTCTTACCGACCTTTTTTTTTTTTTATATCCTTTATCTTCTTGGCTACAAACACATGCTTTCCTAGTCACAGTTTAGTCACTAAAGGGAAATTGTGAAGCCATGATAAGGAAATATCAGGACATCACTGACTGGTATAAATGGTAGAGTCCAAATAATCTTTAGTGGCTTTACAGTGATTTTTTTTACTTTTCAGTTAACCATGAGAAAACAACAACAAAGACAATAACATAGACTGTTATATTATTCTTAATGACTGATGATGATTCAGTCTTTCAGTGAAATAACTTCCTTTTATGAAACTTTGCTTAGTTTCAGTGTATCAGAATTAGTTATCTTACAAAAATATTACAGCAATGTATACTGCAATGTATTTCCTAGGACATAAAATACAGCATTCTGATACAGCAAGCAAATATATTATAGAATCTTGGTTAAAAATGTATTGAGCTTGAGGTTGAAATCAGTTATTATTTTCAGCCTAATTATCTCAAGGTTGGATATTCCACAGCCTTGTTCAGTTCTTACTTTTCTTGTTTCCACACATTTTTCATCCTTTAAAATTCTCCCATGTATTAGGAGAGTGTCAGTCAGAGAGGGCAGGTAAGAAGTCTATAAAACCTCCCAGGCTGTGCTTGTTGTTGCTAGACAACTTATAGAGACCAAAGTATTACATCACCCAGTAAAATGAAGTATGCAAATATGGTAAAATTAGATGTTGCATTTATTGTCAGTGATATTTGCATTACTACTACTATATTCTTGCAGGAATATACTCTACAGTTCTGAAAAGTATAGTTGATTTACTCTTCAGGTTTGCAAGATAATAGAACACATATGGAGAAGCACTAGGAAAGTACATTTCCTGAAACTCACATCTGCCTGAGAAGGACCCTGCTGTGGGTCTGTTTAGATACCTATTTAACTCTTCGCATTATTCCATCTTTTGCTCACACTATTGGAATGTGCCAAACAATATGCTTTTTGAAGGGAAACCAGGGAGTAATTTATCTTCTTTATGTGTGCTAAGCAGAGCAGGAGGGAGAGGCAAGCAGGGATTCACAGCAAGCCATGGAGCAGTGATTAGTAACAGCTGACAGTCTCAAACCAAGACTCTTTCTTTGGTTACCTCATTGTAATAACAGAGTACAAAGGACTGACTGTCTTCAAGCCAAGAATCAGAAACCCAGGAACACAGAAAATAGCAGCTCACAATTTTTTTTTTTTTTAGTAACAAAACACTGCTTCTACCTGCACAGTGCAGTTCTAAAAAGACATCCTTTTATGTCAAGATATTTGGACTAAGCTTTCCTGTAAATGGGATTCTTCTGTTGGGCATAAAGCTGCTTATTTTCTGTATGAGGAGTAAAAAAATGAGTACATTTGCTCATGAAAAAGCACAATGTTTCATGGTAAATTATTTCCATCTAATTAGGAAAAAAGCTCATTTTGTAGCTGATAAACCAAAGCACATTAAGTTAGCTTGACTCCTACAGGACATGTTGTTATAAAACTGAAATAAATATATAATAAATAATAAATATACTACTAGTTGTAGAACTTCTATTTCATCAAAGATTAAAATATGAATATTCACTTATTCTTGAACATATTCCTGAAAATATCTACTTTAAACATGAAACGTGCTGTATCCTGGCAGAGAATCTTTATACCTCTGCCTTCTGGATGGTATGAAGCACATTACATAGTGCTCCATAAAAATGCATTATTTGGTATCTTAAAATACACATGGAAGCTTTTAATCTCCTGAAATGTCGGTCTGAGTTTTGGCAGACTGTGCCTGGAGTGCTTCAAAAACGCTTTTTTTTGTGTGTGTGTCTGCAGCACTTATTAAACAACATTCCACAAATGTACAGTTATTCTGTTATCTGACTGACTGTATAACACGTGATCAAGCTGTAAACTATTTACTATGCTAAATCACCCCTGATCTACTTTAGCTGCAACTGAAAAAAATAATGACATACTTGACAATAAGTTTTTGAGACTAGAAGTATCTGTAAAGACACAGTAGTGGATAATGCAATCTAATGTAAATGGGAATTTGCCTTCACATCTTCAATACGTGACATGCCTGAAGAGACACTTCAGTTGAATTGCTAGAAAAGTGAAGTGAACATAAAGCTAGTCAGAGAGGTGCAATATTTAAAGAATGGAAAATTAATGTTGCCTGTTTTAAAAAAGATAGAGATGTATCTCTCTATCTGTGTGCAAAATAATGTAGGATTTTGGGTATGGGATTATACTGATCCAATCACTCAAATGAAACAAATGTAATCCAGTATTGTTATTCTTAACTAAAATTGTCGATAATAGAGCCTATTGAGTAATAGTGTCTTTTTTTTTTTGGATGACTGTCCATGAGAAATTGACACAAATTAGTTTTACAGAGTTTGTGCAGCAATCATCACTTGAAAATAAGTTTTGCTTAGTCAGATGTGACTCAACTAAGATTTGAATAATGATAGTATGTTATTAATATATCTGGCAACAATCTGGCCTTTGAAGATCTGCTTGGAGTTTCAATTTTAGCACATTTTTCAAACCTAAGGTCTTCCTTCTTTTCTAATTCAGCAATATTAATGTAGTTAAACCAAAACAAAATGCAAAACAAAACCAAAACAGTGTGACTTTGTTTTTAAATATTGTTTAACAAGACTTGAGTTACCTGGCGTTACTTCAGTAACTGACCACTCACTAAAGAATTCTGTGCATTAATTTTTTTTGTAGTAGCTATTATCTATCTTTGTACCAGGTTAACAAATAATCAGAATTGTTCTTTTTCTTTTTTTTTTTTCTTTTTTTCTTCTCTTCTCAGTGACATAGTACCAATTGATTCATCTGTGTCCAGCTTAAAAGTGAAAAATTTTCATTTTGCTTTCAAGCTAGTGCTTCAATCATCTGCTGCTGTTTTATTCATTGATCCTCCAGATGATTTATCTGAGCTGCTCATGGAGCTGTCGTTTTCCTTTTTGTCTATGTTAACCACACCCTGCTGGTGTTTAAGTGTTCTCGTGATCCTTTTAATTTATTACATTCTTTCCCATGTGCCAGGCATTTTTTTCAGTTTGTACTATTTTGCAACAATATGTATGTTTTTAGGGGCTGTTCTTGGTGGTTTCACATCTTGTTCATTGCCTTACACCTCAAGTATAATTTTAATTTCCACCAAGTTGTAGTGCTATCTACATTCACATGGAGCAATATAAATCAGCTTGAATGGAGTTCCATGCTGTTGTTGCTATCCTGCTCCCCATGCTGATATAAAATCAGCTCAATTTTTCATGACAGTGAAGTCAGCAATGTCGACATAACATCTTCTCCAGCTGGGAAGTTTGTCCTGAAAGACATTGCCCATAGTACTGTACTGACTTTGGTGCTGGGCCTACTATAGTGGAGCCTCAGTCCATCCAATAGTTTTGTTACAATAAATTGTAGCACTACTGAGTATCATCTATCCTTGTCAAAAGGAAATGCATGGAACTCTTGCATGTCTTTAAGTAACTGCACTATAAATTGAAGAACAGTAACTAATTTGACAATACAGAAGTGCCTTCAGATTCTCTTTTTTTGAAGAATCACATTAACTTAGATTTGATAGGGAAAATCCTGCATGTAAAGTTCTACATGGCATAAATAAATAATTAATCTTGTACCTACTAAACTGGAAACAATCTGAGACTTCCTTTATTAAGTACAGCAAAGTCTAAAGAGTATGGGATCTGGTGCAGTCATGATACAGACATTTTTCAAATTTCTGAACCAGCAGCCTTTTAAAACACCAATTATAATACATAAGTTAATATATTAACAATAGTTAAGGAGCATTTTAAATTTTTTTTTTTCAAGAACCACAGGAGTAAGTAATAATTTAATTACATACTAATCCCCTCCAAGAATTTAATAGGTAGCAATCAAATCAAATTTAGGAAAAAATACTTCCTAAGAGAGATCCTCTGGTAATATGCCATATGAATACTAAGGGGTCATTACCTTAGCTGCAATTAGTCTATAACATTTCAAATTATCGTAGTAATTTAGGTTCCTTTTTTTCATAATTCAGTAATGATGTTAAGGCTGTTCTGAGAACTCATTATGAAAGTGTGGAATTGGAATTTCATGTGAAGAGGCTTTTGTTTTCTTCCTTTTTTCTCCTTTGTTTCAGTGACCTCTTGAACTTTGGGTCACTGATTCAGTTACATCCTTGCAACATCAAAGCTGTGTGTTTTTTTACTTTGTCTTTCTCCTGTTTACAGACTTGTAGGAGGCAACGGAAAGAAGATTTCCCCTGGAATGCCTGACAGTAGCAATCAGTGCTTTTAATTATATTATTCATCTATTTTTTTGGCTGTTCTGGTGCTAACTGTGACTGAAAAATAGGTTCTGGCTTCCACAGCTCCAGTGTTATACAGTTGCCATCTGGGTATCTTGAGCTTGCAGGCAATTTTGAGGGTATAAATTTCTGTGAGATGTCTGAGGTACCAAAGAAAATATCAGCTGATTTTAAATGAAACAGATGAAAGGGAAGATTAGGTTGTGTTTTGTTGCTTATTTTAAAAAAAAATATTTAAAAATAAAAATCAGTGTTGTTATTGGACTGTTATGTTCTGCAGGCCCTTTGCACAGCTTCATTGTCTTTAAGACAGATATTAACCAAGCTTAATAAGATACTGTTTTGTAACTCTGTTTTCAGGGTTTGGGGAATTAAGGCATACGGCAATTGGGACTATTGAACAAAGCTGATTTTCAGTACAATAACATATTTGTTAATGAAATAGCCACTCATTAGGTCAACTCTTGACCAAAACCTGTTTTTCTCTAGCTCTGAAAAGAAACTACATTCACTGTAGAATCTCTGATATTATCTAAGCATTCAGATCTTAGTTAGAAGTGGGTGGTCAGAATAAAGTAAGTATTTAGCTTTTGTGTATGAGTGAAGAGAAAATAAGAGAGCTGTTTATGGAGGAAAGAATCAGCATCTATATGTTAATTCTTGTGCAAATAGTGTATATCTGATGCTGTGCTTTTTATGCTTTTCTTTTTCTTATTTACCAACTCTAAGGACATAGAAATAGTTATTTGAGGATGAAAAGATGTCATTAATTCAAAAAATATTAATTCTGTTTAAGTATATAATTATTGAAAACTGCAGGCTGATCCTGAAAATGTATTTAAGTGAAGCATCTAAATAAATCTTTGTGTTGAGATGCTTTCTGTAGAAAACACGTAAAAACTTACGATATGCTTTAAGTCCTTTGTATCCTTCAGTATAATAAGAAAAGATGAGTAATGCTTACAGATTAATAACAGATCTATTAACTCTAATGACTTAAGAATTATAAGCATGATTTACAAATACAGAAATACCCTAAAACCCAACATTTTTTTCAAATAAGTTCTATTTGTAATGTGACTCCTGAATTTTCAGAATATAGTTGTGATCTATTTTTGAGTTTTATTTCAAAACCCAGGTCCAGAAATTTATTTTCCTTTGGTACCTGACTTATAGGCATGATAGGTCTTTAAGAATGACATTAATATCTGAAAGCTTCTGTTGGCATGAGAGCTGAGCAGTCTACTCTTTTCTTTACTTGTATCTTTCTTACTCATTACAGTATTTGAAATGAATTTTTATTCAGTTGTGTGAAACGGTAAAGAACTTTTCACTTCCCACATGATATGAATAATGAGATTTTTTATTTTGCACAAGACTTTCTGTATCCCAGCAGCTTCTACTTTTCTTTGTAGATCAGCATTGGTGTATGTAGTTTAATAGGCTCCTGCAGAGAAAAAGTTACTATCAGTATGCTGTCAAGAGAAAGAATGAATGGAACTTCTGTATCTGGTGAGCTGAGGAATCAAAATTTAAAAGCTTGCCACCCTAGACAATTTTCTCGCCATACTGCTAGATGTAGCTGACTTCACAAAAGCAGGAATTGGAACTTTGTGGTGTACTACACTGCTCTGTTTTACCAAGAGTAGAACTTCTGGGGAATCTGTGTTTGTACTGATTGTTCCTCATTCAGATGGAAACGCCACGCTTTACAGTGAAGAGGTCTTGGCCAAGATCAGAAATGCTAAACTTTTGTTTACCTGAGAAACAGTGAGAGAGGTGACTCAAGAAAGGTCAACCTTGAGAGCAAGTAGGGGCCTGTAGGAATTTCTTTTTCCCTGTCCTTCAAATTCACCTACCACTTGCTACATTCCAGATTAACATCTAAGACTGGTATGGGTCAGTGGCATCATTCAGTCAGACCTGAGAAAGTCAAGTTCCAGGGAGAATCAAAGGTAAAAGGCCTTGTGTAAATGGGGGAAAGTGTCATCAGGATGGTCCAAGTGAAGTATCCTGAGGCAAATTAAAAACTTGCACTAACAGGAGTGTCTGGATGAAAGGAGTTGTAACTGATGCAGGACTTGCTTTGTGACTCTCTGACATGCATCTTTAATCTCAGATGTTGCTGATTCTTAGCTAAATCTGTAGTATCAACAAATCATTACAGATTTCTGTCCGAAGTTTCTGTTTCCTCCTTATCCTTCACCACCAAGGAAAGCTGTGCCAAGCACTCAGACACCAGGATGAACAAATAGGTGGGCAGTCTTCTTCCTCTTCCATACAATTCAATGTCTTACTGAAACCCAGACACAGTTCTCGAGTCCTAATAGCTCTTTTGGTGCACAGTGACTTTCCTCACTCTCCATTCCTCAGAAACTGAGTGCCATCAAGAGACAGATATTCAGCATCTCTGCCTCCAGGAATAATGGTAGTGGTGGATCTGTCTTAGAGAAATTATAATGTAAATACATGGCTGAAGGACAGCATGTAGCAGATCCAGCAATTAATCGTGAGAATTAAATGGAAATAATCCATTATAGGTCAACAACTGTCTCTTATAAAAACATTGGGCAAAAAAAGAGGTGTGAAAACATGAGTAGAGGACCTAATGATAGCATTACAGTCTTCTGATTCTGCAAGATAAGCTTCTGCATGCAATGTGGTCTGCAGCTGGTCTTTCTGCAATGATCTGTGTATCTTTTGAAGCTGAAAGAAGTACTTTGTCAAATTTTACAGCACTGATGAAAGGATAATACTTCTTTTGGTGTGCAAGTACTCCCAATAATTTTCCTGGGTTCCCCAAAATGCATCCTCAGGAACTTGCTTGATTAGATTCTTCCGGTTTTTTATGAGTGGTTATAGCAAAGACAAACTATCAAGGAAGCAAATATGATGGAGCTATGCTACATTCACTTGTAGAAAATGAGGATGCAGATGATGGTGTAGAGGTAAAGAGAGAAGTTAGAGGTAGTAAAGCCTGAGTGAAGCTTCTGTGTTCCTAGCTATCTCCAGGTGGCACTCATCTCTTCACAAGTTTTCAGACTGCTTTTTTTGTCATACTTTGGTATGGCTCCTACACTGTTTGTTGTAGCATCCCCAGAGTGGCATAATTAGAGGCTGTTGGTCTTTTCATGCATGGTTCTTTCCTTCTATCTTGATATACGGTCTGTCTTATCTCTTTCATTTAAAAGTCTGATTTCATGTCCCTGGAGTGAATCTGCATGTGTTAAAAGTGAGATGATTCACAGATACTGGAAGAAAATTTCCTTGGTTCTGAACTGGCTCTCAAGAGACGTGTGTAAGAAAACTCAGACTGCCGACTGTAATGATTGCCTTAGATCTACTGGCAGGTGAATCTTAACAGGTGAGAACACAGAGACCCCTTCGGTCTGATGTGGAATTCTATGGAGTACAACAATAACATAAACCTTCTGGAAATTTGTTACTCCAACAGCTGGCCAACCTGCTTCTTTGCCTTCAATTCTACCAGACAGCAGATTGTTACTAAAAGACTATGAGATACATAAAAGAGAGAACTTTCACTGCCTTTACTTGCCTGCAGCTAGCCACTAGTGGGAGTTAGGGCCTTCCTACATTTCTAGTTCCCTCCATTTAAGTGAATGATGCCTGTATCTGTGATCTCTCTAGTTTAATTTTGAAACTAATAACCTCTGGCTTGTTGTTGCACTGTACAAGAAAATGTAATTTTGTGCTACATTAATAAGTACTTCCTTTTCCTTATTATAAACATGCTTCATAGTGATTTTGTTGGAGAGCCCAGATTATCTTTCTACTGAAAAATATTTATGGGATATTGTAATAAATAGTTAGTTCACCTAAGCATCTGCAAATGACTCATGATTTCTGTGGACTTCTACAGTGATCCTCCATAGTAGTATCTTTTTCAAACTCAAAACTTGTAGTCTGTATAATCCCTCCTTACATTTAACTAGAACTCCATTACACTGTTAAACCCTGTTATCTTCTCTAGACTGTTCACCATGAGTCTGATAAATCTTGCCTATGTACTAATGGCAAATGGGGAGATTTTTATTAGGTTTTGTATATGTACAGCATGTGCCCCTTCTCCAGGTGTACTACTATGTACTTGGTACCATTCTAGTTCATCCATTACACTATCACAAAATAATTCATTACTGAAAATATGACTCTGCAATATCCACAATAAAATGCTTCCTTTCAGTGTCCTGGTTCTCAAAATGCTGAAGACACTTGGTTTTATATCTTGGACATTTTGTTATACAAAATACACTCCCAAGAGCTCTCCATTTACAGCTACTGATGTAGCTACTGCTACACTTCATAATATTGAGCTTTTAATTTTAAGGTGTGCTGTTTTTCTGAAATCAGTCAATATTTTCTGTATTAAACAAAAAAAATTTTTTTGATTTATTTCTGAGTCTGTCTTTGCTTCAAATACAAATGTTAACAGAGAGACAGTTTGGATTTGCATGTTCCAAATACTTTTTGTTTTTTGTTTTGCCAGTGAGTTGCCTGTGTAGAAAGAAAAGTCTTGATGTTATCTGTTTGAGGTAAGATAAAAAAGAAAAAACTAAGTCTTTGTGGATGGGAGGTTGTTAGCTGTTATCTCAGTTGGAACCCCATGCAGAATCCAAACAATAAAAATTCATAACAAACTGTTATTCAATTCTTGGTGAAGCAACTAAAAGTATTGGTCCACTAAGAAAAGTTCTATTTTGCAATTAAATTTAAATTAGCCTTTAATTAAGGACTTGCAGCAAACTTGAATGATTTTAGGGGAGTTTTGTTTTTTTGTTTTAAGATCTCTAATTATTGCAGAATTTTATTCCTGAACACCCTTGCTGTTTGCAGATCACTGCCTGCAGAGACTGACACTTCAAAAACTACCTTGCTGCATATTTTCTGTTTTTGGATGCTGTATGTCAAGCTTAGGTTTTTAAAAAAAGTTATAATAAAACTTTATTTTATACAGTGTCATATGCAGGAATTTAATCTCTGCTCTTAATGCATTTTCATTTTTAGTGTGAGCTCTGTTCACTTAGAATTTTGCTCTCAGACTCTTGAGATGATTGATTGCTGTGTATTTCCTATTACAAAATTGTTTCAGAAATGGTTTAAAGCGAGTTGTATTTTCATTTTATGATCCATTCTTTGAGGTGTCATCTTACGATAACGTTGCTTTTAGGATTTGCATAGATTAAGATACATAACATTTTCTGAGTAAGAGGTTCCACCCAAAGCTGCATTTATTATACAAATATGTATGACATTTCATTGTGATTTCCTAACATCCATTCCTAGCACAAGGCTTTCTGACTCCCATCTGGGTATAGTTTGTTTCCTTCTGAAGCACCTTGTGTGCAAAAAACTTGTTTAGCAAATATATTCAGGAAATCATAGTCAAGGAGACTGCCAACACACACTGAATCTGCACACAGTTTTTTCTGTGTAATGACTCAAAACCTGAGGTTTCTAGATACTGAGCAGATTCCAAGACAACCTTTTCTCTTACAGATTTTCAAAAATGTAGCTGCTTGCTGCTTAAACTAATTTTTTTAGCTTTTGCACAAAATACTTTAGAATTACATGACATAATTATTAAACTTATCCTGCCCATATTCTCTTAAAGACTTTGGAAAGGAATACTGTGAAAGATTATTTTTTTAATTATTTATTTTTTAGTGGCTGTCTGTTGTAGGCTATCTGTCAGACTTGATAGGCACTTGTTATATCCAGGAATACAAGTACTGAAAAGCAGATGTTTAAACTAATTATTTGTACAAATGCTTTATATTTTTAGGTGTTGTTAGTTCAAACCTACTATACAGATACTAGCTCTGGTGAAATTGATACAAAGCATCGATCAACACTAGTAGTGTTCCTTCAGTGGTTTCCTTGTCCCTACAGAAAATCCATCTACAAGATGATGGGATCTTTAGAAAATTTGTAACACACCCACATTTTTAGCCAATTTTGGCTTTCGAGACACACATATCATAGCATGAAATTTTCTTTATTTGTAGAAAAAGTATCTGGAAGTAGATGTTACATAACACTGTCATCCAACTATGCAAATTGCATTTGTAAATACCTATATGAATGCATAAACTGAAGTTTTCATGAAATGTACAAGTGTGTACAATTAAATCTGCTGTGCAATTTAGCTTTTACAACATTGTTGAGCTTACATAATGTTGTGTAGCAGGAAAAAGAGGGAGTAGTTGCCTGGAAAAGAAGGTAAGTTTCCTGTTAAATAACATTTTATATATCAAAAGAAGGGCATCAATGAGAAACTGACAGAGTCCTAGGATCTTTATGAATTGGTTACTCATAGCAGGTTTACTACTGTAGTAGATATCTACAGGGTTCCTCTGCAGGAAACTTCCAGTTCAAATATACAGGCATCTAAAATATACTGACAATCCAAAAGGTGTTTCAGGCAGAGAATTTGTCTGTTCTATTCTTTTCCCTATAATTAGAGTCACCCAAGATCAGTATACAACTTTTCATTGATTTGATGGGTTTTGCTTACTTTGACTTCTAAATTAATTTACTTAGCACATGAAAAAATCAGATAATTTTTTGAAAATCAGAAGATTTCCAATTTTTATAATTTGGGAAGTGGGGTAATTTCTCTAGTGACAAGCTAAATTGAGCACACACTGCCTATTTCTTGTACTTTTTCATGTATGAACTATATGAACTGAATAAGGAATGTTACGCATTTTCAAACAGAAACACAGAAGAGCTTTGACTGAATTTTGTTAATATTTTTGGCTTCCAGCTTTACTGTGAGCACCCAACATGTTGCACACACACTGGTTATAGGCCTGTTCTGCCAGAGTGAATTAAAGGAAGTTACTGATACCAGCTTTGCCTTTTTCTTCCTGGGAGAAGGCTAATGCTGGCTCCATAGGATATGTTCCTCTCTCTACAGTGGTGCTGAATGGGAGAGTTTCTATCTGTTGAAGTTACCAAAAGCATTTATGGCTGATTCTAGGCAGCATCTGGGACCTTGTAGTAAGATGCAGCCTTTTTTCCACAACAGACCTGTCAATGAGTACACAGGACAACACTGGAATTACAGAGAGAATTGGTGCAGTATGGCTTCTGGTTCCACACACCTAGACACAGGATGGATTCACAGCCTCTTTTATGAAGAGGTGATGGATGTGTTCTGATGTGCTCTGATTTGGGCAGATTGAAAATTCTGGGCCTTTATGTTTACTGCCACTAATTTAATATGTTAATAAGGGGAATTGCAATTATAAAGATGCAAAATGGTAGAATTTACTAGAGGATAAGTGTTTTGTTAAAATTTAACAGCAATAACTCTCGATGAGTTATTTACTGCCTCAAATATCGGAAAGATAATGACAAAACAATTACTTCAATAACATGGGACTGTATTATTTTCTAGAACTATATCTTCACAGAAGACTGGGTACATCTATCTGGATGTGGGAGGCTGTGCTGTTATATCACAGTTTCTTGTCATACATCCTAGTTTAGGTCCATTACAGCATAGGCTAACTTCAGGAGAACTTGATTTTAGCTTTAGGGCTAACACATTCCTGTTAGACAGTTGTATCTAGTAAAAAATACGGTCCATATGCATTTCTGATTATTGGTCATACCATCATAGGCAACTGAAAGTACTAGGTGACTGCCTCAATGATGGTCTCATATACCATTTTTGCTGTAATTATTTTCTTAAGTTTATTTTCATCTTCACAGAGATGTAACTAAAACAGCTATGCACTTTCTATTTGCTGAGCTGTGACATCTTAATCTACATGCCCACATCAAGATTTCAATCATATATAGTAATTTTCTTTTCTGCCCAGTAGCAACAGAAAAAACTTTGCTAGATCTGGAAGGAGAAAGAAAGCAGAGACACAAAGGGAAATGTTTGCCTAAGGTTTTATAACATGTCACAGCACTAATCTTCCACATGTTACATCCATAAGTTGCTTTGGGCAAAATATGTCTTTTCAGCAGTTGAATCTGTTCATATCCAGATGCTGCATTTTTCCTTACTGATGTAAAGGAGTGGCTTGGAGACTATTTCAAGTTCAATTGTTCCTTGGAAAATTATCCTTGGTTTGTAGTAAGTAATTTCAAGCAAGTGCATCTGCATCTTGTTTGTTAATTGTGATCTCTGCGTGTCTCTCTTGTTTTATTACTTGAGTCACTTTGTGAGCCTTTGGTTTTTAACTCAGTAAGGAGTTAGACCCTATAACCTTGTCAGCTTTCATTGCATTCCTTTGACAGTGATAGCTGAAATCAAAAGCATCATTTGTACATCTGAGGTTATTTAAGGAGCATCCATACATGGAAACTCCAGCTTTCTGCACTTTGTCAACACTTTCTATAGTTTTTGTAGTGGTAAATAACATGAACATTTTGAAAAATCTGGGGATGTAACCCTGAGTCTCTGAGTCTGCATAAAGGAAAGTCACTTCTGTCTCCTGCAAGTCGTCAGTGTTGAAAGGCTGCATCAGAGGCAGGAAAATTTTCATATCTTTCAGAATCCATGAAAGATGCTTATATCATTATTGGAATTAGAAACCAGAGAGAATATAAACTAAGACATGACAAACCAAAATTTAAGATGTTTTTCTCCTTGAGGTAAACCTTCCAAACCCAGTCTTCTAAAGTGTTTTGCTGTATAGACTTCTTTTGTGTAAGAAGATTCGTAGTCTTTCTGTTTGTAAAGAATCATGGACACAAAAAACTTGGTGTGTGAATAAGATTCATTTGTACCATATTAGTTTTACTTCCATTACCAGTTTGGAAAACCATTACCATATAATAAGCAGTGCATCATATTTGTAATTGGGATCTTTGCTTGACTCTGCTATTGCTGACTTGCTGTATAATCTTTGGCAAGCCAGCAAACCTCACTGTTTCACTGTTTCTACATTTCCTCTTTCCCTAGCTTGATTTATATTAGTATGTAAATTATTTTCTTACAGTTTCTGCAATGTGAAGCAAAAAATTAGTCTCAGATCTGGGCTTTTTATGCTTTCTTATGCTTTACCAGAAAAAAAGGGTATTTGGAATAAATGGACAGAACTTAAACCTAGTTTACTTGCATTTAAAAGTAGTGGTCCCTGTACAACTAGATTCCAAGCTTCAAAATTTGTGGGGAAGGAGAAGCAGCCTATTAAACTGAGTTGTGAAAAGAATTGTGCAAAATTTTTGCAAACTCGTATAAAATTTCTCTAGCTTTAGTATTTCTCACAAATATTATAATCCAACTACATTTTATATAAAGAGTGGTCATTAACAATTTTTGTGAATATGGTTTCAGGAAATATATCGTTTGGTTAAGTAGAGGTGCCCTTGTATTTAGTGCATAGCTGAAACATGCAGGCAAAACTTCTGGATCAGTTTTAATGTCTGGAATTTCAACCTCATTGTAATTTGCTGCAACAAGTCAAAAAATGTTAATACAGAGTAGTGTTACTGCTGGTACCAGTCTTCCACTATTTTCCTGTTCCAACACAAGCTAAATTGTCATCATATGTGTATACTTCTTTTATATACCTTTGAAAGACGATGCATATTTTAAAACAATTATGTCAAATGCTTCAAGTTATAATGAAATAAGGAGGTGTAAAATATTTTGAACTCCTATAACTGCAGAAACTTCAAAACAGAAAGGGAGCAAAATTGTCAGCTCTCTGTTTGCATAAGAACTCAGGCCAGATTTGGCTGAGATAATCCAAATGGGAAGTTAACCTTCTTCTTTAGTTCTTTATGCTACCACCCATATACTGTGGCATAATTTTGCCTTTGACTTTGTAAGAGATATTTCTTGGGAATGCTGACTTTGGAGTTCTCCCATTTGAGAGACTGTAGAGAATAAAGAACAGTGTGGAGTACACAGTTGGATTTGTGTCTAAACCACAAAAGATGAAGTAAACCAGTAAAAGATGGGGAAAGGTATGCAAATAACTTTTATTTTCTCCCAAGCAGATGTTAGTACATGCCTGGTAACACACACGTCAGAAGATAGAAATCTTCTCATGGAGAAAACGGCATGCCTATATGATGAGCACGCAATAATGGTAAGTCACAAGGCAAATGTGAGTAAAAACCTCTAATGTGATTCTGCTTTGTTTCTTTCATTTAAGTAACAAAACTGTAGGAATCTTTTCGAGGTTACTTAAGAGTCATCCACTTTGCTTTGACAAGGAAAATACAGCAAATAAGAAATGGACACCTCATGGACGCTAAGAGTGGTCTTAAGTCTTAAGATCTGAAGTCTGGAAGACTTTTGTCCAATATATTATCCCATAATGTATAAAGAAAAGAAACCAATAGCATTTATAAAACTGTATGTATGTATGTATGTATGTAGTACACAATTGTATGTAGTGCACAATTGTTGTATGCCTGTAAAGATAAAAGTTCATTTCTACTTTTGTACGCTTACCTGAGTTTGAGTGTTCTGCAGCAAATGTGTATGAGCATCTTTTTGAAAAAAACAAAACAAAACAAAAATTTTGTATACTAAATCAGGTATTGTTCAGGGTAAAAATCATGGTTTCCTGTTTTTAGTAATAATCCAGGAAATGTCTTTTAATCCTATGAAAAAGACATAGAATCATAGAATCACAGAATAATTGAGTCCTGTTGTATGTAACAATTTTTTTAAAGGAATGAAATCTCTAATTTGTAGATTACATTGAGTTTTCACTGCTTGTTCTCTGTCCAAATAAAGAAGTCTAAAAACTCTTATTTGCCTTGAAAATTACCATCTCTACTTCAAAGGAAAACTCTAAGAATAGTCCCCTTAATGCTCTAAGACACTTGTATGATAATAAGACAAATCTTACAGATAGATAACATTCTTTTTTGCCAGAAACTTTCATGTAGTAAAGAAAACTATTGTTATGAAAAAAGGGCATGAAAGGGCTCCAAATAATTTAATAGAAAATTAAAAGTTATTGAAAAGAAAGGAATTGTTTGAATCCAGACATGGAAAATTCTTTTCAAAATATTATTAATTGGTAACTAATTGTTCTGATATTTAACAAAACCTCCACTGAGATCTGGTGACATAGCAAATGAGCTTGTTCTATCACAAGGCCAGCTCCTTGTGACACTTACATCTCTCTAAATTGTCTGTGCTGATCTTTACCCTAACAAAGTGTTTCTGCTTAGAATCTTGACAGTCAGTTCAAATCCATGTTTAGAATGATATACCTACTTTTCTGTTTTAGTGGTTTCAGAGAAACAGTATGATTGCATTTACAAGGAACTGAGCAGATTATTTCTCTTGCAGTAACCTATCCCACAAAATAGAGCAGCAGTGCCAGTCCCAGCTGACATTAAAGAAGGATAAATCTCATTCCATTTCTACTTGCAACAGTTTTTCTATCAGTGTCCAGACAACCCGGAGAGTTCTGCTGGTGGCAGGGACAAGAAGACAGCAAGGAGATATGACATGTTACACAATTTTATACTAGTCGTCTACAAAAGCTGTCATATCCCCTACAAGATTTATATAGTTATCTCTGAGTGTGCATTAAGCTTTCAGTATGCATACAATACATGTTTATAGAAACAAGTACATGTACTTTCTCCTTAAAACACATGAAGGCAAATGGTTTTGTGAATACCCTAATTTTCTGCTGTGGTATTAACACTTCATATACATACATGTATGCATACTATTTTTGGTATCTGTGAAGGATGAGTCTACACTCATTTGTATTTGTAAGAGGAGATCTTAGTATTTAAATATTTGAAAACCAACGAAATAGATAACAGATCTTCTGAAAATTAAGGCAGTGTATTAGGTGTTTATATCCTAGTACTGCACAATCTGTGGTTTTGATTAAATTCTCCCAGCTGATTTGCTTAAGTTCTCCATTGATTTCCTCAGGTTCACCACTGCTGATGGACCAAAGTCCATGCTTTCTTTTCTTCAAATAACTGATATGGTAAATACATTACAGGTGCATCCTTAATATTAATAGAAAATCTGAGAGCTCTCCCATGATACTTAGGTGGAATGACAAATCATATCTCATCATAAAATATTAATTATTATATCTCTAGCTCAAGGTACATATTAGTAAAGGAGGCATGAAGTTTAAGAAAGTTGCTAACCAGAAGAGAGGACACCACAGCTGTTAGAATGAAGTTTCTTCCAAATTATCCAAACTATCCCATCTATCACCTACTTTTTCTCCTCTCTTGCTAAAAGAATAGAGGGTAAATACATGGTTTATACATCTAGATTTACAGGCATGACTTACTGCCCATGATCAATAGTTTAAAGTTTTTTGGCCCTTGGAACTATTTTTCTGAGAAACATTATCTTTGGTAACACCAGGTCATTGTGTCGGAAATACCTGTTCAGAATGTAAGACAAGAAAGTGTAGTACAGAGTTAGCTTCATAGAAGCTACATGTAGAAACTTGTCCAGCTAGGCTGTCTTAGAATTGGGAAA
This sequence comes from Phaethornis superciliosus, assembly GCA_023637945.1. NCBI lineage: Eukaryota > Metazoa > Chordata > Aves > Apodiformes > Trochilidae > Phaethornis > Phaethornis superciliosus. The sequence goes on from JAJQWJ010000004.1 coordinate 59,937,364, forward strand.
AGTGTAAGTTAGGTTTTTTGTATATAATTCAAACCTCATTGTCTCTGAAACAGCAACAGCAAAGGCATCACTTTGTGCAGGTTGTAATACTGCTAGGACATGGATAGGGTTGTTTTAATTATTTAATTTATTATTTGGTGAGTGTATTTTTATCAAATATTTAAAATAAGAAAACTGTTTCCTTCTTTACCTGTGACTAAACTGGATACAATCAGTGGCAGGACCAGCATTTGCAGCATTCTCATGAGTAGTTCTCCTGGAAATGAAAAGTACTTGACTTCCCGATAGCTCATCTTATATGATCGGAGAGAAAATCCAAGGATTACACCTGAAGAGAGGGAGAAGATATCATGACTTATTCTTGTAGTAGTAGTGACATCTGAACATGAAAATCTGTAAAGTACTTGTTGATGTATCTGATTTTAAGAGGTAGTTTTTATTACATCTCAGATTGCATTCCTGATTTGCCCTCTCCAGTATCAGCTACTATTATAAGTAATCTTACCAAAGCTATTAAGTGTTTTTTCAGTACAACGGATTCAGAAGGTCATTGTGCTGCTATTTTTTAACATCTGGATTAATGTAAAATGAACATCATGAGCACAAATGAAAGGGAAACAGTCCCTGCTACTGCAGCCAAGTGCTTTGACTTGTGGGATTTTGAGTGTAATCATATAAGCAATGAGTATATGATGATGGCACACAGGCCACCAACCATCAGAAATCTCGTCCATGCCTGCTTACTCAGTGGAGCCTGATCCAGAAGATGTGCTTCAGATGGGATGAGATAGCCAGGACAGACGCATTTGAGAACCCCCTTGTGGTTAGGTCTTTACACAACAAAAAGCATCAGGAGGTAAGTAGCTTCACACAGGGCTCCTGTCAGAAACACAGGCACTTGGAAAGAAGCCGCTAATGAAGGAAGGGAGCTCTTAGTGGATGATTAAGTGGTGGTTTTCAATGCCTGAGGGAGTGAGGTGAGGGAGTGTCTGGATCCATTTATCTTGCTGGGAACAGACAGATGGTGCTTGAGATATATTTACAAATGGAAGCCATTGAGAGGTTGGTGTGTGGCAATCTAAACTTCTCAGCTACGAACTTATCTTCATAGATTTTGTTCCGTACTTGGCAACAACTGCTTATTTGCTTAATTATTTGGTTAATTGACACAGCTAATTACAATTTACTGAATATTAAATGGTTTGGTGCCTATCTGATGTAATTTCTATATCCAGCCAGGATCTGGAGCACTCTTTAACCATACAAATGGTGAAACTCACCTATTCTTCTTTTCCATTCCCTACTCCATATTCTTCTCCACTGCCTAGTACTGACATTTATATTAACTGTAGCTGTACAGAAAGTTGAATACTGCTGATAAAAAGAATTTATTTTACTAGGTTAATTTTTGTCCAGGCCAGTTCCTTGGGGTAATTTATTTCAGTCTCATTCATGTTCTATAGACTCAGGTATTCAAAATGCTTTTTTTTTTTTTCCTGGGTAAAAGTAGATTGTACAGTACATAGAAGGAATTACTCTTGATTAAAAAAACCTCCTTTAGTGCTTCACTTCTTTCCAATAAGGTTTTAAATTCCACATCAGTGTTACTGATTATTTTCTTTTAGACAAGAAACACATTTCTCACATATAAAGAATCCATCTGGACCCTTTGTTTCTGCACTTAATGAGCACTACATTTTGATAACTGGATAACAAGTGAATAGAGCTAGACCAGTTTCTTACTTAGGCCAGAGTTCAGCAATTAGTTCCACATGAATTAACCTCTGCACTAGTACAAAGCCTCACTGAAGTTAGTAAGGTTTTCTGAGGCTGCTATAAGAAGTAGTCCTTATGCTATGTTATAAGGGTCTGATTATCTAGTCCACTACTGTACAAGCAGTACAAAGTAGCCTAAGAGAGAATCAGGGCCTGAGTAGGTGGCCATTTGAATGAGTATTATTGATAGTGAGCATAAGTTTCTGAAGCTCCATATAAACCTGTTGAGCCAAAAATGATTGCTTTTCTTTTCTTGTTCTAAAGTACTCTGTGCATAATTACAGTGTTGAACTGCAGTTTACAAAGACAATTTCTGTGATGTGAAAAAAATGTGCCCTGGTAGTGTATTCTGATGAACTGGGTCAACACCCAATAGTTACTAATTCTTCAGTCTTACTCTTTATGTATATGTAGTAATGCCTAAGCCATAAGAACATTTCTTTGACTCAGTTTCCCTTGTTCTAAAATAGGTATAGTACTAGTTGCTTTGCAGATGTTTCTGAAAAATATGTTCACATAGTTATCTTAGCAGCTCAAGAAGCAATCAAAGCAATTGATTTCTTCATTGTGGTCTGTGATTATGGATGCAGAATAGTATGATTTTACGAGTCTCTCCTAATTTCATAGTATGTATAGATGAACCTTCATTTTCTGTTCTGAATGTAAATACCTACATACTATGTATTACATCATGTCTGCCAATATTTTGTCAACAAAAATTACAAATTTGAAACTTGACTAGGGAGGTTTGACTTTGAATTCACATAGCAAGACAGCAGCATACAATGATGATTTAATGATAGGTGTAATGACAAAGTACCAAAATAAAATCAGGAAGTAAGATGTGGTATGGGGAAACTACAGCTCTGGGAGGTGTGCAGTTTTTTAACAACCATCTATGCCTGTGTGTGTAGTAAGAGTTGCAGTGCTTCTCACCCTCTATGATCAAAACTGAGATGATTAAGAACGAGCTTGCCTTTCTCAGGAAAAGTTTCAAGTTTCTGATTAATTCTGCAAATGGTAATGAAACAAAGCCTTGTGTGAAACAAACTCCCACAACCTGTTTTGCAGGTTTTTCTCTACCCTTTGTAACAGAAAATAACAACTAATCAACACTATCAGAGCCTGACTTCTCAGACCATAAATGGTGCACCATTACTGCACTGCAGGGAAGAATAGATTTCTCAACAGGATTTGTTGGGCTTCTTCTGGCCAAAAATCAGTAGTGCTCATTTAACTTAAGAAGCTGAATTCTATACATATGTATAGTTGTATATGAGAATCATATTGCTCAATAATTTATACAGTTCATAATGAAGAACCAAATCAAGTTAGAGTTATAAAAAGACTTTTTTAGACTTTCATGTTAGTAATACAGTCAAATTTATGAAAACTTGATTTGCAGATAATCCTGATGACAATCAGAACAATCCTTGAACTAAACCTTTTTATTGTATCTTTATACAAATGTAGATGTTCAAAAGAAACTTAAGTCCATATAAATGAAGAGGAGAGAGAATATAAAACTTAAAGGTAGCAGAAGATGGGAATCATTCTGATGTTGATGGGAATGTGTTGGAAGTGGCAAAAATGGCAGATAGGATTTGAGATTTCTTATTTCTAAAAATCATCATTGATGAATGGTCTAGGATTTTCATGTTAGGCTGAAAGGAAAAAATGTAACGACCAGAAAGGAAACAATGTAATCTCCATGTATAGTTTTAAAACATATGGGTAAACCTGTACTTGCTAAGAAACATACAAACTTCTCTATTAAATTTCTTGAATGCATTAACATCAAAATATGATGAAGTGAACATTAAAATCAGGGCCTAATCAGCAAAAGAAAAAATAATATTTTTGTAATACTCTGGTTTTTAGGAATGGATCTGTTATAGACATGGTTCTTTTATATTTGGTAGTTAAAAAAAAATAATTAAAATTGTTGTAATGATCTACCAGAGTATCATCAACTTACACATAATTTCCTAAATTGAATTTGAAAATTATTTTCAAAAAATTCCATGGAGAAAATGAAGTCTTAATTATGTTAGGAAGTTTCTTTATCTCACAGTGATGGAAAGCTTTATTCACATGAGCCATGTTGCATAGATGAAATTGGTTGGATACTTACACATAGTGTGTGTAAAAAGAAATAAAATAACCCTTAGAAGAAAAAAAAAAGAAGTCTTAGCAGATGAGAAGTGGGGCTTTACTCAGGTCTAAATGCTCATTCAAGAACTTTAGGGAGCCTTTAGTCTATCCTCCACCATGGCGCTACCAAGAATAATTAGACATAAAAAATTAATACAGAAAGAGGATTTTTTTTTCTACTTCAGAATTTCATTGTTTTAAGAGAATAGGGAAATTCATAATTGTTGTAACTTTTAAAAATAAACAATAGCATCATATTTGTTACATGTGTGTTAAATATTTTTTAAATATTTGTTAAATAAGTGAATTCACCATTTTGAAAATTAATCCTTAAGAGCTTCTGGTCTCTATCTTACTCCTGATCTCACTCTTATTTTGAGACCATTCTATTATTTCAAGCTAATCCTTTTTTTAAACACTCATGCTTTCTGTATTTTCATGCAGAAACTGGAAAATCAAGCAGTGTTTTTTTCATTGATCAGAAATCACTCAAGTGTATTTCAAGAGGAAATTACTTGGTGGTAAATTCATCACAATGCAAGAGCTGCATTTCCATATTACTCCTTGCCAATTCAAACAGAACACACCAGTAAGAGGTACACACCTGTTTTTTACCACTAAATCTCAAAAAGCTGTTAAAGTAGGTCGATATCAATATCCTTTTCTTTAGTAGATGAGGTGCAGACTTTTCCTTTGCTAGCAGGAAACAGAAAACTTCAGAATAAGTGGAAAAGAATATCTTAAACCAGGTAGAAAGGTGAACAAAAGCAACAGCTGTTCATTGTGCTTTTCCAGAAAACCTTGCAACCATCAAGCAAGTAACACTTTGTTCTGCAAGAGAAACTGTGCTGAAGCCAGGAAGAGACTTAAGCTTCTACCAGTTTAATGGGACATTTTTTCTTTTTATATTTTTTTTTTTTTTTTTAACCATGTAGCCTTTTCATTCTTATGTTCCTGCAGAGCTCTGGAACGAATGCTTTTGTTCTTTGTGTCATTTGTTTCTGCTTAATTTACCATTTTGTTCTGTCACCTTTTCTGCTAACAACCAATTTCAGATAAGGCAACAACTGTATTTACTTGAGACAAACAGGAAAATAACTTCTCTAGTGATAGGAAGTACTTCAAGCTGCTAATAAAATCACATTCATTCTTAATCTCTTTCCTTACTTGCCACAAGAACCAGAGACTCACCAATTCACTTGCATTCTTTTGATTTTCATCTTTTTCCCCCATAATTTGTATTGAACCTTTACCCCAGCCTCACCCATGTGTGTATATAACACACTCCTTCCTTACACTCTAGTTTTCCTTATGTAGGTAGGGAGGTATGTACCTTCTGAAACCATTTTGTTGAACATAAATACTTTTCCTAATTTTAACTTGAAGATTAGCTCTAATTATGCTAATTATTGTTTAGTACCTGACTACTTTTTAAACTTAATTAATTAAATTTAAGACTCTCAAGTTTTTGAGAACTAGCTCTTGTATTACACAGTTGTAAGTGCTGCGTTATTATGTCTTTGTCCACTTTTATCATAAAGCTGTAAGATTCTGACCCTCTTTTAGTCCCTGGGATAACCTAAAATGTGCTTTATGAGTCTTTATTCCAAGAAAAAGATCTTTCCTTGGTTCAGGAAAGACAGTTACAGGCTCTTTAGTCCAAATGGGCAAATAACTAAGGTAAGAAAGGGTATGTATGATATCAATAATTATCCAGAATAGAATAGAATAGAATAGTATAGCATAGTACAGAACAGAACAGAATAAATAGACTATTTCAGTTGGAAGTGACCTACAATGTCATCTAGTCCAACTGAGCAATTCAGGGCTGACCAAAAGTTAAAGAATTTTATTAAAGACATTGTACAAATGGCCCATAAACACTGGCAGGTTTGGGGCATTAACCAGCTCTCTATGAAGCCTGTTCCAATGTTTGACCACCCTCTTGGTGAAGAAATGCTTCCCAATGTCCAGTCTAAACTTTCCCTGGCACAGCCTTGAACCATTCCCACACATCCTACTGATAGATACCAGGGAGAAGAGCTCCCTCTCTACCTCCTCTCCTCTGGAAGCTGCACAGAGACGTAAAGTCACCCCACAGCCTTCTTTTCTCCAGACTAGACTAAACTGAAGTCCTTTCTTGAATGCATTTGTCCTTATTAGATACTGAGATTAGCTCATCTGACAGCTAAACCAGGGGAAACTGTTTCTTCTTCTTTTAGTTTTCTGCTAGATTAGTTCCCTGCACAGGTGTACTGCTGTGCTAGGTGATGATGTTGCTGGTGTGATGGGCAAGGGAGGAAAGCAAATATTTGTGGTGGAAATATGCAGCCACAGATAGAGGTACGACTGGTTTAGTCAATCACTGAAATGTACCCTTAAACAGCCAGTTACTCATTGTTGGCAATCTAGAATTGGAGCTACTAGGAAGCTTGGAATTCTTTTAATTCTCTTCTTTTGAGGCTGAATTAAGAGCAAATACTTTCCACATAACCTTCTTTCTCTAGTACAGGCCTGAAGAAGCCCAGGAATCAATAAGCTTAATAAACCAGCTGCTACTCATTTACATCTCTCATCTGGCAGAGCCCCAGGAATCTCACACATATAGGTGTATATACATTTGTTTGTAGGTTCTTTCTCTGTTAACTGGGTAATGCTTGTGCACTGGAGAGCTTAAGCACCTGTAATCCAGAGAGCTCCCATTGGTGTCTATATTGAAGTGGAATATGGGTTAATTTGAACAGAAATAGTTACCTCTCTTTTGCTTGAGAGATTTTATGAAGGAGTCATGAGAGAAGTACTGTGGGAGAGCTAGATATCCTAGACATGATTTGGATCCAGAAGATCCCAATAATATGATAAATTGTGGTAGGGGATGGTTCCAGCAGCAAAGTGGTACCTTCCAACTTGTTGGGAAGAATGAACTACCTGGCTTATCCGTATACAAAACATGTTTCTGCTTTAGTCAGGATGTGCTAGCCTTACTGTGCCCAAATGGACTACCCATGGTAGTCCTGGATCTCACCTACTCATCTGAGCTCCTGTGCTCAGGATGCTCCTGAGCACCCTGGCACTCTCTGAGACTTCCAGACATCAAGCAATTTAACTGAAATTTTGTCTCAATTAAGCTGTGAAAGATCTGGAAACATGAGGCAAAAAAAGCCTCCAGTTCCACCTGAACCCAATTCTAAGGCTGTAAAAAGAGACATGTCCAGAGAAAAGAAAATTTATAATGAAGTAAGAGTTACAGTGATGTCGAAGAGTTGTTCTCTGCATCAGAAGAGAAGCTGTACTGCTGCCTCTGCTCGGGTGTCAGGGGAGTGACAGGGTGCTCTTGGCTACACCTAGGAGGGACAGAGCCCCAGAGCAGCAACCTCTGTGCATCAAGAACACCAGCCTGACCCTCAAGATTGGCTTTATCCTGTGAGATACCTTAAAAAAACAAAACAAAAAACCCCAAACAAACAAACAAAAAAAAACCAAACAAAAAACCGCCACACAACACTTCTAACATCACTATTTAGTTACAGCTAGCAGAGTTCCAGAGGCATGTATTTTATGGGCATTTAGAGTTGAATTAGCACACATACATAGCCACCTAATTTGCAGCTTAGGACACTCAAAACCTCTACCTGCCACCACCTAACTCTGGAGATGCCTGTAGTCCTGAAACACCATGATAGGTATGGCTGGGTGCTTGAATGTTGCTTCCTTGCTGTCAGATCAGGCCCTCCTAGGATTTAGTGGACAGATGCATACAGCTGAAATGGGGAGGCTGAAGCTGTAAGGAAGAACTGATGTAACTAAAGAATGAGTAAAGTTATTGCTTTATGAGTTATTGCCTGAACCAGGATGCTTCTTGTACTAAATCTGAGGATTTAATAGCATCAGAAGGTGGTGAAATTTTTTTCAAAATAGTAATTGAAATCAGTCCTTTGATACTTCTTGGCTCCAGTGATGCATTCGTATGTTTTTTTCTCTTCCCTCTCTATTTATTTGGTTCATTGCCCTTCTTCCCCAATTAGGAGGTAATTTTCTTCCTTTGAGAACATGTCCAAAGACTGTTCTCTTTTTATCTAACTTCTGCTTCTCTATTTGCCATCAAGTATTTTCTTAATTTTTACCTCATTTTGCTTGAACTGTTTTGGAATTTATTTATCTTTTGATTTATCTTTTGTTGTTATTTATTAGACAAGAAGTTGCAGTCCTTTTTTAGAGGATTTTGAATGAAGAAGAGTTTTCACTGCTGGCACTGAAACAGACTGTTCTTTATTGAATAGGGACATTATTCCTGATTACATTCACAGACAAAAGATTCTATTGAGAGGTGAACTACTCCTAGTTTATGTATGCTTATTAGTCTCTTAGCTATAGGAAAAATATTTTTGACAAAAAAATTCTTTTGCTGCAAAAAAATAACAATCCCATCAAAATTCAGGTATTCTCCCTTACTATGCATATAAAAAAGATTAGGCATTCACATATATGCCAGATTATATTTTCTGAAATATTATTTTGAAATACGGTACTAATCAGTGCTTTACAAATTTACTGTAATAATTGTTTTTTCATGCCTGGGTTTACATTCTGCTTTACCTTCTTGACTAATGTTAATGTCTTTAGGCACATAAACATCGTTATCAAAAGATAAGAAAGCTGCTCCCTTACAGTTTACATAGTTCCTTTCCTACACTTTTTTCTTCACCATTTTTCCTCAACTAGAAGCTGACATAGTCCTTAAGAGAACAGAATCCTGTTTCTCGCTACTACATTTCCAGCTGCCTGTCTCTATAATTTCTCTCGAAATCTCTTTCACAGTATAGTAACACTGAGAAATCGCAGTCAGACTGAGATCCTTCAGTGCCAAGAACGTTGTGCAAACATGCTCAGAAAGCAGAGCTCTGCCCTGAAGAACTTCTGGTGTAGTTTAACAGAGAGCCAGAGGTTAGACCTTAATAGTTGCCTTTATTTGTTTTTTAAATTCCACCTTAGACATACACTACAAATAGTTCATTGTAGGCTTGGCTTCCTTTATATGCAGTTTTTCACGATCATGTGTGAGACATTCAAATTATGCATTCACATTTCTGTGGACCTAGCCCAACTTTTCATTCCTGCAAAACCACCTGTTAATTTAGCTTGGTGCTGATAGTCTAAATCTGTAACAGAGATGTTTGCCACTGAGGATTAAAGTATTTTATTGAATCAAGATATGCCTATGCCAGAACTGTTTGGGTCATGGAACATAACACATGTAGCTGATTTGTTAAAAGATCTCAAAGGGTCTTTTTTTTAATCTAGTATTCTGCTGACACATGCAAGAAACCTGGACAGACTGAGGGGAAATATTTTCTGTTGTAGAATACAAGATTTTTTCCATACCAAGTGTAAGAATGGCAAATGCTTACACTTTATTAATATTTGATTTGTCATTCAGTGAATTCTTTCAATAAAGAAATAAGGTTCGTGGCAGAAATTCATGGAATCATGTAATCATCTTTTTTAAAAGATAGTTATGATGCTTTCAGCCCCTAGCTGTTTGTTTTTGTTAGTTCAGCCACTTCATACCTAAAAACTCAATTTGACTGTGGAACTATTAATAACTAGAAACTTCCATCTGGTAGCACTGATCAATAGCCTCTTTCAACACAGGAATTTCCAAAAGTGTCCTATCGCAAGCCTTATTTCTTGAGAGTTACCTCATCTGATAGATATGTTGTAGCATAAAGGATTAATTTAGATCTAAGCTCCATTATGGTACCTTTCTTCTCACTGTTAGGTGTTATCCAGTATGGCAGAATTTCCTTATCTTAAAAGTCACACACAAAAAAAAAAAAAAAAAAAAAAAGGAAAAAAAAAAAAAAAAAAAAAAAAAAAAAAAAAAAAAGAAAAGGGAAACTCACACCTGGAACAATATTTAATTACACAGTGACTACCTAAGTCCAAATTCTGACCTTCAAAGTCCCTCATGATAAAAAACCTTAGTGCTGGAAATCTATAAAGTTAAAGTTCTCTGGTTTGGAAGACCCCTCACTTCTCACTGTTCTGCTTGTGTTTTTCTCAGAATTGCCGTGACCTAAACATCTATTTTCCTAATTTCAGACTAAGATCTGAGGATCTAGAAACTGAACAAAACCAACAGCCACATACACTCATCTGGATTTGGGATGCCCTGTGGTCCTGTTCTTGCTCAAAGGGTTAAGCTTCACAACCTAGAGTTCCTTGCCACAGATGAGTGTTTTAGCCATTAGGTTAAAACACCATATTGCCTTTTGCTCTCTTGCCTTACATATTTGCCTTTAGAAGCTTTGCAGTTCCTTTTGCCTGACTCCAGAGCTTTGAAAGGAATTATGGAGTTGCATCCTCCCTTACCTTGCATTTGAAAGCAAAAGTGAACCTATTCCTCAAGTGCTACCATTCCCAAGGTAACACCTCTTCTTCTTCATGATTTTGACTGGGTGAAAATATTTGTCACAATCCTGACTCCTTCAGAAAGAAGTGGGAGCAGGAAGGTAACCCTGTTTCTTTGTTTGTTTGTTGTTGTTCTGTAACTTCTGGCAAATTTTAGGCATCTATATGCTTAGCTTATATATTTGATGTATTAGTCATCTGAGTCTCATAGCTCTCACTCATGCACCAAGATACCTACTTCTGAGATTAGGATTCCATATGCAGTTTCTTTGCTTATATTTTGGCTTTGGAGGACTTGATTGTTTAATGTATGTATACGTAAACATAAATTATTTAAAAATACATCAAAACAAAAGCAGTAGTCTTATTTATCAACTTTGATTAGTACTCCCAGGAATTCCCTGATTAATATTCTTGCTCCCTTCATACTAAGCCATTTTATTCTTTCGTTTTAACTTTTCCCTCATGAATGTAAGACTATTTACTAGAGCCAGTTTGAGGGACTAGCAATAATGCTAGTTAATGCTTAAGCACAACCTTTTATAGATGATTTTTTAATAAATGTATTTTCAGTTATGTCAGGTTACAGTAAATGGGAAAACCACACATTTGTAACTGTCGAGATTATTTCTATTTATGATCTTCTCTCCATGGCAAAAACCATATGTGCACATTACAAATTTAAAGAAATAAAATGCATGTTTTCAATGTACAGAATCGAACAAGAATTCAAAAGGTGGATATAACTGCTGCTAAAAGAAAGGGCATGGGAAAACCACAAAATATGAATGACAGAAGCACTTTGTTATCACAGAACCATGGAATGGTTTGGTCTGCAAGGCAACTTTAAAGATCATCTAATTTTCCTCTCCACTGCTGTGTGCAGGGACACCTCCCTTAAACCAGGTTTCTCAAAGCCCAGAAGCCCACAGTTATCCTCCTGATTCTCCTGCTGTCCTGGTATTATTTTACTCTCTTCCTGCCTTTAATTGTTTTTCTTTTTGCTGTTTTTATGGTTCACTGGACCTATTATGTTCCTCATTGTTAAAAAAATGTCTTATATAACCTATCATCAAAACATCCCATAGTTTCATCCTGTTGATTAACTTTTATTCTACTGTGTTGACATAATCAATGGAATAATACAACTATTAGTAATTAATCTCTAGAATAATTTCCTTTTGTTCTTTCCCTCTGTTCCACAGTTTCCTCCCTATTCTACACTCTTTACCTTAATTAATCTAAAATTATAAGTATTTTATTAAAATATTTTTTCTTCAGTATCATATAATCCCTGGAAGCTTTTAAATGCCAAGATATTATGTGAGCAACTTAATCCACATGAACAAAATTTCAGGAATTCCTAAACAACTGAACATGTTATCTTCAGCTACACCTTCATTGTGGCTAACTGAAAGCATTCCAGTTCATATGACAGCTTATTCTAACTTCGTAATAGCTAGGGTGCTAGTAGGGATCTAACAGCACTAAACATTTACTCAGCATACCAATCACTGGCATCTTGTGTATGCTTTTGTACTGCTTTGCAGTGACCATAGAGTCTACAGTGCATGCCTACTGAAAAATGGAAGGGACTGGCATTCAGTAATACAAGTTCATTCGATGCTGTAATGTATTTTAGTCCCTTTGATGCACAACACAAACTTTTATTTGGCAGTCTTTGAGGTGACCACTCTTTCTCTTGTAAGACATCTGTTCTAAGTGTGATGGACCTATTTTACTGGCATTTGGGGAATTTTCTTGTTAAATCTCTGGGAAACCATGTAGACAGCCTAGATGTCTCAAAAAGTCACTATCCTGCATTCCACCCAGGGAAATCTGCTTGAAATCTGCTTTGTAAGAAGTGGTATTACATAAATTAAGTTAAATTTAATTTCTCGAGTGTGTTTTGAGAATCTTCCCTTCCTTTTCACAAGCTGTATGAAGAGTGCAACGAGCTTATTTATTTGGATTGTTTTATGACAACTCAGACATACTACTCTTGAGCACCACTTTGCAAGTTCACTGATTTGACAGCTTAGAGCAAATTAAATATAGTAAGGCTGTACTTAACACATTCTGCATTTTTACTGTTCATATAAGCACAGTTGCTGTCTCCAGAATGCACAGTTGTGATTCACAAAGTAGACAGGTCTACTGCTGTTCCTCTGTGCCATGTATGACAGTCCAAAAACCAGTGCAGTTTCATTTAAGTAACACCAGAGAGTATGATAAGAAATTAAGAATGTAGTAATAAATTAATATTATTTTATTTTGATAGTAATTGGCACACTGTTCATATTTCACCGTCTGGCTTTTCCTAGTGGTTACTTAATAGCAGAATTGGAGTCTTTGTGTTTCTATACTTTCATTCTTTTTTGAAAAGTGTAATCTTCTTTGATATTTTAAATGTTACTCTGGATCTTATAGTGTCTGTTTATGGGTTTTTTGTTTTGTTTTGTTTTATTCCCCCAAACTGTAACTATTTCTTGACTTGAAAAAGAATTAAGATTTTGCTTAGTAATTTTTTTTTTACCTCAGGTGGTTTCGCCATTCATCAAGAAAGCATTTGTACTGTACAGGTTCTTTAGAAGAGCACTGGAACAGAGGCAGCCTGTGAGTTCAGCATAAATATAACAAATTTATCCTCAGATGCTCCCATATTGTCTTGATTTTCATGTATATATCAATCTTTTGTATGGTACCACATTTCTCCCTTTGTATTTTAACATATTCTCTCACCTAGGACTCACCTCCCACAGCTGTTTCTCCTCTAGTGATGGATCTTTGCCTTCTTGTCATGCAAATTTTATCAAGGCTTGCCTTAGGCAACGTGATCATTGTCAGTGTGCAGTGGGGTCAAATACCCTTCTCTGGGTATGTCAGACTCAATCTTCAATGGGTATAGAGGATCTGCAGTATCAGAGAAGATGTTGCTGTCTTTTTGTGGGTGCTATACAGGATTATGTCTATCTGTGAATTACAAACTTGTACCTCTTCGGAATCATTTTGAATGATGCCAAAGAGTAGGAGTGTGTTGAGATCAGAGAATCTGAATCTCTTCATAGCTTTTCACTGTTCAGATATTTTTGTGGGTTTTTTGCCTTTAGTATTTTGAAGGATCACCTGCAGGCTTTATTTCACTATCTACTTTTTTTCAGGGACACAGAAGACAACTGGCAATGCCTTAATCTGTCTTGTCTTCTTCCTGGACTTTTAACTAGTGTTTTTTATAGAGACCTTGTGAAGTTTTGGAATTTTATATATGGTGCATATTGCTGTAGAACAGATGTTGTATGGGTCTATCTACATTTCACATCTACTGTAAGACTGCCCACCGTTACAGAAGACTGGATTCAATGACACAGCCAGTCCTGCACTCCCTTTGGTTGATCCATCTCTGTCCCTTGTGAATATCCCCAGTGGACAACTGCAGAACATAACTTCATCATTGTAAAGAATATTTTAGCTAACGACTGGAGCTATAACGGCTCTGTAACTATACAGAAACTGCTTTTTTATCGTACTTGCCTCACAACCTTACTCCACTTCTTTGAGCTCTTCAATTATGATAGTATTTCTCTGGGAAAAAGCTTCTCAGGATCTCTGCTTAGAAGCTCTGTATGTCTTGATCTTTCCTTCAGTACATGTTCAGAATCCACAGGAGATTCTTTGGCATTCAGGAATTCTGCCAGAGTAAAGTCTGGACTCCTGTGGCATTTTTGGGAAATGAGAGGTAAGTAGGAGAGAATCAAGAGTCTGCTGAAGGAAGGGTATATGAAAGGAAGGCATTCTGGGGACAGGATGATGGAGCTAAGTAGTGTGGGAGAGAGGGCACTGCCTGAGATTTTGCCAGTAATTTGGCTAACACTTCAAAGTTTGTAAAACTTGTTGAAGATTTTCCATGAGCCACCATGACCCCTAGCCTACCTTAGATTGCTCCTGATCATTATGACACTGAATTTACCAGCGGTCACCTTCCCACATTCACCTCTCATACTTATTCTCATCAATTGGCTTGTGCCAACAACCACTGCAGAAAAACAATTTAATATTTCTAGGCATATCAAAAGAATCTGGAAAACTGCATTGTAACGCAGAGCATTGATCATGCTTTGGTTAAGGAAGTTGAAATTTCAGTTTCAATTAAATCAGCAACAACTTTGGTAATGACAATGTGCAATTCTATCTATGCAGAATGTGAAATCAGAAGGAGCTCTCTTGAGGTTTTTGGGAAACACTGATAAGAAATCTCAGTGGATGACAGAGCTAAGGAATAACAGTGTGAAGGAATTCTCAACACAAATTATTACTTCTTCCATCTTTATCATTAGGTTTCTTAAGGGTTTTTTTAAATTGTCATTGTTAGTGAATTCAATTTAGAATTCTGTTCAGAATGGGCATAATAGCAGAAGTTATGGTAAATCATGATATTTCCCCTTATCATGTGCTAGCCAGTAAACCTCTACTGTCTGTAAAATATCAGTATGCAACACAAACGTGTTGCACCTACCCACTTCATAACAAAATGTGTGTTTCCACAGACACAAACTGAAGTGCCTCTTAAATGCTACATTCCTGAAACTGGGATAAGCCACATGATCCTCCCCACTTTACCTTCACCAGCATCACTCCTTCTCAGCAAAGAAACTGGAAATGCTCTGTCAAATAGACATTTTCATGTCTATGAAATTTCATGTCATTTTCTTGACAAAAGAGAACTGAAAGAAAGGTTTTTGAAGCTGCGTTGCTCTCTTTGAAGTAAAAATTTTGCTTTTCCTGAGTTTAGTCTTTACGAAAATTGCTAGACTAACAGCACTGAAAACTGATGTCATCTGTCAGTTTAGATTACAGAGAGTATGAAGAACAATTTCTTGTAAACAATTTAACCCCGGCCTGAGAATAGTTTGGTTTCCACCTGCACTCACATCCAAACATTGCCAATGAGACAGTCAGTAATGCTAATTGGTGACACCAAGCAACAGAGAAATTATTATCTAGACTGACAAACTAGACAGATGGAATTAAAACACTGTTTTCCAAACTCCTTAGACATCTGTTCCCTCCTGAATATTTCTGCAACAGCAAAAAACTCTCCAGAACACCCAATCTTACCTTTTTATCAGCTATGAAATGTGAACTTACTGTTCTAATTGTATATATAATGTGAAATTACAACACAAATAACAAAAACGAAAAAAATTTTGAATATTCCACCACAGTAAGGAGAAGACATTTTCCACATACTACACCTTACACTATGTGTCTTTGGGTTCATGAGCAGAACTAGAGCAGCTGGCTCATCCTAGGATTCACACACATTTTCACTAGATGTTCAACTTATGTTCCTGCCTTACTGGCACTCTACTGGTGCTGTTGTCACTAGTGACATTTGTCACATTTGTCACTAGTGATGTAGAGCTAAACTGGAACGTGCAATAATAGTAAAAACACTTGTCCAGCCCACATTTCTGTTCCACATTGCCAAATTTATGGGATTCATACTGGAGCTAGATGACAGCAAAAAAAATGAAAGAGGGTATTGGTCTTTTGCAGTATAGACTGGTGACAATCTAAGATCTGCATTCCTTCAAGGCCGGAGAGTGTTTCAAAACCTACTTAATTCATTCTGCCCTTATGATCATTGTAGAAAAAATGCCTAAATTTTTCAGCCATGATAGTGATGGGAGTTTTGCATTGAACAAATTCTTATTTATGAATAAAAGCCATTTGTGATCAAATACTGTTGATACGTATGAGAGACTGATGTTTCTGTTATAACAAAAAAGTACTTGGTTTTACCAGTATACAAATTAATATAATTGTCTCACAGGAAAAGACCATCAAACCTGAAACTGATTTAAAATATATCTGAAAATATGGTATTAAGCCACAGTAATGGTAAAGCTCTGACATCTTATTTCTCCCCCTCCCCCCCAGAAAAAAAAAAAAATCATAGAAACATAGCAAGCAGATTTATATGAAACAGTATTATCAAGGATGTTAGGGCCTACATGGGTGTAGGGTATATACTCTTATCTTTAAGTGCTACCATCTGGGTTTTCATGACAAGATTCATAGTTTCACATTTTAAATTAATTAGAAAAATAAAAATTTAAGTAGTACAGTAAAGCCAAAATGTTCTTGTTCATACTATAAAGAATGGTATCTTATGAAACATATAGTTGCGTTTAGAAAGTGCATGGTTAAAGGAAAATTGTCAATAATTCATCATGTAATTATATAAAAGAATTAAATATTTTTTTTCTACTAAATTTTATTTTTCCTCAGAAGAACTTCTTTCTATTGTAAATTCAAACTGTGTGGCAATATTTGGTATTTACATTTCAGTGCATTCCAAATGCTGTCTGATGTTGAGGATTCCTCTCTGTATACTGTAAAAAAGGTATTTAATCAGGTGCTAACTTGCAATCCTTTGAATAAATAGCATTACTATTGTCAAAATTGCATCTGAATGATGCATTTGTAAGATTGCGACTGAGAGAGGGACCATAAGCTGTACTTAGGTTTGATTGTTTTGCATTTATCAAGGGCAAACTGAAGACTGAGGCTCTAATATATACTTTTGCTTAGAAATGTCAGTTTTTTTCATTCATCAAGACTTCTGTTTGCCATTGCAAATTGTTATTTTTGATAGATCAGACAGATAAAACGTACATCCTGAGCGTTCTGCTGAAGTTGGTGGAAAAATATTTCATTGAAAACATTCAACTCAGTTTTTGTATCTGATTCTAAAAGAGAGGGATCCATAAAATATGTAATTTTTTTTCACCCATATTCTCCTTAGGAATACCTGAACAATTAAAATGGCTCTTCCTTAAACTTCAACATGCAACTGTCAAAGCCAAAACTCTCCAACCCAGAACATTCTTATCAGTGCAGAATTTGGGATCTCATTTGTAATGCAAATTGCCCAGGCATATCATCATTGTCAAAGGCACTGTAGAACAGAATATTCCTATTGAACAAATCACTCACCAAGAATCACAGCAACAACGGTGAAAAGCACAAAGGCATTCCTCAATAAATAACTTTTAACATCATCCTTTGTTATGCTCTGCACTTTTTTTTTTGCCAAAAGTGTACGTTTCCGGACTCCTTGTTGAATGCGTTCCATCCTGCTTCCAGTTTTTGGATCTTCTCCGTTACCTTTAGTCATCTATCCTGCAGAAAGTTCTCTTTTACAGATAACTTCTATCAATATCCCCTCAGAAAAAATAGAAGACTTTTTTTTTTCTTTTTCTTTTTTTTTTTTTTTTTTTTTTTTTTTTTTTTTTTTTGGTGGGGGTTACTGGAGAAACCTGCAAGATAAGAAACATCAAATATTGCAATAAGATTTTAGGGAAATTATTAACTGAATGTTTACATGGATGTAAATATTATTTATGTTTCAGTAAAACATATTATTTGTAATATATAAGTTGTTGATTGCAGTTTTTAATAAACAGCCTCACTGACTCAAAAAATTCTTTGGAAGAAAAATCATATGGACTGTCTAGATATGTTTCATATGTCTGCAGAAATTAATCTGAATTGCTGTCAAGCTGTAAAACCCAAGAGTAACTTTTTGTTTGTAGCTACTAGAGATACGCCAATGTAAAATTACTGTTATTTGTAGAAGTGTGAGATGCAACTGTGTTTAAAACTATCTGTCATGCTTGCATCTCATCTGCTTAGCAGGCCCTTATTTGAAAAAAAAAATCTAGCTCGCCTTCAAACTAACCATTGGAGAGAAATCTTTTACTTGAACTGATAAAGTTTAAAAGGTTCTGCATTTCAGATGTCTTTAAATGGGTAGATGCGTTGGCTAAATTCCTCATTTTCACATGGGAAACTGCAGCAGGAATAGTTTATTTATCCCTCAGCCACTATTTAGAAGATGTGCCTTTGACACTTTTATGTTGATAACATTAATCTTTGAAGTGTTTAAACTATTCAGAGCACACGTGTAAAAAATCAGAAGTTATAACCCACACAGCTTGTTGCCTCAGACTGAAAAGTTCATATTGCAAAACAGTGCTTGGTCTGACAGCAATTATGGGGTTATAATCTGATTTTAGGAAATCACACACTGAATCAACCTTAATCCTTCATTAAGACATTAATTTTCATTTGGAATATTTTTATTTTTTTTTTGTGGCTGCTTGGTATATTTGTGACATAAGGGAACTTGCTCATAGGTGCAGGCTGAGAATCCCATTTTCTGAAGTCTTAGTCAATGCATTGGCAAGTTTTCAAGAAGAAATTTTAAAAAATTATAGACTTATCTGCTTCCACTGAAATTTCTCTTCATTTATACATGATCCAACTTTAACTTTCTACTTCTAATAAATCTAGTGCCTTTATTTTTAAAAAGCACTTAGCATATAAATACAACAGGTTTTCAAACATGATGTTTTAGAGGAAATACCATACTTTAAAAAAAAAAAAAAAAAAAAAAAAAAAAAATTTTGTTGTGATATGTTCACTGTTTCTACCGTATGTTTCCAGATTGGCACTTTAGTGCAATATCCTCTCTGAATTTAAACAGAATACTAAATGCTGCCCTTCTTTACAGAGTGGAAACATTCTGAGACTGAGATACTATGTTTAAACTAGTAAGTATTCTATCTTGGACACGACTACTGTGTATGAGCAAGATTTTTTTTCAGAACCACTTAGTTTCAGCACTTTGATAAAATAAAAAAAATTAAAAAAAAAAAAAAAGATTTAAAAAATTAATTAACAATACCTTTTCTTGCTTATGCAATTAATGCAGCTAATCTGTCCTTTACAACTTACATGAAGATCAAGGAACCATACGGGGTACAGCCAAAAGGATCAGTACACTGAGTAACATTCAAAGGCAGAGAGTGAAAACAAGGCTTCAGATTCCAAGCCCACCAAATGAAACGATCAGCTCACCTTTTCAGATCTTCTGTGCTCCAGGAACAGGGTGGTGGGAGGCAAGGTAGGGGTTTCCCAGCAAAGAGAAGAGAGCTGCAGAGCTGAGCGAGCAGGAGGCAAAACTGACAATCCGCATGTGCTCTGGAGTACAGCAACTTACTACCGCTGTAACTTAAGGAAAGGGGAGGAGAATGTCAGCCCAGCTCTGGGGAAAAAAAAAAAAAAAAAAAAAAAAAAAAAAAAACCAAAACAAAAAAAAAAATAAAAACACATCAGAAGAGAGGAGAAAGCTGAGCTTCTGGAATATTGATTAGTCTTGGCACAGTGAAAGCAGGGTCACTTTCTTTGTTTTTCCTTTTAGACCACTTTCACGCTTTGTCAGTTCAGCTTCGTTAGAAATGCAAAATCGGGACCCAGGAAGAATTGGAAGGATCACAGGCACGCACAGGCAGAGCAGGGGAAGCTGGAGTGCTTCTTCGTTAGGTATTCCAGACTGGGAAGCCTAAACATAATTATATAACACTATTCCTGTGCTTTTGAAAATAAGTGGTAAAATATGTGAGCAAGCTGGTTTGTTCTAAAAAAGAGGCATGGTGTGAGGCTATCACGTATTTCCTAATTCCTACAGACAGTTATTCATGATCTACTCTTCCCAGGTTGGGGAACCAGGCATATCTTTCAGAAGCAACTGGAGTGTTATCAAGAAAAGAGAAAAACATAATCAGCTATAATTCTTTGTATGTTTCTTATAGATATGCAGAACACATGATGAGACTTGCCTCTTGTTTAGCAATTCAAACTCACTGGTACTAAGCCCCATTCAGCCTGCTTCAATAGCGTGGAATGAATGATGAAGGGAAAAGAATAAAACATCCACTTTTGAGAAATAAGTGGCCTTCAGTTTTTATAGCATTTAAGGGTTTGTACTATTGAAAAGATATTTGCAGAGGAGAGCTAGGGGTATTCCAACAGACCTTTCACTTTTTAGATGTAGACTTCTATTTTAAATGTTGGTAAAGTCTGCTTAAAATATTCAATAATTATACTTCAGTGCATCTTTCATTAAACTTTAAAGTGTATTTTCTTATAAGGTGAACAAATGCTGTAAAAGGGAATTTATATGTATTTATGCTAAACATACAATTTAAGATGTTTGTCTGCACATGATGTGACTTTTAATGTTTTTCCTGAAAGGTCATTCTAAGTGTGCAAAAATAACCTTTTGTGATGGAGACACAAAAACAGGTAGTTACAAAACAAATTTAAGTGCAGTGTTACTTCCACGTAGTCACAGTAGTGGTGTTGCTAAAATGTTTTCTCATTTATATGTGCTTTAAGTGAAGATATATAGTGTAGAGATAAAGCATCTTACATTTTAATGCAAATTTGTTCATGATTAATCTGGGTTTGGGTCTGAACTCTGTACCCTGGAATCTTATCTTGGGTACCTAACTTAAGAATTTAAGTAAACATCTAAATTAAATTATTGACATTAAAAATGCAAGAAAAAATGTTGACAGCTTGTGTTGCAAAGATAGAAACCTGTGCTGTATTTTCTTACACGTGGCATCTTAAATGTCTTATTTACTCTTACTTTTTGTGGTGTAGTTTTAAAATACCTTCACCATTTTGCCTGGAGATGGGAACTGACCTCTTAACTGCCCTTTGGCCTTTAGTGATCTGCTTGTTTGATCTTTCTTTTTCAAGTATGGTATGCTTTCTGTGAAACCTCCCAGATAAGGGCTTCATTCTGCCTTCTACTCGTATGAATAGTAATGTTCCCATTGCCTTAATGGAACAGGGGTCAGGCCCCAAATGAGGTGATCCGAAAGTATGTCATCATTTAATGCTTCCATTAATAATAGAGGCTGTGAGAAATTAGGATAATCCTGTGAGAGAATTAGCTACTCAGTGAGACAGAATGAAAATAGATAATAAGAAGCAATGCAGCTTATCTTAACTTCGTCATTGATACTTCAATTAGCTCCCAGTGAGCTCCATCCTTTAATACACAGGGTCTAGAAAAAATGAATATTAAGAGATTATTGGACAAGTCTTCTTGACCAAATTTTTCTTCCTTTCTCTTTTCCTCTCTCGTTATTTCCTGACATCCATTTCTTTTATTGATTTTATCTCTGATGGTGAAATAAGGAAACTATGTTCATATAGTTAATACTTATGTATACTGTAATTAGATATGCATATATATATGCACAAAGAGTATTATCTTTTTTACAGTAAATATATCAATTTTACAGTAAATATATATTTCAGATATTCCTGGATAGCAATAAATGAACCACTGTTCATGTACAGTACAGTGTCACCCAACAGTTAAAAAAATTACAATGCAGTGGAATTTCCTTTCACATCTACAACAGACTTAACAGCTCTTGTGTATGATATTTAACACTAGGTTAAGTGTTTCTACCTGTATTTTTCAGTAGTATTAGTTTTAAGCAAGAGCAAGTGAAGTTACTGGAAAGTTTGTAGATTTTACCCTGAATCAGTCAACACAAAGAATATACAAAAGCATTGGTATGTTTTGAAGAGTAACACAGAGCAGCAGTCATTGGTGTTACCACCAATTTAACATTGGTAAAATAATTTCTACAGGGCATTTGTTTCTACAGGGCTTTTGTTATAAAAAATGACAAAGAATTACCTAAAGCCTTAATGAGCCTGCCTGTGTTGTCATATTAGCTCAGCACTCCAATTTTGCTTTGGGTTTCAGTTTCAGCCCTTCTTTGATGACACACTGGGTGCCTTGCAAAGCAGGGAAGTGCAGGTATAGGATAAGGGACTGGCTTTAACTTGAACCTCATTGTCACAGGCATTGTGGATTTAGTCAGCTGAAATCACAAGTCAGGGTCAGCTCAAGTCCTTTTGGGTCGTGGTTAAAAAAGTCAGTCAGTAAATGGACTTTGCATGTCAGCAAAGTATCTGAGAGCCTTTGAAAAATAAGTAAAGGTATTAAAGTGGAAGCTGCTGTTCAAACATAAGGTATTGTTATTTTCAACTGACTACATCGATCAGACAAAACCCCAGGGAAGTCAGTTGTACCAAATTCAAGAAGTAGAAAGGAAGCAACAAACTGTACAACCATTTCAGTTCCCAGATAGCAGTAAATCTAGTATGAGAGTGCATGGATCCCAGCTGTAATCAGCTTTTTAATATTAAAAGTAACTCAGTCTTTGCATTAATAAATCAACACTATAAATTAATATTGGCTGAATCTCTGAATTTTTGAATTTAGGTAGAAGCTCAGCAAAGTATTGTTGAAACCACAGAGGCAAAATTGGAATAAAAGTCTTGTGAATGAATGTTTATTCATAGTAAATAGTATGCTGGTAAGTCCCCAGTATTCAATCAAGTTGTACAAAATAAGAACATGTATGACTCCCCTGCAAGTTTTAATGCATCTTAGAGCTATGAATTATCAGTATAGCCTCTTGCACCATTGCAGAAACTGCGTCTTTAAGAGGTCAAATTCAATCTACATAACTTAGAAATCACTTGGCAGAGCTAAGACATAGCCTTAGGCTCCTCAATATTTCCCCAGGGCCATGGTATGATTTTCTTTTTCCTCAAGATACGTGGCACTTGCTTTTTTGATCTCTCTAAAAGGAGTATGAGAAATTGAGATTTGGTGTTTGCTCTTTTTCCCAAATCTACTTATTACAATGAGATTTGACAACTACCTCAGTTAAAAGTATATTTTGTTTATTATTAAGGTCTGATGTAGTGAAGGTTAAGACATTGCTTTATTGAAGGCAGAGAGAATGTTGGTGTGCTCTAATTTCTATACTTGCATGTGAGCTGCCTGTATCGGAAAAAGAATAAGCTCTGTTCTGTCATGTTATATTCATGCCATGTTCTTCAAATATTAAGAGCTGCAGGAAAAGATCTGTAGATCTGTATTTGGTATTAAGAACATGACATTTGCAGGGTACACACTGCAGAAGTGTTACTTGGGATTTTTCTAACCTTGTGTTGTGGCCCAACCACCTACCAGTGCTCAGACTGTATGATCTGGTTTTGTTTTGCCTAAAGGAATCCAGTTCACACCTTCTGAGACCATTCCATGGTATGAATCAAGTCATGTGGCTGTTGGTGACTTTTAGTAGTCTTCTACTGGTTATGCTGCACTTCAGTTTATGTTTGATGCATTGCAAATTATTGGTCTAGCAGAATTACAAATAAAAATTATGTTTCAAAATTTTCTGTTGATGTTAAAGATAAAATGTTTATTATAAAAATACTATAAAAATGCTATTGTTTCTATTCCAGGAAAAAAAAACAAAACCAACCCAACAACAAAAAACAAACCAAACCATTTCAAAAGCAAAGTTTTTTAGCCTGAAATTAGGCAGAATGTGTGGCAGTAATGGCCAATATAATCAGCAGGACTCAGATTTTCAGTGATCTGTTTCTACAGTTCTACTTAGTCTCCCATTACAGTCATTACATTTCTGACTCAAGCCAGCCAACAAATCCTCTTGGTCTCTTTTTATTCCTACATTTCGGAGTCTTGTGCCATGAGAATAATTGTGATTTTATGCTTTCGAGCTCTGTCAATTGTCAGTCGGAAGTTGTACAACAAAAACGCGGCATTCCTTTTCTGCTCTGTGAAAATTCCCAGCAGAGAAACATGAACCTCTAGTATCTCCATTCAGCATCATAGGCTGTCTGGGCCTTAACACACACTGTATGTCTGCCTGCAGCTGAATAGACAACCTTGTTTCCTTTCAGCACAGTGAGTCGGATCACCCCCTCACTCTTGGGAGGGGGAAGGGAAGTGAAGCTAAACCAGCAGAGGATGTGGCTCATGAACTTTTCCCCTGCCTGTCTTATCAAGAATGTGAAAGTCTGGATTTACAATGGAGCAATTCTCATCAAAGAATAGGCAAGGTTGTATAGGAAAGATGGGAGATAGGATGGGATTGTGTTATTGTAAGAAATCTAATGGGATCTCTTCCATAGCTGATGGTGTTTCAGATGCAAACCCCTGTATCCTACGGCTTCACTGGCTTTCCCACAGCTAGTGGCAACCACTTAAATGGGTGCTGAAGGACAGGCAGGTTCATTTGAAAAGTTAATAGAGCATTGTGGCTAGTTACAAAGGAGCATGGCATTGGAGCCAGAAACTTGCTATCCTCTTTCTCTCAGGTCCCTCTCTATTTCCTCTTCCTGATTTTAGCTTGTGAATCAACTGAGCTACTGAGAAACCCCTGGGAAAGCTTTGGCTGGAAGCACACACTGTCATGGGTACCCTGAGTCGTGACTTCCAATCCCTGATGGTCACAGTAGCACCAGAGTAATGATCCCATATAGAACCTATTTTGTTGGTGAGTTTTCCACCATCTGAACTGCTTTCTGTCTTTATTCCCTCCCAGACTGGCTGATGAAGAAGCTGTTTTCTTGGATCTTGTGATGCTCTGTATACTGCTTATTCTTTACACAGGCTACAGCCTTATAACTAATACAGTGGCTAGCCTATACAACACACATGGTCCCAGATTCCCTTTTCATTTCTTTACATTCTTTATATGAACTCCTCAAAAAAATAAAGGGCAGATAAGCAAGAAATAAGACTAAAAAGAAATGCATATTTCTGAACTAGAACATGGTATTATCTGTGTGAAACAAATTTCAAATAAAATATTGCTTCTCATTTGGCATCTTTCTCCATAGTAATTTTCATGATGAAACAATGGTTTATCAGCTGTTTCTAAAATCCTAGTTTGTTGTTAGCACAGAAAGTAAGAGAAATACATAGAAAACCACTTGTTTGTATGAAGTTTATTTAAGGAAAGTCATTTATTTGGAGCAGTAACCTGACTTTTTAAATACATTTTTACTACTATGGAATCATAATTACTGCAGTGAAGACACATAAATATCTTTTGTAAAAATAATTATAATTTAAAAGCACACAGCTCAAAGTTGCTGTTATAGTAATGACTATAATAGCAACTGTTTAGCATTTGGACATTTTTTGGCAGGAGGGCTTTTCATTGTTTATTGTGAGAAAGAAACAGGCTCTGAGAACACATGCAAATTTTCAGCAAGGGAAAAAAGCAGCATCAGGTTTTAGAAAGCAGAATGGCAGAAAGTTATCTGTGTTTCTATCTTTCCAGTCCACATAGGCTAAGATGATTTAAAGTCATTAGATTCTTCTGGATAATCGCTGCTTGATATACCATGGAAGATGTCGAAATATCTCTGTTTCATAGTATCCCTGGCATCCAGATACTTAGACTGTGTGGTGCTCAGTATTTATTTTTGCACTATGTTTTTCATTCTGAAATTCCATTCTCTGTTGGGATCCAGGGTTTGAGGAACTCATTGCTAATTTGTAATTTACCTAAAAGAAAACAAGAACAGTTCTTTAATATTTGTTACTCATTTTTCTTCTTGAAATATGATCAAATGCCTGCCATGAGATCTATAGAGAATTTAATTGATAGCAGGGTGAACAAATATATTTCAGAAGAAAGATAAAATATCACTGATGTGATATGTTAGCTCAATTTCTTCTGTTCATTAGGACTATGTTCTTCACTCAGTGACTGAGAGGTCGCGAATATTACTGCTGTACTAAAGAAATAAAGAAAATTGGCATTAAAAGTTACAAAAAATCAAGAAACAAAAATGTGTTGAGTCTACATTTTAAAACTATCTTTTCTATAACAACACAAAAGATTGATACAATGTACATTGTTTTTATTTAGATTTATTTGGTATACAAAGTGCTTCTGACATACATTATTAATGCATCTGTAGAAAGAACACAAAGAATAGTTTTTTCTCTCAGATCAGAAATTGTTAAAAGACAGTTGTAAGTTGAATATTTTAGCCATAGTATAGTGTCCTATCCTTAACTTACAGATTCACTATACAATACATATTAGGTTTGTTTCTTCATGCAGTCACTTAACTCCATCCCTTCTGCTCTGTTCGAACTTCTCCCCCAAGAGACAACTACCTTCAACCTTGTCTGCTTTTACCTGACAGAGGAGATACCCCCTGTCTCTGCAGGTACATTGCTCTCCTCACTTTGCTTCCATTAAGTCTGTCTTGCTTTTTACTCCTTAGTCCACCTCTTCTTTCTTGTCAGCCAGAGAAAAATTATTCAAGACAGGTCTTGGGATTCTATTGAATCAGTGAATATCAGTTTTGAGGAGAGCTTAGATCTTGGCCCTATCTGGTTCTTAGACACCTGTTCCAAAGCAACCCTTTATTTTGTGCTCCTACAGTGTGTAGTCTGTAATACTCTATTTCCCTGTTCTCTCACATTCTCTACTTCATTCTTGGCTTTTCTGGTGTTCTGCTGGTTCTGCTGGTTGGGTCAGAAAATGGGACTGAATGTCGCACTCATGCTGATGTGTGCATGGAGAAGTTTGTTTCATAAAGCAATAATGGGAGTGTCTGTAGATCATTGGATATACACTTACACAGCAGCTGAGAGCAGGTTAGTTAGAAATCTTTCCCTCCTCCAGCTAAACAGTAGTACAGTGTACAGTGTATGAACAGTGGAACAGATTTCTCTTTTCTGCAAAGATGTCACCTCTTCCTGTCTGAACAGTGATGTCTCTTCTGCTTACAGACAGCATGCAAAAAAGAAATTATTTTAATTAATTTGTTAAGCCAGAAGGAATAGCAGAGCAAACAGCCAGATACCTTGCAAAACAAAAATGTTTAGGCCAAAACAATGGGAAATAAGAGACAATGCATCTGAAGTGCTGCTTTATACAAGCCTTTCACATGGCTCCAAAAGTGCCTTATTTCTTCCAGTTATATCTACCACTCAGTTAGAAATTTTGAAGTGTGAACTTCAAAATGGTGATGTGCTTTACTTAGCTACTCTGTGAATGGCTCCCATTCACCAGAAGTCCCAACTCACTCCATATCCAGGCAAAACTCCCAATTGGAGTCCAGGTTTCCTGACTCACATTTTGCTCACATAAAATCCCAATTGTCCAGTGATTGCTTTGCTCAGTGAGCAGTGATTCAGAAGTGCTGAATAGGAACCTCGTCAGCTGTGCTTTGATATTAATTTCCTGATGATTCATTAATTCTGTAAAACCACTATCAAATTATTTGTAGAATCATCCAGAAATTTTGATTTAGTTCAAATATTAAAACGTATGACCTAGAAGGCTGTGTCATCTTGGCAAAAGTGTTTTCTCTGAGATCTGAATACTTCTTGAAACGTATTTACTAGTCTTGACTTCCTTTATGCTCAGGAATATGAAAGCTTTTAATTCTTTGATCAGGTTCCTAATAGTTACTAAAGAGAGAATTCAGTGATTTGGTGAGTCAAAACAGGAGAATAAAATGAGATTAATAAAATGACATCACCACATTCAGCTGCTTTTGTCATGCTGTATTCAAACAGCTTAAAACAAGTTATGTAAACTTTGTATAATAACAAGCTATTAAATTTCTACAATGGTGCAGTAACAAATGGAACTAATAACTCCTGATTACACAAAAAATGTAGTTAGAGCAGTTGAAATCTTGTTTGAACCTTTGGAATCATGCCATATTTTCATGTTCCTATGTGAATACCATGAAAATCAAATATTTGAGGCTTTGCCTCAGATTAAAATTGTTTATTTGGAATCATCCTCCCCCCCCCCCCCCATTTTATTTGAGATGTATGAATAGCTTTATCTCTTATTTTCCACTGATACCTAAAATTTCACTAAATGCAGTGCAAAAGATTTATAAAATGCAACTAATTTAACTATCCACTAATTCCACCAATGTGGCTCTTCTGTAAGTTATCTATACTTAATATTTTGTCTGTAAAAATTTTTAATAGAAGCTGTTTTTTACACACTCACCATGTACTTCAAATTCATGCTTTAAAAAGATATGAAACATAACTCTTAATAAATTTAATTTGCATTAGCAGAAACTCCTAGAACTGTCTGTAACAATGAGTCCCATCTTCCACAGATAACTCACTGTAAGGTGTGGCAGCACTGACACAGAAATTACATCTCTCTGCTTCCTACAGAACTTTCCTTGGCTTACATTAAAAATGCCCCTTGAAGTCTCAAAAATTATAGCATAGCTTAGGAGTCACAGCATACATTTTTTGTATATTAGATCCATATATTTGTGGGGAATTTATTAAATAGGAGTATTTAGATTATCCTAGGGAGGCATTTTGCTCAGGATTCTGGGGTGGAGATCAGCTACAGATCGGATTTCCATCAGCAGTAACCAGTCAGGATTTTGCCTTCCTTCTGGTCCTTTCCTTTTCCCCTTTAGGTACCTTATCATCATCTTCTATAAGGTCATTTTTAGAAATACCATTTATATAGAATATTCCAACACCTTTCCTCCGTCAAGCAAAGATTCTTTTCTTTGTAGGTTTTTTACTTCTTTACCAGCTTTTTTCAGGTGATTTTTCTATATTTTTCATGGCATTTTTCTATATTTTTAAAAAAATTATTTCTATACATTTAATGTCTGTTTCAGTTGCTCATGCTATAATTTTGGCTAGTGTTGGTATAGGGAAGTCACAGGCTTTCTAATCAGTCCAAATGATGGTGTCCCCAGGTTCCTCGTGGTAAACATAAACTCATCTCCATAGAAGCCCAGATGTCCATGTAATCTTTAAAGGTAAACACAAACTAAATTTTTTTAATCTTTGTCAAACATTTTCCTGAACTGTTTTCCTCTGCAATCACATTGCTAAATGTAAAAGGGCCTATCATGCCTCTTTTCATAAATTATCAGTATGTTCCAAGGTTCAAATTATTTTCTTCTGTCATCATGATTTTGTAGGCTGCAATGAGCAATCTGTTTGATGCAGCATGCAAGAGAGCTGCTAGTTTCCTCTTGATTTTTTTAATTTTTAAAAAGAAATACTACTGAACTTCTTCCTGAAGGGAGATTTTATCTCTGGACTTCTAAGCCCTGTTAGAAAAACTTACAGTTCTATTCATTGTCTGAGTGCTTCAGATAAAAGCCCTGGAGAAGGGGCACACTCGGCTGTGGCAGTGGGGTATCAGTACATGATAACAGCCTCTTCTAGTCCTGGGATCTCGGACCTGTTCTCTTTGTTCTTGTACTTCTAACAGCACAATATTGGAGGATTTGCAGAGTCCTCGTACATACATCTCAATCCTCATGCATACATACACTGCCAGCTGAGGTCTCAACACCCAATGTGCACAGCAATCTTCGAAAAGCAATCTCTGACTCTCTCTGGCTTTGTTTTTGTTTGGGGTTTTTTGCTTGTTTTGTTTTGGTTTGGTTTGGGTTTTTTTTGTTTTTGTTTTTGTTTAGTTTTTAGTTTTTTGTTGGGATTTTGTTTATTTTTTATTTTTTTATTTTTTATTCCTGTATAAGGAAAATTGGTTTTAGTGCATGAGGGAAGGTTATATGTGTTTGGTTTCCTTGGAAGCTTGTGTATAAATAAGAGTGCAAATGTGTACAGTATACACGTAAAATAGAACCTCAGAAGTGAGTTTGAAAATTCTGTTTGTAACAGACTGTATGTGTTATTGTATATTATGGTACGTCAGACTATAGCAATAGCAAGTAAATTTTCTGTTATTTTAAAATGATTTTTTATTTTTATTTGCTACAAACTTTATAAGCAATAGTAATGAAATTTCAGTAATTTTTTTTTTTTAAATATGAAAAAAGGAAAATTCAACTTATGACATTTTGGAATCTTTCACTCTCAGTAAAACTTCATGTACCCTTCACAGCTGGACATAGTAAAGCTGTTTATAAACCAGTCAGGTACATTTTGACATAGTAGATCATTCTTGAAGTTAGAGGCAAATGCAGTAGGTTTTAGGTCTCATTCTATAATATTACTGCTAAAAAAGGAGCCCAGGATGGAAAACTGGTTTGGTTTTCCTTGATACTTTGTGAAACAGAAATGTGAAAATATTATTAAAATAATTGTGAACTGTGTGTTTCCCAGTATTTTATTTTTTTCAGATTTGAACCTTAAAACCTCTAGCAGGTTACAGAAGTTTGAATTCAAAAAAATGTTTGAATTAATAAAATAAAGTTTGAATTAAATAAAATAATGACATTTAGATTAAGTATGATAATAAAATAATTACTTTAGAATAACTACTTAAAAAGAAAACCAGTATAAATTTTCTACATAAGTTTGTAAAAATCAAATAGCAAGATGAAATTGTGACTTACTTTGGAATATTGGCAGTGATATTCCATATATGAGGCTATCCATGGGTGCCACTATATCAACAAGTCTCTGAACAAAAAGTCATAAGACACATACAAAAAGGAGGTAAAGACTGAAAATATTTAAACTATTTGAATGTATATTATTCAACCCTTAGAGAGAATGACCTTTTCCTTTAAAATATAAAACAAGAAAAATTTTTCTTGTGACTTCTACTATATTCTAAATTATTCTGAGAGAAGGTTTTGAGGTAATTTTTCAGAAAGATAAAAGTAGAAGAAATTGTCCATGCTAGTATAGATAAATCAACATCCTCCTACATTGCAATGCTGAGATCCTTCACTTATGATTTTAAAAATAATAAAACCTTATGATTTTAACTGGCCTTAGTATAAGTCTATCTTTGGCTGCATTTAAAGCTACAAAGGTGTAGCTAAAAGGTGTAACTGTGGAGGATCCTGTGAAACTTCTGTTCGGTAGCTGATTTTTATCTTGTTCAGAACATATTCTTCAGACTGAGATAACACATTAAAGTATCCATCAATTGCTTTGCATATTTCTTAAGTAAAAAATCTTTTAAAAAGACCATTACACTCATGAATATTCTGTAGCTGGCCGTTTGATCACATTACTTACTGGGAACAGCCCAAAAGAAACAAGACTTTTCTGACATCTGTAGTTGCCTTTTATGAGCCGGCAAAATTTGCAAATTTGTATTAAGAGCTACATGCAGCTTTTGAAGGAATCCTTGACCAACAAGTGAGATTAAGGGAATATAAACTGGTCTAGAAAGTCACCTACAACTTGTTTAGGAATTTTCCTGTTTCAAAAGTTGTTGTTGCTTTTTAACTTAAATCACAAAAGGAGACAACAAGCATCAGAGTCAGGTACATAAAACCAGACAAGTGCTGCTGGTATTAGAGAGGTGGGCAGACTTGAGCAGTTTCTGTCCTGCCTACCTCGCTATCCTAATCCGTGTCCTTCTCATCCTGAATTTGATCACAAATAGCCTGGCCTTTTCTGGGCTACGAAGTAAAAAGTTTGCCCTGTACCAGTAATGCTCTCTCTTCTTCTAATTATATATGTGAGAAAATTGTCTGTCTTTTTGCCTACACTCAGGCACATGAAAGTCAGTATGTGCTCTGGATTTTGAATTACAGGAGTTCTGTGCAAACTGCAAAACTGATCAGCAATTACACAAATAGAAGTCCTATCTGCACTAATGGGATTTGGGACAGAGAAGTATTAAAAGTGAACCTCAAAGAATAAATGCATTAGGACCACCTTTATATACTACTTCTCTAGTTTTACTGCCACGATAGATCATTCAGTTAAACTGACTTGACGATGTCATTTGGGAAATGTTTTTTATATTGGGGCCATCAGTATAGCATTCTTTAGCATATTTGAACAAGAGTCTTGAAGACAGGAAAACATTAACATCCTTCACTCTGTAGGCCCTGCATTTCCCTATTGTAAATCCTACCAAAATTTAAACAAAAATGTTATTAAGAAATATTTAATGTTACAAATTTTTTTCCACTGGTAGTCTAAAAGTTTTGGATGAAATTGTTCCAAACAGTGTTTATTTTAAACCGGACTTTCTTCTGGGTTTAGAAAAGCTTTCAAACCTCTCACTTCCAGCATGTTGATTCATCACTGATAATATTCCACACATAAAGAACTCAAGGGACAAATATCTCAACTACATTTTTGCAACCTCATTAATGTCACTCAGCCTTTACTCTTGATGCCTGCTTCTTTCTTTTGCTCATTAATGTGGTAATGAGTGGAATCTTCTTGGTACTGATGCACAATGACTTTGTATAGTTGAAGGGGTTTTGTTTTCCTATTCTTTGTTATCTTCTTGACAAATCTACACTTTGATCTTGAAGCTGCCTTACCCTAGCACTGCTCTCATTCTGGTGGTGCCTGTGGGTTCTTTGTGAATTAAGAATAAAAAGTAAAGGCTCTAAGCGCATGATAATGTGAGAGTTGTGATTCAGATGAAATATAGAAATTGGCTGCTTTGTTTTCAGAAAAATATACAGTCACTGGGCAAATTCAGAAGCAAAAAAAGGCAGTTCACATAGCTTACAGTAAGAGCTATGAATTGCTTCCCAGGGCTATTGTGAAGAAATTTCATATTTAATTTAGGTGTTACGTAACTGAAAGAGTAAAACCGAATTGAAGTGGTCATCCAAATATTACCTATCATGATACATTCTATCAAAATTAAAAAATGGAATAATCCAAATTGTTCTAATTGAATAATAACTCTGGAAAGTTATCAAGTTTAACTAGATTTCTTTTGTCAGAGGTGGATTATGTGAAATTCTGTTCCTAGAGTATGCACCTTTATTATAACCTGCTTAATGTCAGGAAACTGTCTACTGAGGAGGCTGGGAAACCTTTTGTTCTTAAACACTGCATTGCAAGGGTGCAGTTCAGGTACAATTCACTGACAGACAGTGGTTTGAGATGCACTCTAGTGAGAAAATAAAACCTGAAAAGTCTGTAAGAAAAATTTAGTCATTCCTAAATTATATTTCTCCAAATATGATCTTTTAAAACTTGAAATGTGTTTTTGTCAGCTGTTGCATATTTAGGAATGCCTAATTTTGAAGGAGAATGGCAGTAAAACCCCTGCAGGGATCTTTTTACTCAGAGCATATGTACTAGGATAATAAATACAGCCAGTACTGCTGGCATCTTGTAGTCTTGCTGCTTCTTATTTTTCATTCCATATTCGTGTTTACGAAGGCTGATATGTTGGCACAGTGGGAATCTTATATTTGCCCTCCAGCCATATACAGTTCCCTGTGATACAGGCAGCCACACTGGGAGCTGCCTTGTACCCTGCCAAAAACCTCAACCCTGCAATCAAAAGCAATATTTTCTTCATGTAAAAGAGGTGATTCAGCCCCTGCGAGTGTTCAGTTTGGGCCTTGCATGACAAGCAGTTTAGAAAACACCTTTTGTATTTGCATGATGATGTGGACAGGGGAGTGAAAACACTCACAGGGATTAGTGTTCCATGTAGTTTCCGATATCACTATCTGCAATTTTGGCATGTCCTAAAATCCATATTTGAATATAGGTATTATATATTTGGTTTCTGACTGGTGAGCCATTCATATTAGGCTGCATGCAAGCACAGAGTCCTGTGAGTGGTGAATTGTGAGCACAGATTCAGAGATTGTAAGGGATAGATGCATTGAGCTCAGGCTCACATCGTGAGAAGAGAGGAGAATAAGGACAAGGAGTATTTTTCAAAAAAAGAATAAATGTACATTAGTTTGTATATGGATGTAATGTCTGATGACAAATATAAAAGAGCCTCATCAGGCTGAGCCTGATGTCTTGTGGGGATGGGCTGATAGGGAGATCAAAGCATCTGTTAGCATCAAGATAGTGTCCAGGTTCCCAGCCAGGGTTGGGCCATTTGTGTCCTTTGAGCAAAGAAAAGATATAGACTGTGCCCTGAAGCACTTCCCATCTGAGGACACTGAATCAGGGTAGGTTGTACCAAACAAATCAGTTTATTGGAGAATTGGCCCTTCTGTCAGAGTTGCTGTTTTTCTTTTTGAATCTGGAGATTGGAAAGGAAGGAGAATTGAAAGGAATACAAGGATGGGTAGGAGACACAAAAGATTTATAGCTGGACTTTTGCCAGGATCTTGAGGGCTTATAAAGGGAGTTGGTGGAAATAAAGTAATTTCCAACTACTTACTGGAAATTTAAGAGGCAGGTTTTCTAAAGTACAGTGTTATCATGGAAGGAATTTAAACTGTGCTTAGAATTTTGGTGATAAAAGAGAAAAAGAAGAGACTGTAGGGTTTTTATAACAGTGGGTAATATTTATAGTGTAATGCCTGTGTGGATTTTTATGATTTTTGTTTACTATAAGAGAATACTTTGAACTGCTAGGATGTATTTAGGAAATAGCCATGCATGTAAGAATTCCATTAAATCCTGTGAATTTGTCTCAGTTTGACTGATATGTTTTAGATGGTGCTTGCAGAGAAGGTCTGCTGGCAAGCCAGAAAGCACAGTAAACACTGCAAGGGGTGCACTTGGGAAAAACCAGGGAGGAACAGGAGTTGTATCTGTTTGAGCTGGAACAGCTACAACCAGAATGGATGCATACCCCATGCATCTCCTAAAATATTCATATTCTGCTTCTGTACCAGGAGGTATCTCCAGTGCAATGTGCCAGGTCAGTAGGGAATGTGAGAAAAAAGCAAAAGAGCAGAAGAGTTTCATCACCTGCCCAGTAGTATGAGTGACATAATTAATCTCAGCTGTACACTGAACCTGTCAGCTCATTGACCAGGCAGGTTTCAACATCTACATATACTCATACTGACTAAAAACCTGGGAGGATCTGGCTGGCATTTGTACCTTCCAAGAATTTAAGATCATGTTGTTCTTCTGCTGGGGCTAAAAGTTAATTCATTTTCTGCATTCTGCTATGTTAAATAAATTGAATAATAAACAACTCCCCCTCTTCCCTCCCTCCCTCCATTCCCTCTCCTCCTTCCCTTTTCCACCCCGACCCCTCCCACTGTGTTGTGGAGTGAAATATCTCAGATAGAGTTTACTCATGGCTGCATAAGAGAATCAACAGGTTTGCAGATTAATGTTGTGCTAACAATTATTTTGAATTCTCTGGAAATTAGGTGGTTTTTTTGTTCTATGAATAACTTCATTTTCTACAGTACTTTTGATACTGACTTTTATTTTTAGTAGTAAAAGATAATACAGATTGCTTTTGTTAGGTTTTTTCTATGCAGTCACAATAACTTTTACATGACTGTTTATGGTGGTGACCCTAACAGGTGAACGTAAACTGTACCCATTTTTGTTAAGAAGTTACAGTTGAGTGTCACAGTTCTTTCTTTTTTTCACACTGCTACAACTTTTGGACAGCTGTAGAGCATTTTTTTGTTCCATTGATAGGTTTACACAACGTTTCCACTTGCATTAACCTCCAGGGCTGATTGTAAAATGCTTCTATATGGCAATCAAGCAGACAAGGCATGCCAAAGCCTGGATAATAAACTCTCCTGACCTTTCTGGACAGTACATCCTTGATCATTTTATCTTGATTTTTCTCAACAACTCTTTTTCTGAGTTGTTTTTTTCTTAGCTCTTCTCTTGGCAGAACAGCTGCTTCTCCCTGGCCACTGGCTATTGCCTTATTTTATTTTTTTGTGCCTTCAACTTTTGTAGGGCAGCCAGATACATGGGGATGGGTGTTATATAACAAATACAATAAATAAATAAAGCCCTATTTGCAACGTTTTTGCTGTCCACTGTGAAAGCTGTGGTCATGGAGAAAGGAGTTCCTTACACAAAAATGCCCTGTTTGATCCTGTTGGGGCAAAGGGCTAAAAAGTAGGAGGGGTAGTTTGAACACAAGGTTTGAAAGCTGAAAAGTGAAATTAGAAGAAAACCAGTTGGTTTAGATACTGACGCTAGATGTGTTGAGTGATTTTGTAAAAAATAAAATTGAAGCGTAAAATATCCCTTTAGGCCAAACAAATCACTGGATTTCTATTCAAACTCTTAATCCTTCCAAATTTAAAATGGTTGATACTGAGGTTGCTGCTGGCACTGGCTACTGAGAAGTAATGCCAGAGTCTCAGTGTACTGTGGAAAGATGATTGTGTGGAGCCAAAAGGCTGATCAAGGATTCACACACTGCAAACAGTCAGTCAGTCTATTTGAAACACTAGGATAGATTTTACAGCATTTAAAACTTTAAAAGGGTTTGAAAGAGAAGGTCAGCAGGGTCTGTTTTTGCAGTAAGCTCTGGAGCTTGAGAGAAGGTCTTTGCTAGTGTTGCCAGACTTTCCAGATTCTTCAAAAGACTAAATACTGTTTCTTCCCTACCTTTCACCTTTACAGTAATTCTCTTGCCCTTCCCACTACCTTTTCCAATTTTGCCCTTTCATTAGTCCCTCTTCCTTTCTCCCCATAGCATTATTCCTTCTTGCTGCTTCTCATTACACCTCTTCCCTTGAACCATTTTTTTCTATTGCAATCTGTAGTCATTAGGATCAAATTCAGGTGGTTTTTTTTGTTTGTTTGGTTTTTTTCCGTATTATTTTTCCATTGTGGGCTAAAGAGTAATTTGCCCTTTTGAATGGAGAATGTCTCACCAGCTGGACAGTAAAGTGTAAGAGATGCATAAGTTTTTAATTTGAAATGTGAATAAGAAAAGCCTGATGATACACTCAAGCATACAATCAAAACAGAACCTTTGTTTGTAGTGTAACTCAGTGCATAGGTATCTGTATAATGAGTGCAAGCAAAGAGTGGTGAAACGTTAGAACAGGTTGCCCAAGGAGGTGGTGGAGTCACTGTCCCTGGGGTATTAAAGAAACAGATTAATGTGGCTCTTCAAGAGACAGTTCAGTAGGTATAGTGGTGTAGGACTGATGGTTGGATTTGTTGATTCTGAAGGTCCTTTCTGACCATGGTGATTCTATGATTATTTCTATGATCTTCACCTCTTTTAGGAGTAACATATTTTCACAGATACATCAGTGTGCCCTTGCAGAAGGTGAGCCACACTAATATGACAACTTTTAGGCTATAGCCAGAAGGTCAAGGGTAGCAGTTCTTCCCCTCTACCTGGCACAAGTGATACCTCAGTCAGAGTACTGCATCAAGTCTTGGGCTCCCTGTTACAAAAAAGACACTGACATGCTGGACTGAGTCCAGCAGAGAACTATGAAGCTGATATTCTGTTGGATCATAGGACATATGAGGAGGCAGCTGGGACTGATATGCCTTTAAAAAAGGCAAAATTGGCAAAAGGCAAAATTACTGCTGTTCTGAAATATTTACAATATGGGAGGGTGTAGAGAAATGGATGCAGACTCTTCTTGGAGGTTCACAGTGGAAGGACAAGAGGGACACAGGCTGGAGTAAGGGAAATTCTGACTTCATATGAGAGTATGTTTATTTTACCACAAAGGTGACTTTGGAACAGCTAGCCAGAGGTGCTGTGGACTCTCCATCACTGGAGATACTCCATCCCTAGAACGATGATGGAACAGCTTGTTCTGGGTAGCATCTCAAGCAAGTGGAGGATAAGAAGGTCATCAGTTACCAGCATGGATCACTGAGAAGTCATGTCTGACTGATAGCATGACTTGTACAATGGCATAAGTGTATGGATCGATGAGGGAAGGGCAGTGGACGCTGTCTAACTTGAAGTCTAGCTTAGGAAGTGTGTGTAGGATAAATGGACAGGGGGTTGGGTAGAAAACTAGCTAAAAGACAGTGCTCAGAAGGTTTTCGTGGTGGCACAGAGTCTAGCTGGAGGTCTGTAATAGGTGGTGATCCCCAGGGGTCAGTACTGGGTCCAATTCCATTCAATATAGTCATCAATGCTGAAGAGTGTACCCTTAGCAAGTTTGCTGGTAACACAAAATGGAAAGGCTTGGCTGACACCAGAGCCTCTCTCTGCCACCCAGCCTGGGCAGTCTGGAGAACTGGGCAGAGAGAAAACTGAAACTCAACAAGGTCAAGTCTTGTGTGCTGCACCTAAGGAGAAAAAAAAATGGTAAGGCAATCAAATGGTAAGGCAATTTAATATTTTTCTCTTTTTTTCAGAGCTGACCTGTCAGTTTTGTTATCAAATTTTTAGATCTCAGTTTTTAAAATTACTATGAAGTGATTCTCCCCCTCTACTCTGCTCTCATGGGATCCTACCTATAGTACTGTGTCCAGTTCTGGAGATCTGAACACAGGTCCTGGAGGCCATGGAGCTGTTGGACAGAGTCCAGATGAGTGCCATGAAGATGATCAGAGGGATGGAGCACCTCTCCTTGAAGACAGGCTGAGAGAGTTGGGGTTATTCAACCTGGAGAAGAGAAGGCTCTAGGGAGACTTTACAGCGGCTTTTCAGTACCTGAATGGGCTACAGAAAAGCTGAGGAGTGACTTTTTACAAGAGCATGGAGTGAGAGGACAAGGGGTAATGGTTTTAAACTGGAAGGAGGTAGATTCAGATTAGACATTAGGGAGAAATTCTTTAATGTGAGGGATGATGAGATACTGGCACAGGTTGCTCAGGGAAGCTGTGGATGCCCCATACCTGGAAGTGTTCAAGGCCAGGCTGGATGGGGCTTTGAGCAACCTGGTCTAGTGGAAGGTGTCCCTGCCTGTGGCAGGGAGGCTGGAACTGGTTGATATTTAAAGTCTCTTCCAACCCAAGCTTTCTATGGTTCTGTGATTCTATCATCTTGTTTCTTTGCTCTGTTCTTCCATCAGATAGACAATAAATATTAGGTGTGATGACATCTTCAGTTGCCTGGTAACTTCTTTCAGCATATTATGTGGCTGAATCCTTTTCAGCCACTTGTGCAGGGGAGTTTGGAATAGTACATGGAATTCATAAACACCATAATTGTTTTGCATAGTCTATGGAATTTTTTTTAATAGACTAATCAAAATATATACAAAATGGATGCTCTGAACAAGTCAAATTTCAACAGAATTTAAAGAGAAAATCTTCTTCTGCACCTGTATTTCCTTTAAAGTTTCTGGAGAATATTGGTCTTTAGCAGCTAGGATTAGAGAGTGTCCTATTCTGTCTTTGTATTTTGTAAACATTTTATCATGGGACAACATAGGAAAAGTCTGGTCTTATCAATAAAAGAAGCTAGGAAACTAGTTGTGTCAGGTACAGGAATAAGTCCTAAGGTATACTAATTCAGTGATCCAGAAGGAATTACTATCACTGGGGCAATTTGAAGACTATAGGAATGAGACAATTTGCATCTACTTCTGTGCTGCATAAACCCTCAGGACAAATTCTTTTCTTCATTCAGTATTTCTAGCTAAGGGCAAAGGTTAACTTCATTCTTTCTGCTGTGGAACACACTTTTTTTTTTTTTTTTCTTTTTCTTTTTCTCTTTTCTTTCTAAGGACTTAGCCACAGAGATGTCTTTCGGTAGTTTCCGGGTGGCCTCAGGCGAGAGCTGGATAGATGACAGTGAATCTGGAATGCAGAGTCAAGTTTAGACAGGTACAAGGTTTTGGCCTGAAACATTTGATACTGCAGATGTTGTCTGTCGCAAACATAAGCTTTTAAATTCTCCACAAATTACACTTTGAGCACCTAAATTCTAGTTTTGATTTTGCCAAAGGCGGGCACTAAGAAGAAGAGAGGTTTAAATATGTTTTACTGGCCCTCACCAACATTGTTAACGCTGCAGTTCTTTTCCTTGCAGTCATGAGTAATAAAAGAAAAGAACCAACCAAACAAAAAACGAAAGCAACTAAAACTGAGATTATTAATATTTGAAATGTATTTGTGTTGCTTGTTTTTCTGAAGGAGTAAAATAAGAATTGCAGCAGCTATGTCTTTGGGATTTGTATAACATGATTAAAACATGAGCAATACGTAGGAACTGTACTTTTACTTACACATATATAGTTTTCTGTTGAGAGATGTGGGTAAAATGCAGGAAACACCATTACCAGCCCTCAGTAGGACTCATTCTCAATGAAGTTTTGAGAATCTTGAACAGATATTTCTTTTCCCACTTTTTTCTTTGGTCTGAAACTTTCCTTTGGCAACATGAAAACCAAATTCTTTTATTTTGCATTTATTAGCACTTATAAGCCTGTAAAGACTCCAAACAATAAGTAAGGCAGTGGTCTGAATGCCTTTGAAATGTGGAGAAACATTTTTAGGGCTAACTAACATTGCATATTAAGTAGCAAAACTGAGGGAAAATGAAAAAAGAGGCACTACTTTGTACCTACTGTTCAGAGATTAGTGTATCCAAAGAAAAGAAAAACACCAAAGAACAGGAAGATAAAGTCATAGCTGGCTGCATGGAATGGACAGAACACCAAAAAATCTGTTTAAATGTATCTGTACCTGTACTGGGACAGGAAGCTCAATGAAAAGAGAATTTGTTTTATAGAGTGAGCTTTGGTCTTTACAAAGCTTATTCATTTAGAAAAATCTAATTTCTGGTTCCCACATAGTTAACTCATTTACCTTCTGATGAACAGTAGAATGTTTTACTCAGATGTCTTTACTGTACTGGTATCTGCAGCTATCACCAGAATACTCCAAAACAAACATTTCATGTTCTCTTGTTTCACATTTGTCTTTAATGTGTGATGTGAGGCCAAAATAAAAACCCCTGCAACTGCTGAGTATCTCTCACAGGGAGACCAAAAAAATGGCACTTTCTAATCACATGGAAAATTCTCAAATTACCAGTCCCTGCTTAGATTCACAGTGCTAGGAGAAAGCAGTCAACTGTGTGCCAGTACTTGAATGCATGACTTTGCTTTCTGCTATTACCAACTGAAGTGATCTAATACCTACACCAAAGAGTTCAGGCCACACAAGCAGTTACTCCATTCTCTCTCTTCTTTGTTCCCTGTGTGTCCTGCCCTCACCTCAGCTCTCTGAGCCCCATCACACTCCTCAGTATGGTTTTGCACAGTATCTAAGGGTATGCAGAGAAATGTGGTGAGGTATGACGAGAATGCAACTCACCCCACTCCCTCCTGTCCCCCCCTTAAAGTTACAGTAAGTCAGCTTAATTTCATGACCCAGATCACTGGAGGGTCAAAGAAGCCCCAATGCAAGGGACACAAGGACTGGAAACCCACTCCAGCAGGGACCAACAGGAGAGCTGTTTTGCCCCGTAGCAGTAGTTAGCTGTTAGATGCACTTGGTTCCCCTACCCCACCCTACCCTACAGCACCCTATCATCATTTCCTATCCTTAGGCTGCAGCTTCTTGATTTCATTAAGCCATTGCTAAGCTGTTGCCCAAAGTCTTATTTTCCAGAACAGAAAAATCCAGAAAATTCCAGAATAGAAAATTCCAACCAAGCTGAACAGTTGGCCTGTTCTGGGAGGTGATCAGGCTGAGAATTAACTTCGTGGTATCAACAACAGAACTGCAATTTTCCAGCTCAATCACCTCCTTGATCTGGTAGTGACTTCCCAGGGAAATGCAGAAGTGCCAGAAGTGTATCCCAGAGATCTGAGCTCGGAAGTTTCACAGCTGAAGCTTTCAGACAGTCAAGTGACATCCTTCCAGACTCCTTTTTTCCCTAGCATTTCCTACAACCTGAAACAGGGATTGCCTCCTACTCACATTGGCTTCTGTCTACGTATGTAACTCTCTCCCAGTTAATATAGAGGGCATTTATCAGCATCATGGATTTTAACTTCTAGGCAACTGAAGCAATAAGCATCTCAATATTGAACTCATTTTTTTGTATCTTACCCAAGGAATTAGATCAGATGACAGCTCAGGAAAGATTGTAGAAAGTATTCCAAAGCTTTAGGGATTCTTTTTTTTTTGAGGGATGGAGAAAAAAAAAATCAGTATTTCTGTGTCATTGCTTTTGCCTGTAAAGAAGTTCAGTTGATTCGTATCATAGTGGCTCAGACCTGACATCACTTACAGGTTTCTGAGAGAATAGTTCTTGGCATAAGCCTATGGCCTGAAAAAATTCTAACTGTTACCAGTATGTGGTATGATATATACATATATATATATATATAATTACATAAAGTCATTTTTCTTACTGAACTTAGTAATTTCTCAAGTAGGTTTTTTTTTTTTCTCTGTTTGCTAAAACCATAT
Organism: Phaethornis superciliosus; assembly: GCA_023637945.1. Classification (NCBI taxonomy): domain Eukaryota; kingdom Metazoa; phylum Chordata; class Aves; order Apodiformes; family Trochilidae; genus Phaethornis; species Phaethornis superciliosus. Next base: position 59,979,443 of record JAJQWJ010000004.1, read on the forward strand.
TGCAAATGTATGTGCATTAAATGACTTCCCTAAATCTTACACATAAATCCTGAGTTCTGACTTAGCCCCTTAGCTACAAGGCTTTGGAAAACAATGCCCAATTTGTGTAATTAGGTAAGTAAATTAAGCATTCGGGAAACCTGGGTATAAAGAGTTGGATTTTCCTTCTCTTATCAGTACATATTAGAAACACCTTTCTTAATGTGAAGATGAAAGGTTTGCTACATTAATTGCCACCAATATTTTTTGATATGAAATGATAAAGGCATAGCAGCTGTTGAAAGGCAGAAGATGCAGAGTAAAAAAATGTTTTCTCTGTCTACCCCTTACACTGTCTTAGAATCAATTCTGCCAGAGGTACTTTCCTAGTTTCGGTCATTTTTTTGCCTTCTGATGTTTTGTCTTCCTGAAGTAAATGTAAAGTATTACTTAACATGTCCTTTTATTTTATGAGAGCTTCTAAGAGTCAGAAAGTACCTGGCATTATGCTGGAAAGACACAAGCTTTCATTCAAAAATGTTGTAGTGTGTGTGTTTCATGGTGGTGGTTGTGGTACTAATAAAGCTAAAGTATATGCAAGTAATGTGTTTTGGTGCTTGCATATACTTTTGATGAAGAGAGTGATGAATATTAAGTATTTAAGTCATTCAATAGGAGCCAACTGTGAATGAGGCACAATGTGCAATCTGGGGAGAATGGCTAGAAATGGCTTTAAAAGATGAGATGCAGAAGAGAGATATTTCTGCTTAAATGATCCTCTTAAAAAAAGAAGGTGGAAGAATAGGAAAGCTTGAAAAAGCATGCAAGTAGGTGAACTATTCTTCTTTAGGGACTGTAGGAGAGTGCTGCTCCCTAGTAGAAAAAACCCTGAGAACAGTGTCTATTCCCTGAAGATGGCAGAAACCCAAGGACAGACAGAAGACTCAATGGAGCTTGCAGGACTCCATGCCCCCCCACCTCTGGTTTAGTTTCAGAGGACACAACAGGTGCAGGAGTCAGTCTGGCTGACAGGACTGCTCCAAGAAGGGCCCCCATTTTTACAGCTTTAGAACTCCTCTGCAAGATGGAAAGCAATGATAGAGCTTTCATTTGCTGCTCTTTATTCTTCCCTTGTTCTGATTTCTCATATACTGAGAATATCACTGAGCATGCACATGGAAGGATCTAGGGCAGTCTCCTGCAGTGTATTACTTAGTATTTTGTTTCAGCTACTTTCAGATATTTTCTGAAGATGCCATGACTATGGTGAAGTTACTTTCATGAGGATAAAATATCTCTGTCCTTCATGTTTCTGTGCCTTCAATCTCTCCTGCATCACCATCCAGCAGTAACTCAGCCATCATGCATCAGGTTGCAAATTTCATTTCTGCTCTCATATGAACACCTTTACTCTTCTGGTGACCTTGCCTGACTAATTCCACTAGTTGTTGAGCACTGAGCAGGTATTAGTAACAGTAAAATTGTTTCACATTCACACAGGTTTTAATTTACAAGACTTATGCATAATGACAATATTTATCAAGGGATTTTAAATGCTGCAGAAAGAAAATTTCACACTTCTATATGGCTTCTTATTCTTGCAACATTAGCTTCTTTACATAAAATAAATAATGAAGAAAACATCTGTTTGGGCAGTGTGATTTGACATCCTGCAGAAATGCTGGGAACTCAGAGAGTAATGCATTTGCAAGCCATTCTGTGACAACTTACGTTTTATAATTTCATTAATATTAATTGTGACTGTGAAATTGCTTTCTTTCTTTAGTTCATAATTGTATATTCTTTTGAAGACTCATAACAGACACCTACTAAATAATACAATAACAAAACAGGTATTCTTAATAGTTGCATATTGTTCTTCTAGAAATAGCTTTGTGTGATAATCCCGAGCTGCTTATTCTTCAAACCAGGCAAAGAGTTATTGGAAATGGTTATAAGAAGAAAAAAGATAGACATTTCTTGTTTTCCTGTTTGACAGATTAACCCCCCCCCTCTATTTTTATATCCAAGAGAGATCACCCACTGCACACTTTCAGGTACTTTCCCTGCTGTCACACTGACGCCAAAGAACTGCTGGTATACTCACCTACAGATCTCCTTTTCATGTATTACAGCCTCCAGCTTGCCGATGAAAGTGGCTGAATCATCCTGTTACCTCCTGGACAACCTTAAGACTTTTGCTGATATGCTCTCTGAAGGATCCGACCTTCCTGTTTGCAGAGCTCCTAAGAATGTGGTGCCCTTTCCTCAAACTGCTTTCTTACTTGGACTTAACCTGCACCTGTATCTTCTCAGCTAGGATTTTTGAGAACATAATAAGGATGCTAGCACCTTTTACACATAATGTGTTATGAATCTAAAGCCAGCAATGGCTATTTAGGTTGAAAATTCTACTGTCTGAGCAACAGACAAGATCTGCTATGAAATGCGAAGTTTATATTGAAACTTAGTACTTTTATGAAAATGGCCATGCTGTAATGATATAGTACATGAAGAAAAATAACATATACATGTTGTAACACACTTCCTGATACCGGACATCATAGAAATGAAGTATTCCTGTAATAGATTTATGTTCTGTGACTTTAAGTTAAGCTTTAAGATACCATGAGGTCTCTCATATATCATTTCTGAACTATAAGGTAATGCACTTAAATCATGTTTGCCATGGCTAGAAGCATGCATGAAATGGTACCATGCTGTCAACTGCAATTCATTATACTGAATGCTCCTGGCCAAGTGTCTGATATTTTACCCTTTCTGTATCTCTTGCAAAATGCTTGCACAGATTACTGGGCTGTCTGTACAGGAGCTTTTTGGAACTAAATTTGAACACTAAGGATTGTCTGGTACTTATATGTATGATTCATGTACATGGTAATAAGAGTGATAATGTCTGGTTTTAAACTAAGATTTTAACAGAAGGTTGCAGGTTGTTTTCTGTTTTTAATAGAAGGTTTTTAGTCAACAGTACAGTGAGAGCTGAACAGACTTCTGTGGAAATCGGAACCTTAAGATTATGGGGTAATTTTGGAGTTTAATTCTTTCTGCACTCTTCTCTATGATCAGTATTATGCTTTAGCTTAAATTTTCTCTTCCCTTCCCTTCCCTTCCCTTCCCTTCCCTTCCCTTCCCTTCCCTTCCCTTCCCTTCCCTTCCCTTCCCTTCCCTTCCCTTCCCTTCCCTTCCCTTCCCTTCCCTTCCCTTCCTATCCTTTTTTACTTTTCCGCTTTTATTTCCCTTGTTTTTCTCTCTTTTCCAGTGGCAGTTTATAGTTGCCATAGCAGTCAGCGTTGCCACAGTGCTTGTAAACAAATGATTCTGTGAGCAAAAGTTGGAAGTGGCAGAGCACACAAACAGCAGCCCTGTGGGCGGTTCCTGTCACTATTGGAGAGTGAAGGAAGTGTTTTTAAAAAAGGAGTACTCGCCATATATAAGTGGCGGGGAAAAAAATGCATAGATGTTCTCTGGGGAATTATAACAGGATTCAGGTACAGGTTTATGGGAGTCACTTGACTGCAGTATAGTCAAAATTTCAGTCGTAGAACACAAGAAATGGTACATACTTTCTGCTATTGCATTTTCCTGCAATTACTTTTGAGGCCTGATTTTAATGTACAGGTACAGAAAAAAATAATAAGCCTGTTCCATGGTAGTGCTCTGTGTGACAGGGTAGCCTATATGTTTCCATGTAAGATTCTTCCATTTTTAGCTCTTTTTAGGGATTGTAAAGTTCACATTCAGAAGTTGGAATTTCTATCAGTACAAAAAAACAGCTAAAAAGGCCTAACTTTTCCTTGGTAATTTAGATGCATTTAATCCCCAGGGTTTTATTACATTAAAGATGTGTTATAACAAACTTCAGCATGAAAAGGTGTTTAGTTAAATTGAAGGAAAAAAAATCAATTACAAGAAATCACAGCTGCACCTGAAAACATCCAGACACAATACATCCTCCCTCGGCTTGGCTTGCAGGGACTGGAAGAGAGCTGGGTAGCTGCTCAGTTTGGATAGCCTCTCTAGAATGGAGGAGCGGTGTGAGCCAGACACCTTAATTCTTTGTGGATTCTTGTGCCTGCTATACCAGCAAAATGCAGACAAGTATGTCTGCATGGAATTGTAGTTCAAAAGGATAAAAAAAAACCCACTCCAGCATGCCAGGAACAGGAACTACTGCTCTCAGAATTTAAGTCTCTCAGAGAAAAGGAAGCTGACCCACAAATCTGAATACTAATATTAAGTGCTAGTGCTACATATAGAGGATGGTTCTGTCCCAGTTTTTTTTCCTTCTGCTGAAATGAAAATCTTACATACAAAATTATTAAAGAAATAAGTCATAAGGCTGACATTGCAGGAAAGGTTTCAGAATATCCCAATAAAAATTGATAAAGTCAGGATAAAAAGAGAAATCTGGAAGATCCACACACAGGCAAGATTTTCTACATCTTATTCAATCTGAGAGACTTTTGGAACCTTAATTAATTTAATTTTTAAGCCAAGATCTCAGAAGAAGACCAGTTATTTAAAGGAGAAGCTAGTAAGGGGAAATAATAAAATTTTTAAAGGTTAAACAGATACAGTTCTATAAAAATAATTTCAGAATAAATAAACACAAATTAATGAAGGATAACACGTATCTGGTTTTCCACCTTTATATTTTGGTCTAATAAAGACCAATTTTCTCTTCCTATGTATCTTGCTTGCTCATTTTTAGATCCATTTATATCCATAGTTTCAAGAGACGTGCCCAAAACCCACACATGCGACTTTCCTATACTTTGTATAATGTATAAAAATATAATCTGATTTCTTGGATAACTAATAATCAGCAAGTACAAAGTACCCATTTTTGCATTGCTGGAGCACACAAATTCTGCTAACAGTTGCCACAGTTTTTCCTTTACTGAAATGTTAGTGCATCAAAGTTTACTGGAGAACATCCCCACCCTTCTGTCGGTATTTGTTGCACTTCAGAGCACATAAAGAATTTACATAGCTGTCTCATTTTCCTCTTTCATTCTGCCTACCTCTTATCGTTTTTCAGTCATGTTTAGAAGCTGAAGGCAACCCAGCTTCTTTGGCTAAATTCCTGAAGTGATTTTATATAATATGCATTGGTCTGCCATAGAACAGCTTCTGACAGCATGTTGCTTTTCTCTTTTTATGTTTGTTTCCATCCTTTACTAGCACAGTCTGCTAGCAAGCTAGATGGGAGGAAAGTGCTATATGTCTACGAAGCTTAGAATGAAGAAAATATCACAAAATACACAGCAGATTATATAGCCGAGGTAGTTCTTAATATCCATCATGAAATATCCATATTACTGTTTACCTGACCAGGCACATGAAATACATATTTTATTTGTTCATCAGAATATTTCTGGAAAAAAATTTAGTAGTGAGAAGGTTCGTATCAGTTCAATTTCCCCCCGGGATATATCCAAAAATATTCTTGAAGTTTTCTATAAGCATTTCTGTAGCATAGATATCTATCCATAAATGATTCAGTGTGAATTTCTGTAGCAGTCAATAATAAAAATCATTCTAGTGGGGAAGTATCAGATGTGTGTAGACAATGAGTTTGAAATCTTGAGAATAACTGAGCAGTTAGTATCTGAAACATCAAACAAATCTGTTAATATCTTATCCTTCACAGATAATTCTTACCAGGAAATGTTTGAACTACTTTGTTGGTTTTGCTGTAGATTCTTCACCAACCTAGTGGTGAAAAAAATATTCTTGATCTTCAGAAAGAACAAAGCATGAACTCTTACATGAATCAAAAGCATTTAATGAAATAAATTTAAATTTCACTGCAATCATAACCTTCAATTAAATCTGAACCTGGAATGAGATGTATGTTATTTGTAGTTTTTAATTTTATTTTGAGAGAACAGTTTAAGTAGTAGTAATCAGACAAAAACCTATTCAAAAAAGTATATATCAAAAAACACTTAAGGCAAAGGTTTTGACATCTCTCAAGAAGTGAAATGGAGGAAGCCTAGTGATTGAATTACAATTTTTTAATTTATACTTTGTTTTCAGATGTGATCCTGAGTCAGTATACCCTCACAGTAGCCCACTGCTACCAGATTGCTTCTAGTGTAGGTTGAACTATATAAAGAGGTTTGGTATCTGTACAAAGGAAAAAGGCAAAAAGTTTTTTTGAATATTGTAAGTGTAGTTAAACCCATGCCTACTGCAAGGCAGTGTTACCTATGGAAACCTGGAAATATTTATTAGGCCTTTAGTTTCAATTTTTAAGGCAAAGAGTGATGCCAGGGAACACATACAGAGGAAAGAAGTGTATGTGTATTGCCTGTATCATCCACATTATTGCAAACATTTTCCTAAGGTTTCAAATTTTCAGGCATGTTTTTTCAGATTGTCTAATGTCTTTCATCACATACCAGAATCCTGTCTCCTGTTAGATTTTCAAAGAATGCTGCTGCAAGCTCAGTTTGTCAGCTACTCACTGCATAACTGTTTGGACAGGTTACGGTGTGAAAGGAGATACTGAAATAAAATGTACATTTACATTTACCTGCACCTCTGTAGGTTGTTTCAGTTAGCAGAATTGATGTCTGGTAGCTAGTCTCCCCAGATGTAGATTTTACTCAATATTATTAATATTAGTTATAAAAAAAATCTACATAGTTCTCACATAAAGCTTCCCATCTGCAGATTTGAAAGTATTTCACAAAGTAATTTAGTGACTTTTACTCATGTTACAGATGGAGAAACAATAGTGAAAGGAGGAGAAATGGCCTGGGGATGATTATTTCTTAGCATTTCTTTATGCTTTCCAGTGTAGGTGGCTTCATTTATTTTATGTCACAAAGATTGTTTCTGCTGTGTAAATAGAAGAACAAGTTTCAGCTTAGAAAATAACCAGAAAATATTCAGAAATAGTGTTTACATGGAGGTAATTTTTATGGAAATCAGGCATTCCTCTTTTAAAATTATGACTTCAGTAAACAGACAGTGACAGAGGTGTATCCTTACAGTTCTGCTAAGCTAACCTTGGTGCTAAATTGAATTAAAAAAATAGATATATGGATAGGGTAGTGAATGGGCAGCACTGAGACAGAGATCTCAAGAGATCTTAGCTCCCTTCATGTTTCCTTGTTTGAGTTACACTGCAAACATTTAGTGCATCTCTGGACTGATACTAAACAGAAGCTAAATTCCACGACAACAAAGATTTTAAATATGTTGTCAACTAAAATTAACAATCTAAATTTGTGTTAATTAAAAATGGCTTTCTTGAGCCGTAGCCATTTAAACAGAATAAAACCACACAGATACAGAATGAACTAGATATCTGATATTTCAGCCCCGATAACTGTTGTAGCCCAGGACTTAATGGACTTTTAAAATTAATTTTCTTGAATTTTTGCTCCTGAGTACAGAATATGTACAGAATTTCAGAGTTACTGTACTGAGGTACAGGCTTTTATATAGGAGAAACCCAGTATTTTAAAAGCTTTTGAACGATAACATTCTTGCATAACTATAAGTAGCTTAGCTTGTTGTGAAACAGAAGCTACAGCTGCATTCTAAAATCTATATATCTTAGAATCCAACAGGGCCCTAGTAAACTTAGATTTCATCTCTGCAGTCATTATTTAATCCTCATTTATTTAGCTAGTCTACTATGTTATTCCCCACTTAAGTGTTCTGTTGAGATGACCGCTCTCTAACATAATTCTTTATAATTAAACAGATAGATATAGTCCATTTTTATGTTTCTGGGCTCTGTTCTTTATTTCTTGGTCTTCCATGTGAGGATGAATTCATGATTCCCACTGAAGTCTGCCAGTGTTTGTCAGGTAAACTAGAGAGTGAAAACAAAGAGAATATTTTTATTTCTTTCTATGAGATATGGGCTAACCCCAACCATGTAAGTAACTCAGGGCATGCATATAACGTAAGCCCTGACACTTTCCTGGTGAGGTCGTTTCAGAGTACTTTCAAATGCACAATTAAAACTACTATGTTCATAGACTTAGCTCTATTGCTGGGCTTCAAAAAGCAGATGTGAGAAATCATCCTTTAGTAACTGACTGGTAAGTTCTATGACTTCACAAGTGCATTTATATACACAGAAAACGAGTATTTTCTGTTTTGTTTAACTTCTTAAACTAAACATCTTTTCATAAAAAGGCTCTTCCTTCAATCTTTGTCAGTAAAATGCCAAAGTCACAATGGAAAGAAGAGACTCCTGCTAAAACAGCTGGACTGCATATGTCAGGTGCATTGCACCTTTTGATGACCACCACAAATTAGAAAGAAAATTTAGAAGCTCTTTGAGAGCAATAAGCAGGCAGTATAGGAGAATTCTGGAATCATGCTCAGACCCATGTTCTGATCCTGAACATTTTACAGAACTGTGTATTTTTTGAGATACGATGTGGCTCAAAATTTTCAAAACTGCCCACCATTTTTAGATGTTTTTTGAGAGAGCTCTTTTATTTTGAAAAGTCAGTTACCACTCAAACAAAGGAATGAGATAGAGGCTTAGCATCATGATCTCACTGCAAATATCTCAAGTTTTCTGGAAAATGAAACATTCAGAGTTACTTGGGAAAGTTTTGGAAATCCACTATTTCTGTACCTTATTCTTTAACAAAATGAAAGTGAAAAGTCTTCCTTATCTGAGTTCACAATTATTGGAAAAGTATTCAGACCTTTCTATTTCATTGGAAATACAACATAAATGTGTATTGCTCTATATTACAAAGACAGAAATCTCTTCCGTATTTCTTAGACACAAGAATTATAAAGGTTTTCCAAGTGCAAGTTAGGAACACAGAACAGGAAAAGTGACAACACCATCAAAATATAAATCTATGTATGCCTATCTACTAGACTGACAATCTAACCTTTTTTCCCAAATATGTAGAACAGGTTGACAAAGGGTCCAGCTCTTGATATGCAATGTAAATATGTGTTGTATGGATATAATCTTTAAAATAAAGCACTCATTAAATGAATGTGCCTTTCAATCTTAGCAGGTTGAATCATAGCATCCCTGTTCCAGGCTTTTCTATTAATTTCTCACAATACACTTTAAATGTATGGGAAAGAATCATAAGCTGGTGTTTACAACTTAATTCAGCTCTAGATACCAACAAAAGAATGCCTGTGCACAAGGCAGAGCTCTGCCAAGCCTGTCTCACATGACAGTATCAAATTTCTAAAGAAAACTGAACAGCAATCTCGAAAACTTAAAGTTCAGTAAAGTTCCATCACTCTATTTACATTTGCCAGGGTTTATAAATAATGATGGTTTAATTCTTTTTGCTTTGAAAGTGGAGCTGCAGAAAGAGTGGCTAATAACTTTTTTCAAGGCTAATACTGATTTTCCAATTATTTAGTTTGAAGTTGAAGCTGCAATCTTTCTTAGAGAAAATGCCATAGGTGTCTCATAGACCAAATCCAGAGTCAGTCTATAATCTAAACAGGTATCTCAGATTTATCTGATAATTCAGTAGTGGTATGCTATAGCTTGGAAAAAGTGTCTCTGAAATTGCTAGAACTTTAGAATTTCATCTTGCAGCAGTTTCTCTGTGCTACATATTATCTTACACACTGTCTCAGCAATGTTGTAAATGTTGTAGGGCAGTAACTGCTAGTACTGCTAGAAAGAACTAATAAAGCCTTTGCCCTCTTCTAAATGCTAAAAATATTTACAGAAGCGTTCTTTACATCTGTGTAAAGATGCAGCCTGATTACTATCTATAGAAGTAGCCCCACAGTTTTTCCCACTCTTTGCTGAGTTGCTGCATGGCATGGAACAACTACTGCGTGCCTCTTCATGCAGTGGGGGCACGAAGGGGGAGCTCTGCATTTCAACAGTGGGTGCGTTCATTCAAGTAAATTACAGAGATTCCAATGCATTTGGGAAGGATTTCAGTTCCAGGACTTAAAAAAAGCAGAGTATAATTGAGCTTACATATTGCCCAGAGAATTTTATATCTACTGCTCATCATATGTTAAACCCCATCAAATGTTGATAGATTTCTACCTTAGCTTAATGTTTTTATGACATTCATCAAATATCCTTCTAAAATATTTTGTAATGAGTTTACAGTCTTACAAGTGGCTCTTGCAACCAGGATTTTACTTTTATGATATGAGTTTGAAAACAAAATTTTTAGGGTTTGTTTTTTTTTTTCTTGCTGTTAAACAAATGTGCAAAGTGTGTTAAACACAGCAAAATGTGTTTACATTTTCGTTTTGTTTGTTCTTTTGTTCCAAGCACTTACAACTGCTTTGTTACTGTTAGAAGCATTACAGGCTACTCCATGGCTGGCAACATGGGAACCAAATTTCACAGGATGGAAATACATTCTAACAGCAGAACTTGCTAGTAATGTTTACTATAGGGCAACCAAATAACTACACACACATAACTGAGAGTTGACTATATGGCTGCCATAGTTCTCACTGCATTATTCTGAGCTTACATCCCAATAACATTAGAATTTATACTTTCATCATGGGCAACTGCACATCTGGTGATCATAGATCAACAGAAAAACTCTGTCAGCTCTGCTTGGACATTATTTTGAAGTGGAAAAATTAAGTTAGACCCTGGACAAGTAGACATGTAATCTTGCACTCTGTAAAATGGATCTTGCTTCTATATATGACAACCTATGCATTTTGTGTAGGTCAAGAAGGCCCTCAGTTTTTACTGAAAAATTGTGGTATCCTTATTGGAGCATGAGATAGACATGAGAGATTGAGTACCTGCCTCCAGCTTTGTAAGGGGTGCTTAGTGTGTTCGGGGATAAATTTCTTATAATCTTTAAGCCTGCAGGGTTTTTCATCTGCAAAAATGGGCTACTAAGAGACAATTCTTTCTAGATCTGTATAATTCTCTCTTAGCTCCAGGGAGAGAAGCTAGCTGTTACTATTTCATAGTGTCTTTCAGCACAGCAGATTGCAAAATATTTGACAAGTAATGTAGTTTAAATTCACTTCCTTCAAGTGAAACGTATTCTTACAAGACATGGTCTGGACTTTACAAGAATAACATCCCAAACGTGTGGTCGGATATTACGGACTAAATGTTCCCTGCTAGCCCTCAGCTCTGTCCCACATTATGAACTGAAGATATGAGATAACTTTTGGTAAATAAGACAGATCTTTGAAAATGGGATTTGTCATAATACTTGGTTGTGCTTTTGCAAGAAGTGCTAAGAGGGGGGATACTCAGATGCCTGAGGCTTCATTTTGCAAAGGCACTGATATGCCTGTGATGCTACTATTCCAGCTTCTGGAAACACTTTCTTACAACATTATCCCATTTCTAGTACATATAATAAAGATTTCCTAAGAAAATAATGAGAAGCTTAAGCCCCTAGTGTAAGTAAAATACCACAAGGTAATTTTCTGTGAGAAAGCTTGAAGGTTCTGAGCATAAATCTAATTCTCTGATAAAATAAAACATTTTTTAAAATAACTGCACTTCATGAAAGTGCGTGTTTTGAGTCCCAACTGCTGTTTGATTTTGTACTAGCAATTTAAAGTACAATTAGCCACAAAATAGCCAGTTGTTAAGGACACCGATAAATTAAAGCCAGAAAACAATGGTGACTTGTGCTTAGTGTGCAGATCACATAAACCCCAACTGCAGAGTGGAACATTAGGATTCTGGACACCTGGTCTGCTCTGGCAGCAAATAAAGAGCAGAGCTGAATGTCGGGCTTCAGTCGTACACTTCTTGTAGTTAATCCTCTTTGTAATGGTCGATTTACATGTTAGAAGATCTGAAAGACAGGAAGTACAGTGTCTGGCTTTGAGTCTTGGTCCAAGAGCTTTCTGTTCACCTTCCTACAGAAAGGAATTGCAATTTATTACCCATAATTTTGTAGACTGTTTTGGAAATTTCTCATACATTACACAGTAATATAAAAATCCAAAAGCATTACTCCAGTTCACACACAGATTGCATGTTGTATTTTCTACTGCTGAAAATAAGACAGTTCATAATATATATTAAATAGCAAATGCTATCTAGAAAGTGTAACAGTGTTATTGAATATGACTCAAAAAAAAACCCGTCCAGGCTAATGAATGCCCAGGTGGATCTCAGGTTGCCTCATCCATAATTCATTGCATACCCTAACGCAGTTATTCTGGTTTATTGTTGGTGGGGTTTTTTGTTGGTTTTTTGTTTGTTTGTTTGGTTTGTTTTTTTTTTAATTGTGGTAAATATGACTAAACTAGTTATAAACCAGCCTGAAATACAGTGGTCATTCACCACCACTTAGATAATGGGCAGTGACTTGCTCAGGTAACCCAAACCTATGAATGTACCCTCCAGCTCAGAGAGTCTGTACTTCTCAGGTGAAGCCTGTGGGCACAAAGATGTAAATTCTGGTGGCTCTGCAGTCACTCACATTGCTTCTCTAATGAGGTGGAGACCTGGCTGGCACATGGAGAAGCTTCTAGAAGGGGAGCCTTTGAGCTTGTCAGGAGACAATCTGCAAGTGATGTGGAATTTGAGCAAACCAGAGCCAGGTGTTCTCCATCCCATCTGTGGTTTCTGAGTAGATTCAGCAGAGGATTCTAAAAGGCTCCTGAGGGCTATTGGTGGCTGCAGGGCAACATATCCCTTTTGTTTGTCCTGCCACCTGGGACCACTGCACTGGAGTTTTCTTCTGGATCAGACTGTGTCCTGCTGCAGGACAGGAGGTTGTATGAGAAACCTGTATGCTGAACAGCCCATCTTCTCACACGGGCTGTTCTGTGGCTGTGGCACAACAGATTTGTAGCACATGCTGACATCCAACAAAATGTCTGTGGCTGAAGTTGCAGTAGTGTTCAAGCCCATGTAGTCTCCATGAAGTCTGTTCAGTCTCAAACATCAGCCTGATCTCAAACAGAGGTGAACAGAGAGGTTCTTCTGTTTCAGTAGTCATTTGTTTTCTCTCTAGATGTTCTGAGCACCTCTGGGTCTCTCTATCTCTTAGCAAGTTCTCTTTGGCCTAAGCAATTTGATTACCTGAATCACCTTGAGTCTGCATTTCTTTTGGGTATTTCCTGTGGCTTTTAACTTTTTCAATAGTCAGGTGGGGTTTTGCTTGTAACTCATTAATGAGAAAATAAATTGTTATGCTACATGTTGAATGGTTGCTATTGAGTATATCATCGATCTAGGAAAATTTTAGACTTCACTCAAGGTGGTAGGTGTGTCAGGTGCTGCCCCCTCAGTCAAATTGTGAAAGCCAGTACAGTTACTCTTCTTTGACTGATAGCTAAAACAGAGTGAGACATCATCCAAAACCAGGAGAATTATTTGGATTCATCTGTAAACAGGGTCATTCTGGTTTTCTAGATTAAGAACAAAAAGTTTGCCAGAGATTTCTCAGGCATAAATGCTGCTAATGTATGGCATGGACTTCAACTCTCCTTGCTGTTCCTCAGTGAAGGTTTGCAATGTGAGGTACTGACTGGGCAGGTGAAGGATGATGACTTTGTACCCCTTTTAATATCTAATGGCTAAGTTGGTTTTAGATACTACCTGAGATTTTGGGTACTTGTTGTTACCTGTACAGTATCCCTATAAAAGGGAAGGTGAGGATGAATGTGTCTAAGTATTAGAAATATCTAGAGCAAAGGGATGTTGGAAACATATAAATACAAGAAATCAGAGAGCATAAGACTCTTTCTGCATGATGGCTGGAAAGACAGTCTTACACATCTGAGCAAGGAATTGCTTGTTATAGTTTGGCCATAACACATTCAAAAACCTGAGCCTTCTTATAAATTCTATTTTTAAAATAAAAACTAAAAACATCCATCAACATTAGAAACTTCTCTTTCTATCATGTTTTGTTTTGTGGAGTTTTTTGGTATGGGTTTCATTTGTTTGTTTTGTTGTTGTTATTGTTTTGTCAAATGGGAATTCAAAAGAATTTGTACAGTATATACACTCTGGCAACAATGGACGGTGTTATACATTTGAGTACATCTGTCACCTTCATGTGAAAAAGACTGCACCAGTTTAGATCACATTATAGTTTTTGATCTAGTTTATGACCAACAACATTACAATGATACAGCTTTTGGCTTTGTCACTAAAAATTCATTTCAGCTATATAGTGCTGGCTATTTTTCATAACAAATGCCTACTGCTATCGATCTTTGCTAGCTTTCTTCATTATATATTTCTTTAGAGGTATGAAGAACTAAGATAATACATGTAACAAATGCTTTTGTAATATTGGCACATTTGGGGATTTTTGTGTTTTCTTTAGATGTTTTTGGATTGCATCTACTATATTTATTACTGCTTGCAGGTGAAGAAAATCCTTAAAGCAGTAAAAAAAAAAAGTACTGTTTAATATTTTTGAAAATATAATTCATTGAAATCTGTAAAATTTACAATTGATCAGCTTAACTGAGGCTTAAACGTAAGTGGACAAATAGCTAGAGAGAGGCAAAAATAAAAAATAAAATGTAATCTGAAAGTGTAGTCTCAGGTGAAACTTGTCCAACTGAAGAAGTTATTTCAGGGACTTTGAAAACAAAATACAAATTTTTCAACGTGTATTTTGTATTTTTTAATATTGGATTTTATACATCTAGCTGAAAAAAAAGGTAAAACACCTGGAAGGAGAGCAATAGAATTTTATTTTAGCCAACAAATCATTTTGATCCGTCCAAAATTTTCTCTTTTCTGTTTGTTCAGTGAACCAAAAGATCAGTTACTCACTCAGTTCAACAGACTGACCTTATGCCATGATGGGGGAGGAAAAGCTCTGCCAAACAGGTAAGGAAAAATCATTCCAGAACTATAAAGGGTTTTGAAAAAAATTTACAAATCAGTCAATGCTGTTAAAAATCAGTCAGTTTGATTCAATCTTTAAAGATCTCTTTGGAATTCTGCCTTCATTTATTCCTATATAAAAATATTGTCATTGGTGTCTAGTGTTCATAAACTCATCTGTAAGGATGAACAACCTTTAAAAGCAACAAGGCAAAAGGAGAGGTTAAGCTTTCACATAGCAAGGATGGTTTTCCAGATCATGTTGAAGGTCAGCTATTAAAAGTTGGAGGGACGTCTGGTTTTAAGGAGGTCTAAATGTAAAGTCTTGTTGTCTTAGTATGCTACATAAATTGCTTTAGGCTATATTTCTTTGGTACGAAACCAAGCCTTTTAAGTACATTCTCTTTACAGCATTCAAAGCAATTAATGAAACTTTTCTAGTTCACTGTCTGACTATATTACTTATCTTTTGTAAGTCATAAGCTGGCTTCAGCTCATCATCTACAGTTCTTTTCCTCACATTTCAGGCCCTTCATTATTTAATAGTTATGAAAAATCTGCACAGTCTTTATCATATTGTCCTACTACAAATGCTGGTAACTTCTACTGAGAATTTGTATGTTCCTTAAAACATCATGGTTGCACTGTTGGGTTTTTTTTGTTTTGCTTTGTCTTGGTGGTTTTTTAATTCTTGTTGCTTTTGTTTTTGTTTTGTTTTGCTTTTAATTTGTGTGAATGTGCTGCCTAAACTAATTGCTGTGGAATTATCTTCTCCTATCAGATAATTCCGTGATGTCTGCTTCCTTGAACTTACAAGAAATAGTCTGTAACTTGTATAAACTTGTAGGAAAACACATATCCCTGTAGCTGTACTGTATACAACAATAATTATAGGTAGGGCTGGGCAGCACTTTCTTTTTTGAAAGCTGACTGACACTTTATGAAGTATCTAATTTTGGTTGCTTATAACTTTTCTGAGCTTTTAATGACAGCTCAGACTGAATGTCTGTCATAAACCAATTGTTTTGAGGAATGTTTTTGTATGTAATGCTTCCATCCAGATGGAAGACAACTTTTCAAATCAAAAAAAGATACCTATCAACCTTTTATTTGAAAATCCTTGCCACCTCTGTACTATGGTATTTGCAGTCTGGCAGAGCGTCCTTATAGCTGTTCCCTTGGAGCTCCACCCACACACAGCCGAGTTACGCTTTGAATTATCTCACTTGGAATATGCTCCAATACTTCTTAAGGATTCAGCACCTTGGTCTGAAGATTGATGGAGATGGCCTCTCTCAGTTCTCGACCCTGGCCAGCCTGTACGTGTCACTCCAAAAACACAGCTGTGCATGCTGTGCAGTAGCCAAAGCACAAAACCTTGCTCAGCACAGACAATCCCAGCTGCGGGTGGGCCAGCTCAGTTCCAGGCAAGCAAAAGCCAGGAGCAGCGGGGTCTCTCCTGCACTGGGGTGTGCAGACAGAGCAGAGAAACCTGACTGGAGTGCATCAGAAAAAAGGATTGAACTGGGGACAGTATGGGGAGCTGAGTGTCAGCTTGCTAGGGCCAGAGACTCAAGGAGATTTCTAGATTGGAGGTGGGGGACACACACAGAAGACACAACGTTATGGGCAAGGAACGCATAAGAAATGAGGCGTGCAAATGCTGAGGTACACACATAAAAGTAAGATTTAGGATACAGCTCCTTGTGAGAGTGAGCAAACCAAGATGGAGATCACCTGTGCCTAGAGTCTGCTCAGCCATTTTATTGTATCTGTAAAGTCTTGTGTCCCTCCTTTGTTTCACACAAATGTTGTAAAAGTTAATTTTTTTGTTTATTATATTAATAAATGCCAGAGAAAAATGTGGGTGGAAAGAAATAATTCTTGTTGTCAGGCGCAATTTTAATAGTTTGTGCTAAATAATTTCTAGAACTACTACTCCTAAGCAAGCAATATTCCCCTTATTATTTGAACAAGCAGAAAAAATATTTCTGACATAAACAATGATACATATTTTATTGCAAATTAAATTGTTAACATTGATACCATTGAGAAGAAAAAAACCTCAACCTAAACATGTTTTTCATGTCAGTGATGGTGTTAGGGATGTTAGGAGCTGGTTAGTTTAGCATTAGTGGCCCCCACAGAAGACTGCAACTTACCCTGGTGATCTGAGATCATGTCTTGGCTTAGTTACAGACATGCTGTATGACACTATAATTAACTCACATCGACTCAGTGGCCTGAGTTTTCATCTAGTTTCTCGTGTAATTTCTTTCCTCTTGTACATAATACTTTCAGAGTATAAACTCAAGGCGAGAACCTCTATAATAGCTGTATGCACTGCCATAAGATTGGGAGGCACCTGACGTTAATTACGGACATAGAGAAAGCTCTGAATGGCCTTGAGACTGAAGAAATAGAAATGCGATAGCATTAAGTGTAAGGTAATGTATTTCTAGACCACTGAAAACATTTCTAGGAGTTTAACAGTTTGAAATATATGTTTCCAACTGTTGAAAAGGGGTTTAATGTGCTACTCAGGCAAACGTGGTGAATCCATTATGACAGGCATGGTTGCAATAGAACTGCACAGAGAGTGTATAGTCCTTTTTTGCTTAATGTCAGCTTAATTTGGTATAACCATTTTTAAAGTGTTTTTTTAGCCATATCTCTTTGCATAATCATAGATTATTTCCTATCTGTTATCTGATTTGGATATCTGGCCACTTTTTCTCATTCCTCCCTAGGTATATGCTGCATTTATACTTTGTGTGTAGAATATTATGTTTACATGTGCTTGCATGAGTTTGTATAGAAGGGATATAACTATGTGTATGAGAGGCTGAATCATTTCCAAAGCAATTATTTTCCCCAAGGAGATTTTGCTTTGTCACTTTGTGTTTATACTTCTGTTTTTTCAGAGTCCCTGTTCTTTGTTTCACTGACACCTTTGATATTTGATTTTTTGCAAAATAGAGCATCCCAGTTGATTCCCTTCCTCTGTAGGTTGGACAGGGAATTCTGATGCCCTCTTTACATAAGACTGGATGGGGCATTCAACCTTCAAAATGCTAGTTTTACAGTGCAGAGATTGCTTTCTATTCTATCTTTGGACACGGTTAGCCATACTTCCTTTGCTCAGTAAAACTGCTAACAATGATTTGTGTTAGAAAGTAATGGAGTATATTGTACACAAAACCAAAGAAATTATGAAATACTTGTTTTCTGATTCATTATTGACACATTTTTAATAAATGTACACATTCAAGTGTGCATTTGTGCAAATAGTGTACAAATCAAATAAGCAGAAATTCTGTTGACTAAATAAAGGAGTTATTTTGATTATTTCACTTCAGTTTTATGTTAATATTAAACAGAAAGACAGCTCACTTGTATGTGAATTACCAAATTAGCCAAAACTACCTCAGAAATTAACTTAAAATTTTGCTGTTCAGACTTCTTGTTTTACATCTCTGTTTTTCACTCTGTAATTCTGTAAAAGACAAGTACTGTCATTACCATAGCAACCACAGAAACATCTGATGCTGTACGTATGAAACGTCTTGTAAGAAAGTACACAGCACCATGGGAGCTGAGAATTTGACTACTGTAGGCAGCAAATGCTTGCAATAAAAGCAACTCAAATACATCATTCAAACAAATGATAAAAGTCTCCCACTTGTTATGTAAGACAAACAAAGAGTGAGGACCCTTCAGGTATTTCCTCTTATTTCTTGTGGACTGGAAGTTTTCGACATGCTGGTCAGGAGATGAAGCAGTACACTCCTTTTGCAATGAAAAATATTTTCCTAAACCAACCTGTAATTCAGGCCCTGGGACTATATCTCTTTCATGATGCTTATCTCTATAAAGCTTCCTGTATTCTTCTGTTTCCTACGTTATGCTTTTTAATTTACTTTTACTAAACATTTCTGATTCAGACAGTGTTCAATGGTATTACAGATAAATTTGTATGTCTACAGATTCACCCTAATTTCCAATGATTATATAGATAAATGGAGTAAATATCTCAGAAATCTCTTAAGAAAAAGGTGGGTACATAAGCCATGTTTTAAGGAACTTTTCAGATCTTTTTTCTAAGGATTACTCTACCTTTTCAGCTATAGTTATTTTTAAACCTTCAGCTCAGTTATGCAGCAAAAGTATGTTGCTAAAATGACACCACAAGAAGCAGATACAATAAATCAACATTCCTCTGTGTAGTACAGACTTTTTTATTTCTGAATTGTGTAGACAGATGTAAACTTGTGGTCCTATGGCAAGTTAGGTTTTATAGCAACAGTAGAGGACACTGCCAGCTGGACCTCTGTTTTTGTGATCATACAATTAATAGGATTATGCCTCACAGGTATATAATCTGCAGTTTTACAGACCAGGATTTTAGAGAAGTGTTAAGTTAGCTAAGGCAAGATGAAATATCTGAGCTGAATCAAAGATTAGCATATTGTCATGCAGTTTCCATCTGCTAAACTGCATCTAAATGCATCTTTGCACCTGAACAGGATGGATCACCACACCAGAATGTAAGAATGGAGATTTTGTGCTACTCCAAAAGTGTCCATCACACTCTTTTCTCCAGCAGTGGTCACAAATAAAAGCCAGGAGGATGGAAAGTGCAAGAAAACATGCTCTCTCTCTCTTTTCTTTATCTCAAAAATGTTCTTTAATGGGTAAAGTAATTGGGTATAATGGAATAGTGTGTGTATTCATTCACCAGACAGTGGGAAAATTCTAAACAATAGAATATGAACTTCAATTGTACTTATTCAATCTGTAAATACACATTAGCTAACATTATAGAAAACTAAAGTTACCTTACAAGAGTGAATAGCTGATCTCACTGAATCAATTGATTTTTCAGAAACTGTGATTTGACCTCAAAAAAGCTATTTCCTTCATTTTAAGAGAAATTGCCTCCCTTGATTGCCAGCCTTATCATCTAGTGTTTTGTGAGTCTTTTTGAAAGATGTGACACAGAAACGTAACACTGCAGCATCCCAGTTAACTGTAAGTAAATCTTGCATCTATTATTTAATCCTTCGAGCCTCCTGAAGGTGAGGTAGGGAGTGTCCATCCTCAGGGGACTGCCTGCATTAACACTGAGACAGGGCACAGGAGCCCTGCAGGGTCACTCTGAGGACAGAAACACAACCAGTGCACTGGAACTGTTACTGTGATCCTCCTGCATTAAACTTCAAATGAGCCCTGCTATTCTCTTCAGTTACTTTTGACTAGAAATGGCTGCAGTTTGTTCTCATGGCTGAGGAACAACAAGATTGTGTTTTATCAGGACCCACTTACTAGCAGCTACGTGATTTTACCCTTTCCTTAGGCAAGAAGTAAGTGTGCCCTTAAAAAAAATTAGTTGGGTTTACAGTTACTGTTGTCCCTTGTGCAGCAAATGCAAATTAGAGATCCCCCAAACAAGGGGTAGCATGTAAGGCCACAGTCATTTGCAAGATGTAGCATTGCTAGGGGATTTACAAGTGATTCATCATGAAAAAGTGAACAGTGCTCTGAGAAGGGAAAGATATTGACAGGGAAAAGAAAATGTAGTATAATCCCTCACACAAAATAATGTGAGCACTGCACTATGCAGATCACTGCATGATAAAAGTACCACCAGTTTAAAGTGGAAAAAATATTTATATCCAATCAGAATTTAAGTGTCATGACAAAAATCAAATTGCCTGGATGTTACCTACCGAACAAGTTTATGCCAGGGGTGCTTCATGAATGTTTATAAAATTACAAATAATACCCTTGGGTATTTTAGTAGTATTGTAACTGCCAGAATGGCATGAATTTCTCTAGACCAATCTGGAAAAATTGTGTGTGTCTGTCTGTGCCTGCAGCTGTGTTTTACATAAATGTTTGTAATAATTACACCTCACATTTCTGTTAAAACTATGTAAAATCACTTTTTTTTCAGTGCTCAGAATTTTCCCCAACTCGATGTTTGGGGCTGAAATTTATTGTAAGAGTGTCAGATCAGGTGTTAAAAAAATTACTGTAGACATATTTATCACAACATCATATTACAAAAATTCAAAACCATTTTGGACGGGGAACATGCCATATGTTGGAGCAGGATATCTGTGAAGGTACTCAGTGTGAACTTGTACAAGCTAAGGTTGCAGAGGGGATTTCCTAATTTTTCTGTGCATGATTTTTGCAGCATTCAGTTTTTTGTAGCTATTTCCAGTGTCTAACCCATTAGCTTATTTTTATGTATTTTTTGTAAGCATTTAAAGCCCCTTGTCCACAAGTACACAACAGCATGCACTCATGCAATGAATAGGGCTCTATTGTGCTCTTATACCTATTTTATTCATGTTGCTACCCTTGTATGTACCCTTGCACTTACATATGGTAAGAGGCTGAAATTATACTACCTGCTGGTGACAACAGAAAAAGTTATGGTTTATGCAATATTTAAAATCACAAACTCTTCCATAGTACCCAGCTCAATATCTGTTAATAAATCCTTCAAAAGGTAGTAGCAGAGGAGATCTGAGAATCTTGGTTTCTTAAGAGGACAATAAATGTTTTAACAGTTTTTTTTAAAAAATTGATTCTTCTAAATAGTTTTCAAATCTCTTTCAGATTCTAGCATTGGCATTCTTAGAAGGAAAAATTTTAGCCTCAGTGGCCAAAACACAGTATAAGTTATCCTGGTTTAATTCTAGTGCTGACTCTATGAAATAGGAACCATTTCTGACCATAGTATTTTAAAGAATTAATGAATCTAAGTGTCTTTCCAAGATTTCTTTCTCTGCATCCACTGTGAAATTTATTATTGACTTTGTCAGCCTAAGTACTTTGGAAGTCAAGTAATTCAGCTTGAATGGCTGCAAGAGTCATTTCAGATCTGGATTTCTTTCTCATTCTTTTGTGAAAAAAAAACAACACAACCACCAACACTAAGCATTATTCCTAACAAGAGAATCAATGGAATTTTCACACTAACATACAGGAGTTCTGTTTTGTACAGGTGAACTCCTTGATTAGATGTTTTATTGGAGTTATGCCTTGTAAAACACTTTGAGAAGAACTGAGGAATAGTATGTTGTAAAAGCAGCTCATCTGGTACTGCTAAGTGCTTTATACTTGCATGAAACCTGGCTGTTCAGTGTCTTTGGAGAGTGGAAAAGCCAAATTACAAAAATCTATCAACTCAGATAGATAGATTTTCCATTATCATGATCAAAAGAACCTGATAGTGCACAAGTCCATGGCAGCTGATACACCTTTGGCTCCTGAGAAAACTGGTGGATAAAGATGCAAAGCTGCCTTCCATCATACTTGAAAAGTTGAGGCAGTCTGGTGAAGTTGCCCCAGGAAAATCGGAGACATAACCCCCATTTTCAAAAAGTAAAAAAGGAAGAACTACAGGCCAGTCAGTCTCACCTCTCTGCCCAGCAAGATCATGGAGCAGATTATCCTGAAGGCTCTGCTATGCTACATGGAAAATGTGTAGGTGGCAACCTGTATGGCTTCACTGAAGTCAAAACATGCCCGACAAATCTGGTGGCCTTTTATGACGAGTTCACAGCATCTGTGGACAAGCAGAGAGCAAGTAACATCATCTACCTGGACTTGTGCAAAGCGTTTGACAGTGCTCTGCAGAATATCCCACTCTCTAAATTGGAAAGATATGGATTGGATGGATGAACCACTCAGTGGGTGAGGCATTGGCTGGATGGCCACAGTCAAATGAGTTGTGGTCATCAGCTCAATATCCAAGTGGAGACAGTGATGAGTGGTGGTCCTCAATGGTCAGTACTGGGACTGGTGTGATTTAACATCTTTTCAGGTGACATAGACAGTAGAATTGAGTGCACTCTGTGCAAGTTTGCTGATGTCACCAAACTGTGTCGTGTGGTTGAGACACTAAAAGGGAAGCCATCCAGAGGGACCTTGACAGCCTGGAGTGGTGCACTCATGACAACCACATGAAGTTCAATAAGGCCACTTGCAAGGTCATGACCCTGGATAGGGGCAGTCCCAAGCACAAATACAGTTTGTGCGGAGAACAGCTTGAGAACAGCCCTGAGGAAAAGGACCAGTGAGTGTTGATTGATTAGAAGTTAAGCATGAGCTGTCAATGTGTGCTTGCAGCCCAGAAACCTATCTATATCCTGGCCTGCATCATAAGAAGAGTGACCAGCAGGTCAAGAGAGGTGATGCTCCCTCTCTGCTCTACTCTGGTGAGACCCCACCTGGAGTAATGTGTCCAGTTCTGGAGCCCCCAACATGAGAAGGCCCTGGAGAAGTTGGAGTCCAGAGGAGGGCCACAAAGATGGTCAGAGGACTGGAGCACCTCTCCTATGAAAACAGGCTGGAAGAGTTGAGCTTGCTCAGCCTGGAGAAGAGAAAGCTCTGGGAAAATCTTAGAGAAACCTTCCAGCAACTGAAGAGGGCCTGAAGAAAAGCTGGGGAGGGACGTTTTAAAATAGAAGAGGGTAGATTTAGTCTAGATAATAGGAAGCCCAGGTTGCCCAGAGAGTCAGTGGAGGCCCCAGGATGGATGGGGCTTTGAGCAACCTGGCCTTCTAGAAGGTTTCCATTGCTAATTGGAGCTGTTTGTACCTTGGCCTGCATTTTTTATCTTCTGAAAAATTCTTGTCCCTAGCATGCTAACCTAATTTCTACTTTCTCTGTACTCTCTTCCTGTGTTTGGGGCTCATGACTTTGTCAGACTTGTCTCTTTCTACATTTTCCATCCTTCCTCTGCATAAGGCCAGTTTGTACTTTTGCCTCAATACCATTCCTCTGAAGAATTGCCAGGTTTCTTTAACCTCTTTTCCTCATGAACTTGCCTGCCATAGTTTGTTAACCAGTTTTTTCATGAGTTTACTGGAACCAACCTTCCTGAAGTTCATTGGTTTTATTTTGCCTTCCTCTTTTTGGTTTCACTGCTCTCTCCTGTTATTCTCTTCTGTGTGGTAAGTAGTTCTGATACTCCAAAGAAAGCAGTGGAAGGCTTCTGAATGTTTAGAGGTGCAGAAAATCACATCCAGCGTCCAAGATTTGTCAAAGAACACTCGTATTTCCCTTAGAGCACTGCATGGTCACTTCAGTTTTATTTGCTGGGACCATGTCATGGGAAAGTATTTAATACATCTTTTTAGTGTCTTTTTTTTCTGTTTACAAGGTTACAGCCAGCACCATGTGACAAGCCAGCTCTCTGTGGATGACTGCAAACAATAGTTTGAGAACTGGTGATTTAGAGTACAGCAGTTGCTCTTTGGAGCAGGTCCTTGGTCCATTCAAAACAAAGTGAAAAAAAACCCTTAATGACTTAGAATGCAATGCACGCATGTGAAGATTACTCAGGATAAAGTTCAAGAAGGAATTACAGAGAGAACATAATTGCAGAAAATATTCTAAAGATTGACTCAGTCCTTAAAAATCAAGCACTTACTTTTCCAGTCTATCCAAATTTTATAAGCAGAAGAAAATTAACATTCCCACTGCCAGCACTTAACATTGTTAAAATAGGCAGGTTTTCTTTTCTCAGCTTTCAAACTTTTCTTAGAATTAGCTTTGTTTTGTTTTCTCCCCAAGCACATGACTTCTCTGAAAATCGTTCTCTCCTCAAGTGAATTTCTCCAATCAAACCTGCTCTGTGTTTAAAAGGTTAATCCATTTTATCTGAGCTCAAGTTAAAACTTCAGAAAAGCCTGCAACTGTGCCTGTCCTAATGAACCATGCAACTGTGCTTGTTCTTTCTTTTTTTAACTCTATGTTTATCTTTGTTACCTCTGAGGGAAACATCTGTTACAGAATGAGCCTATTTCTTCAATATTCAGTTTTCAATACTGAAGTAGGGTGTAAAGGGTGATGCACATACAGCAGTGATGTGTATGTGCTTGCATATGTCACCAGTGTTCCATAACTAGGCTTTTTCTTTGAGATTTAAAAAATAAATTCTCTAAGCCTTTTACTAGTCTTTTGCTCTAAGTCTTTTACCTATCCTCAGAAATTCATTATTTGTATACAGTAAGAAAACTTATTAAATTAAGAAGTTTTATAAAATATTTTTTCCAAGTCCTGCAAATGTCCACTGGTTTAATGCAAACCCTCCAATCTTTCTGCAGTATAATCAAGTGTTTTACGTGGACGCTTTTGAGGTTTGTGATGATTTCTTTAAAACATGGAGTTAATGCTGTAGCAGCAACTCTTCAGCTTGGTCTTTCAACATTTCTTAGAGAGGGGGAAGACCAAGAAGTACTGAGGTGATTGATAAGAGCATTAAGAAGTTAAGGGTGGCTGACATATGCAGAGTGCTTGAAGACAAAAAAGAATCATGAATACTATGTAGATATAGTATTACTAGATGTTTAAAGTCAGTCAAAAATATATAAAGTACCATGTAAACACATGAAGTAGATGTTTGGCAAACTGGGATCCATAACTGTCCAATGCAGGGTAGTCTTGTAATCATGTTGCTGCTCCATAAATGTATAGCACTACCATTTCTCTCAGAACTCCTGATGAAAGGATCTTGTAATTAAAGAAAGGACAGGATGTAAATGTTTTAATCTATTTTTTCTACCGAGAGTACAATACCATGGAAGAGCCCTTATTTTGTAAAATACTGTATTTTATTTAAGGCAGAGGTTGTGATTTTTGCTTTAGTCAGCAGTGGTGTGTGTATACTTGGAGAAATCAAGATTTGCGGTTCAGATCTTTCCTTAGAAAGGACCCCAAAAGGCCTCCACATACGAGGCAGCATGTCCTCAGCTCTGTGTGGGCTGAGTAACTCCAGTACAGACATGTTTTTGCTTTTAGCAGCTCTGCAATAACCACCTCACAATGCATGATGCCAACCTCTTGGCCAGAAGTTTCATCTCTGCTGTCTGAGGTGCTGCTGTGCAGAAGCTGTGTGTCTGCCAGTCCATGTTTTTAAAGAGCAACAAGTGCTACAGTCCCATTATGTTGATAGATCAAGTAGCTGTGAGGAAGGGACAGTGACCATGCAGGCCACGCTTCCTGGGAAACTTCAGGAAAGAAATACCTACAGCCTATTATTGAAGGACTTCCAGCACCTAGATGGCAGGCTGGGATGAGAGGCTGGGGCCACATCCCTGCCAGGCACATATCTCCCTCTCCTCAGGTCCACAGTTGCAATTATTTTGCAATTTAAGTAAATCCTATGCCTGTTCTGCAGCTGAAGGTGACTGATAGCTAGAGGTAGTAAATTCACATGTCAGGAAAAAGCAGAACAGCACCTCCGTTTCTGTTCTGTGTACATCCAGTGAGTGTGGATACAGTTCTTTCACCCCAGGTGCTGGCAGCTGAACCACATTAGGCTCTCCAGAGGAAAAAATCAGGAAAGAATAATATTCTCAAACAACTGTCAAAATATTCTGATTTTCAAAATATGCTGAAACTCTAAATACTAGATACCAAGGCCTATAAAAAAATTTGTGTTCCAATAAGATGAAAGATACAGCATAATTGAAAATGCTTAAAAGAAATTGGTTTATTTATAAATTCTAGTTATACCCAGAAAACTCAGAGTTTAATTTCAAGGAATCCTTTTTGAGCTACTTTTTGTGAATATATTTTAATCTTCCCTCTGGGACTTCAGAAAACTTCTTAATCCAGAATACTAAAAAAAAATTATCAGAACTGCAGCTTCTCATCAGGTATACAAAAGCTGACACTTACAACACCTTCTATATTATAAGATACTGGTTCCTTATCTCGACTGTTCAATACACCTTTTCCAAAAGAAGAGCAGAAATAATGAATAATTGTTTTTATTTTCATTTCTACAAAGTGGAAAATTGGAGTGTCTTCGTTTCAATTTAGTGGCACATTGGCACCACCTCCTGGTAAAAAATAGTACTTATCAGTGAAATTAATTATGGCATTGTCACGTTTTACAAAACAGCAAGATAAATAGCTTAAATAAAGGTCTTGGTATTAATAATGATAGTATCTGTAATCACTATTATTACCTAATTAATCAAATTATCTCATAGATAGTTAGAAATTATCTCACAGATCAAGAGATTTTATAATAATAAGCATCATTACTTTCACGACAGTGTGTTTCTTAGTCCAGTAATCAACTATGTAATATATTGTCAAAAATATAAAAGCATAAAACAAGTGACAGTAATTACCATCACACAGGTACAAGGGGACCTTGAGATACTCTTGGTCAGTATGATAAACAAACCACAAACTGAATTATCGTGCTTCTGCAGGCAATCTAGTGAAGACTGCTTTGGAGTCCTGCTTATAAGCATCATAAGTATTCCACGAGTAGGTAGTTGATGTAATACTGAAATCAATAACTCAGTAAAAACAGGAAATAATAGGTAGGACTGTGGGCCCAAGGGAGTCTTCGAGACAGAGAAGGA
Source organism: Phaethornis superciliosus (assembly GCA_023637945.1). Lineage (NCBI taxonomy): Eukaryota > Metazoa > Chordata > Aves > Apodiformes > Trochilidae > Phaethornis > Phaethornis superciliosus. The sequence continues at coordinate 60,006,632 of JAJQWJ010000004.1, forward strand.
GGACAATGGCTTATATTTTATATTTTCCAAAGAACAAGAAAGAAATGTCGGTGAAAAATGTCTCAGAAGCTTCTATCAGGGCTAAAATAACAAGTTGAATTTTTTTTTTTTCTTCATAAACATGAGTAGGACAACATAGCACCTGTCAAAAAAGGCAGAAAAGCTTTTTTATTATCAGCAGGAAAGGTGATAATAAAGGTTGAAGAGTTTTGCCATGCAGAAGAAGGGGAATCTTTTCTTCTTAAAGAAAAAACCAAACCAAACCAAACAAAAACAAAACCAAAAAGACAGTGGCAATCAATCATAGCCTCAGTGTAAGACTGTGAAGCCTTTTTGAGCTAAGTCTGAGCCCAAGGTGATGCCCAGGTTACTCAGTAAGTCAGGTCTGCTGAGCTTGCCACCAGCCGTGTATGGGGCAAAAGAACTGTCCACTATATTGCTCCAGTCTATAGCTCTGTGTGCAGATTGCAATTATTCATGGGAGAGGGCTGCAGTGGTTCTGAGTTTACTGGTTGACAAGGGAAATTATTTCATGAACACAAGAAGCTGCTGTTCCTGTACCACCAAATATCCAACAAAGTAAAAACAATACGTGCCCTATTAGACATAAACTATCAATGGGATAAAGGCAGACCCAAGTGTTTCTGTGATACATTTTCAGAGAAATATCTAGCACACTCAGGGCAAGGTAAAATAATAAACAATTCTAATTGTTAATGTCATAAAAATGCTGTGCTTTGCATGGCATGTCTTTGAACTGTGAGCAAGGAGAGTAACTCTGGCAAGACAAAACAGACTTCAGGGACTTCAGCAAACAGCTGCACAACAGGGAGTAGTTTGAAAAGGCACCAGCCATGAAAGAATTGGGCAGCTTTTCAGACTGCTTCAAGATTATCCTGATAGACAGCATTTTTATTAGAAAGCTTTTTGTTTGTTTTTTTCAGATTTCCTCACAAAACCCAGATGTTTTAAATTATTTGGTGTTGCTTATTCAGTTAATGTTTTGCAGGTGGTAATAACTGTTCAGCCTTTGAAAAAAAAGCATATCAGAGGAAGCAAAAAACCCTCCTTTTCCAGTATCCCACTAGGGACACTTGACAGAAGACCTATAGACCAGTGCAGAGTGTAATTGGATCAGTCACTGGAATTTTATGTAGGTTGTCATATAACACTTTATTAATATACAGGACAGTAAGGTGCCTGTTCAGAGGCATATATGACATGAAATAAACAACAGAATCAAATATTCAAAGCTGAAGTTGGAAAAGACATCTAGAAATTGTCTAGTCCAGCCTCCCTGCTCAGAGCAGGCTGCCCAGGACTGGGTCCATTTGAGTTCTAAATATTGCCAAGGATAGAGACTCTGCAATGAGTCTCTACTATGGGTGACCAGTCTTACTCCCTTATCAAAGTCACAGTAAAAAAGTTTTTTTCTTTTTTTTTAACAATATTTGCTATATTTCAGTTTCTTCCCATTGCCTCTGGTCCTCTCACTGGACAACACTAAGAAGTGTCTGACTCCATCTTCTTTAGTCCAACATTCCTATTCCCCAGGTATTTATACACATTGATAACACCTCCCTGCTCTTTCTCTTCTCCAGGCTGAACAGTCCCAGCTCTCTCAGCACCTCCTTGTATTTAGAAACTCCAAACCCTTAGCTGTCTTTATGGCCACTAAGTGTAGTAAAGGATAAAAACATACAAAGTGACCATCTGTGAGAGATGCTCATAGTCAAAGCATTTATTGAATTAACAAAAAGATGGTGCTATCTGGCAGCCTTTCTTTTATAGAAAGGGGTGGAACATGTAACAGATTGTGTTTTAAGCTTTGAAGACTTTGGCCTAGATGTACTAGTACTTTAGCCTTGAAACAAAAGCAGTTGGTAACTTTGGGTAAGAGGAATGTAGGCAACAAACATAACAAGACCTTGGCAAAAGAATAGAGTAGCACATATTTTGCTTTTTAGGAAGACTGCATAAGTAGTTAGAGGAGGCTCTGCTTATCATAAACAAAGTAGTTGTAGTCTATCAGCTTGCAACAAGTATGTATGATCAGGTCTCTTCATCATTAATGAGTGGCTTATTTATAATTTTAATGTGATTTTCAATAGCCAGCAGTAGCTTCAATACATATGCTTGAATGAGACTGAAAGTAATCTGGATTGAAATTAGTAGATATTTAAATGCTTATACATGAGCTTTTTGTTAGCTGCAGAATATTGATTATCTAGCAAAACCAGATGTGCTGTTTTGCTACTGTAATTTCTTCTTAACCATGTTTGTTTAAAATCTGTGTATTATCCTCTGAAAAGTCTTTCAATGAAGTCTGTGTCTGCTTTGCTCCGAGGAGCCAATTCTTTCTTAAACCCTGGTCTGGGCATTTCTGCTTGGTTTTGTTTATAATTTGGGGCTGTTGACATATACTTCCCATTGCTATTGATGATAGAATCATAGAGTGGTTTATGTTGGAACTGACCTTAAAGATCACTTAGTTCCCACTCCCCATGCATGGCAGGAACACCTACCACCAGACCAAGCGGCTCACAGCTCCATAGGTAAAGATAGTCTGTCACCACTCCATTTAAAATCTCAAAATAATTGAGATTTACAGCTTCTTTTAATGTATTAGGCAACTTCATGTAACACAGGGAATCACTGATGCCAATAAAAAAATCCACAGAGGAATGATACCTTACTTTCAAATGTACACTTGGAGCCTTATCCACGTGAGAGTACTTCAAATTCTGAGTTACTACTTTAGTTATTACAGTCTGTGCTGCTTCTGTGACCAAGATGGATTTTCATCAAGAGGATACCACCTACCTGTGGACCTCATTTCTCTAGATTTTTTGCATTTTTATAGATCTATAACAGTCATAATGACTGGGCTAGTGTTCCACATTTCTCTATGGCCCAGATGGATGGGTTTTGATAGAGGGTGGAAGCACTTTAAGACAGTCAATCTGAAACCTGTGAATCCTGTCTCAAGTCAGTACTCTAAACATACCATCTATTTTGAAGTGTGGTAATAGATGTAGTTTCCTTTTCCATTAGAAAGGTGTTTGTAAGGTCTCTTGGCCTGATATCTGTCTTTTGCAGAATAATTTGACAACTTTGACAGTTTCTTTCAGTTGTGATTAAATTTACAGGTTGAATTTTGGTTTTGACACTCTTTGATCAGATATTTTTTTTTAAGTTAATTTTCTAAAAGGTACATATAGACATACTTACAGTATATTTGGCCCAAAACTCAAATTTTCCTTTGAAACACAGTTTCTGAGCTTATTGTGGCTTCAGCTAAATGACCTCTATATTCTATAAAGAGTTCACAAAACAATAAAACCAATCAAGGTTGGAACTTTCTGAAACAGACAGTAACCAAATTTTACTTTTTGCTTTACATCTTCAGTTAAAAATACTCAATTCACGATAAAGAACAATGAGTCATCCACAAACTGCATTGTAAAGTATATACTAATAATAATACATATATCATAGAATGTTAGAATGATCATAGAATGGTTTGGGTTGGAAGGGACCTCAAAGATCATCTAGTTCCATCCCCCCTGCCATGAGCAGGAACACTTGCCACTAGACCAGGTTGCTCAAGGCCCCATCCAACCTGGCCTTGAACACTTCTATGGACAGGGCAGCCACAGCTTTCCTGAGCAACCTGTTCCAGTGTCTCACCACCCACACAGGTATGAATTTTTTCCTAATGTCTAGCCTAAACCTTCCCTCTTCAAGTTTTAAACCTTTTCCTCTTGTCTTCTTGCTACACACCCCCCCAAAAAGCCCTACCCCAGCTTTCCTCTGGGTCCCCTTCAGATATTGGAAGGTTGTTATAAGGTCACCTTGGAGCCTTCTCTTCTCCAGGCTGAACAACCCCAACTTATTTAGGCTGTCTTCACAGTGGAGATGCTCCAGCCGACTGATTATTTTTGTGGCTCTCCTCTGGACACACTCAAGCAGCTTTATATCTTTCTTATGTTGGAGGCTCCAGAACTGGACACAGTATTCCAGGTGGGGTCAGACGAGCAGAGTTGACCTGAGATTTTCCTTGAAAAATGATTAATTTACTCATATTGAGTTGATGGCTATTCTATATTCTATACAATATTCCAAATGTTGTATGAAAAGCTGAAATAACTATATTTATATTGTACTAAGTCAGTCAGAAAGTCCAGACTCTTCTCCCCACTGGCAGCCAAAAGCAGGGAAGCTTAGGGGGAGAATTGATGAGGTCAGGACTATAGTGGTGTTTCCTCTGATATGCCATTCTAGTTTTAGGTAATACTGTGTCCAGTTCTGGAGCCCCCATCATAAGAAAGATATAGATCTCTTGGAGTGAATATAGAGGAGGGCCACGAAGATGACCAGAGGGCTGGAGCACCTTCCCTATGAAGACAGGCTGAGAGTTGGGCTTGCCAGCCTGGAGAAGAGAAGGCTCCAGGAAGATCTGTAGCAGCCTTCCAGTACCTGACGGGGCTGCAGGAAAGCTGGGGAGGGACCTTTTACAGTACCATGGAGTTATAGGACAAGGTGCAATGGCTTTAAACTGGAAGAAGGAAGATTTAGATTAGATATTAGGAGGAAAGAAATCTTCTCCTGTGAGGATGTTGAGACACTGGCAGAGGTTCACCACTGAAGCTCTTGTTGCCCTCTCTCTGGAAGAGTTCAAAGCCAAGATGTATGGGGCTTTGAGGAACTTGGGCTAGTGGGAGGTGTCCCTGCCCATGCAAGGTGATTGGAACTATATGATCTTTAAGGTCCCAAACCATCCTATGATTCTGTGATTATATGATTCTGTGACTTACAACAGGAATTTATAAATGTCGGTGTGTTCAGAAGTTTTCACTTGACTTTTCTTTGTTCCATTATTCCGTCTAATTGCTTTTAAAATATAATTTAGAGTGTTATGTTCAGGCAATCTTCTTGCAGTCAGTTTTATTGTTTCATTATTCTATTACTTAATTATTCACTGTAGGGAAAACTTTGTGTAGACTTCTGCCTAATAATTTAATTTTATATGTTGCAACTTTTTTTATTAGGAAAAATTCTGGACATTCATTCCATGTTCACTTTCCACATACATTCATAGCCCTTACTCATAGCCCTCATATCTTAGCTCTAATTTTTCCAGGTCTCATCTCTCATTTAATCTCCAGTTCTGCAGTAACTGTCTCATCATCTGTGCTGAGTGCACCAAAATTGTCAAGTTCTATTATGCTATTTTTCAAGGTAGAGGAACAACAATGTCAATTTGCATTAATGGTTACCATATCCATACATCACACAGTTTTCTTACATGAGCGGACTCAAAATCAGTATAATACAGATTTATTTTTTATTTCCATAGGTGCAAACTGCTTTTGAAAGTTTACTTGCAGTAACAAGAAACAGTCTCCCGCACTATTCAAACTATTAAATGCTAAATTATGTTCTCTTGCCATTACCCTTCCAGAATAATTTTTTGGATTCTCAATCTGTACACTATTAGGTCCCTAAAAACTATGTGAAATTAAATACTACAAAGAGAAAAAACAAAACTTAAAAAAATAAAAATGCATTACATTTAATTTAAATATAGTCTGAGCCTTCTTTATCATTTACACTATTTGATCTGTAATCATACTTCATCATGTGTCTTTCCAGAATACACAAAGGTGGTTCTTTACACAGCCCTATAGATCTGGTTAGACATAGAAACCAGCAAAGAAAATTATAAACCATTAATTTAAATATAGTCTGAGCCTTCTTTATCATTTACACTCTTTGATCTGTAATCATACTTCATCATGTGTCTTTCCAGAATACACAAAGGTGGTTCTTTACACAGCCCTATAGATCTGGTTAGACATAGAAACCAGCAAAGAAAATTATAAACTATTAATGACAATAAAGTGATACGGACAGCTCAGATGGGAGTTTTAAATCTCCCAAAGGTAAAATCCTTTTTTTGAAAGATTAGGAGAGCTAGATTAATATTAAATATTTTAAAAATCTCCTTTTTTGTGTTTCACACCATTAGTATTTCTTTGGGAATTTTCAGTATGGGAGAGGAAAAGAGAGTAGAAGAAAAGAGAGGAGAGGAGAGGAGAGGAGAGGAGAGGAGAGGAAAGGAGAGGAGAGGAGAGGAGAGGAGAGGAAGAGAAGAACAGTTTAATTTCAATTGAAAGGGACTTACACTGATCATCTAGCCCAACTGTCTGACAGCTTCAGGGCTGACCAAAAGTATGTTATTAAGGGCATTGTCCTAGCATCTCTTAAGCACTACAGGCTTGGGGCTTTCACCACCTCTCTGAGAAGCTTGTCCCAGTGTTTGACCAACCTCTTTGTAAACAAGCATTTCTTAATGGCCCGCCTAAACCTCCCCTGATGCAGTTTTGAATTGTTCCCACATGTCCTAACACTAGATCACAAGGAAAAGAGCTCAGCACCTTTGTCTCCACATCCCTTCCTCAGGAGCTGCAGAGAGCCATGAGGAGCCCTCAGTTTCCTTCCTCAGGAGTGAACAAACCCAGAGTCCTTAGTTCCTCCTCAAAGGACATTCCTTTCAGCCCTATCACTGTTTGTCTTCCCTCCTCTGGGCAAGGACACCTCACATCCTTCTTAAATTGTGGGGCCCAGCTCTGCACAAAGTCCTCAAGATGAGGCTGCACCAGTGCCAAATACAGTGGCACTATCAACTCATGGGCAACTAGCCAGGCTCCCCAGGATGGGGTTTGCTTTCTTGGCTGCCAGGGCACACTGCTGACTCCTCTTGAGTGAGTCTGATGGGGCCCAGCACCTCCAGATCCCTTTCTGCAGGGCTGCTCTCCAACCCCTTCTCTCCTAGTTTACATTTGTGCCCACGTTACTGTGCCCCAGGTGCAGCATCTGGATATTTCATCTAAAGTTTTGTGCCTTTGATGATTGCCTAGTGATCCAGTCTACCTAGAGTCTCTCCTTCTAGAGTATCGTTCTGTGAGGTTTCTTGAGCCTCATGAGAGCCAACAGCACCTCCCGGTTCGGGTGGTGAGCAAAGTTGTTAGTGGTGCATTCAACTCCTGCACCAAGATCATTGATAAATAGATTGAACAGATCTGGCCCTAGAATTGAGACCTGAGGAAAACCTCTGGTGACTGATAATAGCCACACTCATTACTACCTTTCGAGCTTTCCTGTTCAGTCACTTACCTTACAAAGGTCTTCACACTTCGAGGTGCTGCTCTTAGCTTACTGTTAAACTTGGTGTTGTATGCTCAGTGTAAGGAATTTTTATTTGCTCTCCTAGGACATCCCAAAGTTTTGTCTCCTTCTGCCTGGGCATCCTCCATCCAAGTTATTCCCTTAGTCAGAAGCTGAAGAGCTTCACCACTGCTTGCTGGATTCACTGCAGTTTGTCAGTTTTGTTCTTAATGCCTTAAAATATTGACTACCACAACACTTCACAGCAAGAACTACCTCAATGAACTTTGTTACTTCAAAAAAAGACTTTCTCTTGAGATTATAAATTCTGCTGGTGAGTGGTTACCTTAGTGCTCTCTAGTGTTTAAATTGAGGTACTTAATAACTGTTTTCTATTTACCTTTACTCAAATCATGTAATGTCTAAAATATTTCTTTTTAAAAATAAAAGTCCTACCCTGCTCAGGCTTAATGTGGAAACACTGCCTCCTACCACTTTAATTTATTTCTTTGTTCCTTTTCTGTTTCTGGCATATTCTCTTGAGCAGTGACAAAAGAACTGTGAGCAGTATTCAGAATTCATTAATCCCTAAAAAGGATACTAAAAAGTCATAACCATCTATGTTTTCTTTATTCTCTTTCTAATAATTCAGAGCATCGCACAACATTCTGATTTTCACTGAATTAATGCTTTCAGAAAACATTCGACATTGACTAAGATTTTATTATCTGAGTGCTGAAAGCTCAATTAAGCTCATATTTAAATATACTGAGAGACTTTTTTTTTTGGTGTTAAACCCTTCCTAACTTGTGGCAGTCACTTTACCGTATTCAAACATGTATTTTCTTTATAAGTTCCTTTGTGCTTTACTCTTGATTTTTGTGAATAATAAGGCAGCCCATTATAGTGGTTTGCTACAGTAGGTTTTTTCCAAATCCTTGATACAGAAATTGAATACATCAGATTCCAGGGCTGAGCTTCTAGGGCCTTTCTACATAGCTTCTCTCCAGATATTACTAGCTTTCCTCTTGTATCCTGCACCTAGTTACTAGGTTGGAAGCATAGGAACTGCTGTCTCGCAGTCAGAATAATTTTTGTCCTCAAAACCCTTAAGTTTTTCACCTATACATAATGAAGCATTGACTGTACAGAATTTAAAAAAAAAAAAAAGGAAAAAGGCAAACAGGTACATTCAATAATAAAAAGGGATGACTGAGTGACTAGGTGACAAAGACTGCAAAAGACTATGGAGAGTGCACTCAGTCAGTTGGGAATTCAGCAGCGCAAGATAAAATGTGATCCTGCAGCTTGTTCTTAGGCAAATGTCCCACAAATGTTAGGGAATTTGTATGCATTGTGAGCACACAAAACTCAGGAAGACCAAAACAAAAACTGGTCAGAAGGCTGGAAGGAAAAATAATGTGACACAACATTCCAATGTATTTATGAAGAGACCACACACACACACCCCCTTTACTACGGGTATGGTTCATTCCTCTGCCAATGAAGCACGCAGTGGAAATTTCCACTGCAAGCTGCGGCACATTTCCACCCTTTAACCCTACACATACTGGAGCTTTGCAATTGCTTATGGTAGTTGAAATGTATAACCTTTACTTTACTGGAAATAATTTATTTTTTTTTTAAATCTAATATAATCTAATCCAATTTAATCCTGCTTGTTTAAAAAGATCCTTTTTTATGGTTCCAGTGAGAAATGTGTAGATATAATGATTTGAATGATAACCAGCCACCTTACCAGTGGTTTTAATTGAAATAATTTAATATAGGTCAGAATTTTTGTAGATAAAATTGATTTTTACATAGATCAGCATTTTTATTGATAGAATTGGTAGCTAGGTTTATGTATGGCAAATAATAGTATTTTTAAGTTTTAATATTTATTAATTGTTAATATATAATCATCTTTTTTAATTCACCGCAAATAAATTCTATTTTGAGGAGGCTAATCAACAGGACACTTTGTGAACAAACACCGGCCCTGTTATTTCATTTGGTGGACAGAGCTTTTAAAGCCTGCAGCTCAGTACTGCCACCTAAATGCATGTCCATAAGCCTTTGAAGGTCTATTTCTCGTATCTTAAATGAGGTATTATTTAAAGCAGGTAGGATTGAAAGAACATTGCAAATAGGCACAGAAGAGATAAGGAGAAATAATCAGGGAGAGAAAAAAAGCATAAAACATTTCTAATAAGATGTTTTTTTAAGGCAAGGTTTTGGGAAATAAGAGAACTAGAAATGAGAATTGTTAAAAACAACGGTGGCCTGGAGCTGCTAAGGAGTAGTAAAAAATGTTATATGTCTTGGACATATGAGACAAGAGGAAAAGAAGAAGTACTTGTGTTTGAGATACAGTGGACAGATGCTAAAACTTTCCATGATTCTTCCATCCTTCGTTTCCCCTCCACTATTCTGCTAAGAGAACTCCATGGACAGCTAAGCTTACTTTCCACCCCCTTTTGAAAAGTTTTCATGTTGTGATTTTAACTGTGTCTGTACTGTGACTCTCTTGGTGCCTTCTTTTACTGTACTGCATTAACACATAGTAAGGGAGACAGGAGATAGTAACAAGGGTGGTCATGCAGGGCCTTAGGGCTCCCTGACAATGGAATAGCAGGATTAATTTACTGCAGAACAGAGATGTGAGGCTTAACAAAGATTTTTTTTCTGGACATGAGCAGGCAACATGTACTAACAGCCCAGAAAGCCAACAAGTCAAGGGAGGTTATTCTCCCCTTCTGTTCCATTCCTGTGAGACCTCACTCCCATACCCTGGAGTATGATGTCCAGTTCTGGAGCCTCCAGCACAGGAAGGAGATAGAACTGTTGGAGAAAGTGCAAAGGAGGGTCACAAATATGTTCAGAGAACTGGAGCATCTTTCCTATGAATACAGATTGAGAGAGTTGTTCAGCCTGGAGAAGAGAAGCCTGTGGGGACACGTTACTGTCACTTTCAGTACTTAAGGGAGTTCTATTAGAAAGATAGGGACAAACTTTTTAGCCTGTTACAACAGGACATGGAGTAGAGGTTTTAAACAGAAAGAGGGGAGATTCAGACCGGGCAAAAGTAAAATAATTTATATGATGAGGGTAGTCAGCCAGTGGAAAAAGTCCAGAGATGTGATAGATCCTTCATCTCAGGAAACACCCAAGACCTGGTTGGACAGGTCTCTGAGCAACCTAAACTAGTTAAATATGTGTCTGTGTACTGCAGGAGGGTTGTACATAGTGGCCTTTAAAGATTCCTTCCAACTCAAACCATTCTATGATTCTATTCTGTGATCCTATGATTCACAAGCTGCTCCTCAGATGTTACCAATTCATCTTCCTTTTACCTGAACACTAGTGACAGTATTGTCTCCATGCACTGTTATGCAGACAGTGCTTAGTATTTCAAAACTTCTGCAATTTTTCTGCATATATGACCTTAATTTTGATTGACCTTTGTAACACTTCCACACTTCTATGTTTCTATTTTCCTGTAAATGGAAGATTTAGATTTCTTCTCATATTTAAGACATTCATTGTAGATTGTATACCTTTAGTATGCCTTTTGCTTACCATTCTCAGTTGTGTATCTCTAGAGCAAGCCCCAGTTAAACTGCACACTATCTGCTGCAACATCTTTTGTTTGGGCTGATCCTATAAAATTGCTGCCACTGATGTTGTGGTTCATCTACTTGACCATGGTCTTCCCATCTTTGTGGAACTTCCATCTGCCATCTCATTAGAATCAAGCTTCTTGCCCTCCATAACCACTTACGATTAATTTTCTCTGAACTTGAAGAGATTTCCCTTTTTCACCTTGTCAGAAATAACTTTCAGGCACAAGGAAATGGGTGACCCATGTATTTGCCTCTCAAACCTAGTGAAGACTGAACCTGGGCAGACTGTTCTTGAGGATAAGAGGGTACTATCTGTGTATTGTGTTACTATCAGGTTGAAATAAAGTTTCAAGTCTGTTTTACTGATAGCAGCTTTTTTTATTAGCTGTCTGATGACCTAATACCAGTGTTGGAATCCAAGACTGGAACCTGACTCGTGCTAATCAGCTTTCCGATGCCCAACAGGTGAAAAGATGATTTTCACTATATTGTTTAACTTATAGGTTGTACAATGAGAAAGTACACATTGTGATAACGTAGTTTGATAATTGTCTTTCTTAAATTGCTTACTGTTTGTGTATATCCATTTTATTAAGTGACCCTATTAAGTGATCGTCTTTATCATTGTTCACTACTCCTCCAGAATGTCATCTACAGATCTTAGCAATAATGTTACATTTTGTTCCAGCTAACTGATAATAGCAGTAAAGAGTCATTAGGGAAAGAAAATACCTTACTCATCTTAATCATCATGTTCTTCAAATTAACCAGTTATTAACCTTTGTACTACTCCTGGTTTGGTGTTAGCAAAAATGCTGAGCAGTACAGAGCCAGTTGTCATACAGAAGTGTCAGAAAGAGTACTTCAGTTTTGGAGACTTAGCAAAAAAATGGTCAGTTGAATTGTCATGCTCTATTTTTATCTGATTTTTATTGATGGGACATATATATATATATAAAATCTATATTAATTAAGCTGTATCAGTGATTGGTTTCATTAAAATCAATCTCAAGTTGGTAAATATATAATTATCTGGACTACTCACCTTTAAAATACGTGTTCAACATTGACTTTTTCTGGAACTCTTTCAGTGTTCCAACAGTTACTGAAAATCAACTGTTAAGGTTCAGATAATTCTGAACTCTTGAGTTCTTTGAGATTTTCAAATGCAAATTGCGTTGACCTGCTGACTTTAAAATGTTGGGTTTTCCTTGTATTTTTGTGGTATGTTTGCTTCATATTTGCATGGAAATTCTATCACCTTCCTCGAATATGTAAATCATCTGATTCTTTCCTCTGAGGATAAAAACCAGAAATAATAACTTTCTGCTGCCTTCCACTAACACTGTACTGCATCTATGTAACCATGTTCTATATCCAATATTAGGAACTTATGCATTGCTCCTAATGCATGAAAAATCTTGCTATTGTTCTTATTACTGTGGACCATAGATTTCTCCTTAGATCTGTTGATTTCTTTACCAGTTTCCTAAAGTTTCCAGATTTTAGTTTATTTTTCTAGCTGGCAGTTTCCTGCTTCTTCCATTTGTCTATATATTTTTGGATATAGATACCGACATATATAGAGATCCATGCAGCTGTCATATTGATGAAAAAATGTGTTTGTTTTTTTAATTTGTTCTTTGTATCCTTAAAATGTTTTCTACTACCATCCACATTTTTCTCCCAGGCAGCTGAATCACTGAATTTTAAATTAACCTTTTAAAAAGGCTGATAGTTGTATAATCACATGCACATGTATTAATTACTAGCTAAAGTTTTTTTCTCTTGACCTATGGAGATCTGTTCAGTTTAGAACTTCTTGCCACTTAACTGCTGACACTTTTTCTTTCAATGCCCAGGTCTTCTTTATCTGTACAGCATCTTTAGATCTACAAAATTGTTACTGATTGCTATTACAATTATTGTTATTACCATTTCATTAGTGATACTTAGAAATTAAAAAGCTGGAAAAATAAACATGGGTAAATTCTGTTCCCATCAAGGATGTGTATACTCCATTATCTGTGCTTAGAGGACATGACTATCTGTTTCTCAGATTGAAGTCACCTGTGGTAACACAGCTTTCTAGCCTACACATTACAGGTTGGTACTTATATGTTCACAGATTTCGTAGGTATCAAGTATATGGGGTTTTTTTTTATCCTTTGGGGCAATGGCTTGAAAACATTGAAGAATCTTTTTCCTAACTTTTCAGTGATTTGGAAACAAATAATGTGATTTTTGACTTAGACTTATACTCTCCTTCCATTTCTGGCTCACTTGATTTTTCTAAATAGTTGAGACTGAGTGTGAAGTGGAAAGTTACAGGTATGCCTGAGAGCAAACCTTCCAAATTACAAGCTGAGGTCAGGCAAACTGTGAGCAGTATCCTAACAGTTCTTTCAAATGAGAGCAAACAAAGCTTCAGACCTGTAAAATATTTAAAGCTGTGTGAAACTCAGCAGTTTTTCTTGGTAAGAGTTCTGACTCTGTTCTTGCTGCAGTTTGTGTAAGGTTTGCATACACTGAGAATTCAAGCAAAAAAAAGTAAGAGAAAACTCAGCGGAAACATTATATTTTTGAGAGAATACTCAAAAGTATTCTTGATGATTTTCACTAAAATCCAATCTTGGCATAAAAATCATTCACACCTCGGTCCAGGTTTGTCAGAAAGGTGTGTTGTCTTTGTCAGATGTAATGCCAAAATTTAAGATGTAAAGGAAACATATGAATACTATTGAATTGTATGAATTTAGAAAATCTGACAGCTCTGAAAAAATTGTTGCCTTTTCCTTTTAAAACTGGGACTCTCCAGGCACTGTTATGGCACTGTTGTCAAGCTTCTTCAGTCACATATCAGGTCTTAGTTTGTTCAGTAGGAAACAGAATCATAGTATTAAGTACTTCTAAGAGTGAAACCATCTGTCTGTGGAAAGGAATAGAAAAGAACCATCTTCCTTTAACTGCTCAGTACAACAGCTTTAAATTGGTCAAGAGGCTAACTTGAAGTATGTGTCCCTTGCTTTCAGCCCAAAGAGTTGCATGTACTACAGCAGATTTAGTTCATGTAAAATCAATGAAATTGATCTGACAGAGAAATTGATCATCTAAAGCTGGTACATGTACAACAGAGGGCATGCAAAGATATAATTTGTAAATAAGATTAAAAAAAACAGCATTACACAAAGAGAAACAAAAGTAATCAAAGCTCTTTGGCAGTTCTTGGAGCAATATTAAGGTTCTTTGTCATGTGCTTCCTTGCATTCTCAAATATTAAAGTTGACATCTGCTAGGGATGGAACAATGTGGAAATCTGGAGGCATTTATTCCACACTTCTTTCTGCACATGAATGAAACACATTATTACAAGTCATACTTTTCTGAGTACCATAAGCCAGAGCCATGAAAAGCTTTGTGTTTCAGAATGTCAGAATAATCATTAGCACCTTCATAATGACATCAAGGAGCCATACAGAATACCTACCCTCCCCACTTCACTTGATGTCCCAATCAAAATTGCCACTGATTTCAATAGCAGCATATCTATGCTTATATTACATAATATTATTAGAAACTGTAATTATTATAACTAGAAAGGCTGCTAAGAATCCTGTAATAGTTAAAAGTATTTTTAAAAGACATTAACTAACTTAGAAAGCAAATATTCTTTAACTGGTCTCAAACTTAATAATTTTTAAGTATTTTTAAAGCAAAATTTTTAATTAGGGATGGCTATCATTGTATTTAAATATATATATGGAAATTGTATACAATTTATCACAAATTATTAGAATGTTTATATCAATAGATTTAGTCTGCTAGTAAGACAAAAGACTGCAAAAGTGACAGAAGCATGAGTAATTTATAAATAGATGTTATGACATTCAATAAAATAAGACTTCATTCTGTTAGGAAATGCCAACATGCTCATCTTCTCATCTTGTCTGTTGAAACAAAATACAAGTAGAATTACTAATTGAATGCCATTTTAGTAATATAAACGAAAAACTGTTTAAAAATGTTTAAATCAACACAAAAAAATATAAAAACATAAGCATCCTAAAACTGTTGTAATATTTACCGCATTTTCAACTGAAAGGTCTGTAAAATGGCACAATATTTAGTGTGCAAAATTTCAGGAGCTTGATCTGGAGGTGCTCAGTTAGGAGGTTTTTAATAAAGAACTGTGATTCTGATGCTGAATTTGCTTCATTCCTCATTATTGTTGTTCTTTATTTCACTTTTATTAGAAGTTGCTCTTACAGGTAACAAGGGATATGCAAACCTATGCAAAATATGTAATATAAATGTAATTTATATGCAATATGTAAAAAATAAAAACTGTCCATAGAAGCATAAATATTTGGCAGATGAACTGCAATAATTTAGTAATGTAGGCTACTTCCATCTTTTATTTTTGTGATCTGTGTTCAGAAGCTATTTCATGAGGGCAGTGACAAATCTCATTTAGACCTGTGTTTTTTATGTTGCCACATCGTGTTACATATTTCAGGGTGAAAAGGGGAGCAATCCTCAAATATTTACTCCTGAAAGATACCCAGTGTTTAGCAGTATTTGTGTAATAAAGGTTCCTGTAAAACTTAAACCAAAATGGTCCCAGTAAATGAGAAAAAATATTTTCATTCCACAAGATTATAGCTTTCATTAGTAGTATTAGAATTTACATTTATAGCATACGAAACTACACTTTTGGGTTAGACTGTATAAATAAAATATTTTTATCAACTTCACATTTTGCTGCATGGTAGATGTGGTGAATATTCTGTGCTTGTCTGGAAAAAAACTTCAGAAAGTTGATAGGGAGCCAAAATATGCATGGAGACAAGTAAATTGCCAGCTGTAACATTTTTTGCCAGCAGCTTCCTTAGTCAAGCAAATCAAGTACCATTCTATCAGCACTAAAATCAGACAGCCTGAGACTGCTGCCATTTTAAAACTTTCCCTAAGCAAAGACACTGTAGTGGAAAATCCCCAGCTCAGAGGTGGGGATAGAGAAAATGTAATCATTTACCTGTCACCATGTGTGCCTGTAAACAGCACCAGCTCTCCAGGTACCCTGTTACAAAATTCAAGTGTGCAAAAGGATCAAAAAGAAGTTAAATAGATCAGAAATTACACTGTTTTTCATAAATACCCATAGCTGCAGCACAACTACAGCTACAGGTTAGCCCTCAACAGAACAGATTCTGTTAATTTTTGTGCAGTGAGGGGAGTGGTGAGATAATGTGCATTCTCCTTTCATTCTGCTCTGTGATGGAGTCTCTGAGTTCTCTAGAACAACTGGGACATGGGGAAAAGACTTTTGACAAACATCACCAAGTAAGGTCAGGGCATGTCTGAGCTCTGTTGTACACTATTGTAACAATGTAGTCTAAATACTTAAAAGACCCATCCTGTTAATATATAGATTAATTCAGATGAATGAGAATTTGAGGATTTGGTATCAGAAGAGTAAATTCTATGCAAGAAAATGTAATAACAGAACAGAGAGCAGCTCAAGGATTCCAACAACAGTTACCACAAAACTATCATCTGAGAGTTGAAGCAATTGGAGTTGCTAGTGTTCTGCTCTGCTGGGCTACCAAAAATCACTGCCTGAGCTCTTGTTTGTTGCTGAATTAAACAGCTTTATTTGTTTCTTAGCTGTAGCAATCAATAGGCCACTGTATCATCATAATCACTGCCTCTCATATCAATACATGGGATACTCTAGATTGAGCTTGGTATGTTCCAAAACCAATTGGTGACTTTCTGCACAAGGCCTGGGGAGCTAAAAGGGGATGTTCATAGAATCATAGAGTAAAGAGACCTTGGTTGGAAGGGACGTTAAAAATCAATTAGTTCAAGCCCTCTGCATGTGCAAGAACTCCTCACACTAGACCAGGTTGCTCTAAGACCCATCCAACTTGGCCTTGAACACTTCCAGGGAGGGGACATCCACAGCCTCCCTGGGAAACATCTTGCAGTGTCTCACCACTCATAAAAAATGTCTTTATATCTAGGCTAAATCTACCCCCTTTCAGCTTAAAACTGTCACCCCTATTGCTATATGCCCTTGTAAAATGTCACTCCCCAGCTTTCCAGTATCCGCTTCAGGTATTAGAAGGCTGCTATGAAGTCTCCCCAGAGCTTTCTCTTCTCCGGGCTGAACAACCCCAACTCTCTCAGTCTGTCTTCATAGTAGAGATGCTCCAGCCCTCTGATCATCTTTGTAGCTCTCCTCTGGACTTGCTCCAACAGTTCAGTGGCTTTCCTCTGTTAGGGTTCCAGAGTTGAACACAGTGCTCCAGCTGGGGTCTTGTAAGAGCAAAATAGCGGGGCAGAAAGACCTCCCTCAACCTGCTGGCCACACTTCTGCTTCTGATGCAGCCAACGATGCAGGCTCTGACTCCAGGTGTGCATTGCTGATTCATGTCCATCTTTTCATCTACCAGTATGCCCAGGTCTCTTTCTGCATGGTTGATCTGTATCACACCTTTGCCAACCTGTATTAATAAGAAGGATTGCCTCTACCCAGGAGAAAGGATCACGAGTATCCATTTTAAAATCTCAGAATATTTGACAAGTCAGTCATTTTTAGGCAGTGGATGTTGGAAATACTGCTGGACTTCCCTGACTCACACCAATTGAAAGATAGGTATAGGTTATACTAGTTCATTGCCTGAAAAGCTGCCAGTTCTTTTTGCTTATTCTTGTGCTCTTGTTCTCCATGTAATTTGTGTTAAGACAACAATTGTATCGTTTCTTTCATAGACAACTCCTTTTCAATGAAAAAAAGATAGTGGCTGATGTGATTTCAGCATGGATGGAGCAGATAATTTTGAATGTGAATGCACTTGAAAGGAAATGCTTCTCTTGCTATGGGAATGTTTTGGATCATCAACACTAATAAGAAATAAAATTTGGATATGAGTTTTATATGTATGTTTTATCACACTCTAGAGATACCAAAGCAAATTCTAAGAAAGTACGTGTGTATAATAAAAGCAGTTTTGCCATAGCATAGATCTTTTCTGCTGTTGCCATCTGATTGGAATATTTTGGCAATACACTGCTACATTCCATGTATACACTTACAACAGGTTCACAAAGTCAGTGTCTGGCTGCTACCTTTAAAGAAGATGAATCTTGTCCTGATTAGGTTGTGAAGATGCATAAAAACAGTATGAACAATTATTTTTTTCTATTTAAGAAATCCTAGGCACAAATTATGGCATGGAAAAGGTAGTCAGGAGGAAAAATAGTAAAAAAAAAATTACTCTCCTATAGCTGTCAAAGTATTTGTATTGATGTGTTGTAAAGAACAGTAAGGAGGATACTTTTGGAATACGAGCATTTCACAGATAACTTGAAAGTGAATATAATTAAAGTTTTTAATACTATAAAGAAGGTGACTTGGACGGCTCCATGTGTCTAAGTATTATAAGCCATTGTACTTTTCATCATACAGCTAGTTCTGTTTCAATGCCTTTGACTGCTTTCAAGTGTTTGCCAGATTTTTACTAACACTATGACAAACTATGAGATACCAAATCCTTGTTCTTCTTAATCTTCCATTACACTGGTTGCTTTAGTGTTCTGCTGATAAATATTTTCAGAAGCTCAGCCTTGTACAGCTTAATGCTGCACAGCATGTATTACTCCCTCTGAACAGTCTTCCAAACATTTGTGACTTTTCCTTAATGCAGCTGTGAACAGGCAGCACATATTTATAGCAGGTGCAGACTTCTGGATCAAGCTCTGTATTCAATTTGGGTTTGTTATGTTGTGTCCAGATGCAAAATTGATTAGTCAATGGTTATGCCAGACAGACTTTTGGGAACCCGGAAGTCCCATTATTTTCTGTGGAAGTCTCGTCAATTGATGGAGTAAAAATTCAAGTTTTCTACATCATGTGACATTGTTCTCTACTGGACTGAAAGTAGACTCAGGTAGTGGTTCCTACTAGTTGGATTCCCACCCCTGCCTTTCACCTGGCTCTTTTGCTTATAAACATCTGTTTTTCACTTATTTTTCATGTCTTGAATTGTGTTTCTTTCTTCCTCCAAATAATTTCTTTGTTTCAGTGACCTCTCACTTTCCTACTGCCTTTATGGCTGGATCACTTCTAAGCAGGAATGTTTGTGCAGATGGTTTCATCAGCTGTTTTGTCTCACCCACCTCTTATCAATACAGCTTGTTATTTTATTCTTTTACCTAATTATTATCAGACTATGCTCAGTCCTTAGAGAAAAAAAATAAAAATAAATAAAAAACTCTGATAAATGAAGTCAAGAAATAGCAACAAAATCATAGTTTCAGAGAACTCATGTTTTGACAGGAAGCATAAACAGTTTCTTTATGAGGAAAGACCTTATGTGACTAACATGCTTCAGTTCTTAACATCCTGGAAGGAAGTCACAGTTTTCCAAATCAAAAGAAGTCCAATGTTTCATAAAATGCTTCACACAAGTCTAAATACAGGACTTTAAAGAAACCAGATCCCATTTTAAGGCTGTTATTTTTAGATATTTATGCTTTGTTATTCTGTCCATGAAAGCAGCTGGGGTGAATTTCAGATGAAGGTGCAATACCATAACATCTCAATAGGGAATTTCTTCCAACCTCTTATAAATGCATGCATGTATTATGCCATGGGTCGTGAGAGTCAATCCTTTACTTATTTATCAGTCTATAAAATGCATTATTCCTCTACATAGTACATTTACACTTGTATTACTAACTTGCTAAAATATGACTTTTGACAGAAAATTCTACATAATTCTATAATCATAGAATGTGTTGTGTTGGAAGGACCCTGAAAGGTGATCTGGTCCACACCCCTGCCGTGAACATGGACATCTTTAACTAGACCAGACTGCTCAGAGCTCAGTTGATCCAGATCTTGAATGACTCCAGGAATGGGGCATCAACCACTTCTCTGGGCAATCTGTTCTAATGTTTCACCACCTCACAGTAAATAACTTCTTCTTAATATCCACTCCAAATGTACCCTGCTCCAGTTTAAAACTATTGCCTCTCAACCTGTCACTACTAGCTCTTGTAAAAAGTCCCTTTCCAGCTTTCTTGTAGGCCTTTCAGGCACTGGAAGGCCACTATAATGTTGCTCCAGAGTCTTCTCTTCTCCAGGCTGAACAACCCCAATGCTTTCAGACTATCCATCTTCATTATAGAGGTGGTCCATCCTGCTGATCATTTTTATGGCTGTCCTCTGGATGTTCTCCAACAGGTCCATGTCCTTGTGTTGAGGGATCCAGAGTTGCACACAGTACTCCAGATGGGGTCACAAAAGAGTGGAGTAGAGGCAGAATCACCTCCTTTAGCCCAATGGCCACACTTCTTTTAATGCAGCCCAGGATGCAATTGGCCCTCTGGGCTCCAAGTTTGCATTGCTGGCTCATGGTCATTTTTTGACCACCAGTACCCCCAGGTCTTTTTCCACAGGGCTGATTTCTGTCATGCCATTCCCCAGCCTGTATTGAAAGCAAGGATTTCCTCTACTCACGTGCAAGACCTTGCACTTTGTCTTGTTGAACCCCATGAAGTTCACATGGCCCCAGGTCTCCCTGTATGACATTTTGTCCCCCTGGTATGTTGACTGCACCATTCAACTTAGTGTCACTGGCAAACTGGCTGAGAGTGCACTTGATAGCATGGTCTGTATCATTGATTAAGATATGAAACAGCACAGGCCCAGGTACAGACTCCTGAGACATACCACTTGTCACTCTTCTCCATCTGGACATCAAGGGATTGACCATTAGCCTATGGATGCAGCCATCCAGCCAGTTCCAACTGTTATCCACTGAACAGTACACCCATCAAAACTGTATCTTTCCAACTCAGAGAGAAGGATCCAGATGGAAGACATCCACTGCTCTTCTCTTGTCCACTGAGCTAGTTGCTCCATTGTAGAAAGCCACTAGGTTGGTCAGGGAGGACTTTTCGTTGGTGAAACCATGCTGGATGCCTCAACTCTCCTCCCTGTCTTCCACGTGGCTTATCAGAGCTTCTAGGAGTATCTGTTCCACAATCTTCCCAGGCACAGAGGAGAGGCTGACCGGTCAGGAGTTCTCTTTTTACCCATTTTAAAAAGGGTTGCAATGTTTCCCATTTTGCAGTCTCCAGGACCTTCACCTGACTGTCATGACTTTTCAAATGTGATAGAGAGGTTAGCTTGACAGCTATATCAACCAGTTCCCTCAGAACTCTGGGATGCATCCCATCAGGTCCCATAGAGTATATTCAAGTTTCTCAAATGGTCATGAACCTTATCTTTACTTTGAGTGGGTGGAACCTTGTCCTGCTTGTCTTGCGGTTCTTCATCTTGGGAGGTGTGAGGAAAGATATCACAAGTGAAGGCTGAGGTAAAAATGTCATTGAGAACCTCAGCCTTCTTTTTTCTTGTTATTGATAGTTTGACATTCTTGCTCCTCATGAGGGGGATTCTTTCTTTAACTTTCCTTTCCTGGCTGACATACCTGTAGAAGCCCCTCTTCTTCGTTGCATCCCTTGCCAAATTCAGCTCCAGTCTAGCCTTGGCCTTCCTGACCTCATCCCTACCCAACTGGGCAGTGTCCCTCTACTCTTCCCAAGATACCTGTCCCTGCTTGAACTGCCTGTGCAGTTCCTTCTTGCCTTTTAGTCTGGCCATCAAGTCTTTACTCAGCCATGCTGCTCTCTGACCTTCCTTGCTTGATTTCTGGTGTCTGGGGACTGAGAGCTCCTGTGTTCTACGGAAAGCATCCTTAAAGATCTGTCAGCTCTGTTATGCTCTCTTGACCCTCAGGACTGTTTCCCAGGGGTCCTATTGACTAAGTCCTTGAAGAGCTGGAATTTTGCTTTCCTGAAGTTCAGAGTTCTAATTATGCTCCTGGTCTGACTTGTTTCCCTTGGACTTTAATTTTTTACTGTGCATTTTCAGGATCAGCTGCTTTTATCTGAGCTGGGCGTGGCAGCAGAACACTCAGCTCTATATTATACATAGAGGTACCTATTGTTTTGGCTCAGGACATTTTTGCATTTGGTTGAATATCTAATTGAATGGTTGAATTGCTTTAACATGGTTGCACAATAGGATATAACACTGGGCAGTTCTCATTCTCACTAGTGTAACACAAGTGAATGATCTCCATCATTGTTTTCAATGAAGTGAAGTCAAATTACAGGAAAGAAAAAGCATGTAATTGCTTGTGCTTTGACAATATGAAAACAAGTTCTGCTCTAGAGGCCAAACGCAGAGGGAGGTTTCTGTCATTACATTTAATGGTGAAAAAACCTCACAATTAAATGTTGTAAAATGCTGTCTTTTCATTTATTCTCAGTACCTGTGTTTTTTATTATTTTCATTTTCCTGGCAACTTATCCAAAACAATCTTGCAGTCCCTATATTGGGCATCAGTCCCAGTGACTCACTTGAGGCTTTCAGATTGCTCTAACCTTGAGTAGTAGCTTTATTTCCAGCTCTTACTTTGTGCATTAGCCTGGCTAGAGCAGGAAAAAAAGTATAATAAAATTTGTAACTTTGTTCATGTTTCTTTTTGTCTCATGCCGAAAAGAGCACCTGATAATAAGTGAGTAGTTTCCACTGCAGAAATGTTAATTATAGTAATTTTAATAGACTCTATGACAAGCTGTGATGTAAAACCAGATTACTGCAGAGCTACTTCCTTTTGGCTCTTTCTTACTATAAAAAGAAAAAAAGAAAAGAAATGGCAACTATGAGTAGTTAGCGACTCAGTCTACTGAGAATTAGAACAAACAAAGGTACAATAATATAAGGATGCTGACACTAAAACCAAAATAAATTACTACTTGATCGGGAGATTATATAACACAGCAACTTTTGTGCGTCTTTGCCATAAGAAGTTAGTTTATTAACAGGAAGGTCGCATCAGCAAAATGCAGCCTTCACGTGTCTCTTTGTCTTCAATTTCACTTGATTTAGGATTCAATAGCTAAAGTTCTACTTCAAATGAACTCCAGAGTGTTCAGACTCCAAAGCATGGAAGAATGCATTCCATGTAAAGAAATCTAGTCCATGGGATAAGCCTAGGGAATTGTATTTTGCAGGAAGTCTTAAAAAAAATAATGACTGGACTTTTTAGATAGGTTTTATTTTTAACAGGCTAAGTAATTAAACTCTATTTAAGCAAAGCTAAAAAGGAATATAAATAAAACCTCATGTTTCACATCACAAAGCAGACTGGTTACCTGCTGCAAGGAAGTAGAATTTAATAAGTTTAATAGAATTTAATATGGGTTTGAATTGGCTCTTGTTGAAATCAATAGTGTTTCCTTGACTTTAATAGAATGCACATGGTTTTGCCTCTTCCATGCCTCAGGTCTGAATTTAAATTTCTGTGAAACATCAGCTGGTCTCTAGCATTGACTAGCTGGCTAGATAGATGATTTTATGTACTGTGTTGCCAGCAGATCAGTCTTGTGCTTTAGATAAATAACTAAGGAATTACCTTTGAAGTGGGAAGGTGTTTTGCCAACACACTGGGATAAATACTATTTCCTTTACTTGGCCATTTTGTAGTATTATATAAATTAAGACTTTATGTATATCCAGACTTTGAAACAGAGCAGCAGATTTGGCTGAGAGTGCTAAATGTTGTTGCCTTGATCATATCCAAATTTGTCTTAATTGCACTAGTTAGAACGGACCTTATGGATTATTCCTCTTCCTATACATGAGTAAATGGGAATTGAGTAGAAGAACACATCTATGTTTCTACCAGGGGAGCAGTGCAGTACTGCTTCTAGCATATTTGAATAATTAAAGTAATACTACTTCAGTTACTCAGAAGAGGTCTAAGGAATTTCTTCTGAATGTTTCCAGAAACAAAAGAAGTGAGAAGGGATTGTTCTGCTTGTGTTAAAAGACTAAGGAGTCCTGGCAGCTGGAACAGAATTTGCTATTCATTGATTTACAGTTTAATAGGCTAAAGAGATAATTTGGAACATTTCATGATGTCCTGCATAGTGCAGGCAAAAAGAATTCCAGTTAATTTTTTCTCTGTGATTCAGGAAGTAACTTTCTACTTGGAAAGAATCAAAGAAAACACTAAAAATTCAGTGCTATGGCACCAGGAAGCAACCAAAGGTTTCTTAAAATTCCGTCATTTAATTTGCAAATTCTGAAGAAGCCAGCTGGTGATAAAACCTAGTTTTCCTGAAGTAATCATCAAACGTCTCTGTCCTACAATGTGATAATCTGCTGATCTCTCTTGCCATATGGAAACCCTTCCAAGACCACAGAGTGCTCTAGCCTTTCTGGTTTGTATTTTTTCCAGAAAATATGATGAGTGTAACTGCCCTTCAGCTGATGGGTGTGGTTCTCTTGGGAAATTGCTCCTCTAACATACAAAATGTTGAAAAAGAAAGATTTTTTGCTATCAAATTAATCCATTTGCTCTCATTCTGAAGATAATAAGGCTACCTACCTGCATATTCTTGTCTTCGATACTTCAAGGCATAATTACAGTAGTAGCCTAACTATATCCATTATACACCAGCATTATTCTCTCTGAAGCTAAACTAAATTTTGTTGCCCCTTAGCATTTGCTCAAATGGGCATGTATGGTCCTAATGCATTCATAGATGCCTTTCACTTTCCTCCTCAGTCCTTTCAATCAGCTATAGAACCAATTTTATTCCAAGAGTTAAGTTATATAAGTAGCAATACAATCACTCACTGAGCTTTTAGGAATCATCTCCCCAGTTGTGTAAAATGTTCAGAAATACATAAGGAAGCTTTTAGCCAGTAGACGAGTGGAATACAGCTACCTATGCAAAACTATACCCCAGGAGGCTCATGGCTTAGACAGGTGTATGCTTCACTGAGTTAAAAACTGTCTGCATGGCTGAGCCCTGAGAGTTGTGGTGTCCTCCATGGCTCAGCTTTGGGATCAGTCTTGTTTAATATCTTCATCAGTCATGCAGAAGAGGGACTTGGGTGCATCCTCATTAAGTCTGAGGATACTAATCTGGGAGGAGTGCTGGTATGCCTGAGGGTAGAAAGGCTCCACAGCTGGACATGTACATGGATTGATGGACCAAGGTCAACGCTATGAAATTCAACAAGTCCAAGTGCTGGGTCCTGCACTTTGGGCACCACAGCCCCAGGCAATGCTACAGGCCTGGGGAAGAGTGGCTGTAAAGCTGCATGGCAGAGGACTTGGAGGTGCTGGTTAAAAGCCAGCTGAACATGAGTCAGCAGTGTGATCAAGTGGCCAAGAAGACAAAAATCATCCTGGATTGTATCAGAAATAGTGTGGTCAGCAGGGCTAGGGATATGATTGTTGCCTTGTACTTGGCCCTTGTGAGGCTGCACCTCAAGTACTGTGTTCAGTTTTGGGCCCCTCACAAGAAAGACATTGAGTTATTGGATGTCCAGAGAAGGGCAAGAAAGCTGGTGAAGGGTCCGAAGCACAAGTCTTACAGGAACTGGGATTGTTTAGTTTGGAGAAGCCTGAAGGAAGACCTTATTGCTCTCTAACTGCCTGAAAGGAGGTTTTAGCCAGGTGGGTGTTGGTTTCTTCTCCCAAGTAACAAGTGACAGGAGGAGGGGAAATGGCTTCAAGCTGTGCCAGAAAAGCTTCAGATTGGATATTAGAAAAAATTTCTTCACTGAAGTAGTGGTCAGGCATTGGAACAGGACACCTAGGAAAGTGGTGAAGATACCATCCCTGGAGGTGGTAAAAAACCGTAACACCTGAGGATATAGTTGATTTGTAATGGCGGTGTTGGGTGATGGTTGGACTTGATAATCTTAGAGGTGTTTTCCAACTTTTATCAGTCTATTATTCTATGTTTTCAGAATTATAGATATATAAAATTTAAGATTTATAGATTTCTGGAGTAGACTAAGGGGATATAAGTGATTTGTTTATCACAGGGAAAATTTTATTTTAATTCAAAATTAATAGCATAGGTTGTTGAAAGATTTAAGGGTTTCACCCCAGCTTTTAGTATTGTTCCATTTTCAAAGTAACTGCAAAAGCCTCCATAATTTTAGCTGGACAATAAGAGAAGACAAGCCCACTGCAAAGTGTGTTATCATTTCACTTTAAGACACATTCTTCATAATGTTAATTGTTAATCATAAGTGGCCTGTTTGATTATTGAAGTTTCAGCTGCTCAAAATCAACATTACATTAAATTCAAAATTTTACAGAGCTCTCAGCTATAAATCATAGCTTAAAATGAGACTTATATGTGAGTCTTGTAGCTCATTGTGCAACTGTATTTGTTTAGAGATCTGACAGTAATGAGCACATTTCCTGTCCCAGGAGGAAAGTGACTGCAACCCAAGCAGAGAAGAGAATGGAAACTCAGTCAAAGAGGGATGTACTAAGCAGACTCAGATACCAACAACCACAGTACATGTTAACAACAAGCAAAAACTACATATTCCTAAATAAACACATAGTCTTTTAAAATGTGTCAAGGACTTCAGTTTACTACTAGACTTACAATATGTTCATTTAACTTCTGCTTTAATAATTTTTCTCTTAATTTCTTAAATGTTTCTTCTTCATTGCTTTTCAGTCTTCTAGTTCCATCTCTGGACTAGCTCCTACAGAAATCTTTAAGGTGTCTGCTGACATGGCTTAAGGTCAGCTGTTAGAGCAGAGGACCCTTTCAAGTCCTCTCCTTACTTGAAGAGCAAACAAGACAGACCAGTCTCTGATCCTGTCCCCCTGGGCACAGCAGAAGTTTTTTCTTCATTTCTCCTTCAATTTTCTTTCAATAATTACTGGAGAAAGGTTAATTAAAACCCAGCATGTTGTACATAGAATTAAGTAGTACTAACAATGTCCTAGAATATCTATTACAGAAACACTGGAAAATTGCCAGGGTATTGAATGGAGCAAATTTTGTCCTGTGACCTAAAGCAGAACATAAAGTATTGTAAAAGCAACAATGTAGCACAGCATCACACAGTCTGATTTTACACTTTTCAATGCCATGATGCTGTTAGCACAGTTTAAAATTAATTAACTGTACAAGGCAAGTAGATGAAGAATAACAAGAAATGAATCTTCATAGCTTGTCTTTGCACACAAAGGTATTCTGGAACAGGATATACACTGGAACAGGCTGCCCAAGGAGGCTGTGATTCTGGAGACATTCAAAGCCCTCCTGGACTGTGGGCTTTGTGACACACACCTGGACTGTGTGATCTGCTGTAGGTGACCCTGCTTTGGCAGGGGGGTTGGACTAGATGATCTTTCAAGGTCCCTTCCCAACCTCTAACTTTCTGTGATTCTATGATTCCATAATTCTAGTGGTAAATGATAGAATAGATAGAACAGATATGTTCACAGAATGGACAGATAGAATAAAACCTAAGATGATGGCCTGCCTGTTGTAATCTATCACATTTTATAATACAAAGTGACGGTAAGCATTTTAATCCGTATTTAAAAGTAGATATGATTCTACAAATATTTAAAACTCTCGGCATTTTGTGTATTTATATTTATGCATTGGCTAGAGCAAAATGTTCCAGAGACTTCGGAGGGACAGTTTCCTAACTGTGGACTATACAAGATTGAAATGGTTTTCAGAATTTCCACAGTTTACCAAATACCAGCCAAAGAGGACAATCTTTACAGAGAAAGTAACCCACTGGCTTCTGAGTTCTTTTGAAAGTTAATCACACATTCTCCTTGGACCTTAATTAAAATACTTTTTTAGCTGATCTGGTTGTTTTTTGTGACATTGCAATGAAGCTTCCTAAAGTTTGGAAACAAGAGACAGTGGCCTGATTTTTTATTAATAAATCCATGTGATATCACTTAGTGATCAGTTTCCAAAACTGATTTGCAAATGAGCTCTGTGTAGTGAAATTTTCATGTTGAAGATGGAATCCATCCAATCTAGTTGCACTTGGAGGGCATCTACATCTGAGGCCATGACCCTTGGTTTCTTCTAAAGTCATTACAGGAAAGTTTAGATCTGTAGGACACGAATCATCTGACCTTTTTCTGACCTTTTTCTTTAATGATTATACTTCCTTTATTTCCTATATGTCCTTACTTTTGGAGTGATTGCTACTGCAGCAGGGCTTTGGTGAGTCTTTATATGACACCTTAAGAATTCACTGTTCCCAGTAAAGTTACAAAACCCAGAGGTACACTTTTTTGTTTTCCTTATCACAATTTAGAGTCTGTCACTTAAATCAACACATGCTAGCATACCGTCTACCATGCAGGTACAAATTTCCTTCTATTCTAGGTAAGTACACTCTGATGGGTGAACAGCTGGGAGGTGATAAAACATGAAATTTCCACAATTCAAAACCAGCAGTGCAGTTAGCAGTACAGCAATGTCTGCTCTTAGAAGCAATGGAATTTTATTTATTATTCTTATATACAAAATAAAGCCTTGCACATTCTCTGCTTTCAGCACTTGATATTTGGCTCACATGAGAGGTGGACACAGGAGAGATGCTCAGTGATGGCCTTGTAGAGAGGAGGAGTGTGAAGAAACAGAAAGAAAGATCTCTTCCCCAAATTTTCAGGGTGTACCTACTGAACTGCTCTTAACTAAGTTTCCCTTTGTTTCTCTTTTCATAGAACTGACTTAATCTGTCTCACTTTGAAGTTATCTGATGGAAAACCTTGAAAGTGTAGGTTCCTTCCTTGTTCAGTGGAGGAAGAGTGTCCATCCAGAGGCAGTTCAGATCACAGGAATAATTCACCCTCTCTGAGGTACAATGTAGAGCAATGAGGGTCTTTTAGATGCCTTACTTAAGTGCCTAAAATTAGACATGTACAGTTTCAGGCTTTAGGTATGGAGAACTGGAATGTGTTTTTGTTGAGTAACTACAAGGCATTAGCAGCTCTCACAATAATTGTTAAAGATTCTTTTCTTGATTTCTATTTGAAACCCAGATATATCAGTAGTATTTTGATGGGCTTCTGACTATGTTGAATGCTTTGTTGAAAACTTACTCATTATGTACTCTAATGTGATAGATAAAGTATGTACTGTTGCCTTGCAAATTATCATGAGTGATTTAGAATAAAGGTCCAAATATTTAGAATGTAATAATAAATTTAGGCTCTGGATTCAAATTTGTTTAGTATATGTGGTCTTTAAATTAGTGATATGGCCGTTATGTATTTTCAAATAAAGTTTTGCAAGACTTCTCATTTAGTACTGCACTATTCCTGATTAAGAAGTTGTACTCTACAACATAAATGGGGTGAATACCAACTGAATTAAAAATTGGCTGGTGTTGCTCAAAAAGTAGCTGTCATTGGGAAATGACCAGTGAATATGTGTAGGTTTTTCTAGGAACTGGAAACCTGCAGCTGTTCTACATTTACATCAGCAGTGTATGGATGGCATAAGAACTTGGGTGGTGGTCTGTTTAAAGAAAAAATGCTTTAATGTGGTAAAATATGAAGTTGAAAATCTGGGAGAGGGAATATGTACATCTTCACAGAGTGCAGAAATGTATTTTGAACTGCCATAACTCTGGAAGGATGAGAAGTTATATATGTTTCACCTGTAATGTGGTGGTTAAGCAGCCCTGCTTGCCTGTCCTCCATGTTCAGAGGATATGCTGGCAGAAGCTGCAGGTTTCTGTTTGCTTAGATTTTCTTGGTATGAATACTGAACATAATGGGGGTAGAGAGTGTGATGAAGGGCACTTGAAGAACAGTGCAATCATTAAGCACAGTCAAAAGGGGTTCATGCATGGAAAGTCTTGGCCAACTACTTAGATATTAGTTGAAGGCACATCTAGAGCTAAATTTTGAAAAGGATACAAGGAGTAATAAGGGCTTCTTCATGTATGCCAGCCAGTAAAGAAAGGTCAAAGAAAACCTGCTACCCCTATGATCAAGACTGGCAAACTGGTAACACAGGACAAGGAGAAGGCTGAGGAACTCAACAACTGTTTTGCCTCAGCCTTCACTGGGAAGCTGTCTTCCCACAACCCCTTGAGTGGATGGGACCCAGGTTGGGGACTGAGGGACCAAAGTCTCTTCCACTCAAAGAAAAGATCGGGTTCATGACCATCTGAGGAGACTGAACATATAGATATCTACAGGACCTGATGAGGTGCATCACAGGGTCCCGAAGGAACTGACTGATGTAGTTGCCAAGCCACTCTCCATCACATTGAAAAGTCCTGGCAGTCAGGTGGAGTCCCTGGAGACTGGAAAAAGGGACACATTGCAGCCTTTTAAAAAGGGTAGAGAGGAGGACCTTGGGAACTGCTGACCTGTCAGGGTCCCCTCTTGCCTGGAGAACTTGTGGAACAGATCCTCCTAGAAGCTATGCTAAGGCACATGGAGGATAGAGAGATGTTTTGAGACATCCAGCTTCACCAAGGGAAAGTCCTGAATGACCAGCCTAGTGGCCTTCTTAGTGGACATGGGAAGAGTTCGGGATGTCATCTCTCTGGACTTCTGCAAGGTTTTGGCAAGGTTCCCCCAGTCTCTCTAAATTGGAGAGATACGGATTTGATGGAAGGACTGTTAGATGAGTATGGAATTTGCTGAATGGTCACATCCAGATGGAAGTGGACGATGGAGCAATGTCCAGATGGAGATCAGCAATGAGTGGTGTCCCTCCAGTATCCATAATGGGTTGGACTTGGTGATCTCTGAGGTCCCTTCCAACCTGGCTAATTCTATGATTCTATGATTCTATGATAATGGGACCAGCATTGTTTAATATCTTCCTCAGTGACACAGACAGTGGGATTCGGTTTATCCTCAACAAGCTTGCAGTGATGCAGTTGACACCATCCAGAGGGAGCTGAACAAACTGGTGGATTCATATGAACCTTATGAGATTCAACAAGGCCAGGTTTAAGGTCTGCATGGAGGCAACCCCTGGTATTGATGCAGAAAAAGGAATAAAGGGATCGAGAGCAGCCCTGAGGAGAAGGACTTGCAAGTACTGGTGGATTGCAAGCTGGACATGAGCCAACTACATACATTTGCAGCCCAGAGGGCCAATTGCATCCTGGGATGCATCAAAAAGAAGTGTGGCCAGAGAGGTGATGCTGTCACTCTACTCTGCTCTTGCAAGACCCTGTGCCAGTGCTGGAGTCCTCACCACAGGAAAGACATGGACCTGTTGGAGCAGGTCCAGAGGAGTGCCACAAAAATGAACAGTGGGATGGAGCACCTCTGCTATGAGAACAGACTGGGAGAGTTGGGAAGAGACTTTTTAGTAGGGCCTGTTGCAATAGGAGCAAAGGAAATCACTTTAAAGTAAAAGAGGGGAGATTCAGACTGGATATAGGAAATCACAAATGGTGTTCTTCAGAGCTAAGTTTTAGGGCTTGATCTGTTCCCTATTTTTGTCAATGATCTTGATGCAGGAGCTGAATGCACCATTAGCAGCTTTGCTCATGATCCAAAGTCAGAGATGCTGTTGGCTCTTTTGAAGGACAGGAGACCTTGCAGAGGAATCCAGACAGGTTGTATCACTGAGCAAACATTAATGGCATGACATTTAACAAATTGAAATGCTGGATTCTGCACCTGGGGCAGAGTAACTCTGGCACAAGCATAAATTAGCAGAGGAGTGGCTGGAGAGCAGCTCTGCAGAAAGGGATCAGGGTGCTGGGTGGCTGCAGGCTCAGGAGGAGCAGTATGATCAGGGGTCTGGAGCACTTGCCTGTAATGAGTGGCTGAGGAAGGTGTGCTTGTCCACCCTGGAGAAACAGCTTAAAGGGGATCTTTTTGCAGCCTTATAAAACCTTAAAGGAGCTTATTAAGAAGATGGAGCCAAACTCTTCACTTAGGTGCACAGCAAGAGAACAAGAGAGAGTGATCATAAATTTAAATGCATTTCAGTTTATGAAATGCATTTTCACCCTGCTTTGAGAAAGAGGCTGGGCTAGCTTATTACCTGAGGTCTCTTCTAATCTGAATCATTCTGCTATTCCATTATTTGGATACATAATTTCTGATGTGGAAAAAAACCAGAAATTGTAAAATCCAAGTTAATTTTTAAAAATCAAACTTTTAAAAGTAACTTATATTGACACATATATATACAGTTCCATTAGTTAAATGCAA
The DNA here is from genome assembly GCA_023637945.1 of Phaethornis superciliosus. Classification (NCBI taxonomy): domain Eukaryota; kingdom Metazoa; phylum Chordata; class Aves; order Apodiformes; family Trochilidae; genus Phaethornis; species Phaethornis superciliosus. Next base: position 60,038,514 of record JAJQWJ010000004.1, read on the forward strand.
AATATGTACTACAAATGGATTCAGTAGTACTTACATAGCTCTCACAGATCCAGACACAGGAAGCACTGCACATTCACACAGGCACACATCTGTGGAAAACGTGTCTTTTTAATAAAGTGCATTTCCCCTAATCTTTCATAGTACTGCTTGTAATAATACATTTTATTTTTATGTCTTTTATTTTTGGACTTCAAAGTACTTTGAGGAAAATATAACAAATATAGAGTTAATCCTGAAGTCGCTGGTGTCTCTTAGTCTTTAATGAGTTTGATTTGGCAGCTCTAGACATAAAAAAATCAATATGTATGTCCTGAAAAAGCAACATGCCTTGGAAGTCAGTTCCTTTTCCTAAGCTATTGGTTAGCAGGACACCACATGGCCCCAAACTGTTAAAAATACTCTTGTTTTGCACTGCATGTTTATTCTGGAATACTGCAGTGGAAATTTAAGTAGCAAATGACTGACAAACACATCGCTCTTTAGTTTCAACAATCTTCACCAAGCTTTGTACCTCCTCCTAATCCCTTGCCAAGAAGCTGTGCTAGGTGACCGAGCAGGAGTCAGAGCATTTTACTTCTTCTGTGAGATTTTGCCCAAGTCAGGAGCTACATACATCTCACTCACCAGCACTGAGGCTGCCACAAACATCCAGCCAGTGGCTCTCCTCACCTGCACAAGCAGTAACTGGAGCTGGCAGCAGCATGCACTCTTTGACCATCTTCATGTCTCCTTCCCATTCAAAGTCCAAGTGTTTTGCAAACCTAGCTGTAGCTGTTCATGTCCTTGGGGCACCTGAAAGGAGAACATGCTCTGAGTACTCATTTCCTAACAGGCTCACACTCCATCAACTTGCTCAGCTCCTCTCTGTTCAGCTGTTTTATCACACAAATGAATAGACAGGCAGTATAGAAATTCTGGCACACAGAACCCTCACAAACATAGCATGGGAAGTGGCCTGAGAAAAGAATTGTGGGAAGGGTTTAAAAGTCAATAAAATGTGCCATTGTACTAGGCCACACTGAGCGGAGTTTGTCTGTGTTATGGGAAATTAGTAAATGACAATGAGTAAAGTACTAAAAAAACAGCTTTTAAAGTATTTATTCCTTGAAACTAGACATCAGCTGTTACCTAAATCTTGTATCCATTCTTTTGTTGTTTAGATATGGAGAACAGAAATGTTGCAGCTGTGAGGTGCCATTACAGACTGTATTTCCTCATGAAATTGGGGGGCAAAGTAACAGATACTATAATTTGAATGACATTCCCTCCTGAATTTTTATCAGGTGGAGAGTGGTCAGAACACAGGATAGGTGCCTTTTGAGTGACTAGTATATCTGAAAATTAAAATTAAGGTATTGTGGTTGCTTTATTAATGTTAAATAAGAAATTATCAGGCAAATAAGAGCCATGTGAGTGCATCATGCTGACATTCAAAAGCTCTGTGCTATCCTTTTTTATTATGTTTAATGAAAGGAATAAATCTGCAGGGGAGCATGGCAGCCCTGCCAGTGACAGCAGGGCACATACAGGCATTTTCTTGACTTTAACTGAACATTAATTGCAAACATTTGACTTGGTTTTTTATAATTGAGCATTCACATAACTCTTAGACTCATAACATCTTAGGTCTAGAGTTCATAGTTACTTTGTCAATAAAAGAATAGTGCATCATTTCGAATCTTGAACAAATACAGAATTCATCTTATGTTCTAGTTAATAGTGTAGCACAGCTAACTTCTCTGCTATGTACCTATATCTCTCTTAATCCAAAATCATGGTGTGATAAAAAGCTACTTACAGAGAAGCTAACTGTTGGTTAATTCATATTTTCATATCTCAAGATGTCAAATGCAGGATACATGTGCTTTATGACTGCCAAACAACCTATTTTGCCTTTGTTTACTTTTAGCTCACTTAGTTGTCACGTTGTAGTGAAGATTTTATTATTTGAAACAGTTCTGCAAGGAAATTGAATGTGATATTAACACAAGGATATGACAATGGCAATGCAGGTTGGACATTACTATCCTGTCTTCAGCAGTGGCCAGCAATGGATGTTGAAGCTCAGAACAGGATGAGCTGATGTAATGCTATCCCAGTCTTTCCTTCTCCAGCAATTGCATTTAGGGACATGTAATGATCCCAAAGGATTCTGTAATATCAGTCACAGGGAGGCATAGGGATTAATTTCAATAGGGATTAATTTCAAACACCTGTTGTTTGTCAGCCGGTGCTGCTGGTTTCTCTGATAACTACCTGTTGCTGTCAGAGCTGGTACCTTCTGAGGGCTGATCCCAGTGTGCTCAACAATCATGTGGCTGAGGCAGCCATTCTTCATCTTTTATTTTGAAGGTGTCCCTAGATAATAATAATTGCATGCAGAAAGCAGGTTACGTACTCTGTGTTCTTTGTGACCATCCAAACCCACTGATTTTGGAGGAACTCCTGTCACTGGTACCAGAAAGTTGGCAAGTTCCATGTTAGTCCCACAGACAATGCCAGGGAAGGTGTGGCATTCACAGCACCAAGCAGAACAGGACAGCAGGGCAGGCTGTGTGTGCTTTGCTCTGTTTCCTTTCTGTATGCCTACCATACCACTTAGCAGGAAAAAGGACTCTGGACCTTAGCTGACAAAAATGAGACCTGTAGATATAAAGCATTCTTCTATTACAGTAATATGGCATGTTCAGAATCAGAATGAAACGTGGAGACAGATAATTGCTGCATTTTCAAGCAAGATGTAGCTGTTCAAAAGGCATGGCCAAATCAATCATTACTGAGTAAACATGAAAAGCTACAGTGTGAGGAAGAATTGACTACATCTCTTCACATTGTGGAAAGCACCAAAGGGTAATTCACATCAAACCAACAGAAACATGAAAAAAAATGACATGGAACTGCTCCAAGCATGTTTTTGGAAGGACTGGAGTATTTCTCATCATATTTGCTCTTAGGATTTTATGTTTGTATGTTTGTAATTTTTGTGATTCTAAGGAAACTTAAATATTAAACTTAAATATTAATTGGTTGTGTGTTTTTTAATAACTACTACGTAAGTTGTGTTACTTTACATTTTGAAACATTCTGAGCTTTTGGGGACCCCTATCTGCAGATATATGAGCAAAGAATGAAAGGTAACACCATGTAAATATTCCCCTTTATGCAGTTTTACAACATTTTGAACTCAACTAAATCCAGACACTGCATTTTAATATTTGCAATTGTTTTGAACAACTGTGGGCAAAAGTTAGGCTAAGATGTAGCAGTGAATAATTTATAATTTAAGTTGGTAAAATAGAAATCACAAAAATACCTGTGAAGTCAACCATTAAATTGTTTAGATTTTTCAGATCTAAATGCAAAAGAATAATGTGATCAAATGTAGACCACCTATGGAGAAAACACTGAACTAGGAATGGGCCCATCTATACAGCTGAGACCATGAGCTGTCTCTGTATCCAAGTTTTCTGAATGTTCTGGGATACTTTAGATTGGGACTTTAGATTGCATATCAAGTTCATGATTTCTGGAACAACGACATTTCATTTCCTGTATCTCTAAACCCAGACTTTCATTTTACTTGGCAACACTTGGTGCCTGAACACACTTATTTGCAGTATTTAAAATGGGTTTTAAAAAGAATAAGTTACAGTGGGAAAGGTTGATTACACATTGATCATGTCAGAACTCAAAGTGATGGCCAACAGGATGTTCAGAACCACCAGATCAGTCTCAGTACGTGTTGATACTCTTGCAAGTTGTTGCTAGCCTCTCTGATCTTTATGGATTTTTTAACATAAAAAGGTAGCAGTTTTCTCATTCTATGAGTAAAAACAATTTTTTACTCTAGTTTTATAAAACACAATATTTTTTAATGTCAGATTATAATGTCCTAATTCGCAGATGTACTAAGCAACTGGAACTCAAGCCAAATTAAGATGCTTGCTCAAAAAGAGTAAGAACCTTAAAATTACTGCACTCAAAATAAATTAGTTTACCATTGTTTAGAACTGACCTTCCAAAACTGGCCCACAGGATTAAGATTTTAAACTTAGCCAAGTTATCAATGCAATTTATAAATCCTTCCTAAGCTGTATTAGACACACCAATCTGGAGCAGAAAGTGTTCAGCATCTTCCAGTATGCAAATACTCTGTTGATTTATGTCTTTCTTCACCATTTTAATCAGATTGTTCACTGAAAGATAAAGGCAATCCTTATGGCAGGATGCACAATTAAAAACTCTGAATGTAAAAAAAATCCATAGATCACTACTCATGAATACACATAAGAAAATATATCACCATTTTATTGGTATTCAGTTTCTTAGAATTTATTTATTTGGTAGAAATCAATATGTAGTATATTTTAAAAAGCAGTTATGTCAAGCATTTAGACATTTTCAAGTGCCCACAACTTGATTCTTAGGATCAGACCAAGTATTAACATGCCTCAAATGCTACCTAAGAGATGAGGAGAAAAAGTAGAAAGAAATCATAGTTTTATTGAGCAGAAATTAAAACCAGATTTCATAATAAGGCCTGTAGTGTAGATGAATTGGGAAGCTGCCAAAAATCCAGCAGCATTTGCAAATTAGTTATTTATGTCAGTCAGCTGAGAGAAGACATTGAAGAAGTTGAGAAAATCTTGTACCCTACTATTATGTGACTAGTTACTAAAATGTCAAATACTTTGACTAATGACATTATACTAATGACAAATTACTGTCTTGAAGTAAATATATGCTATAGGATTCTAAACTAACACTTTGATAACCACAAAAAATTGAACTTGGCATTACCTCAAACAGTGTGATAACAGCTCCGTTCTATCTGTAAAATAACAGGAAAGAAGCTGGAAACAAGTGGAAGAGAATGAAAAATAGTTCTGGAGAAATCAGGTGTAGCTCTGTGTTATTGCCTTTTCTGCATTGTTGACCATGGGATGTTTCATTTTGAGGAAGAGTATTCTGGAGTATGAGGCTTGAGATCTGCAACTGAAGCAGGAGTAATTCTCAGAGAAATAATGATAGAAAGCTTTGGAACAGCTTATCCTAGAAGATGAACAGAATATGTAGTAAAAGTGTAAAACAGTAAAACATTGCTCAGAAGCTAGAACAGGACTTTTGCATATAGCTGTAACAAGGCAATATTCAACTTAAACTGAAAGCTTGAAAAATTAAAAACGGTAAATAGTTTTTCATGCAATACTAGTTTTGGGCCCTTGACTACAAGTAGGACATTGAGGTGCTGGAGTGTGTCCAGAGAGGGACATCATCATCATGTCTTGGCTTAGCAAACGAAGATTTCAGAAGGTCTCTCTCTCCCCACCCTTGCCACAAGTGCTCTGAGGGCTGATAAGGGCAATGGGGGACAGGCAGTGTGGCTGCAAAAGGCACAGCAGAAAGTGTCCTGTGAGGGGACAGGCACGGCACGGTGCTTTCTGTGCTGTCTTTTCTCCTCCAGACTGATTCTACGTGTGTTCCCAAAGGAGGCAGCAGTGTTATGGATGGTGTCTCCATGTCTCCTGACTGGAGGCCAGAGGGGACCACTGCTGGCAGTCAGTATGGCCACAGCTGAGGGATTGTTTCAGGGAGTTCCTGTATCTCCTCTCTGGGGCTCCTCTGTTGCGGCAGCCGGTGGCAAGTTCACCACAGAGCACAATCTTAGGGAGGTGGTGATTCTCCATCCTGGAGATGTGCCCTGCCCAGCACAGCTGTGTCCTCAGTATCATTGTCTCAGTACTGGTGACCCCTGCCTGTTCAATGACAGTGACATTGGTCTCACAGTCAGTCCAGTGGATGTTTAGGGTTGTACAGAGGCAGCACTGATGGAAGCGTTCAAGGAGTTGCAGGCGGTAGCAGTAGATGAGCCATGATTCAGGCCCATGTAAAAGAGTAGACAGTAAAGTGGCTCTGTAGACATTGATCTTTGTACTTTTCTTCAGGTGTTTATTGCTCCAGACTTTTTTATGAAGTCTTCTGAATGCACTGTATTCCTTAGCTAATCTGTTGTCTATCTCTTTGTTGATCTTGGCATCTGAGGAAATAATGCATCCCAGATAGCTGAACTGCTGGACTGTCTAAAGCTCTGATTTGCCTTTGGTGACGTGGGGATGATGGAAGTCTTCCTGTAGTGCAGGCTGGAAGGGAACTTCTTTCTTCTTCAAGCTGACTTTCAGCCCCAAAAGATCTGCAGCCTCTGCAAAACAGGATGTTATGCACTGCAGAGCTGCTTCTGTGTGAGCAATGAGGGTGGCATCATCATCAAAAACCAACTTTGGGACCTGGTGATTTAGGGTCTTGGTGTGGGCCTTCAATGGCCTTAGGTTGAATAGGCTCCCATCAGTACCATATCAGATGTAAATGCCATTTTCTTCCTCGAGGTCTGCCATGGCCCTTTGGAGCATCGTGCTGAAGAAGATTGTGAATAGAGTGGGTGTGAGAACACAGCCTTGTTTCACACCATTGATTATTGGGAAGGATTCAGAGAGTGCATCACAATATCTGACTTGGCCCTGCTGGTTCTCATCTAGCAGGATTATTTTGAGGAACTTGGGGGGACATCCTAATCATTCCAAGATTTGCCACAGGCCCTTTCTACTCAGTGTCAAAAGCTTTAGTGAGGTCAATGAATGTCACATAAAGACCTTTGTTCTGTTCCCTACACTTCTCTTGCAGTTGTCTGAGAACAAATACCATGTCTGTGGTACTCCTATTGGCTCTGAAACCACATTGGCTGTGGTAGAAGAAGTAGGTAGAAGGCTAGGTAGAAGGCAGAACTTCCTCTGCTGTAGCAGATGCTAATCTGTTCAAAAGTATTCTTGCAAGGATTTCTCCAGCAATGGTGACCAGAATCATATCTTGGTAGTTGGAGTAGTTTGACTTTCCTCATTTCTTCTTGTACAAGGTGATGATGACTGCATCACGGAGTGCTTGGCCTCCATGCTTCCATACTCCAGACAGGATTCCATCAACCCCAGCTGCCTTGCCAGTTTTCAGTTGCTGTATGGTCTTAAGAGTCCCTCTCAAAGTAAGGGCTATGTCCAATTTGGTTTTCACCAGTTGTTGTGTAATGTGCTGAAGTGCTGAGCCTTGGACTACATGGCTGGCACGGATGGGAGCCTGAAAATATTCAGACCACCAGGTCAGGATGGAGGTTTTATCTGTCAGAAGCATTTAGCCATCTGCACTGGGTAGGGGGTTTTGGACGTGGTGTGTGGGTCCATACACTGCTTTCAGCACTTCATAGAACCCTCCCTCTGTGGTTACTCGTAACTGTGCATAGTTCAGTCTTTTCTGATAGGTTGATCCACCACTTGTTCTGGATGTCTTGAAGTTTCTGTTGGACCTTACTCCATGCGAGACAAAAGGCTGATTTTCTCACATGGTAGAGAGCAAGGTGTGCTTGGTGAGTGGTTCTCTTCTTTTTCAACAATTCTTGGATCTCTTCGTTGTTTTCATCAAATCAATCTTTATTTTTCTTGGATTCTTCAGAGGCATTCTTCAGAGGACTGCAGATGCTATTTTTAATGTGTTGCCAAAGCATTTCAGGAGAGGGATCTATGGGATGACCTAAAAGTCTAGATTGAAGATTTACCTGGAAGATGTTTCTCACTGTATCTTTTTGAAGATCATCAACTTTGAGTCCTCCTCTTTAGGATGCTACCCCTCTGAGGTTTGGGCTTAAAGTAGAGGGTAAGGTTGCCCCTCACAAGGCAGTGGTCTGTGTGACATTCTGCCCTGGGCATTGCTCAGGTATGTCGGACATCACCAACATTTCTCTGGCACACTGAGACATTGTCAATGAGGTGCCTGTGCTTGGATCGAGAACGCATCCAGGTTGTCTTCAGGCTGTCTTTCTGTTGGCATATAATGTTGGTGATGGTGAGCTGCTGCTCAGCACAAAACCCTAGCAGGAAACGTCCATTGTCATTACAGTTTCCAACACCGTGCTTGCCTAGTACTCCTTTCCAGGCTTCATAGCTCTTTCCTACTCTGGCGCTGAAGTCACCAAGCATTATGGCCTTATCACCTACAGGAACCTTTTGCGTGAGGCAGCACAGGTCAGTGTAGAATTTGACTTTTTCTGCATGGTCAGCTTGGAGGGTTGGGCCATAAATACTGAAGAGAAGAACATGTTGCTTGTTGTGTAGTGGGAGTCATAAGGAAATAATGTGATCAGAATGACCCATCAGCAAATTTTGAGTTTGGAGGTGATGGAGTTTTTAATCATGAAGCCAACTCTTTTGGTTTTGGGTTTGCCTGACCAATAGAATGTGTAGCTGGAGCCATGTTCTTTAAGACTGCCTTCCTCATGAAGACAAACTTCACTGAGAGCAGCAACGTTGATGTTAAGTCGTGACAGTTCACGAGCAATTAGAGCAGAACGACACTCAGGACACCCACTGTCCAGTGTATCAAACATGGTTCTGATCTTTCAACATGCGAGCGTCAATCTGAACACACCTTTAGAGGCAGGTGTATGCCTTTGTCTCTTCGTCTTTGTTTGACCACATCAGAAGATGCCTGTTGACCCTGTGTCAAGAGACCAATGTACTGAGCCGTCTGCATGCAGGGTTGGGTCTGTGGCTTCCAGTGCACCTTTCCCCCAATGTTTTGACCCCTGCCTGTCACTACAGGGGCTGAACAGGTGTGGGTACACCCTTCAGGGCTGTACAGATGTGGGTACACCTTTCAGACCTGCACTGGCTTTTTTAGGTGAGATGCAGAGTGCGTGGAACTGGCCCCACCCTTTACTCCTACGGCTCATCTGCCAGGGCCCAGCAACCTTGGACGGTGACAGCGAAGTCCTCAGAATGGAGGTTTAGTTGGAGTGTCCTTCTCTTAGATGGATGGCTGAACAAGCTCCATCTACCTAGGTTTGGAGTTAGAGTTGTCCTTATCCTAGGATGGTTACCTGATGACTGCTGAGCCCATCCTGCCTACGGACACACTTTGACCCTTCAGTTGTGACCTCTCTGGCATGGGAGACCCTACTGGAGGCACAGCTCACAACCTCACAATGACACGCAAGCTCCTCCCCATGACAAGGGGTGCCCGTGGAGGGGAGAGAGGGACAACGAAGCTGCTGAAGGATTTGGAGCACAAGTCTTATGAGGAACAGCTGATGGAAGCGGGGTTGTTGAGCCTTGAGAAAAGGAGGCTGACGGACAGTTCATCACTCTCTGCAACAACTTGAAAGGAGATTGTAGCCAGGTGAGTGTTGGTCTCTTCTCCCAAGTCACAAGTGATAGAACAGGAGGAAATGGCCTCCAGTTGTGCCAGGGGAGGTTTAGATTGAATATTAGGAAAAATCTCTTCACTGAGGGTTGTCAGACACTGGAAGAAGATGCCCAGGGAGTTAGTTGAGTCAATATCCCTGGGGGTATTTAAAAGACGTGATGTACTGCTTTGGTCCAAGGTTTGGTAGTGGACTTGTCACTAAGGGATTAATGGCTGGACTTGATGATCTTGAAGGTCTTTTCCAACATAAATATTTCAGGATTCATACCAACCCACACCGGGGTTCTAATGAGGTAAAATTACTCAACATCTGCCTCCTCTGTGACTCTTTGCATCTTTTTCTGTGAAGCATCTGACACTGGCTGTGCGTTTGAGCTAAGTAAGCCCAGATACAGTGCTGATAAACTCACAAATTCCTGCCTCTTTGACCTGAAGGAGTAGGATCAGAGGCAGTTTAACAGCAGGCCTGCAACGTAGTAACACGAAACTGTTCCAACTCGAACGGAAGAACTTGGACTGTTATTATTATTTAGGTGATAGACAAAGACTAGGCTTTATAAATTTGTATGGTGCACCTGGAAGGAGCAGACTGTAAAATATTTTTTTTTTTTTTTTATGACATTGCATTTGGTTCACTTCAGCATGGGAATAACCATGGTGCTTGGCTGCTTTGCTCAATGTTTCATCTTTTGTTCTTTTTGAGAACAAAGGGTGCAAGAAATCAATAGCGAGCGCGGTATCAAAGCAGCGAGCTGTTAAGAGACATCGAGAACTCTGTCAGAGGGGGAATTACACGAGGGGAAAAATCATGAGGAAGCCGCCGATTAGGGCAGCAGCATCGGCGTTTTTAAGGGGCTTGGCTGTACCGGGTGCCTTTTTACAACACTGTGTCGCGACCGACCGAACAGAGGCTCAGGCCCCGGTGCTGCAGCCCGGCCCGCCAGGGGGAACCGGGAGCCTCCCAGAGAGGCCCCCGCAGGCCCCGGCCCCGCGCCCTTAGTTCCCCGCACCCCGACTGCCTCAGCCCCACGCCGCGAAAATCCGTCAATAGCCAGATGCCGGCCTTCCTATCGCCCTTTCCCGGCGTGGAAGCGGTGGCGGATCACGGGCGCCCAGCCCTCACAACCCTGCAGATTCCGTCCCCTCGGTGCCGCCCGGGGAGTTGGTGGCATCAGAAGCGGCGTCCGGCAGCCGGAGCGGCGGCACAGCATCTGCTGCAGCCCTGGGGCGGGGGGTCCCAGCGACAGGAACCGAAACAGCCCTGGCAGTGCTTCCCCTTGGCCGCCACGGCTGCCTCCCCGGGATCCCAGCGCTGCCCCGCTGCCTCAGCTGCCGGTGGCCACCATTAACCCGGCTCCTCATGCCCCGCTGCGCCGAGGGGGTCGCGGGCGGCGCCGGCTCTCCCCGCCCGGCACAGGCCCCTGCGCCCAGCGGTGACCGAGCACACCCTTCCCCGCCTTCTCCCTGCCCACAGCCAGACCGGACGCTTCCCCGCCCGCCCTCCTATGTTAATACGCTGGCTTTACATATCCCCTCCCCAAGCCGGCTCCAGCTAAGGGCTCGGCCGGAGCTGTCATCCCACACCGGCGCACCCGCACTCCCGCACAGGCCGCCGCATCGGCCGCCGCTCGGCCCGGTGAAGCGCTGCCGGAGGGAGGCAACCCGAGCGCCCCGGCCCGTCGGGCATTACGGGGCGGTGGGGGCAGCCAGGGCTGCGGGGCCTCGCCGGACCGACTGCTCCTCTGCGTAGGGGGAGGTGGCCTTGGGAGCCGCTGATGAGCTTCAATCCGAAGTTCTAGACCTAATTACGGCTTATCTATATTAAATATACGTATATAGAACCACACTTTTATATAGATATATATAAAGATACTTCTGAGGACCTCATAATGAGGAACCAGACAATTCCTGCGTGCAAAGAGAATGTTTTATATACAGGTATTCAGCGCTCCCGTGCAGGCTACGACTTTCCTGTCAGACCCAGGCATGGCGAGGTGGCTGAGCCAGGCCTCCCCAAAAGAAGAGACTGGGCCGGTGACTGCTGGGCTCTGCACCAAGCTGCTGGGCTGCAAGAACAGGGTGTCCGCAGGCCCTGCCCCTCTGCCTCTAGCAGCACCCTAAGTCCCACGGAGGAGAGATGTACAGGTAGGTTTTGGGGTTTTTTTTTTGGCTAGTATCTTTTGCCCGTCTCCTGTGTGCTTCTACTCCACAGAGGTTTCTGGGGAATGGGGTAAATGCAAAGAATGTGCTCAGCTGTGTTGTGGTTGATTCAAAACAAGAGCTTGGTCTGCTGTAATTACATTAATGCAAGTTTTTAGTGGTAATCTGCCAGCTATTTGTTATTCATATTTTAGTTGAAGGCGCTACCAGATCATGTAGATTTTGGGATTTACTTGTAGATCACCCCAAAGTGGTGTCAGTGTGTTTGTAGAAGTGCTGACTCCCCTGTCACTTAAACCTTCTGCAGCTTTCCGAAATGCTGGGCCTGGGAGCAGGTGGGAACAGCTCTTGCTTTCCTGCCTGTTCCTGCCTTGCCCAGTGCACCTGGGCACCAAAGGAAAAACTGCTCTGGTCTAGCTCCTCAGAGAGATGCCTGGCTACAGAGGCAGAGAGCAAAACTGATTATCTAGATAGTGAGGAGGACCAAGGACTGAGAGTGATTTATGTGAAATACTAACATTTTCCAAGAGGATGTGCAAAGAAACAAGTACTAATATTAAGGAGATTTTGCAGGTGATATTAACTACCATCTTTTACCATGCAGGCTGATGCGTGAACCCAAACCAGCAAAAGTACACATGCACTTTTGAGCTCTAAAACTAGTGCTATGACTGATACAGTTTAGATTGCTTGGGCTAATTCAATGAGCCTTTCAGTTTATGCTTATTGTTGAGCACACATAGTCCAATTTACTGACATGCCTAAAGTTTGAGGATGGGTGAATATTGATGTATCGTGGCTGTATTACCTGTATGGTTTAATTTCTGCACAACCTCCCCCAAGTGTTATTTCCTTGCTACTTTTCAGGGATTTATGAAATTTAATATTAGTACAATGCCCTGAAAACGGTAAAGCTTTATATGCCTATGAATTTTATTGCCATTGCATAGAGTGTTTTATAGGTTTTTATGGTAGATAAAAAATGCTAAGTGCTGGCATGTTGGAAGTTTCTGTGTTCACAAAACAATTTTTGTTTACATTCTTTGGCACAGTTCTGCTGGTCTAGTGACACAGTTACTTCTGTCACTGCATCACTGCTAGAATTACGCTGTAGTGACATTTTGTTCACTCCAGTGTTTGAAATAAAGCCAACTGTGTTTCATTTCTGTCAGAAACTGTGTTAAAATATGGCTGGACAGGGATGCCTATTTATATCTTGCCCATATAAAGATAATCCCTGTCCTCTACACAGATGAATGGATGTGACATATGCTGTATTTCTAAACATGTTTGGCCACTCTTAGCTGAGTTTCCATTGCTAAAGAGAAGTATCTTAATTTTTTAATTTAGGTGGGGTTTTTTGATTTTTTTGGGTTTTTTTGTTTGTTTGTTTGGGGTTTTTTGTTTTTTTTTTTGGTTTTTTTTGTCATATAGCACACTTTAAACCCACATTGGAAGCTACTTTTAGTAAATAGAATTTTTTGGGTGAAAGAACCCTTTCCATACAGAAAAAGAAAACTGTATTTGGAATCTGTAGCATTGAGAAAGGCATTTCAAGTGGGTGGAATACACCTGAAGAAGTTAGGACCTGAATCTATGCAGCTGTGCCTGAATGAAGAATCCTTGCTCTCACTACCTCAATGATGACAGTGAAATTATTTCTGTGTGTTATGAACTATTTGTATGAGAAGGAATATTCTGGACTGGAGTCCTAATGGTACAATAAAGCTGTCCTAGGACAAATTCTTCTGTTTTATTTTGCAATCGTCAGTTGGATTAACTTTTCCTTCCCTCTTTCTGAATTAGGTGAAACAGAAGCTCAGTTCACTGGTGATGTACTTTTCTCTGCTCCCCAAACCACGTATATAGGATGTGATCTAATAAGCAACATACACTTGGTATTTAACACCAAGGGTTAGAACAGCATGGAGTGCTGTGTTCAACAATGTCTTTCTGGGCTGACATGCAGTCACATCTGTAGCAAACACAGCCAGATGGCCAAATATCTGTTGTTTAAGGTCTCTAGAAACAAAGTTCTCAACAGAATTGTTTTTAGAAAATTAAAGGCTTTTTCTAAAATTTATATGTCAATATACTTGAAGTACTTTTTTTTTTTGAGAATGCTGAAGCTATTTCTTTTCATACAATACATCGACATGGTTATGGACCAGCTAATTAAAACAATTTCTACCTAACATTTTTTAAAAATCCGAATTCATAAGAACTTCTTGGAAATTTATTGATTCACTGACACTCTTGAAGAGTATTCTTAAAAAAAAAAAAGTCAATTAGCTTACATGTCTGGAATTACAACTAAGATACTACTCTTGCAGATTTCTTGCCTGTATAGCAACATGCATCTCTGGTACCTCTACATATGTAAAACACATTGCTTAGCATTGGAGAGTTGACCAGGTTAGAATTTTATTTGGCTTTATTTCACCCTGTTTTAGTGGTTACCAATTAACAAAGAAACTTCACCATGTCTGTATAATGATGCAAATCAATTAATCAATCTTATCTCAAAATGCCTTAGAGAAAAAAAATATATATATTGCATGGAAAATTCAACCATCTTGGCAGATCTTAATTCTTAAAGGAGTTGTCGTAGATAGCAAGTACTGAATATGCTTCATAAGCAGAAATCAAAAGTGTGAAGGGTAATAAACAAGAATCCAAGATTAGGCTTCCAGCTCCATATTTAGTCTTAAGGAAGTGTCCTTATTTTTCAAAGGTGCTGATCAGTCAGCAGTGTGTGTGAATTCCACCAGAATTTTCAACTGCTCAGCACATCCAGGATCTGTGATGTGAAATTTTTAAAAAGCTTTTCTGTCTGCCTTGGAATTGGTCCATTTTATTAAACTGGGTGCCTGAAAATCCTGTTCTCAGACATCCCCATTTTGCCTTGTGTCACCTTCCTTTTTTAAGTTTTGCAGAGGAAAGCCTTGCTTACGTAGAGAGGTCACTGAGGGACCTGAAATGTTGGCTGGCAGCCCTGTTGCACTCTTGTTTGGATGTGAACTGGCTCTATTTTATGTGACAAGTTCAGTAAGTAATTATAAATCACCACGGTTCTACTGTGGGTTTGGCAAATCCATTTTTTAGCTAGAAGGTTTGGGGTTTTTTTTTTGCTTTTTTTTTTTTAGATGAAAACTGTTAATCTCTGGAAATACTGGCAGATGTCTTTTGTATCAAAGACCAGGAATTATATTTAAAAATGGCTGAGCTTAGGTATGAGTATTTTGTAATGCATCCTACTGTATAGTTTCACTATATGTATTTCTCTTCTGCCTGCTATTGCAGTTTTGTTATGTCAAGTATGGGTAGTTTTCTGTGATTTTGCAGCATATTGCAAAAAAATTGGTTGTCTTAGTACATAGATGAACCCTGATGCTTCTTGCCACAACATGTAAACAGACATGATCAACAGATAGCATAGTCATAATAATTTGGGGGGATTTTTGTTTGTTTGATTTTGGGGTTTTTTGTTTGGGCTTTGTGGGGTTTTTTGCTTTGTGGGGTTTTTTGTTTTGTGTTCTTTTAGTGGAACTGTACTAATTTTTGGAGCTATGTCTTCCATTTACATGCTAGTCCATTGATGCTCTATTTTTTTTTTTTTCTTCATGTACATGGCCACAAAACACCAGGCAGGACATTTTGTTGTAATAATAATGATAGAGGCATAGTTCTCCTTTGTTTTTTTGTTTTTTTCTTAGTGGTTTAGTAACGCAAAACTACCTCTGGGAATGTCGCAACTACAGTCATAGTAAATCTACTTTTCTTTTCAACATCTTCCCCAATTATATGTTCCCAGTTGTATGTGAAACAAACAAAGCAGCAGTAGTATGTGCAAGAATTTGTTGTTATTGCTTAACTTTATTTCGTTCAAGTTCTATGACTAGGGAACAACCAATCCAAACTGTAGCATCAAAATGCAGAAGTGTTTCTGATTTTTTGTTTGCCAATTATAGTAGCAATATAGAGAGCTAGTAAAGTTCATGCTATAGCATAGCGAATGACAGAAACCTGCTAATATTATGCCACAGCTTTAACTTTTCATAGGATAAAAATAAAATTTGATTATAAATTTTCATGTAGTAGTTTCTGTGTGTTGTGTAACTCCTGCGAGGATGTTGTGAGAGAAAGCTGGATGTGGCTAAAGTTTTGTAAGTGACATTACAAAGAGATTATACAACTTTATAGAATTTTATTCTTTTTGAGAAAATGATAGCTAGTAAAGAAGTTGTTTTTTTTTAACTGTGTCAAGTAAAAATTGTAGGTTTGGGGTTAAAGTTTTCCTATGAGCTACAAAAACAAAGGAGGTACAAGTTTTTATTTTAATTTAAGGAATTATGAGAAAAATAATCTTTTTTGCAAGTCAGCTTTTGCTGTCAGCATTAAATCTTTCTTGGCAATTATAAACGACTGGGTGGGTTTTTTTCATGTTCTGTGTTTTATAACTAAGCCAATCTGAAATGTCTTACTGTGCGATTTGTAGTTAATTTGTGAAGAGCTACACAAATAATATGTAGGCTGTGGGAACAGTAAAAGCTCTGACAAAATCCAGTGTACTGGCATTAGATCTTAATTATTTTTTCTGTATGAAACTGTTGAACAACAGAGACATAAGAATCCTGCCATCTAGCTGGTCAAGGAGACTCAACTTACACAAAAAATGAATAACGACTCTTACCAGCTCTGTAGTGAAGTATTTTAAGGACAGTTTTTCAAATGACTTTCAGTTAAGCCGAATTTTAAAATCTAATACAAAGCAGAACACATGTAAGGTGTCTAACCTTACGTTTTATAAGGTATTAGGTTAATTTACTCAAAAAGTAGTTACTGCTTTCTTTTTCATGGATTGACTAGTCCCTGAAGAAGTTATTCTCTAGTCACTGAGCAGGAATTAAAAAGTTTAGGTGATGTTGCATACCTCTGACACCACAGAAAGCCTAATTCCTTGGTTAGTCAGTTTTGTAATAAGCGACAGGAGACAAAGGGTATCACTAACCAATAACTCAAATTCGAAGGAACAAAAATCAGTTTCTGTACTTCCTTTCTATAATCATGTACATTACTAGGACTGGAGGAGAAAAATATTTTTCACATCTAAGAAACTGTAATCATTGTCAAACTCTGATGCCTGTATTCTTACATTTTAATGCATATATAAAATGAGTTTTATTTTTAGATTTGATGGACACTCACAACTTTCACTGGAGCCCGCTATCCTGAGTGATAAAAAACCTTGAAAGTATTTGGTATTAATATGAATTTAAATGTTTTCAGACTTCTGACAAGCTCGGTAAAGAAGATGCAACAGAATTTATTTTCTTTTGAATCTGAAAATGTAAAAATGAACTGCTTAAAAGTCAGAAGTAAAAACCCTTTATTGAGGTCACATTAATATCTTAACCTCTTAAAGATCTGAGGGTTTTTTGCTTCACTTTGGGAGGGATAGAGCTACACCACTGTCAGCTATTTTTGACATATGACTTCAGGCATATAACTGTGTGAAGATTGGAGAAAGAGTTGAGCTTATATTCTCTCCGCCATGTCCTTTTAGGCTAAGGGACATTTATATCTTCTCTGGGCAAGGTGGAGTAATAATTATAACTCTAATTTTTTCAAAACCATCACCCTGACTATTTTTTAATGTGTAAATTTTGTGAAGTTTCTACAGGTTTAGGAAAAGCAACAGTAATAAACATGAAGAGTGGAATGTCACAGCAACAGCTAAAGGTTCTCTACACTTCACCTACAATGCTGGCTTTTGGGATAAAAGCAAAGCTGGTGGAAGCAATTTCACATTATTTCTCACATGTCGTTCTGACTAGTGCTTCCTAGGCTTAGGCAGCAGGCAGCACTTGTTTTTCCCAAAGCAACTTTCTCCAGCATTTTCTTTCAAATGGAACTCTATCGATGCAGTCTCATCTCAGCATATGGATGACCATAATTTGCCAGTTGTCAGCAGGTACAGTGCCAGGCAAGTTGTCAAGCAGAATGATGGAGTTAGGGATGCCCACACAGGATGAGGAGAGCAGAGAAGGCACCAGGCCTGAGACCCATGTGCCTTCTGTGCTGGGGAGCTCAGGTCAGAGCTTCTGCACAGGAGAGGAGTGAGGCTGGAGAGGCTGTGCAGTTTCAACCTTAAACAAGGGAAATGGACATTCTTAATGTGTCACCAAGGCAAGGGATTATTTTGGACTCTGAATGCAGCAAAAGTTGGACCAAGATCTTCCTAATTCAGCAGCTTCGGGGAAACCTCAGTAAGGAAAAACGAGTCCAGTCTGTGATGATAATTTGTGGGCAGGCAGGCAGGTTCTGCATCTGGACAGTTGGCTGAAGTTGGTGGATTATTCTAGTCCCTGAAGCCAGAGCAGCCCATTTGGCAAGTGTTTCTGCTAACTTTTCTAACAGCCTCTTTTATCCACAAGTACCAAGCTGCTGAGGACTGGAGCAGCCCAGTCTTAACCAGGTTCCAGCCAGCCTGTGTTTGTCCGTGTCCTGTTGGTGATGGGGAGGGGAGGAGGTTCTAGGCCACCGCATTCCCTTCCATCCACATTTGTGTGCCCCTTGGCTGCTGCTGCCTCTTTCCTGGGAGAGCCCAGCATCACCTGGCCAGGTGCCCACACTGCTGCCAGGAGAAGAGGGTGGAGAAAGGTTTCTCCTCTCCCAGCACACAGCCATCCCCCCCCCCAGCAGCAGCAGCCTCAGTGCAAAACAAGGAGAAACACATGAAGTTTCTCACCAGTGTTAAAATCAGCATGTTGACACGATTATGGAGAGCCTTGTGTTAAATACACAAGTAATTCTGAGTTTCCTTTTCTGACCTCTTTTTCAGGGGTCAGCTGCAGATATTTTGTGCTTGAATATCTGAGTGGTTGCAAATTTAATTTGAAATTGGTGCATAACATATGTTGTTAGCACAAATATATATTTAAAACTCTTATGAGTGGCCTGATTGAGGAGTGAAGGTGTAACTGATGAGCTGTGTGGAATACTCTTCAAGACTTAGAAAAGATTTTATTTGGGTAGAAACCAAATGGAACCATAAAAGCAATAAATAACGGTGCCAGCATCAGCAACCTCTAAATCTGCTGGTGGCAAGAAAATTTTCACTTTGGCTAAAAAGCAGTTCCTGGGATATATCTTTTATATTTAATGCAATATCAAAAGCATATTTGTCTTTAAAGAGGTATCATTGTACCCTTACTTCATATGTTTCTGTTGGTAATCAACCAGTTACAACTTTTTTTCTCCAGGAACTTCTGGGTTTTAAACTATTACTGGAATTTTGTTATTTACGTTGTAGTGAATGTTTCTAATTCCTTTGAATTCCCTACAGCCTCTTAGCACAAGCAAAAGTTAACTCTGTGTCTTAACTCAAGGGTGTTCCTTTTTCCACAAGAATTTACTCCTTACTAGTTCCATGTTTTCAATGTAACTACAAAAATACTGCTTCCTAGTTTTGAGAAGTGCAGAAAGTGTGTGTAGTCATGCTTTAAATTATGTATTTTTCCTTTGTTCAAGAAGAATAAAAGTTTTGGGGTTTTTTTTGTTTTATTTTTAGTATTATTATTAAGGAGACAGGAAAAAAGCCTGTTATATTGAAAAAATCACAGTTCAGTGAAACACTATTGTTTGTGTGTGCTGCCCCCCTCTTGTGAATAGAAGTGGAATTGCTCCATCTCATGCCATGCCATGAACCCTTTGCTACAGCAGGATTATGGAAATTTTGTTCAATTTTCCTGAGGATTTTAACTGTTTCTCTCAAATTGCCTGAGGATTGTCTGTTTTGGAGTTCAAGAATGTGGGGGGATTTATGGATTGGGATTTTTTTGTTTTTGTTTTTTTTTTTAAAGAACAAACCAGACCTTCATTGTAAAGCGTGTCAGGGTTGAAGAACTCAGTCCTTTGCACACACATACTGCCTAAGAAAATATAAAATTGACTTCGACAATAGTGAAACGATATTAGTAATTTCTGTTAAGTCTGTATAGCGTTAGATTTGAACATTCATTTCATGCTTCTTGCCTCAGTTTCCATACACATACACACGGCTTTATTTTAATGTTTACTTCATTCTTGATTTTTGAATATGTACTTATTTGGTAATTTTAAAACCTCCACAATAATTTGATATTTGCTTTATTAAACCCTTAAGTAACTGATTCCAAGCCTAGCGTTCACTGATAGGTGTTCCAGACAAAATAAAACTATCAATCTGTATATTTTCAAGTGGATATTTTTATTGGAATATTCTAATATAAAACAGAGGAAGCCAGTGTTATAAAAATGGTGTGTAGGAGATAAATATTCTGTCACATGTCAGTTGAGAAGATACAGAGCATGGGATTTCTCTGGCCAACAGCCAGTCCTACAGCTCAACAGTGACCCTACCCTGTCTGTGCTTGTCAGCAGTGGAGACATGCATGCATTCAGGTCTCCATTAATCTCCTAACATATGCAACTAAAAGATGGTCATGCTTAGAATGTGGTTGTTTCTGCTGACTACAAGCTGAAGACATCTCAGACCAGAATGAGGAGAACCATCTATATGATGGTCTAAAAAAATCTGTTTGTGTCTGTTCTTTTATTGGCAGAATAGATGTGTCATTAGTTGGTGTTATTGATGAAAACAACTTCTGCTTTCACACCAACAAGTACAGTCAGTCCTTTAGAGGTGCACAGGCTGAGAAGGGCCCATCAAAGTAAGCACAAGGTCCTATAAGATATAGAAGCAGTGACCCCTAAATCAACATGAAGTTTGATATGAGGCAACTCTATGCTGAAATATATTTCATTTAAAAACAAAACAAAACAAAACAACAAAAAACATGAATCCAAAGTTGTTCTCACTCATACCTAAGTAGTGCAGAGGTATGCCTAAGAGTAGAATTTGCTCTATAGAGCTTCATATGTTTATATATCATACTGATGCATTAAAACTGACATTAAGCATTCACTTACATGAAGCCTAAAGAACAGGAAGCAAAAATTGCAATAATTTTCCTTGCTTTTCTTTTGGGATAATTTTGCCTTTCATATCCTTGCACTTTTCTGAGAACCAAGCCTGCAGTTCACCCTTGTTCTTCAAGGGTGACAGATATTGTTTGTAATGGCTTAAAGCACTTTTTTTTTTTTCTTTTTCACTTAAAGAAATGTAAATAACCTATGAAGCCATATTTTGTGGAATCTAGTTAGGCAGAACTCACATTGGGATTTGTGGACTCTAGTGGGATTTGTGGACTCTACTGGGGTTTTTTATTTATAGACTGTGCTGTACATCACTGCAGCTCTATTACTTTCTTCCTTTGTAACACAAGGATAAACTCCTATTTGTTATTGCACAGCACTTTGCAACCTGTGGTTGAGATGTGGTATTACAAAGCTTTTAATAAAAATGATCTCTTTTCCAGAGAGGTCAGTGCTTGCACAGCCAACTTTTGTTTTTCAGAAGAAGGACTGTCCTTTCAAGGTAAAAAGCTGCTTTTTTTTCTTTTCTTTTTTTTTTTTTTTTTTTTTTAATAATTGATTAAACATGCTGGGAAATGGATATTCTATAGGCAAGCAGTAATGAAAGATTTTTGCTCAGGTTAGAATTTGTAATAAGAAGTCTGAAAATAAACCAGAAAAAGTGGAAACTAGAAACAAGACTGCTTTTAAAGTATATATGCTGGGTTTGTATCCTGGCATAGGAAATGGCTGTTCTGTTTTCCTTGACCTTTCCATTCCTGTATTTTTTTCCCAGCGGCCTGCAGAAGACCCAATTCACAACACTGGAAATGGTAATAACCACATCCTTGAAGCAGTATGATAATACACTGGGTTATTCACAGGTCTGACTATTGCCTGTGAAAATAGTGTTGGGACTCCTGTTTTATATGAGTGGGGACAAATCCCTGTTAGTAGACTAAGACTGTGTGGATTGTAGAGCTGCCTACTATGTCACAATATATATGTCCCCCTCCTATTTAAGAATTCTTCCATCTTACCTCTCATGTTTACTAGGAAAAAAAAGTCCAGAAGCTCTGAAAGGTGGCCAAATATATAATTAGCTGTATGAGTTCCTTTTGTATTATTATACCTTCTGAGACTGTGGGCTCTGAACTGATTCAAAGTGCTTGATTTATGTTCCCTGAACTTAATAGAAACAAGGAAGACTCCCTGAAGCTTTATTCTTGGTGCTTCCAAATCTTATATCCTCTTAGGTAATGCCTTAAAGCTGTTGCTGTAAGTAATTCTTAGAATTTGTTGTGTTCAGGTTTAATTACCTGTCACAACTTGTGCTGAACTCTCCTGCCAGTCTGTCCCTGCAGAAAATTTTATTTACTTTTCTCTAGATTTCATTAGTTGCTCCAGAAAGCGTGCAAGATCATCATCCTTTACTTTCCAGAAGTCTGACTCTCAGGCTATCACAGGTATGAGATTTATCTCCAGTCATATTCTAATTGCTAAAGTTCTGTATTCTCATCTGGTAAAGAAGAAAAGCAATTTTCCTGTCTGAGAAACTTTTCTGCACTTTACAAGTGCTGCAAGTCATGAAAACTTAAACATTGATATAAGCTTCCTGGAAATTTCCAATAAGTAACTTTTTAAGTAAAAATATTTGTTTTCCTTACTTAGTTAATATTATATAAAGTAGTGAAAAATCTGTATATTTCATATAACTTCCTTCAATAGCTCACAAAGTCAAGGGGGGGGAGGGATGGAAAGGAATGAGACTCTCTAGTTTGTAGAAGAGAATGATGTTCACTGGGAAATCCTTCAATCCAGCTAACAGCTGACCTGGGAAGCTTTTTAAGGACTGTGTATTTTTTCCATGAGAAATGCACACAAGTCTCTAAGGCTACCATTCTGATCTGTTTTTTATAGAATTTATTTAAAAGATGGATGGGATCACAAAGTTATTTCTCATTTCAGGAATATGTGTACATTACATTTTGTTTGTCTAGTCCTGATATTCCTGAATGTGGCTAAGAGGATTTAATATGTTTGTTTTACTTTGAAAATTATATTGAGATAACACACAGGAAACCATAGATTTGATATAATTTTTAGGATATGTCCGTAACTAAATATAAATCAAGGTGCAGGAGGAAGCTTGAGTATTTGCCCTCTTGATCGTCTGGTTCTGGTTTGAACCTCTCCAGCTGGCTGTCTCCAAGACTGTTACACTGTGACTTGGCCCCAGAAAACTCTCTGTATCAGCAGTATAGGCATAATCTAACAGTCGACTTCAGAATTTATTCTACTGCCAATGAAGGCATGATATGAAATTAATTAACCTGAAAATTAATGGGTTTTTTCCTCCTAATGAATGCTAATTTCTGTCTCATTCTTCCATATACAGCTCTTGCTCAGAAAAGAGGGAGAGCATCTTCTTTTACCATCCTTCCTACCTTCCCTCCCACCCAGCCAGGTAATTAAAAAATAAATTTAAAAATACCTGCATTGTTCTTTTAAAACAAAGAGATGTACAGGAATGTTTTTTCTGCAGGGCATAGCTGGAATGTGTTGGACTAGGCTGGTATTTGGATAAGGGAAAGGAATGTTTTAGGAGGAGGACTGGAAGTTCAACAGTAATGGTTTTATGCATTTGTTGTTAGGGAATCCTGCAATGCTTGGGAGGAATTTGAATAACTTGGGAGGAATTTGAATAACTTTGAATAACATAACTATGCATTTATACAGTGTGATACAAATTGTACTTGATAAAATGGAATGGAATTACAGTGATTACCTTAATTGGTTTGTATGCAACTTAATGGTGATTGTTCCTGTAGGAATATAATTTTCTACCCTAGGAGCCTATCTTCTACTTCTACTCCCAGTGACCCTGGGAGTATTCTACCACTCATGACTAATGGGATAGATGAAGTTCTCTTAAATCCCAGTTCATGTCTCTTACCAGAGACAGGTCTTTGACATACAGTGGCATAAAGTGTTTCTAAGCAATATTAAGAGGACGCAACATTGTCAAAACAACAAAGCATACTCTTCTTGCAGTGAAAAAGTAGTGATTCTGTACAGAGTGTCAGTTGTGTCATTTTACAGGATGTGGTAGGTGGTTGCCATTGCTTTATGGCTGATGTTTGGTATCTTTATTAAAACAGTGAAAACATCAATAGTGCACTGCCATCAACATAGTAAGTTGTGAAAGCCTTTTCACCAGAACAAGGCACAGCACCTTTATTTATTCCCATGTTCTTGGGTCTCATTTACTGATGTTAAAAATGCCTAAAACTGGACCAGATAGTATTGCAATTTCAATAGCTTTTGCAAGCCAGAAGCACCTGGTTTGTGAAATCAGAGAAGGATTTTATGAATTAATGTTACTATCAAAAAGACTTCGGTCTCTGACATAGCCAGAAGACCAGTGGTGCTTTCTGTGGTTAAGTCTTCCCCTGTAAAGTGAAGACAGTAGCAGTTATCTCAGATATCTTGTTTGGATGAATAGTTTGGAATATGGTTCAAGTACCATCAAAACAGGGAGGGGCTACAGAAACATGAATTAATAATTGAAATGAGTTAATACTCATTATTGAAGTTTAAATTTCTTGTTCTGTAGTAAACAACAATAACATATTCATGACCTCAGCTCTTCTTCAAAGAAAACCTGACTTGATCAGAAGTACAAAGGAAGGTAACTGTCATTGCAGTATTTGTTCACTGTAGTTCCACAAAAATGTTCTTAACAGACACAGAAGACATAAAAATTACTTTTTTTCTATGCTGAGTGATGTTATAAATAATGATTTATGAGATCCATAAGTTGTTTGACAGTGCAAATATGCTGTGAAGTCTGTCCTGAGCCTCTGCTTTGACTGCTTAATTCACGAGTGAACTAAATATAACCTCAAATAGAGAGGTTTGTAACTGAATAACTTCTCCTGAAGAAAGCAAGGAAGAACCTTCTTGGTAGCTGCAGATGGAGGAATAAATACAACATTCCAGAAGACAGCTCTAACATAAATCAGTAAATATACGTATATATAAAAAAATATATTTTAAAACATGAGTACAAATACATTTTATAAATAACTGTATATTTGCATACAATGCATTGCCTTTTGAGTCTGATAGGATAACAGGGGTTGATGTAACTGCAAAGTTGTAAGGGATTACAGTTTTTCAGAGTATGTAGCAATTAAACAAGAATAAATGTTACTTAGATATGCTTTGAAATTTTCAGTTAGAGAGACATAGCTGTGAAATACATATAAAGAAAAAGTTTCTGTTTAAATATTTTGTCTTTGTGTTTGCAAGGATCCTTGCCACAAAGTCAATTGTGGAGTGTTATCAGACCTGCCATTTTGCAACCCCCACAAGCCCTGACCTGTCCTGAAAATCCTGTAGTACCTCAAGCAACTAAAAAAGAAACACATACTAAGGTAAAAAGGAATGTAATTTTGGTGGCTAATATGTTTACAGCTCTGACTAAAAAATCAACCAACCAACCAACCAAAGACAAGACAGTGCTATTTTAAAGCAGTTAATTACTCCAGTGTATGATTTGCAAGAAAGTTGCCATATGAGTTTCAGTCAAATTGATGGATCACTGCCTGGTGTGAACTGTCAAGCTCTTACTGATGATGTTCGAAAAAACATTTCTGCAGGCTGTCTCAACTTTCAGATATCAGGGTTCTGTGAGCAAATCAGCCTTGGGATCTTTTAGATGTTGTTTATTTTGCAAGTAACATTTTAGGATTTTGATTAAGGGTGTGGGTTTAGTACACAGCTAGAGGAAGCTCTGCCAGCTACCATGTACATACTTAGATACCTCAGTGATCCGGACTGCTAGCAGATCTGTTTATAGCAGAAAATAAGCCTGGTCTAATTAATTTACCTGATTTTATTATTCCTAGGTATGTGAAGACAGCTCTTTTTCCTCAGCTGAGAATTCAGTAAGTTCCAAAAGAGCAGTGAGGTCATCTACTACCACGACTCTTTCTAGCTCTAAAACAACACAGTAAGTGTTTATTTATTATGTTCCTACACCATTTTATCACCTGGATTATGGCATGCCTTTTCTTCCTACCTGTCTGACATGGTACTAGTGCTACCAGCTACATGGTACTACCTATACCTACACAGTCCTCACTGGCAGTTTTGTGTGGTGCCAGGATTTGTGGGTACTGACATGAGCTTCATATGCCAATAATCTCTGTGGAACAGTTTGTTTCTCATTAACAACTCCCAAGCCAGAAACTGTTTTAGTTTGCTATGTCATGCAGCTTTGGGAGTTCAAAATATGTCCCAGTTTTGGATATTTACAGTAATCTTTGTGTCTCTTTGAAGAACTTTCTTCTGGTTGCATAGCTGCTGCATCTCATATGTAGATGCTAGGAAACTCAGGAAGTTCCAATATGTGTCAGCATATTTGACACACGAAATAGATAGAAAACATACAGGACTGATTTGGAAGACAAGGTGAATGCTGCAACTGATGCTCCACTTCCATGCACAGGCCAGAATTTGTGGCATGGATTAGCTGTAATGGCTGTGATAGGCCAGCATCTTTGTGCAGGCATGGATTGTCAGACAATTTAGATTCTTAATACCTATCAACAAGGAGAGCATCATTCTGGAGCAGACACTCAATGTAGTTTTGGAAGAGCCAAGCTGTCCTTATCACAATTAATGTGTTCCTATCACAATTAATGCTCTGTGAGGACAATAAGGAGACACAGAACAGGCTGAATTTTTAGCAGATTCAGAATGATGGCAAATGAACATACTGGGAAAGATAAAGGGAAGATGGTACCAACTTGAAAAATCAGGTAGTGTCAGTGCTTCTAAATTCATTTACATTCTGTCACCTGCACAGTGTCTAGGAAAACACAGATGAGTAACTTTCCTTTATGAAGTAGATGGATAGAGAAATACCATGCAGTGTTTCAGTGCTGGCAAGTTACAAGACTTAAAAGTGCTTGTGGTATTTATTTTCTTTCTTGAAAAAGTAGTTGCTAATCTGCTTGCAGTACTTGTGCCTCATTATTTCTGTATATCGATATTGTGGTAAATGGCAGTTTATATGACCAGTCAAAATATAATTTCAATTCAAGTAGGTGCTTACTGTTCTTATGAGGTTGCAGGGGAGTGTAAGTAGTAGTAGTGTAAGTGCCATTCTTTTGATCTGTTTTAAGTGACTGATGCTTTAAAACAGTTCAGTGAGATCTTTTTGTCATAAGTTCTCAAACACACAGCTTTATTAAACTCCTTATATGTGATAAACAACAGTGAACATTGCAGCCAGACCTTCTAATTGATTTAAAAAAAAAGAAAAATTAAAAATCATCTGTCAGGGTATAACAATTGACATTTATCTATATAGCAAAACAAAATGCAGAGAGACTCAGCAGGAAGGATTCCTGCTGCCTTCAGGTGTCCCTCTTACTTTCTTACTTTCCCTCTTCTTCCACCTCTTCTGTATGTGACACCTTTTTTATGAGAGAGGTCTGAAAATGGTTTGATACACTTCTGCAGTTGCTGCAGCTGTGCATGTCCCAGTAAACCATCCACAGTTCCATTTACTGAACTGTCTGTAGTAAAGAACAGGAAAGGAGAAATCTGTGGTTTCTTGAGTCTGATTAGAAGCTTGGAAAGGAGATTGAGTCTTAAGTGGCAGAAATATAATACTGCAAAAATGCAGGCTACTGGCCATGTATTATTCAGCTTTGTACAAGGATCTGTTTGGAAAACTGCAAGGGTTCAAAGCCAGCACTGAACTGGCATCTACTCAGACCCTGCTGGACATTCTGAGACTTGGATCTACCACCTTTCCAGTCTCTTTTCAGAGTCTTATTCACATCTCTCATTTTTCATTGTTAGTGGTTATTCACTGAATTCAGTCCCTTTGTTTTGCATCTCCTTGGCAATGTCATCCCTGGCACACTTTGTTCTTCTCTTCCAGCAACAGAAGGGCACTGCAATTTGTTTAAGGCTTTCAGGCAGGGGCTTTCACTTAACCATTTGGGAAAAGAAAGATGCTGTACAAATTACTTTTTCCTTAAATTCTGAAAATAATCAAAAAGTCGTTTCGCACATTGTTTCTTTGAGACAAGGCTCTGGTTTCTTGATTTGCCTCCCCTGGAATGCTATCCTTATTAAGTTGCTGCTGGTGCAGCCTGGAAGTAGCAGATGAAATTTCAGGATGGAATTCAGGATGGCACATGCTTCAGATACACTGTTCATGGCCCCAAATACTTAAGAAAGACTTCAAGGCTGGAAAGAGATGGATATTCTGATTTATCTTTCTTATTTACTCTTAGTCATAGCAACACAACAAGCGTGAGCATGTTAAGGAATATTTTTTTTTCTTAAATGTAAAATGGACATAGCTTGTACTTGAGAATACTTTCATCTTGTGTGAAATGGTTTCAGGCACACTGTAGTTGTGAACACAGAAACTAAGGAAATCATCAAAGTTCTGGTAAAAACCTCAGCTTATTAAATGGAACATGGTCTGCATGACTTAAGTGCCATTAAGCCCTTCTAAGGCTGACAAATGGTCTGGAAGAGCAGGTAAGGGATGCTCAAGTATGTATTTTGTGACAGAACATTAGACCATTTTCCTGCCAAGTCATTCTTCTGGACCAGGAGACAAGAACTTGGACTAAGTTGCCTTTGCCAGGAAGGGATGCAGTGATTAATCTCTACAGAAAGCATGAACAACCTGTAAGATGTTATAAAAACAAAACCAACAAAAACCAGCAGCAGGGACAAATTCAATGCAAAGAAATTTACAACATTTCTAGTGACTTTTATTTAAAATAAATTCTGTTAATTCAAAGTGGATGTGTAATTATTTAACAGATCAAAACACAACTGTACTTTTTTTAAAGTATTCTTGACTATAATCCACAAGTAATGTATATTTTACTAGTTGTGACTATGTCACTATTTAAAAACATGTTCACCACCTTCTCTTAAAACCTTCTATGAGGTCAAGAGGCTAACTAAGAGAAATTAAACTCAGGGTGGCAGTTAGAAACTAAATGAATATTTCTTATCTGAAAAACCTGAAACACTAAGAAGGAAAAAGGGACAGAAGGACAAGTGATGTTTTGATGTAGTTACTGCCAAAATGAGTCACAGTTCAGATCCTAGACATAAAGTGATTTATATACTGTATGAAATTTTCTCACAAATCTTTGCCCCCAAACTATAATTTGTTCATACCAAAGGATTGCAAATATTTAGATTCCTTCATTTCTTATTTTAAGTATATCTATGAAACAGGTAATTGAAAACTAGAAATACCTTCTTTTCCTGTTTTAGTTATACCTTATAAGCCACCTGCCTTCTTCCTTTTATATTTCTGCAGTATTTCTGTGCATGGAAAGTGTGTACATTAGAATACACTGACCCTCTGCCTTTTCCAAGATGTGATGGATGTCCAAGGAGTGCCTGTAAGGCACAAGGGAGTACTTAATATGAAGGCTACCAGAGATGAAACTCTATGAAAGGGTATTTGTTACTTATGGTGGAGTAGAAGGAAACATTGTCACGAATGTGACTCATTATAGTTTTCTGGAGTAAGACAGTTCCCTGAGGAGGAGGAAGAGGAATGTTATTTTGTTTCTTATTTTTTGCTTTTAAAAAATATCCTCAATAATCTACAAATATAGTATGATACACTATTGCTTTTGTGAAATGCTATGTGGAGTGCCGTGACAAGGAATGACTGACATTTAGGGGTCCTTTTGAGCACCAGCACTTTATTAATGAAACATCCCTATTTTTACTCTTGTCACTATCTTGTCCACAAGTACAGGCATGGTTTGTGCTACTTTATAATTGGTAATTATGAGCTGATCATACATATTTGTTGCAAGCTGATAGGCTACGACTGCTTTGTTTATGAGAAGCAAAGCCTCCTCTAATTGTTTAATGTAATCTTCCTAAAAAGCAAAATATGTGCTACTTTACTCTTTGTCAGGGTTTTATTATGTTCATAGCCTACATTCTTCTTACCCAAAGTTGCCAGCTGCTTTTGCTTCAAGGGTAAAGCACTGGTACATCTAAACCAAAGTCGTCAGAACTTAAACCACTATCTACTACAGTGGAGAACCTTCTCAGATTCTCCTAAGGAATTTGTCTGATTACCTAAGTGGTCATTTTTTGTTAGTCTTTAATGTAAGTTGTGGTAAAATAAATGCATGAATTTATTTATATTCTACAAAGTTCTTAATAGTTCTAAATCACATTCTTCTGTTGTTTTGTTTTCACAGAAGTCATTTGTTTAAAGACAGACTTGTACAGAACAGCAGCAATTCTGATTTTGTGTTTGGAGAGAACATGGTTGATAGAGTTTTGGTAAGATCTGTAAATTATAGCAGATATTTTATCAAGGTTAATGTATTTATGAGTGTAATTTTTTTTTCAGGGACTGATGCTTCTAACTCTTACTGTTTGTTTAAAGATATAAGTAAATATGATTCTGATGACTGTTGAGGAGAAAGTATTTCCTATAAGGCTATGGTTCTCCCAAGCTGAAGAGTGAAACATTTGAAATTAAATTGAAATTCAATTTCTTGTAGAAGTAGAATGAAAACTGTGCATATCTGCCAGTGAAAAAGCTTGGCAGCCATAGTTCTGGGTTGTTACCTCTGGCCAGGGTTTAGTTCTAAGTAGGAGATGAACAACCAAGCATTGTCAGGAGCCAACAGCATTTATTTAGATATGCCTAAGAAACTTTCTCTGCAAAAACTGATGGTCATGGAAGTTTTTAATTCCTCTGAGGTTAGTTTGTGATATCTGGGAATTTAAATTATTACTCTGGAGTTTAAGTGCTTAAACTGGAAATTAGCTGGTATTTAAACATCTAAGTCTTACATTGGATTTAAATCCTAGTCCAGGATCCATACAAAGGGGCTATTCTTCTTGGTTGAAGAATGATGTACTGATTTCCTGATTATAAAATTCCATCCACTAGAGGCTGTAACTTTATCACCTGTGTCAGTTTTACTCTTACGATATTACAATTGCTAATCTTCAGCCTAGAAGGCATTAAATAATTCAGTGTTTTGTTTGATGTGGAGTAACACAGCTATATTATTAAAAAATGGATTCTTATTACCTATTTTTTTCTAGAGTCCCGGAAAGCGTCCCAAACCATGTGATGAAGCCAATTCATACAAAGGAGAAGTAACATCCGCGCACATAGAATCTTTTCATGTCAGTCCACAAAAAAGTAAGCACATTCAGCAAACACTTACAGCTATTTTTATTATTATATGCTTTGCTGTATCTTAGAAGATGTCAAATGAGTGGTCAGTAATTTTCATCTCTTCTCAAGTTATCCAGTCAGAGGTATTCTTGAAGTATGTGCCAAGATCTGTGTTCAGAATGAATCTACAGCTTGTTTTATGACATCTGAATTGGTCTAAATTCAGTGTCAAAGGTCTAAGTTACATAGGATAGAGTTTTACAGATTGTTATTATTGTTTATTACTTGAAAAAATGTAGTCAACTTTCTGGATGCCTTTTGGACTGATTTGTTGAACTACAATTTTAAGCTGTTGGCTGCTTGTATTTCATGACTGCTCATGTAAATTGCTTTGCCATATTTGTATTATAATTTAGGACTGAAACTTTTACACAGGCAGATTTCAGGTGTTGTATCTCTGGTGTGAGTTTTTCTCCTAGACAAGCCATATAAAATTAGTCTGGGAGAGACTCCCGAGTAGGACCCTGTCTTGAGCCCTATAGCCAAATTTTGCATTCTTCTTTCCTAATCACAAACTCACAGAATCACTTTGGTTTGAAAAGACCTCCAAAATCATCGAGTCCAGCCATAGCCTAACACTAACAAGAACTTAATTAATCCATATCTCTAAGCACTATTTCTATATGACTCTTAAATACTTCCAGGGATGGTGACTCCACCAGTGCCCTGGGCAGCCCTTTTCAATGTCTTATAACTCTTCCTGTGAAGAAATTCTTCCCAACACACAATCAAAACCTCCCGTGGTGCAACTCAAGCCCATTACCTCTTGTCCTGTCACTTGCAACTTGACTGAACAGACTGATTCACACCTCTTTTTACAACCTCTTTTCAAGTAGTTGCAGAGAGTAATAAGGGCTCCCCTCCGACTTCTCTGCAATAGGCTAAACAACCCCAACTTACTTTGTATGACCATTCTTACAGACCAAAAAAAGAATAAATATTAGAGCCTATAGAAAATGTATACAGCTTATACAAATACACAAAAATAATTTTTTTTTTGAAAGAATGTTCTCCCTTTTAAATATCATCCTTTCATGTTCCTATCAAATATTCATTGTACATATGTTACTATTCTGCATACTGGGACATGTGTCTTTCATTATCTATGCACTGCAATATGGCAGACCACCTTCACTTGGAAAATTGACTTCTAAGTCTTTAGGACTTATTTCTGCAAGTGGTCTTTTAGGGCAAACCTCTGAAACTGCAAAGAGTTCAGTTCAAAATGAGACCAAACAAATGAGACATTTTGCAGTATTTCAGCCTTTTTCTCTTGTATTTACTGCTTTGGTCAAAAACTTGATAATACTGAATAATGTAAGACACCATAGGGATTAATGAAGTCACAAGCCGTCCTATATACTAGTTTTGTTGTCCTGAAAATAATTCCTGTACAGAAAGGACTCCCTTTTTTTTGTTTGTTTGTTTTTTTCCCTACAGAAACAGCTTTGTTAAGGAATGCAACACTAACTGAATCAGCAGCTGCCTGCATTTCCAAGCCAGCAGAGAAAATTCTGCTAGATAAAGTTGAAGTTATAACTGGAGAAGAAGCAGAACACAATGTATTACAGGTGTGTATTTCATAAAGCTTCAATGGTGAGCAGTTTTCTTCTTGAAAAGAACAGCTAGTCTTTTGCAGAAATCTGAAAATAATTTCAATTTATATCTTAAATTTTCACTTTTTCAAGATATGCCTCTGCTAGCCCATTTTTTGTAGGGTGGTATTTTCATTTTCATTTTCATTTTCATATCAAATTTGCTCATTTTATACTCCCTTTATGTTTTATACTCTCTTTCACTAAATGACTGCTTCAGAACTTCATTCTACAGTTGTACTTTATAAGGCTTTATATATAGTATAAAAGCAGTAACTAAAACTTCAAAATTAGAGTAAAGATTTTTTATAACAATTTTTTTTTTCAGAAAAAAGTGCAATGTGTTCTCAAGGTAATTAGTTTTATAGTTCATCTAAAATACAATTATCTTTCTGGCATAGCAGGATGTATCTTGGTATTCTTCAAATTCAAACTCTTACTCGCTCAGAAAATATCAATGATATATACGATTTTAAAAATCTGAACATGGAAAGGTACATTATTTCATCATTGATTCAATCTTCTGTCAGAACATGTAGGTTTTACTCTCTTTGGAGCAGTACTCTTTCTAGTAGTGATACTGGTATCCTGGGCTGCCCAACGTTTCCAGTGAGTGAGGAAATGAACACTTGCAGCATGGTCAGCTCTGTTAGTAGTATCACAGAGGAAGAGTTAATGAAAGTGAAGTAATTGAAAAAGTAAACTGGGATTTATGCAGAATGCTTTCCATGATTAGCAGAAAGTTTAGCCCAGACCTGTGAGCCATTTTGTTTTAAGTAACAGTGGTCATAC
Source organism: Phaethornis superciliosus (assembly GCA_023637945.1). Classification (NCBI taxonomy): domain Eukaryota; kingdom Metazoa; phylum Chordata; class Aves; order Apodiformes; family Trochilidae; genus Phaethornis; species Phaethornis superciliosus. The sequence continues at coordinate 60,071,541 of JAJQWJ010000004.1, forward strand.
AGCTATATATCTATCTTTGAATACATGCATATAGATATATTAGAAGACATATCAAAAGTTTTAAAAACATAAACTTTTAGAACCAATGAAATAACATTGGTTGTCAATTTCCATCCTGTCTTTCTCTTTCAGATCAACTGCAAGCTCTTTGTGTTTAATAAGCTTACTTTAACCTGGACTGAAAAAGGCAGAGGATCTCTGAGGCTTAATGACACATCTATCAATAAGGGTGGCATGTTGCAGTCAAGGCTAAGTAAGAGTTAAATAATGGAGTAACACATACACAAAACACTACATAACTGCTGCTATTGCTGTCCAGAATAAGCTAATTTCAGAACATCTGAAACTGGCTGGTTTTACTTAAGTCAAATTGCTGATGATCTTTTTAAAAAGTGTGCACTTTTAATTTAGTTTGTACACTCATGCTTGCTTCTCTTGGTAGGGTCTGCACATTCCTACTGCAGTGTATCTTCAGCTCAGTCATCAGTATGACAATTTTGTTTTTGTCAATTTTGCTTTTCCAGAAGCACAGTTTCAGGACACTTCTGGAATGTTGATTTTACTATGCCTTTATTTTTTGTCCTGTATTGCACAGTTTCAGCAGATTATTTGCTTGGTGTACCATATCTATGGAAAAAAACTAACACACTTTGGTATAAAAAAAAAATAAATTAATAGCATCATGTGAAGGTTTATGCCAAATTAAAAAGTAATTAATGAAAATGCTGCTTCCATACAAGTAGTACAGAAAACTGCTTCAGTAAAAATAAAGGTGGTTCCAAAGGGGTAATAGTTTTAAACTGAAAGAAGATAGATTTAGGTAAGATATTAAGGAAAAAAATATTTACCACGAGGGTAGGAACATACTGGAACAGATTGCCTAGGGAGGTTGTTGATACCCCTTCCCTTGAAGTGTTTAAGACCAGGTTAGATGAAGCCTTGTGCAATGTGGTCTAGTGGGAGATGTCCCTGCCTATGCAGGGGAGTTGGATCATTATGATCTTTAAGGTCCCTTCCAACCCTAACTATTACATGATTCTATGACTTACCATTTAAACCTTCTTATTTCAGTTATGCGAAATCAAGGCAGCTTGAGACTGATTCTCAACACCCGACTCTGGGATCAAATGGTTATAAAAAAAGCAAATAGAAAGAGCCTGTGCTTCACTGCTACAAACCAAGAAGACCACTCTATTCAAGTATTTCTAATTCAGGTAAGCAAGAGATAGAAACCCTATCCAAATCCTCACCTATAATTCTGAGGACTTGCTGAAGTTTTAATTTTACCATGGATTTTTATGCTCTGTGAGTTTATGCTTGGCTTAGCTGTTACACGTGTTTGCCCAGGTTTGCACACAGTGCTGACCCTGCCCCCTCCCCTCATGCTTTTTTCTCCCTTGTTGCGTTTGATGGCACTGAAACTGGCAGTGGCTATGAGTGAGGCAGATCAGAGAAGGAATTGTGTGGGTTTGTTCAGTTTTGCTAAGTTATTTTTTTAGGTTGATTTTATTCACTTGTGATCACTCTAATGGTGATGCTGGCACAATGGAGAGGTAGAAATGAGGAATCAGAGGACATATGGAATCAAGTCCACACTGAGTCATGGCAAAAGCTGGAGTTCTTATTAGATTAAAGTGACAGAGAAATTCTGGCTTTTGAATTTATAAGTAGGACTCTATGGATAGAATGAACAGTCTGAATAGTGCTCTCTTCCATATTTATGAATCTATGTTTCCTGAAAATCCATGTTATCTTGAGAGCTCAGATTTGTCCATTGAGAACTGCATTTGTAGGTGAGACACCTGAACAACTCTGAGCTGCTTTCTTTTTTGTATGGCTGTAGGGAGAAAATTATTTGGTAGCCCAGATGGCAATCCTGATCTGCTGTTGCTTCCCAATTTCATACACCTGTACACACTGAAACATGTCATTCCAATTCAGAGACGTTATCATTCTTCTATTCCCAAGTGATAAAAATAGAAATCACTCCATATAATGCACAGAAGTGGAGAACTGGGCTACAGAATACCATATACATTCAGACACCCTCTGCTAGATGGTTTGTTTCATAAGAATGTAAGAAGTACTCCGTGCTGTTAGGAAGCACAAGTAATTATGGGCACTTTTTATTGTCTGTTCGCCTCATCAATAACCAGTGCCCATGAAGGTCATGCTAGGCATGTGACAGCATGCGCCCCTACTTGTTTCCTTTGCTATCTATTTTATAAAATACTTTTCCCTGATTTTTCTATTTCTTTTTTTAAGCTTTTATTACAATATTTTGGCCTGTTTTTACTTTACACTGTTTGTTCTCACTGCCACTGAGACAGCAAATTCTAGAAGTTTATAGAAACTCCAGAACATAGAAACTCTATGAACAAGCATTATGCTGATCCTCTACTGCTTTCATTAAGCATTGTGTGTTCCGATAAACAAATGTACTATATTCAGTTCATCTACCACTTTTAGAATTTTGAAAACCTTAGTTATACCCCCTTCTCATTCTTCTCTTTAAACTTCTCTCTTTAAGAGTGTCAACTCTTCATGAGCTGCACCAACCTTTATCACTTTTTGTGCCCTTCTCTTTACCTTTTTTCATTGTGATATATCCCTGAGATGTGATGTCCAGAACAGAGCAGTATTCAGGATAATGGCTGGTCAAAGGTTTCATGTACGAGTAAAATGCTGCCTTGTCTATTTCTCAATATCCTTCTTGATGATGCTTATTTACTGTTAAAAAATAATACCAGAATTCACGGTGTTTACATTTAAATCTTATAATTAGAAATAATCTTCTCTAATTAGGTTTTTAAATCCTTGTTTATTCTGTAAACCAAAATGCAATACATATATAGACATTTCAGTACTTTATTACTTTTAGAATCGCATGAAGGAATTATCTGGACTACCAAGTACTCAGTACAGAGATATTTTTCAGAGGAAATAATTTTTAATCTTAAATTTCTTGTAACTATAGAGAAAATAATCAAGAGCTACATATTTATAACTCAGACCACTTAAAGAAACTTGACATTTGTATTTATTTTCTGAAATGAATTATTAACTGAATCTTAAATGGATTGTGTTGCTTAAAAAGGACAAAATAAAGCTCCCTCATTACTTCTGAAAATTTCTCAGTCAGTTTCTCTGTGAAAAATAGAAATTTTTCTCAGCTAGTTTGTACTATATACACTTTATGTTCTGCAGGCAAGCTCAAAAGACACTGGATACCTGTATGCAGCAATACATCACCGCCTTGTGGCATTGCGAAGCTTCGCTGAGCAGGAGCCAGATGTTAATCAAGGAGATGCAGAGCCAGAAATAGCTTTTCAGCCATTAAGCTGGGATAGCAATGATGATGATGATGAAAAAATAATTCAAGAGAGCAGCAGTGGATCTGGTAAGCAGAAATTTTAATAGGAATGCTGTAATCCCTCCAGGGTATTTTCTTGTAAGCAATGAACGTTGTACTTTTCTTTTTTTTCTTTTTTTTTCCCTCCATGCTAACTATAGCTTTCGTTTGTTATTGATACCCCCTTTCAGTTGGAAGAAGGTGATTTCTTTTAGTATTTTGATTTATTACTGTTAAAATGCAAGGTTTTGACAGATAAAATATCTACACATCTTTAGAGCAGTGGAATACAACTTTGACAAAAGGCTGCAGGTTAAGAAGTTTTAATATTGTCAACACTTATGTAACAAGTTCTTCAGAATATTTAGATAGAAATTACTAGAGGTACTGAGATAATTAGTTGTTATTTGAGTAAGTGATAGTTGAGCCCATTTGCATCAGTGCTTAGGTAGTTATCAATAGCTTCAAGCACATAGTGTTTTGGAAGGTTTTTATTATGCAGTGGTTAAGTTCATCTGAAATACAGATTCTTGATCAGCTGTAACAATGACCTCACTAGAAAACTTTTAGCTCAAGATTTACACACTGGTTTTCCTAGCTTTCTTCAACACAACAAAATGTAGGCTCCTCAAAGTGAAGCATGCAACTAAAACAAGATATAAGGGGACAAGCTGCTGACTTAATCCTACTCCAGAAGTTAATACAACTCACAACAAGGGTCACACTTGCAGAAAGTAAGACAGAAAGTGCTGTCAGACTTGAAAGTGCTTCTAGCATCAAAAGTCAAGTCAAGTTTCCAGGGGAAATTCACTTGCCTGTGCCAAGATGCTACAGTGGATACAGGAGCTGCCAATTACATTTCTTTTCCTAATAGAAGGACTACAGCAGGCATGTTTGAGTTCTTCCTTAATGTTTCCTTTTCCAACTGAGTAACATACTATCATTATAAATTCTTCCTTGTTCAAGAAGAACTGTTCAACAAGTATCAAGTCACAAATGAGTAACAGCTATGAGTGTTTGCTTAAGGAAACAGCTATTTTTACCTCTTGAGGCAAACAGACTGCAGCTTATGGTGCTTACTCCCATTATTAATCGTTGTTTAACTACATTTCAGTAGCATTCTGTGCTCTAAACAAAGCCTGATACTCTTAGAAAGTATTTTCATACAAACGCTTTTTCTCTTTTTAGGAAATTGGAAAATTGTTAGCTCTGAGAACTCCCTGAACGAAAAAGTCTCTATTAACTTTACAGAGTTTATGGTAACCTGAAAACTCTGGATAGAGCTTGATTTCTTTCCAGAATTATTGATTATAATAATAAAAATAAAATAAAAGAAACAATAAAAAGGGAATGCCAAGACAGTGTAGGAGCAAGGTTTACAAGTGAAATATTTGTTTTGATTCATAGAGACTTCCGATGCAAATATTCAGATGGTAGCCAGCAAAAAAATTCTGAGATATAAGTGTCAGTTGCTGTATTTTCTTCACCTTTAGTTTAAGCATGTCTTTCATTTTTGACCAGTCACTTACTAGAATTCTAATAATCCATTTAAACTGCTTTTTCAATGCCTTCTAGCATTTCTTTCTCATCTTACTCTCAATTGTTCTGTGACAAGAGGTTTCAATTTGCAGAGATTTCAGTTACTAGTATTCATCTGCCACTTTACATACAGACATTCACATCTGACACATGCTTGTCACTGGAATCCCCATTCCCAAAACAGGAATACACCCTCCAGGGTTTTGAACAGAGTGAGGTTGGTTTTAAATACCAGCATAGAAATATCTATTTGGATGAAAGAGATCAGACCCTTCATATCTAAAAGCATTTGTTCTAAGCTTTCATTTTCATGCTTTCATTTCCATTGAAGGATATGCATGCATAAGTTGTCTTACTTCACTGATGTATCAGGTATAATGTATGATGAAGAACAAGGTAAATCCCAGGAAGTCTCTCCTTGTGTAGCCACAGACCTGAAGAGAAACAATAGTGTGTGAAGACATAGTGTTTCTCATATGGGTTCATCAAGAATTGCATGGATTTGGGGATTAAGAGCTGGACATTATCATATCACAGAAGTGCAACCTTGGTTCTATTCTAGAGCATCTTTCTATTACAATATACAAGTAGACATATATCTCCCATGTTGGCCTCCTTAGGATTTGTCATCTGATTTAAAATGTTACAAGAGCTTTTGTTCATGTTTAAGTAAAATGCTTCTGAAGTTCTTAAAAGCACTAATGGTCAGCAGTATCCTAGGAACTCCTGAAAAACTGCTATGTTTGTTTGATATTTCTTGTCAATTTAATTCAAATTCTTACCAATTGCTAAGTATTCCAAGCCATAAATCTAGCACACAAATACCTGATAGTAATTAAAACTAAGGAAAAGTTAAGAATTGACTTTTGAGTTGTAGTCCAAGTTTCCATATTCTGTGCTATAGATAGCAGTAATACTTCAGCAGAGAAGAAAAACAGCACTGTGATTTGCTTTAAATGGTGACATAGAAGAAAAGAGAGCAGAGAAATCATATATAATGTTCTGGCAAACTCAAGGACTTTAATTTCACCTTTGAAAATTTTTTAAAACTTTTAGTAAGTATTTAGCAGTGGCCAGATGGTAGCAGAAATTTTTAAGCAGCTACTGAGACAGTGATATTATGAGGTTGGCATTAGCCATCTACATCTGCTTTTCACAAATTAGTCATAGTCACAGAGATTACAAACCAAAACCACCCCTGGGTATTTTATCATGATCAATGAGCTTTGCATCCCAGACACATTGTCCTATCTAGACACCTGAATCCTTAGTGCTTATGTGATTGTCTTTATTGACATGAGGGGTCACAGGCTTCATTCACTATTCACGTGCTCAAATATTTGTGAATAATCCTGTTTTATCTAGGGAGGTATTTACCTAAACCAGGAACTGAGCATAGCCAGACTTTAACCCACCACTTTGGTATTATGAAATACCAGATTGTTTCAAAACCTGAGTAAGCTCAAATAAGCAGAATTTTTTAAAATTAATTTTCAGATCATTCTAGATGGAACCACGGGCAGTCAGTAGTCTGCTTGTGACACCTACCAGTGTTTACAACTGCACGGCTGGGACCTGATCTTCCCAAAATGTCTGAGCTGACTCATCAGTCCCAGGAGGGAGGAAATCAGATGCATTTTGCTATAGAAATTTTAAGCAAAGATTAAATTTATGGAACGCTTAAGTTTAATACATTGAGAAAGAATGTAAGGTATGCTTTTGAAGATTCCAGTCAGCTTGCTTTGCACTGAGACAGGAATGACATAATGGCTTCTCATAAACAAGAAATGTTACAAAGGCTTCAGATTTTCAAATTAAATAAATTAAGACACCACTACTGAAGTAAAAAAAATTATTGGGAATAAATGTTTATTCATCATATTTATGGAAAAAAACACATGAGCATGAAGTAATAATATACTTGAGAAGATATTTGTTACTTTTCATCTGTTATTTAAAAGGTACATTTGGAAAGTTATAAATCAGTTCTTCAATGCAAGCATTATTTAAAATCGTGTGGTCACATTCAGCATCCTGTTTGTAAGTACACTCAATCAGAAATGGGAGAGGCAGGTTAGAATGACCAAGGGCTATAGATAGCAGTCTTCATTGTAAACTTTTAGAAATGTTTTATTTGAAATATATGTAGTTGTATACTGGTTATAGTATTTTGTTAAAGGGCAAAGCATGATCAGCCTTTAGACCTGTAAGGACCAGGAGAATTCACTATGAAGAGCTGTAATCCAGCTCTAAGGGGCATATGAGTTTTAAGATCTAGAAGTGTATCTGCTTGCACTTATGAACATATTCTTGGCTGCACTTACATTGCTAATTGTCCATTGGAATTATGCAAAAAGATCATACAATGTGTTATTACTGGATATCTGCGTAAGAGATTCTCATAAATGTGTGAGATTATCTGAGATTACTTCTGTTTCAGATGCAGCTGTCCCAGAACAGCATCATTCCTTGAAACAGTTGAATGTTACACATCCTCTTATGTGCAATAATCACAACAGTGCCAAAGACCCAGTCACTCTGTAAAGTCATCCCACAAGTCTTCTACCTAACCATTCTCAAGAAGAATCAGAAAAAATCAGTTCACTATAATGCCACCTATCAATAAAGATTTGCCAGATCATTCAAAAGCCCATGGATAGTACAGACACCAGTTATGGTCTATTTTCTATTAATTCTCTCAGAAGATAAAGAAAATACATCATCATTCTGCTGTAATTCTGCTCTCTCTTGTATATTGTTGGTTACCAAAAATTGTCAGCCTCAGAGCTGAAACAATATCTGAACTCCTTATAATTAGGCTAATTGTAGCCATTTCTGAATCTTAAAAGCTGCATCACACCCAAAGAGTCAAATTACCACTTATTCACCCATCTGAATATATCTCTATATATTTTTTTATATATATATATATGAAGCTGGAAGAATACTAGCTTCTTCCTAAACTCTCAGTGCCATCTCAGGGTCCAGATAAAGCTGAACTAGCATCTGGATTTCAATGAATCTCGAATAGCCTGCCAAGATTAGAACTTGTTTGATGCTGATTTCACACCTGGATGAGAGTAAGATTAAGTGGGACTGGATTTCTGTATGCACAAAAAGGGGAGTGCTTCACAACAGAGATCCAGTGTCAGAAAGTGTCCCATTGGGATTCTCTTTGCCTTTTCCTTCTGCTGGTAACAAAACTCCTTTCCACAAACAGCTGATGACTGTGTCCTTTTTTGTCAGCCTCACTCCTGACTGCACCAGTCACTGACATTCGTATTTCATTGCTGCAACTCTCAGTCAGGAACAAAGCTCTGTTATAAGAAATTCAGTAGTTGTAAAACACAGCAGCCCTATGTATTTTGCAACAGGTCACAGTGATAACTTTGCCCTGGAATTCAGCTGGCTATGCACTGCATGCAGTTTGATTTCAAAGTCTGTCCTGATAATCAAAGCCTTCTGTGAAAAAGGATTTAAGCACCTGAGTGTCATGATATCCCTCTAAAGCTGTAAAGTTTTTGGCAAAAGAAAGGAGTGCTCCATAGCAGGCACACGGGAACTTTTGCAGACATGGAGATTGAACTTTGTCACTTGCTCCCACAGCATGAGAAACCAGGTTTATGATAATTGACGAAGAAACTCTTTTGATCTGCCTCTTCCCAAGCCTGTTACATATATATACAAATGTATAACTAACACACGCTCATGCACACACACATTTTTAAAAGCTGAGGAGCAAAAGAGATAACTATTATTGAAGAGTTTGCATAATGTGGTAATATAGGACATATAAACCCATGTATGTGCAGATGTATGTACGGTATGAATTTTTACTCTTCAGATCCTAATTATTTATTCTATTTAGTCTCAATGCACTGAAATTCATTGTATCTCAAGACTAAATGTATGCTAATATGTAATATACTAACGATTTTAAAATGTAAAGTGTGTCATTTTATGACAGACAGAGCAACAATTTTATGCCTGAACAATAAATAATTTTCTTATAGCTTTAATTTCTGTCTAACTATTTTGTGTTCCATCTGCCTTATTTTGTGGTCAGGTTAGGGCTTCCTGTAGACAGTTCCTTCCTTGGTGCAGAACTTTATGTCTGTTTTCCTAAGGAAACAAGATTTAAATAGCTGTGTACACCATCCTTCTATCTTCCAGACCTATCTCAAGCCCACTGCTCAGTCTAAGAGTAATTAGATGGGAGGTGGAAAGTTTAAAAACAAAGTTCTTTATGAGAATTGGCAGTTGTTTAGTGACTGAACTCTGAAGAAGGTACCTCTTGAGGAAACAGTTTCAGGGAAAGCTTGGTATTTTTTCTGAGGCCTGTGGGGCTGAATTCCTTCTCCTTTATGTGTTGCATTATTTGCTGGGAGGGAGAAGAAAGGAAAACCATAAAAGGATGGGTGTCTGGGATTACCATAGATTTGAAGAGGGGTGTTGGGATGTGGTCCAAACTCATGTGAAACTAGACATCACTAATTTTGCTGTTTGGGGAGCTACATATTCTTCTATGTTTTGGGTGGTTTGTTTTGTGGTTTGTCTTTTGTGTGTGGGGTTTTTTTTTTTGTTTTTGTTATTGCTTTCCCCCCACCCTACCCCAGGTGAACAATATTTATTTAGCCATTCAGTTCTAAGAAATAAGTAACATAAAAAGCTCATATTTTCACGCGGTAATGATTTTCAAAAGGAGGGAAACTATAAATTCCTAATATAAGGATACATATGCAGATATTTGCCACTAAAAGTAGGAGTTTCTGGGGAAATTCAGTTGGATGGTGTAACCTAAACGGCTTGTTTTAGCTTCTGGAGGTGTTTTTATCTCTTCCTACATCTTGTCTCTCAGGTTTCTATGTCACAATCTTTTGTGACCTCTGAATTGCTTTTGGCAGACTGTGAAGTTAATGTCTTTATTGAATGAGTGAGTACACAAAAGACATTTAGCACATTTGATACTGCTTTCAGTTCTATGGACAGCCTGTACAGCCTGCACAGAGAGGGGAAGAGCATCCTCTGTTCCCCAAGATGGGTATTAGAGGACTTGCCACTGAGTCAGGACAATCTAGAATCAGCATATATTGCCTCTCCTACAGCAGTGCCTATCTAAAAAAAAGTAGAGTTCAGATTCCCGAGTAATCTTTCAAAAATATTATTCTTTCAAAACAATGTGTCTTCAGCTGTTTGAGTATATTCAGATTTCTTATGAAATCACAGAATCTCAGGGGCTGGAAGGGACTTCTGAAGATTATTGAGTCCAACTCCCCTGCCAGAGCAGGACCAAAACTAGGGCAGGTCACCCAGAAACTTGGGCAGGTCATGTTCAAGTCAGTTGTGCTAGTTGTCTTTAGATGGAGTAGTTTCTTTTGCATACACAAAGACTGGGAGGGAAAGCAGAAAAGTCAATTTTTGTTAATTAAAACATGGTCTGATGAAAATCTGGATAAAAAAAGCTTGCTTGTTCTCAATGGTTTTGTATGAAAAAATGTCAATATTTTGCATTCATAGCAATAACTGAATTTATTTTGCTCTTCCTGAAGCAACCTCCTCTATTTTGGAATTTATGAAGCAAATTGTATGACCCAACTACATAATCACTGATGAGAGCACACATTTTGCCAGCAAAATGCAAGAACACATGAATAGAACCTGGAATCAGAAATTCCATGAGACTACACCTGCTAATGTGTTCATCCTGTAAATTCTGACATGTCACATGAGCGATGTATTCTCTAAGCATTAGCCTGGAGTTTTCCTCTGAATAATCAGAATTAACAGCTGTAGTCAGCTGGGCCAAAAAATCTGAGGACTCAGGTTTTGTGAAATGTTACCATGATGGTCTGTTTACCTCTTCCTCTGTGAATGCATCTACCACTGATAGCATAATCATTTTCAGCACAGAGATAGCACTGTTGCTTGCAGGTACCAGTAGCATTTAGGAGCATGGAAAGAAAGTCTCGAGAATGTAAATGATTGGTTTAGTTAACTGTATAAATGGTGGTTAATTAAATGATTACAAGAATGTATTGCTTCTGCAATAAGGAGTAGAAATTAACAAGTTGTCCCAGATTATAAATGCACTAGGATCAGTACATGCATTCTTTTGGATGAACCAAAGGCTACATTTGCAGATCTTCTTACCTAAAACTGCTGGTACAGCCATGCACGGCAACTCTTAAAGCTAGTGTAATGACTTAGGAATAATTTAGTGTTTGCATGGAAATTTTTCCAGTTACATCATTTTGTACCACAGAATGGATTATTTTAAGGTTATTATATGTGTGTGGGGTTTTTTGTTTTGTTTTTTTGTTTTTTTGGGGTTTTTTTTGGTTGTTTTTTTTTTGGTGTTGTGTTTTTTTGTTGGTTTTTTTTGAGTCCACTACATAACTCTATGTATGTGGACTGAGGGATTTCTGGTTTTCTGTGGATTTGTGTCATGAAATTTACCTCCTGTATTATAACCTTCTGGTGGCTAAACCAGGAATTTTTCTGAAGCACTTTCCTTCCTGCAGGCAGTCCTGAGGTATCAGGAATTTTTGAGTACTCTGTGCCACCCAAAAAGTTGGTTGTAGTAGGCCAGGGTTTTAGAAAGTCATTACAGTGGGAGTTCACCCTGGCTGTGTATGTGTATCCTATAAGAGCACCGGCCTAAAATGACTGGCCTTATTAATTTAGTTCTGTATTAATTAATCTGTCCCACAATGTGCTGGGTATATTGCTCTTAAGTCACTGAAGATGGGGCACGAAGATATGTTGTATGTGAATATACTGTGAATATACCTCAAAATAAGTGTTCAAGTACAAAAGAACTGTCTTGTTCTTGTGTATCAGGTGTGTGATCAAATCAAAAGATGTAGGAAGAGAGAGGTTAAGTAGTGCCTGTTGAGTGTCTCTTGAACATTTACATTTACCAAGTAAGATGGAAACTCTGAGTAGCATTCCACAATCCCTATTTTATGTGTTATGGAAAGTTTAAACCTTTTTCCATATAGACAATGGTATATCAGATGATCTGTGTACCCCTCTGTGTACCAGAAACTTCCTTCTGAAAACGCTGTATGAATCCCTTCATGCTCTGTGCCTCAGCTCTGCTTCCAGGACATAAAGATATCTACCTTTCAAATTCATATTTTAAAATACATTTCATATTTTATACTTATAATGCTTTCTGTGGGGATTAATTCAAAACACCATAACATGGAAATTGCATGGCCTGAGAGTAAAATACTGATCCATATTCAAGCTTGCTTTAGTGGGTGAAGCTGATTTGTATTTCAAACAACGATCAGAAAAGTACAATATCTTTGGGTAATATATGGAAGCACAGAATCCTAGAGGCACACCTCAGTGGTCAAGTAAGTTTTAAAATAGGTACCATCCAGAACAGAGCTATAAATTTTCAAAACCTTCTATCTCCTCCTGGTCTCCAAGATCTTGTTATTACCTACAGCTTTGTACAATCCAGAAGTTAATGGTTATACAGAATGAGCTGTTTTCTGTCTAGCAGGGGAATTAGTTATGTTTAATTACTCTCCTGGTGATCTGGTTTGTGGTAGTTTCCTTCAAGGATAAGCTAATCAGTAGGCAAAAAACCTTCCTGCCCATCAGTCAAGACTGGATGGAGCTTTTGTACTGTTGTACAAGATCAGGGAAGGGATGGATGGCTTTAGCTACTCTCAGTTTCCGAAGATTCTCTTCAGCAAAGCCCTATAGGCGAGTAAAAGCTGTTGCTTTTAACTTCTACTCGCAGAGCCTAGGCCATGACTTCCCCAGGAAGTAGCAGGCACAAGGAAAGGAGTGAGAACAACACCTGGAACTGAAGCCTTTGGTGCACGAATACTGACTGAAAGTCAATGGCCGAGAAGGCAGTTCTAAAAGATGTAAAAACCCCAAAGTATTTCCAGACAGACAGTTTACTGTATTAAAGAGTAATTCAGGATTATGCCGTGTTGTTGGGTTTGTTTTGTTTTTTTTTTTCAAACCGAGCTTGCAAAATGCAGACTCACGGGCACTCACAGCACTGCCGCCCGCGGCCTTTCCCTCAAATATTGGAGTAAATGCAGTTAGAACACTCACGAATATTACCCAAACTACACGTTTCTCGTCAGTTTCTCACCAGACGCACTATTCAGGCCATTTACAGCACAGGGACTTGCTGTGCTTTTCCCTCAGACCGGTTTAAATGAGAAGCGGGGCTGCCCTGCATGAGGCGCCTCACCGACGCACACCCCAGGGCTCCCGCTGCCCTTACTAGAAGTTCCCGTCCCCACCACCCAACGCAGACGGCTCATCGGGCCACACTTTACCATCTGTCAGCACGGGGAGAGGCCCGCGGTACCGCCAGAGGGAACCCAAACCCGGACCCGCCCAACGCCCGCTCCACAGCCCCCGCGCCTCGCGCCCCCAGCGGGACGGGGTGCTCCGCGCATGCGCGAGGCACGGCGCTCCCTCCCCCCCTCCTCCTTCCCCGTCCCGCCCACCCCCTCCCCATCCTCAGGCCGGGCCGGGCGGTGGGCGGCTGCGCATGCGCACTCTGCGCCGGCCCCTCCCCGGGGAGCCCCTCTCCCTGCCCCTGCTCCGCCCCCGCGGCGGGCGGGTGTCCGGCCAGGCTCTTCCCTATTGGTGGACGCGGCGCCTGCGCGCGCCGAGGGGCGGGGCGGCGGGGCGCGCCGTGCCATGTGTGCCGAGCGCTGCCCGCGCGCGGAGGCCGCCTCAGAGCCGGGGCAGCAGCAGCCGCCGGGCAGCGCGGAGTTCTCCTGCCCGCCCGCCCGCTGCCGGCTCCCGCCTCGGGCAGGGGCTGAGCCCGGGCCATGTCCTCCGCACGGAGCTTCCTCTACGGCTACTTCTGCCTGGCCAGCCGGGCGGCTGCCCGCCGTTCCCTTCTGCTCTGCAGGGCGCCGGGGCTGCCGCTGCTCGGCGGCGTCCGCCGGCACCTCATCGCCCTCCGCTGCGCGGCGGCGGCGGCGGGACGAGGGGCGGCGGGGGCCGTTCCGTGGGCGCCGCGTCGGCGGGGCTGCGGCGGGCTGGGGGCGGCAGGAGGTGGGTTCCGGCCGTCGCGGGTGGCGGTGGTGGTGAAGACGACGCGGTACGAGTTCGAGCAGCAGCGGTACCGCTACGCCGGGCTCTCCGAGGAGGACCTGAAACAGCTGGTGAGCGGGGGGAAGGAGGAGGGTGCGGTCCCGGCCTCCTCCCGGGAGCTGCCGCCGGGGCGGCGGGGATGGTGCCGGGCGCGGGGAGCCTTGTAGAGCTACCGAGGTGATGCCCGGGCTCTGCTTCGGTCTGCCGGTCCGGTGGCTTCTCCTCGCCCTGGTGCAGAACCGGGGTCACCGCCGCGGCCGGACGGCTCTCTGGGCCCGTCAGCCCCGCTCCGAGATGGCGAGTGGCTACACTGCCGCGGTAGCCGAGGAGAGGGGGGGGGGGGGGATAGGAGGGGCGCCGCTTAACCACTCTCCGTTCATCTCCTGCAAATTATCGGGGGATTTGTGCGGTAAGCGTGTTTGGATCTTATCCTCGGAGTGATTCCAGGAGCCTTTCACCAGCTGCGGGGTTTTTCCTGGTATGTGTAATGTAAAGATTGTCCAGAGAAGTGTGTACTGAAGAAGCGCTGTGCTGTGAAAGTGCTTTCTGAGACTTTTAGAGGACTAATTAGCTCCACATCCTTGTCTCGCTTCATCGCTCAAGTATTTTTCTAAACAGTCCTCCAGCTAAACAGCCAAACCTTCACATCCTTGCTACAGCTTTCAGAAACCCTTTTTCTTTCACTTTTAGGAAACAGTCAGTACAAAAAACAGATGCCTGTTCCATTAATGAAGGTACATTAAGGACAGCAGGTATAAACGATGTAAAAATTGGTACAGATACCAGGCTTCTGGTGTCTTTTCATATACACCAAGTTCAGTGAACCCATCCTGTCATCCAAATAGCCTCTGACATTCTCCTTCCTCTGCTCATCTGCCACCGGTGGGCTAAAGGCTGGTATCTGTTGTAGATACTTTGGTTGCCATCCATCCATCCAGATCAGGTCATGAGCTCATGTTATCATCTCTATTCTGAATATGACTGAGTTTGTACCTGTCTAGCTTTTGGTCTCTTACAAATGGAAATATTCCATATTTATTCGGTCTCTAGTTGTTTGTGACATTTGAATTAAACTTGCAGACTCGTGTATCAAGGAGAAATGCTGTGGTTGTGTAGGCTTGCTTTGTAAAGTACGTTATCCAAAGCAGGATACTTGTGACCTTTTTCTTCATACTTCAGTTGGTCATCCCCCTCCTATGAAATTCCTGTCCAAACACTTCTACATTGTAAAGCTCTCTAGT
This sequence comes from Phaethornis superciliosus, assembly GCA_023637945.1. Taxonomy (NCBI): domain Eukaryota; kingdom Metazoa; phylum Chordata; class Aves; order Apodiformes; family Trochilidae; genus Phaethornis; species Phaethornis superciliosus. The sequence goes on from JAJQWJ010000004.1 coordinate 60,086,760, forward strand.
CAGATTTCTTATGGATACAAATTTAATGTGGAAACATCAGCCTGCATTATTATTATCACCTAGATGTAGTTTCCTGTTGCTGAGTTGTCCTAGTGCTTCCTTTTACACAATGGCTATGGAGAAGCAGTGTTTCTTACAGATAATTTCTAAGGCTACTCTTCTGTCTTTCTTTAAGCTTCTCTTGAGGAAGCATTTCTTTTGTGCATAAAGAAACAGGTTGTTCTCAGTGTGCAGATAAACTCAAAAAAATCAAAGCAGGGTATTTGGTGATCTTTCTCTAATGGCTTTTCCACCATCAGGACTGGGAGAGTGAATCAGTGAGCAATGTCTTAAGCATTGCACATCCCTGAAGGTGCAGTTGTCTGAATGTAACAGTAGCTGTGGTTTCTCTTCTTGCAGAAAGCTGTGTTTTCCATGATGGTTGATGTGTATCAGTTGGAAGATGAATTTTTAAGGAAGTAACTGCACAGTGTCTGATCACAGTAGTTGCAGGAACACCTCAGAGATTGTCCTTTTGGAGAAGCTTACAGGTATAAGGGAGTTCTCCATATTTGGGAGAACTCTAGAGTTTTTATTCTGTGACTGGTGCTTTTTGTAAATCTATCTTTCCCCTGAAGATACCTTGATAAGAAGAATTGCAGCACTAAAATTTGCAGTGTCACCAGGTAGACAAGGGCTAACTTGCCTAAGGCTGTATGTAGAAATACTAATTTAGGCTCTTGCTGCATGGGTGGGAATACGAAGATTTGTGCAAGAGCACACTCAAAAGATCTTCCAGAATTGTATCTTCTGAAAGAGAAAATGAGAGTGAAAAAATTCTTCTTGCTTCCTATTACTCAAGTTTTTTAGGTGGCCTGTAGAAATTTCTGTATTTATGTTCTGCTGTGACTCTCGTCTTGTATTTTTTTTTCCCCTCAAAACTGTCTGAGCTAACGGCAGCGTCAGTAAATAGGTGATGTGAAGGTTCTGGACACCCTTACCCAATCACTTCTTAGTGATTGCTGCAAAGTGTCCTTCTGCTTCCTGAGGTTAGCTGCACTCTGTGCTCCCGTTGTCCCTGCTTCTCTGGAGAAGACTTCAGAAGCTGGTCCCTGGGCTGCTGGTCTCTGAGAAGTGGGGCCAGGTGTAGCCCTTTTCATGTGTAATGAGTCCCTGCTAATGCTACCCAGGGTGATGCTTAGTTTTTCCTGAAGGTCGTGGTAGCTCAGTCACACGGAAGAGCTGAAGAGAGCAGGGTGGGAGCTGAGGCTCTCAGGAAAGCTTGCTGTTCCGGTAGCAGCCAAGAGTGAAAGCAAAAGCATTGCTGCTCAAGCTGCAGTGACCCTAGAGCTGGTTTGTGGTGTGGCAGCATCGAGGAGTGAGGGATCCTGTACCAGCAGAGGAGCTTGGTGCTGTTGACCTCTGTCACGGATGTTCAAGCATCCAGACATTGGCAGCCTGAAACACAAATTCAATTTCAAGCAGTGGTGGAGGCTTAGATTTGAGAAGCCATGCCTGGGCATGTGGGCTGAAGAGATGTTTTAAAAGTTCCTGTTTGAAAGTAACTCATGTCTCTACTTGAAGCTTAAGATTTTAGCAGAGCACACGGTGATCACTGTGGGCTTAAGCAATTGTGCCTGATGGTGGAGACAGGAAAGAGGACCTGAGCTTAGTGTGTTTATGTATTAAGACAGAAAATGCAGTAAATCGTTTTATGCAGATGTGGCACTGCATGTGTGCCTTTGGGCAGACATCCTCATTAGATGGGTTTTGTTCTGTATTTAGGGAGGCTGACTGTGAATCACTGGTATGAACCAATAGATATTAATATATGATGCAGATCATAGTGTGTATCATATGTGTGATATACTACATAAATCACAGTATGCTGCAAGAATCTCAGTGTTGAAGCTGGCTGGCTGACACTTTTAAAATGCAACAGAGAGGCTCTGAGCAGCTCTGGTCTACCTACTTCTGCTGCCTTTCTTTTGGACACAAGAAGTAAGTTGTACTTACAAACACCATTTAATGTTGCAACCTGCAGGCTGCAAGGTCATGTTTCCAGAATTCTTCCTCCATGCAGAACAGGTGAAGCAGGGATGGAGAGCGAGGGCAAACACTCTCAGAAGAGTGCTTAGTAAATCTGCATCTCTTTGTGCACATTATGTCTGCTTGCTCCAGGTGTGTCTTTTTTTTTAACATATCTCACGGCAGATAATTTCACACGTACAAATGAATCTTTTGCATCTGATTATAACTGCACCTAAACACATCTGACTATCATACTAACAGTATTCTAATTCTGCACTATTCTGAAAATTGTCATTAAGAGTTCTGAACATTGTTGCACAGGGGTTTTCAGAGTCTCTAATTCAGAAGTGAGATCAGAGGCCTATAAGGGAAGATATTTCTCAACGAGATAATTCTCTTCTAATGCCAGGAAAGAAAAAAGTGGTGGTGGGGGAAAAAATAAACAAAACAAAAAAAACCCGTGCACCAAATCACACATCACTTTGTTTGCCTTTAAGAAATTTACTCTCAGCAAACCTATGCAGAGCAAGCATTGTTGTTCTTATGTATATTCAGATAACCTAATATCTGAGTGGGAGATAAAGGTAATTTCCTGAGTCCTGTTTTTTTTGTTTGTTTTATAGCTCAATTGAGATGCAGCTGACAGCTTCTCACTGCTGGAAGGTATTTAGGCATGATCAACAATTTAGCTGTCCAAACATACTTCATATGCAGTTTCAATTACCTTTGAAAATGTCTTGTTAGACAAAAAGTAATTTTTGTTTTAGTTTTAGTTGGAGGAAAATTATTCATGTGGACCACAGCAGATATTATCTTGTGGCTTGTTTGTGTGTTTGTCTTTGGAGCTGGAGGTTTGGAATAGGTTTTGCCTCTTTATTAGCACTGCAACCAATTGGCAGGGGTGGTCATCTCAGAAATGTAAAGTTCACATACCTTTCCTGAAAACTGGTATCTTGGTAGAGAAAAGGTAACCTGTTAGCAGGATACTGTCTCCCGTAAAGGAGGCAAAATGTGAACTCATCTGCAGCCTAATGCCCTATCAGCATACTGAGGAGGGTTGGTCAGAAAGGAAGGAGTTTCCAGCAGGTAGGAGAGCAGCTTCAGTCTGAGTGTGTATGTTGTGCACCAATTCTCTTTGTGTAGAAGCACATTGCTTCCAGCCCCTCCTGCCCAGTTCCTCATTGAGATGCTAACAGCACTAGCTGTTAATAATTTGCACATTACGGTTTTCGTGTTCCTTAGGAAATTCTCTCCTGGGACACTAGAATTCTTTTACATCAAGATACTTTTTTTAGTGTCACTTGTGAATTACCTGTCATAAATATTAGTGCTTTGGGTTTACGGATCTCATAGCACCACCTCGAGTCAGGCTTTTGGAAACTTCTTTCTACAAAGAATTAATAGAATTCTTTGGTGATCTGTACCAGTCTACATTCCTATGATCATGTAGAACTCTATTTAGAAAATGTTAATCAAATACTTGTAAAACACTAAGATTTTTACAGATGCAAGAAAAGTAGCAGAAGGAAAAAGCAATATGCAAAGTTGAAATGAATTTTAAAATGTAATCGGATAATAGAGATAATTATGTAATCAGATAATTGTTTTATAATAGTTTTCTTTAAAAAATCTGTCATATATAGCAAACAGTTGCAAAAATACAGCATTTCAGTTTACCTAAATAGGACATCATGGATTATCTCACCAAGCATCTGATACTTGAAACAGCTGAAAATGGCTGCCTTTTGGAAGTGACTTTAATACTGGTTTTAAGTGCTCAGCTAGTTGTGTTTTATGACATTATGTTTGTGTCCTGCTGAACTGAATTGCCTGGATTGCACTGGATTTCTAGAAACGCATAGAAAGTAGTTAATGCTCTGTTTATAGTTAACACAGCAATTTGCTCTTATCAAAGGTATTAGCCTTTCTATTAAAACCACTGTGTGCATTTTTCAGTTGTTAAAATTACAATAATACTTTATTGTGGTAGATGAAAATCTTGGACAACAATTACAGCATTTTTACATTGTTCACATGTAGATCAAACTCTTCCATCAAAGCAACGTTTCTCTAAAGCTTCAGGAACATAATGTTGCCAGTTTTGTTTGCCAAATGAAGAAATTATTGAAATCAGCTGCTACAGAAGTAATAGTGTACAAAATGTTATAGAATGCAAAACACTTCCTAATCATTATGATATATCGGATACAAAGGCAGCATCTGAAAAGCTGTCATGACTATGTAATGAAAGAGAGGGGTCTAGGTTGCTGGAGAAGACTGTGACAAAAGTATAAGCAAAAATATTTCCTATCTGAAAACTGTCAGAAACCTAGCAGATATCCAGGAACAATATTAGGAAAATTTTGAGCACTTGACAGTGGGTTAAGTGCATCAGTCAGCAGCAGACAGGTAAGAATGCTGGTCAGGTAGGTTCAATGTATAAAATCAGTGATCCTGGAATTCTTCAATAAGGAGTTAATCTCACTTTTTTTTTTTTTTTTTTTTTTTTTCAAATTTAGTCGCTATATCAGCTCTTTTCTAGCAGAACTGGGTAAGATCAAACAAGAGAAAAAGGAAGTAGGAGAACACACTTTCCCTTTTAAGAAGTTTGAGGAGTTTAAGCAATTTTTGTGAAAGCGGGGTTACAGGATCACACAGTGGTTTGGTTTGGAAAGAATCTTAATGATCACCTGGTTCCAAAGCCCCTTTTTGTGCAGGGGCACCAGGTTGCTCAAAGCACAAGCCAGCCAGGCCTTGAACACTTCAGGGGATACATCATCCACAGCTTCCCTCAGCAACCTCAGTGTCTCAACACCCTCACATTAGGGGTTTCTTCCTAATGTCTAAATCTTCCCTCCTCCGGTTTAAAACAACCCCGTTATACACTCACTGAGAAAGAGTCTCTCCCCAGCTTACCTCTAGCCCCTTCATGTGCTGGAAGGCTGCCAGAAGGTCTCCTGAGAACCTTTTCCAGGTAACAGCTTCAAGTCTTTCAGCATGTCTTCATAGAAGAGGTACTCCAGCCCCCTCGTTGTCTTCATGGCCCTCTTACTCTCCAGCAACTCCATGTCTTTTCTGTCTTAGGGTCACCAGGGATGGATGCATTACTCCAGGTGGTGCATCAGGGGAGCAGAATCCCCTCCCTTGCCCTGCTGGCTACGCTTCTTTTGTTGCAGCCCAGGACACAGTTGGCTTTCTGGCCTGCAAGGGTGCATCACTGGCTCATCTTAAGCTTCTCATCAACCAAGTCCTTCTCCTGTGGGCTATTCTCAATGCATTCTTTTCCCAGCCTTTGCCAACAGCAAATACTGTGCTTGGGATTGCCCTGACCCATGTGCAAGACTTGCACTTAGTCTTGTTCATCTTCATGGCATGAGGATGTGTTCCTTTGATTTTTATTTTCTTCATGAAAGCACTATGTGGTCTCCTGACTTTATCTTTTTGTCTTCTTCACTTTTTAATTTAGGATTCAGAAGCTGAATCGTGATTTAATCCCACTTTGTGCAGATTATTTTTACATTATGAAACAGGAAAGCTTAGTATGTGATTGCAGCTCAACAGATCAGAAAGTTTAGTGACTGTCTGGCCTGTGAGGGAGACTGGATTTGTTTCTAGCATGACAGATGAAGATGTAAGTTTACTAGTAGTTAACTCTGGAAATTACGAAAATTACTTGCATGCCACTATAGATTTCTTTGACTTTGCTACTTTAGCAGGTTTTGAGTAAGTGTTCCTAGTTTGTCAGGGAATCTAAGACTATTATTTGAAGCATGTGCTATCTTCAGAGGTATTCCTAGTTCAAAACTTAACATGTTTGGAAAAATGTTTTTTTCCATATGCCTGTCAAACTAACTGCTTGTTTCTTTTAAAACTGGGAGTGGTAGCTTTGTCTATACTTGAGAGATGTGCATAATCTAAAAAGGCAATATGTAAAAATATACAACTGTCACGGTTTAACACTGGCCCGGCCAAATAACAAATTTAAACCAAATAACAGATTTATATATTAATCTCTCTCTCCTCACTGATAAAGAAAAGAGAGAGAATAAGGAAGAGAGACTTATGGGTTGGAAACTAAACTACACAACTTTAATGAAACAGTAATGATAAATAGGAATAAATTACTAAATATATACAAATATACAGGAAAATTGATACCACGTTCCCCTCCCTTTCCCTCAATAACTCTCACGTCACCACTGAGGCTGCAGGGCAGCCCTGGAAAATCCAGGCTGGAATCCTGGAGTCAGCAGAAGTTGGGAGCTGGAGGCAGGAATACTCTGTTTGGTCAATTTTGGCATCTATCTTGTCCGGTTCTCCCCAGAGGAGGGTTTCAGGTGGGACCTCCTTACTCCTTCTGGAGGGCAAAATGTTCCTCAGAGCTGAGCAGTGTCCTTGGCTCTGCATACAATTCTTTGGCAGTAACTATAAACATCGAGTGTTATCAGTCCTAGAAGCAGACACTGTCTGAGAAACTTGCTGTTAATTTCAGCAAGTGCAACTACTTACAAGAGACTTAGCTGAAAGCAAAAGTACAAACCAGAAAATCACCTTTATCCTGGCCCAAACCAGGACAACAACTCTTAATAATGCTGTATTCTGCTTGTTGAACCTTATGGCATGGGACTACCTGTCAGGGTTCCCCTGAATGGCATGTACCAGTAGTGGTCATAGTATTTTCCTCTTCAGGTTAAAATTCAAACCTCAGTGTTTTGCTGTTGCATTCTAAATCCATTTGTTTGTTTTTTCTTGCTGTTGAAATTAAGATTGAAAAGTAATGATAAGTTCTTCCTGTGGGACTATGTGTGTCTGTGTGTTGTCAGTTTCATTGTGGATATTGAGAGTGTTTCTAGATCTGTGGAGTTTTTTCTATATCAAGAATCATAATCCACCTATATAGACAGCAGTGGGTATTTTCATGTTGCGTGGCTTCACTTGGCTTTTGTACTCGTGCCTACAAGCTATGTCCTTGTTGCATGGCATTGTTCCTGGAATGCCAGCATTACTCAAGGACAGGAGATCCACAGTTCAGTCCCAGTGGGGTGATGGTTGCCGGAAGTGGAAGATGAGACTTCAGAAGGAAGTCAGTCGAACAAATGTTTCTTGCCTAAATGACTGTTCAGAGAGCTCTGTGAAAAATAAAACATCCATTAAAAAAAAAGTTTTGGGCCAGAATATAAGACCATTTTTTAGGCATTCCTTCTAGACCTTTTCTCCTTCAGGCTCCTAAGGAAAATAACTCCATTATAGGCCACACCCTGCTCACCTCAGTATGTTTTTCCAATGCTTTCCTCTTCTGCATGCTTGCTTTGCATTGAATTTCTACCGTGATGTTTAAAAACATTACTGAAGCTATGCCTGAATATTTTTGCCCAGTTTGTCCCTGCTTTCATGTACTAATGCACTTTCAGGTAGAACATTAATATATACATTTTATTTTACAGTCTTGCATGCTACTGAGGTCAGATTAATAGGCTTACAGTTGTACTTGTTTCTTCCCACTCTCCATGGATGCTTCTGCTTTTGGGTAGTTCCGCTGATGCAGAGCCATAGCTGATCACTGTTGTTTTCTGATGCAACATTTTCTATGTTATAGTAGTTTTTTGGGTTTTGGTTTATTTTTTTCCTGTTCCAGGAGCCTAGTGAGACTCAGCAAATGCCACGTTTCCTGTGTGTTTACAGACCTGTAGTTTATAACTTGTATTCCTCAGCACTTTTCAGTTTCGCCTTACTCATCTTTACAGATAACACTGGAACAAAATACTTAACCTGTGGTGCTGGGCTCCAGACCTGTGTGTGGCCCCTCACATAGGCTTTCACAACTTCAAGAAATGCCTCACATACTCCATTTTGAAGATCCTGGGCTTTGTAGGAACAGCCTTATTATTTTCTAGCCTGTGTCCATAAGGTCAGTCTGCAATCCACTTGGAATCCTTTCCATTTGGAAGGTTCACCCTGACAATTGTAGAACAGAGCTTCCCTCAAAGGAACAAGAATTTGCAAGTTATCTTTGTCCAGGAGCTGAAACCTGTGAGCCTTTGTAAGGGGTCAGTTGGAAAGACCAAAGCCTGTCATGGGTTTGTGGGCCTGTCCAGGGAGTGATCTCTGGAGCCAGGCTGTCCTGCAGTCCCGGGTGTTCAGGTTCCTCCCGTGCTCTGTGGGGAGGTGGTCATGCACACAGCAACTGGACTGCCTGGTCTTCACTGTCAGGTCTTTTAAAGGAAAAAGGAGGTGGTGGTCTCTGTCTTATTCTTTGTTCTTTGCTCTTTTATTTAAGAAGTGGTATTTGCCGTAGTTTTAGCATGGCATTCAGGACCTGGATATGAGACAGTGGGCACAAAAAACCCCTCAAAGAGTGGGTCAGTCTGAATGTTGGGAGACACTTAACAGTGATGATGACTGAGCACAGGAAGAGGTTACTCAGAGAGGAGATGGAGGTTCCATCTGTGAAGATCTAAAGCCACCTGGACACAGTCCTAGGCAAGCCACTCCAGGTGGTCCTGCTTGAGCAGAGAAGATGGACAAGATGATCTGCAGAGGTACCTTCCAACCCCAACCACTTTGTGACTGTATGGCTTCTGCCCACAAGAGCTGTAGGCACTTACCTTGTTTATTTGGAGCAGCTACATAAGGAGTTGATGAGCATTCCTGCTTGGTAGACTTGACTTTGGTTGGGCTGTGTCAGGCTGTCCCTTTGTGAATTCTTAGCTAAATGAACTCATTATTTACTCTGAGCTAGAGGGATGAGACTAGCAATGAACAGACTGTTATAATCTCTGGAGCCTTCTGCAGATTAGGATGATTCATTACCTCTGTAGATGTAGTTTAGCCATTTAAACTCAAAGCCCTAACTTCTACTTTGTCCTGTTGCTTAGTGATACCTCATTACTTGTTATAGAGCTAAGGTCAAAGAGGAGACCTCTATCTGTTAGATACCTGTTCTGCAGTGCTGCCTTTAGCAAAAGTAGAAGTATCCATGGAAATTGTTCAGCTATTCATCAGGATACTGGCAGCTTACTTGCTGAGCATCCCCATCTGCTTTGTGAAGCTGTTGATGAAATAATTTAACACACCTAAGGCAAATGTAAGTTACAGAGCAGATACTTAACAGTGACACTTACTGATACTACTCCTTGCAGTAATGCCAATGAAATGTTAGCTGTAGGCTCACCACAGACATCAGTGACTCAAATTCTGCAAATTATTGTAAGCAGATTCATTACACTGTCATTGCTCTGAGATAAAAGCTCTCTTCAACCAAGTTGAAAGATAGCATGCTGACAAATTAGCCAAATAAATGAGGTATATAAAACTGTAAGGTGGAATTTGCAGTTTCTGTTGTGTGTGGAGAGGATAGCTTGTGGAAATAGCAGCCTGGAAGATGTATGCTGCTGCAGCAGTCTGCTGGTCTGGTGCTCATCGCTCATTCAGAGCAGATATTTCTCGAGAAAGCATGAGCAGGAACCCTGATTTTAGTAATGCAAGTTGTTTTTTTTATATATGTATTCACAGCTGTTTCCTAGGAACTCCCTGCTGCTGAGGTGTTTTGACTGGTGATGGGTCTGAGCCTTTGTGTCCCACTGCCCTTCTGAGACATCTGCAGCACAGCTGGGGAGGTCACAGTACAAACTGTTGCCTTTCACAATAGGTGTCCCTCCAACCCTGATGGAGTAGCAATATTAAATACCAGCCAGGCAGGCTGGTAGCAAAGTCTTGTGGCTTTTTTTTTTTTTTAAATTGGCTGGAAACAGAAGTGCTGAGGTGCTAAGAGGCTGACTCCTGTTCTTACTTCTGCTGTCAGACTGGTTCCAAAGAATGTTTGTCAATATGGTGATAGGCGCTTTATAAATTATAAATATAAATTATAAATATAAATATGTATACATATAAATATATAAAAACCGGTATATTTCTTGTCCTTTCTGGTGACAAAGCAAGGTCAATTTGTGCTTCAAATATACAATTAAAATTCTCACTTTTAGCAAACTGGAACTGTTGTGCTCAGTGGCAGATGTCTGTGGGAGACAAATACCTTCTTTTGTCCTTTTCACTTCCTCTTTTCTGCTGCAAATGGCCATGAGAGGCTGACAGCAGACCTGGCCATGTGCTGTCACTGGCCATGGCCTTGTGTACTCTTTCCCTCCCCACAGCAGCCTGGTGGCACTTTTCAAGTTCCCAATGTAACACCACAGTGCTGGGGTGTGCACTCATGGTAGCTGTAGAGTGGAAGAAAGCAGTAGAAACAAAGAGTTTAATTGTGTGAGGCAATGCACGGGACATACTATGTAGCCGAGTAAACCATTGCTAGCAAGATTTGCAAAGGTGACCTAAAAGCTTTGGATGTTTTGTGATCACCCACATGCTGATCTGTGTGTCACTAGGCACAGCTGGCAGCTGCTCCCACTGTCTGCCTCTGGAGCTGTTGGTGGCATCTAGGAAAAGTCTAGGAGCCCTCTGTTAGAGGTGGTTTCCTGTTTCTAGCTATAACTAATTGCTCCTGCAACTTAATTGCTGCATTCAAACACTGTGATGCTACTCCAGAGCTGCCAATTCCATTATTCTCTGAAGTTTCTTCACCAAATCTGCCTCGACATTTAGCTCATGGATTTCTTGGCACCAAAGGGTGTTGGGTAAAGAAAGATCTCATTTGGTGTGCACTGGCTTGCAGTTAGCTGAACAGTTATATTCTGCCAGTCCTCTCCCCTTTGCTGGGAACCTCTGTGGTTTGGGAGTCTCTATGGAAATGGGATTAGATGTGGCTGTCTGGCACTCCTTTCTGTTGGAAGATTGTGCAACTCTGAGTAAAGGCACTTCAGTATACTGCTGGAAGTGCTTGTTCAAAGCTTTTGGCACAGATTAATTTCTCTACACAAATGCTAGGAGAAGATCTGTTTCTGTGCTGGTAAATTGGTTTTAACTGGTTCGGAGAAAGGAAGCAATGACAGTATAGTTACAGAATAACTCGGGATAGAAGGAGCCTCTGGATTGAAACCAGACAGCAGGACCCTGACAGGGTTAACTTTTATAAAGCAAGGCCTCAACCAGGCCAGCGCCTTCCAGGAGATAATTAAGAGGCCTTGAGTCCTGTTCCCAAGACAAAGGCTAACTCCTCTCTAGAGATAATTAAGAGCAAGACAGAAAACCATCATCAAGGTTAGCTAGGCACCAGACAGAGAAGTATAAACACCTACATGAAAAAGGGCATAAAGCTGTCACAGAAAACGGATAAGAGGGAAAGTTATGGCTAGGATCTGGCAGCTCCTTACAACAACATAGTGAGGTCAGGGAAAGCAAGGGATGTGATGAGCTCAACACCTCTCCATAGGAGGTTTTGCCCGGACTCCGCCTTGACTCCACCGTGATTCACCTGGTTCTACCCTGACCCTGCCTTGATTCTGCCCAACTTCACCTATCATGAATATTGTAATAGCATGATGTAATCCTATGAATATGTATGTAGAGGTGTTACCACCCCCTCCCCCGAACTGTATAAATTACCTGACTTCGTAAATACGGGGGGAACTCTTTTGTTCAGCACGAGCTGGGGTTCCCCAATGATGCAATAAATACCTTTGCTGTTTAAAGGCTAAAATACTGTCTCTAAACGGTTTCTTTTGGTCTTGCTGGGCATCAATGTCATACAGTCTAGCCAGCTGCTCAAAGCATAATTGCTTTGGTTACAAATGTATTTATAAACTCCTTTTACGTAGCATCCTTTTCACCCTCTTCCTTCTACTTTCTTGGTCTCCATATAAACATATATTTGACATTACCAGCCCCACATAAGCACACTAAGTGAGGTAAAGAATTAATGCATACTGACAGTGACTGACTTCCTTGCACAAAAACGTGTTGCAAAAAAATCTTCAGCCAGCAGTCTAAGTTGTCTACTCCTAAAAGCCTAGATACATGAATTTCAGAATATTCCCATGGTCTAAAGAGTGTGCTAAGATTAATTAAATTCTCTATCTTCCAAGAATAATGATTCCAGAATGCAACTGCTAAGTACCACTTGTATTGTTACTGTTGAGATTTTGTTTTAAAAACTTGGTCTATAATCCACAGGACGGTATCAGAGGTAGTAGAATGTTCTTAGGCTTTTTTTCATGCAGGGGAAATGTCACCCTTGTCACCACTTTGCAGTCTTCCTAGCTCAAATGCAATTTGAAGGCTAATGGTCTAGGTATTTGAAGGGTCTGTGTTTTCTACATTGTCGTTCCTGTTTTTTTTTTTTTGTTATGGTTTTTCGCTGTAGCAGTATTTACAGCTCTTTATGTAATTTGGGAGCTTTTAGCATAATAGATAAATATAGATGGTATTACTATTTTATATAGATATACTTGGAATTGAATTACTTAGCAGATTCAAGGAGAGCAAAGTGTATGAAGTCAGTGCAGCATAGCTGGTTGTGGTTTTGTGTAGAGCCCTCAAAAGATTTGTGAGGATTGGCTGCTGTGACCATGTAAGTCATTGAGTGAACAAGTCAATGTAAGACGAGTGTATTTATGTAGAGATATATCTAATAGAAAATTACTTATAAAACATGTCCCTACTGAGATAAAATATGTACTTTTTCTGGCTTCTACTTGCCTTATTCAAGTATTGATTAATTTCTATCTAATCAACTTGTGTCTCACAGCTTGCCTTGAAGGGATCTAACTATGCTGGTCTGCTGGAGCGGCATCGCATTCATACAAAAAACGTGGAGCATCTTGTAGACAGTTTACGGTAAGAATGTGTGAATCTTGAGAACTCCTTGCACAGTGCAAACATCCATGAATTGTGTAAAACAATGAAGGGAAGCTTAGTGCTATAAGCTTTAATAAAATAGGAAAAAAAAGACTGAAGCGGATGAAGTGTCATTCCTGAAATAATCGTGATGCAGACTGCATCAGTTAAGTTAAGCTGTGGTATTATCTTGGAAATGTGGAAAAGATGTGAAGGATTTGTGTGAGTGTCAAATGCTTGTAACCTAAATACTCCTGTAATTACTCCTTAATTACATGCCCGTTCTTGAGAAGGGTATGACAAGGAACAGTACGGGACACGTTCAGACTTTTTCTACACTTTTCTAGGAACGAGAGGATAGAAGTTCGTCTTGTTAAACGTCGAGAATATAATGAAGACACAGTTCGGTGGGCAGATGCTGTTATATCAGCAGGAGGTATGACTTTATGGGAGTATTCTTGCTGTATGTTTCCATATATACATTTTTCAAAAATGTTTTTCAGTGTGTGAAACATTTGGATGCACACTTTGAAAACAAGTTGCTTATCTGATTTTCAGAAAATATGACAAAATACAGTGGTTGTGACCATTCTTGACCCCTAGAATCCAAAACTGTAGCACCAGGAAGTGAATGTGCAGAGCCACTTTGGAAATATTTAGTATTGTCTTGTGTAAAACAGAATAAACTAGGAATTTATTACAGTTTTCAAATGAAGAGGATAAAGTGCTTGCTTTCATGTGATTACACATAGGCCTGAATCCTACTTTTTGTTTTTTGTTACATGCGGATGTGGAGACTAACATACTACCTTTTCCTCACATTGCTCAAACTGTATTTCTTGCTTTCATGCATAATTCCAATGACTGAAGTATCGAGTTAGATGTTATAGGTGAAAGTATGCAATTTCTAAGCAGTCTGTTTCATTGCTTGGAGCTTTTTAAATGAACCAACAGAGAAACCGACCTGATTGTTTCTTTTTAAGATTGGATTGCAGCAGTTCGTTCAGTGTGAATTTTGTGACTTGCTGCAAATACTGCAGTGTGTTGCTACACATAATGTCCCATTATTTGTGGCCACTGCTCTGCCTTTCTCCACTGGTCCACTTTGCCTTTAGCTACTGGTTACCACACAAATTGGTTGGAAAAAGCATACATGTACATTCCTGAAGCATCCTGATGATACACCCGTAGATTTCAAAGAACTCCTCTAAGCAGGAGATTAAAGTGCCAGTTCGGCTGTGTCAACATCTGTCATGATTATAAGGCAAGCAGCTGGGAAGTAATACATCATCAGAGGCTTTCAGAGCTTGTATCTTGATTGTTTCAGGTTATAGTTGTCCGTCTGTGTAATAGACAGGAAAGAATATCAATGCCTAAAGAAAGCAGTGACACCTCAACAGTTTTATTAATGACTTATTTTGCAAGCATGCCCATTTGGGACTAAGTAAAACCTTTACATTGTGCCATCTAGGACAACAACTGAGAAGTAACTAAGGTTATAGTTTTCATGTGATTTGGAGTAAAATTTAGTATTGCTTTCTGTCTCCTGAGGCTTTGATTAGAGATACTTTCTAAATTTAGTTTCTTAAGGAATTTATCTTAGCAGCTGATGTACAGAAATTTCTCTAAATTTCTCTTCAGATTGCTTCTGCAAAATTCATCTTCCTGGACTTGTATAGCTATCAGATGAGTAGTACTTCCAGTCACATTTGTTATCTTGAACTCCGTTGTCACTACTCTGCTTTGAAAGGTGTCAGTATCTCTGTGGTCCCCTTATATTTTTGTGCTGATTACCATAGAATCATAGAATGGTTCAGGTTGGAAGGCACTTTTAAAGGTCATTGAAGCTAATCCTCCTGCTATGGGCAGGGACAACTTCCACTAAACCAGGCTGCTCAGAGACCTGTCCAACCTGACACTGAATGCTTCCATTACCTAGTTGGTTGGTGACACAAAAGCAGGTAGTGGTCATACTATAGTATGTGTGAGACTTTTTTCTTTGGGGTACTAGAATGTGGAGTAAAACTAACTCTTGTTTTGCTTTTTCTGTAGGTGATGGTACAATGTTGCTGGCAGCCAGTAAGGTCTTCGATAAATTTAAACCTGTTATTGGAATAAATACTGATCCTGAAAGGTAAAAACACATTTGAGAAAGCAGTGCTTTATTATTGTCTGTCATGTTGTGCATCTGCTTTCATAGGATAGGATGCAGGAGGCACATCTATGGCATTTGGCAGCTTAAGTGTCTTTTTTACTGGGTTGTAGCTATCAAGTGAACCTAATGTTCTATTAAAAAAGCTTCCACCATGAGTTACTCTGCCTTTTCTGAGAGGATACTGGTAAGTGACTGTTTCAAACTACCACAGCTGTTCTCTCACACTTGTGTAGTGTGAGACAAGTGCAGTGTAACAGCACTTAGAGCTGGTTAACTTGTGTTACTAACCAAAAGCAGAATGCATACAGATGGCAGTATAGAACAGAAACAGGAAACGGACCTTAAAAGCAACTAACTGTTGCATCTGAACACAAAGAAAACTTGTTTCTTTATGAAGAAGGGGAATCCTATTGAAAAGCTAATAGGTTCTCAGAGGAAGAAGTTTTTTCTGATTTCTTCATTTAAGCCATGTCATGCCGCAGAGGACGGAGTCTCCTCAGCAAATTAATGGCATTTAGTTGTCTTATTATAAACTGTACACAACTTGCATCCATCTAGCCGTAAGATTGATTTGGGCAGGTGGATGCATCTTGTTAGTACTGTCCTGTTTGTATAACTTTCAAATGGATGGCAAGTAAAACTCAGAATTTGCCAAGGCTCTATCTGCTGAGATTTCCAAATTAAAGTTTCTGCTTTTGCTACTACCAGTTTAATCTCAATAAATAAAAAAGTGTGGGACAAAAGTTTTAATTCCTTCCATACTTCTCTTCAATTTTCAAATGCTATGAATAGTTAATTCTATAGTATCTAGCCTGAACAGCAGGGCTCAGATACAAGTGCCTTCAAGTCATCAAATATTATCATTCATGAAAGGGGAGAGGTACTCAGTCTTCTGGCTTTGGTATGAGATTCTTTCTATCTTAGGCATGTTGCTTATCTGTCTTGTATCACTAGCTTGTGTGTAAATGGAGAAAGTTTTCTTTATAATTTGCAAGGTTTATTAAGCTTGAATTTATTGTCTAGTGCTATAGTGACAGGAACTATAATAATACCTACATATTCTGGCAGGATTACTAGCTGAATAGACTGTTCTTAAGGGAAATGTTGTAGAAATATCCCACATCTCACATGCACCCCAAGAGCTGAAAAAGATGTATTGTTGATGATGTGCTATTAGTGTAAGAATACTGTATGTTCATAAAGGTCAAATTGTAACTTTGCTTTATGTAACAAAAAGAGGTGTTTGTTTTGTTTTTTAAAAGTACCAAATCTTAGTAGTAATTTTCAGTGTATTTCTTTTGCTACCAGATCAGAGGGTCACTTATGCTTGCCTGTGAGATACACACACTCATTTCCTGAAGCACTACAGAAGCTTTATCGTGGTGAGTTCAGGTAGGATTCACTGATACTTGGTTTTCCAAAACATGGTCAAGAGTGAGACAGGAAATCAAAGAATAAAATTTGACTGATGGTTCCAGCAAAAAGGCTTTTGTTATGACCTTCAGTAATTGATTTTCACTTGAATTAAGGAGGAAGCAAGCTGAATTTTAAAGAACAGAGTAGGAAAGACTTTTTCATTAAGTATTCACACTCGCTATTAACATTCCAGAATACTTCAGAATGGTGTGCCAAGCAGAAATGTCATTTGCATGAAAGCATACTACTGTTGGGTTTTGCTTATACTAATAGTATATTTAAGTTGCAGCTTGAAGTGTAACTGTGGTTGTGCATAGAAAAGTTCTGATATAAGGTGAATGCAGTCATCCAGAGTGATTTTAAGCAACTGAAAAAAAAAAAGGTTTTGATAGGTACTGCTAAATCAAAAGGTACGTTCACCATACATATTCTGAAACCTAGAAAAGTGAAGCTTTTAGCTCTCCATCATGCTGTGTTGCTACTACAAGGCTGGTAGTGCTAAGGCAGACAACCTCCTGTGGTAATCTAGCCCTTTCTAATGTTTTGTTGAATGCCATGTTATATTTTTGTTGCTGACAGTCCTCTTGCTTCTCCTTATTTACCTGAAGCCTCACTAGTGTGAAACACAGTATCTCCCTGGCTGTTTTTCCAGAATAATAAGAACTGATATTCCTAGGGCAGGACCTGAGCAGGTATTGCATACAGTTCTGTCAGTTCTTACTTGTGTGGCCCTAGGGAGATGTTAAGTGGGTAACTGGATCAGCCCATCTGGAAGAGCTAATGGGGGCTCAGAGTTGCATAAGGATGGTGAGGTACCAGCAACTGGAAAAAAAGGAATTGTCTTGTTTACTTATCCTTGAAGTGTCAGTCACTTAGTGCAACAATCTGTGTAAGCACTTGCCTTTGATATATAAAGGACAAGTTACGTCAGACTACTATGTTTACTTTTTTGATGGTCAGTGATAAGACAGGATCTCCTGGTAGTGGTACAATAGAGGTATGGTCCTATTTTCTAATTTTGCATAGGGTCTTGACATGTTCTAGCATGGGTATTGTAAGGAGAGTGGCATAATCGTACTTATTGCTCCCTGACTGCTTGACTACCTAAAGCCCTACATGGAATGTGACATGTGACTGTGGTGGTAATTGATCAAGGGTTGGACTCGATGATCTCTGAGGTCCCTTCCAACCCAGCCTATTCTATGATTCTATGATTCTATGAATGTAAGGACAGATTTCCTTACACTAAAGAAATGTAAAATGAGGCTCTATGAGGATGACAATGAGGACTCTCTGATCCTATCTAATTCTGTAACAAATATATCAGCTTCTGATACCAATTTCTTTCTCCTCTAAGGTGGCAGTGGCGGCAAAGAATCCGACTATATCTTGAAGGAACTGGTATTAACCCAACCCCTGTAGATTTACATGAACAGCAGCTAAGCCAGGAGCAACACAGCAGGGCTCACATAAATGAAAGACTCCCAGATCAAAGTAGGTTAAAATCTTACAAGAGTATTATCATTTTGCTATGACTAATTGGAATAGGAGATAAAGATTTGTAAAAGTTGAAGTATTTGAAGTCTGGGTGTATTTGATGTATTTGATGTGACGTATTTGAGAGGCAGGGAGAGATGTCATTAGATGAAGACACAGATTAAGGTATTTATAGAAGATAGTATTTTTTATTTCTACATGTTTATTTTGGACTGTACACTTAGACCCAGTTTTCAGTGTTAACAGTTATTTTAGAGATATTTTTAAGTAGTATTGTCTGCTGGCAAAACACCTGAGCTTTTGAAAACACTCTTGGAGTTACTATAGCACTTGGGGTTGCCACAGGAATATCTTCCCATGCTTTAGCTGCTCTGCACAAAAAGCGTTTTTGTGTGTGTGTGTGCAAATGCTCTTAACTTTTGCAAAATCTGAGGTAGGTTACTGAACAAATGAAAATGCTTGTCATAGACTGCCAGTAAGCAAATGAGAAGTTGTAAGTAAGGGGCTCTCTACATATTGTTCAATCATCAGGCATCTCTAACAGTTTTCTTTGTGGTGGACTGAAGATGCATGATTAACCTTAACTTAGGTCTTGCATTGCATGTCCTCACTGAAAAGTCCTTAGTCACCATGAACAATTTGTTAATCCTCCTTAATTACCCTGTGGTAACAAGTCTTAATTCTTTGAATTAGGCTGCAAGTATGACTGACAGAAAAGAACTCTTAATTCAGTCTTTCAGATTGCCTATGAGTTTTCAGGGAATGTAGTGTTTGATTATAAGTCTCGTTGGCTTATTGACCTTGGTTCAAATGCTTGAAGCCTCCAGTAAAGGACAGTGACTGGCCTTGAGTCCTTGAAGAAACTGGAGCACTAGGTCTAGAACTGAAACCCAGGAAGCAGTGTGTTCTCTATTGAGTTGTAAATTGTCTTTGAAAATATGGGGATTAGGGTAATGATTCAAAACTTATATTAAATATCTACAGGATCTGACATTTCTGGTCCACATCTTCTGCCAGTGAGAGCACTCAATGAAGTCTTTATTGGGGAATCTCTTTCATCCAGGTATGTTCAACTGTTTGTTGTTGCAGCAAGGCACAGTTGACTGAATTTCTTTTTACAATATTGCAATGGACAATTAGTGATGGGATGCCTTTGCTGTCAAATTTTAGTTCTAGTCTATGAACATATAACACTGATTGTAGTGTTGCTGATTACAAAGTATATTTCCAGATGGCTAAGTGTGGTGATGTTAATTTCTTGTTAGGTTTCAACCTTCCTATCTGGTCAGTCTTTTATCTTTCCTGATTCCTGGTTGTTATCTTTCTTCTCCATGGTTTTACTCCTTTCCTGATCAGTTCACGTGTAACTAAATGCCTTCACTTACTATCTATACAGTGGATGGAAGATTTAAGATTTGCTTGTTTTAAGAAATGAATTTGTATCAAATGCTGGCACTGCATTATCTGACTGTCCTTTCTGTCCTGAAGATAAATGCATTTCTGCTAGTCAAATGATAAGATGAAGAATGTGGAGAATGTGACTTGGGTGGGATAGGAATTAAAGCGTGATCCTTGGTCAGGATTTAGCCAAACTTTTACTTGTGAAATATACTTGTGTAAATGTATCCCCTTTCCTTTATTCCGTATCTTTAAAAACAAAACAAAAAATCCCAAAGAGCTTCAGAGTGTAACATCTTGTGTTTCTACAGTGCCTAGGACACTGAGCTGCTGGAAACAGTATAAATGTTCCATGAGTGCTTTGTTTTCCATCTGGACTGAAGCCTCAGACTAGCAGAAGGAATTAGTCTCAGAGAGATACAAATTTTGCTCTTTAGTAAATCAAGCTTATTGTTATCAAGAATCTAAGAGGTTTTGTTAACATGAGTGATACAGGAACACAAAACTGCTTTCCAGCGTTTTATAATAGCCCTCTAGTGAATGTCACTTTGATTACAGTATATTTGGGGAACACTGAGAAACACAATGTCTATAGGAGCAAATCTGTAATAATAAATATTGTGTAAATAGCACCCTACACCTGAAGACTCAAATAATGATGAGACTGCTCTATAGTAAGAAAAAATTAGGCTACATTCTTCTTCCCATGTCTTACTCTGTGTGTCAGTTAAGAAAACAAGGAAACTGAAGGGAAAAACCCAACACTTTTCATACCAGCTTGCAAACATTATCTAAAACTGAATCAAGATGTCCACCTGTGTTCTTAATTTTCCTCTATTTCTGTCGTCTTCCCATATTCCCAAGAGCGAATGCACAAAATGCCTTTAGTTACTAAGTCTAAACTGACATTCAAGAGGTGTTTTCCTAGTTGATCCATCCTGAGACCTCCATCACTCAGAATAGATCAGTTAGCTCCTTTTACTAGGTGAAACTCAGTCATGCTGAACACAGTGGATGTGATGTTTTTCTAAGAGGGTAATCATTAATATGAAGATTATATCATACCATTTGAAGATAATATTATACTGTTTGAATTAGGCACTACGGATATCAACAGCTTCAGTTCATAAATATAACTTTGTATGTTCTGAAGCTTATAAAGAGACTGTCTGCTCTCTCAGGTCCTAACATTAAGAATTCTTGATACGTGAGCAATACCATGCAGAATGATGACAGTGCCTCAAGACTTAATACATTTGAGTTTTAGGAAGAATTTGCCTTGGAGAGAAATGTAAGCCTGCTGACTGTTGTAAAACTATAACTGTGAAGAATCATTCTGGATTTTTAATTACCAAAGTGATCAAGAATTCAGTTTGAAGCCATGCTATTTCTGTCTGGCACTGGAGTGCCTTAGCTCTTAGTGTTTCCTGATGT
Organism: Phaethornis superciliosus; assembly: GCA_023637945.1. NCBI lineage: Eukaryota > Metazoa > Chordata > Aves > Apodiformes > Trochilidae > Phaethornis > Phaethornis superciliosus. Next base: position 60,107,398 of record JAJQWJ010000004.1, read on the forward strand.
AATTTTATGAGGCCAAGTCACAGCATATCCAGAGTTATTCAGTAGTTCAGCAATTATGCAAGGATGGTAATGGATTTGTAGTTTCATTTGTAAGTCTAACTTTGATTACAGTATATTTGGGGAACACTGAGAAACACAATGTCTATCAAACTCTGCTTTTATATGAAACTATTCCTAGATGAACAACACAGTTCTCTGTGCATAATTTAATATGAAAAAGTGCTGCAGAAAAACTGCCTAAAAGCTCATGTTGCAAATCACTTTTGTTCATTGCAAAACCTGCTATAACAGTGAATCAATAGTGGCTGCCAAATTGGAAACACTGTGCAAAGCCTGTGAAATCAACATCCAGATTTGAAACTAGCCCCTCTAAACTTTTATGTGCCTGATAAGGCTGTGTGTTCTGTCTTATTCAGGGAGAACTTTAAGTCCTGCAAACCCAGTTTTAAATTCTCGCTCCATAGGGCCTCATATTATGAGATATCAGTTGATGATGGTCCTTGGGAAAAACAGAAGAGTTCAGGGCTAAATGTGTGTACTGGAACAGGATCAAAAGCCTGGTAAGTACATGTTGCTGCTTTGATATAAAATATCCTTTCAGATAAGCTAGATAGACCTCTTGCTTAAGCATTTTGGCTCTACTGAGGCTTTCTTGGGCTATGAGTAAGTTGCTGCATGTAAATTGTGTCCAAATACTCTCACTGTCAGTATGGTTCAAAGTGTATGAGAAGAGCAGAGCATTTCTTACTTGAAGGTATGGACAGAAGATTTGAAAGGGTGAGAAGCTGAGACATTGAGACAGAAGTTTATGTTAAGTGTAACTTTGGTGAAAGAGGTTGTATGCTGCACGTGGAGATGAATGGTCAGGGGTGGCAAAGGAAAAAGATTATGCCCTGAGCTGCAAAGCATATTGAGGGGATCTCTGAACTACTCTTACTGGCTAAAGTTAAAATGCTTAGATGCAGTGGCTTAGAAAATTTTCAAAAATCTAAGAAGTAAGAAGAATGGAAAAACACATACTTGGAAACAGTGTTAAGTGTTCTCTGGGACATCCACTACCCATTCTCCCTCAAGCTTCTTGCCTCTTTCCACCTTAATTGAAAGGGCACAGTCTTGTTGCCAAGATATTCCTTAAGTAAAGACAGGCATATATCTAAGCAGAGCTGTGCTAGTCCAGTCAAAAGGGTGAATTGTCTTGACTTCAGTTTAAACAAGATGCAGTATTGCATATCTTTCTAACCAATTTAGGCTTTAAGATGTGAGAGATGGGTGCAATGAGAGCTTCTTTCATTTGTAAATCTGGCTGTGCTTATAGTTTAAAGTTGTACAACAGGCCCAGGATCTATGTGGCAGGCCAAGATTAACCTAAACTGAAGCTTTTATTGAAATTCAGAAATGCATATTCATGCCATAACCATGGTTACTGAGTTTTACTCTTCATTGTAATTCAGAATTTTGTATTCAGTCAGCATAACTTAGTCCTGGAGGCTGCCAAGGATGGAATTGGCAGACTGCTAGGGGAACTTGCTTAGTGTTTAGTAGCTTGGCAATGAATAGTCTTAGTTTAGTTGTTAAGTATTTCATTTGCTTTGCTCTGTACTGAAGAATCCCAGAACCAGGGACCAAACTCTAGGGTTGCCCATCTCTGTTGCCATAATCACTGTCTACTGCTGGACTTGTCTGAGCAGACAGACAAGGCTAGGCCCCTGTGGAGTTATCTTCTTTACCCTTGGTTTGGGGCTCTCCTGGCATCTCAGACCTCAGACAGAGACTTTGAAATGTCCAGGTTCTTCCTTCAGCTGACAAAACTTGCATAAAAAGATACCTAGTGGAATGAGAACAAGTTCAATCTGTGCAGTTTTTTGCTAGCATCTGCTTGGACAGTGACCCTCAGCAGCTCTGGAGTGTTAGAAATATAGTGGATGTCTGCTTCAGTCTGAGGTGTTCCCCTGCAGTGACAGAAGTGCTGGACTGAGAATTTTAAGTTGAGAGATGAGCCACTGAGATGTTCACATTATTGCTACATAGACCCTGTGATTAGTACCTAATCCCTTTTGAGCCTGGGCAGAGAAGAGATATTTGTGTTGGAGTTTAGACTTGGTTCAGTCTTGAGTTTATGCTGACTTGTGCATCCAAATGTGGCAAATGCAAAAAGTGTCTGATCTAACTGTGGTTCTTGTGTATATAGCCCACACCTAAGGTTATACATGAAAAGACCTAATATTTGTAAATATTTGAGTCCTATAAGTAAGACTGAACAGAAGGAATTAATTAGTAAGGAGTGGATAGAAGGGATGAGAATGCACTCTATCTGTAGACCTCTCATGGGTTATTTGTTTTTGTGTTTTGTTTTTTTTTTTTGTTATGGAGATTAAAATCTGCAGTTATTGGGGCTTTAAGACAGGAGGATTACTGGTAGAAAAACTACATGCTTTGTATCATTCTTGTCTTTCTTGAGGACTAAGATATACAAAGCCACCCTACAGGTAGATGTCAAACCGAGAGTTAATTTAAGGCATTTTTGGAAGAAACTGATGTCAGCTCATACTTAGTAGTAGCCTTTGGTTTTCTTCCTGATGTTGAACATAGTTCTTCATCTGTATGCAATATTTTTTGTGTTGTTTTTCTCCCAACTTGTGTTGCTTAGCAAACAAGACTTCTACTTCTCTGTCTAGGTCCTATAATATTAACAAGTTAGCACACCAAGCTGTTGAAGAGATCCTTAAGATCGGTGAGTTAACAATGTAGCATTAGTTGCCAAGTTTATATAAAGATACACTTATCTAATTGAGGCTCTTTCTCTTGGCTCAACAGCTAAAAAGCATGGAAGTTTGAATGTGCCTTTGAACACGGAACTAGTACAGAAAGGTTAGTGAAAAAGGCAAGATGTATTTAAGGTACCTCAACTTTGACCAGTTCATTTTGTCTGTACTCTTGATGCTCAGCACTGCTTTAAATATTTTAGTGTTCTTGCAATATTACTCTTTCTTGCAAATATTATTTAGGCACATTTGGTGAAAAATGTCTGACTTGATATGAAAGCGCTTACTTACACTTTAGTATGTGTAGATCTCCAGGAGAATTTCAGTTTTCCTAACATGTGAGACATTTAATCACCTGAATAAAGCAATAGAACTGAAAGGAGTTTCCTGTATAATTTATTTTTTTGCGGGTAAAGGCTATTAAACATGTGTCAAGATTCAGTATTCCCTTTTGGTAGGGAAGCTGCTCTTTCCTGGAGGAATGCATGTTTTGAAATTAACTGACTTTATATGGAAAAGCTAATGGATGATTTCTCTATTTATAGTAACAAATGATTACAATGAATCCCTGCTCTACAGTCCAGAAGAACCAAAGATGTTTTTCAGTGTTCGAGAACCTATTGTAAACAGAGTTTTCTCCAGTAGCCGGCAGCGTGGCTTCTCTTCAAAGTGAGTGTTGGCTGTAGCAGTGCGTGAAAGTTACTTCATTCTGTGTATTCTGTCAAAGTAGGGGTAATCCAGTTTACCTTGAAGTGTTTTGACATACAGTTTGTGTTTTGAGGAGCAGCTTGAGTATTGCTCTGTTAGCGACTGGAAGAAAACATTTCTAAATTGTGTTAATGTTTAATACATGCACAGTCTTACAGAATGAAAGAATCTCGCTGTGCCTGGTTTTGGGTTTGTGCCATTTCCTGCAGTAGGAGACACAGACATTGACAAATTGGAGTGAATTCAGGAGAGGGCCACTGAGATGCTTAGTGGGATAAAATAACATGGTATTTGAAGGAGAGATTCAAACAGTGCCTTTTTCCATCTTTGAGGAAACAAGACTAAACAGGGAGAATGCAGTTGCTGTCTTCAGCTACCAGTGTATGGTTACAGAGGAGACAGAGTTAAACTCTTTCAGGGTAGAATATGAGGCATCAGCCAGGATTTTGTAGGAAAGGGCTATCAAACACTGGAACAGGCTGCCTGAGGAGATGATTGAGTCACCACCCCTGGAGGTTTTTGAAGGACATGTAGACATCATGCTTACGGACATGAATTAGTGATGGACTTTGTAGTATTAGGTTAATGTTTGGACTCTATGCCCTTAAAAGTCTTTTCCAACCTAAATTCTGTGATTCTTCTGGAGCTTGCTGCCAGATATGAACACATGCAGCTGTTCCTTAAGTGTATATAACTATCTGGAAAACAATACAGTATCTCAGCTTTAGATAAATGTTAATCTTCTATATCCAAATAAGTGTCTAAAGGAGCTCTGACACAAAAGAGACCCAAATTCTCCGCCTTCTTACCCACATCAGTTTTACAACAACATTTTATGATCTGGTAATAAATGACATATCTGGGTATTAAATATTACAGTATTAGATGCCAAGATTAATGTCTTTAACATTTACTGCTTCTTTGCTATTTGGTTCTGGGAGTTCTCAAGGATAAATAAATACTAAAGGAGAGGTTAAAATAGGAGCAAATAACTGCATTTTCATCCATTGGTTTCTACGGGACAAAGTTTCATCTCATTTAGAGTCCTCAGTGTGGTGTATTCTACAAAACCACAGTGGAGCTATAAATGATGGTGTAAATATGTGCATTTTTCCTTAGGTAGAATTTGCTGCCTGTCACAGTTGATCTTTAGCTCTTGATCCTAGACATCTCCTCATTTGCTGTTCTCTTTTTAACATAGTAGATGCCCAGAGTGAAATGGGGGAATGGAACATGCCTCCACATTCTGCAATATTCAGAACTGGCTGTGTTTTAAGGGTTCACAGGCCATTTAAACTGTGCTGCTGTGTCTGTGCTTCTAAGCTTTTAATTTGTGAAACATGTTTCTTCCTGAAAATCTAAGTCACTGGAAAATTGCTGCTTCAGTTGTCATGAGAACCAAGGCTGAAATCAAAAACAATCACACACATCCAGATGCGACTGCACATTCAACTGTTCTGGCATAGCTATTGGTTTGCACTTAGCAATATGAATAAAGTTTAATTTGTAGTGTTCTCAATTTCTTCACATGCTAAACGATACATTCCAATGGTTGAGTTAGTTTTCCTGTTAAAGGTAAATAAAGAGTAAAACAGCTTAGTTAGTTAATGTCTTGCCTAGCTCTAAAAGAGCTGCCTTAAATTTTACAAGCTTAAACTTAGCTCTGTGATATTAACAGTAATATTTACAGTGATATGCTGCCATACTTAGGATGTTGTCTGGCAAGCATTCCAGCCTTCAACTTTGCTTTTGAAGTTACTTCTCTTTATGAATAATTCATGTAACAAAATAGACTACATTAATATTCAACTTATTCTAATCTCCAGCATTATTAGTTGAACCTGCATCTTCCACTTAACATGAACAACATGCTATTAAATAGTATATTGAATATATATAAAAGTATATTAAGTATATAAGTATATTAAATATATATATAGTATATTAAATAGGATCATCAGTAGCTTTTTTAAAAAAACTATACCCTAACTGCCACTTTTGATATCAAGGACTATTGTCAGGCTCCTGGAACAATAGTTTCAATTTATACAAATCCTCCAGTCCTCTCTGGACTCTGATGTGTCTGTACAAAATACAGATAGGCTGAGGGAGTTGAGTGCCTAGTAGTGGCATGCCGAATTACTCTTTAAATGCCTCAGTGTTATTAAGCATTTACTGACATACTTGAAGGAATGTCCCAAGAACCAGTTTTGTTGTTCAGGTAAGTGCTTATGTGAAATACTCAGGGTTTTTTTAATCTATTTTGGGAAAAAATAATTTTTTTTAATGTTTTTGCAGAGTCTGTGTCCGTTCTCGTTGCTGGGATGCATGTATGGTTGTAGATGGAGGAACATCTTTCGAATTCAATGATGGGGCAATAGCTTCAATAATAATTGATACAGAGGATGCACTGTGCACTGTTCTGCTGGAAGAATAGGATCCTAGTGTCCTCTGCTGAAACAATGTTGGAACCAGAGAGGGAACTCCTGGACACAGACAGGACATAACAAGGCTGCATGATGTTGGAAGTTGGCCTTTTAGGATGCAAAACCATTTTGAGGAAGCTTGAGATGCTGTTTCATTCCTTTGGGTTGGGGAAACCTTAGCCTGATGTTTAAGCTCTTCTTGTATCTGCTGTAAACCAACATATATCTGAAGTCTTAGCTCTAACTTCAGTGAAAATTGACACTTTAACCTCCAAGGCAAATATTAAAGAGCATCTTTTTAAACACAGGTAGATGGGTTCAAAGATTAAGTCAGTAGTATTAAATATTCAGATGTACAGTTTTTTTTGTAACAGTCTGGGACTGATGAAACTAAATACCTTCATACATACACTTTTGTAAAGAATCTGACTGTCAATGTAGCAATCTGATACAAGAATATATAGATTTTGGTAAATCCTGATGATGTAATAGAAATTGAAATATAAACCTTTTATATGCTTTTGAAAAATTTTACAACTTTGTAGTTTCATATAACTTGTGAAACTTTTGTGGTTTTGGTTTTTTTTTCCTCTTCCAATATTTTTCTACTTTGTAGATTTACATCAAAAGTAAAAGTCTGGTTTAATCATCTTGAATGAGGAAGCTCCTGCCTTTTCTCTTAGACTAGAGAGGGACTTGAAACCCAAGAGTTTTCTTGAGCCCTTTAGTAGGAATACACAAACTACAGGAAACATGTTGACATGAGATATATTCCTTCACTGAATGGATTAGCTGGCTAGTGGGTGTTAAGTCACAGTTGTGTATTTACATTACTATCACTAAGAATTATATTTGGCCTTATTAAGTTTAATAGTTTGGAATTTTAGGTTCTGAGTTTCTTTATAGATGTGCTGGGTGCTTAGTTGGAGCACAATTAAGTATCTGTATGTTTCCCAGTTTTTCATGTTTAAATTCTCTATAAATTCAGATTTCCAATCCTATAATGAATTCTACTGATATTTAGTTGGCAACAAATCAGTTTTACTTTTACATACCTCTGATCATGTGTTAGGTAAGCTAGAAAATTCTAATTATAGAAGAGGAAGTGAATTTTTGCATAATGCTTTGGAGAAACTGTGAACTATGGCTGCCTTTGAAAGTCTCTGCAAATTGCATAGATGAGGGCAGAATGTGACAAAATGATGATTCCTACAGAAGGAACTCTTCTGCTATCTGACTTGAAACAAATATGTTTTGTCCTGTCTACTACAGATCGATTTCCAAAAGTGAGTTTTGTTCAAACCACTTTTGAATGAGGAGACTTGTGTAATGTAAGTTCTTAGGCCAAACGTAAATGTTCTTCAGTGTGTCGTCAGTTTATTGCCAATCAGAAAATGCAAACTGATCTCTATAGGTGGATTAAGGGGATAAAGGATTTTTTCCTTGTACTACTTAAGTATTTGTATTCACTCTAAACCAGAATTTAGAGGAAATTGATTTGACCAGACCATTCAGTCTTAAGAAAATGTGATATTGGTGGTTTTTTTGAATAAGATATCATCAGTGTTTGTGTATGCAGACCAAATGGGGATAATCAAATAGCCAAATACTCTTTCAAAATTTGCTAAGTTCAGGAAATAAAAAAAATGCTCCTAGTGCCCATAATAATTTGTAAAACTGGCCTAAATTTAAAGATGCAAGACTAATCTTTCTTTCAAAAGCTGGCTGCTGACTAGGGTGCTTTAGTAATTTCTGATCCATCTGTAAGCAGTTAAAGGTGGTTTAAATGCCTCTTGTCTAGTGCACTAGTCAAAATGCTATTAAAAAAAAAAAACAAACCACAAACCCAACAGCCCACCAATGGCATTAACACTAATTTATGACTGAAGCCTGTCATTCCTTATTGCAAATGCTGAGATTAAAAAACAGCATCTTCAGGCCCTGTGGTTTAGGGCTTGGTAAGAAATTTCAGTAAAACTCCTACCTTACTTAGCAAAATGGAAACCTGGCCTACTCATGAGTGGCCTCTACTGGTTTTGTCTATATTTTATTGCACTTCTGTTGAAGCATTTGCTGGTGAATGCTTGATGCTAACAAGGATGATTCAGAGATTTGTAATAGATAAACAGTAAGCAGCTACCTTTTTTATGGAAGAATTGTAGAATCCTTTTTAAGGATCCTTTATTATAAAGGATCGCAGTACAGACAACTTACCTGGTAGTATTCTGTGACAGGACTGAGTATTGGTTTAACACTGATTTAATCTGCCTGGACTGGCAGTGAACTCTGCACATCACCTACCTGCTGAATCAAATCCATCATCTTTTCATTTAGTGCCAGTCCACACTGTGTTCTGCTAAATAAGACCTGTCATTCTTCGCTTTTTTAAAAAGTGGTGTTTTTACATTATGTAATAAAAATTAAAAACTTAGTAGATACAAGAAGCTGTCCTGTGCCTTATTTTGACTTTCAAAAGTGCTTCATGTGCTTAGATTCTTCTCACACTGTGCAGTTAGTTTTAAATAAGGGTTCTAAGCCTTCATGCTTTAGGTAAAATGCAGCTTTTGGTATAGATTTGTGCTACCACGTAACTTTTTTTTATTCAGGTGTACCTTATCCAGATTTCCATTGTGCTACAGCTGCCATCATAACCAATAAACCTGCAAGAAATGTCTTCTTCCAGCATTGAACCCTGTACTTAATACAACAGGTTCAGGAGTGTTTCTTCTAACAAAAGCCATATTACTACAATTCTGTACAGGTTTTTTAACCATAGTCTTTTAAATGATAAATGTATTTGTGGTAACACATCACCATGGTTTACACATACATAGCTTGGACAAGTTGCTTTTTTTTTTAACCCATGACAAGTCAGTGGCAACTCAGGGAACATTTCCTCCAATCCACTCATTTTTTACAATACAGTAGTTCCTTAGATCTTCATTGAATGCAAGAGAACTTTGGGCTTACACTTGTGCAAAGGGAGAAGCAAATTTATAAATAGTGCTGTGCTGCAAAGACTTTTTTCCCTTGAGGTGATTTCAGTCATAAATCTAAGGCTGCAAACGTGCATTACAGTATTGAGCATCGTCCAGTCTCACATCTCTTCTCCACCTTTCACAACATACACTGCCCTTTAACCCCTTTCTAAGGGGCACAAGCCCATTACTGACCTACATGTTATTCATTATGTTAAGTTTAATGAAACCAAAAACCAGTTAGAACAAATAAGAATGCTCTGTTTGCTATAAGGTAGAAATAAATATCAAATTCTACTACTCATATAATCTTTCCACAGTAATGCATCTGTTCTGTACCACCCGGTATTTATTCCTGAACTCTTTTCTTCAGATTAAGATAGGAAACATTCTGCCTCTGGAACAGCCTTGCAGTAATGCTGTAGGCTAACAAACATCCATGAACAAAACAGCTGTTTGCTTATTGCACTCATGGGGACAACAGCAGCACATTGATGATTTGCCATCAGACTACTCAAGTAACAGACTTGCTGGAACATTCCAGGCTTACACACAAGCACCCTTATGATCAGATCAAAGTTTATTAAAGTACTACTTTTTTGGTTTTTTTGACAGTGCTCTTCATTACTTTCAAAAAATAACATTAGACAGTAATACTTAGTGTTAGAGATGCAAGAAGTGAAATGATAGAAACACACAATTATAAGAGAAATTTATGTTGCTTGATAGCACCAAAGTACCTTTCCCTTTCTGCATTCTGACACTGCAGTCCCAGGTCTTGGTCTGAGATCTTGAATCCTCCTCCTGCAAGATTTTTGCCAATTTATCAGTTCCATATGAAAGATTTTGCTCTTTAAAGGATGGGAACATTTTTAAGAAGTTGTATCTGAGACCAAGATCACAGAAGCTATGTTAAGGTTTGTTAGATTTTATCAGAAAACAGCACCACAACATGAAACTGATAACCAGCCTCTACTTTTGCAGGAGCTCATTTTGAATGGGCTTTTCTGACTGGATTTTGCTAATGAAAAAATTAGATGTTACCTCATGGTCAGCTGAAGACAAACGTCATTGTAGGTCCTTTATACTGCTCAACTTTGACAGTATTGAGCTGTCTATCTGCTTTTGTGCAGACATCCCTTATCCTATTTACCATCATTGGGTTTGGCAAGTTCAGACTGTCCTCTGTCCCTCCCCAGATAGTGGGTAGCTTCTCATCTCACTGTACATTTTAAATTTAATACTATTATTCATTTTTAATTCTGTAATCTCAGACCAAGACAATTCCTTAATAAGCCTTACTAAGATATCTAGTACATCTACAAGCCATTTCAGGAGTTGTAGAGCTGGAAGTTACTCAAAAGCACCTTTAGAACACCTTAGAGCAAGGAAACCTGCATCAGAACCTGCAACAGTTGCCAATGGCTGAGAGTTTAATTACAGTGATTCTTTCATGATATTTTTCAAAACAAAACTCTCCTGTAAAAATCATCCAAGAAAAATTCTACAGTTGCTCATGGATCAGTATTCTAAGAGGCTTTAAGTACAAAAATACTGTAAAAATACTTGAAACTACATTAAGGCATAAGACGAAGTTAGAATGTTTTTCACAATAACAGTAAGGGTGCTCCAGCATTCTGCTTCACAAGGACCTTCAGTGCCACAGTGGTGGCCATCACAGCCAGTTCATTGTACAGGACAGGGCACTACGATTCCTCAGTGTCAATCTGCATTTGAGGCCCCAAATGTCATGGTTCCTTTTACTGCCAACAGTCGGTCTTGCAATAGTTGTAAGATGTGAACAATTGATGTTAATATCAGGAAGTGCATCCCTGAGGACTTTTAGGGAGGTCTCAGTCACTATTCCAAATACCTGAAGAGTCTTTAATGTTGGAATTGCACCAAGTTCTCTAGAAAGAGAAACATACTAAATTAATCATGAACCTGAACACTTCTTTTCTGCAGTCTGTACCCAAATTACATAACTGCATTTCTACTATTTTTTTTAGAAGTAAGGTACTTCTTAAACTAAGCTCCCCTTCCTACTTTTAAAATTATATTTAATTGAAACTAGTTCTCTGTACTGACAATTCAGGAAACCAGCTGAATAAATTGCTTCCTACCTGCTCTGCTTCTCTCAAACACAGCAAAACAAAACTGGTTTCTTTCCTTTGATTTTCCTGGACTTAGATATTCAGAACAAGTGGAAGGAATTGCCCTGGATGAATTTTACGATGTGAGTTGAAGACCACAAGCCCCAAGGTAGTCTCAGTCTCAAATTTTTACAACATTTTGCGAACCAATAACCAATACTGGTACACACAAGGAATATAAACAGATTAGCTAGTCAGCAAGTACTGTCAACTCTTCATTTTCCAAAGGACTAGACCTTCTTTGCTGCATGATTGAAAGCCTAAGAGTGACACAATACTGTCCACTGGCAGGATTGGAACTTACAGCTGTACCTCTCAGTAATTAATACCAGTAGTATTAATGCCAATAAGGGAAGACACAATGCACACACTGAGCAGCAAGAACTGTGAGCAGACTGACATCACAGGTTCTCCCTCAGACATCTCTGGTTCCAGTCTAGATTCAAAAAGGTACATACTCAAGCAGTCAGGTTACTTTATCTCAGTTCTCTATTCCTAATTCCATATGCCAGTAAGTTTTTCAAAACACTACCTAAAATTCTAAACATACAATAAAGCAAGCTCAATTAACTTAACCTCATTATGCATAGAAAACCACAAACATTTAGAGATTACTTACACTAAGGCTGCAGGTGTTATCTGGTAACATCGGCTAAGACACAGATGTTGTAGAAAGAGGAGTCGACGGAAATACTGAAAACAGTCAGGCTTCAACACCACACTGTCACTGTAAAGGAGAGCACAGGAAATAGAGGTTTAAGTATAAATCAGCAGTAAATTTTGTGTATTTGTGATAAATACAATGAATTTCACCTTTTTCTACTACTGAAGTATTTTTTTTCTTGATACCGGAGTAACCCATGTCTAGTGTGTGTGTGTGTGTGTGTGTGTGTGTGTGTTGTGGGGGAGGTATTTTTATTTTCACTGAAGGGCAAGTGAAGCAGAAGCTTCTGTGGAGGCAAATATTCTTCAGCAGAACTCAAGAAGGCAATGACTTTACGATTTTGAAATATACCTATCCACCAATCAAAAAAAATTTTTTTACATCTACAGCCAAGTAACACACTTAGAGCTGACTTAAACCCTCTCTAGGCTCATTAACTGTATGCACCCAAATGCTTCTTTCCACTCTATGCATCAAATACCATCACTTGTTAGTTAATTCTGTGTGTACAGAACATTAATGCTGAGGTAACAAAGAAATCTTCTAGTTACCTGCTCCAGATTATGTCAGGACAGTTAGCAAGTCTTCTGTACATTTAGTATAGAAAATATTTTTTAGTAGTGCAGTTCTATACAATCATTATTGCTATATAATCAATGCATGACAATAGAATTAGCAAACCCTTAACCATAAGGATTTAAGGCCTTCTGCAGGTCTTCCTACCTCAGATCTAAATGGATAAGGTAAGGACATCTTTCCACCAGTATTTGAACATCTGAAAAGAGATCACACTAAGTCACTCCACCGTTCAATAACAAGACAAATTTGCTTTATACAGGTTACTCACTCCCATATATGCTCACTACTGAAAACCAACAACTGAAACACAACTTTGTGAAAAACATACATGGAGACAATATGCTGTAAGCCTACTGAGATACCTTAAAAGAATGTTTTTAACTCTCAGAAAGAGATCCGTTTAATACAAAGAAGTGTCCCTGGAAGACCAGCAACTTAGCAAACAAATTAATTCAAATTATACTGCTGTCAAAATCTGAGATGCAGTAATGGTGAGATGCGTGAAACTCTTACACAGGGTTAGAAAACACCAGAAATATTCCACACAAATACCCTTTCTATGTATGTTGTTTAGGCATCTCCATTTTTACCCATAGAAAGTTCTTTTTGTGTGACAGAAAGTTATGGTTTTCCAACTGTAAATTCTCAAGGCCATCTTTTCATTGTCTGTAAATATCACAGAACCACCTGTGGCTAAGCTATTGCCTGAAAGGCCACTATTATTAGCAAGGGGCTAATCAACATGCAAGAGAATTTTGGTATTTCAGAATTCACATTCAAAAACTAAAGAAAACGATCTGTAGGTTATGATGAACAGTGAACCATTCAAATTTTATGATTTATAAATTGAACTGAAATACAGCTGAATTACTCAAACTATTTTGCGATTAATGGGCAGATCACCAGAATGTTCATATTCCTTATTTGGAGATTACATAGCATGTTTCTTTAAGAGTCCATTTCACCCTTTATCTATGCTCTGGTCCATTTTGTTGTATCTCCCCAAATCCAGTTTTCTCTGTATTTTCTATTGGCCTACAATTTTACCCAACTTTCCCTCCTGGAACTATTAGCAAGTAAATAGTTAATGTTGATTACTGAGATTATTTGCCTTCCAAATTACTGAATCACAGAATCATCACGATTAGAAAAGACCTCTTAAGATCACCACATCCAACCATCAACATCCCCCATCCCAAAAAATGAATCAATACCTGTATCACCATGCCCACTAGAGCATGTCCTTATGTGTCTCATCTACAGTTTTTAAACATTTCCAGGGATGGTGATTCCACCATCTCCCTGGACAGCCCATTCCAATGCCTAACTATGCTGTCAGTTAAGAAATTTTTCCTCATGTAAGTCTAAACCTCCCATGGTAGAACTTCAGGCCATTTCCTCTAGTCCTACCTTTAATGACTTGACAGGGGCCAGCACCCACCTGGCTAAAAACCCCTTTCAGGTAGTTGTAGAGCGATAAGGTCTCCTCTCAGCCTCCTCTTCTCCAAACTGCACATTCCCAATTCCCTCAGTCTCTCCTCAACAGGCTTGTACTCCAGACCCTTCACCAGCTTGGTTGCCCTTCTCTTGACTCACTCCAGTACCTCAATGTCTTTCTTGTCGTGAGGGCCCCAAAACTCATAGTACTTCAGGTGCAGCCTCACGGCTGCTGAGTACAAGGCCACGATCACTTCCCACAATATTCCTGATACAAGCAGAGTTGCTGTTGGCCTTCTTGGCCACCTGGGCACAGTGCTGGCTCATGTTCAGACAGGTGTCAACCAGCACCCCCAGGTTCTTTTCTGCCTGGCAGCTTTCCAGCCACCCCTCCCCAAGCCTGTAGCTTTGCACACTGTTGTTGTAACCAAAGTGCAGGACCTAGCACTTGGCCTTGTTAAACCTCATTTTATGGGCTTTGGCCCACCAGTCCAGCCTGTCCAGGTCCCTCTGCAGAAATTTCTAGTCCCACTCAACTTGGTGTCATCTACAAACTTGCTGAGGAAGCGCTCAATTCCCTCATCTAGATCATTGATGAAGATACTGAACAGGAATAGACCAAATACTCAGTCCTGGGGAACACCACTGGTGACCATTTGACAACTGGATTTAACTCCATTGACTACAACTCTCTGGGCCTGGCCATGCAGCCAGTTTTTAACCCAGCAGAGTACACCTATCTATGCCAAATTAACTGGCATGTGTAAAAGGTCATGTCAGGCTAAACCTCTGGTTAAAATGTCTGTTCTCTTTTGGAAGATGCCTTCAGCAGCCACCATAGCGGAAGCTTTAAGAAGGCTCCAAGAACTGTATCTGTAATACTAATTCAGTGGACCATGAGATCAGATCCAGTGTAGCTACTTTCCATACTTACCTCATAAATAAGAGTTGTACCTTTCAACTGAAGATTAAATGAGAATTCACCCAATTGTTTTTAAATTCAAAAGAAAAGTCATCTCACCCCCATGACCTAAACCAAAGATGAGTAAGATTTGCTGATAGCAAGAAGACTGAGGTATACAGAGCACAAAAATCAGTGTTGGTGCATGATTCTTCAATACACATAACAGATGCCAACCATAAGAAAATATAAAGCCTGCTGCTTTATACCATAGTGGTTTGCCACACTGCTATTTACCTGTTATTTCTAGATTCTCTCTGTATCCACTTAAATTTAACTGGGTTACTTTTTCAGTAATGTGACTGACTGCTGTTCGGACATGGGTAGCTGTGAAGTCACACCAGGACAAGTTCAGCTCATCCAACCTACACAAAAAAAAAGAAAGAGTTGTTTGGAAGAATAACAGAAAAAGTTTCATTTCTGGTTGATACTTGTTGATACTTGTAGCACACTTGATCAGTTGATACTGATACTTGTTGATACTTGTAGCACACTTACTACCAACTTCCTGTATTCATGATTACAAATTTCATTAGGAAAATAATTAATCACTGGAGCAGGTTGCCTAGGAACACTGTGGAATCTGTATTTGGATGTCGTCAAGATACAATCAGAGAGAAGTCCTCATTAACCTGGCCAGTGCTCAATTTAGATCCTGCTAAGGATAAGGTGTTAAAGTGACTTCCCAAGGCCACTTTTAACTGGAATAATTCAATAACATCTTAGGAAGTGAAATGGCTCTTTCTAGAGACTGCTACAGGGAGATAGTTTTCCATCTTGCTTCTAGGTTTGTGATCTGAATCTGTTACTACTGAATAGATGTTCACAGTGAGAAGAAAAAGACCATCCTTTATTAGCACTGATCAGATGACCAACCACTCCTAATTAGCAAAAAATACTTCAGTTTTATAGAAGTACTGGCCACAGTATGACCTTAACTCTCTTTACATGCTCAATTACCTAGATCCATCACCTAACTGGTCTGTTTGTTTTTTGGGGAGGTGTTCTAGATGTAACCAGAAGACAAAGACTCAGTGAACAGCACAACTAGCGTGTTTAGCTGGCTATCCCTATGTGAATGAGAAAAGTTTAATTGCCACTAGCATTCCTAGACTCAGGTTTTCCATCTGTGCACTGTATGGTCTCATTCTCAAGACCTCGTGATCCAAGCAATAGAAAGCATTATCTATCCATGAAAGGCAGAAAAAAAAAAAAATAAAGCTTTGCTTTTGTTTTGATTAAAAACATGCTTTTGCAGAAGCAAAGATTAAGGAGATTGTCCAGCATCTCACAGGAAGTCAGCAGAGAGATCAGGATCTAAATCCCTGACTGACTGGGGCTCCATTTCAGTGACTTTCTGCCAGCAGATTGTCTTGCCAGCAGATTCTTGAAGCTGCCACTCTGAACACAGCGCTTCATAAAGTAAAAGGTTACTGAAGAATTACTGAAGAATTATTCCATATTAGACAGGCACATTTTTTCTGACTTTCATGCTGTACTCAAGATTACTACAGCAGTTCTAGGACTCTCCACTTATCAGTTTCAAAACACCCACTTTGTGAGGATCACATACTGCTTTCATGAAGAAAATAAAAATCAAAGGAACACAAATGAGGTTTACCCATCAACAACACTTCTATTAAGGATGATTAAGAAAACTACTGAAGTACCTCTTGTCTATTAAAGAAGAAAAACCTTGATGGGAAGAAACTACCAGACTACTCAGCTAACAACAAACTGTTAGGCACCTAGGAATAGAAATAGGTTCAAAAATGTAGAGACAAGTACAATTGGGATGCCTATGAAAAAAAAAAAAAAAAGATGCTTTTCTCAGGAACAGCAAAAAATATTTTTGTCTTACGAAGAACAACAGCTCAACATCAGCTCCAAGGCTTCTGCAGAAAACCCAGAGCATCCAGAGAGATTTAGTCGAATCAAACCAGTATTCTTAGCAAGGCTCCTGCAGAGAGAAAAAAGAAAAAGACGCATAAAATTTAAATGTTGGAACATTGTTTGCATTACTAGGATGTGTGATTATTCTTAAGAGCTAAGATCCTAGGCACAGAATTATTTGTTAAACATGCAGCAATACATCTAGTAAAACAACCAATCTAGAAGTCACTAAGGTCAACTCTAGCCTCATAGAAGTTTTGGAAGGACATGTGCCTAATTTACATTCCTGACAAGTTTGCCTATTTATAAGCTTCTACATTTAAAACAAAACAATTTATTTTCACCTCCTCCTGTTGCCTCCCATTAAGCACACACCACAACTTATTAGAGATGACTGTACCTCTACAAAAGACAAAGAAATAATTTCTGAAGCCATCCTTCCCCAAGATGGAAGTAATTCTAAAACAAAACCCAAGCCCAAACAGTATCTACCTGAATGCATTTATTTGCAAGACTAGCACAGATATGCAACTGACAAAACCTGGAAAAACCCTTACACCCAGTATCTACATTTGTACATGAGGCAGTAAAATCGCATCATTTGTGCTGATTAGTACCCAAATTTCAATTTTTAAATCTGCTGTCATGACTTAAGAGGAGCAGGCTAATTTTACCAGACCAATACAAGGACCTACAGAGAGGGTCTTTAAAACACCGAGGAATCTGGAAGGGGCAGAACAGTGAGCGGTCAGTATTCACTCTTATTTCCTGACATACTCCATAAGAGCCAGGATTGGAAGTCTGCCCCTTCCTGCTTTCTTTTTCGTTGGGCTTTGCTGGTCTTGCCTCTCAGTGAGGCTCTCATTTTATCATCAGCTTGCCAAGTGCTCTGCAGGATCAACATTCAGTAGGTGCTGGGAAGAGCCATAGATACCTCTCGAGTTGGTCCTGCCACAAGGAACCCTCAGACACTTAAATCTGCAATTACCTCGATCAGATTTGGTATATATTTGTTCCTTACCCCAAGTGTTACTCTCTCTTCCCTGTTCCAGTTTTAATTTGCACGTCTCTCTTTCTTATTTACCCTTTATCTGCCCTTGGGAGGGCAGAGCGTGGTGACAGAACAATTCAGTCCTCTGATTTCTGGTTCACCCTGACCCCTAAGCAGAGAAATCTGCTATTAAAAGTCAAACTATACCAGTATATTTGTGCTCTGTTTTTTTGGTTTTGTTTTGTTTTATGGGGTTTTTTTATTTGGTTTTTTCCCCTTTGGTGTGAGGAATGAATCAGAAAACTCAAAAGCACAAAGCAGGACACCTAGAGTCTCTGCCATCTGACCCACGGTCTCTGGCATCTCCACAATCACCTGATTGAACAGAGGGTTGCCTGCATACCCTTTAGTGTCTTTCCAGAAAGAGAAACCTGTGTTCCAAACACAAAGTTCTCTTGGGAGCACACTTGGAAAAATAGAAGTAACTCAGCTGTACAGCTTGGGTGCAGGAACAGCCAATGGACACAACTCCTAGAGAGATGAGCAGTTTAGTTTCTCCAGGCTCCCCCTACCATAAGGGGAAAAAAATACCGTAACACCAAGAAACGTGTTTCCTTCTCACCTTAGCATGTTTAGCCCACCAGCTAGCACTGTTACGTGCCTAAAACAGGCCATTCCAAAAGATGTGCACAACTGACAATTCTTACTTGCAGTCTTTCACTAGCCTGCACAAAATGACAGTACCAAACAGAAGGTATTTTCTGAATGTTGCCAAACAGTCACTCACTTGACGATTTCATCGGAAAGCACTAATCCCTCCAAACTGAGGTTCTGCAGACTTTCACACAGACAAAGAATACTCTGGAGGTCTTCAACAGACACTGTGCAGTTGGATAAATCCATGTGTTGCACTTTGAGAGGTCTAAAACAGAAAAATACACTGTTGTATTCAGCTGCACACAGGACATACTAAGCTCAGCAGGCCTGCTGCTAAGCTAGTAGCCAAAACTGCAGAAATCAAGGTATTTATAGGATTTGTTGTAACAGATGAAAGTATATCCTGCTCAACTTTAATTATTTTGTGCTTCCCAGATAAAAATGGAGATGCTGTCAGTTCCTTGTTCTACAAGATATAAATTGACAAAACAAAACAAAAAACCCACACTAACTTTGTTTTAAATAACTGAGAGGTGAATGCAGATTCTCTTAATTCAACACACTGATCAGCTAACCACTGATCAGCTCTTCCACACTCCAGAAACACAATGCTACAAATGCTACTGGTAGTAGAGATTTTAAAATGAAAAATACACAAAGAAACTGAGTTATTGAGACATGGTTTCAGAATCAAGAAACATGCCAGAAAAGCCTTACTTGGTAGTTTTAAGCATCGGATTTCCAATACATGATCTTGGACAGCGGAATACAGTAACACCTGCAGGCAGCAATTGTCCAATCACTCCTGGCTGCAGGTTTCTACCAGCCAAGTCAAGACTCTGCCAGAGAGATTCATCAAACCTAAGGCACAGAACATTGTTAGTGAGTTAGAGATCTATAACCACAGAAAGCTTTCAGTATCACAAAAGACAGAAGTAAAGCTATTTAGCACAATTTGATAATATAAATGTACTGATTTATTTACTGATTTATTAATGTACTTTACTAATACATGAGTCATTCTTTGATCATACATACATATAACCCACATACAGTGTAAATTAAATTACACATGAATAAACGAGAACCAGATTATTTAACAGGCTCTAGAAGCAAAGGTTTTCTTAGCAATACTTACGAAAGTCCATGCCATCTCTTGCAAACCACAGAAGCTCTGATTAAGTCACTTAGGGGTAAATATGCAAAGATTGCCAATATCAACTCATCTGGCAGTGCATTCCAAGAAACACCTTTAGGGAAAGAGCACATGTGTTCTAGTTAAAGCTGGTTCATTTTTGCCTCGTTTGGTTTGCCTGTTAAAAGCACCTCCACAGCCTCTCTACAGACATCAGCCCACTACTTACCTTCAACTCTTCACTTTAGGAACATACTATTACCATATATGTCTAGGTATGACTGGAAAATCTGTAACATCTACTTAGTGAACATGTTAAAGCTATGGAAAAACAATTCCTCTGAAAAAGTGACAGTCATCTTTATTCACATATTCATTTTGGAAACAGAAGCATCAGTTACTTCCTTTTATTCTCTACCCACTCCTGATGCTGAAATGCCCATCCTTCCCTATGTATCTTATGCCCCCAGAAGATGAGCTATGCTTTTGCATGGTACACAGAGAAAAGCAGACACTGCAAACTCCTCCTTAAAATGTGCATGCTAACTACCATGCCACAAGAATTATCTGAAAGGATGTGGTGTGATCTCAACTTCTGACAGATAGATCCAAGGCTCCAGGTGGTGTTGCCTTTCACATGGGAGATTTGGGTCAGGTGAAGCTCAAAACAAGCTACTTATGGCCCAGTACTCCCTCTTACTTGAAATCAGGCTGGTCTGAGGGCATTCCTACCTTCCATATGACAGCCTACAATCTGGAGAATTTTTTTCTTTATTTTTCATACTGTAATCACCGTAAACACATCTTGATACTAAGAAAAGGAACCTTGCATTCTATAGCTGCTTCTTCAAAGAGGTTATATCTCTGTATCCCTGCCAGCCCCTTTCCAGCCCAGGAGCCTTACACCCTTTATTTCACATTGCCTGTAGCTCCCTGATAGTGTCCCTAACATTGCTCACAGTTTAGCTGCAACAGGAACAAAGATGCTGTCCCTATCCTGGTTTGGGACAAGGTAGAACCCATTTTCTTTCCTGTAATTTTCCTTTCAGACAAGTCTCTTCTAAGTAGCTGCACCTGCTGAAATTATGAGCATGTTTTTCAGTCAGTGTCTGCTTCTAGGAATGATAACACTCCATGTTTAGAGTTAGAGCTAGAGAGTGGTATGCAGAACCAAGGCCACTGCTGAGCTCTGAAAAACATCTTATGCTTCAGAAAAGAAAAACAAGTAAATGAGGCACAACTGCAAACCTCCTTCAGGGAGAAGCAAACCAGACAGTTGACCAAAACTGACCAAATGAAGAACTGCATACCGTATGTTATATGCAGTATAAATTTGAGGGATCACACAGGTCAAGTTTTATTCACCCTTGGCGAACATCCTGGGAGGATTCCATCCTGATCCATGCCCTCCTGAATTACTGTGTTTCTGCATCCAGCCCCCAGCTGCTGCTGACTCCAGGGGCTCAGCCTGGGACTTTTCCAGGGCCTGCCCTGCAGCCTCAGTAGTGATGCGACTGTTACTGGGGGAAGGAATGTATGTATTTGTATACATTTCATTATTTTCTTTTTCATCACTACTGTTTCATTATACCTTTGTAGTTTAGTTTTCAGGCCATAAGTCTCTGTCCCTTATTCGCTCTCGTTTCTCTGTTGGGGAGGGGAGAAGGGTTAATAGAGAGCACCTAACATTTCTTTAAATGCCAGCTCAGCCCAGCTTTAAAAGATGACAACCCCTCTAGCATTGCACTGTGAAAGAAGTGGACCTGAGCTCCTTTGGTCTCCAGGACCAAGTATCTTACTTCCTGGATGCTTGAGTAAAAAACAACAACAACAACAATTTTTTTTAAAAAAATCAAGCTCCTTGGGTTTCAAAGATATACTGAGGACAACATTACCAACAGTTCACATTCACCTAGCAGCCACAGGAGCATTCTGTGAGAGGCCTTGTCCTGCTCTGTATGAGGTGAAACACCTCCTGCAGCAGGTCCCTTCAGCAGAGCAACAGATGCAGCTTGGGGCCTGCTGGGTTAAGGTGCCACACAAGTCCCAAGCAGCAAGAGTGGGCAGACACAGGGAAACATAGCTCAAACCCTCAGCACAAAGACAGGGCTGCCAGGAGCCAAACATGCCTTATGTGGGCCACAGTTCTGGAGGTAGACATACCTGCCCATCCTGCCCTGAAAGCCACCTGATGTAGAAATTATATTCTACTGAGAAACAGCAATGAAGCAAAGTACTAATGACTTATGATGCCCACTCTCCATCACTGCTGAAGGGTGAACAAAATCTCGACTGGGATAGCAATACCTGACTCTGACTCTCGGAACAGCCGAGGCCGGCGCACAACAGCAAAGTCCTTTTCCTTCACCTTCTGCCGTTTCTGAGGGGGACAATCTGAGAACATGTACGGCTCTTGGGGTGTGTTTTCATTGCCCATCCTGTCCTTCTTGAGGCCCACACCAGAAACCAACTCTGAGGTCTTCCTGGAGTCCAAATCCCTGCTGGTGCTGGCAAAAACACTGCTGCAGCTGCTGCTGGCTGAAACACTGCTGCTGCCGGCTGAAACACCGCTGCTGCTGCTGCTGCTGCCGGCTGAAACACCGCTGCTGCTGCAGCTGGCTAAGACATTGCTGCTGCTGCAGCTGGCTAAGACATCGCTGCTGCCGGCTGAAACACCGCTGCTGCTGCAGCTGGCTAAGACATTGCTGCTGCTGCAGCTGGCTAAGACATCGCTGCTGCCGGCTGAAACACCGCTGCTGCTGCAGCTGGCTGGGACACTGCTGCTGCCGGCTGGGACACTGCTGCTGCTGCAGCTGGCTGAGACACTGCTGCTGCCGGCTGGGACACTGCTGCTGCCGGCTGGGACACTGCTGCTGCTGCAGCTGGCTGAGACACTGCTGCTGCCGGCTGGGACACTGCTGCTGCTGCTGCCGGCTGGGACACTGCTGCTGCTGCTGCCGGCTGGGACACTGCTGCTGCCGGCTGGGACACTGCTGCTGCCGGCTGGGACACTGCTGCTGCCGGCTGGGACACTGCTGCTGCTGCCGGCTGAAACATTGCTGCTGCTGGGCACTATCTCTTGGAGCTCTTGCCTGCAGAGAGAGAAAAACCTACAGTCTACGGTAGTACGGCCGGTCCCGAAGCCAAGCACAAGCTGCGGTTCAGCATAGGAAGGCATTTCGGTCACATAAACCCCATCCCCATGCCAGGCAGTAACTGGAATTAAAGGGGTGGGAGCTGGGAGCACCAGCATCAGCCACTGGGGAGGCATGTGCCGAGCCAGGCAGATTCACACCAACGGGGGGGAAAGCGCACCCCGCTCCCGGATGGGGTGAGGGGGGGTGCGGGGGGATTGCCGAAATAAATCGATGGTGAGAGCTGCGCTACAGTTCGCCCGCCCTTGTAGATCCCCCCCTGAGCTCCCGCTACCCGAACCTGGCCACGCAAACCCAGCAGGGCAGGGGCCGAGGCGAAGCAGCCCCCGAGCCTGCCGGGGAGCGGGCGGGAAGGCCTTGGGGGCTGCCCTTGGGCACCTCAGGATCCGCCAAGGTGGGGGAGGTGGGGGGGAGGAGAGGGGGGCGAAAGGTTTTGGGATGGGGGAGGTAGGGATGAGGGTGTTGTTGTTGGTGTTTGTGTGTGTCCCACCATCGGCTGACACCCGCCGCGGGACCGGGGCAAAGCGCCCGGAGGTTCTTGGCCGCTGCACCCCCCGACCAAACTTTCACGCAGGTTTCCACCCCCACCCCCCTCCCTGAGCACTCGAGAGACCCTCAAGAACCCACACGCGCGCTCCCGGAGACCTCCTGCCCCCCCCAGATGCACGTTCCCCCCGCGAGGGCCCACGGACAGCCCAGGTGCCACGAGTGTTTCTCCCATCCCCCCTCCCCCCGGGACGGCGTTTCTGTGCGGTAAGTGCTCCCCGCCAGCGGCGGCGCCGGCCCCTTCTTCCCTCTTCCCGTACCTGTCCATGGCGGCGGGGACCGATGCCACCGGCGGGAACTCCGAGCACCCCGCGCGCGCCGCGCTTTTTCAGCTCCACGCCGTCCCGCCGCCTGGGCGGGGCTCCCCGATCCGGCCGGAAGCCCCTCCCTGCCTGTAGCAAGGGCTGTCGGGAGTTGTAGTTCGCCTTCCCCCTACCTTTTCCCCACCCGCCGCCCGGGAGCGGAGGGGCCGTACCCACAGTACCTTGCGCCGCCACCGGGGCAGGGGCGATGATGACGTCAGTGGCGGGCGGGGCGGTGGTTGTCGGGGGACAGATGTCGCTGAGGGCGGTCCCGGTCGCAGTGACACGGAAGGAACCGGGTGCTGCCTCCGCTCTCTGCGTAGCGATCTGAGCCCTCCCTCGCTTGGAAGCAGCCGGGATGGCGGGCGGGGGTGCTCCCTGAGGACGGGCAGCGGAGCAGGGGGCTCTGTCTGCGGTGAGAGAGCGGCGCGGCCCAGGACACCGGGCCCCGGGGCGGGAGGGAGAAAGGGTCGGAGCGGGTCGGGCCGGGGAGCCGCGGGAGTGCTGCGACGCCGAGTCACGGCGGGGTGGGGGCGGGGACGGGGGCCCGGGCCGGGCGCGGCGCCGACGGGAAAGGAGTCCGTGTGTCCCCCCCCCCGCGTCGCTCCGAGCCGGGTGCGGGAGCCGGGGCGGGAGCGGTGAGATCCAGGGCTCATCTCGGGCTCCCTTTGACTAGGGGTGGGCAGGAGAGGCGGGCGGGGGGCTGTGGTTTGGGGGAGGCTGAAGGGAAAGAAGGGGACTGGAGGGTTCTGTTCGGTTTTGTACTCTTAGCCCCGAATGTTTTCGCTCCTTCGGGGACCCCCCAAGCACGAATGTTTACGGCGTGAATGTTGATGTTCCCGAAGTGTCTGTAGACCCGGGTTCTCTTTCGCATGCAGGCCAGTGGATCATAGAATCATAGAATCGGCTGGGTTGGAAGGGACCTCAGAGATCATCAAGTCCAACCCTTGATCCACTGCCCCTGTGGTTACCAGCCCATGGCACTGAGTGCCACATCCAGGCTCTTTTTAAATATCTCCAGGGATGGAGAATCCACCACTTCACTGGAAAGTCCATTCCAATGTCTGATCACCCTCTCCGTGAAGAAATTCTGTGTAATATCCAACCTAAACTTCCCCTGGCACAACTTAAAACCACGTCCTCTTGTCTTGTTGAAAGTTGCTTGGGAAAAGAGGCCAACCCCCCCCTGGCTACAACCTCCCTTCAGGTAGTTGTGTAACAGCTTTATTGTGCAGTTTGGAAGACCAGAATCGTGCTGACGGTGAAATTTTACCGTGAAAGGTTTTCCTGCGTTTTGGGAACGCCTTCTCTGTGAAGGCCTGAAGTTGAGGGACTGCCAGCGTGTTCTAGCCCTAGCTTAAACTCTCCATTATTTTTGCACCGTGTTGGACTCGGTGGATGCATTTGATGCTCCCTCAGTGATGGATGGACACGATGGTTTGACTCGATGATCCAAAGGGTCTTTTCCAAACTGAAAGATTCTATGACTATGTTTCAGATTTATGCCAGGCTTTCCTTCAGTAATGGAGCTCTTTATGCTCTTTTTCCAAACTACTTGCTTTGAAATTGGTGGGGGTGGAAAGATCAGTCTGAACACACCTGCAACTCAACCCTTAGCCACTTCGTTGTAAATGCTGTCCACTTATTACTGTGTTACAAGGGAGAGAAGTGCCTGTAAAATTAAAGATAAATGGAATGAGAATGATACATAGCTAACGAGTAAGATGCAGAATATGATATGACACAAATTGGCATTCCTGTGCTTTTAAAAAGAATTGTTTACTGCTACCAGTTTCAACTAAAGTAGTGCAGGTTATTTAAGTAGACAGTCAAATAAAAGATAGGTGGTTTTTTTATTAAAAAAATAAGCTGATAATGTGTAACCTGTTTGACCCCTTTATTTTTTGTTAGTCTTTTCCCTTTTCTCTATTGATGTATGAGAAATTTAAAGAGGAATTTGCAGAAAGGGGTAAACTCAAATTATTTTTCAAAACTTCTGAATTACCAAGTAGTCTAACTTTGTCTTATGTAGGGTTCTAAGCATGTGATTGACTGCATTACTGACAGTTATTTTGAATGAGCATATTAATCTGGCAGCCCAATTTCTATTACTTGTTGGTTTGGTTTTTTTTAGATACTTATTGCAACTGTACAGTTTTTGGGTCTGATTCTATTTTAGTTTCTCCAAGGAAGTTGCTTTCTTCTGTGTTACTTCCTGAGTATGTCCCTAAACCCTGTGAAAGCATAAACCTCTGTGGTGCTGAATATCCTTTATTAGAGGATAAGACAGCTCTATGTAAAGCACATAAACTTCTTGTGGTTTTGTACTTCTTGCAGGTGGACACAGAAATGTCTTCTTTTCAGTGCTTCTTTGGACAACCCAATGTCCCACAAAATTGGAGAATACTGCTATTTTGAATAGACTCAACACAGCAATTTATTTTTTTTTCTTGTCACTGGCATATACAAAATTTGTTTCCCTAAATATTGATATACAAGCAACTAGATGTTTACTCAATTTAAAACATTTTCTTTATTGCAAGAGAGTTGAAATTATTGTTACTAATGAAATATCAGTCAGTATATAGACTGAGAAGTGTTTCTTAGACAAACAAAGCTATGCAAATTATGTTTTCGTGATTCCTCTCAGAAGCTGTTTCTCCCAAACAGTACAATTGGATAACTTTTCTGGACAGTTTTTCAGCCCAGTAAACCCAAAACTGAACAAAAAAAGAAAGCCCAACAACACACTAAGCAGACTTGGATTTAAAATTGCTGAAGGGATAATTTTTATTGTTGTTTAACCTCTTATTTTTCTCTTTTTAAGGTTTTTAAAATGTGAAGTTAGCCCATTTTGTCATTTAAAGATGAAGCGAGAAGGTCTCCTGGTGTGGGGCAGTTCTATCAGTCCAAAAAGTTTTAATTCTGTGTGTAAAGTGAAGTCTTACCTTAGGATTCTTAACAGCATAATTTTGTAGAGTAGTGCAGACTTCAGAACCCTTTCACAGGTGGTGTGGCATACTATTTTTCTTTTTCAAGTGAAATGAAGTTGCCAAGTAGCAACTCAATAGGAATTAGCAGCTTATTCCCTGACAGAAAGGCAAAAGATCATAATTGAACTAGCCATTAATATTTTGCTGCAGATGGCAGCTTTCAGATTATGTTTGCTTTGGAGCTGTGAATTCAGCCTGAGGTGGGGAGATGCTCTCACACAGATGTTTCTTTCACTGTTCTGTGGCTCTTAGTTTTGTCCTTTACTGTCTTTGATATCTCTTGCATAGTTAGGTGACTTTCTTGCTGACATTTTTTTTTCTCCCAGTTGTTTAAAACACAGAGTAAGGCAAGGAAATCCTTAACTGCTTGGTTCTTCAAATCTTTTAATTGAAACATCCAAGATCTCTAGATATGTAACTTTTCCAAATCTCTTTAATGATCTTTACCCAAGAGTATGTCAACAGCAACATAGGAAAAATAAAAATGTAGTATTTTTAAAATGAGTGAAGTGCCAAAGATAGGGAAACCAGAACCATGGTGACTGTCTTTGTTACTGACTTTTGAAGTACAGGGGGAACATATTGCCATACTTGTCTGTTTCCTTTTGAATTTGTGAAAAAAAAAAAAAAAAAAAGAAATCTGGAGCAAAAGTTGTTTGTAAGCATCTAGAATATAGTAGCTGATTAAAAGGTAGCATCATTGCCATCACTGATGGGACTGCCGTATATTAGAGGATCAGCTGATGTCTTAAATTTATTTGATTGTATTTTGATTCAGTTTCTCAGGATGTTTTCACTGTGGAAGAATTTTTTTGCTGGAGAAGCACAGTTGCGAACAGCTACAGTTATGATTAAGGAGCCCAGTCCAGTGTCAACTACTCTTTAGTATTTTCACAGAGTTTTCATGTGATTATTAGAACTTAAGAAGATGCAAAGATGGGGGGGGGGGGGGGGGAATGCAGACTGTTTTGAGTGTGGTAGAGGAAATAAAAATGCCCTGAAGATACAGAAGTCTCTTGGAGGGGGAAGGGTGAATATGAGTAGAGTTTAGTGCCTATGCTTGAATAAGAGCAGTTTCCGTATTGTCTGAGTGATCCATCCATTGGATCTTTCCAGTATAGAGCCCATGATGCAGAACAGTGTTAAATGCTATGCACAAATCCAAGTAGATGATGTCAGTTGCTATCCCCTTGCCCACTGATGCTGTGATCCCTTTGTAAAAGGCCACCAGGTTTTTCAGGCACAATTTGCCCTTGGTGAAGCCATGCAGGTTGCCACTAACTTCCTACACATTTTCTATGTGCCATAGCAGATCCTTCAGGAGGATCTACTTCATGATGATGCCAGGCACAGAGATGAGTCTAACTGACCTGTAACTCCCTGCACCTTTCTTTTTTCCCTTTTGGAAAATGTGGGTTATATTTCCTGTTTTCCAGTGAGTGGGAACTTTGTCAGACTGCCAGGAATTTTCAATTGTGATAGAAATAGGCTTTGCAACTTCATCCCTCAGTTCCCTAAGGAGCAACAGGTAGATCTCATCACATCCCATGGACCTATGCATTTTCAGATTGTTTAGATTCTCTTCAACCTGCTTTTCTCCTATAGTTGCCTTCTCCAACTTGGTTGGTGTAGCCAGAGCCCTTGCTGCTGAAGACTGAGGCAAAACAAGTCATTGAGCATCTCAGCCTTCTCCATATCCCTTGTGACCAGGTCTCTTGTTTCCTTCTGGAGAGTGTCCACATCTTCCCTAGTTTATCACTAACATACCTGTAGAAGCTTTTCTTGTTACCCTTGATGTTCCTGGTCAGATTTAATTCTATCTGAGCTTCAGCTTTTCTAATTCGAGCTTTGGCTGCTTGGACAAATTCTCTGTACTCCTCCCAGCCTGCCTGTCCTTGCTACCAGCCTCTGCAGACTTTCTGTTTACATCTAAGTATGTCCAGGAACTCCTTGGTCATCCATGCAGGCATCCTGGCATTCCTCTTTGGTGGGATGCATTGCTCCTGGGCTTAGAAGAGATGATCCTTGAATATCAACCATCTTTCTTGGGCTCTTCTCCCTCCTGGGACTTTACCCCATGGTACCCTATGTCTTACCAGGAAAGAATTTGGAGGGCATAATAAGCTGAGTATGTGGAGGGAACATGGTGCAGGTTGTGTGCATGGTTACTCTGGGTTCAGGTATTCTTAGTCACTAGCTGGGATAATGTATGGGTTCCAGTTCAGCATAGCAGAAGGGGTAACCTGGTGAAAGTGTAAAGTGCAACAATAAGGTGTGGTATTGGACTGCCTGGGAAATGTTGAAGTCCCAGTTGCATTGGTCTACAAGATGATCAGTCTGATAGTGAAATAGTTTCCTGCAAAGCCTGAGAAGCATAAAACTGTGGTACAGTCTGATCTGAGATTTCTGATTAAAGGCATATTGGAGTACACGTTTGTGACACCAGGGCATTTTCTTCACAGATCTGTTATGTTCTTTTTAGCTTTTCCTTAAGACTATCACAGTGAAATGTCTTTGTTGTTAGATTTGGTGCTATATAAAAGTTCTCATAGTTTTTTCATTCTCTACTGTTTCATTTAGTAACTCAAGTATTTCTGTACCAGACAGAGTAGTTCATTTGTAATGTAGATTACCATGAGTGTGGTTAGGCCTAGGGTTGGCAAGGTAATTTAATACTGTTGATAGCAGTGAGGCTCCAGGGGAATTAAGTGTAAACTTCAGGGTACCTGCAATGAGTTACTAGCTGGTTTTGGGATCTAGAGTATTTCATATCAGATTTTTGAAATGTATGTCCTATGTGGGGATTCATGAAACCTAAAACATACTGATTTTGTCTATATCTGAAACAAAGTGAGAAAATCCCAAGTCGACTCAGGAGGCTCCTTGTGTTTCACTTCCAGTGCTCGTGCTTCAGCTTTTGATCTTTCTCATATAAATCTGCCCTTGACTTAGTCTCCAAAACCAAGAGTATGTCAGTAGATGCTCTTCCCTTTGGAGTCAGTAATTTTATTACTACTTGTCATTGCTTAATAGGAGCATCTTCTAAGCAGTTGAAGCTTGTGCAGAACAAGAGACCTCTTCAGAGTTCCCAGGAGAACATTCTTGAGGGATTCAGGAATTTCAGCCAGCTGATACTACGGAGCCATATGTTAATAGTGAGAAGCCCTTCTAATTAAAATGAAGAAAGAGAATTATGGATAAGGAACTTAGAAACCAACAACTAGGTTCAGAACCAAATGCTGCTTGCCACAGGAAGGCAAGGCTACAGTAATATATTTTAACATCTGATTCAAATAATTCTAATAGCATGGGTCTCAAATACGTCTGTCCAGTTAGAAAGAACTTAGTTCACAGTAAGAGCTCCTAGTAAGCATTACATTTCTCACCTGGTAGATTTTTTTTCCCAGTAAGGCTCTTTGTTCTGAGAACTGGTCTTAAGTGGTTTCTCTTCAAAATGTTTCACCTGTAGTTTTGAAAATGTGTATGCATTATTTCAAAACATCATTTGTGGTCTTGTAAAAATTAGGTTTTTCATGCTGTGTTCTGACACTAAAATAGAAGAAATGTGAAGGAAAGAAAAAAGTAATTTACTTTGGCCACTGCAAAGTTGCTTTAGACTGTGAAAATGATTTAAGTAAGTTGTAGTAGAATTAGGTTCCCTCTCTACTTTAGCATATTCAGTACATGTTTATAATCTTGTTGGAGGTTCCCTCATGGTGATATTTGAGTGCAGCATCTTGCACAAAAACTTTTTGCCTTCTTTTTTCATATCAGCATTTTAGGTGTGACTGCATTAAAAAAAAAAATGTATAGGTGTGACTAATGGAGGATACGCTGTATAATTTTTTTGTTTACGTAGCATAAGGTGTGGCTGTAATGAACACCCAAAGCTACATAGGTTAGATAGTACTGTAAGTCAATATATAACATTTTCCACTCTTTTTCTTTTTTTTCTTTTTTTTTGATGGAATTCACTACTCTACTATCAATACAAAAATTTTTTTCTGAGGAAACAGGAATGGTACAATAGAATAGACAAGGATTTAATTGGAATAAGTTACTGAGGAATATGTTTAGATAGCTTTCATCATGATTTACAAATGATATATCTAAAATGTAGTACAGGCAGATAGTATGGAGATGCCTTGCCCTAAAAATAATGCTTATAATTTCAGAACCTTTTGGTTAAAGGCAGAAGGTAAAAGGTTTGTGCACCTTTGTTAAGAAACAGCAAGGTAACTTGAGTTATTTTCAGAATATATGATGTTCAGTGTTTAGCAGCTAATATGAAGTAAAAAAGCTGCTGGCAGTGTTTGGTAATTAAATGTGAAAGGAGCAAAACGAAGGGAAGAAAATCTTGGGGAAAAAAACAGAATAACAATCCTGTGTGTCTTCAAGGAAATACTGGGATCACCAACTTTGGAATTTTTTAAGTGAAATAAGATGATTCTCACTGCTTAGTGCCCTCATACATAACAAATCTGCTTAAGCAGAAAGATTAGTAAAGGAAATTATTCACTTTAACAGACTACGAAGGGATCAAATTGAGGGATATTTTAATAGTATCATTTATTTTAAAACTCTAAAGTTCCAGTGAAAAGTGAAAGCACTGGAAATACAACAGTTGGGAAGCCATAGTACTAAGATACTACTAACAAGTGAATGGAGACCATAGTTTCTCTGAAGAAGAGGGGTAGGAAGGTGAATTTGCTATCATTCACCTAGCTAACATGTTGCCTCTTATTTTATGGAATTTCAAACCTAAAAAAGGTGCATCGCGAGTAGATTAACATATACTTTGCTGCATTATTATGCTCTGTGAATTCTGAGTACAGAATGTAAATGTATTGTGGAGGAACAGTCCACTAGTAAAGCTTTCCAAAAGCTTTTAATTTAAACTTTCAGCCCTTCATTCCGGTTGATTTTTGCTAAAACGAACCAAACAAAAAAAAGGCCCTTGTAGGTTTTCTTTTGAAATTTATACTAGACGTAAAAGTTAGTCTTACAGTTTTTTTCAGGAGCACAGATTTGACTTTCTATTCTATATCAGTAAGATAAAGAGTTGTTCTAATAGGTTTCTAGAAATGGCAAAATTGCAATGACATACTTAGATTTGTTCAGAGGGCTATAAAGCACCTTGTTGAAAATCTTGTTCTTCATCTGAAAAGAGTTCTTTTGTCGTGAAACAAGAAAACTCTATTAATATGTTTAAAAATTTCTGTTAAACTACTCTTTTCTGCATAAATATCTTCCAAAAATGTTAATTTAATTTATGTAACTAAAATTGTTTTTGTATTGCAGTTGCATTCTACTTTCCTAAGTGAGCTGTGACGTGTGTCTGGAGTGAACATTTAATAATGAGTGGTGCAGCACTTGGCCTTGAGATAGTATTTGTCTTTTTTCTGGCCTTATTCCTACTTCATCGGTATGGAGACTTCAGGAAACAGCATAGGCTGGTGATCATAGCAACATTATTGGCTTGGTATCTTTGCTTTCTTATTGTATTCATACTGCCTCTGGATGTCAGTACGGTAAGAAACTTCTGAGATTGGCTGCTTAGTTGCATAAAATGTGTATGGTATTTTTTGAAAAATCGTAATTACAGAATACAGTATCTTAAGCAGCAAATAAATTTCCTAACAGTTATCTTATTAGACCTAACACTTGCTGCCTTTTAGAATGACAATGTCTGTGTTTACTGTTTTATTTTTATTGATCTAATTAGACAACAAACCTATTTCAAATGTTTTAGACTTTAATTGTTTGTTTATAGCGATTTTTTTCTGTTTAGGCAATATAGAAAGACTCCAGGTTTTTTACTTACTTGCCCTTCAGAGTGCATGTTGTCTTGAGCATTAATTAGTATAATTGTTCCTAAATGTAAGTATGGAATACAGGAAATATCTTTTTCAAATGTGACTTATATTTTTAAATAAAAATTGTACCTTTTTCTGGTTACTGATATGAAATTCATTTTCTTTTAGACTATTTATAATCGCTGCAAACTTGCTGTTAACTCCAGCCCTGCAGAAAGTAATGGCTCATATGTTACACTTGCTCCAAGGTATCAGCTATATGTTTTCTTCATTAGAAAGCAGTTTTGGCTTTTGGTTTTGGTTTGATTTTTTTAAAGAAGAGTGTACTGTGTTTTTAAGGTTTATAAATGAGTGTTATTTGTGTGGTAGATATTTGAAAATTGTACCATAAAGAATGATTAGGACAGAAGTAGGAAAAGGGCTAAATTTCATGCTAAATTTCTATGTTTTGTCCTTACCTCAGTACAACCCAGCTTTTCAAGCAACTTTGGCTTTCTGTGAGGAGAGGCTTGGGTGAATGCTTATCTTTCCTTCACAGTCTTAAAGACTTCAGACTTGAAAGTCTAATTTTATACCTTACTCAAGAAATTAGGAGGCTTGTCTTTCTTAAGTATAAGCAACATATCTAATTGCTTATTATATAATTGCATATATGTAGTAACAAGAATCCTCTTAACTTTACTATATTCTACTAAAGTAACAAAAGCCTGTTCACTGTCTCCTAGCAGGAAGGAATTAATCCCTGAACCATGGGGAATGTAGGTGAATATGGGATCTTTCCATGGCTGCTTGTTCTGTAGCCTCTGTTGCCTGTTTCCATGTCTTGTAGGTGTGTGCATCATAGTTTAAGATGATTAGAGTATTTAAGATGTCAGTTGATGATGCTGATGCAACACACAGTCAGTTTTGCTCTGATGTGAAGGCTGCCTGGGTGTTGTATATCCACTGAAGAATAGCAAAATGCCAGATTTCCTGGTGCAGTTTTTTATCCTTTAAGACCACCCACTGTGCATTAATTAAACACAGGTAAATACACAATTTGAAAACTATTCCATCTACACACAGTTTCAGAACATTCTGATGGATATTGTATTATATATTATATGACTTGAATATATTAAATAGAAATATCACTTTATATAGTAGTTGAGCAGATAGTATGTTAATAAAACTGTAATCCTAAAACGTTGCTTGAAACCTCAGGCATACTACCTGTCATTCCATGGTCATTTTATAGCTTTGACAGTACTCAGGCCATGTACGTAAAAACTTCCAACTCAGGCTTAACTAGTTTGACCCTGGAAAACATTAATTATTTCTCAATACATCCTCCTATTACATTGACCGTCGTGCCCTTTGACTCACCATTGCTTCACCACTCAGACAGGTGTGGGGAAAAATAGCAAAGTATCTTAATGTGGATGGGCACCTTGCATTTGCTCTTCTTTCACTGAAAGAAAAGCTCTCATATCTTTTCTGTCTTCTGGAGAAAACATTGCCTGCAACAAAAATGTTGACTGAAAAAGTAAAATTTTATATAAGCCTAGGTCCAGCTGGACTTAACAGAAAAAAACCCCAAACTAATACATATTTTTACTTTTATACAGTAAATGCTGTAGTTGGGGTCCCTAGAGCTGCTGCATTGTCTAATGATCTTCTGTCTACAGAAATGTTTTTCTTTGCATGAAGTACTTCCTGACTCAAAAGAAAAATTGTAACCAACATTTAGTTGCTTAATCTCAGCTACTGTTCTTTTCTCTAAAAAAGCTGTTTTGTCCAGGTACATTATTTGCAGTGAGGAGAGTAATAAATATTTTTAAGTGGTGATTCAGTTTATTTTCTTCTGAGATAGTTTAGGGTTGACTTCTTACTGAAATAGTAATGTATTGCTTGTATGCTATTTTCTAAGGCTTTCTAGATGGGGAATTTATAGAAAATGTTTTTTATACTGTTGGCTCTACAACTAATAATCAGCTTCTTTGCAATATTGCAGTAAGCAAAAATGTTTCAAACCATGGAGTTACATTCCTAATGGAATTATGCCGATTTTCTGGCGTGTTGTATATTGGACATCACAGTTTTTGACATGGTAAGTAAGGCAAAAGAATATGGCAAAGACTATGATATAGGTATAATTTCTAAGTGCAACATCTTAGCAGTGTAATATACTCTTTAAGAATATATATAACTACTCCACAGAGCTATCTAATCATATATTGTGTGTTAGCAGTGAAATTTCTCTACTAATTAAAAAATTGAGCACCAAATAATTTCTTGAATAAGCTGAGTATTTTTTGAGTAATATTATAAAATTATAATTAATAATTAAAAGAGCTCTTTTTCAAGTAGCAGCTGTTTACTCTTGGTTCACTTCTACAGCTAAAATTGATCAGTTTACACAAAGAGGTGTTAATGGATCGTTTTGAAAAAAAATGGGGTTTAGGCCACAGAGCACCAAAATAATTCCTTGAATAAGCTGAGTATTTTTTGAGTAATATTATAAAATATTTTGTTTTATTTGATGTATTATGAAAACAATAGGTTTCTGATCAACCTATCATCAAATAACTTTTTTTTTTTTTTAGGTTAGTCAGGAATGCAGGTTGGTAGCAAGTTCTCAGCACAGATTTTTCATACTTGAAGATTTTATCTGCAGCTTGTTCAAAGTTTCCCATCAAAACAGTATATCTAGAATAAAAACATATAACTAGCTAATTTTGTGTTAGAAGCTTAGGATTCTTTAGCTCAAACACCACTGTCTCAGTATGCTGCCACTGCTCAACTACTTTCTCTTTTATTTTTTCTGTGGTTGACTAATGTGGTTTGGTTTTTCTTGCTTTACTCCTAGGATTCTGCTGCCTTTCATGCAGTCATATGCTAGATCAGGAGGGTTCTCCATTACTGGAAAGATTAAAACTGCACTGATTGAGAATGCAATCTATTATGGCACTTACTTGCTGATTTTTGGAGCATTTTTAATATATGTGGCTGTAAACCCAAACTTCAATTTGCAATGGTAAGAATAATGATGTAAGCACTTGAATGAGTTGTCTCTGGTAATCTCTGTTTTGTAAATGAAACAGGTCTTATTTAAAAAACAATTTAAAATTATATATTTTTTGCTAGTCAATTGGAAAATTTTGTTGTCACGGTTAAACACTGGCCCAGCAATTAACCCGGATAACAGATGCTCTCTGTTAATCCCCCTCTCCTCCCTGATAAAGAAAGGAGAGAGAATAAGAGAGAGAGACATATGGGTTGGGAAATAAACTACACAGCTTTAATGAAACACCAATAATAACAAGGAAGAAAACCTACTAAATATATACAAATATACAGGAAAATTGATACCATGTTCCTCTCCCATTTCCATAATAACTCTCATGTCACCACTGAGGCTGCAGGGCAGCCCTGGGAAAGTCCAGGCTGGAATCCTGGAGTCAGCAGCAGTCGGGAGCTGGAGGCAGGAACACACAGATTCAGGCTGGGATGGATCAGGACCACAGGCAGAGGAACGGATGGAATCCTTCCAGAATGTTGAAGCAAACAGGGAACAGGCGAAGAAGGGGAAACACGAAGGGGTTTGACCCTTGTGATCCCTCAAATTTATACTGAGTATGACGTGTATGGGATGGAATACCCTGTTTGGTCAGTTTTGTCCATCTATCTTGTCCATTCCTCCCCAAAGGAGGGCTGCAGGTGTGACCTCTTCACTCCTATTCTCCTTCTGGAAGGCAAAATGTTCCTCAGAACTGGGCAGTGTCCTTGGCTCTGCACACCAGTCTCTAGCTGTAACTATAAACACTGAGTGTTATCAGTTCCAGAAGCAGACACTGACTGAGAAACTTGCTGTTAATTTCAGCAGGTGCAGCTACTTACAAGAGACTTAGCTGATAGCAAAAGTACAAGACAGAAAATTACCTTTATCCTGGCCCAAACCAGGACATTTGTTAAACTCTTTATGGAAAGGTTTTTTTTTTACTAGCTATAGAAATTTGTCTTTTGGTTTTCTGATTTCTATGGCATAGGAATCCTCTTATATTTGCAGTGTGGGGTTTTTTTCCCTGCAAATCTGTTTGCAAAGTTATGCAGATGCCTTGTCAGTGGTTTCAGAATAACATCTTTCAAAAAGTATGTGTCAATAGTTCCTGTGTAACACTTCTGTGTACTATATATTCTATTTAAAGGCCATAAGGTAAGTTAATATACTTAATGTTTATACCATTGCTGATGGTCTTCCGTACTAGATACAGTGCTGAACACTGTGGTGTATATCCATTTCAATATGGTTGCTAAGCTCATGTTATTTCCTGGACAAACCTACTCTATTGAAAACTAAACAATGTTGTCTTCCCTCTAAAGAGGGAAGAAACATGGGTGGGCAGAAAAAAATGTTGGCAGCTTTAAATATGTCCCAGTAGCATACTGGCCCTAGGAAAGAATTACAGTTGGTGCTAAGTTTGTACCTATAAACCTGGAAGGTATATTGGTGCATAAATATCTCAAGTTTACTTTCTGGTAGGTGGAGTAGGAGGATGTTGTCTGGTTGGTTGTTTTTTGGTTTTGCAGCTGCTTTTTTTTCCTTAGGAATCAACTTCAGACTATTGGGATAGCTGCTGCAAACACATGGGGTCTCTTTCTTCTTGTGTTGCTTTTGGGTTATGGTTTGGTGGAAATTCCCCGATCTCACTGGAATGGGGCCAAGAGGGGATATCTACTCATGAAGACCTATTTCAAAGCTGCCAAACTTATGACTGAAAAAGCAGATGCAGAGGAGAATTTAGAGGATATTATGGAGGTAAGTGATTAGCTTTTGCTATGAAGTAAGTGAAGGCTGCTGTTAAGCATCTCTGAATTTTCCTGGTGTGGGACACTTGCAACAAGAAAACATAAATAGCATGAACTATTTCAGAGGCAACTTGAAACATAGTGTACAGATGTTTTGCTAGTGTTCATGTGATTTGTGGATGTCTGTCTTTGTGCTCTGCTTCCATTATACCATGGTATGTGCTCTTTGAGAATATACAGATCATTAGTTTTTTTCAGAGTGGTTTGTTTTTTAACTAAAATTATTGTTATTTGTGAGTGAGCAACAGGCTCTAGTGTAGTTCAAGAACAGAGTGGAAGTGCAAAGCTATTGAAGAGCTGTTTCCTGTTCTGCTCTGATACCATAGCTTGGAAATAATACTTCTGCAGAGTTGAGAAGAGGTAGGTTGGTAACTTAATTCTTCAGTAGTAGCATTTTGAAGAAATTGCTAAAAGCTTCTGAGTGGGATATAACTTCAAAGCTTAATAGAAAATGAGTAACAAAACTTTTATTTAGGTTAGCATTTAGAAGGGCCAAGACTATAAGAAACTTTTATATGTCAAAGGATTGTCTGGTTTGCGTTTAGCCTCCCTTGACACAAGAAATACAATTCTCCTGTCTGCTAGTCATCTTATTTGAGAATATTTCTAAGCCTTTACAATTATTTCCATCCTCCAGACTCTAGAACTTGTATCTTTTTTTTTGAGTGCTGTTTGTAACAACAAAAAATTATTAAAATGTTATCTCTGTATTGCCAGTAGGATGAAAAATAAAAGCAAGTTTCTGCTAAGCCTGATGAATTGTTAGAGCCAGTTCTGACACAACTTACTTACTGTAATATCTTAATTTAAGATAAGTTACTTAACTGTTAATATCTTTTATTACTGATAAATGCCAAGAAGGGGAAACTAAACCAGCTAAGATGGAAACTCATCATCTTTACTGGTAAATAAAACAAGTAAATATTTTCTACTTCACAGAAATCAATCCTCCTCAGAAGCACAGTGTAGTGTTTACACACTGACTTTTTTTTCCCCCCCTTTCTGCAGGAGGTCCGTAAAGTAAGTGAGAGTATCAAGTATAACCACCCTTTGAGAAAATGTGTTGATACAATACTGAAAAAGGTAACAAATTGCTCATCTTATGCTGTAATTGTTCAATTGGGAGTGTGTGCTTTCTACATCTACTGAATGTTTGTACATTTTCTTTTCCCCAGACCATAAAACCATTAATCAGTATCTTGAGAGTTTCTCACCAGATTTTGAATTGAAATTCTTTGTAGGATGTTTTTTGTATGATATATGTAATTATCTGCTGGATTTTGGCATATGCAGTATTTCAGAAACAGAAAAAATCTGTGGTTAGCTTGAGCTGCTCAGTGGCATAGAATGCCTCAAATGTTTGCAAATAGTTAACAAAGAACCTTCGCTACTTCTTAACCTTCCAATTAATTTTCCCTTTTTCTTCCAGTGCCCTACTGAGTATCAGGAGAGAATGGGTAGGAACATGGATGATTATGAAGATTTTGATGAAAGACAAAACAGTTATCCAAGTGAAAAAAGTTTGGTCAAACTTCACAAGCAGGTATATTAATGAATCAGAGAATGCCTCACTTAAACTAATGTTATGAGAATAAATGCTAGTGAAACAAAGATTTTCAATGCACTTTAACTGAATTGCTGAGTATAGTGGGTTTAGGGCATACTCCTTAGCAGAAACTTCTCTCAGTGCAAGAAAATGTAGAAGTTTAATATCCCAAGTGATGTCAAGATCAAATTTCTGGATGTGTAAAAAGTGCTTTTGTTATCTTGACAGTGTTTTTAAGTGTTTGTGCATAAGCTTTGTGGTGTCTGATTGAGAGTGCATTCTAAAAAAGAAATTGTAGTAAAAGCTTGGTATTCACTAAGATGCAAAAATAAAGTGGTATGTTGCAAAAAGTAGCCTGTTGTTGCTACAGAAAAGATTGTGATGTAAGAACTACAAAATGCAGAAAACTTGTATGAAGTCATCTTATGATTTTTGTGTTTAGATAATAAACTGCCTGCTTTGTGAACATGCAGAATTAATGTTTGTAGTTCCCTAATGTAGATGCTTCAGGGATTTTGTGAAGTTTTTCTCTTGTTTCTTGAAACAACTATGCTGTAACCATAATTGCTTGGGTTATATTGTAGGTAATCTATTCAGTACAGAGACATCGTCGCACTCAGGTTCAGTGGCAAATTCTTTTAGAGCAAGCATTTTACCTAGAAGATGTGGCAAAAAATGAAACCAGTGCAACTCGGCAGTTTGTTCATACCTTTCATTCTCAGGAGCCAGAGAATAAAATTATGCAGTATTTCTACACACCAACTGTTGGTAAGTGCTGCCATACAGAGCTTGAATATGTAAACGAATAACTGGAATGTTTTTTTAAGAAGAACCAGTTGGGTTTTTTATGCAAAATGTTCAGTTACACTAGGGAGAAGCACATGTGCATCTTAATGCATTTATGTAATGGAATAGCAGGCACTGACTTATGATATTGACCATAAGCTTAAATTCTCCTAATTTATTGGCAGTTACATGTTGTGATAGCAACATGTGAAGCCTTAGGAGAGGAAAGAAAAACAACTTCAAATTACTGGATCATGACTACCATCTATGTTTGTGGGATATTATTGAAATGGAACACACTCTTCCATTAAAACAAAGAGGAAAATACTCTTCATCTGTTGCATGCTAAACAACATGTGGCTGCTTGTACATCTTTACAGAAATTGTCTTCTCCTAATGAGGCGTTAACTTCTAATTAATTGTGGACAAGCAGTGAGTTATTTCCAGGATGAGGAACATTATTTTGCAGCCTAAGTTTTATTTCTTATAAAGAGAATAACAGATAAATAAAGAAAAATTGTGTAACCCATAGTATTTGAAGAAAAATGCAGAGTTTTGTTCTGTACCCCCCAATCCATGTGCAAAATTTACATCCAAGATCTCATCCTATTTTCCCCAGTTGTGCACATGCTTCGTAGGGCTTAGCCAGATCTCTAGGCATGAGGAAAGCCCTGAATTTAGTGTATGATCTCACAGATTCCAG
Source organism: Phaethornis superciliosus (assembly GCA_023637945.1). NCBI lineage: Eukaryota > Metazoa > Chordata > Aves > Apodiformes > Trochilidae > Phaethornis > Phaethornis superciliosus. The sequence goes on from JAJQWJ010000004.1 coordinate 60,147,437, forward strand.
CCTTGATTTTAAGGGTGTGCATTCAAGATGTTCATAGCAGTTCTCGTGAGCGAGTTTCTTTTCTAGCTGTGTACTTTTCTTTAACATGTGCTGGCTGTCTGTGTGTTTATTTTTTCCAGAGTGGTACTGGGAGTGTCTTCTTCGACCATGGTTTTACAGGGTGCTTGCAGTTGTTCTGGCTACGTTCTCTGTAATTGTTGTGTGGTCAGAGTGCACATTTTTCAGTACAAAACCTGTTTTATCACTATTTGCTGTTTTCATACAGCTGGCAGAGAAGACATACAATTATATATACATAGAGGTAAGTTAGATATAATCACTCAACAAAAATCACGCATAGATTGTTATTACAATAGTAGTAGACCAGATTGATTTAAAAATAAGTCTAAATAGTCCATCAACTTTCAGAAGTTTTCTGAAACCAAACTGTTTGTCTGGATGGTCTGCCTTTTGCCACTTCTTACAACTCTCCTGTATGGGTGAAAGTATGACCCACTTCAGCTGAGTATAATGTATAGTGTAATTTGTGACACATAAGCTTGGAGCTTAGGGGTCTAGACTCTGTCTAACTGACCATATGTGTCAACAGAAATCCCATCACAGATGTGGCTAGCATATGTGTACACAAAATTAGCAATAAGGAACAGAGATGAAAAATTCCAATATAATAGCAAAATGGGATGAATTAGAACTACTTTGTTTTAGTACTTTTTGTAGGAATGTCAAATGAGTCATAGTAATTACCAAGGCAATTACTGCAGTTTCATTTGCATAACAAAAATAAGCAAAACAGTTGTTCCTAGGGCCAGTTTTGTTCATTTATATGAAATGCAGAATGTTACAAGTACCATTCTCAATTTAGTCGAAGAAACTTCTTGAAACTCTTCTCAGAGCTGAGCTGCTGTTACTGTCTCATCTTAAAAGGAAAAATTAGACATCAGTCAACTTGTTGGATGCACAGACTATGTGCTGAATGTATTAAAACCTTTAGTAGAGTTCTAGAGTCAAACAAGGTTGTTTTTTTTTGTTTTTCCCAGATGGCTTGTTTTCTTACCATCTTTTTCCTAAGTATCTGTGTTTATTCTACTGTCTTCAGGATCCGCGTATTTAACTATTACTACTTAGCTTCACATCATCAAACAGATGCATACAGTCTTCTTTTCAGTGGCATGTGAGTATGTGGCTTATATTTTGCAGATTTTTTGTCAAATACTCAATTGAAATTGTCCATGAAGTGTCCATTTATACTCTTTAATTTATAATCATATGGGTATAAATCCAAATGAGCTGTACATTATGATTATGTGATATATCCAGTTATGATTTCCTGTCATTTTTAGTGCACAAAAGGGTTTTAAATTCTGTTGCCTCTTGCATTTTTGCAGGTTATTTTGCCGTCTTACTCCACCATTATGCTTGAACTTTTTGGGCTTAACCCATATGGATGCAACAATCTCTCATAAAAACACTCAGCCAACTGCTTATACATCTGTAAGTACAGAAAATGTGTTCTTAAGATTTCCATATGGTTTGCAGAGTAAGGAAAATATTTTCAAATCCTTCTTATAGTAAGATTTAGATCTTCAAATCTCTTCACTAGTATCGAACAGGGTAGAATTACTCATATACTATGAGTTTGGTAATGATTGCTAGTTAGGAGTCAACAGTATGCCAGTTTTTCTGTTTTTGTCTGATTATCATAAGAAAGTAAAGTATTATACTGAAGAGTTCAGACTGATCTTTACTTCCTAATAGCTTTAGCTTCCACTGATTTTAGTATACTGGACATCTTCATGAATTGTGAGCAAGCAGAACTTGCTACTGAAAACCAGTGAGTTTTGGTTTACTCAACAACCAGTTTCTATAGGACAGTTACAGCTCACATCTTTGTTCTTAGCAAGAACAGCAGATTAAAAGATCCACTAGGTTTGAACAGATTCTGGATTAGATGAGATGACAAGATGTAGCATCTTAGAAATCTCAAAGAGGATACACTGCCAGTGATGGCCTTTGCATCTGGGCATTCTGGGTCAACTGTCTGAATCAGATCTGTGATGACAATATTTAATGTTTCTGTGTCTGTAAAGTATTCTGTGTTTGGTGTTGGGGGCTGAAAACAGTGAAGTGGCACAATCTGTATGGATAAATCTAATATAAATAATTAGATCTTGTTCTTGTTTGGTTTTTTTTTTCCCCCAGATAATGGGATCCATGAGAGTGCTATCCTTCATTGCAGATGGTTTCTATATATATTACCCTATGCTTGTTGTAATTCTCTGTATTGCCACATACTTCAGGTAAGTGATTTGCAAGTCAGATCTTCCATGGTTTTTGACATTTAGTAGTATGAGTTTCAGCAATGAGGAAGAGATGCATTTCTTTCACAGCAGTTGAGTTGTGACTAGTGGTAAAAATGCAAAAACTAAAACAATAAATTGCTATTTACATGAGTTATGAGGGAGGGAGGATCCCTATTGCACTTTAGTACTAGATTTCTACATCTGATCTGTTCAAATTTTGGAGCTCACAGACATTTAGGTTCAGCTTTAGAGGTTAACATTTCTTCAAAGAAGCTATGACTTCAGCAAGGCTTTCTAATAAACCAAGAATCATTAGCAGAAACTTGAGGTGATGAGTTTCTAACAGAATTATAACAAATTTCTGATCCTTTTCCAGACTGGTTTAAAAGCATAATGATTTAAGTCGTTTGAGCTTGTTTTCCTATGCCACCGTTTGTTGGAGGATGGAAGGGAAATCACAGAAAGCATTATAAGCTTGCTTTACCCATACATTTCAAAATGTCTGGTTTTTGGCCACTGCAAAGGTTGAGATACTTTTGGTCTGATGTTGCATAGCGATATTTATGTTCACTTTTTCAGTTCTGCATTATTATTCAGATAGAGGCCATGTATATGTTTTGAGTCAAGTTAAAAGCAGTTAAATGCCTTGAATGCCTAGTAATACACTATGTCCATAGATACTAAGACAAGGATCCAGTCCTGAGGTTTCCTTGCTTTAGGCCAAAAAACCCAAAAGCAAAGCACCCACATAAAGCAAACAGGAAGGCCAGTGACTAGAAAATACTTTGTGTGACTTCTTGTCCAAGATCCTCCTGGTCTTTAATGTGATAGTGAAATGGAAGAATAGAAACTAGAGGAGAGGATTCGATTTGCTTGAAACACCCCCTAGTAATTCAGATATGTGTAAAGCTGAGTGTTCAATTACAATTTATCAAAGAAATCTGTCTCCCTTGTTTAATTCAGCAGTCTTTGAAAGCTCAGATAAGTTATGAAAAAAAAATTCTACATAAACACCTAATGAAGGCAACTTTCCACATGGTATTGATACTCCAGTTTGGAAAGAGAAAAATAGCAAAAGAAGCTTGTCTTCTCTGGAATGAAGGTGAAAAGGTGAAAGTGGTTTAATGCTATCTTAGCTCCAGGAACAGCTTAAAATACATGTAGCAAGTTTATTATCTTACTGCTATGTGATGGGTATCCACAATGTCAGCAGGCATCACTACAGTTTAAGAGATTGGCACACATTTCTCTTAAGGAAACCTGAGATGAAGGTGGCCTTCCTATGTTACTTTTCAAAAAGACAGAAATCATAATACACATAATTTTTGTGGTAATTGTCTTCTGGCAAAGAAGAGTCAATGAAATATAACAGATACACTTTCTGTTACATCTGAGAACAGTGCAAGCTATTGCATTATCTTAAATGATTTTCACTATTCCCAGGCTATAAAGAATTTTAACTTTCTATTTGAATAGGATTATTCTGTCACTTCCAATTTTACTTAGGAATGTGTCACCATTCTGAAATTTTTGATTTCTCAGCTAGTATAATAACCTGTCATTTCTTCTATATTGCTTTTTTATTTGAATTGTCCCTAAATTTCTGAATACATTTGTTTTATATCTTGCGGTGTGATACATCTAAACTTGTAAATTAACAATGGAAATTGCTTCTCCTTCTGCTTTTACCAGTTTAGGAACTCGTTGTTTGAATCTCCTAGGATTCCAGCAGTTCATGGGGGATAGTGAAATGACCTCCGATTTGATTGATGAAGGAAAAGAGCTAATCAGAAGAGGTAAATTAGGTCCTAAATCCTAGTCTTCCTGCAAAAAGTAATTGCTTTATTAAACTAGTTTAAAATGTTGTATACATAAAAATAAGCATATATCTTGTCAATATGTTGAAAATTGTCCTGAGGCAATCAACTGCACAAAATGCAATAGACTTGCAGCCTTGTGGTTGCTGTAAAACAGAGCTGGAACTCATAGACATCTGAAGTCAAGTGTCAGCTTTCCTCATCCATCATGTGAATTTTAGATATTTGTGCTCTTCTGAAGCCATTGCTGATCTAATATCTGATCAGGTATTTATATAATCTGTCATAATGCATTGTTAGCACTTAAATTGTCTTTATCATGAAAAAACCCCACATTTTAATCTTTCTTCATGTGTTGATTGAGCTGCCCAGTAATTTTCCTTAAGATTTTTTGTTGTTTCAACTAAATGGGTTTTATGAAAAAAGGCATGTTATTCTGTAGAGCTGTAATTATCTTCTGGTTTGAAGAGCTTTGTAGTTTTTTATGTTAATTTTTATTGAAAATACTTCTTGAAAGTTGTTCAAAAGCTGTTATGGTTCTTAAATAACTTTAGAAATTAAAATCTCTGGATGCAATGTTGTATTACAGAATACTTTCATTCTCCTCTTGTAGTTCATAAAAAATAAAACCTAGATTTACTTTGAGCACTACTATTTCTTTTTTAAAAGAAAGGAATGTCTTTCATTCCCTTTTTAAAAAGGAGTACTGTTTCTTTGGTATTGTGAAGTTACACTTCCAGCTTAATAGCAGAGAAGGACACAAACTATTTGGGTCATGCTTGGGGCATCACAGAATTTCAGCAAGATTTTTATTGAGTAACGCTCAAATTTCTTCTTAGTGTCATACTTTTTCCATCTCTTTGTAAAAGGTTGGTAGTTTTTGGGTTTTGTTGTTGTTGGGTTGTTGGGGTTTTTTTTGCTTTGCCTACTGACATCCAAATGTTATTGATATCTTGACCCAAGAGACCATAATGATAGACAAGCAGATCTGTCTTTTGGTTTTATTTAATTGTATGATCCATCTATTTAAATAAGAATCTTTGCTAGTTAACTTTGGATTTTCATTGTTTGTTTAAAAGATTATGATTTTTCTTGTATGAATCTTAAACAGTATTTTTTTTTTAATAGAGAAAAGAAAGCGACAAAGGCAGGAAGAAGGTGAAAACAGAAGAAGGGTAAGATATTGTTTTAGCTAATTATAATATTAATATACTACAATATCTCATAGAATTTGAAATTGCTACTTCATTCAGCATGACCTATTAAAAAAAATAACTAATAATCAATTGAATCAGTTGAATCTTGCAGAATAGTCTTGTCTGGGGACAAAAAAAAAATTTGCATCTTAATTTTAAAGAATAAGAGGGTGATTGTGGTCATGTTACTTGAAAATTTTGGTTACTCACTGTGCTGTGAGAATGTTGTATGCAAGTAGGTGTAAAAAGCAATAGAAAAGGTCTTTATTTCCAGTATGCAGAGTAATCTGAAATGCTTATTATCAGTTTCTTATGTTGATAGTGCTCCTCCTGAAATAATTACACTTGCAGTGTCAACTCACCCATTGCTTTGTTTGCTCATTGTAAAGTAATTGTCACAGATATTTTTTTTTTTCAGAGGAGCTGTTATGGACAAGATTTACTGGTGGAGTCAGGGCATATAAGTTTTGCTACAGTTTAACAAAAACAGGTGACAGCTCTGGTGGGAGGAAAATTCTGTTAACTGGAAATAGCTTTGATATATTTTAAAAGAGTAGAGAAATGCTGGACCAAGAGACAATTTGTAATTTTAATGTGTCCACATCAGGAGGGAATTACCTTTAAGACAGAATTAATACTGTTTCCACTAATTAAAAAGCAGAATGTTAGATTCAGATTGTACTTTGAATACATACTGAATTGAAAGATGTGTGAAGGACATCTGAGTAAATAATAATTCAGCTTCATTTTAACTAATAGCTTCAGTTTTTCATTAATTCGTAACATTTGGAATTTAGTATAGAAAGTCACAAAGAGATAAATTGGAAGGATGCATGCAAAAAATGACTTCTCTAAAGGAGGGAAAAAATACTTTGTGCAGAAAGGCAAGATAATACTAGGACTAAAATCTCTAGGTTTTTCAAACTCAAGGTTACTTCAGTTATGGATTACAGCCATTACTGCATAGATGTCCTGACGTTTTCACCCCCATCTTGTAATTTTGGAACTTGAAGTTATTGTGAAATGAGGCAGTAGCAAATGAGTGATGTATTTAGTATAAACTGAAATGATCCCCAGGGCTCAATGCTGGAACCACTCTTGTTTAATATCTTTATTGATGGTTTGGATTAGGTGATAGTGCACCCTCAGTAAATTTGCAGATGACACTAATTTGTGTGGAATTGTTGATCTGCCCGAGGGTAGGCAGGCTCTGCAGAGGGACCTGGACAGGCTGGATTGATGGGCCGTGGCCAACTGCATGAGTTTCAATAAAGCCAAATGCTGAGTCCTGCACTTTGGCACAACAACCCCCAGCACCTACAGGCTTGGAGAGGTGTGTCTGGATGCTGCCAGGCAGAAAAGAACCCGGGGGTGCTGGTTGACACCTGGCTGAACATGAGCCAGCAGTGTGCCCAGGTGGCCAAGAAGTCCAACCTGCTCCTGGCCTGCATCAGAAACAGTGTGTCCAGCAGGACCAGGGAGGTGATCCTGCCCCAAACTCTGCCTTAGTGAGGCTGCACCTTGAGTACTGTGTGCAGTTTTGGGCACCACAGTGTAAGAAGGATATGGAGGTGCTGGAGAGGGTACAGAGAAGGGCAACCAAGCCGATTAGGGATCTAGAGAACAGGTCTTAGGAGGAGAGGCTGTGGGAACTGCGGCTGTTCAGCTTAAAGAGGAGGTTGAGGGAAGACCTCATTGCTCTCTACAGCTACTGCAAAGGAGGTGCTAGTGAGACAGGCACTGGCTTCTTCTCTCTTGTGACCAGTGAGAGGACAAGAGGAAATGGGTTCAGGTTAGATATTAGGAAAAACTTCTTCACAGAAAGAGTTGTGAAGCATTGTAACAGGCTGCCCAGGGAGGTGGTAGGGGCACCATCCCTGGAGGTATTCAGAAGACAAGTAGATGACGAGCTACAGTGGATGGTTTAGTGGTTGGGAGTTGCAGAGCGGGCAGTTGGACTCGAAGATCCTAGAGGTCTTTTCCAGCCTTGATTATCCTGTGATTCTATGATCTGACATTAAGCAATGCTTTTAGTTCAACAGCAAACTCAACGTCAGCTGTTACTTGGTTTTGGATTTGCGTTAAATTTTGTAGCACGTCCATTCTTGAAACTTTAAAGGCTTTTGAGAGTATTAGCTTTTACTGGATCATGATTAAATGCTTGATTCTTCTGCAGTTTGGATCTGTAACATGCCATAAATTAGCACAGTATTTCGATTCATCCCAGTACATAACCTGGAATCTACTTATGAATCTGAAACATCTTGAAGTTATTGGAACAATTAGAAGAGTTTCTAGTGAAACATGAAGTTGTGTCCCAACAGCAGCATGAGACATTTTATTTTTCAATACTTCATTATACTTCATATGAAAATTTTTACATGTCAAAACTACCTGAAAGGAATTCCTGTGTGACCTACTTTACATGGTCCTGCCTTGGCAGGGGGGTTGGACTCTGATCTTTTGAGGTCCCTTTCAACCCCTAGCATTCAGTGATTCTGTGCAGTGAAGTGGGTGTTGGCCTCTTAGCCCCAATAAATATTGATAGGACTAGAGGAAATCTCCTGAAATTGTACCAGGGGAGGTTTAGACTACATATTAGGAAGAATTTCTCTGTTGAAAGAGTAATCAGGGACTGGAACAGGCTGCCCAGGGTGGTGGTGGATTCACCGTCCTTGGAGATGTTAAGAAAACGTGTAGATGTGACACCTCAGAACACTCTCTAATGGGCATGGTGGGGTTTTTTTGGGTTGAGGGTTGCATTCTGTGATCTTACGGCTTTTCTAACCATAGCAGAAACACTATAGAACAACAAGCCTGGTATGGCCTGTCCAAATGGGGTTTTGCTATATCTGTGTCTGATTATTTTACCATTGTACCACTAGGTGGAAGTAGAAAATAATAATAAAAAAGCAATGTACATGTTATAGCTTGAAGTAGTTGAGTGAACTGCAAGACTTTTTTCTTAGGAACGGGTAGAGTAGCTGGTTTAGTCAACAATTATATCTTGAGTTTAAAGTGAAAAAAAAAAAATATTCCTGTATCAAGATACTGAACAGGAACAAAAAACGTATTACTTTAATAGTCTGGTGTGATTGGCCATGTCATGGTTTAACTCTGGCCCGGCATTTAAACCGAATAACAGATGCTCTCAATTAATCTCCCTCTCCTCCCTGATAAAGAAAGGAGAGAGAATAAGAGAGAGAGACATATGGGTTGGGAACTAAGCTACACAGCTTTAATGAAACACTAATGATAAAAAGGAAGATAAACCTACTAAATATATAGAAATACACAGGAAAATTGATACCACGTTCCTCCCCCCTTGCCCCCAGTAACTCTCATGTCACCACTGAGGCTGCAGGGCAGCCCTGGGAAAGTCCAGGCTGGAATCCTGGAGTCAGCAGCAGTTGGGAGCTGGAGGCAGGAACACACAGATTCAGGCTGGGATGGATCAGGAGCACAGGCAGAGGAATGGATGGAATCCTTCCAGAATGTCGAAGCAAACAGGGAACAGGCGAAGAAGGGGAAACACGAAGGGGTTTGACCCTTGTGATCCCACAAATTTATACTGAGTATGACGTGTATGGGATGGAATACCCTGTTTAGTCAATTTTGGCATCTATCTTGTCTGTTCTTCCCCAAAGGAGGGCTGCAGGTGTGACCTCTTTACTCCTCCTTCTGGAGGGCAAAATGTTCCTCATAGCTGAGCAGTGTCCTTGTTTCTGCATACCATTCTCTAGCTGTAACTATAAACACTGAGTGTTATCAGTTCCAGAAGCAGACACTGACTGAGAAACTTGCTGTTAATTTCAGCAGGTGCAGCTACTTACAAGAGACTTAGCTCAGAGCAAACTTAAAACACAGAAAATCACCTTTATCCTGGTCCACACTAGGACAGGCCATTTATCTATAGATTATGGGTCTGGAGTATTTCTTGATCCTAAGTATGATTTTGTTGTGTTGCTCTTTCCTCACAGTTTGTGTTTCAATTTTTTGCCTTTTTTCCAGGAGTGGAAGGAACGTTATGGAAATAGAGATGATTCCACTAGAAACAGAGTTGTCCACACAGACCAAAAAGAATCCAGCTTCTCAGAGACCCATGCCAATAGGAGTAAGTTTTGTGGGGTTTGGAGGGAGTTTGCACTGGGTTGGTTTATAATATCTGGTATTAAAAGTGTACAGCACTGGCTGTACAATTAGTTTCAAATAGATTCCTTTTTGTCTTAGATAATGTGCTGATATATTCCCTTCTGTGGCACAGTGCCATCTTGCCCATTAAAGACATCTAAAAGAGTAATTTCTTTTCATGTTCGACACTTCAAGTAGTTGAGGTTAAAGATTTTTGGCTGGTCTCAATTCCTTGATCCGTGTCTGGGGGACATAGAAAGACTGAAATAGAGCAGAAATGGTCAACAGAAAGGATTTTTTGAGGATATGTCTTGAGGCTTAGAGTTTTAAATCTTAAAATTTATCTCTTCTAGTTGCACATGAACCCCTGACTGGAATAATGATCAGATAAAAGTCCAACAAATGCAAAGCAAATAACCTATCACACAAGTTTACATGCTCATTTAAAAATATCTTTTTTTTTTTTTTTTGTGGGTGCACTAAACTTTCAAAAAGATGATCTGTCACAGTGTCAATGTTTTTTATGTATTTTGTATCCTCTTGTAAACTAACAAGTGAGAATTGAAACTGAAAAGAAGGCAAAAGTGACAGGAGGTAAGCTTTGAGACAAATCTCATAGATTTTCTCATCCTCTTTACAAAGTTGGAAACCCATATTTTCTTTGGTAGACTAACTGAAATTGTATTAAATTATATTTTAATGTTAAACATACAAATAAATGCAATTCCAACATCAAAAGAAGTCCTAAATACTAGCCTAGTAAAGGTGACAGAGTGAATTGCAAAACAATTAGACTTCTTAATTCACTAGATTGCCTCTTCAAAAAAACCCAAACCAACAACAAAAAAAAGCTCCAGCTCTCTTAATGAAAGTGGGAAGTTGGGAAGATGAGTGGATGATTGATTTAAAAGTAAAGTTTGCATATAGCTACTGATTTTACATTAACAAATTATTATTATGATCTTTTAAGTTTGATGTCTTCACATACTCCAAGGTGTTCATAGAGCAAATGAGTGTCTTTCCTTCTTTTCACATATTCAGCACTATCAAAATATACCCGATCAAATGGTAGGACCGAAAGAGATAGAATAGAACTCCTCCAGGATGCAGAACCTTTGGATTTTAATGCAGACTCAGTTAATGATGATCCTCTTGAGTCGGATTCAGGAAGGTGAGGAATCATCTGTGTTTTGTGCAATCAAAAGATACTAATATCTGCTGTCTTCTGACCTATGATAGCTGTATCGGGTTGTTTCATAGTGATAGTTTTGTAAAAAAATATCTATCATCTCACCTAGCTCCTTTCCTTTCTTCTTTCTCCTCCATTATTTGGGAATTGCTTTAAAACCAATTGAAACCTGGAGGGCTTTCAGTTTTTTAGAACTGTCTGAGTAATATTTGAGCCTAACATAATTTTGTATATTGGTGTAATCTGACAAATGCTGCATATAAAACCAGAAAATTGGAAAATGACCTGCATATGTACAGCATAAGGTTTTCTCTAATTTCCTGCAAGACTTCAGAAACCTAACTTCATTTCCCTTTATAAGAACAATCACCAAGGGCTGCAAGGAAGAAAACTGTACCAGCAATTGTAGGAGTATGCCTGGGGATCAGGCTTTGGAACGACTGAAGTAAATAACAATCTGAACTGCAGTGTATTTCTGTCTATAATAGAGAATTCTTTGTGTCTGTGGGTGTGATTGTAACACCAAATTCAATTCTCTTAGTCATGAAATAGAGTATCTTACATAACTTTTAAACTCTTATTAATTTAGGAAGCAAGTAATACATTTTTGGGTACTTTTTTTTTTTATCTAGCTGGTTACAATATAGAGCCATTTAATGATAAATAATTTTAAATTTCATTGTAAGAATTTGCAGCTTACATTCTTTTGCAGGTAGAACTAGCCTACCCAATCCAATAAAATAAATGGTTTCAGTTGTCTTTAACATCAACAAATAAATCCCCATTAAATACCATGAAAATAATGCTGTCAAAAAACATTGCCAGGTTTTACTGATTGATTCAGCCCTGTTATTTTTTTTTTATTAACAACTAATTTGTCTTGTCTGGTGTCACCACATTTCCAGAGTTGGTTCATTTTAAGCACGAGACTTAAAAAAGGAACGAGCCTAGCTGTTTTGTCTGCTGTTGATTTCTACACAGTGTGAAAGATATAATAACATACAAAAATAGCAATATGCATATGTAATTCTGTTGGACAAAATATTTTTCAACTATAGTATCTGAAGTCCCTTATGTACATGGCAGAGTGGAAGTTCTGAACTTTTTCTTTTAAAGGAAAATCTGGAGATAAGTTAGCTTTCTTCTAGTGTCTTGCTTTTCATTTTGTAGAGGTAGTAAATCAAGAGTAATTACATATGAAAGTTCAGGTACCTTAAAAATAGTGTTTGTGACATTGATTTTAAAATTATAGCTCCAGCAGTAATTACAGCATTCTAGGATGGTAAAAGCATTAGAGATGTATGTTCTGGCTTTGTGTCTTTCAGGTTTTGGTATGGAAAGTGGAGAGAAAGTACACTGTGCTTGCACTGGAACTTATCTGTGCTTCTAAAATGCTCTTAAAATATATTTGACCTACAGTTAGCAAATTTTTTTTCCCCTGCTTTCGTTATCTTTGGTACTACATTTCTCCTGGGAATACCCATTGAGATTTTCTGTTAATCACCAAATCTACTTTTGGGTACTGTTTTGTATTGTTCAAAAAAAAAAAAAAATCTGTTCAACAAGAGCTTCTTTCCTTTGTGTCAGAAAATAAAATTATTTAAGAGTCCCAGTGTTCATATCACTGTATTTTTGGTAACATGAATTTTAATTTAATGACTGTCCATTGCAACAAATTATCATGGAAACATTAGAACTTCAGATTCTGTAGTTCATTGAGTAACAATGAATGCTAAGAAGTAGCAGTTCAGTGAGACTTACATGATTTTTTGAGTCTGTTTTTCTGTTATGTGATACTTTTTCATATTTAAAATTGATTCTGCAGGTACCAGCCTGGTGGAAGATACCTGTCAATGTCTCGAAGCAAAATATTTGATGATGTCTAAACTCTTCAAAGCTGAAGGAAAGTCAATGGAAATGTATTTCCTACTCACTGCTTGAGAAATACCGTATGTACAGTATATCACTGAACCAGAAAAGACCTTCGGAAAAAAAGAAAATGAAGGAACAACTTTGGAAATGCATCTCTAGGATAACTTTACTAGTTATGACAAGAATATGCTTCTTCTGTTGTAGATATTGTGCATCAGTGTGGGCTTTTGTGTCATGACCAAAAGGACAAACCTATTAATTAAGTTAATAGAGAGTAAACTTCATGAATATACCTGGGGCTCAACTTGAACTATAACACTGTAAGTTTTAAGAAGGGGATATTTTGGAAGGAATTTTTTTGTATTTTAAAAGATGCTGTAAGAGCATCTTAATGCATCCAAAGTGCAGTTATATCAATTACTATACTAAACACTTTCTATAATTTTTCTATTTGAACTTTATGCCTAGTCCAAAATCTACTGAATTAAATTAAGGCTTCTTTTGGCTTCAATGGTCTTTAAATAAGTTAATGTAAATGTTGGAATGGCAGACTGTTTTTCATAAAATCATAAAATACATGTTCCAGTTACGTGGAAAAGATGAGGGGTCATGAGGTACGAGTTATTTCTGGAGAGATTCCACCTGAACAAAAGAGAAAAAAATTCACAATGAGAACAGTCATCCACTGGAATAATCTCCCCAGGCAAGTGGTAGATTACCCAACATAGGTCATTTTTAAGACCTGGCTGGACAGGTTGCTGGGCCATCTTGTCTTACATGGTGATTTTGCCAAGAAAACTTGAACCAGGTGATCCTTGAAGTCCTTTGCAGCCTGGTATTCTGTGATTCTATGAAATATGTTGGCATAAATTTGGAGCAAGTAGTATTGGTCAAGAGAGGCTATATTATTTTTTTTCCAACATTGTATGCAGATAAATTATTTTAGCATGTGTAAATAGTTGAAATTAATATGGACTAGATTTTCACTGTCATATGTGCAATAGCAAGAATACATTATCAAAGATACAGTGTCTGCTTAAGATTTTTGCAATTGTAACAGCTGAAAATCTTGGCACACTAATGTTTTTGTAACTGTAAAAGAAATATAATGTGAAAATTGAGCTAAATGCTGAAACATTACCATTTTCACAAACCTCAGGCACGGCTTCAACTTGTAGAGTATTTCTTTAAAAGAAGGGAAATGCGTAGCATGACTATATAATGGTAAACACTTTTAATATCCCAAATGTCCTGATTGCATTATGTATTGTTTTTAAGGTGCCTGTATTTTGCAGTAAGTTGTTGCAAAACAAATAATGCTTATTCATTTGAATGCCATTCAGAAATGCCAATTATTAACAGTGTAAAAAAGCTTCACATTAATTTCATTGGTGTAGATACATTTTTAAGCCGTAGTTAGTGGAATGAATCCTCAAATGTAATCACAAGCTAAAGGATGTGGTCAAACTCATGGTGTCTTTGGAAATTTGATTAATTTAAAATGTTGCTTTATTGCAGTTTGTCTTAAGTCTCTGCCACTTGGGAGTTTCCTTATGTGCTTTTTGCAAAGTTATATTGACAATGGAAAGAGAACATGTTTTTATCATAAATTATTTATCATGCTTAAGAAACAGACATCCCTGAAAAGCAGCTAGGAACTAGTAATTCTGAAAAGTAACTTTTCATGAATGATATGTTATACTAATTTTTTTAAATAGTCTTTGTTTTCTGAAGTAATTGTTAATGGGGATCTAACTACCTCCTGTGATTTAGTACATCATGTGTTCTAACAGTAGTGGTATTTGTAAAATATTGATCTGCCTGTTATAAACACTGAACTGTTACTATGAAGGAGCAAAAATACTCTGTTGATATAGATATAATTATGTCAATAAATTGGCAGACATAAAATAATGGTCAGTTCTGTTCTTAGGTGAATACACTTGACAACAGCATGCCCACATGTGTTCAAGCTCGTGCAATTTCCAGGTTACCTGTAAGGAGGCACTGTTTTGGTTTTTTTAGGTTGGGTATTTCATGTATTGCAAAAGCTTAATCAGAATCTTACTATGACTGTATCAGAGAATCAAAGTTGAGAAAAATCAGGCTTTTCGTTCAAATTAGCAACTTTATGTTAGGACCTCTTTATTTCAGATCTTGGAAGTGCTATCCTAAATCCAGCCTTACATTAAAGGGGTTGTATATGTTCTTGTTCATCCATCTTCTTAGATGATTGATATTTCTTTTTTTTTAAATTTCTATCTAATTGCCCAAAAGCTCATATGTAAAAATCTTTGGATGAACTAAGGTTCAAGTTCTTTGGTTTAACTTATGAAATGTCACTACAAAGGGATCTAATTAAGTGCTAATGGGAAAAAAATATAGATGGAACATTTTTTTTTTTCAGAATACTTGTGAACTATCCTGAACTAGTTGGTATTAAGCCTTCTTGGGGCCTGGTTTTTCCCCTGCCAGGATTCAACTGAGTGATTGCAAACAGAATACTCAGTGGAAACTTGTGATCAGGATTTTATAGAGAAAAGGTAACTAGTCCCTAGTGTAAGCCCTCTGTGCAGGTTTCACTGGGATGCAATAATTTGGGGAGTTAAATTAATGGCAGTGCAATTTCAGTCGTTAACATGGAAATTACCAGCATATTGAAGTGGGAATCCATTGACCTTTCTTCAGTGTTGCAATGGAGTAATGGAAAAACCAAGGGTTGCATTTTGAAAACATGAAAATTAGATCTCTGAGAATCTTTCCAGAGTTCTCTGGGCTGCTCTTGGAGATCCTCGGTGTTACGTGCTTCCTGCATGCTGGATGTTTAAATAAGATGTTGGTAAGCGAGGTCAGGTTTCATTCATAGTGTTCATTGCTGACCAACAGTTAACTTTTGCTCTAATTTTGTGCAGTTTGTTGGACAGTTAAAGTGTGTTTTGAAAAACAAGTATGAGTTCTTATTACTAAATCTGGAAGACTTTCAATGAATAAATAATACAACTATCAAAGAACATTTTGGAAATAAGGAATATGCCTGCACAGGATTTGCTGCATACTTGACCTAATCTAATTTGGTTACTGCTAGTACAGCTGCATGCCTAAGGTTTACACCACTCCAGAGAAGCTGTAGATGTCTCATCCCTGCAAACATTCAAAGTAAGGCTGGATGGTGCTCTGAGCAACTAATCCAGTTGAAGATGTCCCTGGCCATGCAGGGGGATTGGACTGGATGACCTTTAATGGTGACTTCCAACCCAAACCATTCTGTGATTCTGTCATGATTCCCAACCAGATTGTGGTAGCTCTTGGGGAGTTCTTTGCTTCTATATTTCTAGTATAGAGACATACTGTATCTCTAGTCCTAACAGTACCACACCTAGCAAAAAGGTCAAAACTGGCTTTGATATGTTTAAGTAGTGACTGCACTGTAGGCTGATGGTGTTCTTACATCACATTTGATGCTCCAGAGCAGGTGATTTAAAATACAACTGCCTTGAAAACTGTGCTTTTGGGAACTGAATGTTGGTGTATTTAATCTGTCTGTATATGGTCATATTTATTTGCAGCTAAAGAATGCCAATAATGAATTTCTTTATTATTTCACTTTCTGAATTACTGAGCAGTTAGGGTATAGTTCCATTTCACAGTCATTTCTGCAGCTGCTTCTTCATTTGCAAACACCAAAAAACCCACCAAATCATCAAAGAACCTGCCCAGGCTAAGTACAGATTAAAACTAGTGAAAAGATTCCATGCAAGTTGCAATTAACTTTGAAATGCAGGATGGAAACAATAGCTACTTTAATACTGTGTCAGTGTTGGATTTCTTAAAAAGTGGTGAGAGCAGAAAGTTCTAGTTAAACAACTAGATTTTTAGTTCTGTTTTTTTTTCCAGGCATTTAAGTAAATACATATTCTGATATCTAGATTGAGAAATGAGTCATCCACTTAGGAAAGGTGCCTCTCTTAGTAGTGAAATGAGGGAGTTTTCTTATGAGGGAAGGTAAAGAATATGCCACTTCTAGTCTTAGCTAAAAAGACACTTTGGAAAAACTAGGATATGTTTTACTTTTTAGGCATGATAATGTTTTAGGAAACAAAAAACTTTATACTACTGTAACTTACACTGCTGAGAAAATGGTATATAATCTGCCTTTATTTTGCAGTCAAGCACTTGTAAAATAGTCATTAACAGTATTAATGGGAATGGCAGAAAGCTGCTGTTTTTTCAATATTATTGATATTTTAAAACATAATCATTAAAGTGATTTTTACATATGAAGTATTTAAAAAGTGATCAGTCTGATTTTCTGTAATTATAATTTGTATTTTGTTAAATTTATCTTGTAATATTGTAAATACTATGTGAAAATTACAGTATTTTGTCCCAATTTTCATTATTACTGTAATTGTTTGGAATCTGAGAGGCATTTACAATACCAAATAGAGGTAACTTTAGGAAGGAAAATTTTTAAGGGGGCTTCTTAAAGAAATCTGACCTATTCATTACAGAGAGACATTTGCATCTTAATTATTAAACAAAACACTAGTCAGGGTATGTATTGTCTCCTGGCTTTTAATTTTTCTTTTCTCAGAAAATGTGGTTTTCAGAGCACCTTATTTGTGAATCTTATAAACTTTCTGACACTTTTATATTGCTTTTCTCAGTTTTCTAATACTAGCTGTGCCTCTAACTAAGTAGTCTAGTCTGAAGCTGAGACACTCCTACACCTTTTGATTATATTAACAGAAACTTAACATTCCTAGCAAAAAAGCACCTTGACCTAGATCCCTTTCTGATACATTAATTGCTACCATTATGCTGCATTGTATTTCGTATCTTCTGTTTCATTCATATGTTCGGCCCTATCACATTTATTCTTCGTTTCTGTTAAAAATGCCCTGGAATGTATTTCTCAGCATGATTTTGTGTGCATGTGTATGTTTCAGCTGTGATTGGCAGGCAATAATAATATGCAACTTCAGTTATTTCTTCAGGATAATGTTGTTATATTTGACTTATTCCTGTGAATTACAGTAGTATCAGAGTGATAGCTTACCTATCACTGTAGGATTTAATTATTTTCTATAGAAATAAGTTGTATTTCTACAGACATATCTGAAAGACAAGGGAATTTATTTGTAAGCATAGGATTAGTAATAGAACTTCATTCTCCAGTGTATATCAAGATAAGCTGTAGGAGTGCTGCTTATGGATAGACTCTCTTCTTTTGCCTTATGATACAAGTATGTGTGAATAATACCTGGTTTTGAAATTCACTGAGGAACACCCTGTAGAACACTCTGTAGTGTTCTATATTGCTGTTGTATTTGGTATATTTTTGAAATGTGTGTTAGAACATCTGGTGAAAAAATTAAGTTGGCATGAAATAAATAATTTCAGCAATAAATTTTCCCTGGTGTATTTGAGATACTTATGCTAGTCTGGAGTGGTTTTTGATAGTGAACATCTAGAGAAATTTGACCTATTTCTTTTTTCCACATAGAAATTAAGTTTGGTTTAGATGACAACCCAACCTTGCTTTGGTCATCTATTTTTATCTTCTTTAAAGCAAGTTTAAAAGGCAAACAGAGGGGAAGCTTGCATACCTAGGTTTGTCATTGCCAGAGTGTGAGGATGAGACCTGGAGCCACACTTTGGACCGGTACCTTTACTGACAGGTCCCACCAGGTGCGGAAGCGTGAGCAGATTCTGTGACTGCAGGGAGAGGCAGAAGCACAGCCAGGCTGGCTGAAGATTCCTGCAGCACCTGGAAGAAACCTGTGAGGAAACCATGTATGGTCCTGGGGCTGATGAGGCACTGGGCATTTTTGTGTGGCATAAGGTAGGATGGAAGGTAGGGATTCTACATGTCTCCCTCTTTTCCATAAGCAGTCAAACTAGAACATAATTCCTTCTGGATGTCCCCATACATTGGTGAGAACAGAAGCAAGAGACTGTATGAGGAGACAGGTGAAGTGAAGAGGGAGTCAATAATTAATGTTTTCTTCCTGTGACTGCATATTTATCACTTTCTTCTTCCCTACCCAAAAAAAAAAAAAGCTTTCGCTATACAACTACTGTGGCAGGATGTTTCTGATTCCTTTTTCTTTCTGATAAAGTGGCTTTTTTTTAGAGGTACGGAAGTATCTCCTGGATGTTGTAAATAGAAAAGCCATACCCAAGTAGCAATTCATATTTTTATCAAATAAGAATATATATAAGAACTAAGACTGGTTTATTGCTGCTTACATGTTTCCCATATTTAATCAACTGCTGGTTTAAGCGAATTGCAGGAATTATTTTGCATAACCAAGATCAATCTGTGCTATCACTGCAGGAGCAATCTCTTAGCACTGTTTGTAAAGACTCCTCTTGTCACACCACTTCTGGGACTGTCACCACTCTCTGCTGCACAAAAAAGTGTCATTCTGATTCCTTTTGTTAAATATTTTTAATATCTGTGGGTTGAGAGTAATATAGTGTATGAATGATGTTAAGGAAGATTAGTAACAGAAAGTTCAATAGACCAAGCTGAGCCATCTGTCACTGGCTAGTGAGAGAAGAGGTGGGAGTAGCAGAATGATCTGTGTGTGTTTTTAATTTCCAGAGACAGTGCGGATGCCAAAATAGTTAAATTGTGATAAGTAAGCATTGTAAGCCTAAGAGTTTGTAGTTCAAAGGAAGAGAGTTGTCCTGTATGAAATACTAGCTTTCCATTATTCATAGTCAGATTTTTAATTGCACAGAGGGCAATATAAATTCTGTTGTTTAGTGGTTAGCAGTTGCTAATGCATGCTCCTTGCATTTTAACTGTTGAAATAACATTCAACTGACTGAATTGTCAGCATTGTGAATTAACATTGCCCAGCCCTTCTCACTTTAGCTCTGCTTGCACAGTGCTGTGGTGTGCCTGACAGGCTGTGTTGCTTCATCCTAGCTTCTGTTCTGCATGATAAAGATCTTAACCCTTTCTCTTCATAAACATCCTATCTTTTGTGTAATCTTGTTATGTGTTGGTTCTCAACACACCATTGCCTTCAGGCTTTTTTGAAAGCCTTATCAAAGCCAAAGCAGGCCAGGGCTCAACTTGAACAGAGGATAGTTTTTCTTCCTCTCTCAGGAACTGTGACCTGAGCTACAAAGATTTAGCTCATAAACAGAGGTGGGGTATTGCGGTGGTTTATGAATGTGGGTTATGCATGAACACAAGAAAAGCTTTCAGATTCTTCCCACAAAAACAGCTTACCTGTTTAAAGGTGTGTGTGTTTTGAGTCCCAAAGCAGAAACCTGCAACTGAGGTAGTGACTAGACATGCTCTGTGGACACCGAAGCATTTGATATGCAAGTGAACACTTAAACAATTCACTGTCAAATGTAATTGTTTCCAAAGCAATCAAGACGAAAGCCCATTTATTCTGAGTAAACGTAAAAAAAAAAAAAAAAAAAGCTGGATGCTCGTGGGAATTCTGGTGTGTCCTGTGTTCCTCTTGTCCCCTGGAGGCTGGCTTCTTCTATAAACACTAGTGCTCCTGTAAAAACATCATGCTTTTAATTCTACACGATGCAAAAGCAGTTTACTCGTCTGACATGATTTGGGAGCACTCAAATCTTTCAAGCCCTGGTTTCACAAATAACTCGTGAGCCCATTGCAACAGACCTGTGCTTGTGGTAGCCAGAGTGACAAAGCAGCAAGCCCTCAGAGTGCACATGGGTGGCTTGCATCCATCTTGCAGCATGTGGAAAGGAATGAGGCAAAGTGAACCTGGGGCAGAGAGAGATGGGAGAAAGGAAGTGGGCTAAGAGGCAAAGCAAAGCGTGGGAGAGAGAGTGCTTGAGTGGTGGTGGTGAGGAAGGTGTGATCTCTGTCAACTCCTGAGGTAAATGTACACTTTTTGCTACTCACAGTCTCACCTTGAATTTTCTGTAGGAAATCTGATAGCAATGTGCTGACGACTGGCCCCTGAGATCTAAGAACACATTGTCTTGACTGCAGAGCAGCAATGAAAGCCTGTGTTGGGGTCAGTACTGTGCAACCACCCTGTAGCTTTTGCCTCTCGTTTCAAGTATCTAACCTGAGCACAACACACAGCTTGAAGAGTTCCCACACAAACAAAAATAAGGAGGGGGAATTGGGGAAGAGATTGAGAATGTGAGCAAGCATGCAACAATCCAGAGCACCAAAATGAAATAAAGATATTTCTTGTATTGTTGCCTGTGGGAGACAGTTCAGTGATGGGTTGGGAAAACATAGTTTCTGAGAAAAAAAAACAACTATGTTTTGGGAAAACATAGACAAAAGTTGGTCTTTCTGGACAAATACTTAAGACGTCTTTACATACCAGCAGAAATTTGTCAGCTCTGAACAATAAATATTGCAGGCTTGAGTGGTCTCCAGAGCTGATGTGCTGTAGAACAATAGCCAGGTCCATGCAGAACAACACAACTTCAGGCTGAGGGGAGCAGGAGGGTCAGCAGCATCTGTCCCAGGCAGCCACAGAGTGGGAGCAGTCTGCTAGAGGGGGCAACACCATGAACTTTTAATCAGTGTCCTCACTTGTCGTTTCTGAGTGATTTGGATCAAATTTAGAAACCTTAAAAACACTTCCAGAAAATGGGAAGGACTTACTTCCTGATTAAACAGACAATTCTTGAAATGGAGCAGAAATATCATCAAAAATCCAGCCACCAGTTGTCAGGAACAATAATTACCTTGGGGGCTTAGGGGTTAAGAGCTTGATTCTGTTCTGATTGCAAGGAAAACAACCTTTGTCACGAGTAGTACCAGACCATATCTTACATGTTTATTTTTCTGGGAACTATTATAGAGGTTGCCTGAATGCACTAGTATATTTGAATAAAGAACATATATGAAACAAATCTTTAGGTTAGCTATATGAAGCTCAGTGTAATGATCCTGTCATCTTGCTCATCAGCTGAAGAGTAGTCAGGAAGTACTTATCAAACCCCAGAGTAGTTTCCCAGGTTTTACACTGACTCTAAAAAGATCTGGGGAAGACTAGAGCAGAATTCGTCAGGGTGATTCCCACCTCTCCTCTTACCTTGCAACAGTGAAGGAATGGAATGAGCTGTTCCATTGGGAACAGGAGTTCAGTGTTTGTTCTAGTTTGGATTCAAGTTTTAACAGTTCAGAAGAGACAGATGCTTTACCCATGCTACCCACAGAAGATTTCTGATGCTGATGACCAGGGACATCCCAATGAAAACCCCGAAACCTTGAGAGAAAATACCAGCTGGAGTGTGTTGTGCATCCCTTTGTTTCTACATGCCTCAGTTTGGGTAACAGCCCTATGCTGAACTGTTGGTGATTGTTAAATAGAGAAGTACACTGACCTAGACTTCATGCACAAAAATTTACTGTGTTTTATCCAAAGCACAAGATCCACCGGGGAAAGCCTTGGATTTGAACTGCGGGTCTTGATTCCATTAATGTGTTTATCTAAAAGTCTGCTTTCTCTTGCAGCATTGGCTTTGCCAAGGAATAACATGGTAAAGAATTGAGCATGTGGAGTTTACCTAGTATTTACAGTATAATTAGGATTCCCATCATGTTAATGTATTGATGAGAAGAGTGAATGAGAAGATGGTTGTGCTGAATCGTGCTGCCACACTGTATGTCACCTGGTAGGGAAAAGCATGTGACTCACATGTCCCCAGCAAGTTTCTGGATACAGGAACCAAGACAGTCTCTGCTTATTTGGAGAAGAATCTCCAGAGAACAAAAAAACTACATCTTATCTGTGGTTCTTTTGCACAGACTGAATTAACAGCTGCAGTCAAGCTTCGGGGGCTCATAAGCAAAGCATTTCCCTCAGTGGCAATTAACAGAGCTTCTTGTCCCTGCAGCCTTCATCCACTGCTGCAGCCAATGCTTTGCCCACATCCCAGAAGAAGGAGCCCCTGCTCCCCTCCAGTACAGCTACCTATGCTGCTTCCTTGGCACTTTCCCTTCTTTCAGATTGTGCCTACGTGATCCCCTATACATGTAAGCATCCACATTTCAGGAGTCTGGGACATCAAAATATGATCTAGACTTCCCCTCTAGGCATGTAGCTGTTCTTTCCCCATCCCGTTCCACCAATTTGTCATGATAGTCTTTAGGGAGGCTTCTCTGAGGAGCAGCTAACAGGAATCTTCTTCTTGGTTTTAGCTCCTTTCTCCCTCCTCACTGAGGACAGATGGTTCTGGTTCTGGTTGAAGCAAAGCTGCAGACTGCTTTTATGTTCTTTTATGTTCTGTACCTCCTCCTTCCTTCAGTGGTTCAGCACAGCTTTTCAGCCTCAAAAAGTATTTGGTCCATTGAATGCTGGGTCCATTTTACTGGTTTCATCACCGCAGGAAAGAGAGGGTAGGGTGAGCACAGAAGTTTCTCATGTGTGTCGGACCTTCATTTTATTGGTTCACTGACGCTGGCAGAAGCCCATCAGTATTTTTTTAAAAATGTAAGAGAATAATTTTTTTTTTTTTTTTTTAAAGATGACATTAAGCTTTTTCCAGTTTGGATAAAATGTAAAAGAATTTAATTAGAATTGGAAGATTAAAGTGATTGGATCATATCCTGGTTTAAAATGGTGATATTTTTCCCTTGACAATACTACTTACTGTGGGGGTTTCTTTTTTGGTATATGTGAAACTTTCTCGATTTTAATGGCAGGAAAAAACCCAAAAGTTTATCCTGTAAAATTAGTCTTTTTTTGGTGCACAGTGTTGTGACGGAGACATTCTACAACAAATGTTCTGCTTGGTGATTTGGGGTTTTTTATGTTTGGTTGGCTGGGGTGGGGTTTTTTGCTTTTTTTGTTGTTTGTTTGTTGTTGTTGTTGTGGTTTGGTGGGGTTTTTTTAACCTGCTAATTTAATTGTAGTGCAACTTAAATATTGGTCTGATTTCCCTGCCAAATGTGAGCAGGCATGTTCGTATGTGCACTTCTCAGTGCCAGAGAACTTCTTGACAGTAATGGTCACAGGCAGAACAGATAGCACATCACAACTATGGCAAAAACAGTGACTTCTCTGTTCTCTTCAAGATGTTGTGCATCTCTTATGCCTTCCCTCCTACATAAATTCAACAAGAAATCTGAATATTTGTGGAGTGAAACTGACAAATAATATTCTCTGTCATGACTATATAGATCATGTTAGATCTCATAGATTTTCTTTTTCTTACTAGGTTTAGTCCAGTGCTGAGCCACAAACCAAACAGACTGCTCAAGCTGTTCAGAATGAACAAAAACAAAAATCAAATTGGTATGTGTTCGGAGCTGGTTAGAAAACAAGGAGGAAAAATTCCAGAGTTCTGATGAAATCTCGTTCTCCAATAAATACTTAATTCACAGAGCTCAGCTTGCAGCTTTGTGCACAGTGAAAAGGCAGGTGCAATCAAACAGACTTAATCACAGGCTGATGTAATCTGAGACACCTGAAAGTACATAAATAGCTGTTCAGAATTACAACTCATTAACCAGCTCAGACATGGCACAGTCCATTTTTCAGAGGAGGTTGCTAAAAGCAGACTGAACATCTGCATCTAAGTGCAGGCTTAGGCTTGCTGGCAGAGGGCAGGAAAGGCAACAGAAAGCAGCTGAGTATCCAGATGTTAATTTCACAGAATCATAGAATTGTACAATGTTAGGGGTTGGAAGTAACCTCTGGAGATCATTGAGTCCAACCCTCCTGCTGAAGAAGGATCACCTAGGGCAGGTGAAACAGAAACACATCCAGATGGGTCTTGAAAGAAAACAGAGAAATCTCCACAGCCTCTCAGGGCAGCCTGTTCCAGTGCCCTGTCACCCCCACAGTAAATATATTTTTCTTCATGTTGAGGTAGAATTTTCTATTTATTTAACATATTCTTTTGCTTTCAAGACCCTGTCCTTGCTGTTCAGCTCTGCACCCACCCCTCTGAAAGTCCATGCAAACTGTTTACCTGAAGAATAGCCATACTCAGGTGAGATGCTGAATTTCAAGGACCAAGTTGCTGCTGAGTGAAAATTCATTCTCCAGTGCCAGTGTCTCTGCATCATGTGCTGGCAGCAGGGACTGTGCCCACAGCCCCACTCCATGCAGAGCCCCTTGTCTCTTCTGCATTCCCCACTGGCCCCTGGAGATTGATTTACAGAATAAAGATAGCAGACAGGGCGATTGTCATGTTTCAAGGGCTGGAAACATGGAGATTCTTGTTGGATCCCACGTGAACAAAGTAAAGATAACACAGTATTGGGTGCAACTACACAATTTTATTGAACACAGACAGAACTAGTAGGCATTAAAAATATAGTTGTTAGCCTAATCCTATGGATAGAGAAAAGAGAAAGAAAGGATGGGAAAATAAAGGATCACCCAAATGTAGAGGGAGAGAAAATGAGAGAGAAAGGAAAGTCACAACCCAGGGATCCAGAGGTGTCCCATTGGTCTCATGGCAGAGAAGTGGCAGGAGGCTGGGGATGGTCCCATCCTAGGAGAAAGATAAAGGGTTAGACTCTTTCTTCCTTCTATGGTATCCATGTCTTGCTGTGCCACTGCTGCTAAAGTTTCCTCAGGTGGTCATCTCAGTTGTAGTTTGCCATCTGCTATGTCAGCAGAATTAACTGTTTTGGGGTAGGTGTTTTCCCCTAGTTTTCTCTCCTAATTAACAGTATCCAGCCTGGGTCTGTCAAGGAGCTGTTTTTAATCAAACTTTATGACTCCCCTCTTTTCTCACCTTGGGCTGCCTCTTTGCAAGCTTTCAGACTTCTTGAGCCCATACATCCTTTATCCCACTTGTTAGAGAAAAATAAACATATCGCCACCTGCAGGATTCTGTGGCCTGAGGTTGTAGGTTAGCCCTATGCAGAGTTCCAGGCAACATTTCTTTCTCTCTTCCCCTCTTCCCCCCCTTGTTCTATGCCAGTTGCTGGGGGACTTGGAGGGGTGGGGAGTGGGGTAGTGCTTCCAGTTGCCAATTGTCGTTTAGGCAAAGCCTGACTGGAACCTCACAGAGATGCTATATTGTCACTAAGTCAATATTTTTGAATCACCAAATGATTAAATAAGCATTGTTTCCTGCTTGTGTATTAATGTACAATCAGGGGCTAGATAGGAGACACAAAACATACACAAAGCCTTGCACAACCTACGGTTTAGTTCCAGGAAGTACTGACCGATGGAAGATAAGCTGCCAGCCAGGATGAAAAAGTTATTGCTCTAGTAATTGCCCAAGATTATTTTCTGCTCTAGTCAGGTATTGAAGCACATTCATTACTGCTCAGCGTTTTATCCGTGGGCAGAACCCAGCTCTCTCTCGTTTCCCACCTGCTCTCGTACCAGCTTTCTGTCAGCCCTGACCCTGTGTGTGGAGCTTGATAATGCCAGAGGGCCAGGGAGCATAACACAGGCTTGTTTTTTACCCCTACGGACTCTATCAGTACACCAGTTCCTTACCCAAGTGTTACACTATGTCACTGATAATGTTTGTGACCTTCTGCAGGCAGTATTGTTAATAGCTGTGTCTAGACAGGGTGATTTTTGCTCAAGGATTTTTAGCCTTTTCAGTTTTCTTCTTGCTGCAGATAAATACAATCACAGCATCTCCCCAGAGATTCTCACCATCAGCAGATCTTCAAAGTGGTGATTAATGAGCAGGAAAAAAAAATGGGCTGGCAACTTGTTGTGTTTTTGGGGGTTTTTTTTGGTGTGTGTGTGTGTGTGAAAGGCAATCGGCAGGCTTTGACTTAAGAGTCTCCTGATGTGTTTTGAGTAAAGGAATGAGACAGCGAGGTTTTTTTCAAGGTTTTTTCTGTCAGCCACAGAGCAGAGAAGCAGGTTATCAAGATAAAGCCAAGGCCAGTGGTGTCAGGGCGGTGCTGCAAACCTCCTGCAGACCCCCCATGCCCAGCCGGGGATGTCCCTGTGGGCTGAGAGGGAGGCATTGTTTTAAAAAGAGATTAAATGAAAGGACGCTTACAAGCCGGTGGCAATCGCCCAGGGAAGCAGTGTAACTGCAGGTTGGGCCAGCCGCAGCCACCAGTGTCACCTTGGAGATCATTTGGTAAACTCCAGGCCTCCCAGGCCTCCCAAAAAAGGGGGCGGGCAAGGTAGCTGGGTGTAAACAAGTCAAACGAGATGGACAAGGAAGCGTGCTGAGGCCTAGCACCCCCTCTGCTTGCTTCCTGAGCCCGGTGAGAGCCCCGGAGAGTAGAATCAGGTGGGGCACAACACTGTCCCAGCCCCCCAAGACCTCCAAAATCCTGAGTGGAAACCTAAGGTGTAAGATAGCAGTCCAGGTAAAGTATTTTCTTTTGTCTTGTTTGGTAGTTCGCAGTGAGCTTCTCTGACCAGTTGAGCTTACAGCTCAACCAAGAGTATTTTGTTTTTTTAAATACACATATATAATTATAGATCTGGTTTGGAAAAACCACAATATATGTGTGTGTGTGTGTGTTTAAAATGCCAAGAGCAGTAATGCTGTTGCACCTTCCAGAAGATGGGAGCCAGATGATTCTGGGGATGGTGAAGATGCAGAGGGGGGGGCATCAGGCTGCTACAGGGGGGTCAGTGGAGTTGGGATGCCAGATTTTTTCAGGCAGTATTTAGATGATTGTTCCAGTACAGGCACTTCCAGGAGCCTAGAATAATGCAGAGCCTGATGTGGGTTTCTGTCAGTCACATTGGGGTGTTTTTGAGGTTTTTTACAGAAAGGTCTTGAGTTTATCTGAAAGATCATGCATAAACAAATGGTGCTGAGCAGTAACACAGATTAAAGCAACAGGCTTAAAAGGATGCAGAGGGGTCTGGTTGCCTAAGGTTTTACTGGAAAGACCCAACCCAAAATTTCAGGTTTTGTATTTGTTACAAAGAAATGCAATCATTTTTGTTCAGCCTGGACAACAAAACATTGTCCATAGAAACAAACAATTCTTAGAATGTGAGGTACTGGAATTGCTCATAGCTCAGACTGTAGACAAAACAAGACTCTCTAGTGTTCGGAATTAAATTTACCAGCCCTTTTTTCATTTCACAGTAGGAGACATCTCATGTTCCTGGAATAGATGTAAGGATTGAAACCATGCAAAATTATAGTTATGCTCTTTTCTTGTTTTACTAATGATTATTAATACATAAAAACTTTGTCAGGTACACAGAGAACAGTTATATTCAGCAAATCCTGAGTATATCTCTAAATCACATTATCCAAAAAGGAACAAAAGCAAAATGAAAGGAAGTGAATCACTGATTCCTCCATGACTGTGCTCATTCAGAATCTGTTTTCTCACAGATATTTTCTGGCAGTACAGTATGGTGTTTTAACATCCTGGGAAGGGTTTAAATCTTGCCTAAACAAGCAGCCAACCGAAATAGGAAAGTGAGAGACATGTTACTGTGGACCAGGATCATGTGTACGAAGGTTTATACTTAATTGGTTTTCTGTATTTGTTGAATATATAGAAAGGATTCTCAAATGCGTACTTCTGTGTGCTGCAGGAAGCAGGTCACGTTTAATAGGATCTAGTGTAATGCTCATTTAAGTGAAATCTCTTTATGAGCAGACTTTAATTACTCAGTTTGATATAACACCGTGGTGTTGACAGTTTTGTTGAACATGTTAGAGAATGCATATTACCAAAGACCAAGAGAAATATTTACTGTTCTTACTGTGTTTTTAGTCTTGACATATGGGGAAAAAAATAACATCTCTGTCTGTGACATAAATGAAATTATTAGAGAAGTGTGTTACAGCTGAGAATGAATACTGGAAAAAAAATGAGAAGTTCAGGAAGAAAAGCAGAATTATTTAATACCAAGAAACTAATTTTGTAGCTAACAGTCCTAAGCTCTGTCTGTTTACTTAGCAAAAGAGGGATTAAAGGGGACTTTAAAGTATTTTCTGTACAAAAGCAAATTATACTTTCATTTAATAAATGAAAGGGAAACAGCATCTACAAATGGGAGAAATTCACACTGGATACAAAAAACATATTTTAAGAAGAAAATTATCCAATAATGCAGCAACTTAGCCCAAAGATGGTGAGTTCTCAGCTGGAAATGGTTCCCAGTGCAGAAGCAAACTGTGTACTTACTGCAGGGATAATTCACTATTGGCCAGGTTCAGTGGCTATTATTGAGGTAAAGGAGAGCATAATAGATACCATATCAGATGATCTCTCCCTAGCCTCAATTCATGAATCTCACTGCAATGATGATTTGATGCATATATTTCTAGTACACTGGAAATGCCTCCACTGAACCTGAGAGCTCCTGCTCTGCACAGTATTCATTTCTGTAGAGCTTTTCAGCATGCAGTGGAGACAAATTATGTTACCACTGGTCTCAGATTATGTTTGCATAGCATCTATAGGTCTATATAAATATAAACCATAGTATATTTATATAGACATATGCGACATACTGCACAGTGTTATGGATGAGTTATGCACTCTCTCTATAGGTACACTGGCATTATGTATCTATAAAAGCAATAGTACATAATTCTATAATGTAAATGTGGTTTGCACTGTGTTTATGTAGCATCACTGTATTTTGTATTCTTGCCAGCTGACCATCTCCCCTTAAGGACAGATCAC
This sequence comes from Phaethornis superciliosus, assembly GCA_023637945.1. Classification (NCBI taxonomy): domain Eukaryota; kingdom Metazoa; phylum Chordata; class Aves; order Apodiformes; family Trochilidae; genus Phaethornis; species Phaethornis superciliosus. Next base: position 60,176,521 of record JAJQWJ010000004.1, read on the forward strand.
TCTTTGCTGAAAACATTTTTGACTGCTGATCTCACATAGCTGTAAGGGCTAAATGGTCACTCATTAATGAGTTCCCAGAAAAGCTTTGCTCATTCCAGATGAAGCAGAAGCTGAAATAATCTCTTCTCTATCGTGCTGCGCTTCTGCAGTACGCTGATACTGACACGATTTTGGGGAAACAAAAACATTTTATTTTTCTGTTTTTCAGTGCCCAGCTGGTGTTGTCTGGAAGGTCTGCAAAAGGCAACACACACAATGGCACCAGCTGCTGTAGCCAGTGCCCTGTAGACTGGAGCAGAGTAGTTAGGAGGAAACAGTTTAATTCCATGCTTCTTAGAAGTTTTCTGCAACTGTTTCAGTTCATACTGCTGCATGTGTAATGATAGTGAGAGCAAGTACTCCATGCAGTGCTGATGCCTCCTCACAGAGCTGCCCATCTTCTTCATCACTGCATCCCTCAGTACCCTCAGAAGAGCACTAAGTGTTCTCAGAGCCTGGGCTTTGCTGTCACTCAGCCTAGCTCTCCTCTCACACACAGTGTCCTGGTCCTGTGGTGCTTTAAAGGATGGAAGATATTTTTGAGGCCTTTATGATCTGAAGACGCAGTATCCAGGCCAGTGTCCTGGTTTGGGCCAGGATAAAGCTAATTTTCTGTCTTGCAATTTTGCTTCCAGCTAAGTCTCTCATAAGTACCTGTACTTGCTGAAATTAACAGCAAGTTCCTCAGCCTGTTTCTGCTTCTAGGACTGATAACACTCAGTGTTTCTAGTTACAGCTAGAAAATGGTATGCAGAACCAAAGACACTGCTCAGTTCTGAAGAACATCTTATGCTCCCTAAAGAGAAAAGGAGTAAAAAGATCACACCTGCAACCCTCCTTTAGGGAAGAGAGGACAAGATAAATGACCAAAATTGACCAAACAGAGTATTCCATCCCATACATGTCATACTCAGTATAAATTTGAGGGGTAATTTGAGGGGTCATGAGGGTCAAATACCTTCCTGCTTCTCCTTCTTCTGCTACCTTTGCTCGGCCCTTCATTTTGCCCTTCTTCCGCTGCCCCTGTTTGCTTTGGCATTCTGGAAGGATTCCATCCATCCCTCTGCCTGTGGTCCTGATCCATCCCAGCCTGAATCTGTGTGTTCCTGCCTCCAGCTCCCAACTGCTGCTGACTCCAGGATTCCAGCCTGGACTTTCCCAGGGCTGCCCTGCAGCCTCAGTGGTGACATGAGAGTTATTGAGGGAAAGGGGAGAGGAATGTGGTATCAATTTTCCTGTGTATTTGTATATATTTAGTAGGTTTTCTTCCTTTTTATGATTAGTGTTTCATTAAAACTGTGTAGTTTAGTTCCCAACCCATAAGTCTCTTATTCTCCTTTCTTTATCAGGGAGGGGGTTTAATAGAGAGCATCTATCACTCGGTTTAATTGCTGGCCCAGTGTTAAACCGTGACAGCCAGAGGGCACTGTGCCCAGGGACTAGGATTTGATATTTCTCCAGAGTGTTAGTATGGGCACAGAGAGTGCTGGTGCTTTTAGCACTAGGTGTGAATAACCCCTGCCATCCTTGTCCAGACCATGGGTGCTGCTCTTGGTGGGGCTGTTGCAGTGTTGCAAGTCCACAGCCTAGTTTTCTCACTTTTTGTTCCACTGTCTTCCTGTGAGGGAAGCTGGAATGCTTATGTGTTGGCAGCGACCTGAAATTCTGGGATGCTGCCAGTGAATTGAATTTGTACCCCAGTTGTATTAAAATAACACCAGTTGTTGTCTGTATGTGAGGTCAGGTCTTGGGGTGATCGCTATTTCTCAGACATGCCATGGCATCTCCTGTCTCTGGATAAGTAGGATTTGCTGACTGCAAGCCTGTCCAGGCTCAGAAGGCTCACTGCTCTCCTGGGTTCTCCCACCAGTTTTCACTGTGTTTTTACACTGTAAGCAGCAAATTTTTACCCACACTTTCAGAGTTGGGTTAAACAGAGAGTGGTTGTCTGAGGTCTCCTTCCAGGGCTGATGATCCACATAGGCAGTTCCCCTTGTCATAGAAGGATATAAGGAAGGGGATTAAAAGGTCAAAACAAGTCCTCCGAGAGAGTTGACAGCATCTTGCAAGTGAGGGATCTGGGATGCTTCCAATGCATCATATAAAGTGGGTTTCAGTGCTCTGTTTCATGTACATGACTCCACACCATATGAACACTCTGTTCTTCCAGATGGCAGGCACAGCAAGACATGACCGAGAGATGGCAATCCAGGCCAGAAGAAATTTGTCCAAAACCACTGACCCCATTGAAAGACTTCGCCTGCAATGTTTAGTGAGGGGATCTGCAGGCATCAAAGGACTTGGCAGGTGAGTTTAAGAAGTCAAATCTGTTACTCAGCTTAATAGTTATAGCTGCAAGAGGCTTACAGGCTAAGCAGGGACCAAAACCTGATTGCACTTCTAATGCTACAATCCACAGAGCCTTGGCTTGGCGCTCCTGTGTTTTGGGACACAGGACTCACCTGCTCAGCTGTTGAGGGACTAAAAACAGTGAATCCCTCAGAGGAAGGTACTTGCTTGAGAACAAAAACAACTCCTGGCAGGGACAGGGGGAGAACACAAAACGTGTCTCTTTGGTGTTTTCTCCAATTAGTATCTCAGTACTGAGGATTTTGTACTTCCTTTGCTTTGGCCTGTTACTCTCTTGTGTATGATAGTCTACTAGCTGTCTCATTTATGAGAGGTGTCCAGACTCCTTCTGCAGTGACCCTGAGAGTGTGGGTCAGCCCACCCCTCAGAAAGGAGATACGAACCACAGCCTGAACCCTGCCCATCAAACCACAGGGTGATCCTAGGTGACCAGCTGGAAATTCATCTATGTGCCCAACTTTTGTAAGGCTCAATGTATAATGAATCTGAAGTCTCCTTCAGATAAGGCAACCTTCATCTCCTTTAATTTCAGCTGTGCAACAATCAGGCACCTAACCTAATATCTGCTTTCAATAAATGTGTGGAATTTCTGTTGGGTTATTATTTTATTGTTTTTTTCTCCCTCCTTTTGTTTTATACCTCAGAAGTCTGTACAAGGGGGAAATGTTATGTCAGTAAGTAATTTCTGAGCTTCAGCAATCTGCTAAACCATGGCAGCCTTCTCCAAGTTTTCCTATGCATTTTCCTCAAACTGCATGTTTTCCACAGAGTATTTCGTCTTATGGATGATGACAACAGCAGGACCCTCGATTTCAAAGAGTTTATGAAAGGATTAAATGATTATTCTATGATGATAGACAAGGAAGAAGCAGAAAAGATTTTCCAGATATTTGATAAGGATGGAAGTGGAACCATTGATTTTGAGGAATTTCTTACTACACTGAGAGTAAGTCTGGGATATTGTGTTATTACTGCATTAAATGAAAAAAAAAGCCTAGAATTGTCATTAGCTGAGCAGAAAACACTGCACTGTTGTTCACCTTATTAATTTATTAGATCGACATCTCTGTTTTAAAAGGCAGTAATTCTTTAGAAGTCTATATTCTATTTTCATCTAAATATGCTTCAGAGGAAAATCATGATAAACAATACCTCTGTCAGTGAGAGAGCTCAGAAGCCAACATATCTCTGCAATTTATTGAGAAGACATGAGGCTCCTCACAAACAGAACAGAACAGACAAGTTACAAATAAATGGTTGTTTTGTTTTGTTTTGTTTTAATGTATCAATGCCTTGATTTAGGTACCTAATCTTTCATATGGCAGTCTGGGTACTCGTGTGCTTCAGCCTATTAATTTCACTTACTGGTCCATCATTTTATGACAAATCTCCTTTTAACACAAACTAATCAAGTGATGGCTTTCTCAAGTCAACCACAATGTGAATTGTTTTGATTGGATACTCTTTGCTCTGCTGAAGTTTAAAAAAATTAAGAAAGAAAACTAACACCACTTGGAGTAATTAGTAATTTCTTGTCAGAAATGTTTAAAATAAGTGGAACATAAAATTGTTGCAAGTAGCATTTTCTCTCTTAGCATCCATTTACTATCATATTGATAGGTACTGAACACTCATGATCACGCTGCTTTTTTTGTCCTACATTTCCCTTCCCAGCACATGGACAGTGCTCAACAGGCTGTCAGCAGTTTGCTGTCCCAGGGGCCTTGAAATAGGTATACTGTGAAAAACAGCAGTTACTTGAATTTGGAACTGGGCAAGTAGTTGCCAGAAGTAAAATGATTGTTAATTTTTCTTTACAGCCTCCCATGTCAAGTGCAAGAAAAGAGATCATCATGCAGGCATTTAAGAAGTTAGATAAGACTGGAGATGGTGTCATAACAATTGAAGACTTAAGGGGGTTGTATAATGCAAAGCATCACCCCAAATACCAAAATGGAGACTGGACTGAAGATCAGGTTTTTAGGGCATTTCTAGATAATTTTGATACACCTTACGACAAAGATGGGAAGGTAAGGAAAACACTTAATGTCAAAACATGAAATCACAGTTTGACTTTAATTATTAAAGGCAGGAGTGCTTGAAGTGCCAAACATGCATTTTCATCAGATTTATGAGGGTGTATCCAGTAACATGGATGCATAACCTCTGTGTAGGGCTCTTGATGAATCCTGCTCACACATTTGGAGGCGAAGGGACTGTACAGGAGGGGCAAGGGTAGACATATGTTTGCATTTACAGGCTTGTAGACTTAATGCTCTTTTATACCTTACATATATAACCTTGCAGGTTACATAATCTTTACGTTATAGGTTACTTCACGTGTATCTTCAGACTAAGCTACACCATTGCTGATTTTCAAGATTTTCATAATGTGTACTCTTCACTTCTTAGAAGAACAAATACCTTGATCCAGCTCGAAAGCAGATTGCGTGCTATTGTATTATAGAGTGGTTTGGGCTGGAAGAGAGCTTAAAGATCATCTAATTCCAAGCCCCTCCTATAGACAGAACACCACACAGAGCCCCATCCAATCTAGTGAAATAGATTAGCTCATCTCAAGTGTGTGTAATTACTGGGACACTTGACTTGGAAATCACAATCAAGATGGATTTATCTGCAGAGCTGGAGGAAGTATGTCTGTCTGTGTCTGTGTCTGTCTGTGTCTGTGTCTGTGTGTGTCTGTGTGCTACCTGCTGTAAGCCCTGAGGAGCCCCTAGCTGTGGCAGGGCTGGGAGTCCTTCCTGCCCTCTACCTCAACCCTGCTGTGTAGGTGTAAAGCCTGTTCACCCTCAGTGACTGACTTATGCCTCTGCTTTGCTGTCTCTGAGCCAAGCATGCTTTATTTCTCCCCTTACGTGTCTGCAAACTTTTTTGGTCTGAACTTGCACATATCTGACCAACTCAGAGCGACTGTGGATCTCCACTGCTCATGATATTCTCAGTCTGAGCTGTTTATAATAACAAACTAGATAAGGTTTCATCAGTGATTTGTGGAATGTCTTTAACACTTTGCATTGTTGAGGCTGCATGTGTGTTTTCAAGGCTGCACTACACTGGTGGCTCCTTCCTGCCTAGTGGCTGGCTACTGCACCCAAATCTTCCACTTGCTTTGTTTCCAACAGGCAGACGAGGTGATGGGTTTTATTTCCCTTGGGCATGGCTTTGCACTTGATAGAGCTGAATGTCATCCCTTCTTCTGTTGTGTCATCCTCAGAGGTATCAATTGTGTGAGTTGTTCCCTTCCTTCTCTGCAGCAATGGTGAGATCTCACAAACCTCAAGCAAAATGTTCCTGCTTTTTGTGCTGAGGTCAGGCATGAACAAATAAAACAAGTACTCAAAATGGTCCTTGACAAGTTCGGTACCTTATAAATGCTGCTGTGTTTGAGCTTATAGAACAATTAGTCTGAGCACCTACCTCCTTTTCAGCAATTCCAGCATAAGCCCACCTGATTGCATTTTCTTTTGAGAACTGACTGTGACTTTTCCTGTGCACAAATTGGAGGTCACTGATGATGCTGGTATGAGCTGAAGATCAAAAATGTTTTTAGCAGAAATGTTTCAAGACTAAGCATCTGCTAGAAAGGTCTTCATCATGATCTTGCTAGATGCCTCTCGAACAGGGATGGTCAGCAGTTTGTCATCAATGCCTGATGGGAGGACAGGGGCCTCTCAAACAGGCATGATCAGCAAAGTTTGTCATCAGTTCCTGATGGGAGGACAGGCAGGGCTGCTCACTTCCCCCTGCTGTCACATTTTACTTAGCTCTCAAATGCAAAACACAGTAGGAGCAAGTATTTGTCTATGTGACATTTATTTACACAATAACCTATATGGTTCAGAAGTTAAGGCACCAGAACAGACATGCACTCTTTGTATCTGCTAATCTCATTTTTTAAAGGTCATTTTAAAAACCATACAGCATCAAAATACCCACAAAAGATATTCAAAACTCTTAGGTATTTGAAAAAATGTTTGCTTCTTTCAGTGAGTGATGTTCAGAGCAATGATATTTTCTCTATTGTGAGTGGATATAAAGCTCCTAGCTGTCTCTGGGTTCTCTAGAAACCCCATCAACTTTTATTAATAATAATAATGAAAAGACCTAGATTATAATATCCCTGGAAAAAGAGGCATTAAAAAATTTGTCTTCTTGGTCAGCACTGATTGTAACTTTAGTTCGTGATTAGGTTAATTTAACTCTGCATGTTTCATTTCCCTTCAAGTGCTCCTGGAGGACAAAGGCTTTTATTTCTAGAAGTAAACAGATGCAAATTTTCAGTGTCTTTATTCTTTCTGTTCTTCATTTAGAGTTGTTCTCAATGTGTGATTTAGACTTACCGTAGCATTACAGAATTAAAGGTTAATTTTACTTTTCTCAAATTCTTCTGTGTCAGGTCACAGCAGAAGAATTTATGAACTATTATGCAGGAGTCAGCGCTTCAATAGACACAGATGTCTATTTTATCATCATGATGAAGAATGCTTGGAAACTCTGATCATACAACTAAAGGACCTAGATTTTACTTCAATTCTGAGGTCTTCAGTCCCTTCGCCATATGAAGAGTGGGGAAATAGTGTACAAAAGAAGCTGGAGAAAAAAAAAAAAACAACAAACCCAAAACAAAAGGGGGGGGGGTGCTGTTTATTTATTCCCACCTTGATTCTCTTTCCTTTTCTTTCTTCTTCTTGTGCACCAGTGTGCTTCTCTCTCAGACTGAGGTGCTACCAGTGTAGCAAACTGAATGGCTTGCATATGGCAGCATTTGCTCCATGTAAGGCTGGCAGCCAGATAAGAGCAGTACAGGCTTCTAGACTGGATTTCAAAAAGAGCTTGACTGCTGCAGTTTCAGCTCTTACTTAGCCTGGGCTGTGAACAGTTCAAACACTGGAGGCCTGAGTGTTGCTGCTCTGATCTTGTGCAAAATCCACTTCTGTTTTGTCAGCAGTTGTCTCAGTAAGAGCAATAACTACTTACAGTTTCCTAGTAAGGCTGTGCAAACTCAATTATTTTCATTTTTCTGTGAGCCTCCAGAACTCACATACTGACTGACACTGGAAATTTGGTGGAGTCTATGACTGCCATTGATGATAAGAGAAGCCTTTAGTCACTGTGATGCTACTGAAGTGCCAATGTGCTTTGTATGAGAAACAACCTTACCATCTGATAGAGGCTGCACACGTCCTGACAGCTCCTGTATAACTCATTTCTTTCTTGTTTATTAAATGTCTCCATGCAGGATGTCAGGTTTTCTGTCTTCAATGTTTCAAATAAAAAGCAATAATGTGAATGGACTGTGGGAATCACAAAATGAAAGAACTATTTCTTTCTGACAGGCTATCTCCTGTCTTCAAACCCCACAGTGCTCTGCTGTACTGACATTTAATCAACTGCAGTGGAAGTTTTAATCTGAATGAAATCAGTTTGTCTTTTCAGCACTCACCCTTTCAGATTTGCCTTAATCTCAAATGCAATATACCTTTCAGAAGGGAGGGCTGGTCCTGGAAGCATTTGTTGCTTTTAAAAATCAGCACAATCTTTAACAGCCCCTGAGAGCCTTAGAAAGAGTCAGTGATGGCTGGGGAAACCTCAGTGCTCCAGGGTCAGGTTTCTGCACTGCGCTTGAAGTGTGTGTGAGGGCCTGAAGAATGTGAGCCAGGAAAGCTCAAACCCTCTCCTCCTGGTGGGTGGGCTGAGAGCCACAGCTGACACACCCCTTACATCCTCAGGGTGGCTTTGCTCCATACATTTCTCAGCATCAGGAAAAAATTTTCACAACGCAGTAATTTCAAAGATTGTATGGAGCATGTTTACAGGGGCAGGCTTCAGATTGCTTTAAGTTGGTGGCAGTTTCCTTTCTCTTCTGTGGGAGCAGAGTTGCACCTGGAGTGATCTGAGTTAAATCTGGCAACTGCAGAAAAGTAGAAGTTCTTTCAGGGAAATGAAATAATCTGGGAAAGAATAATATTGTCACTTGTAACCAGATGCCATAGCACACAAATTAGGATCTGTGCTTGTAATAAATGTCATTTGACTAACGTGCAAATTTATGAAACAAACATAGGCACTGCATTGGCTGCTAGGCAGGAAAATCTGTACTTGGAGAGGTGTTGTCCTAATGACATGCTGGCCGCATGCACCTGAGATGCACTTTGCAAAATCTAAGGGCAAGTTAAAGGAATTTAAACCAGACATGGAGGAATATCAGGCTAGCCGTGGGTGCCCAGCTCTGCCCTTTAGCAGTGCACCATCCCTGTCTGATGGGATTTCTGTACTGTAATCTGGCAGAACCAAAAATGGAGCTTGAGCACCTGTGTTGATCTGCAGGCTGCTGTGTGCTGGTTACAGACCCAACAGGCACTAGGGACAGGTGGTAGTACAGGCTGTCCTGCCAGTCTGTGGTTGCACAGTGCACACGTCAGATGCCAGGAGATAGGTGGCAATGCACGCGATCATATCTGCCAATAGCATCAAGATTGTCAGATCTTGGTTGCTGCTTCATGTTCGAAGAAGCCCTATTTCTTCTCTCTGATTGTGCAGCAGATGCTACACAGGATGGCACAAACCATAGGAACATCTGAATCTGCAGGGCTGTAGGCTGAGGGGAAGGTTCCAGCTACAGCTGAAGCTCCAGCTGTGGCACAGCTCCTGGGCAGGGCTGAGCTCTGCCCTCTCCACTGGGAACCACAACATCTTGCTCCATGGCTCCTGGTGAAATTCCAGTGGAAACCTCTGCTCTCTCAGATAAAAAGATAAGGCTCCTTTATACCTCCCCCCAATCCCTGCCCCAACTCACTACCTCTAATTGAGCTCTCAGAGCATCTTTGTGTTCCCCCTCCCCAACAGGCATAAGATGTGGGGGTGGAGAAGCAGAGCACAGCCTCGCCTTCTGGTGTGTCTTCCTTGGGGATAGGCAGCACTCCCACAGCATCCTTTGCCTCTTGTATGCTCCTTGGGGCTTTGTGTTTTTGTCCTGGAGGGAAAATTTTTGGCATGACATGGTCTCAGATTGCTTTTTGGCTCACATTCTCTCCTGCAGCATGATTTTGTAATTTAAGCAACTGAGTTTAAATGCAAGACCCACTCACTGGAATAAATTCTTGAAATTAGACCAGAAGGCATATTCAAGGCTCTGATTCATTTTGTCAGCCTCCTGGCACAAAGCTGTCTTGGCAGAGGCAGATGGAAGCAGCTGAGGTTTCTGTAGATGAAACCACCTGCGCACACAGCTGTGTAAAATCCAACCTGCCTCTGTGCAGCAGCTCTTACACTGTGCTGCCTCAAACCTCCATGGCTGGGTGGAGGGAGCAGAGCTTTGTCATCCCAGGGCTGGGCTCCTGGCCACCACTATCACCAGCTGGCAGAAGCAGCAAGCCCAGTGATTTTGGTTATCTTTGCCTCCCCAGCTCCTGCTCTCCACACCAGGAGCTGCAGCAGCACACTCAGCTTTCCCTGGCAAAGCAGAAAACTCTGTTGACAGCTGCCCCTTTATGTGACTTTCACTATGGTTAGAGGCCATCCTGCTCCTCTAGAAGTCCTCTCTCACAGGCAGGGCAGGAGGGGTGGGCAGAAAGCACTTTTCCTCATGGGCTGTACTTCAGTATTTTCCTCAGTATTTGAAGAAGCCCCAGTACTGGCACTGATTGTTTTCCTTAGCTGAGTATGGAGTCTCCATGACTGCATAGGCAGCCTTGGACTCGGCTCTAGCATCTCCTTGGCTCTCACACCAGCACAGATTGCAGGAGGTGGGATGCAAAGGCTTCAGCTAGCTGGCTTGTAGACAGCCCCAGGTACAGCAGCTCTGACTCTGCCAAAACCTGGGCCCTGGCTTCCCCCCGGCTACAATGCTGTCATTAATCCCACTGGAAGATGCTGCTGGAGAAAGAGAACAGGATCCAGACTTTTCCTGCAAGCAGGAAAAATGAGAAAGGAAGCACAGTGTTTTATGAAAGTTAACTCAAGCCTTGGTTTCTGTGGAAAAGCAGAGATTGTGGTAAAATGTGAGCAGTGTTTATTTTCCAGAGGTAAATCTGCACTTTTTTTGATTTAAACTATTATATTTTTGCCAAAAGTTCCAGTTTGTTTATTTGTTTATTTTACTTTCAGCTAATACTTTAAGATTCAAAGTTTAGTGATTTAAAAAATTTTTTTAAAATATGTCATGTAGATTTTCTTGGAAAATTAGCAGATCTCTTCAGAGAAGCTTTGAGTTTAGAGCATAGATTTATTCTTTTAGAAATCTACACCAATTATTTCTACTTTCTTTCTTGTTTGTTTATTGCTTGACTAAACTTTGGGACTCTTTCATTTGGTGATGGAGATGTCATCATGACATCTCAGTTGTGCAGTATTTACCAATAAGCAGAATAAATTTTTTTAAATTTGTTTTTCAACGATATAGCAACAGCTCTGTCTCCCAATGCAAGAAGCTCAGATCCTTGACTTCAGTGTCATTGGACCAAACACTGTGTGGGAGGGAGCCTGGTGCAGCAACACATCTAATGTCAGATTAGTACAGTCTGACCTAAGAACCAGACTTCTCTGGAAGATGAAAAAGAATTATTTGCAATTTATAAGGATGTGTTACATAAGCATCTTGCTCTGGGCCAGTGTTTTTCTCATCTGTAGTTTACAAAAGAGGACTTTTTGAACTACCACTATGGATTTAGTTCTTTGTGGACAGTGAACTTCATTTTAATGGCAAAGAAATCCAGGAAGCTCTGACTTTTCCTTTCATTTTCCCCAGCTCCTTTGGGACCAGAGATTATAAAGAAGTGAAACACTGCTCAGTTTGTTTCATGTTTGATTCTTGTCCTGCACACCTAAGTTCCCACCTGAACAATGTTGTCAGAGCTGCATCATTTGATGACATCAGTAAGTGTCCCAGTGCTGGACTCTGATGTGTAGCTTTGTGTTTCAACATCTGGCTCATAAAAGCCAGGGAACAGTCAGCCTTGCTGAGACCTGCAGCATCAGTTGTGTTCTTGTGGGTCTGCTCGCTGGATCAGTGTTCTGTTAGGCTAATTTGGGAGGCCTGGTTGGTGACAATAGTAAGAAATTGTTTGACCCTAAAATAATTCTTCACAGAGATCATGAAGTCTCCTTTATGCTATATTTTAGCTGGGTTTAAACACTTGTGCTAAGAAACCTAGAAGCTGCTGAGCTGCTGTGACACAGAAATACCCTGCCAGCATCACCAGGGCTCTTGCTGCCTGAAGGGATGGCTTCATGGCTAGCTTGTGTCTGCCTAAAACTGACTGGAATACAGCCACATGTCCCTGCAGCAGCAATGGCCAGGCCACCCCTTCACCATTTATTTCATAAAGTTCCATGCACACCACATGCATTTAAGCACCCCTTTGCCCTGGCAGAAAGGGTTCCCCTGCCTGCCTGTGCTTATCTGGTCTTCTGCCCCCACACTGAGACACACAGTGTTTTTGTGTGTTTTATCAATCTGTTTAATGAACATGTACAAGAAGAGGAAATTTGGTAAACAAACTAATCAATTCAGCTGGGGACAAGTATCGCCTTGAGAGGTAATTAACATTTTTCAGCATCATTAAAATTAGACTGTGACTCAGTGTCATAACTGACAAAAGACATTTTATTTCACGGATTAGTGTTTGTGTGCCTTTAGGAGGAGTTTGCATAGTGCAAATGAGCTGCATGTAGATGAAGGGAGAACAGAAGACAGGAGAGCAGCTGTGCTGTATCATGAGCACAGAAGAGGTGGCTGAGCCTGACAGGTATGTGCAGAGAGAGGAGCAGACAGCTCCAGCCACAGTGACATAAAGCAGGGTCACCAAGCTCATTTACAGTGTGTGCAGCTGAGTATGAGCACAGGAGGCTGAACATGTGAAGGAGGAAGGCTATGCTTATCTAAAGAAGGTGCTTGGAGTATGCAAAAGCTGTTATACCCCTACGCAGATGTTGAGTCAGATGGGCATTTGTAAACAGATACAGAGGAAACTATTCTGCAGAATAAGGAAATTCCTCAGCCCTGATCCGATGAAATGTCAAGACATAACTGTGTCTGAATCATCACATACATACTATGCATCTGTCCAAGGACCAGCTTGTTTCTTGCTTTGGTGCATATTTGTATTTCAATTTTTCCTAAAAGAAGCTGAGTGATGTTATGTCTGTGAACACCCATCAAATTTATGTTGATGGCTATAAAATCATACAGGGTGTTCAGGGAGGCTGATACTCTGTTCAAATGACTGTTCAAATATTGGTGCTCAGCATGTCCAAATTTGTCAGGGAGCAATTTTTCCAAAGGATTTAGCTCCAATAGTTCAGGCCAAATTGTCAAAGCTGAAGGAGACTTCTAGCTTCTGAATGCTTCAGAGCAGCCTAAGCCCCAGGCAGAGTTATCTTGGAGGAGGTCTTGTGAAAGTTCAGCCTGACAGAACTTGATTGAACACCACTGGGTAATGACCCAGTTGTTGGCATTGCCTTGGTAGCAATTGCATGTGGTTCAATGAACAATTATTAAGGCCATTTCTGTGAGCCAGGGTCCTTCAGAAACCTCAGTGCTAGCCTTCCAACCCTGCTCAATCTGGCTGTACTTGTCACTGCTCTCCTGGGAAGATTGTCTCCTGGATACGCTTCAGCATATGCCCAGCTGTATGGCTGTAATAAAGTAGCCCAAGCATGTGGAATGAGTGAAATATTGTCCATTAAGATATATTACACTGGGATGAACATAACTGAAAAAATGCTGCTTTCTCTACTATCATTTGCATATTTGTCAGCATTCTGTAGCTAATTAACAAAGTACTGTCTCTGAGGACACAGTTCATACAGGACTTGATGGTCAGAGGACTGGAGCACCTCTCCTATGAAGACAGGCTGAGACAGGGGGGTTGTTCAGCCCAAAGAAGAGAATACTCTGAGGAGACCTTATAGCATCCTTCCATTATCCAAAGGGGCTACAGGAAAGCAGGGAATGTTTTTTTACATGGAGTGATAGGACAAGGAGGAATGGTTTTAAGCCGAAGGAGGGCACAGTTAGAATAGATATTAAATAATCCTTTTCTGTGAGAGTGGTGAGACATTGGCCCAGGTTGTCCAGGGAAGCTACAGATGTGCAGTCCCTGGAAGTGATCAAGGCCAGGTTTGAAGGGGCTTTGAGCAATCTGTGTCCCCACTCCTCCATGCAGAGGAATTGGAACCAAATGATCTTTAAGCATTTCTGTGATTGTATGGCTTTGCCATACTGCATGCACACTTGTGCTGTTGCAAGCCTGAGGTATCCTTTTTCTTTTCTGTTGCATGTGGTATGGAGTCACAACTGCACATGGGGGTTTAGGCAAAGCTTTACCTGAGTTTGAGCCATTGTCAGGAGATGAGCTTCACCAGCATGATTCCCAAAGCTCCTACCTCTCTGTTCGTGGGTAATGAGGACTACATGGCAACCAGAGTCAGGATGAAGAAAAGCATGTCCAGTTCAAAACACAGGGACTGGAGATGCAGAGAGGCTTTTTTATCTTGCAGGGTGGCAGTGATGAAGGGAGGGGTGAGGCCTCTAAGCAGTCTTGATTTATTTGGGATTTATCCTATCTGAAGCTAGGTAGATCCGGCAGGGTTATCCCTTTTTCAGTAAGGGCAGAGCCATTCCTGTCTTCATATATGTATGTTAGAAAGCTGATCAGAGACACATAAATAGGTCACACAAGGACCCATGTCCTTTTAATACAATAGAAATCTTATAAAAACTTGGTTACATTTTACTTACTTAAATAAAATAATAAGACTATAAAATAGAATGCCTGTTTAACCATTGGCAGCTATGCCAAAATATAAGTACTGCATAAGAAAAATACAACTTTCAGGGTGAGTGAAGTAAATAAACATCAGGTTTCTACTATTTTTCCATTATTAAGAGCAAACAATAGGTTTCAACTGTTTTTCCCTTTAAAGAGCATTATACCTTTCCAGACAAACAGAAACATAATTATACATTGATCTCTCACTGCTTATATGGTGCAAATAAACATCTGTTCTTTACCTTTTAATTCTTAAGAATGTGTGTATGAGTTCAAACAAACACAAGCACATGACATTTTTTTTTATGTGCTATTGCTTTTTTCTCTATCCCCTTTTTTGTTACTGTTACTGGAAGTTACTGGAGTTACTGGAAGAGTTCACTTTCTAGCACAGTCTGTCTGCAGCTACCATAACACTGTGCAAGTCAGCACAGCATGAGCACAATCAGCAGCATATTTTAAAAAGATATGCAAGCTCTTTAAAGCAAATGAATGTCCATTTTTTTCATCTTTTTCAACTGCATTAATCAGTGTTTAACCTGGTGAGAAATAGATATGAAAACCATTCTGTAAAATGTCTCTGGAGTGCCTTGAGCCAAATCCTCAACTCCTTTGCACTCAGGCACTGAAAAGATTTCCCTGGCATCAGATGGAGCTGGAGAAGGTGAAGTGCTCTTGGAGGTAACCAAGCTCCTGAATTCCCAGGCAAGTAATGCTTGAAAGTAATTGCAACTTATGGGCATTTTGCAAACTTGTGGACTTTATCTGACTGCAGAGGAGTTAGTCTCAATCAACAGCTGTTTAAAAGAGATTAGATTCTATTTTATTTTATTTTTTTTCCATATTTCTTCCTTAGGCATTAATAACAGCTTAACTCTGCAACCAAGAGGTTAACATAAGAGTTCATTATCTTTACTGAGCCATGCTGTGATCACCCTCTGGGTCTGCAGTGTCATTGCTCTGAATTAATCATATCCAAATACTGAAGTCAAGCTAAATTAAATTTAATTTCTGCTTTACTGGAGGTGGCTAGCAGCATATGGAGAGCCAAGGTAGGTCACTTATCACTAAAACGTGGAAAAACCCACTTCCTTGCAGGGTCAGCATTGCACTGTGAGCAGGTTGGATTGTGGAAATGGGAGCTCACAGGATGAAGGAAAACAAAACAAAAGGCTTCAGTGTTTTGCTTGTGTTAGAGAAAAAAATGGTATGCTGTAATTCCTGTAAGGTTTACTGAATTTTGTAGAAGCTAGACATAGTTACATAGGCTTCCTCATTGCTTGGTGACCTCATTTCACTGTTAGGCAGCGTCTGGGATACGGTGTCACCATTTAGGGGCTCAGGTCCAGGCTGGTGCAAGGGATCCAGGGAGTGAACAGAGGAAAGGTTGGAATCATCATTGCACTGGGGGACCCTGGTTCTGTGGCACACCTCATATGTGCTGGAGCCAAGGTTTCCTTCAGTGACTGCAAACTGGCTGGTGCCAAGCAGTCTGCACTGGCCTTCAGTTGTCCAGATTCCTCCATAAGCCACAGACAGGTTTGGGTTGCTTTTGTCTGTCATCACAGAAATAATCTTCAGGTCTGATCCACTCAATTTTTCTGGCAGGTTTGTCTCTGGAGCAGCTGATGGCTGCAGGAAATTTTCCAGTTCGGCTTTTGATCTAATGCCTTCCACTTTATGGATATGAACATAACCAAAACTCTCTGGGTTAAAGCTTATATCAAAATTCTGCATGGAAAACAGAACGACAAGGTCAGTTAAAAGTGGGTATGAGCTTAGCAGGGCAGGTACTTTGATAATTCATTTTATTTTAAAAGGGCATTTAACCTGAACAATAGGTTAGCATAAACTGTCACATGGCTTAAAATCTTTTTCCATATTAATCTGAATTTCTCCCATGGCCTCCTGCAGGCAGCATGGCTGCCATTTCTAAGGAATGGAGTGTGCCAACCCAGGCAGTTCCCTTCAGTTTTACCTTCCTATTTTAGCAGTGAGGGAAGTAAAATCTTGCCATGACTTCCTGCAACACATGAGGCATCTCTGCCCTGGAGAACACAGGAGTGGGGGAGTTTTCTTTGACCTCTTATTTAATGAAAAACACACCAATAATGTATCAACTGCAGAAAACATTACTGATGAGTTTCTTAGAGAAAAAATGTGGTAGACATATTGTTTGAAGTCAGTGGGTTAATTCCACACATTATGGTTTGCAACTTATGTCCATCTGGCCTCTGCCTGGCAGAGCAGTTAATGTACTGAATGTTGCATGAGCAATTCTGATGGCCTTGTACAGGTCTTCTGGTCTGCCTTTGGAAAGGGTCCCTGTCCAGCCCTATGATCACAGAATCACAGAAGTGCCTCAGCTGGAAGGGTTTTCTGGGGTCTAGCTGTTTCAATCTTCTACCAGAAGCAGGATTTGGACTGGGTTATCCAGAGCCCTGTTTTGTCCCAAAGCAGCACATGCTTGCTGCCTCTGATTCTGTCACCATGCAGCCTGGTGATGTGAGGACCTCCACCATCTCTCTACCTACACTTTAAGTACTGGAAGTTTGTGATAAGTGCTCCCTATCCTGGACTTCCTGTTTTCTAGAAACAAACTCAGTTCTTTCAACCTTTCTTCATATGCTGAGCTCCCTAGCCCTCTGTTGTTACTTTCACAACTCAAAACTCAGGCACTAGCTGTATTGTCTGGTATTTCCATGCCCTTGACTAGCATCTCTCTGTGCAAATCTGGACTCTCTCTGGTGAAATGCAGAAGTCACTTCTGAAAGATGTCCCAGCTCATACAGCAACTGCATGTACTGTCTCTTATCAATGTTAGTTTTGTCCCCAGTAGACTGATCACAGTTGAAAACAACAGTGGAAGTACATACATTTTTTGGCTTCTTGCATAGTTGCTCCAGTGTTTTTTTATGGTCAGGAAGGTTTGGCCACACAGCAGGCTTGATCCTGAAACAGCAACAGCAGAAAAAAAGGGGTTGAACAGCAGCAAAAGAGGGACATGATTCTTATAAAGCCTTAGGGCTGGCTTGCACTACCCGGAATGACAATAGAGCAGTCTCAGAATAAAAAAAAGACAGGAGAAGAGAAGTTATAAAGGTCACCAGACAGTCATTGTTTTTTTTTGAGTGCACAAACTGTCACACTTAAAAGAAGACACTTCAAGTACTGGAAAAGCAGCAAATTATGCTGGCAAATAGCTCATTTTCATCTAGCTGTGTTACCAAGGTTTTTCACAGTGAAACCAGTTTCTTCAAGTGAAAAAAGATGCTGTGGTTAAAGTGCAAATTTGATGATATTTGCCTCTGCATATTTACTTAAGTCAACGAACTGCCTGTTCACCCACTCCTTGCCCAGCCATCTATGTTTCAGATAGCTGCATAGTAGTCTTCTCCCACAAGTCTCATTTTTACTGCCTTGGAACCAGAACACAAAGTTCTGGTGTTGCACTGCTGGAAACCCTCAGCTATGATGCATCTAGAGACTACTGTCCAACTGACCTCCAATGTGGCAGTGATACAAATACTACTATAGTTGTATATGAACATATATATTTCATTTTATAGATATTTTCAATATCTATACGTGTGTATGAGCCCCTCTTTTTAAAAGGGAGGTATCTAGGATCAGAAAGTATTGCTATCTAAAAGCCATGGTTTTCAGCAGTTTTACATATGCAGTGCTTCTGGCAAGTTAGAAAACTGCAGGTTCTCAACATCAGTAAAATTCAAGAGCTAGATATCTCAAGCCACATCTACACATCCAAATAAAACAGCATCAGGGAGTGTTCCCTGGCAGATAACTCCAGCCTCTAAAATGTTTAGTTTAAATTGTTCTTGGCATCGTTTAAGTGGGGCCATTGAGCACATTCTCAGGCAATCCCTCTGTTTAATTTGGGAATTAACATATACCAAGTGTTTTCCTCAAAAAGAAGCTTGTGTGCATGCATCTCACTGGCTGTCAGTGGGGTGGGATATCATGGTCATGGATGGGCACCTCTGCCACTGGGCAGCCCTGGGCTTTTTTGCCCTGGCAGAGGTTCACTTCCTATGGTTAAATCTGGGACTTTTTCACTTCAGTTTCTGGTTTCGCCAGAAAATCTGCTCATTTTCTTAAACTTCTAAACTATTCTATATAATCATATACACGTTTAAATATAAATATATATCTATCTAAGGCTGTGTGGCCAATACATGCAAAATACCACAGTGCAGACAAAGGACTGCCTGTGTAATAAATGTCTCTCCAGTCCCACCTCTTCCATGACTGCTTTGGTGGGGGATGTAGATCCTGGTTCACCACAGGGATGGCTGGATGTGCATCAGACTGGGCTGATGGCAGACACCATCAAGCCCTTGTTGCAGAGGTCTCTGCCCTACAGCTTCTGAAAGCACTTTTGAGCAAACACCCTGCTGACCTAGCCTATGAAAGAGAAAGAAGCAATATCCCCCCTGTATGTTTTCCAGACCTCTTGGGACTTATGAAAACCATCTGGTTGCTTTCTTTTGTGGATCTTGCTTGAGGACTTTGAGTCAAACCTGCCTCCAATGAGACACTGAATGAGCTGCCAAAAGGTTCCAGTGTTTCTAGCCCAAGACTGAAGTCTGGTTAAAATGGGAGGTCATCTTCTACCTGCCAACACCCTCTATTGTATTGCCAAATTGTATATTTTGCCTGCCTTCAGTGTGGTATAGAGGTCCAGAGATGGAAAAAGAATAGTTCACAAGCATAACAGAAAAAAGCAGTGAGACTGTCAGAAGAGAATTCTGATATGAAAATACTTATATTACCTGTTATCCCAAAAGGTGATTATCAAGACAATCATGACAATTGAGAACATGAATCCCAGGATGGAGACTAAAACCACAGCCATGCTACTATCTAAAGACAAAGAAAGAAAATCTCTTAGTGCACGTAAATGTCTCATGGTTAACCCACTGTCACCACAAAGTCTATTAAGACAATAAATAAGCAATTAATGCCAAGCATTGCAATTGCCTATGATATTCCTGGTTTTGTGGTGCATTTCTCTTGCCTCCACGGAGGAGGAAGGAGGTAGGCTGCCAGAGCAACAGCACTTGGCTGATCTCCAAGATGTGTTCCCAGGTTGGATTAAAGCAAATTGATGTATGCTATCACCCCCAGGGAGACAAAGCCACCACTCATCTCATCCTTAAAGCAACAGTGAAGGGACTTTGATCACATAAAATCCCTAGGTGCCCCTGGTGATGGAAGGGATCCCAAGGACCATGAAGATCATTCATGCTAAGAAGTGCAGTGATAAGATTTATCTTTCACAGTATTTATCATTAAAGTGCCATGTTTGCATGCAAATATAAGGCCCTGAATTGGGTTGTGTTTCAATATTTTTGGTCCCTTACCTAAAATCCTCAGTGCAAGCAGGTCCTTCTCCCTGCACATCAGCAGGTAGTAGTGAGCCAGCCTTCACCTCTCTTTGCACCACCTTACCCTTACCACCATACCCTTATAGCAGCATTTCACCTGATCTTTTCTCCCTTGAGTGAGATTTAACTCCAGGGGAGGGTAGACCCCAGCCCAGAGCAGCAGAGCTGCTTGGGGGTCATCTCCTTTGGGGTGCCCAGTGCCTGTTGGGGCTGACCATGCTGTGACTGTGGGCTGTTCCCTCCCTCATCACAGCTGCCACTGGGGCTGTCCAGTGAGCTGAGGGCTCCTATCTCTGCCTCCTTCCAGGTGCACTAAAGGCATTTCTGTTCTTACAGCTCTCTGTGGGATGTTGCTCCCTTGCAGTCCTGAAGCTCTCAGAAGTGCTCCATTCACTCCACGTGCCCTTAAAATAATCTCCATTGGGCTGCGAACGTACTTTCACCTCATATGATGCATCATTTTTGAGGTTTTTCCCAAGTAATTTTACCTGAAGGAATGGCGACTCTATTGTCTAGACACACACAAAAAAAATGCAATTATTTTTCTAGAAGAGACAGGAATAGCATCTTTGGCTTTCAGAAGGCTGTGCATCCCTGCACTGGTGTGTCTTTATTTATAAGACACAGCATCAGTCTCACTTATCAGGGAGGCAATCCAGAAGAAAGACTAACTCTGGGTAAAAGCTCTTTGGGAAACATCTGGAACTATTATCTGTGCTTTGCAGCTGCTGATACTGTGATGGAAAATACACTCTTTCCTGGCAAGACTCAGAAGAGAGAGGGGAAAAATACACCCATGCAGCATGAAAAGACAACTTCTGAAAAAGCAGCTACAGGGAAGAAGGGCATGTAGTCCTGAATCTCTTCATTTCGATGTATTTGATTGCCTGACCTTTGTTTTTTTCTAGTTACAGCTCTCCTGTGTTTTTTCTATAAAGATCAGGTGCAATCTGTGCTTTTAAATGCCTCCCATCTGGACTAGCATTTGCATGGCTGCTCGTGTGACAGGGGACAGAGCATCGAGGCAGTCCTGAGCACAGGCAGCTGCCATCCAAAACATGTCCAAAGGGTGGGAGAGCACTGTCTGCACCCAAAGCCTGAAAAGGCTTAGTGAAAAAAGGACACAAAGAAACTGTTACTAAATAAGAAAAGGGTTTGTGCAGTTGACTGACTGATGAACACAGAAAACAGGAGCAAAACCACCAAAGCAAAATGCAAATCATCCAAACACTTTGGATGGTTTATTACATTATCTCCTCACAGTGCAAAGCACAAATGAGTTAACTTTCATTTAGAAGTTTAGAGAAGACTCCAACAGACATAGGTGCTGTTGGTCTGGAATAGTTCTGACGAAATTTCCAAATGCCAAATGATAGAATTGTATAGAATTGTAGAATGGTTTGGTTTGGAAGGGACTTTAAAGATAATCCAGTTCCACCCCCAACCCTGCATGGGCAGATACACCTCCCAGTAGACCAGGTTGCTCAAAGGCTCAACCATCCTGGCCTTGAACACTTTCAGGGATGAGACACCCACAGCTCCTCTGGACAACCTGGGCCAGTGTTTCACCACCCTCACAATAAAGAATTTCTTCCTATTATCTATTCTAAATATGCCTTCCTTCAGCTTAGAACTGTTCCTCGTCCTGTCACTCCATGGTCTTGTACAAAGTCCCTCCCCAGCTTTCCTGTAGTCCTTCATGTACTGAAAGGCCACTATAAGGTCTTCCTGGAGCCTTCTCTCCTCCAGGCTGTACAGCCCCACTTGTCTCAGCCTGTTTTCATACGAGAGGTGCTTCTTTCCAAGTTTTCAGATGGAGAACTGTAGAAATATAGGTCTGGGGGATTTTACCTGATAATGCTATTTCTGTTCATGTTTCATTTCAGAAATTAGTGTAAGTTCAATAATATATCACCACTTACCTTCCAAGTACCTTCTTCCTGCCGATAGGCTACTTGGTGTCTTAGTTTGTCCTTTAAGTATTTTTTCCGTGAGTGTGGTGTACTATAATGAATAAGATATTCATTTGCCTCCTTTTGGTATGTGATATTTATACCAAATGGTACTTCAGGCTTAACTGCAAATGATAAAAAAACAGGATATAACAGGGGTAAAATAATGTTACGGATAAATGAACAAGTTTTGAAATGTAAAAAACAAAGACACTCTAATTTACTCCCCTAGCAGAGTGACCTATCTTGAGCAAGGGCTGGCTTGAGCTGGGCAAGTCTCATGCTGAATCCGATTATTCTTGCTTACAACTTGGTCCTGAGAGGAGCTTGTGTTTGACCCAAGTCCATCAGGGATGGTGCTTCCTAGGAATGTGACATTTAGTTTTGGAAGGCATTTCCTGAGCAGGCCCACTGCTGCTGTGGTAGCACACTTTGAAGACCTGAAATTCAGTCCCTCTATCTGGTGATCTAAGAGTGAAAACCCATGGCAAAATCCATTGCTGCTCCGGGAGGATGGCAGTGAGGATCTGGGTACAGGTACAACTGCTTGTGGCCAGCAGGGTTGGAGGACAGAGGGAGGAACAAAACATGACAGTGCTAAACATAGCAGAGGGGGCTGTGGCTCCAGGCCCTTGCTAGAAATTCACATCCAACCTGGTCTGCAGGTGGAAGTTCATCAAGTTTGAAAACGCATCCTTCAGCACTCTCCCCGAGCCATGCCTGAGCTGCTTGCACCTGCAGTCTACAGGGATCTGTGTCTGTGCCACTGAGGCCTCCTGAATGTGCCATGCGAAGGAACAGAGATCTCTGAACATCTCTCACAGGAACAGAGATTTCACACCTCTCTGCTCTCAGAAAAACCATATAGGCAAAAATTATGTCCATATCTTCTGCAACTCTCAAGTATCTAATCCTTGCAGAGCCCACAGTTTCCAGAGGAGAGACCATCAGAGATGGTCAAGGCTGGCCCATAAACTGACAGGTAATGTAAAATTATTACAAAGCTATTAAAATGGGGCAGAAATGTTTTCTGTGAGGGTGCACTGTTTTCAAAGTGCCTGTTGCCAAAGGAAGGCAGAGAAATGTGGAACCAGAGCAGAACAGAGATGCCCTATGTGGGCTTCTCTTTAGTGCTCAAATGAGTCTGGCTCCCAAGAGGAATAAGTCCTAAAGAATCCCTCTTCCCCTGACTTTTCTATTTCTGGCCTCAGACAGGTGCCCAACATGGCTTTGTCCAGACCATTCAGACCATTCATGGGCTCTTGGTGTCCCCTCTGTAGCATGGTATGCCTGAGCACCTCATTCATCCAGGAAGCTCCACCAAGAAGCAAGGTGTGAAAAAGTAAGTTTTTGCAGCCTTGTGGTTCCTTTGCTACCAAGCTCACATCAGACTTGGGCAGATCAGTTCTGAAACTGCTCAGTCTCTAGTCAGAGACAAAAATATCAAAATCACAAAATATCCCTGCTTGACAGTTCATCCACACTCTGGAACAGCTGCTTCCCCCATTGGGTCGAAGTCCAGCTCTGGACATCGTGTTACAATAAGCCAGAATTTAGCTCTACATTTTGAATGAAGGTTAATCAAATCTGTCTTTGAAGCAAGGGCAACAACACACTCTTCAAAGACCCTTGTCCAGGCTCCATGCCTTGCGAGGACTCTGGTTTATCCTGCCTCTGTGTCACCCAGGTTGATGGATTCTAGGCCTTGGGCTGGGCCATTTTTTTTTCCCCAGTAACCTCTGTTTCTTAAAAATGTACAAAACATTAAGTGTCTCACCAATGTCAGTTACATTCAGACTCCTGCAGATCCTTTTCTTCATCTCAGAGTCCATGCAGATGTATCTATTTGAGAGTATATCAGTGAATTGTAAGAAATACCCATCTTCCTGTTTCTCCATGTTGAAGCACACATAACGTCTGTCTTCCTTGCTACTGTTGATCAAATTAACATAACATTAGCTTCTGCTCAGTCTTACTATAACACAGTAAGGCACAAGTCCTGTTTGCTCATTTCACATTAACTGAAGTGAGTCTCCATGTAATTTGAGAAAAAATGCCATACAAATGAAGAGTTTAAAAGACTGGTTGTGTTTTTCCTTGTGATCTTTGAGCACAATAATCAACTGATGTGAGACATAGTCAGAGTCTTGGAGATCTCCAAGGAAAAAAAAAATGCAATTATTAAATTGGAGATGTATGTGTTAAAAACCAGATAAACTTTCTCCTGCCATTTTAAAATGTAATGCAATAGGTTTCAATGCTCACTGAAGATAAATTTCTTATTGACCAAAGTGGTAGCAAATACAAGGTCAACAATTGTCCAGGACATGAAGGAGTCATATGTCACAGTTTCGGAGGTGCAAATATATCTGTGTTTCTCCATCTGCGTGGATCTCCTGTTTGAGGATTATCATAACATTTCATTCAAAATCCAGAATAAACCCCATTAAACAGAAAAATTCTAATAAACTAGGTGAAAAAAAAAAGTAGAGATTAAAATAGCAAGGTAAAAAAATCTACTTCTTTTGCTGGCTGCTACAGAACTTCCAGTTTCAGTAAAAGCAGGCAAAGGGAATAGCAGAAGTATTCTAAAGAGACAAAATCTGAGCTTCATGCATCCATTAAAAAGAGGTGGAAAAGAGTTTCAAGGCCTCAATGAAAAACTGGAGATGACTGATCTATTTGTTAACTGTTGGGTATTTTGTATACCCATTCTAGCATGGTTTTTTTTGTGTGTGTTGGTATGTGCAAAGACAGGCTTACATTTGGTCTTGACTTAGATAAAGGCACAATGCTCTGCCTTGCATGACGTAGTGGAAAATCAGTCTTCTTGCCAAAGAGTTTTCTGTGGAAAAGATATGTGTCTTAAGAAATTTTTTTACTTTTCACTTGATAAAGGCTAGGTTTGCTTATTTAAAAATCTCATTTAATTTAAAAGACAAATGCTCTCAGCATGCTGGTCTTCATTTATAATGATTGGTCTTCCAGAGAAACAGAGGCACTATAGGAGCCTATAGGACTATAGGAGACTTGCCTATAGCATTTAAACTTGGTAACACACTGAAACAGAATTTCACTGCTTTGCTGTTCCCCTTTCCCAGCTCATGGCAGTGAGGCTCACTGGTGCTCAGCATTTTGCTTCCCAGAAGTTTACCAAAGGACAGACTGACAGCACTTACCACAGGGCCAGGGTGTAGTAAGTGTTGTGAGGAGGGAGCTCAGTAAAATTGCATGTCAGGCTGCTATAGGAACTCTGAAATTCCAGCTGGCTGAAGCAGTCAACATCAAAATTGTCCGATTCATCATCTCCATAAGTCCCTAAAGAGAAATTCTCATTATGTTACTGAAGCAAACCTGTGAATGTATTGATTTTGCAGCTCCATTGTGTAGGAGATTGTTTCTTTACATGGCTGCAAGGAAGAAAGGGGATCAACTCACCTGTTTTGAAGAAGCAAAGGAAGTTTTTCCCAAGTGACATTAAAAGCCATTTGCACCTTTCAAGGTTCCTCTCCCTGCATGCCCACCTACTTACCCCACACAAAGGTACATTCTGCACCATCAGTCTGTGTACTAAAAAGAGACTTAGCATTGAAGATGGTTTAGTCCAACAAGACACCCTGTATCTCTTCTTTTTTATTAACCATAGGCAAAGGGTTACTGATGTTGAATTGGAAACCTCCATGAAAAAGTCCCAGTGTCAAGTACAAAACAGAGAAAATATATTGTCCACTCTGCATTTTTATTCCCTCTAAGTTCAAGCCAGTAAAATTCTCACTTTAAAAGCTACAGATTAACTCTAAACCAAGATAAAACCAGAAC
Source organism: Phaethornis superciliosus (assembly GCA_023637945.1). Lineage (NCBI taxonomy): Eukaryota > Metazoa > Chordata > Aves > Apodiformes > Trochilidae > Phaethornis > Phaethornis superciliosus. The sequence goes on from JAJQWJ010000004.1 coordinate 60,201,901, forward strand.
CTACTCCATCTGAAAATAATCTCAGAACTTTCTTAAACAGGTTTTCCTGCCACAGACAGAAAAATGGTGCTTTCCTTGGTCATGCAAAGGAGAGCAAGATGTGTTCATGATTCCTGTTAAAAAGCATATTCAAATCAAGGACCAAAACACTCTTGAAAATCAACAGAATATAAACTTGGACAGAGGGGTATTCTTTGCAGACTTAGTGCTGGGGGTGTCTGGGGCAGATGCCCAGGGTTAATATCTTGCTCAAGAGTGAGGACTAGTTTCAACAGAAATTATTTTTATGAGAATTTCAGCTCAGGATAGACTGAAAGTACATCAGGCATCTTGTATCTCTAAAGTGGCAGACACAGAGCCAAGCATGAGTGCTTAGCAGTTGCCACTGCTGCATCTATATCAGCACCATCCATGAGGCAAGTGGACAAGCGTGCCAGAGCATCTTCCTCTTGCCCCCCCCTCTGTGTCTGGCATGAAGGTATGGCCAGTCACTGTGTTCCTGGAAAGACTGGGCAACTACATATGTGGATTTAGGAAAGCAAGAGTATATTGGTGTCATGAGGCAATTAAATCCCATTTTGATTGTACTGCAAAGTTTTCTGAAATGTCACAAGTTTGGGCTCAGGAGAGAAAACTTAGACTTTCTGCCAGAATTAGTGGCTTCCTGCAGCTTTGCTTCCATGACTCATTAAATAATCACATTTTGACTAACGGCATATGTCTGGAGTCCTACACGTGGTATGTGTGAGGTCAGTGAAACAAAAAATGATGCCTGAGAGGAGTCTTCTCCAGCAGAAACTGCCAGTTCAGCTTCATTTCATGAAATCTCACCCAGTGTATCTGAGCTGGCAGGGAAAGGGTTATTGTAATGACCCATTGGGTCAGAAATGGCTCTGTTTTTTTTTTACTGGTGGCTAAAGGTAGCTGGATGATATATAACCCTGTTCTGCATGTCCAGGGATTATTCCCAATCACCTGCTTGATCCTCTTCTGTTCACTCCTCAGATGTGCCTTGTTACACTGGACACCTGTTGTAGTGAGAGCAAGACCTTAGCTGCTGGGGAGATGTCAGTGACTCATACCCACAAACTGGGAAAATGTCCATGGACACATTTCCAGTGGAAAATCCCTCCCAGAAATGATGCTCATCTCTGCTGTCACCCAGGTGAATCAGATCACTAAGACATGAGCAGGTGCTTGGATACCCTGGTTCATAATTCTGCCAATGATGTTCCATGAACCCTGGACAATCCTGCCAGTGTACAGGGGACCAGGCCTTGCCCAGCCTGGGAGCACATCTGAAGATCAAAAATGGTCATGGTTTGACAGCAAGTAAGAGTTTTTAGATTGCTTTAGAATGTAAGTAAAGAGCATCACCCCACAGGCTGTCTATGAGCAGTGCTCCCCCATGACCTCAGAGATCAGGTGCATCTGGAGTCAGGGTTTGAGTAAGAGAAGAAATTCAGAAGTAATTCAGGAAAGAGAAATGCAAAAGCAGTGCTGGCAGGGACTAGGAAGGGGACCACAAGCACTAGCACCCATGGTGGTCAGCTGGAGAGAGAGGAACATGTGATGCTGCACTCATCCAGAAACCAGGGGCAGATCTATTCCCCAAGCTAAGAATTAGTGGCCACTTGCCACCATAAACAACAAGTGCTAAGAAGCAATTACAGGACTTCCCTTCTCACTGCAGCTCTGGTGGAGTCTGTCCCAGTGGAGTCCATCTCTCACTGAGAGACAATGAAATGCCACCAGGGCTGCTGCTTTGAGGGGATAAGCTGTGAAGCACAGACATGGGCAAGGCAGGTGCTGTATGAACTCGCTCTCTTTGATGATCACATTCAAGAGGGAGACAAAGAGGTCAGAGCAACTGCAGAACAATCCCTCCAACAAGTTCACACACGTAAGAGTCTTGACCAATGCAGCCCTGAGCTATCTGGGCAGACTTACACATACAGAAATGTCTATTACATGAAGTTACATATTTGCGGGTGAAAGTGTGTGCAAGTAGATGTTAACGACATTAAAATTCAGGAGATAACACGTATGGTTAAATTAATATGCATAAAAAGAAACAATACATATATTTTATGGAAACAGACACACCCAAAGCTAACACGCACAGATCTGTCACATCTTATACCTCTCTAAGACTTGCAACTTCCAGGAGACTGTATTATTTGTAATCAGTTACCTCCAGACAACATTAAAACTTATCAATTAGGATGACTGATTTTCCTTTATAGAACACACAGAGACTGCTTGGCACTCTGTATATGCAAACTACACAAACCAGATTTTTGCATAAACACACAAAACTGATAATCGGCATAATAATAAATGACATCTCAGAAAAAGTCATTCAGCTGAATGACACAGCTTTGCTGAAAAGTGACAGAATTTTTCATTCATTCTATATCAGGCTGAACGCAAAATGAAAAGAAAAAGGTTCTGCCTTGAAGTTCAAACTGATATTCAATGTTTAGTGTACAGCGTAGTGCTGTTGTACTGATGCTGTACTGGAAGGAAAATGGATTTTGCCTCTTTGACAATATGCTTCCACATTCTGATTGTGGCTCTGTACTAGTGGAAATAACATCCTAACCACAGAAAATATGATAATTAAACCTCATAAATGATGTTAAGTAAGCAATTTGAAATGCTCTTTCTGGTACTGTTCTTCCATGGTCTTACGGTAAATTTTATGTCTGACATTAAGATGCACATAGCCTCGGTTACACTTCTCTAAACCTCAGAACCACTATGAATGTGTTTGCTATGTAAATGGTTTGATGACTCTAACATGACTCACACTGCTAAGAACTTCTTAAACAATTCAAATGTTACAAGATTTTAATTTTTTCCTGGCAGTCTGCTGACCATGGCTCTGCTGAAATTAATGCAAAGCTTCTGATGGGGCGACTCTAGTGGGAGAAAAACTATCCTTGTAGCTACATCCATGGCAGGTCCTCCACAGAAATGGTTGTCTCTTGCATTTGGACAACAACCAACACATCACAGGAGGAATCTCACAAGCCTTAATCAAGAGCAGAGTGTTAGCAGAGGGTGTGAACATGCTTCAGCTTTAAGCTCTAAAGCCACTGGAACTAAACACAACACATAAAACCAAAGGCACTGCTAAGCACCTGCAGGAGCAGTGACAAATTTCCAAAGTCATAAAAGCTCCAGTCTCCATGAGCAGAGGCGTGCAAAATCTCCAATCTTGACCTGATTCAGGGAGAACTCAATTCGTATGAATTTGGATGCTACCGGAACATCAGATGGTAATGAAATTGAACAGGTATGCTCCTGCTCCACATCCACCTGAACAACTGGTGCTAAAATAAAGAGGCTGATGGCTAAAAACTAACAATTTTCACCCAGTAATTGAATTCTTATCTCACGTTTTTCAAAAGCATAGAGTGGAAAGATGAAAATGAAATGACTCACCATCACCGTCTGCCGAGGTGCAACCACTTTCCCCAAAAGTGGTGTGAAGAAGCAAGGCGAAAACACTCAATACCATACTGATCTGTGTCATCCTGAGCATGCTGCATGTGTGCAGTATGTGTGTGTGTGAAACCCACGCTCACGTACTTTATACCAGAAACAGAACAAACCCATGGCCTGATAAAGAGACCACAGGCAAGGGGAAATGTAAACATGCTGGCAAGGATGAGCAGGAAGCCAGCCTGAAGATACTTGCAGAACTTTTACTTTGAAACATGTCTTCTATTTCAAAGCTGAGGACCCTCTGGATCAAGCCCACTGACACTTTGGGCCAAATATACTGAAGTCCAGTGAGCCAGGAGCATGTTACATGGGCAGTGGTCCTTCTTTTGTCTGGAGCGATTATTACTGCTGATTTCCCTGAGAACGCAGTTCATCCACTTTTCCCTTAGTTGACCAATACAGGTCCAGGGGAGAAAAATCCTTCTTTTATGAAACACTAAGTAGAACTGCTGTTTTCTTTAAATGTTGGCATCAAACAAAGTATGGCCTTCCACAAAGCAGGTGGAAGGTGGTGATTCCCTCCCTTTACACCACTTTTGTGAGACCCCACCTGGAATACTGTGTCTATCTCTGGACCCCACAGCACAGGAAAGACAGAGATGTTGAAGCAAAGCCAGAGGAGGGCCACCAAGCTGATCAGAGGGCTGGAGCACCTCTCCTCTGAGAACAGGATGAGAGAGTTCAGTCTGGAGAAGCAGCTCCAGGGAGACCTTAAAGGAGCATTTTAGTATTTAAAAGGGCTTTTAAGAAACACAGGACAGACTTTTTATCAAGGCTTGTAGTGACACAACAAGAGGAAGTGGTTTTAAACAGGAAGAGGGTAGATTTAGATTAGACATTAGGAAGAAATTCTTTGTTATTAGCGTGGTAAAATGCTGGAACGGGTTGCCCAGGGAACCTGTGGATGCCTCATCCATGGAAGTGTTCAAGGCCAGGCCGGATGGGGCTTTGAGGAACCAGGTCATGCTCATGCAGGGCAGTTGGAACAAGATGATCTTTAAAGATGTCTTTCAACCCAAACCACTCTATGATTTTAGGAAGTCCCACTTATAGCAGTGCTGACCCATAAAAGTTGTGATTTAAAAGATCAATCCTGCAAAATGTCTCTGCTGAGAACAAAGCAGTGCATCTTACATTTTTTAAGACTTTGGAAAAAGCAGAGGCAGAAAGAGGAAGATAAAGAGGTGTTAAGTATTTCCTTCACACACTTTCTGTGGCTGTGTACACCAACGCACAGTAGATTGTAATGCAGAGCTGTGCACACAGCTGACTGATGTGGCTAACTACAAGTGAGCTGAAAACCTGAAAGAGAAGAGAGAGTTCTAGCACAGTACCTGCTGCACCAAAAAAACTTCATGTCAGGGGCATGAAGGAAACAGAGGGCAAAGTTGGTAAAAATGCCCAAGCAAACAAAAAAACCCATGACACTATAATATGGAAGCTTAATATGGAAGCTGCAGGAGCTTTTTCATTTGCAAGGCAATAATTTAAACTATGAATGAAAATGATGAAAGCTCAGCGCTTATGTCTAGAAAAATGTCTTTCTTGACAGGACATCAGCAACTGTCCTCTGGTGTCACTTATTGCCTTAGGCAAGGGTCAGTAGGTATTCAAGGGTATGCTTCTGGGCTTCCCTGCCTGCTTTAATAGAATAAATGCTTCCCTTTCCACAAAAGCTCAAAGAGGCTGCTCAGATGACGGATACCTGTGTCAAGTCCTTCCTTGTGGTAGGACCCTGAAGTTTCCAATCAAAGGGTTTCCTGAAGATTCTGTAAGCCTAGTTATATACAGAAAAATGTATTGGTACACATCAGTCAAGCTGTGGCATTTACATGGTATATCCCTTCATCAGAGTTTCTCATGCTCTGCATCCATTTAGCCAGTGGAGAGCAAGATTCATCCCATCTCAACATAGACATTCTAAAGATGAACTATAAACCCTTAAATAAATGTATTTCTCTGCACTGAATACAAGAAAAGCCCAAGGTCCCAACCAACCACACAAGGTTGCCTCACACCAACAAAGAGGGGAGGGACCTGCCAGGCCATGGACACCACCTGTACAGAGCAGAGCAGGAGCTGGACATGGCCAAAGGAGCCACTGGAGATGGCAGTGCCCTGGCCTGATGGCCCTCACTCAGGAGCTTGATTTCACACACAAAAATGTTCCTGGCACTGCCCTATTCACACAATAACCCTTCAAAAAATACCCTCTCTCTAAGTCAGCTGTGAGGACTTCAGGGGTTGTCAGTCCTCCTCTCACTCCCATTTCCTATGCTTGACCCAGGCTTAATGAAGCCAAACATGAACCAATGAGGTCAGGTCCCAGTGAATTCACACCCCTAAGATCTACCCTTGGATTATTTTAGAAAAGTTTAAGGATTTATTAACCCTGGCTTAATAATATCCAATATCATATTATTCTAGAAACTCTCAGGGTTATTTCTACCTCATTTTCAACCAGAAATATCAATAAAGAAGGTCTCCCCAGTGCAATCTAATTGCTGTCCAGAAATGTCACCCTCTCACTTTAAATTTGTTTGAACTCTTTTTCTTTTTTTTTTTTTTTTTTTTCCCTCTTTTTTTTTTTCCTTCTTTTCCTTTTTTTTTTTTTTTTCTTTTTTTCCCGTTTCATCTGGAGCAAAGTAAGAGAGAAAGACTTTTCAGATATAATATTCTGGATAAACCTGAACAATCTTGTTAGCAGTATTTTGCTGCTCAGGGGATTTCCATGTTGTCATAGCTGTGTTTTGTCTGGGTGGGGAAATGAGGGACCAGGCCGAAAAGAAAAAAAACTAGTATGGAGGAAAACCCTCAAGCAAAAGTACATTTTATTTTGATTCTGGGCCTCTACTTAAAAGTTGTTTGACTTCCAAGAGGAATCTGAGTTCATTGCTCTCACTTTGTTTCCTTCTAATTATCTGCAAATAAAGTAAACCAAATTTGTGAGAGTCTAAATCTTAGGACAGCTGAAGTGCTAGTGCCCAGGAGAGGCTGAAAGCAGACTGGATTACTTTTCCTCTGCAATAAATTTAGACTGCTTTTTCCTTTTAATTCAGAGTTTCACAAAGAAACCCCAAATCAAATAAAATTTTTTGAACCCTCTTCACTGGTCTGCCAGTCCTCCAGCCCCAACACTCTGCTTCAAAGCTTCTGAGTCACCCTAGACCCTTTTACATTTTTAGCCACCAACAAAATCCAGGTTACAAACCCTGCTACTGAAGAAAGCATTTTTTTCAGTACCCTGTGGTTTACAACTGTGTGCCAGCCGCGTGCTGCATCAGCACTTCATCACTTCCCACTGACTTCTCATTGGGATCTGATAATTTCTTGGATTTTTCACCTCTGTTGCAGCTATTGAAAATGACTAATGAAGCAAGTTATCTTCAAGTTAGCATTTCTGTTTGCTTTTTGTTGTGTTTGATCACTTGGTTTTTACTCTTCTAAGGACACAAAAGTCTGTTTTTTGTCTCTTAACTGAGCAGCTCAGTTAATGTACCCCAGTCAGATGCCCACGGTCTTACCCAGGGATCCAATTGGGGTATGGGAAGGAACTTTTCTCATGTTTTTCTGTCAGATTTGACAGCAAATGTTTGGCTTCCTGGCTCTTTCTATGATGTGAGGGTTCCTCTGTTCCTTTTAATAAATTACCTTGTTATATCTCAGTAAGAGGGTGACAGTCACTCTGCCTGACCTGAACTGACCTGGTCCTCTCTGCACTGCTCCTCAAAGATGCAGAGAGCTGGAGGAGAGGATAGAGCACAATTCCCTTTCCCTTCTACAAGCCATGGGTGCTGGTTCAAAAAGGCTTTTTATGACTTATTTATATCTGTCCTCGTTCAATAAAATGTTTAATTTGTGCATAAATTTAACACGCTTCTAAATGTCATTGTATTTAATCTTTAGAAAAAATACCCTGAACACCCTTTAAAAAAACTACTGTAGAATGTTTCTTTAGATTATTGACAGAAAGATGCACATGAGGATTCATGCAGCTCTGAAACAGAATTTAAGAAATTCAAGAAACATTTGAAATTGTGGCATTACTACACATATTTGTAAGTTACATAGTGATGCTTAGGGCTTAAAAAAAATTATTATTACCAAGGTTTTCATAATTTTTGTGTGTATGTGGGTTTTTTTTAGAAAAAAGGCAAGTAATAGATCAGAATCTCGTTAGAACATGTATTATGTATATACTCAAACAGAATTTACACCTAGGTTTTTGAGTTTTTTGGACAGATTTGCCAGGAAAAAGAAATCTTCCAGCCAACTTCAGCTGCAAAGATGAGGACTTCTACATAAAAAAGGGACTCAGGGTCTTCTTTTGTGTTGCTTCCTGACACTTCTTGCTCTGACCTTCTTTGAAAGCTTGGTTCTACATATCTTTGCTCTTATGGAGACATCTCTCCATAGTTCCTCAGCTAAAGAACTTAATTTCAGCCTCAGACTGCTGTAAGAAAAGTTTTGCTTGCTCAGGAGACAGCTGCAGGAGCGTGGGACTCCAGTGTGGGAGTCAGTTTTACCTAAGGCAACTTAAGTTGTCTTTACTTATTGCCAAGGACAAGAGCACTTGAAGCCTTGAACAGCAACAGGGAGAGTGAACATTAGATACTGCTGTTATTCAGATAAGAAACCAGCTCTGTCAAGGCTGTTGGAAGGAATAAACTCCTAATATTAACTGGAGTCCCTCGGAGATCCTGCGCTTTCCCATCTCCAAATTACATCTGTTACAGAGTATGAGTTCAACACAAGGTGGAAGATACAGAAGTTGCCACTACATTGTCCTGAAGAAATGAATCATGTTTAAAAGAGCAGAAAATTTTGACTTTTTTCTTTGAATTTTATTTGTCTTTAATGTCTTCTTTATTAGTCTTTGAACTGAAAATCACTGCTTTGAGCTTCGTCCCCCAGGACTTATGAATTGGCACCATATTAAAAGGAAACATGTTCAACTAGGAGAATACAGAAAAGTTAGAAAAACATTGTGGGGTGAAGACTAAGGTAGGAGGGACTGTGGTGTGCACTTTGGCCAGCCAGTATTTGAGAATGGGCAGGGTAAAAGAGGTGAATGATATTCTTTTCCTAAGTGCTAAATACATCAGCAACAATAATGAGAGGAGTCATATTAATTCTTTCAGGCTTCTTTTGTTTGCTTGCCAGTTTCTTCTTTAGGAATATCTCAGGATGATATTTTCATCTATGCTTCACAACAAACTGACTTAAAACATAGCTAAAGAAATTAAAAATTAGATTGTATTCACATTACTTTTATTTATCTTAAAGAAATATATTAACTACTTCAAGACACATTATTCACTCATAAGCTCTGGTAGGAGAGCACAGGTGACTCACTGTGTTTACTCAATGACTGTGTTTACTCAATGACAAACTGCTGGGCCAAACTCCTCACATTTTGGTGCAATGAAGCATTTTGTGAATATATATTAATTCTAAAATACCTCAATCTGACCCCTGCGACTTTTACTTAAGTATGTTGCAGTATATGGCTTCTTCACAAGGGGAAGACATGGTACTGGCACCATTTCTTCACTCCTGTGACTGGAGACAGGACTTGGGGGAATGGTAGAAAGTTAAATCAGGGGAGGTTTAGGTTAGATATTAGGAAAAAGTCTTCCACCCAGAGGGCAGTTGAGCAGTGGAACAAGCTCCCCAGGGAAGTGGTCACAGCACCAAGCCTGCCTGAGTTCAAGAAGCGTTTGGATGACACTCTTGGGCACATGGTGTGATTCTGGGAGAGCCCTACACAGGGACAGGAGTTGGGCAGGATCAATGCAATGATCCTGATGGGTCCCTTCCAACTCAACATGTTCTATGATCGTATGTTTGAATTTTATTTCTCTTTAAAGAGTTTGGTTTTAAGATTTCCTTTAGTTTAAAATTTTAAATTACCAAAAACTAATTTGGTTTCATCTGAATGCAATCTGTAAGAATCTGTTAACTACAGCTGTAGCTAATTTTGGATATTTAATATTTAGCTAGAGGGTTCCTGCATCACAGTGTTCCATCCACTATTTCAAAAAGTTGAAGCCAAGTGGATGTAGGAAACTTCATCTCTGATGTATAAATATTCCATGACAGAGACCTGGACTCTTTTCTAAGCTTCAGATGAAAAGCGAGCAGAGATTCCAAGAAACAGGAAAAAGGGTAGGAGTGAACAGGAACTACATGACCACAGAAATCACAGATTGATGTGTCCCCATAAAAGAGAAGAGAATTTGAATGAGAAAATCCTGATGAAAACCATCTCGAGAGTTACAGCTGGTGGAATGTGTGAAAGAGAGGAACATGAAAAAGCAAGGCTGGCAGCACCAACTTGCTAGTTTTAAAGACAGCTGTTTAAAAAAATATTTGAAATGCTTAAGCAAATGAGGACACATGCATATATGAGATTACCAAAGATCACAAAACACAGTAGTAATTTAAATGTACTTATATTTAAATATGTTCAAAGATCTCTTTCCTGATATGAAACTGAAATTTGCAACTGAAATTGCAACCAAAAGAAAAAAATATTGTCAACAGACGTCATCAAAGGTAAGAAAAATATATGTAATTCCTATTATTTGGTTTGGCACAAATTTTGTGAACTGAGAGGTTTATCTGCTAAAAAATAATTATGTCATCTCAAGACTTTAAATAGGAATAATGTTTGAGATCTCATTATGTTGAGACACTTTATGCCAGAAAACCAGATATGTATAAGTGTGATCAATCTGAAAGATTATCCTCAATTTTAAATATGAATGTTAGGGTAGTTGAGCCTCCCCCCCCTAGAGCCCCCTTTCCCGGGTGTTTTCTTGTGTTCTTCCACAGCTTTCTGGTAATTTTCCAGCTATTTCTGTGCAGACAAAATTATTGTTCTTATCAGCACAAAGCACATCTGCTCTCCTTATCAAGCACAGATCAGCTCTGCTCCCTCAGCTTGTTAGGGAACAAAGGATCATTGCTTTTGCTCCAAGGTCTTCACAGAGTTGCCATTCTCATAACATCTTTACCAATTCCCACAGTTCACAACTAGAATGCTCTGGAAACTTGCATCAGATCACCTCATCTTGGAAAATCAAAAAGAAGAAAAAAACAGGCAGGGGAAAAAAAAAAAAAAGATTTGTATACCAAGAACCTAAAGAGAAAAAACAAACCACAACAGACACCATCTGCTGCAATGCAGGTTTGTTGCAATCTGAGATTCATCTAAGAAAGTTATCAGTAAGATACCAAATACAAGTTGAGCAGAAAACAAAAGGATGGTTCTGACCATGGCGCTCTGAGTTCTGGAGAACAGGTTTTACAAGGAGAGGCTGAGAGAGCTGGTGCTAGTCAGCCTGCAGAAGAGGAGGCTGAGGAGAGACCTTACTCTAGAGCTACCTGAAGGGAGGTGAGGTGGCTGTTGCCCCATTCTCCCTAGTGCCTAGTGACAGGACAAGATGAATTGGGTTCAAGTTATGCCAGGGGAGGTTCAGACTGGATATTACGAAAAATTTATTCACATAGTGAGGAAGCATTGGAACACCCTGCCCAGGGAGGCAGTGGAGTTGCTATCCCTGTTGTTCAAAAAACAGGTAGACAGGATGCTATGGGAGATGATTTAGTGGTTATAGTGATGTAGGACTGCTGGTTGGACTTGAGAGTGTTGAAGGTCCTTTCCAACCATGGTGATTCAATGATTCTATGGCTACAGTCTACTGGGTGGAGCTGTTTGTGTCCAGGCTTTATCCCTGTGATCAAATAGAAAGGGTATAAATGAAATGTCTGCTTCTTTTCTCGTGGACTCATCAGGGAAGACTTGATGGTCTGGGAACTCTCCTCTCCATTTATCACAACACAACTGTCCAGAGGAGCCAAGCCAGCAGATGAGGTATGGTCATTTGCATCTGGGTATAGAAGAGAACAGGTTCCTACCCCTGTGAAGATAACAGATAACAGGGACTGAAGGTAACAGATAACAGGGACTGAAGTGAGACACAGGGACACAGACACAGTCCCTTCCTCCCTGCTAGCATTGCTGCCTGGCACAAGGCTAACCAGAGAGCACCTCCATCTGACAACCCTCCCACTTGCAACTTTCTCTAGTAAGGTTATTCTGATGCTATAACAATACACTGAACTCACTGAAGAGCAACATCAGAGTTCAAACAGTCCATCTGTCATGACATATGCCTTCCCTTGGTCCTAGAAACTGCTGTATGGCCAGGCCTTCACTTGATCAAACTGAGGTCATCTCCAGAGGCTGCATTTTCTTCCTTGAATGTTTCTATTCCTTGTATGTTTCGTTTGCCTTCAGAGTTCACATACAGTAGATTTTACTAAATGTTTCTCCATAGACTCAGCTATGCTTGAAGGAACATCAGGAGAAGTTTTAACTGTTGGATGCTATAACCAATGAGAAACAGGAGTGTTGACACATCTGCAGATATGCTGCTTGGTGTTTTAAGACCATTCTGTTAATGTGTACAGTGTAACACTAGAAAACACTGCAAAATTTACTAGAGTAAATTTTTAGTGTTTGCTAAGACTGCTTACTTGCTTCTCCCACCAGCACCTTTTTTGGCTTGCTAAAGCACTCAGCATTTGTGTATGATCATGTGAAGCAAACTTTGCAGGAAAAAGAAGTTTCTTTGCAAGCTTTGTGCTTCTTCCATTGTTACAATTAAATTCCTTAGCTTTTCAATTTTTGTAGAGAGCAAAATTTCATAGTGGAATCTTCCAGCTTAGCTCCCACTGGAGGAAAATATTTTCATATTAATAAACTAAAATAGAGGGGAAAAAAATTCATATCAATGGGATTTGTGCTTCTCAGTCACTGACAAGCTTTTGAAAATCCCCCAATAAACCTTTTGTTACCTGATATTTATCTTGAATTTCACAGCTGCTCAGCACCCTACATTGATCTGCTAGAAGCTGGTCATGGCATCTGAATATGTGACTAGGAATTTCAGTAACTAAAAATATGTTTCTGCACCTGAATTTGAGGAACCATTTTGGAAAGATCTGTCCATGGTTTCTTCCACAGGTTAGTATTTACAAGGCTGCTTCTCCAGGTAATGTTCCTTTCATTTTATAGCTCCTTTTCCTAACATAGGGCAGTTTATTGGTTACTGTGAATTACTTATGGATTGTCATTTAACAGTTATGGGAAAATGTATATTGGAGAAATGCTTGGGATTGGGAGTCAGTTTACACTGATTTATTCAGGACTCAATGTACAAACAATGTCAATTTCATTTTATAAAGACATTAGAAAGTTATTGGTAATAGGTGGCAGTGGATGTTCATTTGAAGTGTCAGAATTGCTCAGTACTCTTTTAAAAGGCTTGCAGAGGATGCAGTCATCACCTCTACCCAAGGCAGGTTGGATGCACAAGTTACCTTGTTTGTTGAAGTTACCTTCATCCCCTCAAGCAAAGAGGATCTAGACACCATCAAAAATGTGCTTCATAAAAGCAAAGTGGAATCAAACTATTTAAAACACACTGATTTCTGTCTATTAAAGCCTTAATTTCTAAGATAAGTAAATATTAGCTTCACTTCACAGAAAGGAAACACACTCTGTAATGTGAATCCTGTCAAGGATCAAGGATCTTGCTTCTTTAATAGCCTCTTTTTTTTTTTTTTTTTTTTTTTTCCACTTGTTCATCAAATTCAAATTCCTGAAAAGGAACAAATATTTGTAAGAACTCAATACTTTTGGTTAGGAAAGTGGACTAGAAAGAACACCAACATCTTAGCAGAAGTACTCTGTCCTACTGGAGCTTATTGAAGTCAACTTTGTTAGCAGTAATTAGTAGCTGAGGGCAGTAAGAGAATGAATCTGCATTACTAGTGAAGTCATGTTAGCTGTCAAACTGAGTTTGGAAAAGTCAGGATTGTAACCAATGACATTTTTTCATGCACCATTATTTTATACTTAGAAAGCAGTAAAAACCACTTTCATTTCAGCTCCTTTCTGAAACCACAGAAAGCCTGTACCAAAAGAAGTGACTTCTTAATCCTGAGAAATTTTGATTTGCACCTTTATGTCTGCTTCACTTTATTTTCTCTGAAATTGTTCACTTATGTAAAATTGTGATGTGAACTCTGGATTTAACTATGTAGCTGAGCAGAGCAGCAAGGGATGTGGGGTGGGAAATGCACCGTAAAGGACATCAAGACATGGGCATATTCTGTCTCTACCACAAATATGGAGATTTGGATCCTGTATAGGTATGCTGAATCTGTCCCAGGCATCATTGCTGTCTAACTGTGGTTTACACTGTCACAGAAGTGATATTTTAACAAACAGATGTAGAACCTTAAAGTTTCCTGACAACTGACTCACATGCATGTACGAACAAGAAAATGGTGTTCAGGTAGGAAGCTATAAAAAGTGTTTTCCTGTTTAAGTAGCAGACCAATACTCAGAACCTGAAAATATTTGTTGTAGTCCTGAATATTATTAAATTATTCTTATTAATGTAAAAATTGACAACACTTTGTGTTCAGAGGTGCACTAAACACCTAAAAAGCCTCAGAACAGAAATTTTGGGAACAAAAGCAGATTTGATAACAGATCTGTTTTTGGTGATCACCAATGTCCATAAATGTTGCTTCCTACATTTAGAGGCAATGGAATGCTGGGGCAGCTGGGGGACTTCCTGTACCAGTGGGATTTTTTCATGGGCAACAGTGAGGAATCAGCTGTTCCACTTAGCTATCTACCTCTCTTCCTAAATTATTACCAAATAGTTGTAGGAGTCATATTAGTTTTATATAACAATTTTTTTTTAGTTTAGTTAATACAAATGTCTGTATTGATGGAAAGGGAATGATTTTTATTAATGTATTAACCATAATATTTGTTCATTGCCCTTCGATTTTATCACCTCACATAAACATGACTGTGATAGCACTTTTCATTATCCATGCAAATTATTAAAAATATGTAGGACTGATATGTACAAACTGAAAATTATTAATTCAAAACCTAAATGAAGTTTATGAATCACAAGTACATTGCCACATTTTTGGATCAGTTTGTAAATGCTTGGCAAAGATGAAAGCTTTTAGTGGCGCATTTGAAAGCTCTGCTGATTATTTTTGTCATGCATTTTACTTTAAAACCACAAAAATATAGCACCTTCAAGTGTTCTGCAAGAATTTACTACATCTGAATAGAAAGTCTATGACAATTATTTCAGATTACAAGGTCCAGTTGATTACTCTAATTAAAACTCAGGTCCTATACCATGTTTCTGTCTTTAAAGCAAAAGAGAAATTCCTACTACCGTGTTTTGTTCCATGTCTTCTTTTAATCTCATTACCTAATAGACTGTTATGCTGTGTAAAAATAAACAATGGTACTTCTGAAAAAAACATTGACATGTAGAATTTTTTACTTGCCCTATAAAGTACAAGTGGTTCACTTAGGCGTGGGTGTGACGTGACACTTCTGCCTGTGGTTTATGTGCTAGAACTCTTTTATCAAATGAGCCACTAGCATGTAGTCAACCAATTGCTGGTTGTACTTTTGTTGGGAATGAATGAATGAATGATTGTGGTCTGAATGCTTCTCATAGGTCAGCACTCTACAGTTACTTCTATGCATAAGAGAAATCTCTGTCTTTTGAAGAAATTTCATTTTGCACAGGTGAAACTGGAAAAATCAAGTGGCTGGCAAGAAGCAAAATTCATTCCCTTCCCTTCCCTTCCCTTCCCTTCCCTTCCCTTCCCTTCCCTTCCCTTCCCTTCCCTTCCCTTCCCTTCCCTTCCCTTCCCTTCCCTTCCCTTCCCTTCCCTTCCCTTCCCTTCCCTTCCCTTTCCTACCTCTATTTTATTAGATCCAAACATGACCTTGAGAGGTTCATCCTACACAGCTTATGTGCAGCCAGCCTGGACGTAGCATTAGGACAGGATAGTCTTGGGCCATTTTTTATTCAGCAATATTGATTGTCTTGTGGCTAGTTGAACCATAAAACAACAGGACCATTGAAAATAAAAAAAACAAAACAACACTATCTTCCTACTACAATGCCAACCACCAGTTTTAAAATAACCTCTTTAATTGAAGAGGTTAACTGCACCTAACTTCATGCCCACTTCAGTCCTCCAGAGTCAGTTGCAGACCATTTGTAGAGACAAAGATATACTGGTCCTTTCTAACTGCAAAGAGGCAAGAATCTGTGCAGAAAAAGATGTTATTAATTAATGCTATTGACTCTGCATTAGAAAACCACACAGGATTATGCAAAAGAGGCTGAAGATACCACCCAGTACTGCATTAGCCTTAAAAAAAAAAGATGTATTTGCCACCTTTTCAGGTAGCAGGAAAAAAACTGACATATAGAATATGTAGATAGAGATACAGAATTTTCTGAGGCTGTTTCAAATGTTTAAAACATGGGTTAAACTCACATACATAAATTATTATATTTGAGTTCCTGCTGCTACAGCAACTACTGCGACACTTGTTTCGCTTGTTTTGGCTGTCCAAATATTTTACAAAACCTTTAACTTTTACATAATCATGACAATCAGCTTAATGGAAGGACCTTTTAACCACAGTAATGCACGAACTAAATCAGGTCAGCTTGTATTTGTGTGTCAGAAGTGCAACCTGCTCAGATCAAACTAGGTCAGCTTGCAGTGAAGGCCTCTGGAACAGAAGGTATGAAATATTTTGTAAGGTTACCTGGGAGAGACAGAGTGCACCATCTTCTCTTTCAGACCAGAGTACCTACATTTGGGCCATACAAATGGAAGTGAGGAAGCATACCAGCAGCTTACATTTCCTTGGACAATGTAATTAAGTAGCTCTTCCCCCAACAGCATTTACCTGTTTATTTCTATTGTACGTATGGGTAAACATAATTGCTTAATCAACCAGATGAAAATCATCAAGGGAATTATACAATATATTCTCAACTTGAACAGGAAAACCAGCAATAGAAAACTTGCTTTTTCTTAATCTTTAATTTTACAATGTATTCCTGTCTTTCTAAGTATTAACTTTTCAAACCAATCACTTTGGCATGATAGCATGCATTGGTATTTCTCTTTAGGTATACAGTTTCTTCCCTCTCTAAAACCTTAAACATGAGGCTTTGGTTTCCCTAAATAATCTGTGTCTCAGCTGTGCTTGCTAGGTACTTATGCTATACCATATGCTCCTTTATTGATTAACATCTCTCTGATAATACAGTCCTAATAGAATAAGATTGATTCAGTATCTTGCAGCTGCAGCTTAACTTCACAAATTCCCTATAAATACTTTTGATGTGGATACATATGAATCTTTTCATTTATAAATACACAGATGCTCGATGTGATCTGTACTTTTAGCATTTCACCACAGAAAGCATTTGACATTCCCTACAAGAAGACAAGCTATTAAACATGCAAAGGGCTTTAATGTCTGTAATAGGAGTTAACAAAACTGCTAGCCAGACTTCCCAAAAATCTGCTTGTCCTCTCTTGTGTGTATGCTTCTGTCTCTGCTACAAGCCTTCCTGAGAGCAATAGTTTAACACAGACAAATCCATTAATAGACCTTTGAAACGTATTTTTCAAAATATTGTGCAACTTGTGTCATACAAACCTAATCCAGCTTGATCTAACCTAAGAATTTGCAGTTATGTGAGCCTGAGCTTACATTTCTAAATGTAGAACAAGTGAACAGCTTTGTTCAGTTCTGGCATCAGCCCTTATCTGCAGGTCAGAAAGAATGAATGAGTAATGCAGATCTGAAAACTCAATTTGCAGCACCTAAACCCATGTTACAGCTTAGCCTGCTGTCTATCTCTGGGAGTGTTTAGGCCATTACCTACATATGTAAAACTAAGATGCATGTGAGCATAACTAAGCCTCCAAGTCATGATCAAGATCAGCTGTAACATTCACCAGCAATGAATTACACTGCTAAGAGACAGCACATCCCCCAAATGCCCCCCAAAGCCAAGATGAGCACAGCTGCTGTCAGTAGCACGTTTTAAAGAAAAATGCATGCATGTTCTACAGTAATATAGCCTCACTAACATACAAAGGGAGTGTTAAGTTTCAAAACTTAGTAACATGTTCGTTTCTTTGTGGTCTTTTCTACTTCAAAAACACATCAGAAAGGTTTTTTTTTGTAGGAATTTTTTAAAGAAATAGAATCACAGAATGTCAGGTTGGAAGGCATTTCAAGGATCATCTGGTCCAACATTTCTAATATGATTGATTATGTGAAATGTCTCATCACCCCCCTGAGCTGACTTAAAAATATCTAAAGTGAGGAAATACACCATTTCCTCTGGGAGACCATTCTAATGTCTGACTGTCCTCAGAATGAAAAATCTTCCTCTTTTGTTCAATTGGAATCTCCCCAGGAGCAACCTGTGCCCATGTCTTTTCCATATGACTCCTTGTAAATAGGGAGTTTCCATCTTCTTTGTAGACAACTTTTTAAGTACTGGGACATCATAATAATGTGCCTCCTAAGTCTTCTCTTCTCAAGGCTGAACAAATCCAATTTTCTCAGCCTCTCCTCATACGGCAGGTGCTCTAGTTCTCTCTCATGGCTTCAGTCATCCTCATGGCTTTTCTCGGGACCCTCTCCAGCCTATCTGCATCTTTTTTGTGTAGCGGGCTTCAAAACTGAACACAATACTCCAGGTGGGGTCTGACAAGCTCTGAGTAGAGTGGGATGATGACTTCTTTGACCCTGCCAGTGATTCCCTTGGTGATGCAGCCCAGAATCGTGTTGGCTTTCTTTGCAGCTGCAGCACACTGTTCTCACATATTGACCCTGAGGTCCCTTTCCACAAGGCTGCTCTCCAGCCAAGTGGATCCCAGTCTGAACTGCACTTCTGTGAGATGTGTTCCCAGATGCCAGACCTTGCACTTCTCCACACTGAGCTCCATAAAGTTCCCACTAGACCACTCCTCCACTCTGTCTAAGTCATTATGGAGAGTGGCTCTCCCTTCTGGGTTGTCAGCATCTCCACTCATCTTGGTGGCATCTGTGAACTTCATCAGGGTGCTCTTGATCCCAACATACAGCTTGCTTATGAAAATGTTAAACAGCATCTGTCCCAATATTGATCCCTAGGGGACTCTACTTGTGGCAGGTTGCTGGTTGGAGGATGAACTATCTGCTGTCATCCTCTGGGTACAGTCTGCTAGCCAGTTCCCCACCCACTGCACAGACCACCCGTCAAGGCCATGATGAGTCAGTTTTTCCAGGAGGAGGCTGTGGGATATCATGTCAAAACACATGGAAAAAAAGTCAGGTAGACTGTGTCCACTCCATGACTTTCCCAGGGACCCTTCTTAAAGTTAGGGGTGACATTAGCCTTCTTTCAGCCTTCAGAGACATCTTCTGATCTCAAAGATTATGGAGAGTGGCTTTGCAAGGACATCAGCCAGTTCCCTCAACACCCCAGGGTAGATGGCATCTGGATCCATTGATATGTGTGGGTCTAGCTCCTGTGATAGTTGATACACCAACTCTTCCTTCACCGATGATGGGTCATTGTCTGCATCAATCTGGACTTGTGTTGCTACAGCCTGGGACCTAGCAGCACTGGTAAAGACAGAGGTAAAGAAGGCGTTGAGAACTTCTGCCTTTTCGGCATCACTGGTAACTAGTTCACATTTCCTATTTAATAGTGGGACAATATTATTCCTCTGTTTCTCCTTGATATTAATATATCTGAAGAATAATTTCGAGAAGTTTTTGGCATCTATGGCCAAATTTAGCTCAAGTTGAGCTTTTGCTTTTCTAACTGCTTCTCTGCATACCCTGGTAATGGCCTTGTAAGTTTTTTCCCTTTTGATTCTGAGCAGACCCAGAAGCTTGCAGTTCAGCCATGGGTGTCTCCTGGTCTACCTACTTCTATTGCCTTTAGAGGGCATGAATTGGTTTTGGTTAACTAGGAGAGTGTTCTTGAAAAGTGTCCAGCACTCACTAGCTCCTTTTCCCTACATGGTACCTTCCCATGGGATCCCATCCACTTGAGCCCCAAGAGAGCTGAAGTTTGTTCTTCCAAAATCTGAAACCTTTGTTCTTGAATTAACCTTCATTGTGCTCAGCAGTGTCCTAAACTCTACAGTATTTTGGCCACTGCAGCCAAGTCTGTCACTAACCGAGATACCACCGATATGTGGGAGAAGAAATGTGAATAATAAAAAAGTGTCTGATTTCTAGATAGGGTTACCCTAATTTAAACTGTAAAGTCTTACCAAATACCTCTGGTGCTTGATTCCAGAATCTGAAATCAGTAATATAGAGATAAGTCCATACATCACAAGCTTATTTATTCTCTACAAAGAAAAGATTAAGAAAACTTTTGATATTTGTATTTTGTTTCAAAAAAAAAAAAAAGCTCTTCAACTTAGTATACAAAGCATAACAATGTTGAGGCACTGTAGAATGAAGTTGGAATTCAGTCTGAACAAGAGGTGCACATATTTAAAAACAAGAGTAATTGTTAGAATAAGTCAGTGTGTCTTTCTCCTAATCTCTTGCAATCATAAATGGACACTTTTCTAAAAATCATCAAGAAGAATTACTTGGCTTTTTGTTGGGAACTTTAGAATGAAATTTCTTGCAATTGGAGGTAGAATCTTCAGGTAACTTGATTTATTTTTAAATCAGTAGCAAACTGTCCACTGATTTTACTAGAGAAAATCACTTTATGAATATAAGTGCTCCAAAACAAACTGATGGTAGGAAACAATCTTTGATTTTATCTGAGTACTAGCTATATTTTTTTTTTTTTTTTTTAGAGTTTGTCCTCATTTTGTTCCTTGCCTTACCATTGTTTTTGTTGTTTGTATGTTCAGATGTGGGTAGTGGTAGAGAAGAGGAAGCCTGTTTTTTACTTCTAATTTATCTGTTTCTGAGAAGCCACCCTAGTCCTTCCTTTGCTCACCTTTGGATCTTTTAAGGAGCCTTGCATTTTAACAATTTTGGTTTAAATCGAACAAGAAAAGAATGAAGCAACACAGATATAGAGATATTTTTCTTCTTCCCCTTAGCACCAGGGGGAAATGAAAAGATAAATGTAAACCAGGAATGCTTGCTTAGGGGAATGATAAAGCTTTGCTGACTACTGAGTAGCCTGTGCAATTCAGATAATGAAAGGTAAAAATATGCCATGAGCTGAGCTTCAGAGGACTCATCAAATTCAACAAATTTTAAAGGAAGTCGTGGGGGCGGAAAAAAGCCGAATAAGTTGAAATATTGAAAACATTTTCTTAAACAAAAAGCTAATTGCTGGTTGAAGTATAAACCTGAACACCTTAAGAGATTAATGTTCATCTCAAAAAAATAATAAGAAAAAGCTTCTATGGATTCTTTGTGACCCTGCTAACACAGAACAAAGCTGAAACTTTTTATTTCCTGCTCCCTTTGACAATGGGAAAATGGTAAACTGAAATTTGTCTCCTATGCATGCTGCAGAATGTATTATGAATTTCAAATTTAGTCAAAACATTACTAGTACCAGCTTCTGGTTTTTTTAGCAAGACTCTAGTGCCTGAACTAGCTAAATAACTTATGAGCCAACTTTGACACTTCAATATTACATTTCATTTGGCAAAGAGACATATCCTTATTGTAGAACACTAACCACAAGACCATCGTTGTTCCCTTCTAGGCTTCCTTCCAAAACCAGTGGGAAGGACATGCCCAGTTTAAAAAAATGCAGGTTTCATTCTGTCCCTATTAATCTTTATGAGGTTAGAAGGAAAACATGGTGCTAAATCAATTGCCACAAGCAGCTACCATGGTAATGCAAAGTTTAGTTTTGTGTTTAATGTAGTCTTGAGTACTCAGGGCATTGAATTCCATGTCATTTCAGTATATCCAGTTTTTTAAATATTGGCAACAATGGTATAATTTCTGTATATTATATTATTTCTATTAACAAACTGAAAATGGCCAAATGGCCAACAAAAATCCTACACTGACAAAATTAAATGTTGTAGCTCTGTAAGTAGCAAAATTTTCATTGAACCAAATATGACCAAAATTTGCTCCTAAACCTAATTCATGATATCTATACCAGTGAAGTTCTGGTATATCTATCCAGATATATCTTTTATATTTATATCCAGAATATCTTTTACTGGAAAAGCAGCAATTCACAGTTAACCAGGATATAATTACACTTCTCCAGAGGAACATGTACTCCTATATTCAACTATGCAAGAGATTATTAGCTCTCCCTATGGATATATTTATGTATGTATGTGTTCATATATACATACACATATGTATACACAAATGGGAAAGAAAGATGAACCACTGTTATGACAAATAGAGAGAGAAAATTAAGTCTTTGCCTAAGCTGAGCTATGAAGTGTGACTGACAGGTACTGCTCCTACTTTTTAGTTAACAGGCGTTGTAGTCAAAGTGTGAAATAAGTACACGCTTTTCTCAAAGTAAAGACAACACTTGAGTTATATTAATGAAGCTTTTATGAGCTGAAAGTTTGTCAAGCTTTGATCTGCTAAGTCAAAGCTCTGCTATTCAGAAGCACAAGGATGTAAAAACGTGTTGCTGATGAAGCCATGACAGTGAGAAATCTTGAATGTAAAGTGATGACATTACACAAGGGAAATGAAACTCGAGGCGTTTCAGAGATCTTTAAATTAAGAATAGAATATTCAAAGGTCAAGAAATCCCCCTGCATTTACCTGTACAATATGAATGCTTCCAAACTAAATCAAGGTAGTGGTATTTTATTTCTATTTTCTTTGTTATGATTCTATTGAATCAATTTCTGTAAATAAGATAGAGTGCATAATGCATACGTCAAAGCCAGGGGCAAAATCTATCACACTTCTAATAGCAGCAGTGGAGGATGTAATTTTTGCTTATCAGTGTTATGTGGAGATGGACGAAGTCATACCTTTTGATCTCAATAATGAAAGGATGTTCACTTTCTCATTCCTGTTATCATGGTGCTCTTAAGATAAGCAAAGACACTGGATAGTTTTCTCATCCATTTTCACATTTGGAGAGTTAGTTACTAAAAGTCATCCAGTTATGCTTGTGTTGCTTCAACAAAGTCAATGATTTTGCCAAGTAAAAATGAAAATAATAAATATAAGCTCATGGAATAACTCATGAAGGAATCTTCAGAGGTCATCTATTTCAACCTCTTAAGTACTATCAGCATGAAGTTCGCACAGTTTGTTCAGAGCTCTCTGTGGTCATGTCTCAAAAACTCCAAGGACATGGACTGCACAGTCTCTCTGGGTAATATGTTCCACTGCTGGCCTGTTATCCTGTGGAGAAAGGTTTCTCTTACATCTGCTCAGAACTAGTTATGTGTCAAATGGTGCCCATTTTCTCTTGTCCTCCTGCCATACACCAGAGTAATGAATCTGACTCCACCTTCTTGATAACCGTGTCATAAGTATTGTAAAACTACTGATACATCCCTCCAAATCTCCCACCAGGCTGAACAAGCCCCATTCTTTCAGTGCCTCTTCTGGCAAGTTCTCAAGTCCCAAACCCTGTTGCTGAGCCATCACTGAACCCACTGCCCTTTGTTGATGTATTTCTGGCATCAGGAGACCCCAAACTGTACGTATGTTCTGGATATAATGAGTACTGATTGCTGGAGGACAATGACTTTTCTAAGTCTCCTAGTTCTGTTCCTGTTGATACATGCCAAGGTGCTGTTTGTCTTTGTAGCCAGGTACACTCCTGCCTCATGTTCAGCTTGCTGTCCACGGGGAGTCCCAGTTCCTTTTCAGCAGAGATGCTCCCCAGATGGAAAACCCACAGCATTTATCATTGCAAAAGTTTACTTCTTCCAAAGGGGCAGCCTTTTCCATGTGATTTTGCAGGGGTGTCTATGCTGAGATGTCAAACTGCAGAATCTTCACACACATAAAAATTTTATTAAAAAAAAAATTATATCCCATTTTCAAAGAAATGTTTTAATATTGGGGTGTAATTTGTACTGATAAAGTAAACAATACCACATCTTTTGAATTTTTCTTATTGCTGTTGATTTATTTAATAGTGATAATATTGCCAATATGTTGGTGTAGCTTGCTTGCGTTTCAGGTTGTTATTCTGTGCTTCTTCCAATGCTTTGGAGAACTTGTCTTTAGCAGTCTTTACACACTAAGAAAATTCAGCATAGCTAAGAGTCTTTTCACAAAATGGCTTTCTTTACATATGGAGAATACAAAAAGAAACCATGGCTAAGCCTCATGCTCAGTAGAAATTTTGAGGTATGGGCCACACAGCATATTGCAGAACTTCTTTTGCTATTATGGCAAAAATGTGACCTCACAGACATATTTTAAAGCTAAAAAAGTAATGTCTTTAAGAGTGTTCTGGTTTCTTGTAAATATTTTATTGAATTTTTTTCAATTTTCCTGTACCAGGCTTTGCTTCCTGAAGGGATTCTACTTATCTAAAGGAATGGATCACACTCTGAAACAGACTAATACAGAGCCTGGATTGCTTACAGAACGAAACGCTGAACTTGATTTGTACAGAGAGATGTTATACAAGTCAGTAGAAGTTCAGGAGACATCCCAGTTCAGCAGCACTTTTTCATTTGGTGGGTTTTTTGAAAGATGTCATCCCTTTTGCAGGCAATAAAATTAATTTTTATTATAAGAATATTGTTAGTACAAACTCCCTTGCATTTTTTCTAAGACAAACTATCCAAGGCATTTTCTATGCAGCCTAAACAAGAATACCTGAAATATGGAGTAGAGGAAGTATAATGTTAAAAGCTAGCATGTTGTGAAAAGAGGATCAAAACCAATGCATACAATTAACTGAAAGCTGAATTAATTATTCAGTTTTTCTTTTTAGTTATGTATTTTCATACAAAAAGTGCATTTATTTCTTGTTTCAGTACCTATCATAATCTGGATTTAAAGGAGTTCTCAATACTGATTTTACAGCTCTGCAATGAGGAAATAGCTGCAACATTTAGCAAGTACCTTCAATGGTTATTCAACTTCCCTGTAAAAAATGTGCATGTTATTTTGAAGTCTAAGGTTCCATCTATTAAATCTTGCTTCTCTTTGTCTACCAGAATGAAGATACCTATGGATTCTTACACACTGAATTCTGAACTTCCATTAAGTTTTTCTTGGATGAAGAAGGAAAACATCGTTCTTTGAATTTTCTGATATGAGATGTGATTTCCCATTATTCTTGTGGTTCTTCTCTGAACACCTTCCAGTTTTCAACGCCCTGCGTGAAGTGTAGATGTGAAAGAAGTGTAGTGTAACTCAACTGCCAAATCTGAATTCAAATGTAGTCAGCTTTCCCTCTTCATAAATGCAAAGACCTCTGTCATGCCTGGACCTCAGCATTAGGCTGGGAACTCTAAGCCTTTTGAGCCACTATTGTGATACTCAATTATACTCAGGTAGTAGCTGTTAACAAAAACCCCCAGACTTGCTATTGTCAAGGTGAACAGTCTTTGCTTTTTAAATTATGCCTTTACTTTGCTTATAGAGGAATATTTATTGTTTGACATTTCACCAGGCAATCCAGTTTTTATTGGTTTGCATTGCTCCTCATTTTGCACTTGTTTCAAATTTTGTCAGTAATGATTTTATGTTCTACTCAAGGCTATAGGTAAATATCGCAACAGTGTAAACAGAGTTACACTTGAAAAAACCTTACCTAAATAGCCATTCATTATTTCCAGCAGCTGAAGTTCCCTTTTACCTTATTTATATTTATGGACTGTGGGCAAGCCTGTCTGATAATAAAACCTTTATTGCCACATGGAGTACTCCAGTATGCAAAATCATAATTGCTTAGCAACTAAAGCTGGCTTTTATTGAAAGAAAGTAAATACGGAACAAAAGAAATTATTTAAAGGTTCCAAAGCATGCAAAAGGCATTGTATTTTTTTTCTATCCATGCCGTATGGGAAGAAAATACCAATGTCTTTTATGAATACAAATTTAATGTTTCGAGAATATTGGGGATGTAAATTTGGCCAAATTGTACATGCTATGTGAATAAATGATTCTTGTAGCAAAGTAAATTAATTTGTATGCATCATAAAGTCTGTTGTCATAAGTAAAACAAGGATGTTGAGGTTTTAGCATACTTTTTGGGGCCACAACAAAGTTATATCTGTTGCTAAGATAGTACTTAGCTACAATGTGCCTGTGTGGTTAGCACAAAATATGTAAAGAGACACAACATTATTTGCTTGAAGCTTATTGGGTTCTATTCTGAGCTTCTTATTTCACAGAGAGGTGCTTTGCTCTGCTAAAGTTAGACCTACCAACTTTCAAAATCCGACTGTCTTTATTCAACAAAGAAGTAAGTCTGCCACTATTGACATTAGCAAGTTCTAAAAATCTAAGTGTTTATTATTTTATCATAATAGAAAACAGAATGTGTTTTACAGGTAGGTCAGCTAATAATTGTCTGTCACTATGCCAGTTTCTCTTTTTTTGTATGCTGCTATTGCTTTTTGATACATAATTATTTACTACATGCAAGCAATTTAGAAACATCATAAAGAATATCAGTAAATATTATGCAAGTACTACACTATGTCATGCCTACTTTGCTAAAAAAAAAAAAACAAACAATAAAAATGTAAAAGTATTCTGTGCAGCTAGTACTTCTCAACAAAGAGCACAGGTCTGTGGTTCCCTATGAGTTAGCTGACTTCAATGGGACTACTTGTATTCTTAGAGAGCATCAGGTGTTTGAATACTTCGATGAATCAAACCCAGAAAAGGAAGATTTAAATGTTTCGTAATTGTTACCAGGGTCCTGTCAGATGCAGAAGAAATAACCCAGAATGATAGAACAGTGTTCAGCTATGAGTAGGCATTTTGGAAGTATTTACTTATTAGTTATGTTTCTAACCCAGAAAGACAATGAGAATGCACAAGTTTTACTAACATCTTGGCAAGCAGACAAATTGTAAATTAGAAGGAATACTGAGTTCGTATAACAGTTCACAAACAGTTATGTATTTGCTATGTTCAATCTTCAGAAAAATTGAAACTGTAGATCAGGAGAAAGAGTACAACTGAACACTGAGTATTTATTGGACATCTCAGTGTTGACTTCCAGAGCAATTACTTACAAGGAGTGTTCTAAAATTTAAGTAAGATAAAAAAATAGTTCCTATCATCTTACATCTAGTTAGTATCACTAGACAGAAGAAAATGGAAAAGTTGAAACATGAACACACTCTCAACAGGAAAATTCCCATGAAAACTATTCCAGAACAACTTCCAGGGAAACCGGCAAAGTCACACTGGATAAGAAAGAAACAACCACTCTAGCAGTAAATAAGGAGTATTTAGCCAACACTTGCTTAATCTGCTACAAGAAACAACGTCCACTAGGTGTCATTTCCTGCTATAGAGATTTTTAGGCAAACCACTGTCATGCCTGAAAACCTGCAATGTCTGTCTGGTGTTGATTGAAGAAGGATTTTTAACCCATTATTGACAGTAGTTGTGTGGAACAGCAGTGGAAATTGTAGTGTCTGCTGATACTCTGTGCTGCATTAGCAGTGGAACCACACAAAGTGTAGTGCCCACCTCACTTCATCTGGAGCCTCCTCAGTGGAAGATGATGGGATGGGAGGTCACCAGGTAGCAGCACCCTGTGCCACCCATGTCTTTGGGCTGTGTGTGTTCTGCTGCACTGGAGAAAGAGCCTGCAGAGTTTTAATGGCTGCTAGCAGAGCTGAGATGTAGTGGAAAGTTAGAAGTAGAAAGATTGGATAACAAAGATTGAACATCACGGCTGTCAACAAGCACTGATTTTCATGTAGAGAGTGTCCTTGTGCTAGTATATCCTGACCTTAGAGAAGATGGTGTTTTTGTTTACTTATTTTATTAGCCATGAACTGCATCATGCTTTTAGAAATGTATTAATTACAACATTTAATTAATTAAAAATGAATAAATAAAATACATGCTGAACAAAAAGTGACCAGAAATTTTTGCCCGCTTGCAAGAACTGGACATGCTCTCCTCTTATACCAATTATTAATGAACACACTACCAGGTCTATTAAACTCCAGGAAATGGTTTTATTGTATTTAGAGGTATCATTAGTTTATTTAATAAAATAATATAATAACCATAATGTTCCGTCTTTGTTTTTTAATTTAAAGTAGTAAACATGTAGAAAACATGTAATTGCAATGGGATCTTGTCCTCACAGCTATGAACAAGCAATCGTTTCCCATGGAAGGGAGCCCTGGAGATCTAAGGAACATTTCTCACAAACTTTAAAAAAAAAAATAGACTTTTTAATATTTATGAGCAATCAGTTCTCATATTTTGATGTCTTGACGTGTGGTGTTTTTTCCATCAGTTTACTGTGCTTGTTCAGCTCTTTGTAGAAAGGTTTTAATATCCTATAAAAAGGAAAATGAAATGTTAAAAAGTCACCTCATGTCATAGCCTGATCTACCTTAAAACTTGTAATAATAATATCTGTCTTTCCATGTGATGAGCTTCCTGGTGACTGGAAGATTATGATGAAAACCTAACTTCAGTGGAGATAGATGACAATAAATCAAACTTTCCCTGAGTTACAAAAGATGTCTTCCAGAAGGGTGCTAAAAACAATGTTGTCATTCAGCTTAAGAGCCATGTATGTGCAGTGCACTAATGATAATGTAAACATACAGTGAAAATTGTGGAAGGAAGATTCTCTGGGGCCAGTGCTAAAAGAGGCACTGATGTATTGCTAATATTAGGGAGACAATGCTTTCATGTTATCCACACAACATCATTGCCTTCAGAACAAAACTATAGTGTGTTAAAATGGAATTCTGAAAGTAAGATGAGATTTTCAGCATCATGTTAAAATTATCAGTAAAGAGAGGTATTAAGGCTTGTTTAAACTGGCAAATATTATTCAGGACATGCAGAGAGAAACTCTTCAATAACATTTCTTTTTATTTATATGGCATATTGCAAGCTGAACGTAAACAACACTTCAAGAAAATGGAAATAACCCAAAATAAGTAACTAACATTTGTAATGCTATGTATGTGCAATTAGACCTCAGATAGTTTTGAGGGTTTTTGCAGTTCTGCATTGTTTAGGACATATTGTTTGATTTATTAACTTTCAATATTTTTGTATTAGTACAATCATCTTGATTTCCAATTTCAGCAATACTATTCATTGTGTAACTAAGGTAAACAATAAATTTTTGAAATTGTGTGAAATTGTGTGAAAATACTATGCTGAATGTTTAACATAAAGATAAACAATAATTTAACTTTCTAGAATTTTCAGGTATTGTGAGTAAACATATTTTTCTTCTTGGAGAATAATTAACAGTCATATTTTTAATAAAATAAACCTGTTTTAATAAAATAAATCTATTTTAATAAAAATATGTATTTTTTGCATATTTTGAAGATACAACCTTTTTTCAAAACCAGAAACTGTAGATAATGATGCTTCATATGACTTGAAAAACAACAGGAGTATTTCAGTGAGTTCAGAGGAACCATGTTAAAAGAGATTTTTATCATTCCTATATTTTAGAAGGTACTACTAACATTTATTTTTTACTTTAAGAAATGCTTCAGTGTAAGGAGTCTTCCAGCACATTGAGAAAATAGAGTTTAAATTATGTTTTGACGAAAGTAAACATTAGAGGATGGAACCTTCAGCAAGTTCATTATCAGTACTGATCAATACCACATGACGCAGATGACAGTCTCAGTAAACTGTAATACTTCTGGTATGATTGAATGTGAATTTCATTTGGGGAGTTCTTAGTATATGTTCCTGTAAAAAATAAGTTTCAGAAAGCTACTCCTGGTCACTGTGGAGCCAGTGACATATAGAGACACATCCAATACTGCAATTATGTGTGGAAAGCCAAAATTTTATGCTCTCGCAATGCCAAAGAAATGTATGTTAAATAACTGTCTAAATGTAAGAATGGTGTGATTGAAAAAAAATTATAATCTGATGCAGAAAAGAGAGTGACAGAACAGCATCAAAGATTGTGCAGATTTACTATGTGTTTAATAAAGAAAACAATGCATGTATTCTTCTAATTTTTTTTCCAATCTATGAACCAATATTTTTCATGTATATCTGCATTTCCTAAATTTGTTTTAAATGTAATACATAATAAAGAAACATAAAATAGGTTTCTTTTTTTAAAAACATCAATAATTAAACACTGAGTTAAATTTTACTTCTCTTGCACCTGGGACATTTAAAACACCACATGAAAAAAGCTTTTCAAGCTTCATAACTATTACAGCTGTTGCCTATGAGTAGACAGTGATTCAGCAGTACTTTTTTTCTGCCAAAATATTAAATATTGAATATGAACAATATGATCTACCTCATAAGCCTTACTGAATAATGTCTGAACATTCCCTAGACAGAAAGCATTTTTACTTTGTAAAATGATACATGGAATTCTGAATGTTTTTTGAGTTTTGTAATATTAAATGGCTGCTGAGAAAAATGAGTATAAGGTTTTGTAATAATTTTTCAACATACTAATAAATGTTTATTTTTATAAAGATGTTGACTATATATTATGAGAAATCTTTTTTCAGTTGAACTCCTATTTGAATGAATATATGAGTAATGCTACTGAGAGGATTAACTAAGCAAAAAACTGTAACATCAGTAATAATATAAAAATTAATTTAGAAGGAACAAGATTGATGTAATTGCCCGTATTAGTTGTATTCAGAACACAGATGCATAGAAATGCAACATGATACCCCTATCTTTAAAACTAGAGTTTTTTAAGAAGAAGTATTCAGGGTTTGAAAACAGCATAAAAATGTAACATAGTATTATTAAATGCATAATAGTTTTGATATAAACAAACTGAATGTTAATTATCAAACTCCCTTATGATTCTCAGTAATTATAAGACTGTAGCTCACTCAAAATAACTGATTAATGAAATCATTAAGAATAATAGAAGTAGAATTTATGCCAGATGCTTTATTTAATTTTTTCACAATAACTATGCAGAGTTATTAAAATATTTGGTTGCTTCTGTATTACAGTATCAGGATAAAAGGCAAAATTTGTAACAACAAATAATACCAGGCCTGAAGAAGACCCCTTCATAGACTAACCTCAACAGACAAATCTATAGAGCTGAAAAACTGAAAAACTGCTTGTTTCTTGCATCTGAATCAACTGGTCTGATAAGAGATATTATCTCATTTATTATTAAAAGTATTTAAACACAATTTTATTCAGAATTTAACTAAGGGCATAAACTCACACATATACACATGGTCTAACTATTCTAAAGGAATTAATTTCATCTTGTAAGTGAAAAAAAAATGTATTGGTAATGGGAAACCACTTGAAAATTCTAATTAGGACCAGAAAGACTTCTACACCAGGGCAAAAATGCCCAGATGAAAAAGCAATGGAATTTCCAATCTTATTCCTGTGTTGGCATTTGTACTGAGGTCATCCTCAAAAAGAAAGCTCTCTTCAAAAGACAAGATTATATCCTACCTGGTGAAAGTATTTTTTCAGAGATAGTCTTGGTTAAAACTGAACAAGTCATCAAGAGACCAAAGGAATCAGTTGCCCTAACTCAAATTTTAAAAATTGTAAGCTAGATATTCCATGTATAATTTTCAGCAAAACATTTTATTTTCCACTGTTTACAACTGCAGTTTAAGAAACATTTTAACTTTATAAACCACACCCTAACTTGCTATATTTATCTTGTAGAAGATCTCAAAATAACAGTAGAGTGGTTGAATTTCATTTTCATAGAGGTCTTTATGATCTGGAGATCAGCTAGTCCAAACCCCCTGCCAGGGCATATTCACCTAGAGCAGGCTGCATGGGATGGCATCCAGATGGGTTTTGAATATTGATGGAGATGGACGCTCCACCACCCCTCTGGGATGCCTGATCCAGTTCCTCCTCATGGTTAGATGGAACTTCCTGTGTTCAAGTTTGTGTCCTCTTTCCCTGTCACTGGGCACCACTGAAAAAAAGACTGGTCCTGTCCTCCTGACACCCTCCCCTTAAATATTTATAAGCACTGATAAGATGTCCCCCCAGTATTCTCTTCTACAGGCTAGATTCAGGTCCCTTAGTCTTTCTTCGTAAGAGAAATACCTAGTCCTCTGATCATCTTTGTATCCCAACACTTGACCTTTTTGAATTTCATAAGGTTTCTCTCTGTCCAGTTGTCCAGCCTGTCCAGGTCACACTGGATACCATCACAGCCTTCTGGTGTGTCAGCCTCCCTTGTTGAGGGGGCACTTCATCCAGGTTATTGATGACTGTTTTGAACAGAATTGGACCCATCACTGACCCCTGGGGATCACCACTTGTTTCAGGCCTCCAACTAGACTCTGTGAGATGAATGACCAACCCTCTGAGCTCTATCTTTGAGCCCATTTTTGATCCACCCCGCTGTCCCTTCATCTTCTTCAGACTTCCTAAGCTTGCCTATGAGGATACCATGGAAGACTGTGTCAAAGGCCTGCTGAAGTTGAGCTAGACAACATCCACTGTCCCTGTCCATCCACCCATCCATCCAGCCATGCCATTGTAGAAGGCTATTAGGTAGTCAGACATGACTTCCTCTCAGTGATCCCATGCTGACAACTTCTTATAGCCAGATTTAATTCCAAGGAGGCCTTGGCTTTTCTCGTTTCCTCCCTGCATACTCTGGCAGCATTCTTGTAATCTTCCCAAGTGGCCAGTTCATTCCTCCATGTACTGCAAACCTATGTCTTCTACTTGAGTTTTTAAGAAGCTCCCTGTTTAACCATGCAGGTCTCCTGCTTCCCTTGCACAATTTCTTGCTCTTAGTGATACACAAATCCTGAGACTGGAGGAAGTGGGTCTTGCATATGTCAGCTCTCCTGAGCCTCTCTACCTTCCAGAGCCCTAGCCTGTGGGATTTCTCTAAGCAATTTCTTGAAGACATCAAAGTTAGCCCTCCTGAAGTTGAAGGTTGCAATCCTACTTAGTGTTTTGTGAACTAGTGCTTTGGAGCAGAGCATGAGCCAGAAACCCATAGCTAGGCCAAGATTCATATAGGATAATTTCTCACCCACACCTTTTCTTATAGACTGGTAATTTTTTATAATTTTACTGCCCTGAACACATCCTACCAGCCACAAGTAACATAGGTGATTGATGGTAGCTAATAAATTTTAAAAGTAAAAGGATTGAATCTATATGATCTTTAAGGTCCCTTCCAACCCAAACCAGTCTATTACTATGATAATTTAACTAAGATTCTTCCTATAGATGGTAGAAAAGGCAATGCCACAAGTGACAAGGAAACAGAAAACCTGTAAGCAGCTATATGTCAGCAAGACAGGTATAAAAAAAAGGTCATAATCTTTGATAGGAGCTTTCAGGGAAAATAAAACAACTGATATGATCTACTGCTGGCTATGCTGTGTACCTGACCTACACTGCAAATGTCAATATCTAAATTAATTGCACTTACATTTCTGATATAATGTAATTTTCGGTATGTGCACTTAAAAATTTCTGGATCCCAGAAAGCAATACTTACAGGAAGCCTGTATTCTTGATACACATTGATCAAGTTTTGAATGAAAGGATGCTCCAAAAGGAGTGCAACTGGAAGGGGTGTCAGATCTTCAGAGCCTAATTCTTCAAATACTTTGATGAAATGCTTAAAAAAATAAAAAAAGGTCAGTTAATGAATGTTTAAGACACTTAGGAAAAAGCAAAGATTGCAGCACATGCTTATTCATCATATCACGTAGAGTAAAAAATGTTCTTTGTATCAACCAGTCTACCTTATCATAGCTGTCTTCCTTCTCTGGATTACTAAACCTATTATTGTCTTCTTCTTTACTTCCTCCAGTGTGAAACACTTTCAGCAGGGTTGCCACTGAAATTGTTCCTTCACATATGTAATTCAAGACTTTTTCATCTTCTATTAAAATTTCCTCATTTGGTACTCCGTTGGTGTAAGGAAAACCCTAAGTAAACAAAGCACAGGTAAAATACCTGATGATAAATAGTCTGTCAGTAGGTCATCTGTTTCAGTTCAACATTCTTTAACTATCAGTGGATGCTACTCTCAGAATTAATTTCTTACAAACCAAAAATCAATTCACATACAATTTTCTACTGAACTATAGGATGAAGGAATAGATCTTGAGATTCCAGAAATATCTATAATTTTGCCATTACCACACAATTAATATACACCTTTCTCCAGGAATGAGGCCAACATTCAGCTGAGATACTCATATTCTTCAGAGCAACAAAATGTAAAAATACTTAATAGTTAACAATTGAATCACTCTACCAA
Source organism: Phaethornis superciliosus (assembly GCA_023637945.1). Taxonomy (NCBI): domain Eukaryota; kingdom Metazoa; phylum Chordata; class Aves; order Apodiformes; family Trochilidae; genus Phaethornis; species Phaethornis superciliosus. The sequence goes on from JAJQWJ010000004.1 coordinate 60,235,716, forward strand.
GACATTGTGTTCATATAAGGAGTAAACTTTGTAATTCTGGATGTTCACATTTAAAAAGCAGCATGAATTTTTTAGTCCAAATCAAGGAGTGACTGAGAGAACTTTATCTTGCAGTTCACAGAGGCTCACCAGATGTCAACAGAAAAAAGATGAGAAAGGCTTTATGCAGAAAAATTAAAACTTTACTATTAACAAGCAAAGAGGAAAAAAAAAAGTTGTGTAGATTTGTGAGTACAAAGTGCGATGAGAAAGGACCTTACCTCATTATAGGTGAACATTGCTTTGACTAGACTAGGCTGCCGTGTACACTGACCATTAGCAGCAACAGGAAATTGCTTTATTTTATTTAATTAAACATACCATTTCTTTCCTCATAAGGAGGGGAGTCACCTGAGGTTGTCACACTTGTCCTACATGTCCTAGGCTTTAATACATGTCTGTTTCAGCACAGAAGGAGAGGAGTCATTGGTAATTTTTTGAACACTAAACAGTGGAGATTACACAAATACGAGCACTTCATAGCAAAGTACCTTTCACTTAAAATCTTCAACTCTTAAGCCTGAATGATTTTGTTATTAGTGTGCAGATCTTACCTCTAGATGTAAATTATAAGTTGGAGATAGAAAAAATGAAGTTAGTAAATGTAACAAAAATCCCTAGAATATGCTTTTTTTATCTTCTCTTATTAATATCATTACAGTTTCAAACATATTTCTGTGGACACCAACCAATCAGAAGTCATTACCATTTTCAGCACAGAACAAGAGAAAGTGAAGAGACCAGTCAAATTAAGTGCTGCAGGTTAAGTGACTGCTTATAAGATGACTAGATAAGATGTATTACAAAAATTCTTTGAGATTAACTTGATAGCTCTTTATAGTCCACAGATTAATTTTTGACAGATAATATTTATTACACTTTTAGTACCTGCAGTAAGAGCTGGGATATTTAGATCACACAAAAACAGCCAGGGATGGAAAAAAGTTTAGGTTCTTAATTTGGTGTTGAAAACCACTTTGGATGTCTTCAGGGAGTTGTTCAGCCTGGAGAAGAGAAGATTCCAGGGAGATTTGGTAGCAGCTTTCCACTACCTGAAGAGGCTATAGAAAAACTGGGGAGGGACTCTGTACAAGTGAAGAAGGAGTGAAATGACAAGGGGTAATTGTTTTATACTGCTAGTGGGCAGATTTAGATTAGACATTAGGACAAAATTATTCCCTGTGAAGTTGGTGAGTCACTGACATATGTTGCCCCAGGAAGCTGTGCCCCATCCCTGGAAGTGATCAAGGCCAGGCTGGATGGGCCTTGGAGCAACCTGGTCTAATGGGATGTGTACCTGCCCATGGCAGGGTAATTGGAATTAGATGATCTTTAAGGTCCCCATTCTGTGATGCTATGAAAGATTGTCCTCTGTTCCTCTGTAGAAAGAGTAGTAGAAACAGTAGACTATTACTGTAGAAATAGTAAATATTTTAAACTTTATTATTTGGCAGGCAAATTTTCAGACTTTTGGAAGAACAATTGAGTATTATTACCAAAGTCAGTGGAACTATTGGCAGAGTTCCCATGAAGTCAGCGAGACTATTTGTAAGGATTGGAGCTGCCCAAGACAAGAAAATACACAGAAGTATAGCTAATTTATTATTTGCAAGCACCACTGCTGTTCTGTAATACTTTACTGTAATACTTTACCTCACGTGGAAGAGAAGTTTCTTTTTTTCTATGAATGTATGTTCCAGTAGCAACACTAAGTGCTCTGTAAACACCTTCAACTGGATCAGAGTGGGAAGCAAAATAAAGTAGCATCTCATTATAGTTAAGCAGAGCAGGATCCTCTCTGGTATCAGCAAACAAATTGAAGAAAAACTATAAAAAGAGAGAAATATGTAAACTAATTTCTACAAGTGGAATTTACTAAAAAATAAATAAATCAATGACTCTAGAGAAAAGCAAGAAATAATTTAATGACTGCTGCCAAGTGATATTATCTTTTAAAATATGTTGAGGCTGTGTTTTTAGTTTACTTTCTACATGGTTTTAAATTGTGGGTTTTATACATGGAAATCATATGCTGAAGCATCACTTGATCTCAAAAGCCACAGAAACATTACAGCAGTTATGAAACAGACACAGGAAATTATGGAATAAGACCTCTCAGGTTATAATAGTGCGTGGTCCCTTCAATATAACCATAAAGTTACCTTTATTAGATGCTCTTGTCTATCTAGAGGCAAAGCTTCTGTGCAACTTTTTGTTACATAAAGATCTTCAGTTCCATTAAACCATAGGCCAACCTGATTAGAAAAAAAAGGTCAATTATTTTCATATGATAAAATAAAGTGAACAGAACATTAGGAGCTTAATTCCTGAATTTAATCATGATGAATTTGTTATTAATATACAATGACGTCAGAATGACTAAGTAGCTATTTGTACGCTTTTACAGATACTTTGGAAATTACTGAAAATGGAATAGGATAGAAATGACTCTCTGCTCTTGAAAAAAGTGAAAGTTAACTAAATAGCTGTAAACGTACACTATTCAAGAAGCAGAATAGGATACAGAGTTTCTGATGTTCTGGTTTCATCCTATAAGAGTATCCTTTGCTACCCCATAGAATATTTCTACAATGAAGGCAGTCTGAGAGAGTTGGGGTTGTTCAGCCTGGAGAAGAGAAGGCTCTGAGGAGACCTTATTGGGGCCTTTCAGTACTCAAAGGTAGCCTACAAAAAAGAAGGAGACAAACTTTATAGCAGGGCCTGGGGTGATAGAACAAAACGTCATGGTTTAAAACTAAAAGAAGGGAGAAAACTGACTGGGTTCTGGAATAACACAGCCTCCATTTAATTTTGAAGAAAACTAGTGTTAGGTGATTTGAAATTAAAATTTCAGTAAAGATTATTTATTTGAAACAGTTTGAAAATTATTCTAGCATCACCAAACAAATACACACTGAGAGAACTAGAGTAGCTTTGTGTATACGTGCACACACATGTATATGTACATATGAATACGTAGATAAATACGTGTGTATATATACATATATATGGTATATAAGGCTAGCATACATTAAAAAAGGGAACCAGCAGGCATTGCAATTATGAGTAAGAATTAAAAGCAAGGATAAAGTTAACAAGTAGTATTTTTCTAAAAGAAGAAAAATGTATTCTTAATATTCTTTTATGAAACTTGCTTCCCCCAAAACCTTGCTGAACTATGCAATTTTTCAAATGGAAGTTGTCTTTGGAGAATAGAATAAAGAATTTTGTAATTTTCCATATATTCAAGGTCTGAAAAACAATCTTTGTTTGCAAAAATTCCTTGTAGAAAAAAAAAATATAAATATGCAATTGAACAGAGCTGGTTAGCCCAAACTAAAATACTTATTCCCACCTGGACCTAATTTTTTCTCTCATAGACACAGTGTCAAACAAGTTAATTGTAGTCATACTGTCCACGAAGTAGTAAAACAAGGATGATATACACTTAAAATCAATTTAGGGGGAAAGTAGGAAATGGAAGTAAAACGTAATTAGCCTGATTTGTGGAACTATAGGTAAGATAGATATTGGGCCTTCAACTTCCTGATGACAGGAAGTGCTATAAAGCACTCCTACTCAAAACATTTAAAATGCAGACTCAATTTCTGAACAACAATAAACCCCAAAATACATCATTCAGTTCAGAGAGATTAACAGAAGAATGTTATTCAAAAGAGAAAATAATTATAACCTGCATATAGTTTTCTTGTGTAACAAATCCTGATCCAGCTGCATCGACAGACTCAAAGCTATGCAGTGTTTTGAGAAGTTGTGTCACAGATGGCACTGGCCAAGGCTGTGCTGCTGCTAGCAAGAATTTGCGCCAGTCTATAAATTCTGAGTTCACAGTGAATTCAGATGCCAGATTTTGTAACTATAAAAACAAGACAACAAATATTGTCAAATATGCATGCACAAATATGCACTTTCTATGTAATATGTATGCTTAGGTCTTTTTCCTGGTTAGGATGGACAAGATTCTGCAGTGAGACCACTGTCTGTCACTGAGGCCAGCTGGCACGCGCAGTTGATATCCCTCTAAATAAATACTCTGATTCCCTAAACAGGGTTCTATATCTAAACTTCCCATGAGATGACAGACATTAGTAGGTACTAAATCCTGAATTTTGCACTAAGATCTGAACAGATAATTTAGTCGATGAGTACAAAATCCATTAAATGCTCGGGCCTGTGCCATGCCCTACTTTGCTTACTCTTACAGGTGTACACCATGTTGCTTTTCTCTGCTCCACTTAGAAAAAAAGTAGCAGTAGAAAAGCAGTTTTGCATCTTGCCACTGAAGATGCTGCATGAGGATAGCAGAGAGGGATGCCGAACACCAACAGAAGAATATACACAAAGTCTGTCACAACATTGCAAAGGCTGTACCTGAGAGAGGGAACAAAACAGGGACAGTTTGTTTCCGCACTAATGGTGTGGTGAGAATTTGCTGCCTAACCCTGTGCTGCCTGCCTGCTGCCCCACACAGAGATTTCTTTGTCAAGGGAAGCGTTTGGTTTGCTGCAGAATGGGGTTTGAGAAGGAACAACGCAGAGTTAGACAGTCTGGCAGTGTTGCTGATGTCATCTGCCCTGTACCATTGGTACGTACAGAAGTGCTAATTACAGTTGGAAAACTTATTCAAAATTCTATGACAGTCACACAATGATGAAATGGTGAATTCAGTTCAGAATAGCTTGTGCAGAATAAACTTATAACTCTGCTTATTCTTCATGCATTTCCTTTTGTATGTACACTCTTGCTTTCATTATAATTAAAAGTCTCATTTTAAAAGGTTTTCTTAAGGAAAGGAAGTTCTGTGATTAAAATTAAAATAATACTCATAAGCACTAAAAGTTCTCAAAGAAAGCAGAACATGGGATGCATGCACATATGGTCTATTAATAAACAATATTGGCCTCGTAATTTCCCCCATATACTTAATTTCCTGTGCTAAGATTAGATTTTTATATATTGATAATGACAGCTCTGCCTGACTTTCACTAAACTCAGTGGAAACTCATCACCCAGAAATCTGAAAATGGTGTATTCATGCAGTCAAATATTTGGAAAATATTTGACTAAAGCTGTTTCCCTCATGTAAAATTCAACTAAAATCTTAATGTGAATCATGGCTTACTGTTAGAAAAATTTATCAAAAACATGCTACAAAAAGCAAAGCTTTCTGTTCTATAATAAAATTAGCCACTGAATTCAGTGTTGGAATATTTGCAAAGACTAAAATATAATTATATATATAAATATGGTTGTATTGTAGCTTATATATAGGTTTACAATATAATAAAAATGTAGTGATGAACAAAAAACAAAACATTTTATTTCTGGCACAGTGGCTTCCAGAATCTTTCTCTAGTGAAACAGAAGAATTTTTAATGGCAAATTGATCATGTTCTGTAATAGCTATACTGCTGACTTTATCATAGTAAGGAGAATGCTGCATTCTCTACACAAATATATAGTTCAGTTGAAATAAAAATAGGAGTTAACTTACATCTGGAAGCATTAAATTCATCCATCCATCAGGAAGGCAATTTGATCCAAGATCCAAATTAATCAAGTCATTAAAAATGTCAATAAATACTTCCTTTTGTATAAAACCTAATAAAAGAAAGTCAATAATAAAACTACGTATAGTTACCATTTTAAATAGATTTTGCTTGTTAAAGGAAATATATTTCTTCTAATTTTAATGGCCATACAGGAAAATTATTTGTTTTGCTATTATGCACTATCAGTAATGGCAACATCTTTCAAGCCAAACTTAAATTTTTCTCATTTAAGATAAATCACATGGCATATATAATAGAAAAATGTCAAATATTCCAATACACTGCAATTCTTTTGATACTTGTCCTTATCTGCCTTGTAATCACTAACCCATCCCCACAGTCTACACTGACAGTTACTGAATTTATGGATACCAATCTCACACATATTCTGTGTGCTGCATACCTACCAACCACAGGTGGTAATTTAACTATGCTCTATTTTAATCAATCATAAATCTGTCTCTACTCTTAAAGTAAGCCTGTGACAGAGAATAGGATGAAAACACAGAGTATTTTTTGTTAAACTTTGAAACAATATTGAATTGCTTAAGAAAGGTGCTCAGAGTTGGCTGATATATAGCTCTGATTATTTTATTATGATTTCTATAAGATAAAAATAAATAAAAATAAATGAGTGCAACTTAGAAAGCGATTTGTTTTTTAAAATAGGCATGAATTTGCTCAGAACCAAATATAAACTCCTAACTTCTTGCACAGTACTAAACTACAATGTTATGTATACCAAAATTTGACAGATACAAGTCTTTTAGAAATGGACTTTGGAGGCTCAGTGAGCATTGTATTCAAAGCCTCTGCAGTAACAACAAAAAAAGTAAGGTAATTTTCAAATTATTTAAATTTTGAGAGCTAAAAATTATCTAGTCAGATTATGACCACTTCCATAGTGCCAAAACGATAAGTTTTCAGATTATCTTTAAAAGCAAACACAGTTAGGGAAATACTGAAAGGGCTTACTTAATTTTCCTTTTTATAGCCAAACTTCTTGCTCCTTTGAAAAGGCACAGCTTTGCACATTCTATGGTAACACACTTTTTTCTTTGAAGTAGGAAAGTGAAGTGAAATTTGTTAAGCTTACAAAGAAATGTTCAAGTGAAGGAATATTAAGAATGCACTTGAATATTAATTGCATAATGTCTGTGTTAAAAATCAAGTCGCCAATTTGAATTAACAGTCTGCATTCTCTGTAAACCTGCTTGCCTTCAGTCAGGGAAACCAGGAGTAATGCCCTCAGCACATCTTAATACAGTAGAGAAATCCTATAAATACATAAGCTGTAAGAGAAGACAAAAAAAAATTGATTTGGAAAGTTTAAAATCTGCTGGTTTGGTAAGATGGGAGGGAGAAACACCTGGAATTGAAGCCTTATGTCCCACTGTAAAATTCACCACAAATGCAAATGCTGGGAAAAAATACCGGCAGAATCTGATGCCACCTCTTGAAGCTTTTTGAATTACCTACTTTGAGAAAGAACACCTCATAAAAATCATGTGAGTCACGCTTTTTGCTGAAGCACCTTGGATTGCTGCTTTTTACTGGGTGAATTTATAGAAGATTCAATAAACCAGGTAACTTTTTAGTGGTTCATGGGGAGAATAGGCTATGGTCCACTAAGGAACTAGGGATAACTTTATAGTAATATAAGAGAACATTTTACATTACATTACATTATTTGCAGGCTCAAATTGTGTTTTGCTTCACCATGAGAAGTCCAGTTATCACAATTTTTATTTCATGTTTTACTAATAGTTTCCCTTTCTGCATCTCATCTCCTAGACCTCTAGAAATCTAACTTCTTTTTCTCAGATTATCTTACAGTTTAAACTATTCAGTTACTACTATGATTTCCCTGTAGGACAATAAAAAATGCTATGCCTGTATTTCCTATGAGTTTCTGGCTTCCTAAAATGAAATTGATTTTTTTTCCTGCACAAAATACTACAACTATTCTAATATCCTCATATCACTTTTGTGAAGCTACATGACTAAGAAACATACCTTGAAAGTATTGGAGGAAAAAGGAAATAGAAAAATTTCAATCAAGTGGTAATGTAATTTAAGAATTGCAGTTCAAAACATTTCTCAGAATTTATACAACTTTGATTGGATTTCAGAGTGTGCTAGCACATAGTTTTCAGTTAAAATTGACACTAGTTGATGTATGCCTATGCCAAGCATGAATTATTGTGAGATATTGAAGCATGTCAGACGATCTGCAGTATATACCCATTTTTCTTCCTCTGTGGTAAATGTGAGGAAACAACCCTCTCTTTCATTCAGAGATAAGATACTTTCTGTTTATTAATTATAGGATTGTTGATGTGCTGTAGTCTCATTTCTTTTACTTTACTACCTCCTTCTGAAACATCTCCCATAAGCATCTAGAAAAAATACAAAATTACTTTCTTCAGTGTATTTTTAGCTGTTTTGTCTAGATTTCATGTATTTGGCTTCATAATATATGGCACTGGTTTCGGAACTCTGATTACGCTACAAGACAAAAGATGACTACTCGATTTAATTCAGGGGTTGCTATTGTCACATAACTGCTTTATAGTCATGGAGATGCAATGAGTGGGCAGCTACACAGACAGTGCTGAGAAAAGAATGCTGGTGTCTGCAAATGGTACTCTGCAAGTGGTTAAAGGAAATAATGTCTTCTGAGTCAGAATGGGAAAACAATTCCTAGAACTGGCCTTCTCTGATTAACAAGACTGGCTTCAAAACAGGTATGGTCTTTACAAAGTTGTTTTGCTAGGCAAAAAGGAGGAAAAATAAAAAAAAAAAAAAACACAACAGAAAAGAGAACAAAACCAAAGCCAAAAAATCCCACCCAAACTTTACAGATTTCCTATGAATTATGTAGGACACTGAATAGAAAATAAATTTATTACATTTGCAGGATAGTTCTACAACTACTGTTGCACAGAAGAATTGTAGAAACACTTCTAATTAGAAGGGATATGTGAATAAGAATCAGGATTCAAAAAGCTTTTGAAAAACTGGAGAGATGATCAAGATCAGTAAGTAAACTTCTCTGGAAACAGACCTACATGAAATAATACATTTACTACATTGCAGATAACATCAGTCAGGAAAGGATTTTAAGTACATTGGAGAATAGAACTAGAATTCAAACTGAATTTGAATGAACTGCATAAATATCACAATGGGAACCTGACTGTCAAAGTTAAAATTTCTCTAGAAAATGCTCTAGGGATCAGAGCAGATTACAGTGTTGCCAGAAAGTACATGGGAAGACAGTGGAAATAATCCTTGTGTTCTTTCATCTGTCAAGATTTCTGCTGCCATAACAATTTTGGAATTTGTAAATCTACAAAGATGTATGGAAACTAAAGTGCCCAGAAGAAAGCAGAAAGAATCATCACAGGCTTACAAAACATGTTCTGAGGTGCAAGGTTGCAGGAATTCTGCTAATTTTATCTATGAAATTAAGATTATGAGAAAACATAATTTTCCAGTTAAAACCAAATGTTACATAGTGGTTAGGGATAACCAACTCCTCATAGCTACCGTTAGGAAGAATGATAGGAACTAAAATCTATTTGCAGCAAAATCACTTCAGATACTAACAAAAAAGCAAATAATCCACATTCTACAGTGGACTATTTTAAAAGTTTATCAAAAAAGGATGATGGGCAAATGCTAGGTATCTTGTCTGATTAAACTCAATCCCACTTGAAGACATGAATAACTTGTTTATATCCTTTTGTAACTACTTGTTATGATACCAAGATTTTGCTAGTATTTTTCCAAGGTCAATTTATCCATTCTCTTCAATCCTAATACTAAAAATGTTTTGCTGACCCCACATATCACAGAAGTGACTTCAGTGCTATAGATTTGAAATACACTTTTGTTCCTTACTTTTGTGTTCGACATCTGGTGTTGGTATATTCTGGGGACACGTTTTAAAACTTTTAAAAAATTCATCACAGTTAAAATCCTCCCATCTGAAAACTTTGAGGGGAAAAACTGAGTATTATGGGACATAAGAGAAAATCACAGGCTCAAAGAATTGCTACAGTTGGCAAAGACCTCTATGATCACCACACCCAACTGTTAGACACCACCCCACCCTCCAATAAAATAAATAAATAATAATAATTTAAAAAAACATATATTAATATCTCTATCACCAGGCCCACTAGAGAAGGTCCTGAAATTCTTACACAGTTCGTAAATACTTCCAGGGATGATGCTTCCACTACTTCCCTGGGTAGCCCATTCCAATGCTTAACTGCCCTCACAGTAAAGGGTTTCTTCCTCATATCTAGTCAAACCTTCCTTGGTGTAACTTCAGGCCATTTCCTCTAGTCCTATTGACAGGAGAAGCCGCCAGCACCCAACAATTTACAGCCCCCTTTTGGGTAGTTGTAGAGAGCAGTGAGGTCTCCTCTCAGCTGCCTCTTCTACAAACAGAACACTCCCAATTCCCTCAGACTCTCATCACAGGACTTGTTCTCCAGACCCTTCATCAGCTTGGTTGCCCTTCTCTGAACATAATCCAGCACCTCAATGTCTTCCTTGTTCTGAGGGGCCCAGAAGAGAACACAGGTGCAGCCTCAGCAGTGCTGAGTATGGGGGGACCATAATTTCCCTTCTCCTCCTGGCCTCACTAATCCTGATATGAGGCAGGATGCTGTTGGCCTCTGTTGGCCGCCTGTCTCCTGACCAGCATCCCCAGGTCCTTTTCTGCCTGGCAGCTCTCCAGCCACCCCTTCCTAAGCCTGCAGTGTTGTCAGGGGTTGTTGTGATAAAAGTGCAGGACCCAGCACTTGGCCATGTTAAATCTAATTTTACTGGCCTTGGTCCACTGGCCCAGCCTGTTCAGGTCTCTCTGCAGGACCTTCCTACCCTCAAGCAGAAAAACACTCCCACCCAGCTTGGTGTCATCTGCAAACTTGCTGAGGAAGTACTCAATCCCCTCATCTAGAAAATTGTTGAAGATATTGAACAAGACCAGCCCCAAAACTGACCCCCTGGGGAACACCACTGGTGACCAGCTGCCAACTGGATTTTAATCTGCTCACTGCAACATTTTGGGCTTGGCCATGCATCCAATTTTAAACCAACAAAGAGTATTCCTGTCTATGCCATGAACCACCAGCTTCTCTAGTAGAATGCTGTGGGACTCGGTCTCAAAGGCTTTACTAAAGTCCAGAATGACAATGTCCGCAGCCTTTCCCTTGTCCACTAGGCAAGTCACCTGGTCATAGAACAAGATCATGGTTGGTCAAATGTGGCCTGCCTTTCCTGAACATATGCTGTCTGGATCTGATCTCCCAGTTGTCCTGCACCTGCCATGCCAGCACACTCAAGATTACCCTCTCCATAATTTTTCCAGGCACTGAGGTCAGGCTGAGAGTCCAATGGTTCCCTAATCCTCCTCCCAGATCGCCATGTAGATGGGTGTCACAATGGCAAGCTTTCAGTCATCTGAGACCTCCCCTTTTAACCAAGACTGTCGGTAGATAATGGATAGAGGCTTGGTGAGCTCCTCTGCCAGCTCCCTCAATACTCTTGGGTGAATCCCATAGAGAACTGGGCCCATAGATTGATGTATGTCCTGGTGCTGTAACAGATTTTTAACTCCTGGATGATGGGGGGATTGCACTGCTGTCCTCATCTTTCAGCTCAGAGGGCTGAATACCCTTCTAGTGGCTAGTCTGACGAATGAAGATGGAGGCAAAGAAGCCATTAAGTATCTCAGCCTTTTCCTCATCCTTGATGCTCTTCACTTCATCCAATAAAGGATGGAGACTCTCCTTGTCTGTCTTTTTGATGTTAATGTACTTAAAAAAAACCAACTTGTTGTCTCTTACAACAATGGCAAGACGTTCTACCTGGGCTTTTGTCTTTCTAATTTTTTCTCCACATGACCGAACTAGACCCCTGTACTCATCCTGAGATGCCTGCCCTTTCTTTTACTGGAGGTAATCTTTCCTTTTTTTCCTAAATCCCAGCAAAAGCTCCTTGTTAGCAAAAGGTCCCTTTAATTCTAAATCCTTAGAATCAGCAGTGCCACATATCTAATAAAATACCATGTTTAATAAATAACCTGCTGTTTATTGAGTAAAGTATAATGAAACATTTTTTTTTAAAATCTGAGAAATCACAAATGAAGATATTTCTGTGACGAGTCTTTCATAATCCACTGTCTAATGCACTGTCTAATCTGATCACTACAGATTACCTCTACTTGAGTGGACTAACATCCCTTAATGGGGCATGCATTCAAAACATAATCTATTTCTGACACACTGTTTAGACCTATAATTAACATAAATATATATGCAAGACATATGAGTATTTGTGTGTGTACATATATGTATACGTATATACTATACATTCTGCAATTACTAGACATGTTTTATATTGGAAGTAGAGAGACCTTCATATAGAAAGAGATTGATTTAAAGGCATATGATCTCACATTGATTTCTATTAAATTGTTTCAAGTTCTTCATCATGGTAGGAAAAACTAGGTAGGGTGATTAATGATTTCACTTTAGTTTTGTCTTGATATAAATCACTATTTTTTCCTTGATAGCAGAAATATATGCTGTTGATGTTTTATCCTGACTGGAAATTATGAAGCAAAAAGTTGCATTTAGAACACTTAGAGTTACGGAATTATGAAATCAGATACTTTCTTGAACAATTTTCATTCTTAGCTCCTAGATTAAAAATCAAGATACAGCATTCTTATTGCAACCTTCACAAGCAATTTTACAGGAAAAAAAGGCAGTTCAATATATGAAGTATATTGGTTATACCCTGGCTGTAGGAATATTTGCTCTGGAAATATTGATTTGTGCAATTAATGATCAGAAATGGGAAAATGGATCTGTTCTGACTCTGTAGGAAAGTCTTCTGAAGGAGAAGACTGACAATAATCTGTGAAAGCTTAAACGCTGTCCATAAGAGAATAAAAAGTAGCAACACATACAGATATGAAGAGAAGATATGACTATATGAATATATATGACTATATGAATATTATAGTCTACTGACATCAAGCAATCATCTGACTGTAGTAATGCACTGATTTTACACATATTTATGGAAAGAAAATTGTGAACCATTAAAGTAAGACTAACTACTATTAGTAGTAAGGCAAAAGTTAACTTGAGTGGTTATAAAGTATTGTGATGCAGATAAATGAAATAAACAAGTAGAAATTATGAGTCATCCCCCTGTCCACATGTCAACAAGGTTACATGCTTCTTCATTATTCTTGTTCATTGTCTTCAGATATTCAGAGGTCAGGTACGGTAGGGCAAATACAAACATCTACTGCCGACTCAGTAGTGAACATTAACAATTAGAATTATGATACATTATGAAAAAAAATAAATTTACACTCATTGACCCTGCAAGGTATTCTGTTAGTGTCCATGTATGCTCCAAGGACTGTGAAATAAAAAATAACAATTTTCATCTAGTTAGTTCCACAGAAATTCTCCAAATCCAATGCAGAGGAGTAAACTGGTCTTTCATTTGTCATCATGTCATCTTCTTGTAGTCTTCTGTTTCTCTGCCAAGTAGCATTCCACAAATGAATAGCCTTCTGAGGGTCAAATTTTTTAATAACTGGAGAGTTCATCTGAATTATCATACGATCTGTTACACTTTCAGACATTGTTTTAGAGTGTAAATGCATCATAGGGAGCTTCATTTGACTAAAGCCTCGCTCTGTTTCAGCTGAACTTGCTGGCAGAGTTAGGATCAAATCTACCAATGTCAGGATGTTTGGGTACTTCTTTGAATAATCTGAGTTCACTGAATCCCAAGTCAAGGTCTGGATGTTCTGAAATCTAAAAATAATGGTAAAAAGTATAATTATAACCATCAGGAAATGTATTTCTATAATCCTCTTGAGTAAACCAATGAACAGATACACGTCATTTTCTTAATATCTGTTATACAGCCCTAATTTCAACATGCTCTATTTAGTTTCTACTACATTTATTTTCACACTGGCAGCTTCTAGTATGACTCCATGATGTTTAGTCAAGATAGACACTTCCTTTTCACTAAATTCTATAATAGAGGCAAAATAAAAAGATTTTTAAACTACTAAAAATTTAGAAGGTGCCGTTCAGATAGCCACTATATAAGTTCTATACCTTGTTTCATTTTGTCAGGCCATAGTTTAAAAATTCCAATAGCAGCTGCTCTCAAAACATCTTGACTTGCATTGGAAAAACAATCATGTAGCCTCTTTATTAAATTACTTAGTACTTTGGTTCGTACTGCTGAAATATTTCCATTTCCATTTCCATCAAGCTGGTAACCATGAAAGTGGTGAATGGTCTCCACCAGTCGTTCCTTTGGACCAGCTCTGAAATATACAGAACACAAAACAGTATGTAATACTTTTATTATATTCTAAGAGATCATGGGTTAGTTGTTAGAAATGTGAGACCTTGATTGATACATGTGGAGTGTCTCCAGTGTTAGCCGCACTGTTGTGAGTATGTCCGCAATGGAGGACTTGTGATCCAGCATAACACGTGACAAAACGTTGAGGACATTGATGACATCCAACAAAAAGTGAGAAAACTTGACTATCTCTGTTTTCATAAGAAGGTGTAAAAGACCTTTGACTTTCTGATGGTTTGAGGCTCTTGAATCTCTTTCAATCTGGAAATAAATACAGAAAAAGTATCAGGTACGTGGACATTATCAACAGCAACTAATTTTTCCTGAAATTAAACCCACACTTTAAATAATTTACCTTACTCAGATGTAGAACAATTGCAGGATAACCTTTAAGGAGAATGTGTAGAGCTGTTTGTAGACGAGGAAGCCACTGGGAGCCTCCAATGCGAGAAGGAATAGCTGGGTGTAACTTAATAGATTCACATATGGCTTTGAGATTCTTCTTATTTACAGGTGAGTTATGATAAAAGTAGTACATATTCCTCAAGACACTGTTTAAGGTGTTGTACAGATGAACATTTTTCATTGCTCCTTTGTAAGCCAGCTTTAGGTGGTGAGCAAAACTGTGCATGGACTGCACACAAGGGTGAATTTCCCTCAGAAGCTTAGCTACCCTATGGCTTTCTCCTACCATTACATCTGTCCCATCACTCCCAAACCAAACTAATTTTCTTGACCAGTCTTGACTTGCCAGACTGAGTTGAAGATTTATTTGTAATATTTCCTCAATTGCATTCTTTATACTTGAAGCATCAGCTTTGTGAATAGGCTGAACCCCAACAATCTGGTAATGGACCTTTCCTTCATTTGCAAAGCGTACATAGACAACTGCAGCTGCTTTGAGTATATTGTCTCTGAATCCATCACTAATAACTGAAAAGAATTTACATTTCTCCAATTTCTCTTTTAGAGTTTTTCTTTCTAGTTCAGCAATAAAATGTATGAACTTATCATTTCTAAATACAGAACCAATATCCACTCCTTTCATATCATCTAGTTTGCACATCCAGTTAAGGTCTCTAACGGGATGAACAGATTTAGCAATATCATGGCATGCTCTAAAAATATTTTCTACTCTGCCTAGTGTTATGGAGTTCATGGTCTTCAACATCTCCTCAGCAGAAGCTGCATCCAGTGAAGCTGCACTGGCAGCTTCCATGCAGGTAGCCCAGGCATGAGCTTCACTACTCTGGTGTGTATTTATAAATTCAAGTTTGAACTCATCAGTGCCAGAACAGAAATTATGAATCTTTTCCCCCAAATCCACATTATGCTTACGACATGGTGCACAAAACATTATTCCCCTTTCATCATCGTATTTTAGCCATGAGTACTTTTTTAGCCAAGTTTTTGGAAACTGGCAATTCCTCTTTGTTCTCTGATGTTCCAAATCTTTCTTCTGTTTCCCTCTGTCACCAGCTTCTCTCTTGCAAGAAGAATTACTTGTGCCTTTAAATTGCTTCAGTGCTCTTATGGCTATAATTTAAAAAGAAAGAACTGAATATAAAGTAGTTTTTCTTTCATAAATTATAAATTGTGGTTTTTTAAAATACACATCTATCATGGTATTTGGGAGTAGACTGTGACATGAAATAAACAGTCATAAAACAGAACAAGGAAAATTGATCTACTCTTAAATCACTCGGAGGCTACCAGAACCCTTGTAAGAAGTGGGCAGTATTTACTGCAGTTTCCTTTTGACTAACAGAAGCTTGTCAGAATATGGAACAGTAAGGTGCAGCAGAATCAATATCACTTCTGAGACAGAAAAAAACCCAAACCCCAGAGTTAAGGAGTTGAATTATTTCATGCAAAATATCTTCAGACGGTACTACTGAAGTCATAAACCTAGTAGGATGTCTATCACAGCTGAAGTTACCAGAAAACTTCAATTGGACCAAGCCTGTAAATACATAAACAAATGTCACAGAATGCATAAGATGTTCTACAGAGTATGTTGCTGACCTAATTCTTAAAATATATTTATCTCCAGAAATAATGCTTTGAGAATTAGGTACTGTACATGCTTCACATTTTATTATTATGGAAACATTCTTAAAGCACTGAGATTGCATTATTTTCCTAATTTTTCTCAAGATGGTAATTCTTGTATTTTGTATGAGCAAATCCCAGAAGATAACATTTTTGAAAATTCTAACTCTAGAGCCTGTGAATCTCCTACTTTTGGCAAATAATTTATCTCCTCTGTCATTACACTGTTGCCACAAGTTATGACTTCGAAAAGGGAGTAGTTAGACAACAGACAAATTCCACACAGAACTGAGGCAATAAAATTAGAAATCTATGACTCGGGAAATAGCAGAAGAAAAGCACAGAGGAAATGACCTAACAATAATATGCTTCTCCACAGTCCTTTCTGCAATGTGTATGTCCAGAGGGAAATTAATGATGCCATTAAGCTAATCATAGAAATAAATGCCATTTCTGGTGCTTTAAAAGCTCAGAAGAAAAATAGTCCTCTTACTCCACTCTTCTGTATTTTACATGAAGGGAAAAATTTTCATATATGCATTATAAAATTTATGAGAACTGTTTGTTCCCATTGCCATAAAATGACAGTTTGTCTGCTTCATTCTATTATGAGCATCCTGAAAAGTCATAATAATAAAAAACGCCAGGAACATGAAGTTTAAATGTATTTTCTATTATGAGCTATTCTTTTAAAGAACTTTTAATCCAACAATAGCATGTGTGGTCCACAAGGACAGCAAGAACAAGTAGGCCACAGAAGGTTTCTCTGACATGTGCGCAAGTACCATATCCAGGACTGCAAAAGAGTGGAAGAAAAGCATTCTTAACATACTGTAGAGATTAAAAACCTTCCCTAAAATTAGGCAGCCACAAAACCACAATAAAAGATGAAAAAGAGATGGAGGGCAAGATCAACGGCTCTGTAACAGCAAAACTCAGAGGTTGGAATGGATAAAATTGTTGTTAACTCCCTTCTCACATCTACTGCATCTTGATGTGTCAGTAGATTGCTTCTTGATGTGTCACAAACAGACGTGTCCCTTCTTACTTTAATGTTTTGAAAAGAGGACATTGACAAGAAATGTAGTCTTAGAAATGATAAGCTAAGAGTTGATGAACTTATTTCTGTGCTCACGTATGGACCTCACCATTCACATCAAACGCAGATCACGAAGATTACTATTTTAAGTGCTTGAACTGCTTCTGCAAAAGTCCTTGAGAAGAGAGACACACACTTTAATCGCCTGCCTTCCAAATCTAGCAAAATGGTAGGACTCAAGTGAGAAGTATTCAATAAGAAAAGGAACAGTGATACAATTTGTGTCTATGTTTTGCCAGGCACATTCACAGCTTAGCATACTATTTTATAGTTTTATTAAAAAGCATTTTAAATATTTAACATAATATAGAATTTTTGATAACCTAAGGAAAATTAGCGAAGAAAATAATAATTTCTATAATTCAAACGAATGGTTCATGAGAATCATGCCTGTGAAAGAAGTAATGAAATTTAATATTCCCTTATGTAATTCATTCATAAGATGGAGAACAAAAGTCTGTGATAGAATCTATTTGATCTGTTTGGTAATGCAAAACATTACCAAAAATGCATTCTCTTAAACACCTTTAGAAGAAAACAGACTTTCCAGATATGTGCTAATCAAATGGACAGTAGAGGTGGTCATAGGAAGAATACAGTGCTAGAGGGAATCAGAAAGCCTGAGACCTAATAAGTGGAATTAGTTTAATTCTGTCGATAAGAACAGAATACATCCAAAGAAACTGTAGAAGAGAAAGGAAAAAAAAAGTGAGTGTTAGTAGCTCCATTTATGATCTGCCACAATTCCTGAGGCATGATGTTTTAGCACTGTTAATACAAAAAAATCAAAGGAGTTAGTGAAATCAACAAATACTGCAGAGCCACCCAGAGTTTAGGAAATGGCATTTAGAATAATAATAAAATAAATATAAATATTTTCTTATCAAATGGAAAGACTGTCAGAAGGTAAGAAGTTCCAGCATAGGCTGTATGTTTTTCCACTGGTGCTTAGAATGGTGAGTAATGTGCTTCCACGGAGAGCCAGGTGTGCAGGATAGAACAAAGTTGACTGTGATGAATCAGAAGTTCTTTAATATTTTAAGTTCCTAGGAAATACAAAACTGTTTTATGATTTTTATAAGATTTCTTTTGTAAGTAGCAAAATTTTAAAGTATATATGCATTCCCATTTTTTGCTTTAATTTTGGCAATTTGTTTAACATATCCTGAAAATAAATCTTTTTGACATATGCCAAAGGTCCTGTGAGAAAACTGCTTACATGTTTATTTCTTCCAAAACAATAATTTGTCTTTAGCTAGTTTTTGTTTTGCTTACGTTTCTAGGTAAAATTCTTGCTCATACAACTGTAATAATGCTAAAGAAAATAACTGTGATGTTCCATTTTCAGAACAACTTCAGCAACTTTGCTGTTTACATAGCACAAAAGACTGGTAGATTTTTTCTATTTAGACTTGTCCTGAAGCCTATGCCTTGTGTGCTTGTGTGTGCAGATTTCTGTGATGAATTCTCAGAGGACTGCTCAGGTGAGTGAGAATTAGAAGACAGCTGTTGGGCAGCAAATCCATCTCTTTAGAGATTCTCTAAGGCAGGAATTAACCTATTAATGTTTTGTATATCCTTCAGACATGCTGTAAAACAATTTCACTGACAGTGTGATATGTACTTTAATGTTTTTTTCCTCTTTTGTTAAATAAGAAACTACCTAGAAGACCTGTATTTTTTACTGACCATTTTACTGAATACAGGGAGAGAAAATTATGTGAAATAAAAATCCTGATGTTTTAGCACAGGAAAGATTTAAGTCTTCCTGTGGAGTTTCTGTAATGAGAAGGAGTGGTTGCCCTAGGAAATCTGGAGTGGTGTGATTTATGTGGTTTTAAAGCATGTAAGAGTGGAAATATTTTAAAGATGACTTGCAAAGCTCGTGCTTCCCATCCTAATTTAGCTATGCCAAAATGTCTTGACTTAATAAACACCAAACAACAGAAGAATGCTATTGCCTGTTCTTTGGGACCTTATTTTAAAGAGAAATTCCTTACTATTGTCCAATGGCAGTGGATAGCCATGCAGGTCATCTTGGGTCATTTTAATGAATACAATATTAGCAAAAGGACAATATTGTAGCAAGATAAATATTTCTTTTGTTTCTGATAGTTATTACAAAGTATAAGGAAAATAGTTGTTCTGCCTCAAATATGTCAGGAATATTAGAGTTTCTACTAGGCAAAATTTTCTTATTTTTAATATCTTAATGAACACATTATTTAAAACCAAAATGAAATCTTTTAAGTTAAAAAAAAAAAAAAAAAGGTGAAAGTGGTATTTGTGCTTCAGCTCTTTGGCCCTAAAGAATTACAAATGTACAAAATGTACAAATTACAATATACAGATTACAAATATAGAGAATTTTACTTTCACATGGCATTATATATGCCATACGATCCACTAAATTAATCTCTATAGAAGAGTTTGGAATACTTACATATGCACTGTGCTCCTAAAGATAAGATGGTTCATATGTCTCTAAAGGAAAACTGTAAACATCTTTCTGCCTAAAATGGGTTCATGCTCAAAACTGAAGTGCAATTTCTCCATATGCATGAAAAGCACTTGTGATTAAAGAATTAAATTCAACTTCATTGTGCCTGAATGGTCTTATTACACTGGAAGACTTGTCTCCAAGTAAGTACATGTTTACACATTGTATTTCATAACCTTAGAGGCAATCATGTAAAAATTACAATATGGAACACTGGTAGTAATGAAAATCTCTGAAAATATGTGTTTAACTACTTTCCATCCTAGTTTAAAACTGCCTTACTGAAATTATTTTAAAACATTTATAAAGCAGTATTTAGTTTTGCAAAAAAGTCTTTTCATGTAGCTTAAGCCTAAGATTGCCATAATTACAAGGTAGGCATACAATAAACTCATGCACAAAGGAAAAAGACAAAATCCACATCTGAGCTAATACTTGCAAATCACTCGAAACTGGCACACATTGACTTCTGGAATATAATGGTAAATAGTTATTACAGACTCTCTATAGTATTTCCATGAAAATCCTGAGTTCTTGAAAAATGTTTTAAAATAATAAAGCTTCAGATGAGCTATGAATTAAAGACTTGCATCTTTAAGCACAGTAAGCATGCTATATAGCACTCTTAAAAATGTATTACAGAGACATCTGAAAAAAAATATTAAGTACATGGTTTTCCAAATATAAAACCCATCACAAAGACATTAAAAGCTTTCACATAATTTGATATTT
Source organism: Phaethornis superciliosus (assembly GCA_023637945.1). Classification (NCBI taxonomy): domain Eukaryota; kingdom Metazoa; phylum Chordata; class Aves; order Apodiformes; family Trochilidae; genus Phaethornis; species Phaethornis superciliosus. The sequence goes on from JAJQWJ010000004.1 coordinate 60,256,138, forward strand.
CACATTTTCAATATCCTGCACTATGAGTTTCCTTTCAAATGTAGTAAAATTTTTATCTGTATCAGGATCTTTAACAATATAGGTAACTAATATTTAGTGGTTGCAAGAAATTGCTTTGAATTTTAAGTAGTTAACTGCTTTAGGAGAGAAAAAGCAAATTTTTTCTTACCTCTAGGTGCCACTTGTAGAAACTGCTTATGAAGTGTAGTAAGTTGCGAAATAGTTAGAGTACCACTTTTAGAGGTCTCTATATGTGGAACATGAGGTGAAGGAACAGGGTCAGGAGTAAGTTTTATATCACTGGAGATAAAGAAATCTGTTTCTTCTAAAGTAAGTTGGTACTGGATTTTGCTAGAACTCTCAATATGATGTCGTGCAACTTCAATCAGCTTTTCAACACTGTGAAAGTGTAAATGCAGAAAATGAGTGCTTTTATTACACAATGTTAATAACTGAGGTTCAAACTTTAATGAGTTTACACTTTGAGAGCTTTCCTCAAGTGAGAATTACAAATCCTCTGTGTGAATTCTACACTGAGCAAAATCATTATGAAGTGCACCACTCCTCTGGCAGCAAGAAATCTTCTGACTGTGGTAAGAGATTTATATAAAGACATACCTAACCCACAGATGAGACCTGATGGAAATATATAAAGGAACAAGACTTTCTTTATTCCACAAATTTTAAGGTGTTCGAGCATAGATATTCCACCTGTAATCATCCTTTAGCCTATTTCAATGGCTTGTCATCTGCTCTGCCCTTAAATCTGAGATGTACAAAGCACCTTCTAGTGTAGCAATGTGGAGGGGCATATGAACTCCTGCTTCATGTGTAATGAGTGAAATTTATAGAGGGAATTACATCAGCTGTCTAAAATGTTCATCTAGACAAAAGTTTGGCCTGGGATGTCAGGAGAGCAAATAAAACCAGATAGAGGGCAATAAAGATGATTGGAGCACTGGAGCATCTCTCTTATGAGGAAAGGCTGAGAGAACTGTGACTCTTTAGCCTGGAGAAGAGAAGGCTGAGGGGAGACCCCTTATTAATGTCTGCAAGTATCTAAAGAGTAGGTGGAAGGAAGATGATGCCAGACTCTTCTCAGTAGTTCCTAGTGACAGAATGAAGAGCAACGGGCACAAGTTGGAACACAGGAAATTCCATCTAAACATAAGAAAAAACATCCTTACTAGGAGGGTGCCAGGGCACTGAGCAGGCTGCCCAGGGAGGTTGTGGAGTTACCACAATGTTCAATGGAGATATTCAAAACCTTCTTGGATGTTGCCCTATGTAATGTGCTCCAGGTGATCCTGCTTTAGGGGGAGAGTAGGAGAAGGAGATCTCTAGAGGTCCCTTCCAACTATAATTCTGTGATTCTGTGATCCTGTGAAGGCATGGGCCAAATATTACTGTCCCAAGTATGCTTTAAAAGTTTGTCAAAAGACAAAGTGACCCATTTCTTTCAGAAAGTAAGATATTTCAATGATATGGACATAGGCCATTGGTGCTGGGTGTCCTAAGTGTCATGGAGTGGTCCCATGCACATTTTAGTTATTAGAAGAACATTTTTTTTTTTATTTGCCTTGAAATAAGTTTGAGAAACTTAATACCTGGTGGCAATAATAGTAGGTGGAATTTTCCAGCATGTGGAAAGCACATGAAAAAAGAAAATAACCTCACGATTCAAAGTGACAGAAACCATTGAAATTATATAGGAACTTCTATGAAATGGAATAATTGCTTGTTTGCTCATGGTCATAAATTTTCTAAATCTGTAGCCTAGAAAAACAGCAGAACTGGTTAGTACCTCTATTACTGTCAGCATGACCTTCTAATCGTCCAAGAAAGGAATTATTACCATTCAGGTATTTATGATAAAATCAAATTCCAGCTCATGAACTGAAATTATTATTTTCTGCTTTTTTTGGTTGTTGTTTTGTTTTCAAATTGATTGCTTGCATATAAACGTCTACCTTACTAGCATGGTTCAGGTTTTTTGTTTGTTTGTTTGTTTGTTTTTCTTTTTGTTTTGTTTTGTTTTTAAATAAAAAAATTCTTGTGTAAAATTGAATATATATTACCTGGACATTTCTGCCAAGAACCTGGATCCAAGCCACTTTTCCATATCCTTATAAGCCTCATCTGCTTTCCTTGTTAGATCTTCAACAAATGCTAAAGCTTTCCCTTTTATAAGTTCTAGTCGAGATTTTGTGGCTAGTTCTGTTTAAACAATAAAGTCATAATAATTAATATTTATAAAATTAGCCAGAAATTCTCAGTCTTCAGCACCTAAAGTTTAACATGAGCAGAAGCACTAAGAAAATAAATAACTTCTACCAATATTATGCATAGAGTATTGACATAAAACTTTTAAAAACAGGGGATTTAATAATTTGGAAATAGTTATTTTTCAGAATGGGAAGAATTAAGAAAATAAAAACAAAATCAGTCCCTCACTGAGAGGCTAATACTTCAAAAAATAGAAGGACAAGAAATGGGAACTAATCATCAATATCCAAAACCAAAAGATCTGAAAAGACAGCTCAGGTAACGTATTGAGAGAAACATGGAGGAAGCACTGAATGATATTAAAGCCTTACAAAAGAAGAATAAGAAAGGACGACCTGTTGCTAGAGATTATTTTCAATCCTGAAAGCAAATTCAGTGTTCAACTTGATTTTGGTCATATTTAACCTTCTCTACTGCAGAATCTTTTAAGCAAATAATATAAAATAGTAATTGGTACAGTGACTTCATAGTAAGAGACAGTAAAATTATTTATGTTTTAATCCCTCTTCTATATGTTACTAAGTTTTCAAAATACTTAGGGTTTGAGTCTAAAACTTTCTTTAGGCAACCAGTGTAGAAAGATGGACCTTGAAAACATAATGCATGTCCTTTCAATGTAATTTCTCATCCACAGTAGAATGCAACACTGCACTTTCTGCTTTGAGAAAGAAAGAGTTGACATTCAACATTTTAAAAATAGAATGGATTTGGGTCTCACAGAAGGTCATTTTATTTAATGGCAAAGACAGAAGAATATTCTCAGGAACTGTAACTATCCTACAGGACAACTGTACAGACATTTCTGCAATATAGCCTAGGGCTTCCTTCTTTGTAACTTCTCTGAATTTTCTTTGAGTAGCTGCTCTCAGCTGTCTGACATATAACTGTGCCACAATTTCTGTCTGCACATATTGCCTGTATCTCAATTTCTGTCTGCAGATACTTCACAGTACACTGATAAAGCTGCTCTTTTAAGACTGGCAGAGTAAAGATCAACGCACATTGGTGCAACAGAGAAATGGAATATGAAATCAGCATCAAACTGTCCACAACTTGTGGCTTTGCTAGTGTTTATGCATTTGTATAACCAAAAGTATGATCATCCAGTTACCATAGCTACAAGCAAAACTATGACCCTCAAATGTACCAGTTATGCGTGTGTGCAACTCTGAAATGTAGTTCAACATGTTTAGTCTTCCTTAGATTTTTACCTTGGCTTTTCTTTTTTGTTTTGTTTTTGTGTTTTTTTTTCCTAAATAAATGGTGAAAATGAAGCAAACTCAAGAAAACAAAAGTAGTTAAACAATTACTAAAATTTGTCTTCACACTGTCGAGATCTTCAAAATCTTAGAATATTTACTCCTAAACTGCTTCTTGATTAAACCATGTGTGCAAGTATTTGGTCTGGGGTGGACCTAGAGAAGCCTTACAAATTTGTGTTTCATTCATTGATTGCTGTTTGCTGTCTACTTTTCATAATAAAATTACACATAAGTTAGCCCTGCCAAGGAGGTAACATATATGATGATACCCTGCCATGCAGGGGGCTGGAACTAAATGATCTTTAGGGTCTCTTCTCACCCAAACCATTCTGTGATTCTATTAGGATGGACTTGCAGGGCATGTAGTGCTAGGACAAAGGGTAGTGGCCTTAAATTGCAGGATAGATTTACATTAGGAAGAAATTCTTCACAGTTAAGGTCGTGAGACACTGGCACAGGTTGCCCAGGGAATTTGTGGCTGCCCCATCCCTGTAAGTGTTCGAGGCCAGGTTGGATGGGGCTTTGAGCAGCCTGGTCTAGTGGGAGGTGTCCCTGCCCATGTAAGGTTGATCTTTAAGGTCCCTTTCAACAGAAACTATTCTATGGCTCCATCTTCCCCTCAGTGGGAAAGAGGTCCCTTTCTTCTAGTCTAAACACATTACAAAAAAAAAAAATTCAACGCATTTTCAGTTTCCAACTTCTGTTTTTCAGACAACTGTTTTTGGTGGAAGTTGACCAGTTTACTTGGAAGTTATAGCTAAGACAAAGAAACAGAATGATTGACAATGCATAGTTTTTCGAAGGATCTGTCTGGAAGGGAGCTTGGGAAGATAAATAAATTCTGTGTCTTGCTGATTGAATCCCATGTGGCTTGCGGAAGAGGGAATCAGAGAGAAGAGCATCAATTAAATACATAAGTACCAACAAATTATTTCCCAGATCAATACATTTCAAATGCTGAATTCAATACAATTGAATACTGAAGACTGGCTAACCACCTTTGTGAAACTTATTATCTCATGATGAATACTTGCTTAGTCATGGAAAGGAAAATTAAATAAAATGAAACAGAACAGAACAAAAATTAAAAACATATTTTTACTTAAAATATATTTATCACAAAATCATGGATGACTACCACCCTATAAATGTTTATGATTTCTCCTGACACTTGTTTCTCTTCCCTCCTTTTTCGTAGTGATCCATCCATTTTGCTAGGAAGAGTTTCTCCCTAGCTTTGTCTACTACATTACCTAAATTAGGAATAACAATCACCCCCCGATATAAGTAACCAGATAGTAACATACCCTCATGTCTCAAGGCACTGAAATACTCTTCCTTTATTTTTTGTGCCAGTTCTTGTTTCTTTATTTGTTCTGGGGTTAGAGAAACTAGGCTGGCTTCAGATGCAGTAGATCGTGCTCCTGCAGGAAAACAGACTCCTCACAGGCTTTGGACACTGATGGTAAGGTTGTGTATCTCTACACAGTCACTCACAAGAGAGTCTATTATTTAAAATGAAAAATGGCAATTCCCACATTACTTGATGCAACCATTTATGTGAATACAAAGGCAGGTCACCAGGTATTATATGTCAACAGAACAAATTTAGATTTCTGTCACTTTATAGTTTTATGATCACAGATCAGTTATCTAGTACCAGGTCTGAACCAAGATTTAGTTCCAAGAAGCAATCCACCAATCCCATCCTAGCCAACTAGTGTACAATAGGTGATAGCCGCTGATTTTTTATTGCAAAGCTTTTCTACCAATCTGCTGCTCTCTTGGCTGGATTGAGGTTCTAAGCACATACCTAAGGCTCCCTGGGGCTCACAAATTAGGTGACCATATGGCTAAGTATTTGCAGGGCTATACTTGTTCAGTGTGCTATGAGCAGAACCAAGCAGAGAGAGGGAGCACTCAGTACAGTGCAAATAAAATGTCTCTCAAAGGATAAAAGTCAGCTACTTTACACATAATAACTCAGCAGTTACAGCTGTCTCACTTGGAAATGGAGTACCTGAATTTCAGGCTATCCAGATATTCACAGGGCTTGAGCCTCTTGCTATGTAGAATGTCTTTACAAAAGATGCAAGATTTGGGTGACTAGCCTCACTTCCTGCTGAAGCTATGACATTTTGCAGAAAGAAGTGGAAGTTAGTTAAACCACTATCTGCTCAAGGAAGTATTTATGAAAAACAGTATAAATAGCCTTGCATCTCAAGATTCCTCACAGCAGACTGCCTGAATTTCTGGTAAGAGAGATAAGGTTTTTTAGGTCTGTTTCTCTTCTGCAAATAAATTTTCTTTTTTCACATGGTTAGACAGATTCTTGCCAGGCCTATGGGAAAGACCTACTCCAATGAAAGTCTGCTCTTTTTAGGATTAAATATTATATTGGATTTTATATTATTTATTTACACTATGTTAAAGTTATACATAAAAATAATAGACCTTGATAACACCCATTATATGATAGGGCTGAAAAATTCCAAAATATCTTTGAGTATTAGGTAATTTATCCATCATTTTCCATTGATTTTATTTTAATATTTGAAATAGTTTTATTTATGGTTGGAAAGTAGGAAGAGCTTAATATAATTTTATTTAATCTGATAACCTAGTTCTAACTGTTTAATCCCAAAACAGCACGTGGAGAAAAATTAATATTGACTTTATAGATTCTATTTAGAATATTTATTCCTAAATAGTAATAGTGATACATACGATCAAATAAACGCAACGGCCATTCAAAAGCCTCTGCACTATTTTATCACTACCAGCTTTTCATGCTAATATGTTACATTTGACATCTCAACAGAAACATTGTATCAAAATTTAATGTCTTGGCTTACTAATTTCTGTATTACTGATATATTTATATTCCAGTAATTTCAAGCACTGCTAGAACAAAGTCTGCAATTTAAATACCTTTCTTTTTAGTAGCTGATGTGGGAGAAAGCTTTTTGGAATCTTTGACTCCTTTCCCAGTAGCTTTGCCTGACACTGTCACATTCAGTTCTTTCTGCTGTTCTTCTTCCTCCATTTCTTTAAACTCTATTTCAGCTGTTACCTTGACACCATAGTCAAACATAGTAAAGTAAATAGTATCTTTAATGTGCAAGTACTCTTTTAAAAAGCCCAGACTTACAGAAAGTACATGCTGAGACATGTACACATAAATAAAACAAGAGTTGTTTTAACTAATTAAGTTGATTATATGTGTGTTGTTTATCAAAAATAAAATTCTACAACAAAAATGCAAGGCAAGGAGATTGTGGGTTTAATTCTTGTAACTCATTACTCTAGGAGAAAGTGAGAAGATGTACGAATCAAGAGTTTGCAAAGCATGACTACAGTTACATTGTAAGGGGTCAGAAATTCACTAATTTTAAAATTATCAGAGAGAAATGAAAAAGCAAACCTAGAACCCAGCCATTTGAAAAGCCCACCTGATTTACCTTTAGCTATATATAACAAAGAACGTAATCATAGCTTTTTAAGTAGTGAAGGGTGTGAGCAAATATTGCGTCACAGGCTAAAGCTTGTCCTTCTATTCACACATGAGGGATAAGGGAAGAGTTATCATGGAAGAGGTAGAGATACAGAGTCAGCATTCAATGTATTTCTCTTACTAATGGAATTAAAGGGTCAGCTGTTAATACAGACGTGCTAATAATAAACATATTCCAATGTTTACCTAATAGAAACACACATTCAATGAAAATACCAGTGATGGAGTGAGAGTCATGAAATGATATCCACAGTGCAAAAGCTACATATTTATAGACTGCCTGCTGAATGGGAGGTTTCAACTGTGCGATTCAGAAATATTTAAGTAAATAAAACGTTCCTTACCATATCTGATACTGCTGTTACTGCTGTTTGCCATGTATCAGTAATAAAACTTTCCTCTTTCCTAGAAATAGCAGCTCCATTTTCAGAAATCTCATCCTTAGCACTCTTCTGTAGATTTCCTTTGATTTTTGACTTGGCAGTAGCAGTATCAGTTTCTTGTGAAAGCTGTTTCCAAGAAACTAGAGAAATCCTTAAAAATAAAATATAAGGCACAATTCACAAATCCCCTTTATAAAAAGTGTTAATTTGTAATAACATGGGAGTAGAGGCTAGGAGGATGAGAATCCTATTTTCAAAATTTGCCATGGCTACAGAAAAGAGATGAACTTTCCTTAGTGATGACAGGTGTGGATCACAAGAAAACTGTCTAGTTTAACTGCAAAAGCTAATGAATAAAATTACATGAATAAAACTACAACAAATAACTGTGTGAGAGCTGATTTATCTTATGTATGCTGGAAGCACAGCCTCATTACTCAGATAGTTTCTAAATGAGCTGGAAGTATTTTAAAAAAGCATCATTATTGACTGCATTTTTGATACTGCGAAAATATTTGAGAGCATAGCATTTAATATGGCATTCAGTTCTATATGCCTTGGTAGACTGATTTGATTTACATTTTTCATTATATATAATCCACCTAATATTTTTTTTGTGCAAATTTTAAACGTGCTCATGTTCCATAATGATAGATAACTTAGTTATGTTATAACTGTGAGAGAACTGTGCTGGAAACTGTGAGCAACACAGAGGGCAGTAGGAAAAAATTCTCTCACAGATTTTTTACTGCAACAGCTTTTAAGATGTTTTATAATTAAGAGATGCATTAGAGAAAATGATACAAGAAAACAATAAAACATTAAGGATAAATGAAACTTGTAAGGTGGTTCAAGATTCACCATTTGACTACAGTTGTTCCATCCTTTGAAGTATACATGCATATATTACCACATACACCCACAAAACTCCCAAGGATTGGATTTGTTGAGGTTTGTGTAATTTAATATTGCATTTCTACCTTCTTGATTTGTTTTGATCTTCTTTCTGCTCTACATCAATAATATCTAACAATGGGATTCTAGTGAAATCTTGACTGTCTTCTGTGAGGATTTTTCCTTCCATTGCCCTATAGTAGTCACGAAGAAGTCTCTTCGTATCTTGGAAACGATCCACTTCAACCTGAAGATGAAAGGACAGAAATCATGCAATTCAAAACAGGGAGAACAAATTTCTGTTCCTTGTTGAAATACATGATAGCAGAAGCAATTCTAAACCTGGTGAGACACAAACATAACCATATTTGTTAGAAAATTTAGAATATACTAGATAATTACATATTATACTTAGATGGTATTTTAATGTATATGTATTTCTATAGTAGCAAGTACACCAGTACCAAGAATTTGGTGTATATTCATACAGGGATCTTTTTGTTCAAAAAAATTAAAACCTTTAATACTATAAAATAAAAAGGGTTAAGTGATGGAGAAAATTTTAAAAGCCAAACAGTTTTTCTGGACAAAAAAATGAACAGACTTTACATACTTAAGTGTTATGAAGATCTTTTTGTGTGAATAATCTTGGAAAACATAAAGTAAGAAGCAAAAAAAATTTGGCACCTGTCATGTTTTGATTTATTGATACAGTATGGTGTCAGTTTCTAACTGACAAAACAGCCCTAAATATTCATGGGAAAATGCACAAAACCACATTCACAAAATGAAGGATAAAACCTTTGTGGTATAAACAAGCACTTATCCATAAGTTGAGGAGAAAATATCTTCTAGTATAACAATGGGTGAACAGAAAGGTGGAAAGAAATCTGATAAACGACATTTATACAAGTCTATATGTTTATACAGTAAAAGACACCTGGGGAATACATGTAACGACCCACAGACAAACCCACAGACTGAGAGAGCTCAAGACCAAAGAAGCCTATTTTTGTCTCCTCACACAAAGCCATAACATAAAGAAATAGTTATATTTTTAGTTCTGTAGTTTTAGAATTAATAATGAATTTCCTCTGGAAAGTATATACTATGTGAATAAAGTAAAAATATAAATGTGTGTGTAATTTCAAATGGTTATTCTGTATATCCATACAAGACATATCACATTAGATTTATAATGAACCTCCTATGGAGTGCATCATACAAGTTCATGACATTTTGCTAGAAGAGAATTAGAATTGCAAAGTTATACATAAATATAAGAGGAGAACACAAAAATTCAGCTCAGCATCACTACTTTAATTTCTCTCTCATGCATATAAGTCAAGATATATTTTTAAAATACTTAGTCATATAAATATGCTAATTACAGAGTGAATGTAGTTCAGCTAATTAGCAGTTACTTGATATTTTGACCTGTCTCTAGTCAGGGGCCTTAAATCTTTAGTTAGGGAATTATTTAAACTCTTTGAAAACAGAGTTAATGACTTCCTCACTATAGCAGCAACTGATGACTTCACAAACTTTACTTAAATTACCACAAGATTCATGTGAGATAACAGTGTGGTTCCCTCATTTACTAAGCCTATAAAAATAACACAGAGAAATAAAAGGCAGGAAGCCTACCCTAGGATACCTAGGCCTGATTTTTAAACCAGATGAGCATAACATAGCAACATGTTTGAAGCATTGTTTGTGTTGCCTTCTTTAAGGTTGACAAAATTTTCACAGAATTGCCATTCAGTTTACAGAAAAGCCTGTCCAGTCTACTCTAATCTGTTCCAGTCCAGTGGAGCCCTGAACCAAATTTATGTACAGAGAACAGCAGTTGTGGGGAAATCTTACTTTATTTCAGGAAGTGAATTAATGGTTGGGCTGAATGAGAGGAAACACTTAATGTGAGAGAAGGGAAAGCCAACTCATTTAAGATCGTCTCTTGAATACTTTGAAGTTATATGTGTGAAAGCTGGGCCATAATAAAATGATTTTCTCAAGAGCAACAGGTGATGTCACATTCACAAAAACATTCTTCCCAAACTTTGTTTTCAGTTTGTTTATAAAATTTCAAGCCACACGGGTGAAATTAGAGCTAAAATAGTATTGTGAGATGGCAGGACAACCTTAACAGCATGTGGGTCAACAACAGCAGTGAATTAGGTAATCTGTAAATTAAGAGCAGATGTTAATAAGATCACAGAAAGATAAACAGCTCTACCATTTCTGTTATAAAACTCAGATAATTCAGTGGACAGATATAGTTACAAAAAATATCAATATACACTACAGACTGAAAGTAGCTGGAAAATAACAATGGTATTTTTCTTAACATTGCATGCATGCCAAACAGTTAAACCTTTTGTCTCCTAACATCCTAGATAAATTCAGAAGTCATTAATATTTGCATATCTAATTTTCAATCCCTCACTTATTGGGAGCTAACTATACAAAATTGCTCTGAAGTTTACTGTCTTCGAAAACTAATTCTGTGTCCCCTTCCATTGCAGACTCCATAGCAGATCCACACCTGCATAAGTGAAAAGAAATGGTTCACGGCAATCCCCCTGCGATCTGGCAGCCAGCCATCATTCACAATACCAGTACGTTCCTGCTCAGCTTCTTCTCTTCTATTATCACAGATATCCCAGAGTTGATCTCTTAGGTCCTAAACACAAAATCAAACATGAGAAATAACTATGAAAAAAACTTGAATATCTTGTTTATATTTACTATAAAAAATTCTACATTTTTTCTGTGCATAATGCATATCCCCATTAGAAGCTTTTTCTTTACTGTTATAAATGTCAAAGCCTGGTGAAAAAATTTTGAGTTCATAGAGAGCTGACAAGAAGTAGCTTTACATTCTGTCAGACAGAAGAGTACAAAAGTGTGAGACAAATGTGCAGTCTGCCTTGCATTTCTCAGCCAGAGAGATCTATCTAAGGTAGCTAAATATGGGAATATGAATAGCCAAGCTTCCAGCGGTAGCAACAACTTTCCACCGGTATGGTTTGCTACCTCATACACTCACAAGAATAATACTCCCAAGGGAAAGTGCAATATGAAAAATTCTGAAAAATTATGACGGAGTTCATGTATTTTTTCAATTTGTATAGCTCCATCCCATTTGTCTTTAATATTCTTTATAAGGGCTCTTTAATAAGTGACTCTATCAAAAAGCAGCACTATGGGGCCCACTGACAACACTTAAGACCTACTGAGCGTGCAACATGCCAGCAAGCCCTCTGTTCCCCATTGCCATGACTGCATGGAGGCAGTGTGACAGATCTCTTTGTAATAAAAGATGGGAAAAGCTCATGAGCTGAGGAGGAGAGGAGAGGAGAGGAGAGGAGAGGAGAGGAGAGGAGAGGAGAGGAGAGGAGAGGAGAGGAGAGGAGAGGAGAGGAGAGGAGAGGAGAGGAGAGGAGAGGAGAGGAGAGGAGAGGAGAGGAGAGGAGAGGAGAGGAGAGGAGAGGAGAGGAGAGGAGAGGAGAGGAGAGGAGAGGAGAGGAGAGGAGAGGAGAGGAGAGGAGAGGAGAGGAGAGGAGAGGAGAGGAGAGGAGAGGAGAGGAGAGGAGAGGAGAGGAGAGGAGAGGAGAGGAGAGGAGAGGAGAGGAGAGGAGAGGAGAGGAGAGGAGAGGAGAGGAGAGGAGAGGAGAGGAGAGGAGAGGAGAGGAGAGGAGAGGAGAGGAGAGGAGAGGAGAGGAGTGATTACAGGGCTGAGAGCATCCTGGAAAAGTCTGCCAGGGCCACCTCACCGCCATGCCATAAGCCTGGTGACAATTCATCCACTGAGTGATCTGAGAAGGAAGAGCTCTCATGGAGTGAGGTTCTTCAAGATTTAGGAACAAAAATGAGATGTTCTCTTTCCCCCCAGACCTCAGAGCTGGTATGTACTGATGGAGGGATGCATGGGTGTCTGTGCAAAACTCCAGAAGTAGGACAGCAGGATGAGCTTCTGAGCAGCTGTTAAATGCCATGCTAAGATGAGCTGTTTCTTGCTCCAAATGGTTTGTAGAATCACAGAATCATAGAATACGCTGAGCTGGAAGGGACCCATCAGGATCACCAAGTCCCTGTGTAAGGCACCCCTAGAATCACACCATATGCCTGAGAGAACCATCCAAATGCTTCTTGAAATCACCTGTTTCAGGATAAAGACAAGAGATGTTCCAAACCACTAACTCTGCAATTCAGAGCTCAGGCTTCAGGTGGGAAGTGATATTCATCAGGTCTTGGGCTCAGCTTAGTATGTCATATCCTGAGACTTCAGACAAATCCAATTATCCTCTCTTGGACACAAGCCATAGGGAAACTGAAAAATGACTGGTCACTGGGCTACTAAACACATCAGTGGTGGAAGCAGACAAAATGAAGCCTATCCAGTATGCACATTCAGAATATCCTACCAGACTGTAGGATATGTACATAAGAACATGTTATTAAATAAAAGAGATATAAGCATAAAATTTTCTGTTTCGCAGTCGTGGATTAATCTTTCCTGGCTGCCACGTGCCCACTAAGTTCCTCTATCACACCTGCTCCTCACAGGATGGGAGGAGAAAACATGGTGGAACAGCTTGTGCAGGAAGATATTGGTGGGGACATCACTCACCATTACCGTATTTTGCAAAACAGACTCAGCTTGGGGAAATTATTTTAACTGATTGCCAATTAATAACAGCAGAATAGAGGGAACTAGAACAAACCTAAAAACTCCCTTCCCACACCCTTTCTTCCTAGGCTCAACTTCACATCTGAATACTGTACATCCTCCCAAACAGACTGGAGCAGGGAGAATAGGAAGCGTGGGATGTAATGATGTCATTATCTGTTTTTTCTGCTCCTCCTTCCTCTTCCCATTCTTCCCTTGCTTCAGAGTGGAGGAGCTCTCATGGGATACAGTTCTTCATGAACTGCTCCATATGGGCCCCTCCCATGGGCTGCAGGTCTTAAAAACGGCTCCATCATTGGTACTTTCTATGTGTGCAGTCCTTCGGGATCATACTGCTCTAGTGTGGGTCCTCTATGAGCCATGGGTCCTGCCAGAATACCTGCTCCTTCGTGGGCTTCTCTCTACAGGCAACAGTTCCTGCCAGGAGCCTGCTCTGATGTGGGCTCTCCACAACCTGCAGTATGGATATCTGCTTCACTGTCGTCATCCATGAGCTGCAGCAGAACAACCTGCATCACCACAGTCTTTTCCACAGGCTACAGAGGAATGGTGCCTGGAGTACCTCCTGCCCTCCTTCCTCACTGACCTTGGGGACTGCAAAGTTGTTTCTCTCACATTTCTCACTCCTCTCACAGCTGCCATGCAGTGGTTTTCACCCTTTCCTAAAAATGCTATCACAGAGGTGGTACCACTATTGCTGACTGCCTCATATTTGGCCGGTGGCACATCCATCTTGAAACAGCTGACAGGAGCTGGTTCAACATGGGAATTCACAGAAGCCAGATCTGCTACAAAAGCCTTGCCACATGAACCCCAAACTATGCAAATAAACCAAACTGATGGTTTGTACACTGATGTACAGCTCTTCCCAGTACTTTCCCTAGATATTTAAGGAGGAGTATTTTCCTCTTTGTCCTCATGTTATTCAAGTCAGAGTTTTGATATATTGTAAGCAGTGGAGATAACTGGAGAGGGAGAGAGGGGTATCTTCCTCTGAGAGAATCTGAAAGCATGTTTTATGTGCCTCTTACTTTTTCTCTCACACCACTTTTCATCTTTTCAAAGTGAAGTAGCTTCTCGTTCTTTCTCTCATTATACTTAGGTGGGTAAAAAAAATAAAACAGGTGCATGTGCTGAGCCCTTTCCTATCCGGAACAAGAGTAGTGGGATAAAAAGATTAACCATTTTTGATCACAGAAATAGAGTAAGGGGAAAGTCAGATAAAATGCTAAAAGACACTATAACAGTGATAAGAGGCTGATATGTATTTTATGCACAGAGACTCTGAGCTTTTGGATCCCAAAGCTCTGGCTGCCTTTTGGGCTTTAGGCTTTAAGGCACATTCTCACACATCACAAAATGGGGTGGATTTTAATATTTTCCAGTGGCTATCAGAGAAATTCAGTTTCACAGTGTGATTAAAGTTTCAGAAAGGGTGCAGCTGAGATAACAGATATTAATAGTTTGGGAAAGCTGAAATGTTTGAAGAAAAACATTTCACAGATTATAATTCCTTTGATTTCCTCTGTCTCCTTTTCTAGTATCAAGGAAGGATAGATGACAGAATTCTCACATTCAGAGAGGTATAATGGGCAGGACTTAAAATATAGTGGAAGTATCATCTTGACACTCACCCATAGGTTTGGACTCCACAAGGACTAGAATGGGTCATTCAGAAACAGAAATTCTGGAAGTCATATATTTAATCCAAACTTAATTACTGAGTTTAGACTGACCATAATACCTTAACCTCCCTGTGTCACATCTGACTATCACCTGCTCTCGACTTAATTTGAAATAGATAACGTCAAATATGGATTTCTGTTATGACTGAAGTATTTTAAATTTTAGTATTTCCAAGTATTTTAAATTTTAGCTTTCTAAAATATAGTACAGAGAAATTCTAGAGGTTTTTTAATAATTCCATTTAGTAGAAATTCTACTTCTTTCTACTGAAATAATGCTAAAGAGAAATATGTTCAGTTCTTTTTTTTTTGGTCAGCTGATTCATCCATGATTCCACCAATGTTCCCTTCAACTAACAATGTTGCTAGTATTTTTTCCCCTGTTTACTAGGAGCATTCCCAGATACAATTTCAACCAAAAATACCATCTGGTCTGAAAGGGAAACCTGATAAAGTCAAAGGTAAGTCTACTTCCTGTCTGTTAAATCTGACTCTGAACTTCCTAGGACCTGTAATCATAACAATTTTTTGTTTGTTTGTTTGTTTTGGTTTTTTGTTGTTCTCAGGACATGTATGACCCAGAAAAGGTCCACCTGAGTGAAAAATATTTGAAAGAAATCTCCTGTAGCTTGTGTGAATCAGTTATAGAAGACATGAATTACCATCCCTGCTCTGGCAGGAGAGTTGGACTTGATGATCTCTCGAGGTCCCTTCCAACCCCTAACACTCCATGATACTGTGATGTATCATTCATGATATATGATTGCTATGATTTTTTAGAATGTGACAGAAGTATCCAAACTTTTGATTAAAATCTCTGAAAACCATAAAGTATAGTGAAAAAGAAAAGACAGAAAAAAATATTTTACTATGTGCCAGAATAATACAGTATGGCCTAAAAAAAAGAAGCAAGATGTAAGAGAGATATGGAAAAAAACAAAACAAAAACCAGATGAAAAAAATATGAAGAACACTATGTAGAAGAGGAAGTGAAAAAGTTTAAGGGAAGTGGTGAGAAGGACAAAGATGTAAATAATAAAACAAATCATGCTACGTCAAGTTTATGTATAATGAAACAGAACTTTAGTATATATTATAACTTTTGCCATTTACTTACAGTAACTCTTTGGTGTAGTTCTGCTTTTGTTTCCTCATCTTCTCGCAGGTCATCAGCAATTGAATTAAAATCTGATTGCCACTGAGATACAAATTCCTGCTTATGGTCTGGACACTTCAAATAATCTTGGAAATATTTTCTATAAATAATGGTAAAAATATTTTTTGTTTAAAGATATATAGAATGCTACAGGAAAAGTATAATATAAATATATTAAAGTTATAAGCTACTATTTATACTCACTTAATATCTGCTAAGTATTGAATTGCAGAGTGCTGTTCATCCCTTAGACATCTAAGTATAGTTTTGATGGTATTTATATATGCATTTTCTACTGTTTCCCAATACGGTACTAAAAATTCAGCTATTTCCTGTGAATTTTTTCAAAAAATCAAAATTAATTGATTTATTTCTGGGTAATGGATTCAGCTGTGTTCTCTGCTAGTATGAGCAGAGAAGAAAGATCATTTCATGCAATTATATTACTTATTTTTTTCACAATTTGTGTTTGTATTTACATATATTTACAACTGATTTTGGACACTGTACCAACATATCCTGTACATTTTTTTCAGAAAAAAAAATGTCAGTGTCAAAATGAATGGGAACTTCCAGCAGAATACTTCATTTACTGTGGCCTTGGATATACTCATAGACTAAACTAAGCTACTAAGTGAAAATTTCATGGTACTCTCTCTAGCATTGCAAAGGTGACTTTTGACTGTCATGAAATGCAAACTAAAGCCCTTGGCCACAGGAAAACCAGGATATTAAAGTCATGAAAAGCAAAAAGTACTGCAGTCATAGAAGTGAAACTCATATATATAAAGAAGGGAATTACAAAACAATATACAAAGCATCATTATGCACCCTTAATATGTACATCTCAAACACTACATGCAGTCCCAGCTCCACATATCGAGAAAGTTACAGCAGATCTTGAACAAACAGAGATGGTCAAGATTTATGACTGAGCATATTGAACCTCTCCACATGAGAAGAGCTAAAGAGATTATGTCTGGATAGGAGAAGCAAAGAAACACTGACCGAGATGAAAAGGTAAGTGGTGCCTGTCACATCATAAATATCTTCAGAGGGTGATTATAGAATTATTATTCATGGTACCTCATAACACAAGAACGAGGGTCATCAAATGACCCATGAAAGCTAGAGGTTTGAAACAAAGAGACAGAACTATTTTCTCAAAAAGATCATATTATATAGGCTATACCATGGAAATCAAAATGTCAATTACTTCAAACTAGACACAATTATGGAAGAAATGTCTATAGAGAGCTACTACCACAAAACTGCAGGTATAGAATTATGTCAGGAGACATATCCTAAATTTCAGATCATTGGAAACGATAAAGATATCCTTGGGGAAAAGGTGTTAGAAAAAAGTATCCAAGGAGATAGATCAGTGCACACACTCCCCACTCCTACATTCTTTCTACAAGATCCCAACTGACAAGATCCCTTGTAAAAGACAGGAAATTGACCCAGTCAGTCTATGCTGGTATTAATGAGTGGACGTACCTTGGGAAGTGGTTCATTGACATAAATCCATTTATCTGATCCTGCTTCAATCGGTGGTGGTGCCACATCAATGGGAGGAAGCAGCTCTTGATGTGTCACAGGTAAAATCTTTTTTTCTGCTGATATTTCTTGAGTAGAGCCTAGCACATACAACTAGTAGCTTCAAGTATATTTTAAATGCTAACAAACAAAATTAAACACTTATGCTATTCTGAGAATTCAAAATCAATGGAAAAGATTCAGTATTTTATTATTTTGCTGTTGATCATCTGAAAATGTACTAATCATATAAGTGATTACATAGTTATACAATCACTTTCCAGTTAAGCTTATAATTTGTAGGACTGATACTTTCCTAAAACCATCACCACAGGAGAAACAGGAAGATAATGAATTAGTATGTATGCATATGAACAAATTCTTTACCAGGAAAACTAAGGTCAGTGGTGTTGACTTAATTCTGAGATTCACTATAACTATCAAGATTTCAAAGATCTCTCCCTAATTAAAGATTAGTTGTAAACATAGCTTCCATGCTAGACGTGGCAATGAAAGAATACAGGAAAACAAACACTGAACAAAAACCAGATAAATTTAGCTAAATTTTCACAAATGAAAAATATGAATCAGCTACATGAGTTCTGTTCAGTTTTTTCTGCGAACTTGAAAATATTAAAAAAAATAAATAGGTATGCATTAAATTATTGTTGTAACAATCTTTTTGTTTGACAGACGCTTAACATTTGAAGAATAAATGTGTTGGGGGTTTTTAATTTAAGTGTGACAAATATGCCTCTGAAAAAACACTTTATTGCTGGGTGACTCAGTAGAAAACACTATCATTCTCCTTATTTAAGTTTATAAAAATAACAAAACTGTTGGACACCACACTTGACAAAACAATTCTCAAATTACCTTTATAGAAATTTATAATTATTCTATATCCTCTGAAACTGCAGAAACATAGAAGTTCAAAGCTCTGGAGAAGTTATCACTAGCTCATATTTCCTCAGAGTTGCATAGCTTGTGAAAAAGTGTGTTTCCATATTGTTCTGTGTGCTAATAATTAGTGTTATTTATAAAGAAAAAAATCTTTGAATTACAATTATTTGAATTACAAAATATAAAACCAGGAAAACTCACTTCTATTCTGTTTTTTTGCCATTTCTTCCATTATAATGTCCTTCACTGTTTGACAGACCAGTCTTTCTTCTGTCTCTGCATTGACTTTCCTTAGAATATTTTGATGGATTGAAAACCATGTCTCTAATTTTGGCCACGTGTCTAGGAAGCCTGCAATTCTACAGATACCATACTAATGTATAAATGTATTACATAAGTGAGAATAAAACATTTTCCCAAAATAATGAAAAAAAAAAAAGTAGACCAACTAATTTAATACTAAAACAAATCAAACCAATATATTTTTGCAAATACTCTATGCACATCAACTCTGTCACTTTAAGCATAGGAAAATGTCATCATTTTTACTCTTAACTAGTCTTATGTATCTTTTTGGTTTTTTTAACAAGGTCAACCTACTCTCTTATATCACAACAAAAATAATAACCAACAACAGTCTAGAATAGTTAATAGTATTAAATATTTATAAACAAAAGTTATTCTTTATTTTCTCCTTATGTAAACACCTAATGATTAAATAAAAAATACAGAACTAATTATTTTTTTATAAATGTAGAAATGGAAGATACCATTTTAGAAAATTTGTAGCTCAGTTCACGTGTATTTCACTCAAGGGTAGCCATACAATGTAAGGCACACTTCAGATCCATCTATGTATAGAGATACATGGTGCATGCCAATGTCCTAAATCTGATATTTTAAGTCAGGAGAATGGTTCCTGTGTTGCCCTCACAGCCTGAGAGCCCATGTTGAAATAACACTTTCAAATGCTGAGGTAACAAGACCAGGCTGGATGAGACTTTGAGCAGCCTGGTCTAGTGAGAGGTGTCCCTGCCCATGACAGGGGATTGGAACTAGACTTAAAGGTCCCCTCCAGCACAAAACCATTCTGTAAATCTATGTGACTCTGTGATTTATATGTGTGTATACATATATATATGTATATATATATGTATATTCATGCTTCATGCAATGTATATTTGAAAAAAGCTTCTCCTTTGAAGAAGACCTGGGAAATCCAAAACACAAGAATTCTTATGTTTTAGGTTTATTTATATTGTGCCAAAAATTAAAGTAATCTTTAGGCTTCATATTAGAGAAACTCCTAAGTAAAATCTTAACATTGTGCATGTCAACACTATCATTGATCACATATAAGATTGATTATTGAACCTTCAGGCTGAAGCATATTTTTTGTACTTCATATAACATACCTATGTAGCACCTTGTCCCTGGCTAAATTAAGATTCTCTTCTAGTATTCCAGCATCTGGGTTTTGATTCTTGTCCTCCTGTTTAGCCTGAGATGACTTTGATTTATCTGGTGTATGGTAAACAGCACATAAGAGAATATATTGAAAAAGGACAATATGTAGGTAGTTATTCACCTTGAGTATTAATTATTAAAAGATTAATTATGAAAATAATTAAGTCAATTATTAAAAGAAAACTTTCAGTGTTTCCTGATCTGACATTTCTTCATTGAAAAATTATGGGCTAAACAAAGTCAGAGAAAATTACAGAAACATAAAATTAAGTTGGAAAGAACCTGAAGACAATGTCTTTCCTTCTCCTCTTTTTAAATGCATAGTCATTTAATGTGGATGCTATGCAGTCAGAAAATCTCCAGTTGTTGAGAGTGACCATTCTTGTGAGTAAACAATCTCAGGCTCATCTGCCCTACTAGTTGGAAGGTATTTTCTCTGTCCAATCTCAATCTTCCTAGAAATAACTACTTTTTCTTAACAGTAGACAGGTATTCCACCCACTGCATCAGAAGAAAGGGTAATCTCTCTCCCCAAGTCCTCTCTAGAGTTAAGAACCCCTTTAGTTGATTAGAAATAAGCCAATTTACAGATTTCTAAATTTTTAATGGTTCCTTGAACCATTATCTATCTATCTATCTATCTATCTATCTATCTATCTATCTATCACCACTTGACATCTTATGAAATAAGTTCTGTGTGGATTTCTGAGATTATATCACATATTTTCAAAGTGTTTGGCAACACAAAGTCTTTGAAGAGTTGCAAGTATCTATATGTCTATCTTTACTGCATTGTTAGCAGAAGGTCTAATAATGTTGCCTCATCCTCATTCCTACTGGACATGGTAAGACATAATAATGAAAAGAACTTATGTTTCACCAAGGTGAGCAAGGGTAATTGAAAATGTGTGGTTTGGAAGTGAAACAGCCCTCAAAAAAGCCTTGGAGGCCTTTGGTCAAAATTGACTATTGCTGATTTCACACTGACTAACTAAAGGGAAGACAAAGGCAGAAATCAACAGGGAACGAATGTTGGCACTCCCAGAGACTGAAAGTTGGCACACCCCTTTGTTTATCTTTTCACCCCATTCCAAATGTGTCTCCTGGAGAAAAATACTATTTACACATTTGTAATGAAGTGTATTTCTACATCTGCTGTAACATGCATTTTCTCCAGCTACTGTTTTATGTGATATCTAACATTAGCCATTGTGCTATCTCAGCTTCAGTGAGAATGCAGTACAAACAAGCATTTACACATGTACTTGCATGTTTCTCATCTGCCTGAAACCAATAAATGTATTTAAAATCTTGAAGCATTCAAGTTGAGAGTACACAATTAATGAAAGCGATTCTGCAAGATGTAGATAGGT
Organism: Phaethornis superciliosus; assembly: GCA_023637945.1. Taxonomy (NCBI): domain Eukaryota; kingdom Metazoa; phylum Chordata; class Aves; order Apodiformes; family Trochilidae; genus Phaethornis; species Phaethornis superciliosus. The sequence continues at coordinate 60,277,293 of JAJQWJ010000004.1, forward strand.
TGTGTGATAAAGCTATTTCACTCCAAATGGTACAATTTATAGGTAAATCTGGTAGATAATGTTTGGGCTTAGTATGTTACTTACACTTACTAATGTACTTTTAGACAGCAAAAGTTAAATGGAGCTTTACAAAGAGAGGAAGAGGCTGTCAAGAAATCGAAATGATTTATAATTGTCAGAGGAAAATATAGATATATGATTTAGAATCTTTAATTCAAACATGCAACTTGTAGTACCTTGCAAAGAATGCACAATTCAGTAATTTCAGTATTACAGCAGGCTTTACATTGCCCATATATCAGAATCTCTTACACACTAAACTTTGTTATAAAGTAGTTGGAAACTTACACCTCAAGTTAGCTGCACGTTTCAGTACCACGGTGTCTGAAATATCCAATAATATAGAAACATCAAATGCAGGTGAGGTAACAGGAGGCTTGTGATGGTCTCTGGGGTCTGTAACAAGTGAAAACTTTCCAGGACTTGTATCATTTGCTTCTGGATCAATCCCTGTGTAGGCTTTTTCAAATAGCTTTGCCTGATCAATTGTCATTGGAAACCCATCCACAATCCACCCCTTTTCTGGTGGTGTTTGGCTAAAAGTAAATAAGGAATCAGAATTATTCAGTGAACTGATACCATAATAAGAACATGTAAAGAAGAGGTTGCCCTACCAATCCTTCATTATGAATTCAGTGTAATAAACATCGTGATGGATACAAAATATGACAGATATCACTGAAACTTAAAATGTAAAGCAATGTATTTTAAACCAGAAAAAATAATGCCAAGCCTAACTAAAAATGAAAAAGGTAAAAAACACCAATTTTTTTTCTGTTTTGTAAAATCACTTTTTCAAAACATATCTCTATATGGACTATGATCAGAAGTATGATTTCGCTATTTTCTCAACTAACTTGCACTGGAGTAACAAATAGAAAAACACATTTTTTAACTTTAAAATATACTAACTGGAGTAATATATTTTAATACTCAGGAAAGTTGAGACAATTTTCTCTTAATCAAAAGTACAGAAAAATATTTAAGTACATATGCTTGGATTATGCATGGCATAAAACCTATTTAAAAAAACAACACAACAAAAAACAAAAATAAAACTTAATGTGCTCAATACTTTCCAACTAATAAACAAAACAGAGACAACAGCTATATTTAATAACTATGCAATAATCATATATAGATTTTTACTGACTGTCAGTAGTTTACAATAATGTCTTCATAATTCAGGGCTAGATTCTACTGCCTGCACTCTACTGACAGCATCAAGTGAGTACTAATTAACTTCACTAATTAGCTCCACTTTCTAAGTAGAACACTCCAGCATACAAAATATGCCTTAGTAAAGAGAAATACATGAATCTGGACAGCAAGCTGGATAATTACATTATAAATTACTGAGTAAAAAAAAATGCTACACATTTCATACTTAATGGCTTCCAATAGGATGTGAATTAGTATATCATCAGGAATACTTTTTCCTTTCTTCAACATTTTCTGTGATGCAGCACCAAGCTGGGCACGTACAGATAGCTGTGGAAGAGTGCAACATAAGACTAATATGCTCAGAATGTTCACAACAATGTTAAAAAGAGTGATTCTACTTTAAATACTGTGTTATTTATTAAGTTACCAAAAGGTATTTTTTATTGGCTAATGTATTTATATTTAATATTTATTATTACCTACTAAGGAGAAATAGTTTCAACTGATGTAAGAGCCCCAGTTTAAATGAAATCTCAAACAGATTTTCATCACTAAACCCATGAAAATGCCAGACATAAATAAGGTTGACAAACAAAGGATAAGAAGGCCAAGAATTGAGTTTATTCTGATTTTCTCTATCGTAAAACCACTGATGGTTTCCTACAGCAACATTTAACTTCACTCGTTCTACCGGGATTATTCTATAACTTAGTTTTGAAGCATTTTCCAGAGAGCAATAAAGACAAAGAGACGCCTGTAGAATTAAGTGATTATAAAGAGAAGTAACCTTTTCATGATATGAACAACCTGCTTGGCAGCAGCAAGATTAGGAATACATTTTTTAACTCAGAAATGACACAGAAAGTACAATATCTTACATAAATGTGAAGTTTAAAAAAAGGTACATATATTACATATTTATATGTACAACCTAACCAACATATAGAGATTTTCATAATAAATTCTTCATATTTCAGAGAGACAATGCTGGCAGTGAGATCAATGAATAATTCAGAATTGTGGAAAAGAATGACTATTTAAGTAACTGAATAATTTTGAAATTGAGTGAGAAATTGAAACAATATGCTTTCTTCCTTATATTTCATTCTCATCTCCCTGTGGGAGCCAAAACCAAAACTAGAAAAAATGCTTACCTCACTGTGTTCCCCAGAACTCTCTGCTTCCTGTGGCATCACATTGTGTTCATTTTTTAATTCATTTTTAAGATAAGCTTGGATGGCCTCCTGAACCAGAGTATCAACAGACAGTACCTGAATATTGCAAACTAATACACACAAAAATTGAGTTGAGCATACATACAGACATGCTATTACTAGCAATTGAATTAATTATGGGGAGACATCATCACTAAATGCAAAGCAATGCACCATTCTTTTCAATTGATGAAAGTTTTCCCCACTGGCTCTTCTCTGTAACCACTACACAGTGTGTACCCAAATCATTGGTATCTTTTTCATCTCTTCTATAACAGTTATCCTCAGAGAAGTCTGACAAAAGCATTTTTATATTCTCAGGGCAGGCATAATACTGTATTAATACTAGATTAAAGTTCAGGTGTTTTTAAGCTTATTTTGGAAGATAACAAATGAATGACTTGCAACCCATTCCTACAAAATACAGATGCATCTGACAAAGATTAGTAATGCAAGGATTTGCCCAAACTATTTTCAATGTAAAAGAGGGATTTTATTGCAAAGCAGTATTTTAAAGAATTTTAGGGGGGAAAAAAAAAAAAAAATCTCTACCTTCTTCAATAAACTTCACACAGGTAGTCTTTCCACTAAAAATTTTTCCCAAAATACATCCCTTGATAGAAAATGGAGGCAATACGGGTGGTGAAGATTTGGGACTTGGAGGATAGAAAATCTCCATCAGCCTACGAAGCACATGACTCAATATGTTATTATTGGGAGGAGGTTTGTTTCCACTCATATCTTCATCTGGGCACCATTCCCCAGTCATACTCTGTATAAATGACAAATTACCAAATAATTTGTCAATATGACTTGTTTCTCGACTTTCTAGATATATGCATTTATACAAAAACATGCTATAGAGAGTAACCAAATCTGAATAGTATTAAGTAATGAAATATTTTTAGAATAGATCCTTGTTAGAAGAATAACCATAAAGTGTTTATTGTTATTCACTAATACCTAGTTGAGAGAGACAAATACTTTTACAACCATTTTAATGATGCCTAGGATAGTTTGTTGTTTGTTTGGGTTTTTTTAATAGATAAACAGGAAAAATCATTTCACCAACACCACAGAATAAATCATTAGCAGATATTTGGAACGGAAGCTCAGTATCTTTGCAGGACTCTAAAAAATGGGCAACATTATTTTCCAGTATCATACATAAATCTTTGAAAATTCTTGTGGGTTAAAATTTCAAATAAATCTATTTGCCTAACCCACATTTGAAAGAAAGACAAAAAACACAAAACAAACAAGCCACCATATAATTCAGACAATTTTAAAGGAAGGAAATGCTGAGTAGAAACTTCCAGTTCATCTGTTCTGAGACCAATGTAACTTTATCAGTGGTATGGGTTACCAACATACAGGTTAATGAGGTTTTGCTAGTACAGATACTCCTACTGTCAATCATACTGGAAGGAAGATGAAAATGGAACGACGTAGTCAGAAGAACTGAAGTGAAAAAATTTTGACATAGTAATATTTACTCCATCAGTACTGGATCTTATAATACTGGAATAGTTCTGATATGTAGATTATACCATGAGAAGTTAAAAGAGAATACACCAGCATGCAAGATAATACTTGTCCTGTATCACTTGGTTGCAAGCTACTAAACGGATATCTCAAAGATATTTGGACTAATAATATTCCCAAATAGATTCTAGTTTGCCACCACATTTAGGGTGGTCAATAAAGGATTGAAAGGCAAAGTCAAATTTTTCAGCAAGAGAAATTACAATTAGGAAAAAAAATGTTCACAATTAAGTGGTTAAGCATGGGACAGATTTCACAGAGAGTCTGTGGAACCTTTGTCCTTGGAGATACTGGAAAGCTGACCAGACAATGTGCTGAGCAATCTTATCTGACTCAGAAGTTGGCCCACTTTGAACAAAGAGGTTGAACTAATTGACCTCCACATCCCTTTCAACTTAAACAATTATATCATTCTATAAATTAAATACGTAATCACCATCAACAGAAGTCACAAGTTTCTTTCTAAGTTCTGCTGGTAGAGAATGTTTTGAATACATGTTTGAGGTACAATATGCAATCTATTTTTTTACTATCATCAGTGATATATTGCCAACACATATTCTACTAAAAAAACTTGACTAGTGTTGACTTAAAATAAGCATAAAATAAGTACATTGAGAATAACTCAATGTACCTTATTATCATTCTAAATGAAAATATCATCTATATTATCAGTTAAAAAAAAAAAATTGTACAACATACCCTCTCAAATGTAACTCAGAAAATGTCTTTAATATGGAACTGAAAAGACAGTCTTAAAAAAACCCAAAACCTTGTCCTATTTTTCTTCCTGAAACATGTAAGTAGAGATGGATCAGTTGTTTTAAGTTCTGTAAGACCTGTAGGAAAAATTAATTCCAAATGGAAAGTACTCTCCATTCAAAGTACCAAAACTTCAGACTTCTTGTCCTTTTACCCTGTACCTGTCTTGAGGTAAAGTAACTTACCTGCCAGAAACCAGTTTTCAGGCATCCAGGTGAGAGGTATAGAACTCCTGGTCAACACTCTTCATGGAAACTAGAAATTATTTGATATTTTGAGCAGTGCCTACTGTTATGTTTGGTTTGGGTTATTCCATTAATTTACTAAGTGATTAGCCCTAACTGATGGTAGTTTCAAAACATGTTCAAGCTCAACCTGATGTAGAATTTGTAAAAAACTGATAGCACTGTATTTTGCTATTATATTTTATCAAATACATTTGACAGTTTTACTCAGCATTTGTAATGTAAACCTAATATTCTTGAGAAAGCCCAATTGCCTGTGATGGGCTGTTTTTCTTTTGGGTTAAAAAAATCACCACAAACTTTGCCAGAATGCCCTGCCCATAGTAACAAAACTTTGAAGGTATTAGCTTTTTATTTTAGCTTTTAGAAGCTGTACGTATGAATTGGTGCCTACAATTTTACACATTTGCTGAATTCTGAGGCAGAAAGGCATAAGACTAACAACATCCAGGAAAAAAATAGTTATGTGAATGAGCATTTGGAAAACCTGGCAGTGAAAAAGGGGTTTTAAATGTCTCATTACACAGGTCTGACCTTCAATGACCCTACACCTAGAGAAGACTACTATAGCTTTGTGATAAAAACAATAATATGAATGCAAAACTTCATTTTTCATTCATTTTCCCCCAGTAACTATTTTCCCACTTACCTCTCCTGTATGTTCTCCTTGTTGGTCTTCAGAAAAGAAAGCATAACAAGTGACTCCAGATGGGGTATACATACATACATACATACATACATACATATATCCCCACAAGTCAAAGATAGACTATTTACAATAATTTTGCCCTACTCTAGTTAAAAGGATTACTTGAAAAGACTAAAAACATAGCTGATTTTTTTCTTTCCCCAAAGAAAATTGTTGATGGAGTTTGGAAAAAATTGTGCAATGCATTTTTTACAGAGAAACATTTCATCCTTCATCTTTCACTCATAAAATTACATACTGATTGTTAAGTCAAAGAAACGTTTCAAGGCACCCTGAAAAACAGCAGTTTGTATTTTAATAGGAGGTAACAAAAATGTCATCCATTTCAACGAACTATACATAATCGTTACCATCTTAGAACTAATGGCTAACCTAAACCAATAGATCTCAGAAAGCTTTCATTCTAAACTGCAGAAGCTAAGACTATCCAGGTTTTGTAACAGATGCTTTATTTCATTTTACTTGCTTTTGCTGGCTACTTTCTATTGCATTTTCAAACATGGTGGCATTATAAACATAGGATAACATGATAGACATACTTTCAAATTCCAGTTAGTTAAAATTAATTGTATTGCAATTTACATATTGGTCAACAATTGGTCTACAAACTCGAGAGAGAAATATAACCAGTATTTTATAGAAGAATGAAATTATGTCTACTTTGAAATTGCACCAGCTCTCCAGAACTACTACCATAAATCGTGTATTAAATATAGATCCTCATGCAATGAAAAGATAATGCACATCACATGCTGTTATCAGAAACTAATAACAGAAAACAAATGAAACATCACAACAAAATCTTTATGATTATTAAGGTGTATTATTTTCCACTACTCATCATCAGTTTGATGTACCTTGTATTCTCCATAATCTTTGTCATCTAATAGAGCCATTTTATTCAGTTCTACAAGTTGTTCTGGGCTTGGTTTATGTGGCAAAGATTGAATTGAGGCTTGTTCATATATTGGTTTTCCATGAAAAAAAAATTCCTTCCAATCACGCATCAGTTTTAATGGAATTTTGCTGCAGAATGAAAGGAAAAAAAGTAAGTTCCAAAACAAAAATTAAACAAGTTAGATATTTGAAAATAGATTCACATTCAGATGAATCATAATTATGAACAAGCATATGCTAAACAACATATAGTTTATAAAGATCTGATAATTATTACGGCTTTTTGTAAGTGCTTGGTTACTTGTTTCACAGCAGTAGGCACTTGCAGTCTTCAGTGAAGTGAAAATACTTGGCCAGTACTTGGCTGGCAGAGCTGTACAGTAATAGGGTTTTTTTAGCTACTTTTCCCTGCTCCAAAACATTCTTTCTTTTCATGGAGTAGTCTCCTCAGTAAAAATATATATGATTTTTTCCCTGGAAGCTAAAATTAGTTCAGGATTATATAAGCAATCAAACTTCCTTTTTTTTTTTTTTCTTTCAAAAAGGAAAAATACTCGCATGAAACAAGCTGACCTGAATACAGTAGCAAGATGAACATAAACAGGATGCTGACATATGACATGCAAGAAATCTATGGTTGCTAAATATGCTCAAAATGAAGGCTGCTATTACCTTTTAATATTACATCAAACCCAAATAATTTTTTTTTTTTTAGTAAAGACTGTAGATAGTTGAGTGTTATAGCTTTAAATAAACTCTGCATGTGCTGTTTAAAAATTATTTAATACACATTGTGTGCAACATGCACAAGGAAGAAGCACACCTTTAGTAGCAGCAAATGCAGGTACAACCTCAATATACTTACTTGGGAAAGATATTTCAGATATTCTAACACGTTGCTGTGCACCACTCAGTACAAGCGAGTGTGACACTACCTTCAAATGGAACTATGACTGCGTCAGACAAAGAAATCAAACCATCATTAAAGTGTGACTAGGCTAATTGTTTTACCAAGTAACTACTAGGCCTAAAATCATATGATTCTCATAAAGCATAAAAATACGTATTTCATATGGTTACAGCTTTATTATTTTAAACCACAATTACACTAGAAGGCAATAAGGACCTTGGCCTACTTCCAAATGCTGCAAACCTTACTTCAAAGTCTAATCACTGAATACTAATGAAGGAGAAACAGGAACAACACCCAACTCTGTTTTGGGAACATTGCTACAGCTCTAGCACTTGAGGGTTGCTGCCTTTTTAGGACTTTCTCAGAAATCCTGCACAATTGCAATGTGTCAGAAGAGGTAATCACAGCACAAAGGGTCAGAAGATTTGGGATCGAGTTGCTTCTTGGACAGTCCAGGCAAGTTGATACATCTTAAGAAATTCATACGGTTTGTACTACACTATTGAAGCATTCAGATAGCAGGACAATCAAGAACGAGAAGTGTATCACTCACTTTTTAACTTCTAAACTAGGCAAATTGTTTGTGAAAAATGAAAGTCAGTAGTTACACAAGCAGTAGAACTACTGAATCTTAGTTTCCTAATGATTAAAGTTGGTGAGTTTCCAAGGAATTGCTGAGTCTTTAGCAGCAGTTCACTCTGTATGATGCCCCAGTGCATTGAAGTAATAACATTTTCCTACACAAATAAACTGGAGCTGTCTTCTACTGTATCTGAGAATCTGCATAATGTGTTTCTGGTGCTTAAATGAGACTGAGTAATGAAGCATAACAGCTACCTAATAGCTATTAGTTTTTCCTAATTAGCACCATACTCACTTGTTTGTCAGTGTACGATATTCTCCTACTTTTGTTGATAGATCAATGATTTCGTTGATCATTTTCCAACATATAGAATAATGCTTTTTATAACGAGCCTGAGCTCTTTCAATGGCATTTTTCTCATGACGCTCTCTCTCTTTGATAATTTCTTCTTCATAATCAATTTTTTCTTGTTTTGCCAAAGCCTAAAATTTTTTTTAAACAGTAAATTTGAGATGCAAAGAAAATGAAAGTGGAGAAGTGCACAGACCTGGAAAAAAAATGAACTTGCTCATTTAACCCAAGAAACGAAAACAGCTAGATTCCCACCAGAGTTGGATAGCCAGAAAGCAGATAACCACACAGGAAAAAAAAATCTGAAAAATTCTATTGATTCTTTAAGTTACAAGGTTTTTTGCATTCTAACTGCTAAAATATAATGAAATAAAGGAGAAATATGTTACTTCTTTCGTGACAAATAAATTAAGAATATATTCAGTGCTTGTGGGTAGAGGAACATGAAATGATGCTGTTAGATCTTCCTGAGGAACAACTAGGTAGATACATAAGCAATGTCTCATTTCCACTGAAACCCACAGTGCAATGCATGACAACTTACAAGATTCTGATCTGCAAATAGTTTGCTATTCAAACAAAAAATATGCTGTTCAATCTTTGAGGAACTTTGGTTATGGTAGAAAGTTACAGTTTCTTCCTGTAATGATGTGTTCCTTTTGGCCAAAAGAGTGCTTAAAGAAATAATCAATAGCTATAGCTGTTGAATACACAGAATTCCATCTATGTTGGAATATCTGAGGCTGCTAATATTTTTTGGCAGGACCAAAGTAAGTTTGTTACTACCATATTATGGCCTACTATGGGAACACATACCTTGATTGTTCACCACAGAATTATGAATTATGTTAATTTATTAATCAGTTCTAATTTACCAGGTAGAAATTAGCACTCATAAGTGAAAATCATGAGCAGTAGCCAAAATGGATATTAGCAGATAACATCTAAAGGAAAATAAAAACATGATACTTGAAACAAGATTTTATGTTTTTTTTTCATTTTGCCTCTGCAAGACTGTGCTTCTTAACATCAGCATACAGAGATGTTGCCTACAAAGTTAAAATTAGTGGAAGAAAAGATTAAAATTATACTGAAGTTGCTCAGCTTTATATCTTATTAGCTTATCTGTAACTTTGAACTTTTAAAAAAACAATTTATTAATCTTTAAATTACTCCCTTGAAAAGTCTTGAATTCTAGCTGTTGAAAATACAAATTCTACTTTGCACAAGGAAGGCACTGTAACAGTTCTACAGCAATTCAGGGAGCAAATAATGTTTTACCTTTTCTCTATCAAGAGCTTCTTGGAACTCTTTCAGTCGTCTTTCTTGATACTGTTTTTCTGTGAAAATTCTATTTTGCCTTAACACCTCTTTTTCATGTCGAATGTGCATGAGTTCAACAGCAATCCTCCGTTCTTCTTGAGATTGTCTCATTAGTCTGTAAATAAGTTGTTCCTCTCGGTAAGCCTCCTAAAAGATAAGATAGAATTAAGCACAATTTATAAACTATTTCGTAGACAACTCATTAGCATCTCATATAAGAAATATGGAGTCATGTACCAGTATTTGCCTGCTCATTTGATATTAGAACCTGGAACAAAGCATACTTCTATTCCTCAGTATATTTTCGCAAACTATACAAGAATTGTAGAACTATGAAAGTTAAATCTAAATATTTCTTAACTGAAATTCTGCAGTAAAAGTATAATTGTGCAGAACAGCTCAGCACTTTCATATGTACAAAGAAACCTTGATACTTAAGGTCCTACAGCAATAAGGTAATGGCTTTAAGTTGGAAGAGAGTAGGTTTATGTTAGACATTAGGAAGAAATTTTTCATGTGAGGGAGGTGAAACTAGCACAGGTTGCCCAGGGACATTGTGGAGGCCTCATTCCTGGAAGTGTTTAAGGCCAGGTTGGATGGGGCTTGGAGCAACCTGGTCTAGCGGGAGGTCTCCCTGCGTGGGTTGGAACTCAATGATTGTTAAATTACCTTTCAACCCAAACTATTCTATGACTCTATGATACATCAAATATTTGCTTCTGAATGGAAAAATATAACCTTTCCTCCAATTGTTAAGACATCATAATTTCCTTTACTTATCCCTGCTCTCAGCAATCGCCACTCTCAGCCTTACTTTGCTGCATCTTCGATGAGTCTTTTTTTCTACAGGATTGAATTTTTTTTTTCCTTCTTGAGATTTGGGTAACTATGTCCTCCATTCAGGAAACTGAGAGTATGGGGAAGCATTAACAATAGAGGAAAATATAAGACTTCCAGGTAACAGTTTTAGTGTTCTCACTGGGACATGAATAGAATTCCCTATTCAGTACCATAGAAAACTAAATCTGAACCATTGTGTGAAGAGTGGTTGATGTGCACAGACACTGTGAAAGCTGTGGACTGTTAGTTTTCAAAGTACTTTAAAAAATTTAGAAGTGTTTTCTCACTACTACACTTCTCTATACTGTTCTTGGTATCTAAATTAATGCTTAACCTAACCTAAAGTTTTGCCTCATTACTTTTACAGTTCAAAAGTAGTTGAGTTGTAAGAAAAGAATTTCCACTTCCCTTTCAGGCTCCATTGACAAATACCAGTCCCACAGTGGAACGAATTTTAGAGGAAGTTTCTGAGTCCCTGGACATTAGCTTCAGATGCAGCAAAACTGCTACAAAACATAAGTCTAAATTTAAGGACCTGAATTCAGAACTGATCTGAAGAACTCAAATTTATTTTCCTAGGAACAGAGGAACAGGGAAAGCTCATTACCAGTGGTATTGGAAAAAAACAAAACCAAACAAAAATAGTCAAAAAATCACAAAACAAAATAAAATATCACTTCCATTTTCCTTTTACCTGGTTTATTTTCCATCAGATGTGTGTGACAGACAGATGGCAGAACACATGTATAAATTCAACTATAAATGAAATATCAAACTTTACTATACATTATCATACTATTATGAAAGTACTCTATAAAGAAGTCTAGATCTGTGCTACACAGTGCAATAAAGGTATCCATAATAGACTTCTAAAACAAAGCTGCAATAAACGGCTATTATAACTGTAATAATAAGAAAAACAACTTTCTAATAAATTTAGATCTTTAATGTTGATGTTAGGAAGAAGCCTGGCAAAGACTAAGATGATAAAATAATCTCTCAATATTTTGCTTATTTTAGGCAAAATATCAACTTTGCACTCCTCTTTCCTAGCACTGAATCTCATGACACTGTGGTACCTCTAATGGCAAAGATGTAATCATCTCAGGTTTCAATCCCAATGTGCGTCACCTGCATGCAATATTGTCTTCCAATAAAGCCTAATACAAAACTATAATCTAATTTTGAATGCTGAAAATGAAAACCAATACAATAGTAATAATTAGTAACAATTTTATATGCATACTTTCATATTCATGCTTTGTGTTATTTGATATAGTTCAGGTGTCAAATTTTTCTGTAGCACTGCCTACTGAAGAGTTAATCTGTCCATTTGTCTCTTAAAGTCAGGAAATCAAGGCAATAAAAGGAGATATGATACCTTATGCTGCCTCAGGTCTATCCACTGCTTCTTTAGACTCAGTATTTCATTAAGATTTCGAGGAACAGTAGAGGATGCACAGATGTTGCTTCCTATTCCAAGTAAACATCCATTGTTTTTTTTAACTTCAACTGCTTATTCCCAATCATGGATTAATATAGCAACAAGTACTCCACCAGAGGAAAATGGTTCTTCAAATCCTAATTCACAGAGGACTGAAGGAGCCACCCTAATTGAGTGGTCATCTGTCATACTCAAACCAGCAATTGTACAGTGTGTATAGCTGGCCTGGTGAGAAATCAAACCACTTCATCTAAGTGAATATTCTCTTTTTAAAGGAAATGGGAAAATGCTCCTTTAGAACACCTCAGAGCACCCAAAAGAGACCTTTTTTTCTGTTATCTGGAGGGCAGAGAACTTCAGTACACTAGATAATCAAATGTCTGGACATTCTAAGTAGACCTAAAAAGAGCCAGCAGGAAACTTTTGAAGAACAAGAATTTCTGAAACAGCAATTAACTCAGGTTAATAGATAAATCAGGATTCAGGACATCAAATGCAAACTATTTGCACAAGCAAATATCCAGTAAGTAAAATGGTGTTCATTGGATCGCAGAGTGAAAGACTGTTCCTGTCCTTCACACAAACAGGAATGGACTGGACAAGACTTCAGGGAATAGTGGGAGACAGAGTAATAATGGTAATATACTGGTTTTGCCTAACATTTTCCATCAACTTCTTCACAGAGAACTGTGACATGCCTGAAAAAAACATAAGCATCATAAATGGGACACCTTAGTAATCATGTGACAAACCACTACTGAGAAAGCATAACACGCCTTTTTTCCCGTTTACCTGTTCAAGACAACAGTGGCATCAAGTGGCCAAAGTTTTGAGTGTTTATGCTTCATGTTGTTCATACATAATTACTATATCATGGTTTTCTATTTCCTTGTTTAACTTATAGGCACATGTAACAATTCTGTTCTGTTGTGTAGCCAAAAGTTTTGTGACCAAAATTTACACCTGAGCATACATAAATGTGTTCAGCTGACAAAAAATAATATAGTAACATTTCAATTCCCCTCCCATTTTTATCGTCTGAATTTACTGCTGACAGTAACTTTTTTTCAGAGAGATAATTTTGGAAAAATAAACAGAAACTTTCAACTCCTACCTATGAAAATCTGACTGGCTTCACTCTGTGTTTACCGACAGGAATGACATGCAATTTTAAAGCTGTCATTTTTCCCAGACTGCAACTTGTACTACAGCTTGTAGTGTGCCAAAAAGCAAAAATTGGCACAGGATCCTTTTAGTAGTGGTTTATACATATGGACATGAAATACATTAAAGCACTCTGAGGAGATGAAATTAATTTGATTCTGAATACTCTAATACTCCAACACACAATGCCCCAGGTTCAAATTTAATGTAGTATAGATAAATTCTGACCCTAATGTCTACAAGAAAGCTACAGTTTCAGCCTGGAAACCTTTTCTGGTTCAAAAAACCTCTAATGTCAGGAGAAAGTAGGGTTCAATTACTTCATATAGTTTTCTTTAAATTTTTTTAAAAGAAAATATCTCAATTTACTTCACACTAAGTCAAGCAATATCTAATTTCTGAAATCTCACAGAGTTTGAAGCAGTCATATCTTCCCCTGATAATTTAGAGCCAAATTAGCACTAAAAAGATTCTCTGATATGGATAGATTACTGTTCTAGTCAACTGCTTTCCTCACCTTCCCTTCTAATTCCTGCAGTCTGTGACTCTCTTTTTCCTCTCTCAGTGCTGATTTTAATTCCTGGGAAGTTAGGAACACTGATGTTACTTTTGCCTTGCTTTGGAGTCTCACTGGAGGTCATCTGTTTGGCAGCACATTGCAACAATTCCTTTATCTTCAAAATTAAATGTCTCCTCCTTCAATTGCAGGTGGACTGGCTGCCTGATGCCCTAAATGCCTGGACTGGCTTTGCTGACGTGCAGCTGCTGTATGCCCCAGAGGCTCCAGTGGCTGCTGCTGGCCACATGGCCATCAGCTGGTATCCATGCTTGTTGAAACTACTAGTCCAGTCTCCTAGGGTTATGCTGGGGCTGTACCAGCTGATAGGAGGTAAAGAGTAAATTCTGATACAATAGTGAATTCAGACAGCTGAACTGCAAAACTACTTCATAGCCTATGTATACCATGTACTCTTTGAGTGAGAACTCCAAGGTGGGATACATGGATAGGGCTCTTCATCTAAGCCACTCCTGGTGTTCTTTCTCGGAATACAGGTCTGGGAGAGATACTGAGAAGTCATCTAGTTTTCAGATGCTTATTGCAATAAATGTAGGGGTTTTTTCTCAACAACTACAAAAACATCTCCAGATAATATGACAATGCTTAAAAATGTGTGTGTGTGTGTGTGTGTGTGTGTGTAAGTTCATAAATTTCTTTGTCAGAGATGCCCCACATCTTACGTGTGCAGTATTATACATCAGAGGTGACAGGCTAAACTACTCTGGGCTTAACACTTATGATCTAATCTAAGGACTCGCAGTGCAATACTAAGATAAAATAACTATAAATTACAAAAGTTCAGTAGGTTACAAGGTTGTGTTTGATGCAATCATTACTAAAGAGAAGATCTGTAAGGTCAGCTATCTAGAAGCTGCTTTTTGAATGACAAATGTCTGAGCAGGAATCTGAAAAGGACAGGATTCAAATGGAGTAACCTGAAACTTCTGTTTTTGGACACAACACAGACACCTTCCCAAGATATACCTGCTCCATAACACATGAAAAATCAAAGCTCTGATCAGCAAAATAACTGTTTTTCTTGTTCATATCACCCAATTCAACCACTTCAGAATTCGTCCAGTCCAGACCTAAAATTTTACATGGCATGTCTTTAAACACATTTTCCACAAAGGAATGCCCCATTTGTTGTTTTTTAATTAGTGCCTCCTTCAGAAACAGTATACAATTTGATGATTTGAAGTTTGTCTTAGGTGAGGGAAGGGTAGGAAATAGAAGGCAAGCCTTCAACTACTTTTTAATACTCTTAGCTTTGCTACCTTCATTTGATCTTTTATGATTTATAATGATAAAGTACAACTTTAAGGTAGAGAGAAAGCATGGACAATATTCCATATTTCCCAAGGAAAGAAAATGGTTGGCATAAAGTTATTTTCAGAGATAAGCATATACATCTCCATTTATCTCCTACAACTTTTATTCAAGTATATAAAAATACTGTTCTTTTATATTTGTAAGCACATTTTCTCATTACTAATTGTTCATGGGTTATATACTTCAGTATTCATTTTCTCACCTCTTGAGCTTCATGTGCTATTAACTGTTCCATTAGCATTTTTTGTCGTCTCTTTTCTCGTTGCTCTCTAGAAAATGTATCTTCCTCCAAACGTTTTTGAATTTTTCCTACATATTCATCATCTGAATAAACACTTAGTAGCTCAGATGCTGTTGGTGCTGTAGTTTCTAAGGTTGTTGCTTTCAAGGTCTGTGTTTGCAGTGATTCTTGTACAACACTGAATGAATAAATAAAACATATCACTGGCTTTATAGGAATTATAGCTCTTAGAGGTGTTTTCATAGAAAAGCCTGTGCTCAGAAAAGTCTGACAAATGCACAACATAATTATTTGCAGGCACTCTTTGCAGGCACTGCCAGTACTTCTTGATACCCTTGCACCCCACAGTCACTATTAAGTCCAGCATAGGGCTGCAGAACTGACCTCAGCCAGCCATCAATTAGTCTGTTTACTAGTATGAAGCCAAATTCTTCACAAACAGGAAATGAGAATGACTCACAGAATATCAAATAAAGGTTGGCTACTCTTTAATATATCCATGCACTCTGAGTGCAGTTTTGCAACATTATTAACCATAGGCTGTTTACTCACAGATGTATGCATGAGTATGGTACACCTATCAATAAAGGGCACAGAATGGCTGTTACTTAAAATTATCCACAAGTGTATAGACATAACTCAGAGGAGAAAGGCTACTTCTCTATATTTTCTTTGAAATGTGTATGTATGTATGTCCACAACCATTCTCTTCTATCTGCAAATCTGACTTTGCAGATTCAAATGCCTGATGTGAACATATAAGAAGAGGTGCCCTTTGTGCCCTTTGTTGCTGTGTACACAGCAAAAATGGAGAGAAGGAAGCTGGAGCCATCACCTAATATAATTACGGGTAAGGTAAAAACATTGTAGCAGTGCTGGAGCTGGAACATATGCAGTGTTAGTGGGACAAACACTCAAAGGAAACTCACAGTTTAAAGATAAACAAGCTATGTCATTCAAATAGCCATCAATACAGATAGTAGGCACCTGAGATAGGATTCTGTCCAGGTTTAACAATATAATATCCAAGTATTACCTGTCCAAGACTTGGCTGTGTACTGCAGAGGCATTTTCAGCCATTGACTTCTCAAATGTGTTAATATCCTTGTATGTATCCTAAGGGAATAACACAAAATCTAATCTTTCTTTTCTCTTCAAAAAGCATCATAAGGAAGGTTGAACAGAATAAGTGTTAGGGAATTATCTTCATGTCATGTTAGTACAACAGAAATGTTTACACTGAAAATACATTAGGCATCAGCTGTATCAAGAAAAAAGGCAAGATTATTTACTTTTTCTACCTTTCATTTCCTAATCTCCTCCTCTTCTGATCTGTACCTACATCCACCTGAGAGAAAATCCTAAGGTTTTGAATCTGTTCATTCTGCAGGATAATTATAATTTTTACATAGGACTGTAGCATCCCACCATTCAGGGATTTGAAACAAGATACTCCGGGCTATGATCTCCTATATACTTAGTAGGTTGAATTCATCCCTGATGATTATTTAGGCAACTATATTCCTACACTCTACCTTTAAATGTACCAGTCTCAGTTGTGCAGTTTTAAAAACTGGCAAATATTTGGACCCCTGATGACAATATGATCCATGAAATGTAAGCTTACAATTCAAGTACTCTTCGGCTCTAGATGATAGAGATTTATCTTTTTATTGCTGCATTGCTATCATCTCTTGACTTGATCTGAGACTATAATTTCAACTGTTTTTTATGTTTTTGAAAGAGCAGACAGCTTTATACTGTGTTACAGAACAGATCATAAATATTATGGTGCAAAACTTCATTATGCATAAATGTGAATGAAACACTAATGCTATTATTTCACATATTTTAAGTAAACAAGAAGCTAAAATACTGTCAGCAATTAAATTAGTACCTACCTACAGTATTTATTGAAGAACTTGCTCTTACACTGAAACAAATTCTTCCTAAGTAGCAAATAATGAATCCTAAAAATTCTCATATTTAGCCCAATTTTAACTTGGTGATTCTACCGTGTAACTTTAACAGTTATATCAGCAATTTTAGTATGGTACAAGCACACTATCTGTAAATGCAAATGGTCCCGGAACACCATGTGCTTTACAGTTCTTTAAATTTAATTAACTTTCAAAGTTAATTAATTAATTAATTAACTTCAAAGAGTATAAGTGAGAGTTACCTCCGCTTCTCTTTTCTTCTTTAAGAATTTTCTGGCTTCAGTAGCTTTTATGTCACGGTTTGGTAGTGGCTTTGGAACCTGTATAATTGCTGCTTGAATCCTGGCCATTATTTCATTTTGTCTCCTTCTTCCTAAGTGATGCTGAATGTTCAAGATTAAGTGTTCAGATACTTTAGCAGAAACAAAATATACCATACGGGTCTAATATACTGCCTATATAGCTATGAAGTACATGTAATTAAGCCACAAGGAAAAAAAAAAAAACCAAACTTCTAGGAAGAAAGTAGAAGAGCCTATCAGACTTCAAGGCTGAGCAATTGGATTTTTTTTAATTGGATCACTAAAATATGATGAAAACAAAAAAAATATTTACTTTCTGCCCACAGTTAAACCCTGTCTTAAGGATATTCACAGCCACTGTACTAATAAACTTAACATTTTTATATCATTAAACAGAAGATAGAAGAAGCATTTGAAATTAAAGTATCATTCTCCATTCAGAATACTTTAGCAATATGCTAGTATGTTTTCAATATTTGAGGATGAAGATACATATTTTTATGTACCATTATCAGAAAATGCTACATGTACAGAATCATTGAATCATAGAATGGTTAGGGTTGGAAGGGACCCTAAAGATCATCTAGTTCCAACACCCCTGCATGGGCAGGGACATCTTCTACTAGACCAGGTTTCTCAAGGCCTCTTCCAACCTGGACTTGAACATTTCCAGGGAGGGAACTACTACAGCTTCTTTGGGCACCCTGTGACAGTGTCTCACCACCCTCACAGGAAAGACTTTTTTCCTAATGTCCAACCTAAATCTCCCCTCTTCAAGTCTGAAAACATTTCTTCTTGTCCCCTCACTGCACACCCTTGCAGAAAGCCCTACCCCAGCTTTCTCTTAGGCCCCCTTCAGATATTGGAAGTTGTTGTAAGGTCACTGTGGAGCCTCCTCTTCCAGCTGTCTGTGCTTCTTTTTGTGCAGCCCAGGACCCACTTTGCTTTCTGGGCTGCAAGCACACATTGATGGCTCATGTTGAGCTTCTGGTCCACCGCCACCCCCAAGTCCTTCTTCTCAGGGCTGTCTGAAACCCATGCTCTTCCCAACCTGTATCTGTGCATGGGGCTGCATGAACCTTCCACTTTGTCTTGTTGAACTTCATGCACTTTGCATGAGCCCACTTCTGGAGCCTGTCAAAGTCCCTCTGGATGTCATCCCTTCTCTCCAGCATGTTGACTTCACCACACAGTTTGGTATTGTCAGCAAACTTGCTGAGGGTGCATCCAGTATGTAGTATGTATGCTATGTTTCCATTAACCAGTGCTATGGTGCAGTAGAAACACATCTGTGAAGAACACCAGTTTGTGTTCAGTGCCTTATAGGCATTTGAGGGCTTACATTAAATTCTAGCTCAGAATTTAGCAGTTTCTGAGAGTACCAGGTTTATGGTACAGAAACTGAGAATATCATTTGGTAATACTGGCATTGAACAATGAGTCTCAGATGATCTAGAAGTAACAAACACTTAAACTATGCTAGTTAAAGTAAACTATAGATGCATGCAGTTAAAGGTGGAACTGACCAGAAAATAATTTTTTAGAGAGTCAAAGAAAGTTAAAAATAAACATTTATATATCAAATAAGGTATTAATTTATTTTTAAATTTTATTTTGAAAATATGTTAAATATGGCTTGTATTTTCTTCTCTGGAAACATAATTTTTTTTTTTTTCCATTCTTGTTCATGCGGCAGAAATAGAACAGCTGAATAGCCACAGCAAGGCTCTTTTTCGTTAAACAGCTGTCTAAAATTCATCTGGAACTAGTCAACTTCAATTTCACTGTGGCTATACAACCCTTGGATAGGTGGCTAGTTCCTCTCTATAAGCTAAGGGCTGCAATTTGCAAATCACTTTTACAAGGACACCTTATAAACATACTGTTGTGAAATTTACACTATGATTTCAGATCTGTATTTTCTATGCATGACAATATGCATATACTACTTTAAGTTACTTTAAAATACTCATATTCATATTTTAAAGAGTTTGTAACAAAATATTGCCTTCATATCTACATATTAATGATACAGTATACTCCTTTTTGGTTTTGTATAAACATGATCCTACAGCACAGAATTAAAAAGCATTCACACTGGCTTTAGCCACGTCACTAGGTACCTAACTTAAAGAAAATACTTCTCAGAAATCAATAAAAAGTAAGTAGTCACCTTTTCAATATCTTGAGCTCTTTGTTGAAGCTTCTGAACTTTCTGTTGTTCTGCAATATGTATACGAGCTATGTTATCTTCCTTTGCCTTGGATTTTATTTCAAAATGCTCTGAAATCTGCTGTAGTTGCAAATCAGCCTGACGTGGTATCAAAGTTTTCAAATGCTAAAATTAAATAACAAGCAATGAAGAGTCAAAAACAATAAAAAAACTTATTTAAATATGATAATTTTGCTATAGTAATTTCAAACTGTGTTTTCTTGTGTTAACATGCACAGAACAGCCACTAAACATGGTGGAATATTTTCCAGAACTAAACAAGGCAATCTCCATGAAAAAGAACATACAGATTTGAACTTAAACAATGCCAAACTTTGTATAGTTTGAGAAAAAGAGTCTAAGGGACTACCTCATTGCTTTTCACAGCTTCTGAAGAGTGGAGGTGGGAAATGTGCTGTTCTTTTCTCCCTGGTATCTAGTGACAGGACCTGTGGAGTGGCTCAAAGTTCATCGGGGGGGTTCAAACTTAACATTAGGAAGCATTTCTTTACTAAGAGAGTGGTCAAACACTGGAAAAGTGTTCCTAGAGAGGTGGTCTATGCCCCTGGCCTTTGGACAATGCCCTTAATAATACACTTTAACTTTTGGTCAGCCCTGAAGTGGTTGTACTACATAATTATGCAGTTGTACTACATAATCACTGAAGGTCCTTTCCAACTGAACTACTCTATTCTATTCAAACTAAAAGTGGGAAACTCACCTTAAACATAATTTATCAGGGAGGTAGGGTCAAACATGACAATGTATGTGCAATTGCACCTAATGAGAAAACAGATCAAAGCAACCACAATGGTAACAGATGCTACTCAACCAAATTTTTGAGATATCTATATAACAATGCAAGAAGCATGGAGATTAAGCAAGATGAACTAGAAGTCTGTCTTTGGTCACAAGGCTACAATCTCATCGCATTTACTGAGTTGTGGTGGGATAGCTCACAAAACTGGAATTATCTATGAATGACTGTGTATTGTTTGGAAAGTATAGACTGACTAGGTATGGTGGTGGAGTTGCCCTTTATGTGAGTAGAATGCTCATATAAGCTTAACCCAGGGGGAGATGATGACTATATTGAAAGCTTATGGGTAAGAGTTAAGGGACATGCAAACATGGGAGGTAATATTGTGGGTGTCTACTACAGACCACCAAACCAAAAAGTAGAAGTAGTTATTGATGAGGCCTTCTACAGGCAGCTAGGAGTAGCCTCAAGGTCATATGCCCTGGTGCTCAAGGCTGACATCAGTCACCCTATTATTTGGAAAGATCACATAGCCAAGCATAACCAGTCCAAAAAGTCCCTGCAGTGCATAATTGACAACTTTCTGCTGGAGGTGGTGAAGAATCAACAAGAAGTGGTGCAATGCTGGACCCTGTATTAGCAAACAAAGAAGAGGTGGTCACAGATGTTAAGGTTGGGGACAGTGTTGGCTGAAGGTATCATGACATGTGAGAGTTCAGCATTGTTAGGAAAAGAAGCAACAGGCTGGAGAGCTGTACAAACGGGAATCTCATGAAGTTCAATAAGGACAAGTGTAGAGGCCTGCATCTAGGTAAGAATAACACCCACCTCCAATACAAATTAGGGGACATCTTTCTAGAAAGCAGCTCCATGGAGAAAGACCTTGGAGTCATAGTGAACAGTAAATTGTCCATGGGCCAACAATGTGCCCTGGTGGCCAAGAGGGCCAGTGATATCCTGGGGTGCCTCAGGAAAAGTTGTGTCCAGAAGATCTAGGGAGGCTCTCATCCCCCTCTACTCTGCCCTGGTGAGACTACACCTGGAATACTGTATGAAGTTTTGGGCTCTCCAGTTCAAGAGAGACAGGGATCTACTGGAAAGAGTTCAACAGAGAGCTAGAAGGGTGATTAAGGGACTTGAACATCTCTCCCAGGAAGAAAGACTGAGAGAAATGGGATTGTTTAGCCTTGAGAAAAGAAGGTTAAGATCTCACTGATGTCTATAACTATCTGAATCTTAGGTCTCCAGAGGACAAGGTCAATCTCCTTTCAGTGGTACCCAGTAACAGGACATGGAATAATAGATTTAAGCTAAAACACAGGTAGTTTCACCTAAAGATGAGGAGGAACTTCTATAGTGAGGGTGACAGAGCACTGGCACAGGCTGCCCAGAGAGGTTGTGGAGAGTCCTTCTCTGGAGACTTTCAAAACCTGACTGGATGTGTTCCTGTGTTGCCTGCCCTATGATATCCTGCTTTTGGCAGGGGTGTTGGACTAGATCATCTCTAGATGTCCCTTTCAATCCCTGCACATTCTATGAAAGGTCTATAAGAAGAAAAAAATAAAACTGAAAGTGTGATAAACATACTGAAGTCTCCATATTTGGATATATTCAAGATGAAAACTTTAGCAATCTGCCCCACTTGACTTTGCTTAGAGAAGGGGGATGAACTAAGAGACCCCCAGAAGTCCCTTCCAACCTCAACTAATCTGAGATACAAAGGTAAGTATGGAAATTTCTATTAATAGGAAATACTCTCAATTGCTACCCATATGTAGGTGAAGGGATGTTTTGACTGTTTCGTACTGTCCCTGTATTCAGTGATAAACTTTTGCTTGTAGACTATTTTGCAGGAAAGATGTCAGAAAAAATGTGAAATTTCATCTAGCTGAATTTGATTCATGATATATAGCTTATTAAGGACTGTTCATCTGGATAAGTCTGCAAATACTGAACATTACTGTTGGAGACAAGAAGAATATCCTCAAAAGAATCTACTACATCAGTACTGACTTCATCTTAAATACTCTTTCCCTTTTGTTTTTTCACTCTTCATGTTATTCAGCATAAGCTTATTGCAGACTGGAGTGTAGTGTAAATCAATGGAGCGACATGCAACAGAAAGAATCAAACCACAGCAGCATGAAACTTAACAGTTTTAACAAGTTTTCTGGAGGGGAAATTAGTCTAAGTAACTAGCCTAAGCAATGCAGTCTGCAATCTATACTGATCAAGTTAGTAAAATGGCAGCTGCTGAACAGCTACTAGATTTTGTTTCTATATGAATTTTAAGTTTGGAGAAGGCTTAAGAAAAGAAGAGGTAACACAGAATAAGAGAAACACAATAAATCATAATCCTCAAGAGTCACAGCTAAACCACACAATTGCCATTGTCTATGTATACAACAGCACAGGTTTACTTCTTTTCCATAGTATTAGATTTCTAATAGGAGACTTAAAAAGTCGGGAGGGGAAGCATGCAACATGCTTGAGATGCACATTTAAGTATGCTCCTTCTTTTTTCCTATATATTTATACAAAATAGACAGAGTTATTTACCTCTTGAAACAAAGCACTTTCAACAGACTCAAGCTTTGCAGTTGCTGCAGGTCTCATTGCTTCCATGGCTATTTCACTCAGCTTCGCCTTTTTCTTTTTTTCCAAAGCAAGATACAATTGATATAAAAGCTTTGTTGCAGACCCATGATGCCCCGTCATTATGTTTTGGGCCACATTCTTATCAAACTGGACACCAAGGAGGCGAAGTGTGGGCTCCAGGCGAGAAAAATTGTTAAGTTTTGCATTTGCAATCCTACATGATTAAAAACAACAATAACAAAAAATCAGGGTATAAACTCCTTTTAAGTTCCAACTTGCTGCAACAGGTACTGTCATGATATTTATCTCATTCCAAGATAAGAGAGGGTAGAAAAAACAGAGGACTTAGGCAAAGTATTGTGAGTCACTTTTAGCTGCAGTGCATGTAACTGAATTGTCTTAGTAGGCATAATTTTAGGAAAAAAAAGGCCACATTGGATTTTATGTCTTGATACATGTACACATAAGTGAATCAGGCAGCAAAAGCTTACCTCTCAGTACAGCTAATTATTGATCTTCAACAAAATGTGCAAAGAATAACAATGAAGTTTCTATACTAGCTGTACCAAATTACTTCAGCTATTGTCAACCAAAATCTAGGAGATTATTAATAAAGTCTGTTACCCACAAAACACCTCCTCATATTTCTTCCCCACTAAAACTGACAGATGTGTTTGAGTAGTGTTGAAAAAAGAGACTATCAAAATCTATATTCAAAACTGAAATAGCAATGTTTCCCTTGAGATGCTGATTCTCCTGTGGAAGCACTCAAGATCAGTAGATATACAGGCCAATCCCCAACAGCAATAAATTATCAATACATCACAATTAACACACCAAATTGCATCCAACGAATCCATAACCACCAACTGAGTCAAAACACCATTCAATACTGCTTGAGTTCACAACAGTTTCTTAACATGAACTAACAAGCTTTTGAGGTCAGACAAGGAATTCTACCAAAATGTCAATTTTTACTTAAGACTTTGTGATAAGAGAGTTTTCACCTTATTCCTAGGTAGAAAACTCCAGGAGCTCATGATTCTCACTGTGAGAGTCCATACTTTGTTTCTTACATAAGTATATATAAGCTTCACCTTATAACCATACAACTTTTTTTACCACTGATTCACAATTGTCAGAAATAACTTCACATGCATCGAAAAGCTGTGGTGATTTGACCTCTTAGCTTTTTTTTATTCTATATTAAGATCAGATACCATTTCATAAATCTGATTCATAATTAAAAAAAAAAAATCTGCAAATCTTATTTCAAGCGTGAGCCAGGATTATTTTACAATACTGCTACAGGGACCTAGAGAGAGGGTCTTTAGGACCCTGAGGGATCTCGGAGGGGCAGAACAGAGAGAGGTCAGTATTTCCTCCCAGTTCATGCCATATGCTATAAAATCCAGGAGGACCAGAAGTTCAACCCCTTCTGCCCTGCTCCTTCACTGCACTTGGAGGTCTCGAAGAGGCTCCTGCTTTTCCATTAGCTTACCACAAACCAAATCCATCGCATGCTGGGAAGAGCTGTGGACCCCTCTCCCAAGTCAGCCCTGCCTTAGGGAACCCTTAGACACCTATCTCTGTAGAAGATGAGGTTTTACATATATTTATTTTTCATCCCATGTGTTACTGCCCTTTTTCTGTTCCTGTAAACCTGTTCTAGCTTTAATTTCCAACCTTAAAGTCTGTCTTCCTTATTCCCCGTTTATCTTCCCTTGGAAGGGTGGAGGGGGGTAGTAAAGAGCAATTCAGTCCTCTGGTTTTTGGTTACCCTGACCACTAAGTCAAGATAAAGATCACTATAAGAGTCAAGGAAAACTACAGTATTTAGTTTTTTAAATATGGACAGACAAACTGGAAAAAGTTTTCCAGTACCATTACTTTTAAAGTACTAACACTTTCTCAATTATTATTACCTTGCTTATGTGTTCAAGAAATGTGCCACATAAGCAGCTGATACAGTTAAGTAGACCTTGACCAGTTAGTCGCAATGACCCCATGTTCTTTTTCGTTAGTGTCTTCTACATTAGAGTTGCACATCCTATAACAGGAACCTATTTTTCTCCCATCATCATCCCAGCAGGCATGATCTAGCCTTGGGCTGTATGCTAAAGTGACATCAGCTTATCATATAAACCACAAATAATAGGTTTTTCCTTAAAAGCACACTCTGAATTTTAAAAGTACAACTTACTAGGTACTGGGTTAGATTAAGCAGACATGGAATCTTGCAGAATTCCAGAACTATATAATTACTACTACACAGCAATAATTGTTCTTAATGTGCCAGATAAATATGTTGAAATTAAGAAAATATCACCTTAATTCTCAATTCTTGTCAAAATATTAATGTCAGTAATTATAAGAAAAGCAAATATTGAAAAAAGCCAAAAATATCAAATTATCTTTACAAGTTCAAACACCACGTACGGTCCTCCTCCCTCCCACATATTAGATACTCCAAGACCTTAGTATTTATATTCAAGTCTTGTCAGGACCTCAACTACATCCATGTCTTTCCTCACACTGAAGAGTCCCAAACTAGACACAGTGCTCCAGATATGGTGTCATCAGGGCCGTATCACCTTCATGTAGTTCAGGATGCTGTTGTCCTTTGCTGCAAAGCACGTTGTTGGCTCACAGACAATTCATTCTCCTCCAGAGTCTTCAGGTCCTTTGGTGCAAATCTGCTTTCAAGGTAGTTGGCCCCGAGCTAGTACTGAAAGCATGACATTTTCTTCCCTAGATGCAGGACTTGGCATTTCTTTCTGCTGAACTTCATGAGATTTCTGTCAACTCTTTTCTACAGTCCATCAAGGTCTGTCTGAATGGCAGCACAACCATCTGGTGTATAAATGGTAAAGTTGTGTATTGTATGCAGATTTGCTGAGGGGTGCACTCTGTCTAATCATGCAGGTCATTAATGAAGATATCAAACAGTGTAAGTCTCAAGTGCTTGGGCTACATCACCAACAACTGGCCCTCCACTGCACTTCACACTGCTGATCAGCAACCCCCTGAGCCTGGCAGTTCAGCTAGGTTTCGGTCCACCTCAATTTTATTTTACCTAGTATGCACTTCACCAGTGTGTCTAAGACATTAAGGAAGACAGTGTAAAAAATCAAGATTAACAGAACACACCAATCTCTCAAGCATCTCAGCCCACCGCCTCACTGTAGATGGGGAGGCTGACTGGCTTGTACATTCCAAATTCCTTCTTGCTTTCCTTTAAAAGAGGAGTGAAAGCTGCATTCTTCCAGCCTTAAGAGTCTCAGCTACTAAGAATCAGTAGCAGAGAGTGGCCTAGCAATGACATGGACCAGCTCCCTCAGCAGGGGTGTGCATATACCACAAAGTCTTATGTACTCACGACTGCTAGCCTTGTTCTGGTGGGGAACATCAACCTACAAGACACCTGCTGCAAGTATAACATCATGGAGTGGACACAGGCTGGGAGGTTCCTCGAGTGTATGGAAAATAACTGCTTGACATAGCTGGTGAGTGAGCCTACCAGAGGAGGTGACTCGAGAGATCTGTTGGTCACAAACAGGGAAGAGTGGTGGGACATGTAGTGGTGAGTGGGCACCTTGGCCTTAGGTGAAGTTCTCAATCCTAGGTAGAGGGAGGTTAGCAAGACCTTCCCGGTGGACCTCCAGAGGGCAGACTTGGGTCTGTTCAGGACACTGGTTCAGACAGTGCCTTGGGAGGCAGTCCTAAAGGACAGAGGGGTCCAAGAAAGCAGAACATTGTTCAGGAAGGAAATCTTAAAAGCATAGGAGTAGGCTGTCCCCATGTGCTGTAAGACAAAATGTCAGGGAAGACAACTGGCCTGGCTAAACAAGAATCTTAACTGGGACTAAGATAAAAAAAGGAGAGTTTACCTCGTTTGGAAGAGGGGGCAGGCATCTTGAGATGAGTACAGGAATCTAGTTAGGTCATATAGAAAAAAAAATTGGGAAGGTAATAGCCCAGGTGGAGCTCAGTCTGGCTGCTGCCTTTAAGGACAACATAAAAAGTTTTTACAGATTCATCAGTAACAAAAAGAGAACCAGGGAGAGTCTCCATCTCATAGT
The DNA here is from genome assembly GCA_023637945.1 of Phaethornis superciliosus. NCBI lineage: Eukaryota > Metazoa > Chordata > Aves > Apodiformes > Trochilidae > Phaethornis > Phaethornis superciliosus. The sequence goes on from JAJQWJ010000004.1 coordinate 60,304,533, forward strand.
GGATGTGGCGGAAAACCATACAGACAAGGATGAGGAAAAGGCTGAAATACTGCCTTCTTTTCCTCTGTCTTCAGTAGTCAGACCAGCAACTCCCAGGGTATTCAGTCCCCCTGAGCTGGAAGATAAGGACAGAGAGCAGCACAACCACCCCATAATCCAGGAGGAAGCAGCTGAAGATTTTCTGTGGCAAGTCTCAGCACCAATGAGGCTGCACCTTGAGTGCTGTGTTCAGTTCTGGTGCCCTCACTCCCAGAAAGACATTGAGCTGGGAGGCTAGAGAAGGGCAACCAAGCTGGTGAAAGATCTGGAGAGCAAGTCCTATGAGGAGAGCCTGAGGGAACTGGGAATGTTTAGTTTGGAGAAGAAGAACCTGAGAGGAGACATTGCTCTCTACAAGTACATCAAAGGAGGTTGGTGCTGGCCTCTTCTCACAACTGAACAATAGTAGGACTAGAGGAAATGGCCTGAAGTTGCACCAAGGGAGGTTTAGACTGCATATGAGGAACAATTTCTCTACTGAGAGAGCAGTTAGACATTGGAACAGATTGGCCAGGGAGATGGTGGAATCAACATCCCTGGAAGCATTTAAGAACCATGTAGATGTGGCACTTCAGGACATGCTTTCATGGTCATGGTGATAGATACTGGTAAGCATATTTTACTGTTTCAGTGGGGGTTGATGTTGACAGTCGGACTTGGTGACTTTAGAGGTCCTTTCCAATTGTGACAATTCTGTGATTCTGTGACTTGCTTATTTCCATCTTATTCCTCGATCATTCTACCTGTTCTTTCCTGCTAGTCTCAAGGGCTTGGGATTTCAGAATGCAAGCAGAGACCAAGGCATTAAGTAAGTCAGCCTTTTGCATGTTTTTGTTTGTTTGTTTTCCTTGTCTGGGCCCTGTGATACAGGCAGCTGTAGGCTCATGTTTTCTTTAGCGTTTCTTTTGCTGTGGAGATACCTGTAGAAGTATTGTTGCCTTCCACCTCCCTCATTGGTTTCGTCTCCTAAGGGGTGCTGGCTTTCCTAAAGCTACCTCTGCACACTCAGACAGTGTCTCTGTGTTCTTCCTGGGTCACTTGACCCTGCTTCCACATCTTTCATGCTTCCTTTTCATGTTTAAGTTTTATTAGTATCACCTATTTCATTCATTCATGCCTCCTGCCTTCTTTGCTCATTTTTTTCCCGTGAAGATGTACCACTCTTAAGTTTGGAGGTGGTACTTGGAAAAAAAAATTCTTTTAAATAGTTCAGTCAGCCTCCAGGACAGCTTTCTCTACAGCACCATTTTACCTAAGGGTTCTGCTCAGCAGACTCCTAACAAGACAAAATCTGCTGTCCTGAACTCTAGGGCTGTGAGGCTGCTATTTGCCTTGTTCACTTCTCTCAGGATCCTGAATTCCACCATGACAATGCTGTCTCTGGCCATCCTTACTTATACATAGTAGGTTTAGTAGAACATCTGTCCTCTTCAGCTCTTCCACCCCATCTCAGGAAATTACCATGAATGCACTCCAGTACCCTCATAGATTGCCTGTACCTGGTGGTGTTGCTCTTCCAGCAGACACCAACTTGGTTAAAGTTCCCCATTCATATAGAGTTCTGTAAAAATGAGAATTCTTCCAGTTTTCTCAATAAAACCTCATGTACGTCTTCTTGCTCAAGTGGTCCATGACAAACAGTCACTAGAGCATCACCCTGTCTGATCTTTCCTCTAATCCTAAGCCAGAAAATCTTAACTTGTTCATCATTCATCCCAAGGTAGAGCTCCATGCATTTTCTCTTTTCTCTCACATAATGAGAAATACCTCCTTCACATCTTCCTAGTCTGTTCTTCCTGAAAGGCCTAAATCTAGACATGGCAGCACTCCAGTTACACTACCTATCCCACCACCTCTCCGCAATTCCAGTGATACCACAGTTCCACAGCTGTACACAGGCCTCTGATTCCTCCTGTCTGCTCCCCATGCTGCATGCATTACTATACAGGCACTTCAGAGAGGCAGCCAGTTATATTGATTTCCCAGAAAAAGTGTTAATGCTCTCCCATAAAGCTGTCTTCTCTGCCATTTACCCTTTAATTAAGATACAATAGTTACCACCAAACAAGACCTCTGGATTCTTGGCTCTACACACCTAATGGGGGACAGTATCATTATCTCCAGCTTCGGAGACATCCTTGTAGAGTTTGTTGAACTTTTGGTCAAGCCTACTACTGTAACTATCTAAATGACAACCAGAATGCATAATTTTCTTGAAGTAATAAGATTAATCTATCTGGAAACACAAAGCTTACCTGTGTGTCAAATACAAGTAGCTTTTGACTTAATTTGATAAATGTATCAAATCTTGGTAAATTCTAGATAGCCTTCTCACTCTGAATTAGCAAATCCTAACTGAAAAGTAAATATGTTGTCTAGACATGCTATCCGTATGTACTAACCTGCTCTGTGAAAACTGATTAAAGTCATCCTGAAGTCCGTATTTATGTAGAAGTTCTCCTAGGAGGTAGCCAGAAGAAAACTCTTCAGCAAACGATCCTGGAACTAAGTTGGGTTGTTTGTTGAGGAAAAAAACAAGATAATTAAAAGAATTCATACATTAATTTTAATAAAATTGTTATTATAAAAAAATTAAGTCCAAATTTATTAAATAATTCAAAGGAATTTTAGGAGATGAACCTAGTTGTAGCTAGTTTTCAAGTCACATATAAATCTCCTTTTGGTGTAGTTATTTTACAGCATAACCTTTATCTAGTAATCTAATTATCTTTTCCAGTGTTAAGAAGTTCCGGTGTTAAACACTGTCACAATTGTAATTAAGATCATGGCAGTATCTATAAACGGTAATCACTAAAATGTCTGTAAAAAAACTTGCAAACAAAGCCAAAGTGAGGTCTAACGTTCTTGTCTTTCGCAGAACGAATGCTCCTTCGAGGGCAGGGCAACATCCGCCACTCAAAACAAAGAAATACTTCGCAAACATATTAAAATATTTTTTATCCCCCGGAGGCCTTGTTAGCAGACAAAGCTTGAGCTCTTCGCATCTCCTGAGAGCACCTGCGCCTTGAGGAAAGTAACTTCATCTCAAAAATCGCTGTCTTGCACATGAAAACTGAAAACTTACCTGAGTAGGTACCCAGACTCGAGGAAGCGGGGGAGCGCACAGGTAGACCAGTTGGCCCCGGGGAACTTCTTTATCGTGTCCCGGGGCGCACGGAAACCTGCCCCTGCGGCAACCCCCCGGCGCTGCTAGGCCAGCCAGCTGCTGCCCCAAGCCCCCGCCTCTCCCGACTTGTCATCCAGGCCCCCACTCACCCAGGCTCCGGGAGAGCTTCACCTCCTCGTTGAGCCACTCGCACAGGATCTCCGACATGACGGCCCACAGCGGGGATCAACCGCCGCTCCTCGCCGCGTCCCCGTTGCCACGGCGACCAGCGGCGGCGCATGCGCGGTAGGGACTGAGTCGGAGCCAACCCCCCTCCCCCCCCCCTCCCCCCCAAAACACCGCTCGCCCGGCTCCCCCTCCCCCTCCCTATCTTTCCGGCGCTGCGCATGCGCGGGGTCGCGGGTGTGTCCAGGGCGGGCGGGCGCGGAGCAAGGTGAGCGCGCAGGGACCGGGAGCGCGTGCCCGACGGCGGGGCGGGGCGGGGCGGGAGGGGGCGGGGGGCGGGGCGGGGCCCCGGGCTCACCCAGCCCTTTTCTCCCTCCCCCCTCCCCCCCTCTCTCCCTCCCTCCCAGCGGGACCGCAGGACGCTGAGGGGGCGAGCGGCGGGCTGTCTGCGGGATGAGGAGGGGGGGCGGTGGAGCAGACCGGAGCCGGTGGCTGGCGGGTGCGGGAGGAGGCGGTGGGAGCCCCCGCCTTGCGATGGTCTGATCTGGAGGGTTTGTGTGGGGTGTGTCAGCGTGGCTGGCCGGTGCCGGGGATGTCTGCTCGGGCCGTGCTGCCCCCCGGCCCCCGCCGCCTTCTCCTGGCTGCGTGGCAGCGTCTCTTAAACTCTTTAAAACTTCTTTAAATCACTGCTTCCCCGTTCCGCCCAGAGCTTCCGCGGCTCATGGGGGAATTTTCTCCTGTGCTGGTGCAGCTGGTGTAAGGCAAATAACTTCTAGGCTGAAAAGCAGAAAGAAATAACAAAGACCAGGAAAAAAATTGACTGTAATTTTCCCAAATCACTTCATAGAATGGCACGAGTAACTTGGCACTGTATGAAAGGGAGAGGGGGGAAGAAAAACTGCTGATAAAAAGCTCTGCCAGTTTAAATGTGTTCGACACTACTTCAAGGATGTTTTTCAACAGTCGTGTTTGTGTAAGAAGTCTCAGGGGCATTTGTGTACCAATACAGCTACTCAGACCTCTGCGGTAAAGCCGGTTTGGGGATCCGCGCTTGGTTTGAAGTAAGCTTGGCTAAGAGTGTTTTTTTCTCTGCTTTTGTTTGTATTAGGTCATCTTTGTTTTAGAATTAAAGTGAACTAATCCTGGGCAGTTTTGGTACCCCCATTTTGAAGAGTGTGTTACAAAAATGTAGACTATGGAGAGAACTGCATCTGGAAAATACAGTGTACTATGGAAATTTAAATTGCCCAGTTTCTTTTTCTGGATAAGATCTTTAGGGCATTTAATTACATTTTCAAGTGCCTTTCAGTGCTAAATGGAATCCTTAACCATTATTTTATCTAGAAAAGACAGGAACAAGAGGACTTGTTGGTTGGCAACAGGCAGACAACAAACAAACCAGAATTTTTAGAAGCAAAGACTAGTAACTTGTTAGAAAAAAAAGCTGATAGAAACCTGCAGTGTTACCAGTTCTATTCCTCTAGAAGTCTTTGGATTACATCTCTATGCTTTAAATAAAAATAAATTGCAGAGTTTTCTAAGAGTAAATGTATAACTGGCCACTCATTTATATCTTGAGAACGTCATTTTGGACTTGGTGTCACAGGAATGAATGAAGTAAAAGGAAATTTCAAGAGAGGGAAGTACTTTCAGGGAAGATGTCATGATTTAAGTCCAGCCAGCAGCTAAGTCCCATACATCCACTTGCTTGTTCTTCTCCAGTGGGATGGGGAGCAAATGAGAAGTGAGAAAACTTTTGGGTTAAGATGAAGACAGTTTCATAAAGTAAAGCCATGCATAAAACCAAAGTAAAACAAGGTATTCATTCACCATGTCCCATTGTCAGGCAGATGTTCAGCCATCTCCAGGAAATCAAGGCTCCATCACCTGTAACAGCTGTTTGGAAAGACAAACACCATCCCTCTCAATGTCCCTCCCTTTTTCCTATTCTTCACACAGTTTTATATGTTGAGCATGATGCCATATGGTGTGAGATATCCCTTTGGTCATTTGCAACCATCTGGCCCATCTGTGTCCCCTCCCAACTTCTTGTGCTCCCCCAGCCTACTCAGTGGCAGGACAGTGAGAGGAGAAGAAAAAGCTTTGACACTGTAAGCACTGCTTAATGATAATGAAAGCATCCTGGTCAATGCTGTGTTGAACACCAATCTAAAACATAGCCCCATACCATCTACTGTGGAGAAAATTAACTTTATCTGAGCCAAAACCAGCACAGTATTTTATTATTTATATCCTTTCAAAGGGTTAAAGTTTTGTGCCTGTGTTAAGTTATAAAAAATATCCGCTTCAGGGGATGAGTAAAACCTTCTATTTTTTTTTTATGCTATCAATTTCAGTGAAAATATCATCAAAGTGTTGTTCTCATATTTCAGAGTTCAAAGAACAAATCTTAAACTTCATCCTGGAATTTATTCCTTAGCTCTGAAAATCAGTGGGTATGTATGTATGTTTCTCTACACTTAAATACAGCTCTAAGTAGTCATTTACAGAAGTTTATGTTGATTTAAAAAAACAAAAACCAGAACTGTTTTTTATTAAGTTTAGAACTTCTTTCCATACCACCTCTAATATTAAAAGGCTGGTACTGACTGTAACTTCAGACATTTTTGTGGGATGCATTTCTTCAAGTTCATTATCATTTTCCATTGATTTCTAAACAGCCATTTTTCTTTAAAAATTACATTGGTTGTTCTATCTACTAAGGTGGATATAATAAAACCTTAACTCAGATAAGATAGAATTGTGAGGAAGATGTGGAATTTCATATTCATTTTTCAGTTTGCTGTTTCTTCTAAGTTCATCTTTAAAAAATTAATGTAGCTTTCTTACAGAATTCTAAATAGTGATGGAATAGCACAGTAATATTTTTTTTACTTCGTTCTTTCCCTGAATGTAAGAAATTGGAAAGATGTCTATGTTCTGCACTGTGAAATACGTGTCCAGAGAGTGTTCAAAGAAATATCACATCCAGGCAACAAGGTAACTGTTTCCCTAATTCTACCCCTGATGAAAACACTAGTATTTTTAAACAGTAAGGTTATTTATTGTGCATTCTGTTAATTTATTACTTCTCTGCTGGGGATGCCAGTGGGAATATCCTGGAAATTACTAACTGATTTTCCACAGGACACTACTTTGAATCAAGTCCAGACCTCTTATAGATACTAGTTTTGAATAACATGGATGTCAATAGTGGTATGCATAATGAGTAAGAGGGCAAGATCCAGTTTTTAAAGTTACTATCAATAAACTTTTATCACTACCTGACTCAGTTCCATTTGACATTTAGAATGCCATGACTCCAATACCCCATTCCTGATTCCTGCCATGGTTTTCTCTGTTGCCACAAGATACCAGCTATTTAGATCACATGTTTATCTAGTCTGGTTTCCTGTCTCTGACAATGATGAGCAACAAATTCTGGGGAAGAAATTAGGGGAAAGCATAGTCTAACAACTAAGACCTGTCAACATATGGTAAGACACCGTATGGAACATTGTCCCAGCCACCACTGATTGTGCTGAAGGATTTTCTGCATCCACATAAGCTAATACAATTAACTTCCATTGAACTTATTCAGATGGTTACAAATCTGTCTGGGTAACACTGACAGTAGTCTGTGGTAAGGAGTTCCATAGCTTAACCTGGTTTTATATGAACAAATCACATTACCTTTCATTGAAATTGTGTTTCACGTGCTATATATATTTTCAATAGATGTATTTTATATATGCATTTATTGTTTTTATCCTCCTTCCCCATTTTGGGGTTGCAAGGTTGTATCTCTATAGAGGAACTGTGGCTTCTGTGGCATATTCTGTTGTTTTATTTTATATCCATGAAGAATGTTAAGGTGTGAGTGTGTTGCACAAGTACTATAAAAGTCCTCAATTTTGAGTAGTTATAGAACAAACACTCAGTTTTGCCTCTGTCTTTGATAGTTAGACCAGTTTTCCTCAGGGTATTTGGCCCCCTGAGACAGGGATGGAGAGCAGAATAGACCTCCCCATAATCCAGGAGGAAGCAGTTAATGACCTTCTACAGCACCAGGACACTCTCAAGTCTATGAGTCCAGATGATATTCACCCAAGTGTACTGAGGGAGCTGGGAGAGAAGCTTGCCAAGCCACTCTTTATCATTTATCACCAGTCTTGTTTAACAGGTCCCAGATGACTAGAGTCTTACCAATGTGATGCCCATCTACAGGAAGGGCTGGAAAGAAGATCTGGGGAACTACATGCCTGTCAGTCTGACCTCAGTAGCTGGGAAGATTATGGAACAGTATATTTTGAGTGCACTCACACAGCAGGTGCAGGACAACCAGGGGGTCAGTCCCAGCCAACATGGGTTCAGGTAAGGCAGGCCCTGCTTGAGCAACCTGCTCTCCTTCTCTGACCAGGTGATCCACCTGGTGGATGAGGGAAAGGCTGTGGATGTTGTCTACATGGACTTCAGAAAAGCTTTTGACACTGTCTCCCAGAGTGTTTTCCTAGAGAAGATGTTTGCTCATGACTTAGACAGGTGTAAATAACCATCTGGATGGCTGAGCCCTGAGAGTTGTGGTGAGCAGAGTTAAATCCAGTTGGCAGCCAGTCACCAGTGGTGTTCCCCAGGGCTCATTATTGGGACCAGTCTTGTTTAATATCTTTACCAGTTATCTGGATGAGGGGACTGAGTGCACAGTCAGTAAGTTTGCGGTTGATACTAAGTTGGGTGGAGGTGTTGATCTGTTTGAGGGTAAGAAGGATCTGCAGAGGGACCTGGACAGGCTGGATTGGTGAGCCTAGGCCAATTTTGTGAGGTTCAGCAAATTCAGATGCCAGGTCCTGGACTTGATGAAGAGTGGGTGGAAAACTGCCCAGTGGAAAATGACATGGGGTCCACATCCAGCTGAATGTGAGCCAACAGTGTGCCTAGATGGCCAACAAGGCCAACAGCATCAGAAATAGTGTTGCCAGCAGCACTAATGAGGTGATTGTTCCCCTCCATTCCCCTGTTGTTCCCTGCCGGCACTGGTGGGTCCACACAAAGTAATGTGTTCATTTTTGGGCCCCTCAGTACAGGAAGGACATTGATTTTCTGGAGTATGTTCAGCAAAGAGCAGCAAGGCTGGTGAAGGTTCTGGAGCTTAAGTCTTATGGGGAATGGCTGTGGAAAATTAGGATTTTTTATCCTGAAGAAGAGGAGGCTGAGGGGAGACCTTATCACACTATACAACTGCCTGAAATGAGGTTGTAGTGAGGTGGGGATTGGTCTCTTATCCTGGGTTACCAGTGGTAGGAAAAGAGGAAATGGGCATGGTTGTGTTGGGTTGCCAGTTGGTCGTGATGATCTTAGAGGTCTTTTCCAACCTTAATGATTCTATGATTCCATGTGTCTATGATTCTGTTGCACAGAACCATAACTTGATTGTTGTACTTAAGACAGTATGTTTCTCTTTAGGTAATTTTTATTTTTAAGAGCTCACTGTGATGCCACTGAACTGATCACCTCTTTTTGAGCATCTCATTCTTCTTAATAGATTATTCTCATTTTTATAACTAACATCTTCCCTTTAATACCCGTGTGGTATATTTTTTCCATCAGAAAGGTGAAGCTTTTTGGATGCAGACTGTGAACCACTGGTGGAATGCTAGAAGTAGTTCAGAAAGGAAGTAGGCAAGGGGTAAATTCCAGAGAATGGAATTGGATAAAGATCCATCAAGGAATGGGACCGGAATAGATAGCTAGCCAAGATGAGAGTTCCATTAGAGGTGGAATAAAGGAAACTAAGGTGACAAATTGCTTTAATTCTATGGCTTGAACAGAGCCTTGAAATTCTGGATCAGTATTTCTCTGCCTTGAGAAATTGCATATAAAACTTACTGGCAAAAGATGTTTTATCTCATAATTACCCACATACACATACACATCTGTGTCACTATACACATATGTCAATTATATACAGATTTGTCCAATTACATTAACATTTTTCCTGTTCTCATTCTTCTATGCACAGAAGTGTTGTGTGCGAGGTGTGGATGAATAAAAGTTCTCTCCAGTCTGTGGTTTTAAAAAAGCAGGCAGCTAAATAGCAGGTAAAGTTCAGATGGTTCGTTTTTGTCATGCACAGTTGAATTCAATCTCTGGTGAAGTGTTTCTGTTAGGTATAAATCAAGTTAATGAAACAGACATTTCCAGACAGTTGGAAAATGTGAGTTTATCATTTTATGGAAGCATTACTTCATGTATGATAGCCTGATATATTTTACATTGTATTTACAATATTCACAAGACCCCATCAGTTAGTATTTTATCATTCATTAAGTGCTGCTTATCTGTGCACCATTTGTCTTACATTCTTTGACTGTGGCTTTTGTCTAGCATTATGAAAGAATGTATGTGATGTAACTAGAATGCTTCAGGCTGTTACTGAAATGCAGTGGTTTTCTTTTAGAAATGATACAGCTATTGTGCACTAGCAGTTCTGCTCAATTATATTTCTAAGATATAAAATGAAGAACAGTGTGTCTGTTCTGGAGTGGAGAGGAAATGCAAGTAAGCATAATGTAGCTAAGTGGCTGGGAATTTGGCTAGCATCCTTGCCATTAATACCAGCACTTTAAAAGCCTTGGGTACTTGTTCTTTCTCATTATGTTGAATGAGAACATTGGTCAAGAGTACTGTACATTGGAAGTGTTCTTGGTAGAACATCAGGCTTTTGCAATTATTCTTTAATCTACAGTTGTTAGCTAACTAGGGTAAAACTGATGATGTAAGTAGAAAAAAATTAAAGTCATGTTGATGTAGCTAGACAACTGTTCAGGCTTTAAGCTGTGGCACAAATAAACAGTTTAAAGAAGTTACAGAAATTACAACTGTTAGGAACTTGTGAGATGGAGCAATGACTGCCTTACTTTGAAACATTTCAAATCTTGTAACAGTGTAGAATGCTCTGTGATCAAACCAGTAATTAAACTGTGGTCTTACTGGAAAACAGAGGGCTATTCTGCCTCTGATTTTCTCCAGCTTTCCTACCACTTATTTCCATTTCCAACTCCTTTTGCTCTGTTGATTCCTGTTCCTTCCCACAGTCACAATGATTCTTACCCATATATGATCAGTGGGCTGGAGCACCTCCACACTGAAGACAGGCTAAGGAAGTTGGGGTTGTTCAGCCTGGAGAAGAAGAGGCTCTGAGGTGACCTTACCTGCAAGAAAGCTGGGGTTGGACTTTTTATACAGGTGTGTAGCAAGAGGACAATGATTTAAAACTTGAAGAGGGAAGATTTAGGTTAGACATTAGGAAAAAATTCTTCCCTGTGTGGGTAGTGAGATGCTCGACCAGGTTGCCCAGGGAAGTTGTGGCTGCCCCCTCCCTGGAAGTGTTCAAGGTTGGTTGAGGCCTTAAATACCTGATCTAGTGGAAGGTGTCCCTGCCCATGGCAATGGTGTGGCACTAGATGGTCTTTAAGATCCCTTCCGACCCTAGCTATTCTCTGATTCTATGACTTCCCTTTATTTCCTTTCTCATATACCTCAGGTCTTCACATTGGCTGATACCTTCTCATTTTCACCTACTGTCCTAGCTCAGCTTGTATGCATGTTCTGTTTTTAAAGTAGTTTATACACATTCTTGTTGTTGTATTACATTGTTCTATTATTGAATTAGTTGTTATGTCAAATTTTTACTGTAACAACTCTGATGAATCTCTTTTCTTCTCATTTTCTAGAGTGATAGAAGGAATGTTAGAATTGCTTTATAATTGCAATTACAAGAGCTTTTCTCTTTTGGCCATTTGAGTCATGTGGAGAGTAGTAGGCAAAATCCCTTGAACTGTTCCTTTTTAATAAGTGCTTTGTAAGCTTCTTGGCATATAGATGTTTGCCACATGTCTATCTACACAGATTAGTATTTCTCCAAATTACAGTTTTAGAATTCCTTCACCAGAGAGATGGTAGATGTCCTGCTTCATCCCAAATAAATGTTCTATGAAAGAAATTTAAAAATTAAAACCAAGCAAAATGATGGTTGGACTGTCAGGTATGCACAAAACTAGCTGCATAATATACCAGCTTTACAAAAATACCTAAGACTAGGCAGAATATCTGTTTCCCAACTGTCTTGGGAAAACATTGATCTTATATCCCCAGATTTGAATAATCATGGCTTTGTTCATTATGTATCTTGTGCCTTATTCTAAACCTGTTATATAAGTTCTAATTTATCTTACTCTATCTATGTTTGAAGTTTGCCTTTGCACTCCAAAAGCTGCCTGCTCCCTCTAGGATACTGTGTTTAATTTCCCCCAGGAAATTGTTATTGTGTTTAATTTTTTATGCAGAATCATTGAATTGTTTGGGCTTGAAGTGACCTTAAAGATCATCTATGTCCATCTCCTTCTAGTGGGGCACCTCCCATTAGATGAGATTACTCAAAGCACATCCAGTCTGGGCCTTGAACACTTCCAGGGATGAGGTATTCACAACTTCCCTTCACAACCCAAGCAAGTGTCTCTTCTCCCTTACAGTGAAGAATTTCTTCCAAATGTCTTATGTAAATCTACTCTCTTCCAGTTCAAAACCATCACCTCTCATCCTGTCACTACATGCTCTTGTGAAAAGTCCCTCCCTAGCTTTCTTGTAGTCTTTTCAGGTTCTGGAAGGCTGCTATAAGGTCTCTCCCAAGCCTTCTCTTCTGCAGGCAGAACAACTCTACCTCCCTCATCCTGTCTTCACAGGGGAGGTGCTCCAGCTCTCTGAATATCTTCATGGCCATTTACCTGCTGGCCACACTTCTGAGGTAGTCCAGAACACTGTTGGCTTTCTGGTTTGCAGGCACACAGCCAGGTGCATGGATGATGGAAGAGCAGTAGACAAGTTTATCTTGACTTTAGTAAGGGACTTGACACCATTTTCCACAGGATCCTTGCAGCTAAACTGACAAAGTGTGGCCTGGATGATCAGGTAGTGAGGTGGATGGAGAGCTGACTGAATGATAGAAGCCAGAGAGTTGTAGTCAATGGGATGGAGTCTAGTTGGAAGTCTATTTCTAGTGGGGTCCCTCAAGGGTCAGTACTGGGACCAGTACTATTCAATATATGTATTGGTTACCTGGATGAGGGAATAGAGTGTACTAGCAGCAAGTTTGCTGATGACACAGAACTGGAGGGAGTGGCTGACACCCCTGAAGGCTGTGCTGCCATTCAGAGGGACCTGGACAGGCTGGAGAGTTGGGCAGGGAGAAATTTAATGTATTACAACAAGGGCAAGTGTAAATTCTTGCATGTGGGAAAGAACAACCGCAGGTACCAATATGGGCTGGGGACTGAGCTGTTGGAGAGCAGCATAGGTGAAAGGGACCTGGGGGTGCTGGTGGATGGAAGGATGACCATGAGCCAACAATGTGCCCTTGTGGCCAAGAAGGCCAATGGCATCCTGGGGTGCATGAGAAGGGGGGTGTTTAGTAGGTCAAAAGAGGTTCTCCTTCCCCTCCACTCTGCCCTATTCAGGCTGTATCTGGAATATTGTGTCCAGTTCTGGGCCCCTCAGTACCAGAAGGACCAGGAACTGCTGGAAAGAATCCAGCACAGAGTGACCAAGATGATGAAGGGACTGGAACATCTCCCTGATGAGGAAAGGCTGAGGGAGCTGGGGCTCTTCAGCTTGGAGAGAGGAGAACTAGGAATCATCTCATCAATGTTTATAAATATGTAAGGGGTGAGTGCCAGGAGGATGGAGTAAAGCTTTTCTCCAGTGTATCAACCACACCACACAGCTTGGTGTCATTGGAAAGGTTGCTGAGCCCAGTTTGATGGGGCTTTGAGCAACCTGGTCTAGTAGAAGGTGTCTCTGACCTTGGCAAGGGGATTGGACCTGGATGATCTGTAAGGTACAACCAGCATTTTAATCAGTGTTCAAGTTATAATGGGTTTTGCATCAGGTCTTGGTAGTGTTAGTGAGGCCCCTTATCTAAATATATAGAGGATCTCTGCAAAAGAAGGAAGAGAATGTGTGAGTTCAAGGGACAAAATTTTGATCTAGTATTATGAAGTCTTGCAAGTTATGTCAGGAACTCTTTAACAATCTGCTGATTTAACAGCAGCCAGAATAAAAGAATATATTTACATAGAAAAAAATATTAATAAGATTTAACTTTGTGATCAAAGAAGTTTAGGGCCATAAAATATTGTGTTTATCATAGGTGATTTTGTGAGGTATGGTCATTACTGAGGTATGGTCATTACTGAGCAAGATATAGTTTAAAGCTTAAGGGGGCATGTATATCACAGTAACTGACAGTTGTCAGCATTCTTTGCTAAGATACAATTTTGTTGGCATACAGGAATTTGCTAGCAAACAGGTTACCTAACCTTGATGATATCACCATGTTCTCATAAACTACTGATGTATGATAAACACTTTCATTGTGTAGTATGAAAGCTAGCATGTATGTAAAGCAGTAAGATAAAATCAATAATAATCAGGTTCCCAACAGACATTACATGGCCATTATTGAAGCAATTCTCATTAAACCAGTTTTCCTGGATAGGACATGTTTGAATGAAGAAAATAAAAAATGCCACTTTTGTGAAAAATCAAAAAATGACTAGTAAACTTTGATGTACAGAAAAACAGAGGAAAACCTTCTGGTTAATTATTTTTATGGGGGAAGAAAAAATCAGTTTTGACTTAAGGGTGAAGCTGTAGAACAAACAAATCAGTAAACCAACAAAGACATGAAGCACAGGCCTTTTAATTCACAGTCTAATCATAAGATGTATCAAAGTGTTTTGAGAGAGGGAAGACAACTAAGAACAGTGAGGAGTGTCTGCTTAGCTGAAAAATGTTGATATATCTCCTTGTTCAGTCCTTGAAATGTCATAATGTTGAAATGAAAAATATAAGGATTTGATTATGAATAATTTTTGGTGGAAAGATGACCAAGTTTTCTTTTTTTACACCCCAGTCACACACACTTACAGGCTTAACATGGCTATGTTTTTCATGTCCCAGTAAGACATCTGTTTATACTAATTTAGCTCCTTCCCAGAACAGATATAAGATATATATTCACTATTGAGATACAATGCAATCTACTTAAAAGATTTAGGATCATCTTTTCCTTTAATATATTGGCTAGAGTAGTGTGAAACAGATTTTTTTTTTTTTTTTCTTTTTTTACAATTTACTTTCTATCAAGTTGTAAAGTTGTAAATTTTTTTCATCTATGTGAACAATTTTATTTATGTTCTTACACAATTTTCTGTTTGGGTTTTTTACAAATTCAAATCAGGTACTATATATATATATTTGTTTTTTTTTTCTAATTTGAGGACTCTTTATTATAAATCCACTTCATGATGGGTCCATTTTATGCTTATGTTTTGAAGAAAAGAAAATAAAATTCTGGGGCACAAAACAGTAGTTCTCACGACAAATGCTGGCTGCTAAATCACTAGGAATCAGCCTCAATATGCAGGATCTCGTTTGTGATAGGTATGGTAGGATGTGATAGGATGGCTTTAACAGGCAGATTAAATGTTTAAATTGAATAGAAAATTTTAATTTTTAATTTGTACTTATTTTCAATAATTACTGTTAATTGCCTCTTCATGACACAGAAATGTATTTAACATAGGATTTAAACACAAGAGGGAGTGATGCCTGATAACATGTATGAGGTGAACAATGTCTGGGTGTGTGAGTGAAATATAAACCCATAAGAGTTCTGCTGCTGCACTTCAGACTGTTCACCACATGTGATGAGTAAGAATTTGTTCCTGTAATCAAGTGAGAGTGAGTGAGCTGAAGAAGTTACCTTAGCAATTGTGGAGACAAAAACTAACTTCAAAATAGGGAAGCACCATGATGGTGACCTCAGTTCCTAAAGTATTTGATCTGACTTTTAAAAAATGTATCAAAATATAGGTATGTTGGGTCTTGAGCAGCTGCTTCTAGATACAAAGCATTGTGGTGTTATCATCTAGATGATGAACTGAATATACCAAGGAAGAGTTATTTTTTAAACAATGGAAGCCTGAATATGTGTGTTTAAAACTAAAAATGATTTTGGTATATGTGATGCACATTGTACCTAACACATGTGGTTTACTTCATATAACCATATCTATTTTCTTAACTTCAAAACCTTCCCTTTGCCATCTTTAAGTCTACTTGGAGTAACAATTGAACCAAAGTGGAAGATGGAGCAATTTTATAATTTTACAAATCCTCTACAGCAAGCTTAGTAAAAATTATTGCTATGCTAATCATATCAGTAGTGATCTGTAAATAATGCCAGTTGTTCTTCAAGTATTAATTGGGCTAAAGCTTTGTGGCAATTAATATTAGAGATGATTCATATTCATTTAAATCCTTAATTGCATATAATTATAGATTGGGTTATGGAATAAACACAATTTTACTATCAGTAAAGTTTACTTTACACTCTGTTGGTGTGCCATTTGAAAGGATTAAGCTTTTCAGCATTTCTAGAGTCTTTTTCAACCTGGCCTGTCTTTGGTGTATCTGAAATCATACCTTGCACCCAGCCTATTTTTCCAGAGCTCTTTATTGATTGAACTGCAGGTGTTAATCTGATCACAGTGACATTACTCTATTCATTATTTTCAGCGACTCATTTGACTCATCTGTCTTGGCTCAGGGTGCTAGAAATTAATCATAACATCTCAAACAAAAGAAAACATAAATTGCAAGTGGAATTCTTTAAAATGTTGTAATAAATTAGTTAAATGATGTTGAGTACAACTGAGACTTCTCTAATCACAGAATCACAGAATATCAGGAACCTCTGAAGATTATTGAATCCAACTTCTCTGTGAGAGCAAGACCAAAATAAGGGCAGATCACTCAGAAATGCATCCAGATTGGTCTGGAAGGAGACTCCCCAGCCTCTGTGGGGACCCTGTTCCAGGGCTCTGTAACCTTTACAGTGAAAAAATTCTTCATGTTGAGGTGGAACTTCATGTACTCCCTCTTGTATCCATTGCCCTCATCCTATCACAGGGCACAAGTGGGTGTATGGTTCAAAAAAGGAAAGCTATATTAGCTGTCCCAGAAAGTGGATCTTGACATGCAGCAAAGGTTTTCTCTGTCATCCAGAATAAACAAAAGTTTTGCACATGTAATGACAAAAAATATAATTATTTGTTGTCAACTGTATTGTGAGTTACTTAAGCTTGTACTTTATTCTGAGAAAAGAGTGAGGAAAACTGTGTCTTTGTCTTTGTAGGCAGTATGGTTTGTATTCATAATTATGTCACAGTAGATGAACCAAAGAGTTACAGTTTGTGGCAGAATCACACAGCAGATTTGTCATCATTACACTTCCAAGTGCATTAATGGAATCGAAATTTGGCTGTTAGTCAGCAGAATGGCATGGCTTAATTAAGGTGATCAATCTTGAAGCAGGCTTAATCACAATAGAAGCTCCAAGGAGGTAAGACATAGATTGGTTGTGGAGGTTGAAATAGAACACTCCAGGCAAAGAGAGGATGAAAAGAATGTACATCCTTATGGTGCCTAGTGTCATTAATTTATGGCAGTAATAAGATTTTGTTTTTCATAAATATTCTTAATATTTTTTTCCTGATACAGTAATTTCTTATTACATTCTATACTTTTTCACTGTGTGTCTTGCCATTAGGTCCACACAGCTTGTTACAGATGAGATGGTTACTAACCTGTTGCAAGTATTTTCATTCCTCTGCTTAGGAAGGAATGATCTTCTCTAATAACATTCAGAAGACCAAAACAGAAAAGAAATTTATTGTTGTAAAATACATGAACTGCAGTCCTTCTGATGCTGTCATTGCTGGAATTTTACAGACAGTAGTACTACAAAAAAACCAGTTGCTGCACACTCAGCAAAATAGAAAAAAACTGTTGATTGTTAAATCATTCATATGAGGTTACATTTTTAACTAGGACATCTTTAAAATCAATTAAGATCATTGAATGAGGACCGTAATATGTTAATGAAAACTTTGTCATATCTAAAAAACTGAAAGGGAAGCTACATAGAAATTATGAACCTAGAAAGCAATAATAAACAGGAAATTGGAAATATTTTTTTTTTTTTTTAAATCCAGATTAAATGTTGTTGGCTGTTTGTTAGAAGATGAAAGTTGTGTCAGCTGTCCCTGAATATTATAAAGCTGGACTATATAAAGTATTGTATAAATAATACACTGACTTACTGAAGTCTGGAAAATGAGGAGGATATGTGAAATTGTTCTTTTGCTGTATTTTTTAATTCTTGGTGATATCGTATTTCTCCGTGCAACTAATGTGAAAGCTTCTGACCAGCAAACTCATATGTAATCATTATCAAATAACTATCAAGCTACTAGCTAATATTTTATTATATCTACTTTGTTTAACATTTTTAGAAGTAAAAAAGAAAAAAAGTTTTTTTTCTTTCTTTCAGTAGTGATCATTTAGACAGACTTTGCCCTCAAATTTGTTATAACTAATAATTCCTTGAGTATATTCAGGTGATAGTGAGTTGGTTGATGATGCTATATTCATGGGCTTTCTAAACACTGGATACTGCTTAACTAACATTGTCGAGATAAACTATTTGGATTTCAGGTTACCAGCACTGAAATTGCTATAAGGAAAATCTTTTGGTGTGGAATTTCATTCTGTTTTTTAAGTCTGAAAAAGAAAAAATATACAAGATGTTTAATACTGTTAAAAAATTCTCATTTCATAATAGAAAAATGTAATAGATTTGTTACATTTTTTTAAATGTATTCATTATATAAGGAACATTTTCTTTAAAATCAGTTGGATTATTCTAAGTTAGTAATGCTTTCTAAAATTGATAATACTGTCAATCACTCTATTTGTCACAATTTACAGACTGTGTAAGACTTCGTGTAGATTTTATTTCTCCATTTTTATCTAGAAGGGTACTGAATTTTACAAATTTTAAATGGCATATCCTGGACATATCCAGGATATCCAACATAACTGATAGCACTGTTATTGTAAGAGTTTAGTAGGAGAAAGGTGAGGTCAAAAGATATCTCTAGGTTCCTGTGTTTCCTTGTAAGATGTGCTGACTACATCTCAAAACTTCTTACTTCTAATGAAAAGAGGTAAATTTAAAATTTCTTTATGCAATAAAAAATACTGGCATGGAAGAAAAGTATTTACAAGGAATATAGAGACAAGCAGGTAGTTAAACATGAATTACTAAACAATTAAGATTAGTGGAAATTACTTGCATGTCTTAACCATGCTGCAATAATAAGGGATAATTATGATGCAGAAATCAATACTGGAGCTGCAGTGGTTGAAAACCTGTAGGGAAGATAAATGGAGATAATGGCAATTTGGATTATTTCATTTTACTGTTACATTTTTGGTAATTACCCAAACACTCTTGGCAAGGCATCACTAAGTATGACCAAAAAAAAAAATCTGTCACCATCACAATAAAAAAATACATTCCGTAATGTTGAAAGGCACATTTGTTTTTAGGAAATGGGATTTATTCTGTCCAATTTTAGTGCCTGTACTACTGTTCCCTTTATAACATGTGCTTCACTCTACTTACAGATGCTGCAGGATGAAAGAATCGATAGAGTTTTTGAAACAAGAAGCATGAAACTAGTAATTCTCCTGCCCCAGCTCCTGACTTAGACATGATGTAAGTAATTAAACTATTTTATCTGTTTTGTCCTTTGCAGATAATAACAGTTTACTATTTTCTATAAATTTAGGAATGAACTGTATTAAATTAAATTGCCTTCCAATCATGATAAAAGTTTTAATTTTATTTTTAAATTGAAGTTAGTTTAATACAAAAAAGCTGTTTTGAAAAAAATCACTAGCTGATTCATTGCTTTCCATCTAAAATGTGTTAGATTCGTAATGCGTTCACAAATACTTTCAGCTCACCTAAGTTAGACATATGTGAGACTGCATACTATTACTTTTTTTTACACTGTTAAATAAAGGTCTTAAAATATTTTGAGCATTTAATAAATATACCTATGTTACAAGTAAATGTTATCAGCTGCAGTTTTATAACCTTGTGGTTTAAATAATTTAATATTTTTGAGCTGTTGATTTATGATTTCAATGTTTATGTCCCAATGATCTGGGTAGCATTGTATTCACTAGTTGATCCAGCAAAAGAAATTATATCTCAGAAAAGAAATAATCAAATTTCAAGGTATGAGATACAGACAATATGGAGAAATATCAAGTAGTGAGGTCGTAGGAGAAAAGAGACATTTGATTCTCTGTGTGAATCAGAAAAGGCTGACAAATTTCAGCTCAGCATCCATGTTAACACAGTATTAGCAGAGAATCTGCCTTGCAGGAAGAGTATAGGTATGTTTCAACTCACCTGTGATAGAATGGTTTGGGTTGGAAAGAACCTTACCGATCATCTACTTCCAATGCCCCTGCCATGGGCAGGGACACCTTCCACTAGACCAGGGTGCTCAAAACCCTATCCAGTCTTGGCCTTGAACACTTCCAAGCATCTCTGCTTTTTCTACAACAGTTTCTAAAAATGTTGCCCACAGCTTCTCTAGGCAACCTATATCAGTGTCTCAGCACCTTCACACTAATCAGTTCCTAATATCCAATCTAAATCTACTCTCTTTCAGCTTGAAAACATTATCCCTCTTCCTGTCACTCCATGGTCTTGTAAAAAGTCCCTCCCCAACTTTTCTGTAGCCCTTTCAGCTATTGGAAGGTCACTGTAAGGTCTCCACAGCGGTCTTCTCTTCTCTTCTCTTCTCTTCTCTTCTCTTCTCTTCTCTTCTCTTCTCTTCTCTTCTCTTCTCTTCTCTTCTCTTCTCTTCTCTTCTCTTCTCTTCTCTTCTCTTCTCTTCTCTTCTCTTCTCTTCTCTTCTCTTCTCTTCTCTTCTCTTCTCTTCTCTTCTCTTCTCTTCTCTTCTCTTCTCTTCTCTTCTCTTCTCTTCTCTTCTCTTCTCTTCTCTTCTCTTCTCTTCTCTTCTCTTCTCCCCTTCCCTTCCCTTCCCTTCCCTTCCCTTCCCTTCCCTTCCCTTCCCTTCCCTTCCCTTCCCTTCCCTTCCCTTCCCTTCCCTTCCCTTCCCTTCCCTTCCCTTCCCTTCCCTTCCCTTCCCTTCCCTTCCCTTCCCTTCCCTTCCCTTCCCTTCCCTTCCCTTCCCTTCCCTTCCCTTCCCTTCCCTTCCCTTCCCTTCCCTTCCCTTCCCTTCCCTTCCCTTCCCTCCCCTTCCCTCCCCTCCCCTCCCCTCCCCTCCCCTTCCCTCCCCTCCCCTCCCCTTCCCTCCCCTCCCCTCCCCTCCCCTCCCCTCCCCTCCCCTCCCCTCCCCTCCCCTCCCCTCCCCTCCCCTCCCCTCCCCTCCCCTCCCCTCCCCTCCCCTCCCCTCCCCTCCCCTCCCCTCCCCTCCTCTCCTCTCCTCTCCTCTCCTCTCCTCTCCTCTCCTCTCCTCCTCCTCTTCTCCTCCTCTTCTCCTCCTCTTCTCCTTTTCTCTTCTTCTCCTCTTCTTTGGGCTGAACAACTCTCTCAGCCTGTCTTCATAGGAGAGGTGCTTCAGCCTTCTGATCATCTTTGTGTCCCTCCTTCTGGACTCATTCTAACAGCCTCCTGGCCTTCCTCTGTAGGCAGCTCCAGAACTGAACACAGCACTCCAGGTGGGGTCTCACAAGAGCAGAGTAGAGGGAGTAATCCCCTCCCTTCCCCAACTGGCCATGCTTCTTTTGATGCAGCCCAGGACACCGTTGGCTTTCTGAGATGCAAGTGCGCATTGCCGGCTCACGTTGAGCTTCTAGTCAGCCAGTACCCTGAGTGCTTTTCCTCAGGGCTTTTCTCAGTCCGTTGTCTGCCCAGCCTGTGTTTGTGCTTGGGATTGCCCTGACACAGGTGCAGGACTTTGCATTTGGTTTTACTGAACTTCATGAGGTTTCCATGGGCCCAACTCTCAAGGCCTCCCTTCCCCCCAGCATGTTGACCACACCACAGAGTTCAGAGGTTTTGGCAAACTTAACAAGGGTGCACTTAATCCCACTGTCCATTTGTAATCTGATTAATGTACATTCATAATGAGGTTAGGAAATAGATAATGGAATTTTCAGAGGAATTTCTTGGCAGACTGGGATGGTGGAGCCCACTCTGCAGTAGACAGGACATAAATACATTGTTCAAAGGCAAGAAGAAGGGAATGGATTTGGAATCCAGATTTAGATCTGACAGCGGTGTTCATAGTTCTGATAGAACTATGCTGGCGAGGTGCATAACATCACCTTCTGTGCTATGAAAGCCATTCACTTAAGATACCGATGGTAATAAAATAGCAATTGTGATCAACGTGTTATTTTAGTTGTAAGTTGGTTTTAGCATTGTTTTCCTTACACTAACACCCGTATAAATTTATCATCCTTTATATCTTCATTCTTACATGAATATTCTTGTAAGAACTTAGGGATTTGGGGATCTTCTGGAGTGCTGTAAATGTGAACTCCCATGTAAGAAACTTGTTAAACATGAACTAACCCTGAATAGGCTTGTAATATTTTAGAATAATTAGTGTTTTTTCCTTTTTCTTAGCATTTTTCTGTTGCGGAAAGCCTTAGATCCACTTTGCTTTTGCTTTTATCTAGCTCAATATTTACAAGCTTGCAAAAAAAATTAACTTGAAAACTTGTTTTACGTTCACCAGTCATTCTTCTTAAAGAATTTAAATATTAGAGTCATCACTTTAGTTATTGTCCTTTGTAATAATATTTTTTTCATGGTTTTCTGCTGAAGCTTTTTAAGGTAGTTACAAAAATCAAGTTCCTTTCCTAATGAGAGCATTCTTATCTGATAAGGGTGTAAAATACATGATGCAAATAAAACTGTGTTTGTAGTTGTCATCTGTTTCAGAATTTCTAAAAATTAACTTTGGGGTTTCCTCATAGATACTTCTTTGTCTAATAAGATGTGCTGTCTTTATAAATGCAAATGTATTTTACAAAAGTCTTGGTCCTTGAGCCTTCTGCTTCTGCATCAATATTGTTTTGAGAAGCTAAATGTTATTTTTAATATGTGTAAAATATTTTATAAAAGTACTTTCACAGAGCATTGATAATGCAAAGTGCTTGTAGACTTTGAGACTGGAAACTATTTTTAGAATATTTTAAACAGACTGTCATTTTCCAAAAGGCACTTAGTCTTTCTTCAATATCTGACACCTGCAAAATGCTAATTGTGTGTGATTCAATCATCTGTGTAAATAATAGCTTTCTAGAAAATGAAAGGAGCAGATAATTATTTATAGTTTTGCATAGGCAATGTTTTATTCATAGTGTTTTCACAAGTTTACAAAAAATTTGGGCTTTTAGCCTTTTTCTAACTTAAGAAACATGGGTATGCTAAACCACAAAGAGTATTCACCAAATAGCCTTACTTCGACCAACTATGGTTATTTTACTAGGTCTACTATATTTTGCTTAGCACTGTACTATCTTAGTATCTTAGAAAATTGATATTGTCTCTTTTACAATATTTTTTAAAGGTCATAATTTTCTTTGTTAATTATGAATTTAATATATAGTCAGTAGGAAAATAGCATTGTTCATTTTCTTCTAAAAGCAATAGGATCCCTAGTTTTTCTGACTCCCCAGAGTGTAACTGACAAATATGGGCCAGACAGATGGAGAATACTTCCTAATTTTTTCTGGGTGTTTAAAAACTAAACAAAAAAACCCAAAACATCCCCCAAATTCTTCAACCCTCACAGTAATTTTCTTTACATTTTAAGCTCCAATGTTTTGAATATGGAAGGTCATTGCCACTGGAAGTTGTATTTATAGTTGTGCTGACCTTATCTTTTTGGTTACATAAGCTTGCACACTTGAAATATTTCACACGAAGTACTGGAAACTTAAATTTAACCATATACAATAGGAAAACAATTACATGAATGATGTATTCGTGGTGACCTGTGTTGCTAAGAACTTATTAATCACAAGTCCATTAACCATGAGTTCAAACTATTATTTGCTTCTTTACTACTTGAAGTCTTTCTCCATTTAGACTAAAACCTCTCTGTGAACTAGTGGTATAAAGTTCCATTTCAACGAGGGACAAAACAAAACTCAAGTGTTTCTCCAGCCCTACCTCCCTCTCCTGTTTCTTGCCTTGATCTTGGCACTGAATCTGTCACATAAAGGATCCGGGATGCCATCTGCAGCCTATTCTTGTTCCACAGTCATTAGTGCTGAATTTGCACAAGGCAAGATGTCTTAGAACATATCATTACATAGTGTGTTTCTGTGAAATTAGCCAATGCACTCAAAAATAGAGCTATTAACAGCTTTTTGGTTTTTACTTAGATTAGCTGATGATACATGGTCAGATTAAAAGTGTGGAATAGGAAGTTACCCTGTCAGCATTGTCTGAGCAATTTTAAACCAATAAAGTAATTTGATATAGGAATCACTCTGTACATTGTACATTAAACTTATTCCTCAGCTTTTCACTTTGGACCCTCAGTGCTCCTTCCATCCCTTTCAATGCTAGGCATTATTGCCCACTGTTCAGTTTTCAAACGGCAGGTTTTTTCTTTCTCTCATTTTGTTTGTCCCACTTGATAGAAATTTGTGTAAGCATTCAGTAATTCTTTATATCCTATGGCTTCTTACCATCATTTTTAGTGCTGATAGAAGTTCATAATGGTTTGATTCATCAAGATTTTGCTCAGATACAGCCTATAGTACTGATTATGGTCTTCATTGTTTCCTTCTTCCTCACTTGTCTATATCCATTTCTAATATTTTGCAGTAGTTTTACTATTTATACAAAACTGGAACTTTAAATATCTAAATTTAACCATTAGGAACAAATCATATATCCAGAGAAGATCTGAAATTTATTAAGTCTGTTGGAACAAATGGAACATTATAAATGACAGCCTACATCATCTTGGGCTCATCAGTTACCTTTGTATAGCTGTGACTTGTAAGGCATTGACAATTGTCTTTATACCTTTCCATGTTGTTCTTAATCTGATGTATTTCGTTTATTATTAGAAATTATATATTTGCAAGCAGTACAAATAACTCTATAGATCAATTGTCAAAATATTAGATGTTTTTTACTGACTGTCACTTTGTACTCAATCTGAAATATTCTTGGGACAAATATCAGAATCTCAGTAGCTCTACTGGTTTATAGTAGCAGTAATGCTCCTCTTCCTTAAAAAATATATTCCTGTGGAATCTTCATATTCCAATTTAATATGGAATTCTTAGATTGTTGATGATTCTCAGTCACTATAGATGATTCAACTGATCAATAATGACTTAAAACACTATTTTGGACACATGGCCTGTTAAACAGTGGAGGATTCTTGGCTTCTACTACCACAAGTTATATTTTTCTGTATTTAAATTTTTTGTTCTAAATTTGCTCTAAATTTCTTCTGGAGTCTCTGGATAGAGCTAAATACCATAGGCTATTATTATTTCCAGTGCTTGAAAGAGGCTAGATTTCATATTCGTTCTAAAGTCAGTGGACATTGATGATCCTGCTTCACTGACAGCCAAATGCAGGATCACAACAACCTTACAAACTCTGAGGTCAAAAGCTTTTGGCCCATGAGGTCTCACCTCCCTAATTATGTGAATTTTAGTAAATTACACAGTGCTAGGTAATTTCCCCCTTCTTTGGGAGCCATTTGTCCACACTGTTCTGTTATTTGAACATGGTAGTAGAGGTTTGCCCTGGATGTTGCTAAAACTTTCCAAAGTTTAGGAGTTTGTACAGGTTGTACTGGGTGATTCCCAGTTAGCAGTTTGCTTGCAGACAGCCTGTTTGAAAGGTAGGAAAGTTCAGTAATATGGACTTGTTCTGTTCTAGGACAGTTAGCTGAGTGTCAGAGAGAGGTACTGGGTGTAGTTAAGTGGTAAGTACAGCTGTAACCTCTGAGTACGAAGTTTTGTATGTCTTGCTAGCTCAGAACTCAGTGGAAGAATGATTTGAGGTGTTCTTGCACATCTAATTGTGTGAGCACTGGAATCTTGCATATGTAGCTCTTGGGCTAATCAGCTATATTTCTATGAAATGGAAGACTATTTGCATCTTTAAATTGCCAGTGTAACAGATTAGTGTATATTGATTTATTTTGAACACTCCCCAAGCATTAAGCTATAGATCATAATGATATCATCATCCACTCAGCATTTTTGTGTAGTACAGGGCTATAAAATATCCATTCATTTATTGTTTTTTAAAGTAGAATGTACAACCTAGAAAATGGTCCGTAATTCATGGAATATTCCACACATCCCTCCAGTAGTTTTTTCAATGCCTAATTGTCAGTAAGTCTGAAATTCCATGCCCTATTTCTGTCCTGTTTTTTCTACCTTACAGTTCTAACCAGAGGACCTAATCCTACTTCTGCTTTTGAAATATTTGGGTATTGCCCACCATCAACTTCCTGTAGGATAAGATGGTTTTCAGCAGTTACATACATATACACCTAGCAGTTTCAACTCATCCCTGAAATTTCCAGGAAATACTTGAATTACAATCACAGATTGAATTACAATCACGGAAAAGAGTTCCAGGAATATTTGGAATTCATTAAACAAAAGCACAAGCTAGGCAAGGTTAATGTGTCATCAAAATGATGAAACACACTGTGAGCATTTATAAACCACATAATCCTCTCTCTTCTTCAGTGATAATAACAGGAAGGAACTTCTCTGACTAACTTTTCCTATTGCATTATCCATTTCAGAAAAAAAAAACTGATCAACTTTGGTACTAAGTCATTCCAGCAGTTCTGTTAGATGACAAGTCTCTAATTGCCATCAAAAAGATAGGCAGTTGACTACCTTCATTAAGATATGAGGCTTAAAAAAATACAATAAGCTTTGCTGGTCTTGAGTAATTCTCCACTTCAAAACTAGCTCATTTGGTTTAATGTATGTCAGTCATCTTTTGAAAAAGCATTTCAAGAAGTTAAAAAAAAATTGTCTCGCTGTGATTAGTTTTATTTTCACCTTCCAGGTTATCACAGCATTTGTTATATATGCTTGCTAATTCTGTCTGATGGTATCACAACTTGGTAATTAATTCTTACTTGTATATCACATGCTAATTACATGTCTTGAATAAAAAATACCCCTTATGCGCTCACCAAGGCAAGAATTGTCATAGCTCCTGAGTTCCAGAAGTGTTCATCCCATATCAGGAATGTCTTTGTAAGTAGGTAAGTAAGTAAGTAATGGTGAAGGGCCTAATAGTAACAGAATAAGTAGAAGGTACTGAAGATTCTCACTGGTTTTGTTTTTAGTCTACACTGACTTGTAGAAAAATATCATTGAATAATAGATTTTCAGGTGGGCCATATCCTAAACCTGGACATCACATGTGGCTCTGGATGCTGTGGAAACTGCAGCTGTGTTGTCAAGGAAACAGCCTTGTGCTCTGTAGGCAAAACCAATGAGGATTAAGCAAGGATATATTATAGTTAAGCCCTGATGACCTTATCAGGGATCAACAAGATCTGTCTGTTCTTCACTGTGCAGGTGTCCCTCAGGAGGGAGGGGGATATGCAAAAACATGCATGCAACATACGTAATTTAAATGTCAGACCTGGATTATTCTAACAAGTGAATGCATTTCCCAGCTAGATGGATTAAACGACTCCATTTGTGTAAGTAAAATGTTTATATAAAATTAATAGTAGTCAATAAAGTAATATCACATTTTCTGTAGGCTGTGAAATAAGGAGGAGATAAATTGAAGTATGATAAATTCTGTAATTCCTTTTGATCTTGTCATAGCTTTATAATCAGATTAAAATGCACACATACGTGCATTTTAACCAATAATGTTGACGACAAGAAACAAAGTTTATAGAACACTGAGAAGCGGAATAGTTGTCAAAAGTTTCAAACACTTTTCTTCCTTAATAAAGAGAATTAATGCACATGTCCCTCAAGTAAACTCACACTGCAACATACACATTATTTCATCTTTTTTTTTTTTTTTTAATCAAGAAGAATCAGAATGTTATTTTATGCCATTTGTTATGGCACAGAGACAGATAGGAACATGAGAAAAACACCTAATTGGTTTTTGCTGGGTGGAGAAAGAAGTTGAAAAAGTTGTTTAAATTGCTGTTAGAAGTTATTCGTTTTTGCTTAAACTTTAAAATACTTTTCCTTTGTTTCTAAGGCAAAACAGAATGTTACACTTTTAACAAAGCTTCATAATAAATAAGAATGAATGAGCAACTAAATTTCATGTATTTTGGCAGAATCTCTGGAGTTTTGTGTGGTGTTGTTTATATTGCCATGTAACATGGAAGGTGATTAAATGCCTTTCTTAATTAGCTCTGTATTTTAGTTGTTAATCTGCATGTATTAACCGCTGTATTTTTCTTGTTTCATTATCTCTTGTATCTCACCCATTAAAAAAAAAAATTAAAATACGTGTTGGTTTATCTGCAGATAATGCCAGATGAACTTTTCTTAACAGAGATACTGTCCTGTTTCTTGCACAAAGGAGAGGAACTGAAGCAACCTGTGGAATGAGACACCACTGATTATCTGGTTTAGTTTCTTTGTTTTTTAATTTCACCTACAGAGGTCAATCTAAAACTGCCAAAGCCATTGAATTTTGTCAGAATTTGGCTATTCTTTTCTGGCATGCCACTCCTTTTTTTCATTTCTTCAGAATTTCTTTCTTTTTCATATCTTATTATTTAAAACACCCGATCCCCAGCATTATTGGGCTTTTTTGCCATTTTATCTAAGTTACAGAAAAATTCTGTGTATAGTTTTTGTTACAGAGTTCAGACATTTTGCAGCATGTTTAAGTCCACTATGGAAAAATCAAAATTTATCCAACTTCAATGCTTATTTTGGAGATTTGCCACTCTCTTGATAGCATTTTCTGTCAGAACAGTAGGGGAAGGACTAATCAAAGCAGACAGGGAAGACTTCACCACTTCTTTGAGCAGAGTATATGTCAGTCTTTCTAACTGTGTAAAATGTGCAATGGAAAAGTTAGAGATTAGAGCATATTAAATGCTTTTATATTTAATTCATAAATATTGAAGAGCATAACATCAAAGCTGTTAGAATACGTACAGCATTTATCTTAAAAACCTGTGATTTAAGTCCTTGCATAAAAGTCTGCTGTGATGGAAATATTCTTGGAGATATAGAATATTAATTTTCAAAATAAAATATTGAGAAGTGTGTTGTACCTCCCTGAGTTTCTCATTCCCAGTCCTTCTTTTCTAATTGATTTGTTACTTTCAATTATTGGCTAGTTCTGTACTACTCTCATATTTAGTCCCTCTAGTATTTACGTGTGATTTTATCCTTTCATGCTTCTGTTTATTCTTTATGTGCTCAATAGTTATTTTGAAGGTCAGGTATAGAGCTGGATTAATTTCCTGATTTTATGTCTGCATCTTGATCTTTTCCCCCTCCTTGCATTTTTACTAATTTTGTACAAATAATTCTGTATTTATTCTCCCTTGGGCAATGTTCCATCTGTTGCTTTCTGGTCATTATGCTTTGCTTTTCAATTACTAAAATAATTGAAACACAGTTTTGTTAAATAGGTTAATAAGTAAGTTAATAGTTTTATGTGAATTAAATTTAATATTTAATGTAGAGTTCACTAATATTCATGACTTAGACCTGCTACCCCTAGTTTAGGGTGCAACAAGTATAACCCCACTTTTTTTCTTTATACCAACTGCTTTATAAGTGTGCCAGTAAACCACTGAATGTTATCTACTGCTCAGACACTTCCTGGTGTAATCTGCAATCCTGAACAATAGGCACAGCAGATGCAGTCTCTCTAGTGGGGTTATTTGTGGCCAAATAGGCATATCAGCCTTCCCCTGCTCATGGAGTTAGACACATTCAGGTCATGTCATCCCTCTTTATGCATTTGCTGATCCAACTGATCTGTGTGTGCACAAGTAAGGTATTTCTGATGCTGTAGATTTACAGCAGACCATCTGTGCCTGTCTCAAAACCTTATGCCCAGGTGTTCCAGCTAGTGTAGGAGACCTTTTCTTCTAGGTCAAATACTGGCAAATACGCTTTTCTTATTCCATTTTAAATTATTGATGTAACCTTGGTCTGACTATTCTAAATGCCTTGTACCAAGGATATTTATTTTATTTGACTCACTTCAAACATGAATTCAGGCACAGTCATTGGAAACATTAATGTGTGCTACTACATTTATTCTGTAGTAGCAGTATTGAGGAAACCAGGACAAGACCTAGAGTACTAAACTTCTGTCTGGATTTTATTCAGCTTCCATCTGTAGCTATTTATAGTGCTGTAAAAGGGAAGAACAGTTTTACCAAATAAAAATGTTCATGTTTGGCATATATTTAACATATTGACAACAAAAGCACAGAAAAAAATGAAGCCGTGGAAGACCTCTGGTGTTTAGACTGCTGTTGCCAAAGGGCTGAACAGTGAACAGTAATTTTAACTAAAATAAATAGAAGTAGAATGTGCAAGTCAAATGAACTTAGTCATATATTCTTCTCAATTCTTTGCATGTCGATTATATCCCCTTAGTGTATATAAGTTCAATTGTAACAAGAGTACGTGTTTATAAGAATAAACTGTATTGTATTATTTTTGCACCGTATTGTAACATTTTTAATTTGATGCACTGTTCATAACACATATATATATTTTCCTCTAGACTTCTGGTCTGATTTACACATGATAAAGTTTGTCATGAGAGTACTTTAGGAGCCATAAATCACTTTCTGAATACCTGTTCATCACTCAAACATTGAAATTTGAGCACACATTTTCAGGTTATGATATCTAGATTTCTTGATGAGTGTATTAATCAACATATGTGTAATTTCTTAAAAGCAACAGCATACAGCAATATGTTGTCACTTATAAGTTTTAAGTCAAAACTGTCAGCCACAGCAGCTATCAGTGAACAAGACATTTGTAGTATGTGTCTTTGTGTCACTGCCCTAGGTAGCAATAGGTAATCCTAGCAGAAATCAATGGTGCAACTCTACCAACTAGTCAAAGTACCTTGTGCCTTTGCAAGCTGCTTGCTCTGTTTTCCATAAACTAACTGACACTTCTTATATAGAAAATCATGCAAGTTGTTTATATGAAGATGTTTTCTCCTCTGCATATTTGGATGCAGGGTGGGTTTTTTTCATTGTTGTTGCTTGCTCCTTTTATATTTATATTACATGTTGTTTATGTAGAAAAGAAAAAAAAATAGAAATATAGCCAGCAAAAGGCTTTAAGAGTTATGGATACTTTTAAAAAATCAATTCAATGTGTCTTTTTTGCATAAGCATGTGGTTTACACACTCGTTTTCAATTTACAACCTGGTTTAAACTTAGAGAATCAAACCTAAACTTCAATTCTAAGACTTATGTTTGGATCTGTATCCTACCTAAATTCAAACTGTTTGACAACAGCGGTATTTAATCATATTTAAGATAATTTTTCTGTGGCTTACAGAGATCAAACAAGCAAGTCTGGACTGTGCTTAAGAATGGACTCCTTTGGCCCTGTGCATCTTCCAGGAGAAAGCAAATTTCTTTCAAGTAGCAAGTAGTAGCTGAGCACCTTTGCATAGCTCAAAGAGGATTATTTATTGAAGCAATGCAAAACTTCCATGTTTTCCATTATTAGGTTTTTTTAAAGCACCAGTGTTTCAGCTTACTGTTTAGAAATGATAGAAACAAATCCAGAAAAGTATTAATAGAAAAACTGAGAAAAAAGGTTCAACTGGTTTGCAAACATTCTTTGCAATCATTGAGTAAATTCTCAATTTCTAGCCTTCAATATTGATAAAATGCACGTAAATTCTGGTGATGCTCCCAATGAGAGATGCTATGTCCTTTTTATTTGTCCTGTTTCAAGACCTTCGGGCTGGCTGGGAAAAACACAAAGAGGATTATTTGGATTACCACTTCTGCTTTTTATGGGTGTTAACAAGCCCACATTCAAGAAAAATATTATTTCAGAGCTTGTTGCTTACGATTTACACCTGAGGCATGTGGTTGCTAACACAAAACTGTTGTGCTTCCTTAGGAGGTGTTGAAGTCCTTTCAGAAACCAGACATAGAAATGGTGGTACTGGATGAAAGCTGTCATTTATTGTTCTGATATTCACTCTATGATTGGAGTTGATAACCCATTCTTCAGAGAAAAAGGCAAGAATTTGTTGCATTTAAGAATATCAGCTTAATAAAGAAAATTTCATGTCAGGTTTTCCCAGTCACTGCTTATGCGGCTGGATTTACATGTAAAATCATGCTCCTCTTTTGAGTTGGATGGAGAAAATAAAGGAAAGATAAAAGTTACTTTTTAGTGCTTGTGGATAAAGGAGAACAGTAAGAATGTCTGATAGGAGGAGAGACAGGAACTCATAGGCTGACAAAGACACAAGTAGCTCACACCATCTTCTGAATTGTCAGTAGTTGATAGATAGTGCCTGAATAATAATGGAGAAATGGGATAAAATTCAGGATAGTGCTTCAGGATAGGATTGTGTTTGTTGTGAGTGTGATAAGACCTTGGATATATTGGAAAGAGGCTTTCAGGGTATTGACTGATACACACTGTTCAGTAACAGCGATAGGAGACCTGTGTGATACCTGAAGAGCTTTGTGTTCAGCCCAAAAAAACACAAAAAAATAAAGCCAAACAACAAAAAAAAAAAAACAAAAAAACCATCGCAACCAATAACAACAACAACAACAACAACAAAAACCAACCCAGAACCACAAAGCTGAGAAAGAGGAGATTTAAAGAGCTGTTTATGTCAATCTTAAATTTACTGTTTTCTGGTTTCTAAGTAGCAGCAGCCCGGTTTATTTTCATTGTATTATGTGGTTTTTTATAAGCCCACGTAGTGATCTCCTTTCTAAATTACAGATACAAGGATTGTTTTGCTTTTGGTATGATAGTTTTTTCTATAGTTCTCCTTACATTTTTAACATTATATTTAAAAATAATGTCAGAACTTCTTTCTTCTGTTTTTGTATTTTCCTGTTCCCTTCTTTTTTGCTGTGTGATTCTTAGAACTGAAATCAGTATTCCTAGATATGTCTTTGGTTTCTGTAGTCCATACAAACACTGATCACATTCTCTTTCATTCTAATTCTTATGCCTTGTTACATAAGCTTTTGAGCAATAAATACTGTAAGTATGGGTTTCTTTCTTAGTAGGTTTCTTTCTTAGTAGGTTCACTAGATTGCATCTTCAAATACGAACAAGTAGTTTGTTGGTGGGTTGTTTTTTTATTTTTTTCTGTGCCCACTGGGTTTGTAGTTACCAAGGAAATTGCATTTACTATTGTGATTTTCAAAATGGAAATTAAGTCTGTTCATGTTCTCCTGGCTGTAAAGTAAATATTAGATATAAAGCATTGCAGCTTGCTTGTCTCAGAAACTGGACTTTGGGGAGGTGGGCTAGAGGTTCTTGCTCTTACTTAAAACCTTCCAGATAATGCAGCATCCATTTCTTCTGAGACTGAGACTAGTTGCATTAAGTGGCACATTGATTTTCATGCTCAGTCTTATTTTGCATAAGTAGTAGTATTTTAGATGTGAAGTAATCAGAGAATATGCTGATTTGGAATACAGCCATCAGGATGCCACCAAGTCCAACTCCTGTCCCTGTGTAGGACACCCCCAGAATCACAGCATGTGCTTGAGAGCATCATCCAAATGCTTCTTGAGCTCAGGAAGGCTTGGTGCTTTGGCCACTATGATGAACCAATGAGTCAGTGTTTTGTTATTGTACAGCCAGAATATCTGGGAAGAAAACTTGTGCTGGATACATGAAACTCTCCTTTTCCATTTCATGGATGCAGAAAAATTCTTTTTATATTACCCTCTGGCTTGATTACAACCCTCTGAAGATTGTTTTGCTTTGTTTTCTTTGGTGGGTGGAAAGGTAAGGGCATCAAGAGATGGATTTTGGTTGTGTTTTATGGTCCTCAAATGACATCAATTTTCATTATAAATAGACATCCAAACACAATGCAATAGCTCTTGCTTTTGTCAAAACCATCATTTATGTAATTACACATATTAAAAAAATCTGTATGTCATTACAATAATGAAAAAAGCCATACTCCAATTTCTAAAGCACTTCAGGAAACAAAATTAAGAGTCTGCCCTCATATTCAATCCACCCATTTTTCACATGAAATTGTACCGTGTGTAGTAAGAAAATTTTGATTTTTTAAAGTTTCTCCATGCACATTTCATAATAGAATGTAAAAGCTTATGTTCTTGTCTAGAGCAAGATAATTATAATAATTTCTCAAAAACAAGTACATTGTTTTAGTCACTCCTGGGATTTAAAATTGTAAGTATTTCTCTCCCCTCTAGCCTCCTCATCTGTTTCTTTCTACCAATAAGTATATATGACATAGAATAGTCCCTGGCTTTATCAACATATGAAGTTAAAATACAAGCTCTTAGGTTTCTTTTTTTTTCCACACATCAGTGAGATGATATTAGGAATAATAATGGATCAATATCTTAACTAATACTTACTTGATAAAGGTATCATGTATATCATTTTACAGTGAACAGTGTCAGACAACAGTTTAGTTAATAGTATGAACTTATGTTTTTCTGATAATCAAAATCTTAAATACTGTAGATGGAAGAAAAAAAATTTAACACCTTATAGAGTATAAAGGCATATGTATTCTGTGCTTGCTCTTAGAATTTATTTAATTTGTTACAATTAGTAAATACTGGTAAATAGGAACTTTCTGACTGGTTCTGCCCTTCCTGATTATTAAACTTCTTCTTCTAAATGTAATTTTACTGTGTCTTATTTTTTTCTAGCCTTCAAAGCATAAAGATATCTTTTTCTAGCCTTCAAATCATAAAGGGCTGCTTTTTCATCCCCTGGTGTGTGCATTCCACGTGTCAAGGTTATGACCGTCATTAGTGAAGCAAAATTGAACAGTGTGGAGGCTGCCAGAACTTCATAATAAAAACTAGCAGCAAACATAAGATTGCTTTCAAATTGGGCATGTAGGGTTTGTATTCTATAGATATACTCACAATATTTTTTTCATCTTAAGAGACCTTAATATTCATCGTAAGATCCCAGTGAAAATAATGAACATTTTTCTCAGGCATATATTGCCTAGCAGTGATTTCTTTAATTTTCATTCGAACTTGCCTTTCTAGCTGCTGTGTTCTTTGAAGACTCCCAAAATAAACCATAAAAAATGTGTTGGCCTTGCAGCTTGTATTTATTTCCTACTATATATAGGAATACATATATTTCCTATTTCCTACAATATATAAATTTTTCATCCATCCTGAAATTTTCATTAGCATTTTATTAAAAGAAAGTGTAACCTCATGTTTCCTTCAGATTTTAGGTCTATGTTTCAAGTTCATCAAGATGAACAAGATTCTCTCATTATTTTTATGCCAAGTTGGAGGGGGATTTTAGGGTCTCATGAAAAAAAGGTGGGTATCATACTAAGACATGAAGGAAGTGTTCAGTTACCATAGATGAGGAAATTTTTCAATTGTCTGTGCTGATAAGACTTAGGTTTTGTTCAATTTTTTTTTACATGAACATAGTGAGGAATAAGCTACAATTAAGAATTGCCCAGTGCCTTTGCTCCTGTTCACTTCTTAGTAAATTTTACTGTAAACTGACAAAAATTTTCTGTACACAAATGAATGGTTATGGAATGATAGGATGATTTGGATGGGAAGGGACCTTAAAGATCCACCTAATTCCAACTCCTCTGCATGGGAAAGGAGACCTTCCACTAGGTTGCTCTACACCCCATGCATCCTGGCCCTGAACATTTCCAGGGATGAGACATCCACAAGTTCCATGCAAGGAGAGCAAGAATGTTAAAGCAGTGGTTGAAATCAGGTATGACAGGATATATTCCTAATGAGAAACCTTTCAGTTCATTGGAATAAACTTCTCAGGGAAGTGGTGGGTTCCCCAGCATGGGACAGTTTTAAGATTTGGCTGGACAGGTGCTGGGCCATCATGTCTAGATGGTGCTTTTGCCAAGAAAGGTTGGACCAGGTCCCGTCCAATCTGGCAATCAATGATGATGATAATTACTACTACTATGTGAAGCTCTACCACCACTACTTAGTACTACTACCACTATTCTGAGTTCCTCAATAAATCGTAAAGAACCAAGATGAAATACAGTCCCAAATCTTTTTCCCTTTATAAAATATCATCAGTTGAACTCTTAGAGACACAACAATGCAGGTGAAGAAGTTTAGATACCAGTTATAGCAACACTGCAGCTGTTAAAAGGCTGACCATCATTTTTGCATATTAATATACATTTATTATTTGCCACAGGCTTTCCTGATAGTGTTTTATATAATAAAATCACAGGGTTCCTACATAGTAAGTAAACTACTCAGGAAAATGTGGTTTCCTTCTGAGATAAATCTGTCAGATTTTCCCTTAACAAATGTAAACAAATATTGAGTCTCTCCTAGAACACTGCTTGGAAAGATTTTAAAGAAAGCTGAAGGTGCCTCAGCTCCTTTTAACATTTTTCCCACTTCATTGTTAAAAAGTGTATGCTTATAGTATCTATTTCTGTGTCACATGATTACAATCAGATAGGATTAATCAGGATCCTGTTTTTCTCTATCCAGTGGACAGTCTGTATGTTTGTATGTTGACAGGTAGGCTTGTCAGAATGAAAGAATTTTTAGGGGGTAATAAGAATGCAGTTACAATAGAGTAGCCTGTTAGAAAATGATACCAGAATTACTGTGGCACAGTTTTTCTGGCAATGATATACATGTGTGTGTCTGTTTGCATGCATACTGTGTGTCTTGAGCAGTGCACAGCTCATTCTGTAATCAGATTATTAGTTCAATCATATTAGAGTACTTTATAGAGGGTATTCCCTTAATCCCATTCCTTCAGCATGCAGAAAATATGATAAATATCAGTAATGAACATTAGGCTTAAGGAATAGTCTCTTCCTTTCCACCCCTGCCTTTGCATCTTTAAAATCAAAGAGACGTTACCTGAGCATACAGAGGGAAGAAACCAAAACCAAATATTGGCACTTTAAAAATTCACACACCTTTCTCTGCTGCCTCTGTAATTGTTTAGTTCCAGTTTACCAAAACAACATTTGGACAGTAAGGAAGTTTACACTGCTGAAATACGTAAACTAACAGGTGGAGAAGTATTATGTTGTATAGATTAACATACTTTATTAGCACATGCAGCTTTGATATTGTATAAAACACCACTTAGAGCTTACTAGTCATAATATATACTTGGAAAGTAGAATGCTTGTTTATTCTTTTCTTATATCTACTCAAACCACAGTATCAGTTGCCTTTCTAGGCATATTAACAAGTTTCAGGATTCCTTACTGCCATGCAGTCATTATGGCTGCATCTTTTTTAGTAGATTCAGTGTGCTCCGGAATATTATATTGTAGGCCAGCTGACATGAAATAATCTGTCTATAGTTTTAAATTGCCTTGCGCTCCAAAACACTGCAGTTGCATGCAGATGACTTACTCAGACTAGTCCCTTGCGCCAATTCCAGATTTGTATCTAGATCTACAGTTCTTTCAGAGACTAATATATTAGTTTCTTGGACCAAATCTGTGTCAGCAACCACTCAAAAAATCTAACAGTATAGGAAATCAGGTTCCAGTGCCCAGGAATGTTCCCAGTACACATGATCCTAGATTTATAAGCAGGAATATTGACATTATAGCTAACATGTAGTAGTTTCAGACTGTAAAATTAGATGGGACATTCTTAGCATCTGAGTTATACATGATGTGGTTTTTAATGTGTACTTTTTGAATGCTGCTGAATCTCTTTTGAATTCTGCAATAACTTCAGGTCTGAGAAAAGAAAACATTCATATATTCTGTTTGCTACCTTAATTATTAATATGACTGACTACTTTTACTGGCACATTTAGAAAAAAACTACAGCACTTAATTTTTTGTGTGTATGTTCTTTTACATTGCAATGGGTGTGAATGATTTTACCTATCCGTGATGCTTTTTACCATATTAGTGAATACATTGCAAAAAGTTTTTTTTCTCATCATCACCTCAGTAGTTGAGTACCATATACCATTCTCTTCTGAGTCTTGACTGAGCTTTGAGTTTTGGCAGTACTAATTTCAGAAGGTTTGTACGTCAACAAAACAAGCGTTAAGCAATGTTATACCTAATACCAGTCAGGATTTAGTGAAGGATAGATATATATCAGGGAATAGCCCTGTAAGATAATTCAATTCTAGGCCAGTCATTTTGGAAGATATGTAATGGAAAATATCTACAGCTTTAAGAACAGTAATTTTTCCAGTTCAAGAGTTGCAGAATTCCATCACAGCACTGACAACACAAAATCGTGAAAGTGTAATTTACCGATGTAGTTTATGATTTTTTTTTTTAGACCAACAGATCTCTGTGCTGAAGAGTTAATGCTGCAAGCAGGCAGCATGCAGTCAAGAGGTTAACCGATACAGATTGGAGTCCTTTTCATGTTTTTTTCCTCTTCTAGCTGTTTCTTGCCTATGGTTTTGAAATTGTTTTTGATTTAGGGAAAATCTCATCCAACTCTATACTTCATTACAGGTGCATAATGTGCTTTTGTGTTTCTTTTTTGCTAAAAATATTTTTGAACCACAAAGCTTTTGCTGCATCACTCAGACCAAGTGTTTTTACCACACTGTAGACTTCTTGAGCTGTGTGTGAGTCTTTCCTTCTTGCTCTTTTGCATTTAGACAATTTCTCTCTACCTACACCTACTGCATTTGAATTTTGTTTTTGTCCTATCTGGAGCTGCAGCCTCTCTATCACAGCTTTATGTTACAGTGAGCTTCAGGCCATGGGAATGTTCTATCACAGGCTGATGAAAGTTTTCAGTAAGTTACATTTTGAAGGAACAGAATTCATTCTTGCATGCTGAGGCTGTATTTCTTGCTTTCTCTTTAGAAAAAGTGTTTATGTTTATTGGTGCAGTCCAAGCTAATGTGCTGGTTTCAGTGTTGTTCATGTGTAAAATTGTGTTTCCTGAGAATGCTGCTTCAGCTTACACTTCAGATCATTTCCTCCAAATGTATAAAGCTGATGATTGATGCTATATATGGTATATGTGACTGATGCATCATATGATATCATATGATATGATGATTGACAGTAACTAGTCTGTGCTTCTTCAAAAATGCTCATGGGCAACCTCTGAAAGAGTGCTGAAGTAGGAGAAAGATGAAGAGAATTTTATTTCTCTCAAAAGTGCAAAGGCCAAGGATTTTAAATAGCTTTCATTAACAAGCCCGTCTCATTGAACTGTTGAATGTTAATACCAAAAGGGAGAGATAGTGATATCTCTTTAATTAAGATGGAGAGATCTAGAACAGTATGATCAAACTGCTTACCTATAAATCGTATGAGGGCAACAAGGAGATGAGAAGCTGAACAGGTTTGCCATGAGCAAATTATGTCAAACCAGTCTGATTTCTTTGTGTGAGAGAACAGCAGGCCTTATAGATAGAGCAAAGTTAAATATTAGATATCTTGATTTTAAGAAATCTTTCGATTCTCTTTCAAAGGCATTTTTCCAAGCTATCAGGGAAACATGATCAGGATTTATATATGGTAGGATGGAGAGGAAACTATTTGGAAAAGCAAACCAGAGGTAGTAATCAATGGTTCAGCATCACAAGTCTGCATCAAGTGGAGTTCAATATGCATCTGTCCTATTTATAAAAATAAAAAGGAAACATAGACTATAGCAGATCACAAGATGAGTGAGAATTAAGCCTGTTGAATAGTGTTTGGTGTGTTTTCACTTTAAGTATCTAAATATAAAATTTATTTGCACATTGAAACCATATTTTATTTGGAAAAGAAAGACTTTCTGTCTTGCCATATGTTTTTGTTATTCTTTGCAGATGAATGTATTGTATCTGAGTTAGACATATGACTGCTTCAAGATTTCCTAGGACGCACTACAATTTGTGAGAAGACCAAGTATTATTTTGGATATAAAGAGTACAGTTCTTAATTGGTATAGTTTTCCTTCTACTTTTCAGACATGGTAATGACTAAATTGAGGTACATCATTCATTTTTGGAGTGTTTTGCTTCAAGAAGAGGTAGAATAATTCCAGATAATCAAGGAGAAAACAACAAGCTTTTTCAGAAATCCAGAGAAACCTGTGACAAGGGAAAAAGTTGAAATCTTTGATCTTGAGAAGATAAGGTAGGAGGCTGAGACTATAGGGATATGACAGCAATTTTCGTATACTTAAAAGCAGCTGCAAAAAGGAACAAGGTAATCTGTTTTCTGTCTGTGGTGCACAGAGCAAACAGTAATAGTTCCAAATCACATAATAGTGGAGAGCATTAAAGGACTTTCATGGTAGAGTTTAGGAGAGGTTATGGAAAGGCAGATTTAAGAAATTTTTTAATTTTTTATAATATTTGTATAGTTCTTGGCAGACCGTGGAAATCCATTACTGAATCATTATGTTAGAAAAATGTCTTTCAGGAAGGAGAACACACTTTGATATTGGAGATGAAGCAAATATTATCTTAGGGATGTTTTAGACCCTATTTTGCAATGATTCTTAGGGTACAGTTCCAAATTCAACAGCAGCATGCAACCAATCTTTATGAAGAAATGCATGCCTGCATCTGAGTTGCTTCAGCAGCAGTTTTGTTCAACTGTCCTTCTGCTAGATGAGAATTATATTTCAGGGGAAAAAAAAAAAACCAAAACAAACCAGCCCAGAAAGTAAATATTTATATTGAAACCTTAAGCGTTAGACTATTTTTACAAGTAATCTTCACTTTGTTGAAATAACAATAAAGATATGATCATCAGGCAAAGATAAACTGCATTTATCTACTAACACTAAATGATGCATTTGCAGGCTTGGGGAAAGCAAAACAACCTATACTTATTCAATAAACAGCAAGTTTATATTACATAAATATGATCCTCCTTCAGATATTTGAGATAAATCACTCCAAACACTATTGAAGACATTACCCATTTTAACCATTTCCAAACTATGACCTGCAAAGAAAATGCAGAGATGTAACAGCACTAAGTGTGGTCAACCATACTGAAGTTTTAGCTTGTGAGAAACCAGGCTTAATAAAACAGAACTGTGCTATATATTATAGGGGGAAATAACATAATTGGAGAGATTAGCTAGATATGTGTCTTATTCCTTCATATCCCGAGTGACATGGGTTGTCACTGTGTGATTCACAGCTAGTATTATGCTAATGGCATACTACTGTTGTAATTAAATAAACTTTTTAATAAAAGGAATTGATGGATTGTATTTCTAAACCTTGTTCACAGATGCTGCAATATGTTTTTAACCCCATAGTAGTTAGTACAATCATCTTTTGCAATTCTAATTAATAATTAGACAATATTTTTTCCCTTAAAATCACTTTCAGTAGCAGATTATTTTGTTCAGTTACACAGATAACTCCTAAATGTAGCAAATTTTGTTAATTCAACTTTCTTTTTCAATAAGTTCTAGCCAAACAAAAAGCTGTAGATGATGGCCGAGAGCCAGAACTTGTGGTAGAAAAAGGTGCTAGAAAACTGAATCTTTAGAAATTGAAAAAGGGGGAAGTCATACAAAAGAAAGGGAACAGAATAGACCTAAAAAGCAGTGGGACAACAACAGAGATTTGAATATGAGAACAAGTGAAAAACATTTACTACCGAAGAAGGAGATATCAGAGCACAGTAATAGGACAAGAAGTAGTCAGAAATTAGAAATTTCACCATGAGGGAATATTGCTTAAGTATACTGCAAAATGAGATCTAACAGCAGCAAATCTTAGGCGGAGTATCATAGAATTGCCAAATCATGGAATGGTTTAGGTTGGAAAGAACCTTAAACATCTTCTAGTTCCAACTCCCCTGCATGGGCAGAATCCCCTCCCTTGCTCTGCTGGCCTTGCTTCTTTTGTTGCAGCCCAGGACACGGTTGGCATTTTGGGCTGCAAGCACACATGGCCAGGTCATGTTGAGCCTCTCATCAACAAACTCCCTCAAGTCCTTTTCCTCAGGCTTCTTTTCCAGTCGTTGATCCTCCCAGCTTGTGTTTGTGCTCTGGATTGCCCTGACCCAGTTGCTCTTGGCCTTACTGAACTTCCTGAGGTTGGCATGGGCCCACCTCTCTTGCCTTTCAAGGTCCCCCTAGATATCATTCCTTCCCTCCAGCATGTTGGCCACACCAGCAAAGCTGCTGAGGGTGCACTCAATTCTACTGTCCATGTCACCAACAAAGATGTTAAATAACACCAGTCCCAGTGCTGAGCCTTGAGGTGATCTTCTTGTCACCAGTCCCCACTTGGACATCGAGCCACTGACCACTACCATTTTAGTGCAATCAGCTAATCAGTTCCTTATCCACTGAGTCATCCATCCTTCACATCCTGATCTTTTCACAGTAAAGACCAGGCTATCATAAATTACAGTGTTAAATGCTTTGGACAAGTCCAGCTAGATGACATCAGTTGCTCTCCCCTTGTCAACCCAAATTTGTCAGGCCACCAAATTCGCCACCAATCACCTCTGCATTTTTCTTGTGCTATAGCAAAGCCTTCAGGAGAACCGACTTCACAATCTTGCTGGGCACAGTGGTGAGACTGGCCTCTAGTTCCCTGGGTCTTACTTTTTTCCCTTTATGAAAATGGGAATTATGTTTCCCCTTTTCCAGTCAATGAGAAATTCACCAGACTGCCATCGCTTTTAAAAAATGTTAAATGTTTGAAATTGTCTTTACATTATATATATATATATATATATTTTTTTTTTTTTTTTTTTTTTTTTTTTTACCTTGCAACTTCATTCTGGTCTTGTGGACTTGTGCACTTTCAGGTTCTTTAGATGATCTTGAACCTGCTTTTCTCCTACAGTGAGAGGATCTTCCTTCTCTCAGTCTCTGCCTTTGCCACATGAAATTTGTATGGTATGGCCAGAGCACTTGCTGGTGAAGACAAGAGGCAAAAAGGTCATTGAATCCCTCAGCCTTATCACTAACCTGTGTGACCAGGTGTCCTGGTTTGGGCCAGGATAAGGGTAATTTCTGTCTTATAATTTTGCTTTCAGCTAAGTCTCTTGTTAGTAGTTGCAGTTGCTGAAATTAACAGCAAGTTTCTCAGACAGTGTCTGCTTCTAGGACAGATAACACTTGATGTTTATAGATAGAGACTGGTATGCAGAGCCAAGGACACTGCTCAGTTCTGAGGAACATTTTGCCCCCTGGAAGGAGAGAAGGAATAAAAAGGTCCCACCTGAAGCCCTTCCATAGGGAGGAATGGACAAGACAGATGGCCAAAACTGACCAAACAGAGTATTCCATCCCATACACATCATACTCAGTATAAATTTGAGGGATCACAAGGGTCAAACACCTTTCCTTCCCTTCCTGCTTCCCCTTCTTCGCCTGTCTCTGTTTGCTTTGGCATCCTGGGAGGATTCCATCTGTTCCTCTGCCTGTGGTCCTGATCCATCCCAGCCTGAATCTGTGTGTTCCTGCCTCCAGCTCCCGACTGCTGCTGACTCCAGGATTCCAGCCTGGACTTTCCCAGGGCTGCCCTGCAGCCTTGGTGGTGACGTGAGAGTTACTGGGGGGAAAGGGAGGAGCAACATGGTATCAATTTTCCTGTATATTTGTATATATTTAATAATACTTACTTTTTTATCATTACTGTTCCATTAAAGCTGTGTCATTTAGTTTCCAGCCCACAAGTCTCTCTTCCTTATTCTCTCTCCTTTCTTTATCAGGGAGGAGAGGGGGATTAATAGAGAGCATCTGTCATTTGGTTTAATTGCTAGGCCAGTGTTAAACCGTGACACCAGGTCTCCTATTTTCTTCTGGAGAGGGCCCACATTTTCCTTGTCTGCCTTCTATCACTGATGTACCTACAGAAACCCTTCTTGATACCCTTGATCTTCCTGGTCAGATTTAATTCTATTTGGGCTTTAACTTTTCTAACCTGATCCCTGGCTTCTTGGACTTCTTTCTACCCTCCCAGACTGCCTGTCCTTGCTCCCACCCTCTGAAGACTTTCCTTTTATATCTAAGTGTGTTCATTAGTTCCTTGGTCATCCATGCAGGCCTCCTTTATGCTTATGTGGGGTCCATCCACTTTCTAGATCAGCTAGGTGTGTGAAGGTCAGCATATAGTATTGTAGAAATACCTTCTGCTTGGCCGACTGTAATGGTTTTGTGGAAATACATTGTATAGTTGCATGACTTGGACTAAAGCACTAGTCAAGTGTAGGAAATATGTACCAGAAAGTGCTACTGCCTACAGAAATGCAGTGAGTTCCACTTGAAATATTCTGAGTATTTTCAATTACTTTAGACTGTGTACAAAAGAACTCAGGTATCATGTATGTGTATTTTCGTACCATGTTTTCTATGATTTCTTTGAATTTCAGTATTCTTTAGTGTTGTTTTTTTTTTTCCCAAGATATATTTTTTTCTCTGTGTTAACTAAATATTCAGATTGTTACACTCAAAATTCTAACCAGGATATGCTTGGGGTCTGTTTGTTCAATTATGTCAATTTTAGTATGCAGAAGCTGTAAAGTACTTAGAAGTACTCTAAGCAATAAGGTGAAAATTGTATCAGTTTTAATACTAACTTTGTTAATAAAAAGGAATGTGATTAAGTAAACAAGGATTACATGAGGAAACAAGGATATATAAAAGATAAATATGTACAAGAATCACTTAATAAAACATAACCCCACAACTGTGAAATTGCCATAGACATACATAGTACCAGCAATGTGCTGCAAACATACGTCAGTGTGCATGAATTCTTTGAAATTAATCCCATCATGGCAT
This sequence comes from Phaethornis superciliosus, assembly GCA_023637945.1. Classification (NCBI taxonomy): domain Eukaryota; kingdom Metazoa; phylum Chordata; class Aves; order Apodiformes; family Trochilidae; genus Phaethornis; species Phaethornis superciliosus. The sequence continues at coordinate 60,348,775 of JAJQWJ010000004.1, forward strand.
ACAAACGCACAGTTTCACAAAAACAAGCAGAGCATCTCAGACCCCACACAATGTACTGTAAAAGTATGCCAAGGGAGTATTCTAGCCAAGTGCTACCAGCATTTGGATGACAGTTCCCAACAAATTTCTGTTCTTTAAGGAGCTGAAGGACTACACAGCCTGTTTTCATGTTTAAGCAGATGCATGCTTTCATAATGCAACTTAAGTTGGCAATTTCATAAAGGAACAATATGAAGAGCATCCACACAAATTACTTTTGGGCAAAAGAAAGAGTGTCTGTTTAAGAAGAGACCAATTTGTCTAAATCATGAGTTCTTCAGTGACTGAAGAGCTTGAAGATTGACCTGAGAAATGGAGTCACATAAAACATGGAAACTAGGTCAGATGACACAGGCTGAATATAATATGAATCACAGAATTACAGAATTGCCATGGTTGGAAAAGAAATCAGATCACAGAGTCCAACCATCAATCCCCCCAAAAATTACCATGGACACTAGAGTATGCCCTGAGATGCCACATCTACATAATTTTTGAATACCTCTAGGGGATGCTGATTCCACCACTTCCCTGAGCAGCTAATTACAGCATTTGACTAATCTTTCAGTAAATATATATATATATATATATATATTCTTCCTAATATGTAGTCTGAACTCTTCTTGGTGCAACTTCAGGCCAGTGCCTCTAGTCCTATCATTATATACCTGGGAGAAGAGACTAACCCCCACCTCACTACAACCTCCCTCTCAGCCTCCTCATCTCCAAACTAAACAATCCCCGTTCCCACAGCTTCACAGGACTTGCTCTTTAGATGCTTCACCAGCTTGGTTACTCTTGTCTGGACATGCTCCAGTAATTCAATGTCTATCTTGGAGTGAGGGGCCCAAAATTAAACACAGTACTTGAGGTGCAGCCCCACCAGTCTGAATAAAGGGGAACAATCACTTCCCTATTCCTGCTGGTCACACCATTTCAGATGCAAGCCAGGATGCTCTAGACCTTCTTAACCATCTGGGCACATTGCTGGCTTATATTCAGCTGGATGTGGTCCAGCACCCCCGTGTCCTTTTCCACTGTACAGCTTTCCAGTTACTCTTCCTGAGCCTCTAGATTTGCCTGGGGTTGTTGTGATCAAAGTTCACAAGGACCCAGCCCTTGCCAATGTTGAACCTCATACAACTGGCCTCAGACTATCAATCCAGCCTGTCCAGGAACCTCTGCAGGGCTTTCCTACCCTTGAATAGATTAACACTCCCACCTATGCTGGGAGTTGATGTTGTCTGCACATGGTCCCACTTGGCTTGATGTGTGTGTTTAAATATGTATATTGAAGTCAAATCAAATCGAGGTTCAGAATGGTGTACAGCTAGTCTCTATTTTCTCTGCTTAGTTGTCTAAAAAGGCAATGTGATTTCACCCAATTATTTCTATTAATATTTTAATGTTTTTAGAAGTTGGATTTTTGTTATAAATTCCATCAGATGCAATAATAGTATAAAATAATTCCCAGCTAGTATGTGTCAAAGAAACTAGAAAGTGAGACTAATGTCTGCGGGGAAAAATGGGCTTTTAAAAGTATTTTCTGGTTAGTATAATATGATCTGTTTCACCCAATAAGTATTTTTAGCATTAAAAAAATTAACCAGTACTAAACAGAACACATGTAGAACAAAGATTCTGCATGGAACCTTCTAAATGCTTCTAAATGGTTCACTGAAAAAGTGTACATTAACTAGTCACTTTAGATAACCAGTGCAGGAAATGAAAAAACAATGAGCAGAACACATGGGAGAAAATAGAGCTTCTATAAAAATTTTACACAGATATTCTACATTCCTGCTATGGGTAAAAAATAAAAAAATAAAAAAAATTAAAGGTATACAGAAGAGAGGAGGACAATCAGTCAAAAATATGTCAAATATGTCTTTTTATGTTTTTAAATATCTAGAGCAATGTACTTTCTAGTACTTTAATTGAGATACTGCAATCTAGTCTACTAGCAGGAAAACAAACAACTAATAAGGATGCTTTCCAAAGCATTATTTCTGTGAGGCTTTTAAAATAGATGAATTAATCATTAATATATTAATGAATTGATATATTTCATTCACAGATGAGGAATGACAGCTGTTCTATGTACTATAAAATGCAGATTTTCTGCAGACTGGTCTTGATTCTCATACGCCACTTGTAAAGACAGACTATCACAACCTGGCTAGTGCACCCAGGAAGATAGACTGGACACCCTTGCTTTCTAAACTCCCTTGCCAGAGAAGACCCTTGGATCCTGAATCCAATCTCGGGATCAGACCTTGCCCTTCTGGAGAGAATAGTTAAAAGTGTTAGAGTCTGAGGAGATGCTGTAACACCAGATACCCCTTGATCAGATTAAGGTGAAATAACACTTAAAGTCTGTATTTGAACATTATTATTAATTAGAAGTACAGAAGTAATAACTACTAAAAATATACTCTCAGACTGCACAATCATAAAGGCCGATACTTTGGTTATAAAAGTCACAATATATATATGCTCAAGCTGCACAACTTTATTAGACCTTGTGTTACTTAATGATGTGAGGAAGTAAAAGAGAGTGAAAGTGAGAGAGTAGGAGAGAAGGAAAATGAGAGAGATAACAGGAAATCACTGGTCCTAGATCCAGCGTTGGGCCAGCCAGTGGAAGAGTGTCATCACCCAGGTACAGCACCCAGGAAGATTCAGATTGGACTCCCTTGCTTTCTAAACTCCTTCTCAGAGATGACCACAGGTGTGGCTGGATCCAGTATGAGTCCCACACTTAGCCATTTCAGGGAGAGTGATTAAAAATGTTAAGACCATCAGATACCCCTTGACCTTTTAGGCTGTAGAGACATTCAAGGTTTGTATTTGAATGTAAGATTTAATTAGAACTATGGATGGAATAACTCATGAAAACTGATACTTCAACTATTTTATATATTTAGGAGGCACAATCACAACAGCTGATTATTTTGATCCCCAAAGTCACAATATGCATGTTTTTTAACTGCGTTTAAGCTGCACAACCTGGGAAAAAATTGTGATAGACCTTGCATTACTTAATGATTTTAGGAAGTAAAAGAGAGAAAGAAAGAAAGAGAGAGAGTGAATAGAAGAAGAAAAGTTAAGATAAATAGGTAGCAGAAAATCACTGGTCCTGGCTCCAGTGCTGGGCCAGCCAGTGGGACACGGATGGTATCAGTGAAGCTCCCAAAGCCCACCATCTCAGGTCCTTCTTTTATAGGCCTGTTTCTCTTAAACAATTGTTTTGAAAGAATGAGTAAGTGTGTTTGAGACATACCAGGCAGAGCAACTAGAGTGGACCTCCTGCCACTCTGCTTCTTGATTGTTATCTCTATGGATGTCTCCATATGCAGGCCCTAGGACATATGCATACCATTATTTCCATAGGCGCCAGGCAGTTTTTGTCAGGCAGTCTTTTTATTTTGTTCGAGGCTTTACAGTGGTGTGTAAACACCACTTTCCAGAACAGGTCCTGAGGGCTAGTCTCTCACACTTACCAATTGACAGAGACATGTAAATACTTTCTTATGCCTATGAATCAGGCACACAGATATGGAAACTACCTGGATAAGTACTGTAATTGTCTGCATCAGCTGCTCTAAAAGACAGGATTTTTTTCAAGAACAGCAGGAAAAACTGTCTTCAGCATTGCCTGGGAAAAAAGTACCTCTGTTACTAGGTGTCTTTGAGAACAGATTAGCCGTATTTTTCAAAAATTATTCTGGTACACTTGATTATACCTTGGAACTGAAGAGCTGTTTAAAGGGACCTCAGAACATGAACTATTGCAGACAATTTCATACATCAATAACTTTGTTTAATCATCTTCCTGATGATGAAGTGGTGTTCTTCTGTCAAATACTTTATAAGTTGAAAAGGCTGCTGAGAAGAGAATGTGTTGCAGTCTTTCAAAAATACTATAAGGCTGAATATGGAGCTGAGTCAAGAGAAATGTTGACAAACTGGAGCAGAGGGTCCTAGGATGGTTAGCGGATTGGAGTATAGGATGCACAGGAAGAGGGTAAGGAAAAAGAGCTTGTTTAAACTTAAGAAGAAAAGGCTAATGCATCTAGTTATATTCTTCAACTATCTAAAAGGTCAGACTCTTCTTGAAATTGTGTAGTGCAAGAAGGCAGTGGTCAGAAGTTGGAACAAGGGACATTTGGATTGGACATAAGGAAAAAATAGTCAGAGAAGGTGGTTAAACACTGAATCAGTGTGGACTGTGGGCTCAGAACAATTGTGGGACCATTGAAATCTCCATCTTTGCAGTTCTCTAAGGCACATTTCTCTAGTGATGCATGGGAATTAGGGACTTATCCTCTATCATTCTTCTCCTTAGGTCAGAAGGTTCATTTTAGATTTTGTTAGGGAAGCAGTACTTGAAATGGCTGCTTAAACTGAGCAAAGCATGTTGGCCTTAGGGGAGTATAGTAATAATTTGATGTGAAGACATTACTTTTACTGCCTTTACACTTTATTTTCTCTGCACTATATTTTCTGTAATTTTGTGAAGATAGTGCCTTACTCTTTAGAAGAAATACTTCCTTGAGAAACAGAATGAGCAGACAAAATTATCATTATTTTTTCAATTTCCTTCTAATTGATATTAATTAATAAATAACCTTAGAAGTTTTGTATTTTTAGCAATTTTGCTCAGAATTTTTATAGTATTTATAGTTTTTTTTCAAATATGTAGTTCTATTGAAAAAAGCAGTTTATTGTTATGCACAAAGAGCAATGCATGTATATTCAATAAAAATTCTTTTTTTAGATTAAAGAAAACAATAAAATATGAAAAACAGCTGCTGTCCCTGCAGATAGGCAGCCTTACTGGGATGTTAAACCAATGTAATTCATATCCAAGTTGTATTTGTCTATGTGCTTTGAGCCTTCATTATATTGTTTATTTGCCATGTGTTTTACTTTTTATTTTGCTTTCCATGGAAGCTTTTCTGATTAGTGTTTTTTGTCCCAGGAATGGCTTGAGCACAGTTAGTTTTTCCAGACTCCAGAATCCATCTTTTAAGGTTGTATCATTGTAAAGCTCTAAATGTTAATTCCTTCTTTCCAGTCTTTCTTTTTCTGTGGTTTGTAAAAAATTGTCACAGCAATTCTCATTGCTAGCTTTCTACTCTGTGGCTGTCTTTTCTATTTGCAGAATTTAATTTTTCATTTCAAAAATTCATTTCATTTTCATTTCAAAAAAGCTCAAAACTGAAGCAAGAATATCCCAGTAACACATCATTCTTCCAGCTTTGTTCTATTGAACTACTTCAATAGAACTGCATCAGTTTAAAAAAAATTAATTAGGCATTGTAACTGCTTGTTTCTGGTTAGCTATCTGTCATATACAAAACTTGATTGATTTTTATGAAGAAAGTTTGGAATTACTGAGGAGAGAAACAATTATCATAGTTATGGACAGGCTATTTTTTCTTGCAATTATGCCATCACTCATAGTGCTCATGGTGCACAAAAAAGGAAAAAAAACAACAACCAATCAAAAAAAAACCAAACCCAAACCAACCAAAACAAAACACAAAAGAAAAAAAAGAGAGATAAAAAAAGATTACTTATTAATAGCACTGGCAGTATTAAACTTATCAGTTAGAAAGCTTTTAATATGCTGGTAGTCCTTATGTGATTTTTTCTAAATAAAAAGTAGTATTCTGGTCAACAAGTGAATCATGCCTCCCCCCAGATGATTCTGAATACTGAATTGTGTTTGTTGAAAATAATCAAGTGGAAAATTGGAGAGCCTTGATGGGAGGGAATTATTTCCAAATTTCAATTTTGGAGTCCAGCTATTTTTTTCACTCTTTTCTGAAAGATCAGATAGTTAATGGAGACCTCTTCCTTCTCAGATCTCACTGCATGGAAGAGATTTGAGTATGTCCACATATCGGAGGAAAAGATGCATTTTACATCTTGTTCTAATTTCTTGATTTGAATTCTGCAAAGTACTTTTAGAAGAACACTCATACTGGATCAGATGAAAAGGCCATCTGGTTTGCTATCATTTCTCCAACTATGGTTAGTTAATGTTATTTGACAAAGAGAATAATCTCAAACTAACATATATTTATGTTTTATAAAGTAGAACATTAATGATTCAAGCTAAGGCAAAACATAGCATCTTTCTTGTTAATATAAAGAATACTCCCTAGCCAATAAAATGATGCTCACAACATTTTTCTAAACATGCATTATTCAGATGTTAAGACAGCAGTATGATTCTTAATTAACATATAATACATGGAATATATTTTTGAAGTGAGAATTGTTTTCTATTTCATAATGGATTTAATGCATATATTCAAAGTAATTCTTAAGGGACAATTTTTTATAATACAAGTACATCTCATCAGATGATATATTTTTTTATATGAAATTTATTATATGGCTTGGAATACAAATATAAAAAGGGAAAAGATTTTTCTTCTTTGTTGAGCAGCACAGCTGTCAGGCCCAGAAGTTAGAGCAGGGATCTGAGATTGTTCTGGAACAAGGAGCACTAATGCATTCAGGGAGACTTCAGAAAAGGCTTTTGAGTAGCCATTCTACTGCAGTCAGGATTGAATTTAAACATCACACCGGAGGCACAGCTCTTTGCCATAAGACTTACAGTGATGGCAGTCAGCAGATCAGCATGGACAAGTACATTAGTGCAAGTTCATTATTCATTATGAACATATTACAGAGTCAGCAGGAAACTGATAATCATTACATAGTTCTGTTTCCTATGCATTACATACTTCATTGATTCCATATACATATCCTCATCTACTTCAACAATTTCTGATTGATTTAGGAAGCAAATGACTCCAGACAGAGCTCTATCACTTTTGTATTTGAAGAAGCTGAAAACTAAGAACAGAAGATGGGCAACACATAAAATGCACCTTTACAGCCAGCTCTCATAAGACAATCACACAAGTGAGAAATTAAGTAATTTTTGTGTTTAGTGTCTTATGAAAAACTGTATCTGCCCTACAGAAATAATGGGACCATTTCTTAGAATATTTAAAAAGACTGAATGAATTTAATTGCAAATAACTAGGAGACAAGCCCTTTGAAAGCCTGTTTTAATTACCCCCTCTTTTTCTATTCATCTTTTCAGGTAATATCAAATTCTGTTAGACATGCTGTATTAATTAGGTGGCGAGTTTTACAGAAATACATTCTGGTTTAGAAATATGAGGCTTTTTGTAACAATAAAAATATCCAATAAGAAATTACTCATTATATGACAGAGCTATATAACTTTAGTTATAGATCAAAGAGATGAAAACAGGTAAACTCTGAAAGAGTTGGCTGATCTGTCACGTAGTACAGCAAAACCGTGTTATGGGTAAATGCTATGTAGACCATGTTATTGGGTAAATACTACTTTGTGTATCACTGTTGATCAGGTAGATTTTATCTGGTTAAAACCACTGGGGTTCTTCTGTATCTGTACATATGTGGATATGCATCTCACATTAACCAAGCTCTGTGATATGGAAATATTTTTGTTTATAACATAAACAAAAAAAAAATTGGTCAGGGTAAATTTAATCTTTGTTCTATGGAAGCTCCCTTGAGATGAAAACATACTTGTAGACAGTAGATATGTTTTTCCTTTTCTCTGCACAAATATATTGGAGGGGGAAAGAGAAGTTTTGACACAGAAAGATAGGAAATAATGAAATGTAATACAGATAGCGTACACTTCCATTGTGTTCCAGTTCTGGTTTAATAATAATCATAATATTAAACTATATGCTGACTGAGAGAGAATGAGATACTCAATGAAGGTATTCAAGAAAGCTATGGATTTGTTGCAAGTCCAAAATGAAAAGAGATAGGAACTTTTCAGTAATTTCTAGGAAGGAGTTACATGATCAAGCAGTGTTTAATGAAATCTGAAGCTGCTACATTATGCAATAATCTCATTCAAGGAAAATTTATTATTTTACCTGTGTTAGCAGATAAACTTGCCTTATACAGCTGAATATGAAGTAAATAATAACATGTGAAATTAGATAATATTACTCTTAATAATAAGCTTGTAGTTAAGACGATATTTAAGTATTTTGTGTGTTTATTGGACATCATGAGACATGGATGATTCCTGAAGAATAGCTCTTGGTGATGACAGATATATTCCTTACATTTATGTAAGGAATGTACCAAAGATTTGCTTATCATTAAAAAGCAAAAATAAATATAAAGAAAGAATTTCTGTAAAACCAGAATTGGCTAATTTATTTATTCATTAATTCAATCAGGCCTTACAAGGTTTTCAGTATGCTTCAACCTGGTTAGAGCTAATTAAGTCTTTGCATTGTACCTCATTCAGTAGAAGCCCAGTTTTCTCTACCATTCCAACACAGATGAGAAGTTGCTGCAGGCATGAGCAAAACTGGTGGATGGAGTCACTAGTTACAGGATAACTTAACCACCACACAAGAGCTGACTTCACATCAGATGTGCCTGCCGCAGTCATATGTCAGGCCCAGCCCAGAAGTGTCAGGTCCCTGAGGACCACACAGTCCTTCCTTCTTTTGCCAGGTCCTTCAGTACCATGCAGTCCTCCCTTCCTTTGCCCATGCCAGCTTCCACCATGCCACCATCAGTCACACCTTTCTCCCTGATGCTGCCTGGCTCCTGAAGCCATGCCTGCTTGCCAGTGTAGTCCAAGCACACAGAGGATGTGCTAAGCAAGATCCCACTGTGTGGCCATTCACTTGGTGTTAATGTGAAGATTGTCACCATATCGGAGGGGATTTCTGTCACATATCACAGAACTGGAATGCCTGAGAATAGGGTGCCTGACATGCAGAGCAGGGTTCTGGGGAATGTTTACAGCAGTACAGGGGCCTGGCTGTTTCTGTGATGCTTTTTTTGTTTGAGAGGTTCAAAGGATGTATGGAAATGGCTCACAAATGTAAGGCTGGAAATGTGGTGTGTGTTATGAACAGATCGTGAAGATTAACCCATGTCTGTGGTTTTTGTCCATGACCAAAAATATAGAAATAAGGAAGGACTGTGTTTTTGATTATGTGGAGTGCAGGCAGAGTGTCCTGGGCTTGATGGCCTTGGACTACTTGGAGAAGGTACAGTTTCAGCTGACAGCCTCTAATAGGCCACTCACACATTGTATGGACTACGGCTGTCAAAACTGTAACCAACGCAGGCTATGGACATCCTGGACCTATGAGTCCTTGCTGTACTTCTGGGGTGAACCAGCTGTGTGACAAGGAAAGAGACAAGTCTTTGGAGGCACATGGGTGACATAAGAGTGAATAAGCAGCTCGAACTATTGGCTACTCTTAAGTATGTTCTGTCCATCCCTAAAGAGACTCAGTGAGTTTCAGCAGCTGCTTCTTCAGATGAGGTCATGGTAAAGGAAGAAGGCAGCAGAAGAAAATACCATTCCCTCTGTAGTCCTCTGCATTCTTATTCCTGGTTTATTTCTTCTCTCCACTACATTTAAAAATTTCTTCTCTCCACTATATTTAAAAATGAGAAGCTTGCCCAGCCTCTTAGGGGTTTTGTGTTTTGTTTGTTGGATTTTTGTTTGGTTGGTTTTGGTTGGCTGGATTTTTGATGGGTGTGGTGAAGACAGGAACAAAGAGCCCCAACCCCTACACAAACTGTTACCCTCCTCAAACGACTGGAAGTTTTTGGTAAGAGCTGTGGAAAGGAAGAGACAGACAGCTACCTCCTCTCATCAGTAATTTCAATCTCACTGTCCAATGCTCCTGTTTCAATGCTCCTTTTAGCATTTTTCTTGCCTGTGAAGCCCCCTCCTGAAAGCTTATTGATTCCTTTTTTCCTCTAACTTGTATCTTCTTCCCTGCCTTCGTCCCAGACCTTCATGCTTGCTGTTGCCACACTATTTTGCCCTTTTTGATGGAGTGAAATTCTGTTCTACCTATATGTCATAAGTCTGGTGGAGCTCAAATGCATAATAAATTAACTGAAGCTGATGAGCTAATACTGATACAAATATTATTATATTGAAAATAAATTTAGGCACTTGCTCTCCTAACTTCCTATACCTTCTTTACCATAAGTGATCTGTTGATGCTTGCAAGGACCACTGTTTAGAATTTAATAGCTTATTTTACCAGTTTACCATTTCTTGAAGCCTTCAAACTTTTCTAAATAAATTAGTCTTTGGAAATGACTGGGGAATGATAGGGGAATCGTCAGGTTTATAATCCCCTTTAGAGACTGGCCAAATTCTATTCTAGAAGTTACTACCCTTTTTTTTATTTTACCCCGTTGAAAGTCTGCTCCAATTTTTCATGCTCCAGCACTTAGTATCCTCTCAAATTACTGCCTGATTTTTGTTCTGATTCTACCTCTTTTTTATGCTCCTACATTGCTCTTTAGCCTAAACAGCTACTGGATTTTTCCAGGTCTTTCTTTCTAGTGTATTTATAGACATACATTGTCTTTATAGAGACATGCAAGTGCCTGTCTGTTTTCTGCTTCAACCTTTACCACAGTAAACCAGTCAAGTTCTGTCAGTCACTTTTTAGTGGATAGGCTTTAGAGCCTTTACCACATCTTGGTGACCTTTCCATCTATCCTAATTTGAAAGAATCTTTCTTCAATGTGGGTGAATCATGTTCTGTGCATATGAGATCTTACTGCTACCTTAAAATATTATCCTTAATCCATTGCTTCTAGGATCACAGGTGTCTGTCCTTGGCAGTATTCCACCAGAGGCTGAACGTGCTTGTACAGTCCTGCCTGACTGGCTTGAATATTACTAGTAGAGTAGCCACAGGCATGCAGTGCTCATTAGAAACTGAAAGAACTAACTCAAAATCCTGGGGAAATATTTAAAAGCTATCTCACGCTGCACTGACTGCTGCCAGTTACCAAGGCTGCATTACAGCAGGTAGATATAAACTGGCTACACAGATATCAGTGTCTGAAATTATCCTTGTAAAAGTTAGTACAAATTTCAGTGATAGGTTTTACTTCTCATCCCTAATCTTGCCTAACTAAATCATTAGTGGTTTAGTTTTTGGTCTCTTTTTCCTTTTAACCAGATTACATCCCTTCAAAGCCTGTTTTGGTTAGGGGAAAAATGTACACACAGACAGAGATTATACAGCTTGCTTACAGAAATTAAAATAGTGATGATATGAACATAACATCTTGATTCACCTTCATTTGGAAAATCTCTTCCCTAGGCAGGATCTTCTCCCCCTCTCCCCGTTTTGATCTCCCTGTGCTAATAAAATGCAAGCAAATGCATAAATAAAGCAACTAGCCACAACCTGCTACAGCTTTTCTGGCTAGTAGAATACCTGTTAGGCTCTGCTTTCTGTTTTTTTCCTCATTGCTGAGATGTTAGGATTTTTTCAAGCATATGCTTGCTGATTACCAGAAGTAGTTTTATCCCTTTCAACACACCAAGTCACTGGTGGGATTTGTTCAGAGCTAGCTGAGCACTGTAACCATGTGATCAATTTTAGGGCACAGTTTTATGATACAGTCAACTGAATCTTTGCTGCCAGCTATGTGTACTGTTCCCCTACCACCAGTATTTGCTTGGCCAAAGAGTGAGCCTGTTCAAAAACTTACTATAGGAGGGAAAAGAAATTGTCTCCCACCATCTGAGCTGCCTAAACTCTCTTAACATGGAGTCAAATTGATAACATGGCCACACCATGGATGAAAGGGAGCAACACATGTGGAGGTGCAGAATGAAACCCTCTCATCAGCAGCTGGCAGTTTGTGTAGCCCAAACCATACTGAAGAAACACACCAGAAGTATTTTGATCTCTGGGGGGATGGCTGACAAGGTATGTGTTCCTTACTTGAAAATGTTTGCCTGTCTTGCCAAGAAACTGCTCATTTGATTACTGATAGCCTCAAATAGTCTGCTGAATGTCCATTTGGTGACAAGTTGTGAACAGTTCTGACCTTTACTGTAGAGATTTGACTCTAATATTGACTTACCAGCCACACACTGCAGAAATCTTACTTTGTTATGAAACCCACTGTTCTTATGCAATCTTAATGCTTAAAATAATTTTCACTACACATGCATGCATTTTATTTTCTATTCAATTCACTGGCATGAATACAGGTAGTATAAAACTGTGATTCAATGAAAGCATTAATAGAAATATATTAAAATGTTTTCAGTCAAGTAGATATGGATGACTAGTGAATAACTGAGTATATAAGTAAAATTCAATGCCTTATGGCATAATCTTTAACTCTTAAATCACAGAAAAAAACCCTAACAAAAATTTTAAAAATACTTTTCACTACATGGGCTACCAGTGCTCAAAGACTATTAACAGATGCAGTTGGTGTTGAAGGGGTATTATTGTTCCCTAAAAAATAAAAAAAAAAATAAAATAAAAAAAAAAAGAAATTAAAATCCTAGGTAGTAAGCATTTAAAAGGAGCCACAACAGTCTGCAGAGTACATAGCTGATCTTTAAAAATATTATTTTTATGCTGATGCATTGCTGCACTCCAAAGTACACCTTTAACCTCTAAAGCTGTCACACTTCAAACGTTGCTTGCACTGAAAAGAATCACTGTTTTGCCTCAAGCAAAGAACGTGAGTGTTGCAAAACTGACTCCTCCTCTAATGGGGAGAGCATGTACAAGTACACAGAGTTGTATTTCTCCTGGAGCTGCCAGGCTGAGTATTTTGCAGTCAGAGCTGCAAACCTGGCAGGCTTTTTCTTTGTTTATTTTTCTACTCCTGAGTCTTTTTCCTCCCCTTTCTTCCTGGATTTTTAAAAAATATATGTGAATCCTTTTCAAATGCTGGATTTTCACATCCTTGTTCAGGAAGCATTTATGAACTGACATGGGTCAACATACTTTTCGTTACCAGGCAAAAGTAAGTATTGCAGTTAAACCTGTTCCTACTGCATGTTTACCTGACTATAGATGGTTCTGTGCTGTATAAAGGACAGACTAGACTGTAGTTTTATTGGCAGAAAAAAAAAACAACTTACAAAACTTAAAACCAGTTTAACTTAATATAGTTTGCTAAATATTGTGTGGCTTACATTTGGAAAAAAAACCAAAAAAGACAACAAACAAACAAACATCTTTTTTACTTGACAGTCAATGGTTTCTCTTTTGAAATCCTCAAATAAGCCTGACACAGAGATGTCACTCTTGTATGTTTCTTTTTAAAATTACATTCAGGAATATGCTTATTTTTAAAAAGCATTTTTAATGCTCTTGTTAGTAGTAATCTCATTTTATTACCTCTTTATAGCACTTACGTTCACTAAATATACCTTTTTTGTGCTATTCATGAATGAAAACACACTGCTTGAAGACATAAAGCTGCTGAAGCTCCCATAACTGCTGTGGTATCTTCCACTATCTAATGCGTAGTAATTCTTCTTGTGTTACTCTTCGCCTACATTTGTGTATGCATTCACTAGTTACCAGATCGTCCTGTGTGTAATCTTTACACACAGGTGTAAAGGCACAGACTAGCAGTCAAAGGCTGAAGGGAAACAGCAGTCTCAGGGAGAAGGGGAAAGAAAAGCTAGTAACTGAGCTGGGAAGGAGTAAAGGCAGCAGTCTGATTTAATCCCGAGAACATCTATGTAGCGATTTTCCCCCTTCATTCTATTGAAACGCTGTGGCATCGTCATCTGTAGTATCTTCATTATTCCAGCAGTCACTGGGAATTCATTAATCGTCTGGGAATGAATAGGGGTTCCTCGGCTGTGAGTTCCCTCTAGAGAGCGCAGCAGCCTCTTGCCAGACACGGTGCATGGGATTCTGTGTCCATCTTCCCAGCCCCAGTTCTCTGCTGCAGAGCAGAAATGCTGCAGCTGCCCGTCTGCTCTCCTTTTGAGACTTGGATTGCTAGTGAGGCGAACTAGGCACTCCCTTCCCCAAGGCAGGCTTATGGATTGCCCTGGCAGAAAACAAGTTTAAGCAAGACTTTGTGCCTGATTGTCTCTGTAATGACTGCAGCCACTTACCAGCTGTGCTTTTGGTGCCACCGAGGACTTGTGGGTGGCATGAGTGAACATCAGGCATCTGTGCTGCAGTACAAACTAGTTAAAATCTGACATGGCTGAACAGAGACCCTCACTTGATATGAAGCTTGCAGATCTTGAAAGAAGACAAAATCTAGATAAATTCAGTTGGTATGAAGACAATGAGGAGCAAAACCTGATAGGTAATCACAGCATTTTTTTGGAAGTTAAAATTGAACTGGGAATCTGCTAGGCTAAATTTTCTTATGAAAGATGTGATGTTTGACAGGGCAATGTTTTCCACTAGACTGAGCTCAGAAGGACAGTTCAGGTCTCAGAATTTTCATCTTTATTTTTAAGAAGTCCTTTAAATGTTTTTAAGCTACTTCTATTGGACTGACATCTTTTTTATTGTTGTTGCCCAGCTAAATTCCCATTTTAATGTGTTGAGTTTTCATGGCTCCAGCTGAACTAACACCTGTAGCCAATGAAGCTCTGCTTTTGGAAACAGATACTCAGTAATAAAATTTGGCTTTTGAAAACTCTGCCCTTCATTTAGAGAGCGTGGAAATTTAATTCTTGTACATTTCTTACTCCAGTGAAGCAAACAGAGCTCAGTCACTTCCTTCAGCTGCCTCAGGATTTGAGTCCAAACTTCCAGTCTCCCAGGCTCATATTGTTCACTGGAATTAGACACAGGTTAATTACAGATTCATGCAATAATCAAAATACTTGTTTCCTACTACCTCTTTGTTTTGTCTTTTTTGAAGGTCGTGTTCTGGGCCTTCCAGACACTTAAATTTACAAGCTTTAAGGTATTTTCTACATATATTTATGCACCTGCATATACATACACATGTATCAATACTCTGTTCATCCTTCAGGCAGGATTTTGTAAGGGTGTTGTCTCAGACTCTTGCTATGCAATACCCTTCTGTTAAAAATCTACTCCACTCTGAAAACCATAGCTTCTGTGGCTTAAGCGTCAGTGCCACTTTTGTTTTCCATGTATTCCATCAGTACAGCTACCTTTCAGAGAGGTTGAAGGACTTAACAATGTAGGATCAAAGGGCAACTTAGCCTGTGCCGTAAGTTTTTGGTTGTACTAACTAATTGGACTACACTAGTGCTCTTCATTCACAAAGAATTTTTTATTGTCTTTTTTCTGTTCCCCTACACTTTTTAGTGGGATGCCTGGTTTCATCTCCATTCCTTTTTATCTGATAGCTCTTGCATTTCTCCTCCATCTGGCTCTGAGAGAAATGGGTCTGTACTTAGTCCTGCTGCATGTGCATCCAGGCTGAACTTTTTAAATTTGAGGCTAATCTTAATCCTTTGAAAGAACTGGCTCATGTTATTTTAATACCCTTATTGATCAGCCATCTGCCTGTACCTGTTCTGCAGTTCTTCCCTAACCCCCAGTTATCACTGTGGAGCAATTTAATTAAACATGATGAAATCAAGAATTTGGGTTTTTTCTAATGACTTAAATAATGAGATAAGGAAAGTTTCTTGCTTTCGTGTCCCACCTCCTTCCTATCTTTTTTATTGCCTGACCTTGCTGTCAAGGGCATGATCTTGCTTTGAGACAATAGTATCTCATAGGTCTAGTAGACACCAGTTGGTAATGGTTCTATTTGGTTCTATTTAACATGGCCTTTAATCCATGCAAAAACTTACTTGCTGAGAAACTTTCATATCCAATGGACATTTTTAGAGTTACTTTCTAGCCCTAAGACTTCAAGGTAACTTCCAGTAGAGACGCAGGTGATTCCATTGGTAAGAATATCTTTGCAGACAATCTAATTGGACTTTAATCTGTTTGTTGGCAATACTGAAAACTGTTTGCTAAGAAATTTAAATCATCAGGTTTTCTTCACTGTTTTTTGGCTCCTTCCTGACCATCAAGGCACAGCTAACAGTGGCAACAAATGCTATCAGTATAATTGTATAAGCTTCTGTAGGTATGGTATGGACACACTGAAGAGCTCAATCCTCTCTATCTGCTGGCGTTAGTGGTCTAGCTATGGCAGAGCTCTCCAGCCAGACTAACCTGAGGTCTTCAGGTTACTATTTTCCAAAAGCATCTGGTGCCTCTCCATGAGGCTCCACTAAACATAGCAGGAGGAAAGTTCCTCCAGCCCCTGAAAACCCAGCAAGCAGGTCTTACACCTCCTATAACAGGTATAAGGTCCTGGAGCTAGGAGAACAGACTACTGATAAAGACAGAGAAGGGTGTAAATACCCTTTCAAAAACAGCCAGGAACAGTGTTGATCTGAACAGAAACAAGGTCACCACATGGTTTGTAAACCAAGACACTTAACATTCACAAGGCAGTGAGAAAGCACTAGTGAAGTAGAGGCCTCTATTACAGATTGCTTTAATGAGCTGTTTAGAAACCAAGACATGAGGATGTTTTTTATACCACACAGTTACCATTTATGTGATACTGGAGTTTAGAATAGAGCTATAACCACAGTTCCACAGTGCTGTCAGAGTCAGACCTATGGATATGAAACCTCACAAGTTCTGCAAGGATTTGGAAAACCATGTCTGGGAAGTGGTGTAATGTAAGAGTACATATACTTCACTCAGAAAAGAAGACCACGGGGGGATGTCTAAAACAAAAGCAAGATTTGTCAACATTAAGAAGAGTGTGTCCAGCAGGAGGAGGGAGGTTCTCCTCCCTTCTGCTCTGCCCTAATGAGAGTACATCTGAAGTATTTTGTCCAGTTTTGGTCTTCCCAGCTCAAGAGTGACAGAGATACACTACAGTCCAGCTGAGGGCTATGAGGATGATCAGTGGACTGTAACATCTGTTGTAGAAGGAAAGGCTGAGAGACCTGGGGCTGTTTAGGCTGCAGTAGAGAAGACTGAGGTTTTAATTATTAAATTAATGTTTATTAGTATCTTAAGTGTGGGTATCAAAAAGAGCCGGTTTCTTTTCAGTAGTGCCATGTGATAGGATGAGGGGCAATGGACACAAACTGGAACATGTGAAATTCCACCTCAGCACCTGGAAAAACTTTCTTACTGTGCAGGTTGACAGAGCACGGGTACGGGCTGCCCAGAGAGGTTGTGGAGTCTCCTTCTCTAGAGACTTTCAAGACCTTTCTGCCACATTTCTGTGTGACCTGCCTTAGGTGATCCAACTATTCTATGATATTCAAATATTCGGAGATAATAGTTGAAATGATGAGAAAGGGTCAGATACCCATGTACTGTTTAATAAACTAGGGTCACCAAGCTATCAAAAGGATGTTTTATTCTGATGAAGCTTAAAAAGTGTCCTTTTGAGGACATAATCTGAAAAACTGCAAAGTTTCTAGAAGTAAAAGGCAAGAAGGGAAGAAACATCTGTTTGTAAAGTAGTGTTGCTGACCCTAGAAGTTTAACAGCTGTATAAAATCCTCTCAAGCCCATGATGTTTAGCAGTCAGAGTGGGGGAAAAAGGAGGATGATAAGCTGTGGTTTTGACATCATGCTGCCCAACAATACTTGCACCAGAATTTCCCCACAAAACACCATTTTGAACTTTAGGGAACAGCAGTTCAAAGCCCTTGGGAACTGTCAGGCCAGTGGGAGGTGAGGTTGCAGAAATACAATACCCAGACAGCTGGAATAATATTAATAGTGCTGCTGGGTAAGACATGGCATTATTCTTTGCTGCAAATCCATTACCCATCTGTTTGCATGTTGCTGGTATGTATAAACCACTTACTAGTTCCAACAACAGAGCTTTAACTGTTGATCAGCCATAGGTCTGGTCTTCAGTCCTACAATTAGGAAAGCAAAGTTTAAAACAGATGAAATTTTTTGTACTTTTTATACAGCTGGGAAGCTAGCTATTTTTTGGAAGCTTCTCCTGGGGTTGCCAGTGACAGTTTCCCTTTTCAGCTGATACTCCTGGAAGTTTTATCTTGATCTACCTCTACCCAAAATCTCAATGAGCCCCAGCTGGCTGGATATTTTTTGGTCCTATTATCATGCTGTTTTCTGGCAAAGGGTTATAGCATTGAGATCATTACTGTGACATACTACAAGCTACATTATGTGCCAGTGAAAAACCTCATATCGATACAGACATCACTGAAATAAATACAAATGAAAACAGGAACATCTTCCTTCACAGTTGAGGGGAGGTTGCAAAGCTGCATCAGCTACTCTGGAAGGTTCTGGTATTTTAGAAAGCACACAATCATGTAGTAAAGAATAAGTGGTAAAGGCAGTAATATAACAATTAACAAGACCTCCTTGTACATGAATAATTAAAGAGCCTGGATGAGCTATTTTCTACAGCCTCTTTTTAAAAGTCTTGTCATTTTTCTAAAGGAGTTTGGAAGTTATTAAGTCGCATGTTGAAAGCATGGCTGAAAATATGGCAAAAGATGTGTCACCCAGGCTGTTGTGGCCAATTTGCAAACACTGGCAAAGCAGGAGGTCTCAGAGATTGCTGAGACATGTCACAACCCTGAAGGGATGGTCTTCCTTAAAGCCTTAAAAGAAAAAAGATGGGTAGTGCCAGTCTGCATTCTAGCCACAAGAAAAAGTAAAATAATAACAAGCTCTAATGAACAGTCAAAAATAAACAAGAAATCCAGAGGAAAACAGTCCACTCTACTACTAGGAAAGGGGCTATATTTTAACAAGGCTGTTCTTTGTTAATGGTTGCTCAGAATAATATACCACAGCCAAACTGGATTTGTTTGAAGTGGTCCCAAGCACTTCAAGCATCAAGAAGAGCTTGTTCATTAAGATGCTGTTACTTTCAGCTATAACACAATTTGCATCCCTAGAGCTGAATGGGAAAGATTGTGTAGATCTGAACAATCATCCTGGATCTTTGCTCCAAAAATGATGAAGAAAAGACTGATTAGGATGAACACTTTCAGCCAGGTGGATGGTCGGTGTTACGTGCCTTTATGCTGAGTTTCTAAGGCACAGTCTGCTATGTAAGGTGCAGGTTACCGGGAAGTTGCTTTCAGGAGTTTATACTCTGTCCTAATAGGACACATGTTTACTGCTGCATCAAGTTCAGGTTCAGTAGAGACTTTCACATTAGAGAGGCCTTTTGGTAAGTGTAGTCCTCTACCCTTGTCAAATTGCATAGTTTGGTTTTGTTTCAGAAACTGCAACCCAACTATCATTTGTCCAATGGGTATGGTCTTTTGGGGAAAACTTGTTGGGAGCTTTTCTCAGTGCTCCTACATGTGTTCCTGCAAAGTTGAATTTCTGTTCTGGTTCTCCATTGTAGTAGGCAGTGTTGCCCCTATCTTATAGCACAGCATAGTCCAGAGACTGCTCAAGTAATACTGTACGGTGATCTGTGTGGTTATTCAGCAGTCTTGTTAACTGCTGGTCCCGTAACTGTATTTTCTTATTTTTTTTTTCTATTCATATTTACTATTATTTGCTAATTTCAATAACTCTTATTAAGTAATATTTTATATGTAAACTTTTACAATTATGATTTAATTTATATGTAAAAAGCATAGGTATGCATTTATACATACTTATACACTACTTTCTGTGTATGTTAGAGACATTTGCATGGGTATCATATCTATCAAGAATCTATGAGCTCCCTTGAGAAGCTTCTAGGTGTCTAGGAAGGCGAGGCTTCAGCAGCCAAATAATCACAACATGTACTGAGATCTTTTCTCGGTTGACCAAGGCATGACCTCACTGGCCAGCAGTGACACGAAGTGGTGATGTCACATGGGTTTTGGCAATGTCAGAATGGTGGCTTCATATGGGCACAGTGATGTAGCCTGGGGAGGCCTGACATAGCTGGGGAGGTGACAGTGGCTTCTGGGGCAGAAGGGTGACCATGAGAGGCTAAACTTGCAGCAAGAGAGGATGTGGCACTGAGCTGCCCCTCTCTTCCCATGTGGAAAATTGTACTGATCCATCCCAGAGTCTAAAATGGACAGAGGAAAAGGGAGAGGAAAACAGCAGTTTCTGTAGTCCGTTTGCAATTAGTATCTCTGCACTTCAGTTGTATGAAGGTTTTGAACTGTGGGAATCTATTCACAAGATGGAAAAATATATAACAAAGATAACTTAGAACAGATGTAATGTAAAGACAGGAAAGTGAAGAACAGCTTTTAGGATCATTATGCAAATTGTTCTTAATCATCCATTCTTAGGAACTTAAAACTGAGACACCTGTACCCTCTGTGTATTGATCATCTGATTCTAAACTACAGGAAGACATGGAAATGAACATATGAGAGAACATGGAGATAGGTAACAGCAACATAGGTTCCCACTAAAAAGAATCAGCTTTCTCAAAGCACTCCGGTTTCATTCTAAAGGCCAATAAATCTTGGCAACAGAGAAGCAGCAGTGATTTCATACCTTGGCACTGTGGTCAGACTTTCAATACAATTTCATTAAACACTCACAAACCAGCCAAAAACACACAGACTAGATGAAATTACTGTGCTTGAGGTGCAGGTCATTGGAAAGCCGTTCGCAGTAGAAATCTGTGGATTGCTGTCAGAGCAAAATTAGATTGAAACCAGCTGCACAAGACTAAACCCTGGCTGTGGCAATTTATCAATGTTTCATTAGTCACATGGATCACATTATACCAAGTGTATTTACTATACAAGTGTGAAATAGAAGGAAAATTCAAGTGAAATTCAAGTTCACCGGAAAAGACGAAAATACTGCATTTTTTTTAATAGGTTGCTGTATTGTTTCTGGTGAAAAAAAAGTTACTCAATAGAAATGAACAAGGTGCTTGGCTACTCATTTGCATCAATACAGAACAAAGCTAGGAGGCTTTCAAGAAGGTGGTTTGTTTAAGTGAGGATTGTAATGGTACACAGTAGGAATGGGAGTGAGTAATAGCATTCTGCTGTGCAAAGACTAAATACCATGCCAAGATTCATAAATAGGAGTCTGGTTTGAAGTATGCAAAGTGATTGTTCCCTTCAGTATTTTCAAGGCCTCAACTGAAATACTTGGCCATTCTGAGGCACAATGCTTCGTGGAAGACAGGCAGGAGGTCTGCAGGAGACTTAACAAGAAGATTCACAGGTCTGGAGAACGTGGCATATGAGGAAATTGATCAAGACTGAAAAACGTAGGTAAGAGAAAACAAGAGTGATATATCTGAAGTGTTCAAAGTAATATTTCTTAGCTCTTCTGGGAGACAGGAGTTATCTGTTGTTTTGTTGCTTTTAGACAGCAAAAGACCTCCTAGGAGTAAGTTGCAGTAAGGAAGATACAGATCAAATATTAAGAATATTTTAATAACAAATAAAGCAGTAGCCTACATTGCCTAAGGAGACTGTGAAATTCCCCTAACTGAAAATTTTTAAGAACAAATTAAGCAAATCTCTGAAACTGACATTGTTAATCTCTCCTTGGGGCACTTAAATGGTCTAGGTGACCTCCTGAGACCTCTTCTAGTCTACGGTGTATCAAGAAACTTCTGTGCATGGAAGTAGTAGGCTTCACATTATTTGAAAGAGGAACCATAACTTTTGTATTTCCACAGTACACAGTAAAGCAGTTCAAGGCTTGAGACTGCAGTCATTATAGATACTGCAGAGTAATAATGATACTTAATCTTCATGTTGCCTTGCAATATAGCTGTAAAACTGTGAATGACTGCACCGTCAGTGATGTGGAGGGTTAACCTTGGCTGGCTGACAGGTGCCTGCCAAAACCCCTCTATCACTCCCCCTCCTCAGCGGGCTAGAGAAGAGAGGATACTATGAAAAGCTTGAGGGCTGAGATGAGGACAGGAGAATCACCCAGCAATTACTATCACAGGCAAAACCAACTCAGTTTTGGGAAATGCATTATTTTGTTGCCTGTTAACAACAGAGTAGGATTATGAGAAATACGAAAAAATTTAAAACCACTTTCCCCCATCCCTCCTTTTCAGGCTCAACTTTTGATTTTTCTACCACCTTCTACAGCACAGGGAGATAAGGAATGCAGGCTATGGTCAGTGCATCATATGTTGTCCCTGCTGCTCTTTCCTCCTCACACTTGTCCCCTGCTCCAGCATAGGATTCTTCTCATGGGAGACAGTCACCATGACCTGCTCCAGCATTGGTCCCTTCCACAGGGTGCAGTCCTTCAGAAACAGACTGCTCCAGGGTGGGTTGCCCACATGTTCAGGATTTATGCCTGCAAACATGCTCCAGCATGGATTCCTGTAAGGGACTGGATGGAGGAACCAATGTAATCCAAAGGGAACAGGTGCCAAGCCAGCTTTGCAAACTGCCCCCACCCACCCCTGGCGAACAAATCCTCATTAGCATTTCCAAAAGGATTGCTGCAGAGGAAGAAAACAACTGTAAGGGTCTGCATACAGCCTAGGGCCTGCATACCATAGAGATAAGGGCTGGGGATCGAAGTGGGCAGAGGTCTGCTCCGGCTGCTCAATCTGATATGTCTCAGCCTCACTTAATAAGCAAAACAGGCCAAGAAAACGAGGGGGCTTTGAGAGTTTCACTGACCCCAACCCTCCCCTGTTCTCTGGCCCAATGCTGGAACCAGGACCAGTAATTTTCCGGTATCTATTTCTCTTCACTTTTTAATCACTTTCTACTTCGCTTTCCTAAATCATTAAGTAACCGTAGTTTTATTTGGTTTTTTTTTTCCAGGTTATGCAGTATTAACATCCACGTACTGTGGCTTTTGTGATGTCAATAATCAGCCTTTTTGACTGAGCAGCCTGAGCACAGTGAAGTATCATTTTTTGTGCTTTTATTCCTTCTATAGTTCTAATTAGTCTTGTGTTTGGGTGCAGTCCTTAAGTGTCATTTCGCCTTAATCCGATTTAGGGGCATTGGATGGTCTGAGGGTGCTGTTATCGTTTAGGTAGCTTCAAAGTATACTGTATTTCCACTTCTGGGCTTTGCTTTTCAGCTACATTAATAGTCTTCTTACTACATTCAACAGGTCAGTGGCTATGTAGAGTCAGCATTCATGGCTACAAAGAAAAGCTAAACATCCTTTAATAATCCTTTGATAGTCAGAAAAGAACTAGGTTTTTGGGTTTCTTTTTTGGCTTTTACATATTCACCTTGATTTCAACTTTTAGCTACATCCTTATACCTGAATCAAAACTCCACCAGAATTATTTTCAGTGTTTTGTGTGAAGCAAGGGTACTTGAAACAGATTGGGGTTGAGTGTGATGTCTTAAGAGTTTCAGCCAGCTCCACCTGCTCCTTCTTTGGCTGATATTTATGTGATTTGTTCAAGGACCTAAGATAGTAAAAAATAACTCTACAAAACCAGCAGTAATTGTTTTTAGTTGCTGGAACTGGTTCATTGCAGGTTCAGGTGAGTAACGGAAATGATAATGCAGAGAAGCTGGGAATATATGAAGTTTATTAGGAAAGACAAGTGAAACTAGTTCAGGTTATAGAACAATACCATATAAACTGACTTAACTGCTTGATATCACCAAAAAAGACTAGAATATAATTATCTCTTACTTTTCATAGGCTGACATCTGTTCACTTATAGGTAGCTTGGAGTTTGTTCCAACAACTTTTATCTAGAGAAGTTCCTTTTGAAGATAGTAGATGTCCATTAGCCATGCTGACCCCATTTCTGTTTTGCAGCTGGAATAACTGTGCATGCTAAAATCCTATGCCCTGATTGATTGCCCTGGTTGATGTGCTGGATATCATACTATGTATTAGGTGTTTTCCTTTGTTCTAATACATATAAGGAAAAAGTTAATAGTACAATGAGTTTTATGAGAATAACATTAAATTCGTGTATCTAGAATGATTGCCTCTTCCTTGTTCAAAGTGTCCAGTCTCTTCCATAACTAGTAATTTCAATCTTGTCATGCTGCCAGAAGGAAGTAAGCATCTGTATTCTTTAATCAGTCTCTTGAATGTTGAGCAGTCAGTGTCCAATGACTGATAGCATGTCATTAACTCCCATATAAAATCCCTCACAGGTAAAATTAAAGCTAATAAAGCAATTAATTAATGAATCTGTTACCATTCATTTTTTATTTCAGCTACATAATTTATTATTAATAGTGTTAGCTAAATTTACTTGTTTTCTTTAATCGTTCAGTTCACAGCCTGCTCTTGTAGGTGTGGCAGTTAAGCTGAAGCAAGAAACATTTTTGTAAATTAGTGCTGTGTTAACAGCAATTTACTTGGGTTTGGTGCAATACTGGTAGTGCTGTGTTAACAGCAATTTACTTGGGATTGGTACAATACTGGTAGGTTAAAAACTGCCTCCAAGCCTCTGCTGCATTGCCCAAAGGGAACCTCCCACATTTAACTTCGGTCAAGGTTAATGTTCTCTTTACCCTGTAACTCAGGTCCAGGTGTCCTTGTCCGCAGGATGGGTTGTTAAGCAGGCAGCACGATCCTGCTAAGACACCAAGTAGCTTTAAGAGTTAGCTGTTGGCTGCTGTCCTAACCCAAAGGCTGCATGAGGCTTTTCCAGCACTGGGGACACAAACACAATGTGGAACAGCAGCATGTGTCACTGCAGCTTCTGGCCTGCCCATCATCGGGTCCCACGTGGGGCAAATGATGTGTATGACCCTCTCTGCTTTTTGTTGCCTCAGTTCCCAGCTGTGCTGAAGATATTTGCCTCAGGAAGAAGGTCCTATTTTTCATTGGAGAATGTATTAATACAAACATTCTGGAGTGTTGCACACAGCAGGCATCTTGCCATTATGTGACTTGTACCGAAGGTGTCCTCTGTGTTGCCTGATATAGACTGCTGAAGTTGAATACACGTAGACAAGAGACTGAGAAGCAAAGTCTCTGTTCCCTTGTTTAGCCAATTCAAGATTATCACAAGCAAAGTACACAGTACCGAACAATGGAGATTGCAGGTGCACAAAAGGTGCAGTTTGTTGAGAAGTCCATTTAGAGCTGAACACAGAGATCTCCTGGAGACATACCAAAACAATACTGATTTACAGGTATGCTTTCTGCTAGAAAACTATTCACTAACGTACTCTTCAGTTGATCTCCAAAATTTATAACTAGCCTGACCTTGTTACAACTGACCAGAACTCAACAAGGATAAATTTGGTTAGAAGAATGCATATTTAAATAGCCATATTGTTCTTAAAAAAATAGAACATGGTGACTTGTAAAGGCCAACTCTGAAGGTCGATCTTGTTGTTCTAGTTCCTCAGAAAAACAAAAAGGGAAATCATTCTGTCCTGAAGAATTTTGTTCTGTCTTAAAATTTTCCATCATATATTTTCCTTTGAATGTAGATATATTTCAGATTTTTTAATAGACAAAAAGCTTCTCACAAGCTTTTTAAAAGGGCCCAGTATTAGTACTGGTGAAACCTTGTCCATGTCCTTGAGTGTTTTTCTTTGTTTCAAATATAAATTGATGTTTCTGTATGAGATAATGATGCTCTCAGCTCCCACTGAAAACAAAATTGTTCTACCAGGCGGAAGGCAATAGTTGTAGGTATAGTATTATTGAGTTCAATGTGAGAAGCAGACTAACCAGTTGGGGTTTTTATGCAGAATCAGGCTTTGCTGTATCAGAATTGGTCACAGGATTTAAGACAGGTTTTCTGAAATTTAGATTACATCAGTTGGCTCTGAATTTTATTTCAGCAAATCTAAAATTGAAAAGAACCCCAGAGTTCTTCTTGAGCTATGGGGACCACTTTAAATCACAAAGCAAGATTTTGTTGTAAGACTTGACTTAGATCAATGATTTAGTATTCAGGGAAAATATATTTTCTTTGAAAAACATGTTAATATTCTCATCAGAATTCTGTTTAAAAAGTGAGTGCTTCAAAAATGGATTAAAATGCACACTAGATCTCCAAAGGTAATAGTGTTTTCTTAGAGGTGTTTTCAGAAGACCTCTGGAGAGACCAATACTGCATTTGCTTCTGCTTTATTAGTTTTTGTTGATGAAAGAGATAATGAAATCCCTCCTGACTAAAATGGCCAATGGCCAACATTTATTATGGAGATAAATAAGGACAATAATGTAACCGTATATGGCAGCTTGAGTTACATGATAAGTCAGAATCATTTGCACAATCTGTTAAGCATTGTTAGGTACAAAACAGTAGCTAGGAAGCTGTGAGTAGAGAATGTATCACTGATTCTGAGAACTGGTAAGGCTCTGCAGAGAGTAAGCAAACTGGGGCCATCAGTTAACATGAGATGTCAACAAGCTTACCTCCTTAAGAGGGTGTTTTTGTTTACAATCTCGCTGTACACAATTACAAAAGACATCCTCATGGATTCAGTACATTTCAACATTTTATCAATGCTGGTGAAATAGAACATTGCAGAGATGTGTAGTATCTGAGGAGCTGAAGTCAGTGTCTTAATGCAAGAACATCAAGGACTCGGGTTATTCAGAAAGAATAGGTGATGTAATTTTGAGTAATTGTATACAGATAAAAATTATTAAAAGCCTTTTCATCTGGAGGTTAAAGTCATAGGAACAGATCACCAGAATCTAAAATGAGTAAACGTAAAAGCTAGCAATATCATTTCAGTTCTGAGCATGCTACTCCCACCAAGGCAAGTTACCAAGGATAATGTCTAAATAAGGACTTCCTGGTGGGCATCCGTAGAGGGAAATTAGGCATAAGCTGAAAATTGACACAGCATATTTTTGTGTCAGTTAACAGGGAAAAAGCCACGACACTGCACTCCAGCCAGGAGATTTGGAGTCAAAGAAGGTTACTGAAATCAGTGGAGGTTGCTTGAGAACAGAGCCTGGTAAGATCACACTGTTAGTTCTGCCCTTTTCCTGGATGATACATATTATCTTGAATTATTTTGTTAAGTGGGTGAAATGTATTAGCCTCAGATGTGAAAATGGTACTAGATGTTCTTATTTTTCTTTTGTACTTGAACTTCCTGTCTGCAAATTGGGAATTATTTAAGTTATAAGAAGTAGGGTATGTGGAGTACTGGGGTGGAGCCCTGCTCTGAGTATCCCATTAGAAACATATGATGTGGGCAAACTACTGCTGACATGAAATTCCTATTAGCCTAGGATTATGGAACATTTCTGTATCATGTTATTACATAAAATATATATAAACTTTGAATTTGAATTGTAAGTGCAACATGACTCCAAGAAAAGTAATTCCCAGTATTTTAAGTTAAATAATGTACCTGCCCCATAATTTAAGTACTGCAACAACCTACCTGCTGGTAAATATCCCCTGGCTTTTGTGTTTAATGAAAAAAGACACAGAGTTGAAAGGAAACACTTCAGAGGAAACACTTGCAAAAACACTTCAGACTTCATTAAGAAGCAGGTTTAGGACCAAGTCCATCTAAAGGTCAGTTTTGTTTAATATAATGAAACACTCTGTGTCTTTGAACTAGATCTGTTATTTTGCTCTTTGGGGGGCGTTTCTTACAGCTAGAAGTAGTGCTACATTGATGTATGGGTAATTTCACTGATTTTTCTCAAGTTTATGGAATGAAGCTGGACAAGCAGAAGAGCCGTTTGAAAACTTTGTATTTCTTTAGAAGCTAGAATCACCATGTTTTAAAAAAGATGTTTTTTTTTCAGGAGAGAGGTGTTTGTTTGCCTGACATTCTCATTTTGATCTGAATGTGTGCAACTGTGTGGGTTTTGTGAGAATTTTATTCCTTGGATAGAAGAAACAAATCTAGGTTTATAACTTTAAACTGTGTATGTAATAAAATATGTCTGTTAAAAAAAAGAAAGACATTTGCTTTTTAAACTGCAGAACATATTTGTAACATTTTGAAATTATGAATTTATAAATATCTGGGAAAAAGCCAAATTTTGTAAGACAATATTAGAATATAATCTTAAAGATCTGAGAACCACAAAACCAAGGGTGTTTTAAACACAGTGACAGAAAACCAGACTGCTAATACAAAACATACTATCTGCAGATTTGAGAACAGTGCCCCAAATTGCTAACACACAGCAATGCATGGCGTTGGGTTTCAACATTGTTCTTCATTTCATAAACTCATACAGATTTCAGTAGATGTTTAACTTTTCTCTAACACTGATTTTTACAGTTATAAATCACGTGGGGTTTTTTTTAGTCTGTTTTTTTCAAGGTTTCACACAAGGTTTCCTTTTACAAATTATTTCTACAGTTCCCAAGTCGTCTACTAATGCTGGAGAATGGACAGTCTTTATCCCATGGCTGTGTGGAAGTGGTATAAGAAAGCAGAGAATTTAATCATAAAGTCTGTTTGTTCTTGGATATTACAAGATATCTCAAGAATTATTGTGTATATACAATCTATATTAAAGGGGAGACTGGCAGAAGAAGATGCAGGCAGCTATGCACTGCTCAGAGCAATTTAGAAAATACACAGAACTTCAGAACAGTTTTTTTAAAAACAAATATAAAAATGAAAGGAGAGTAAGATGAAATGCTGAAGTAGTTTGAGCAAGACTGATATGATAGCTGTCTATGTAGAAGAGCAGTGAATCTCAACTTACTTCATCAAACCATACCCTTTGATAAATAGGAAATTATGGGTTTGAAAAGTGGGATTTCGTATATGTAGGGCTGTACGTCCATAGAGAGTAACAGTAGCAACAAAAGGAAAGCACTTGTGTAGAAGAGGGTTACCTTTGAAGTTCCTCAGGATGAATGTTGGATCTGAGTTTTTTTAGTCCCTTAGACACAAAATCTAGGAATATGATGCTGAAGCTACCCAGTTATGCAGAGTGCTATAAATATCAAAGTGCTGCATGGGAATAACCTGATGATCTTGAGAACTACAGGAATGTAAACAGTAGTACAAAAAGCAAATCCAGTGGAATGACTGCAAGGAGTGACAGTGGACTAATAACAAAAATGACTGTTCAGCCAGATGCTCATTAGTTGGAAACACAGGCAGATGGCTTTTCCTGCCGTAGCTGAATTATTTCTAGAAGAATAAGGATGTTCATAGTGTTATGGAAAGTTCTACTGAACACATTCAAATGATTTTTGAGGTTCTACATATTCATAAAAAAGAAACATGAATTAAATTGGAGTAGATATGAAGAAAGTCTCTGTTCTTACTATTCAAGAAGCCTTCCTTACACAATACCTCAAAATTAATCTGTTTACCACTGAAAAAATTCCAAGAAGGAATAAAATCATAGACTTATAGAGTGATTTGTATTGGAAGGGACCTTGAAAGATCACCAAGTTCCATCCACACCTGCCATGGGCAGGGACATCAGAGCCCCATGCAACTGTCTGCTGAGAGTGATAGTGTGTCTCTTTGTAAGTTGAGGAGAAATGCCAAGGGAAGGCTGTAACACTAAGTACAGAGTAGAAAAGAAAGTCCGAACTGTCCCATTCACAAGAACAGGTAGATGTGAAATAGATGATAAACTTTGGTGGGAAACTGGAAAATGATTCTTTTCTGTTAAAGCAATTAAGGGCTGGATCACCTCCCAGTAAGAGCAGCGAGAACTAGAGAAGTAGCTACTTTTAAACTGTGTCTTTATTAGTTCATTAACAAGCTTGGGCAGTACAATTATTCGTAATAGCAGGTGGGTTGGCTGAATGAGGTTGTTTCTTCCATCCTTTGCTCCCAGTAGTTGCCTCTGAGGGTGGATCTACATATAAATCTGTGGGTGACAGATTGCCGAAATATTACAGATCTACTAATTACAGAGACAACAAAAAAAATACATTTTTTGGAGACTGAACTGTGATGTTAGTGTCAGTTCATTGGAACTGTCTGGTTCAGTTATTATTTCTGTTTCCTTCAACATATTTTCGTTGCAGGTCTAGGCAGTGGTCATATCTGGTTTATGTGTGTAGGGGTATTGGATATTCTCAGTCTTGAGCTTTTGACATATCAGTGAAGAACACAAAAGGCTTAATTATGCCTTTGTGAAGCTAAAATGCTGCCTGTGGTGGGAAGTTAAGAGCTTTCTGGCAGAAGGAGAGGCTGTGATCCCCTCAAGATTGTGAATGGAATGGTTGGGTAGCACTGGCAGAACAGGTTTGGCTGGTGTTCCCACAGCTTTCCTGATTGTCTTTCCAAACGTGTGCAAGTGAAGGGAGTTCCTTGGGAAAAAAACGGGGGAAAGGGAAAAGACAATGAGGTATAATCCCCCACTTCAGAGTCATTGTTGCCCATGTTAATGGTAACTCTTACTTAGTTCATAAAGCTGTATTTTGTGAACCTGTTGAATGGATGAATATGGCTTACCACAATGGGAAGTGGGGCAATTTTCTTGAACTTGTGCTTTTCTATCTATGCACTGTTGGTTTTCTTCCATGCATATCAACCCTGCTAAAAGTTTTGGGAGCTTTGCTCAGCGAACATGCATGTATAAATGCCAAACTCAAGAAAGGACTATGAAAGATAAGTGAGATACATGTTTCTGAAGTCCGACTCTGTACAATGGAGATGAGCTTTTCACATTGTTCTTTTGGTTTTTTACCCCATTTTTTTTTTTTTTTTATCAGGCATTCAGTAATATTTCTGACTGTGTCCAACGTTGTGGAAATCTGCAATATGCACTGGAATGGGAGTAGTGATTACATAAACACTTCCTGTGTTTATTCACTTCCCACAGACCTCTTGGAACCCTTATGTAAGGATTTATTTCAGTAAAGAGAACTGTAGAAGCAACAATCATCAAAACATAACAAGATTTTGTGCTCTAGTGGATTAGGCACAAACTGCAGAGTGCAGTTTGACATTTTTTGGCATTGGCAAGTACTGAAAGGGTTGGGTCAGTGTGCTGAGTCTGGCTGGAATGGAGTTAACTTTCCCCATAGCAGCCCTCATAGTTTTGTGCTTTGTATTTGCAGGTAGAAAGGTGCTGATAACACAATAGTGTTTTGGTGCTGCTGAGCAGTGCTCCTACAGCATCCAGCCCAGCTCTCCAGCATCCCCCACTCCAAATGCCAGTGTCCTGGGGATAGGTGAAAGGCTGAGAGGGGATAGAGCCATAACAGCTGGATGAAGCTGAACAGAGGGATATTCCATACCACATGACATCTGCTCAGCAATAAAAGCTAAGAGAAAGGAGTAGAGGGGGCAGTCATCTGTCATCTGTCATCATTCTGGAGCAACCTCTACATGTACTGGGGACCTGCGTCCCAGGAGGTGGCTGCATACTGACTGCTGATGGGAAGAAGATAATTTATGTTTTTGTTTTCCTTTGCTTTTTCTTTGCTAAACTAACCAAGTCACCATCTTATTTAACTAGAAAACATAGTGAGAACACATACATTTTTGCATACTACTTAAAGTCACTGAACTATTTGCTCTCTTTTGTCTCCCTTCTTACAGGCATACTTACAGGCATACTCTTACAGGCATAGCGTAACATATTTTTGCAGTGATCAGTCATGCACTGGCTACAACTATTTAAGACTGTATTTGATGCTGCAGCTGAGTTAAACTGGCGAATGCTTCTGTGAAAGGGTGGGTCCTGTTCACCCACTCCTCTCTTCACTCCTAATCCCTACCTACCAGCAAGCACTACTTCCTTTTCGTCCTCTTTGGTGCTCACTGGACCTCTTATGAAACTGATCTAATTTGCTGACCTGACATAATTTTTTTTGTCATCACTTTGAAGCTCATCAGGCACATGGAGAAGTGGGAAGATGTGCCTGGAAGCAGGGAGAGTGAGGGAAGTGAGACCTCCCTATTTATTTGATCCTCCCACCCACAGTGACAAAATGCTCCAGCTGCAGTTGCAAACTTACGATACGCTGGCCAGCAATAAACGAGCTAGAGGCAAAAATTTGTGATGGTGTCAGAGAGAAGTGTGGCGTGTTCATATTTTGTGCAAGGGCTCAGTCCCACAGTGCCCAAATAAGCCTAGTGATGGTAGTCAGGATGGGTCATATGCCTAGGTAGCCAGGCAAGTCCATAGAGATGAGGCAGGTTGGGATCAGGCCAGGATCTTGAGTTCAAGGCACAGGGTCAGTGTCCCAATCCCTGGGATGCCTGCCCAGAACAGTGCAGCAGAGCCCAGGTGAGGACCAAGGATGAGGCTCTCAGTTTAAGACCCACTGCAGAGTGAAATGGGGGAGAGCACTCACAGAGGGACCTCTGCCTGTTTCTCTGGAAGAGCTTGCTTTAAAGCTAGACATTTGTACCATTATTGATGTAGACCCTGAGCCCAGATAATCAAACCCCTGGCCAGGGAGAAGGTAGAAGGATTGTTCTCAGAGCTCTGGCAGCTTTATAAAAACATGCATTAGCTCAGAGCTAGAACTGAAGGAATAAATGTTTTTATTGAAGGAGGAGAGAGGAAGTGTGCAAAGTTTTTTATCATCCAGTGCCTACACTATCTGATTTTTATGTTCTCCATTAGTGTAGGTAGAGAATCAAGTAACATTGTAACTCTAAACATCATTTGCTTTCTCCAGAAACAAGGAGACAGTGTGTTTGGAGCAGGATGAACGTTTTCTTAACAACTGAATTTATGCAATGCTTAGGAACCATAGAATCATTTGCAGTACCTCTTCTCACACGCAGTAAGTGGAAGGTTCTTGTATGCAACCTACACTGTGCATTTGCAGTAGGAAGTCTTGTGCTTTGCTTCATATCAGCTGTCCATGGAAAAGCTACACTGTAGGATCCTGGATCTTCCCTTTCACAGATTCATTAACCAGACATAAAGAAGCACAACAGAATTTATAGCTGTTCATTTGGGATAGTCGTTCTAAATTAGATGTGTGAAGCCTTTAAAAAATAAATAAACCAAGAAAATACATATCCAAAAAATTCTGGTTTTATCCTTCACTCAATTAGGATATACAGGATAATGACATGGTTAATGAAAGATGAGTAATTCATTAAATCTTACAATGAAAGTTCTTTTTTAAAACCAGTTTACATGTTCTGGTCGTACAGGAAGAATGTAGTTGTCATCATATTACAATGGAATTATTCTCTTAAGTAAATTGAAATAATTTACTTGATCTTTTGAACTGTCTTGGTGATCAGAGCTCTCTGCTGACTTAATTTTACTGAAGATTTTTTTGTGCCTGAACTTATTAAAACTGTATTTATTCCACATTAAATAAGAACAGTTTTCAAATCTTGCTTAGTAAATAATTATGTGGCTGCCCATCTTGACCTAGTCTTACAGAGTACCACTGATGTAATTCTTCCTTCATGCTGTCTGCTGTTCTGTGTTTAGTAAGATGGCTTCTTGAACAACATTCTGTTCCAGTTCCTTCAAGTCAGCTAAAGCTAGATTATGATGGGAGAACAAAAAGGCTGCATGAGTCATTCTTAGCAATAAAAGAACTATTTTGGAGGTTTCGCAATTTTTTTTTTTTTTAATTTATAAAATCTGTGCCTCTGTTAAAATTATATTTAAGTAGAAATAATATATAAATATGTATAAACTAAGCAATTCCCTTCATATATTTAGTTGTACAAGCTGGGATCTTGTTGCCTTAATCAGTGAGTTGTGTTTTAAAATTATGTCACCAGCTAGAGGTCGAACAGTGGAACTGCATTTCTAATGGCTGCTTTAACTTGACCAGATACTTTGAAGATGATTTGACATGGAGATGCACTTTTCTGTTATGCTTCTGAAGATGAAAGCATAGTTACCTTCAAATTCACTGTGCCTGTGCATGAGATTAGAATGTCTGGGCATGGGCAGCTTTTGCTGTTATGAGTTTTGTAAGAGTCCTGTTCATGCAAAACTTTAATTTGCAAGACCACTTGAGGGTGGTGAAGATTTCTGCCATGGTTTCCATAGGAATACCTAATTAGAGGTATGCTAGCATGAAAGTACTTTTTTGAAGTCTTGTCTCTGTGCCTAATCCCTCCCATGTAAGCAACAGTGAAAGATTTCTAATCATTGTCTTTCATTGTCTAAACTCAACTCACTTCAGTCTTCAGTGACAAAACTTCTTCTCACTTCAAAGTACAAAGGTACTTGATTTTGCTTTTTTCAGTTAGGATAGAAAACCACACAATATAAAGCATCTTTTATTTTCCTTATAAACTTTCAGATGCAGCTAATCTCTGTGGGCATCTGGAACAGCATGATCAAGATCAGATTTATTCTGTGTTACTGTAGCATCAAGTAAAGGGCCCTTTCTAAAGGGGAAAAAAAAAAAGTCCCTTTCTAAAACAATTGCAAATATCTGCTGATTACTGTCATCCTCTAAATTCCCTGTCAGATTTGACATGAGTTTATCAGCAGCAACTATTACTGTATTTGCAACTGTTCCTCCTTTCTGTTTGTAAGCATGACGTATCTCCATTTCCAGTTTTTTTGTGTCAGGAAAAGAGGGTCATACACAGAGGACTACTAAGACAATGATGTACAGGGAGTACTGTGACTTTATTGAAGTGCAGTTATTACAGATTGGGTTTTAAGAAATTATTGTGAGTGTGCATTTATCAAGCTTTACAGGAACTGTGAGAAAAATAAACCTGAAGACAATTAAGTGGCTTCCGAAATTAACATCTTCCAAACAAACATTTTAAGATCATCCTTACTTCCTGGATTCTGGCAGAATGACATAGTTGTATAACCAAGTCTGGGAATAAAATAAGAAAAAGGAACACTAAATAAAAAGAAACTTTTTTTTGATTAAAAAAGGAAGAGCGTGTGTTTGCCAGGCACTGTTCTCACTGGAATAGTCTCATGTCATAGAATCATGGGATGACGTAGGTTGGAAGGGACCTTAGAGAGCATCTCCTCCAACCTCGCTGCCATTGGCAGTGATGCCTGTCATCTAGACAAGTTTGCTCAAACCTCACTCAACCTGGCTTTAAACGTCTGCATCCAGTCAAACCTATTTATCCAGTGAAAGCCATTAAAACCTTCTGTGGCTTTCAGGCAGTGATGGGGTACAGATACAGAAGGTGTATAAATAGCCTTTTTAGGATGGGGCAATCCAAGCTGTAATGCATTGCTGTGAAGCAGCTGACTAGTCACAGCAGATGCTGTCTCAGTGCCTAAGAGGAAAAGCAGAAGACATGTAAAAACTTATTTAAATTTTCCTTGACGTCAAATCTCCTCCTGCATTTTAGCACAGTTTTGTTAACTCAGTAACACTGATTTTGTTTTTGTTTTGTCAGCACTGTTTTGGTCTTGTTAACCCAGGTTGCTATGTGCCAGTCTTGATATATTTGCTTGGTTTTGATACCTACTCATTTTGGAGAAAGTTGTTGATATTTGCTATACTAGTAGCTCAGGACTTTTCTATTAAAATCTCATTAGTAGTCACTATTGCACGTCTTTGCAAAATGTTGTGGCTAGGTTGTGTACTTCTTGCTGTAAATAAGGCATCAGTTTCCTGAAGGAAATCTTCATTCGTCTGGCCCTAGAATCTGCTCCTTTTATTTGGTAACAAGTATATTGGTTCCAAACTCCCCAGATCAGGACTAATATATGCCTCTCTCTGCTCCCTGACCTTCTGTTTCTGATGCTGACAATTATTGGTTCATCATTTGGAATCTAAGCTGTTTAGAGTTGCTTAGGCACCCCCAGATTTCATAAGCTCTGTCCAAACAGGATGGAGGCCTTTAGACTTTTTGTAGTTCAATCCCAGCTGCCAATTAAGCCTTTCTTGCTCACTCCCCCCTGCTGGGATGGGTGAGAGGACTGAGTGAGTAGAAGTGAGGAAACTCATTAACTGAGATAAAGACAGTTTAATAGGTAAAGCAAAAGCTGTCCTAAAAAATCTTTCATTACCACTGGCAAGATGCCCCTAGCACCTGCTTCTAATGTATTAGATATGCTTCATAATCTCAGCACATAAGCCTGTTGTATAGGCTGTCCTACTTACTGCCTTAGCTGTCCACACTGGATTTTGTTGTGTAAGCTTGCCATCAACAAGCTGGTACATGTGAAATAGGAAAACGATGACATGCAGGCTGGCTGAATGCATGGTCAGTCAATTTCTGTATTTCTGTGGTTCTGAGGCAGTATCCTTCAGCAATGTAAAAATTGCTCCCTGTATTCCTGTAGAATTATGGCAACACTGAGGTCACACTAGCATCTGCAAATAGACCACATCATCCTTCAGTGTTGGACTACCAGTAACGGGATAAAAATTTCAGGATGGGGCAGGCCCTTCTGAGCCTCATTTCATTATTTCAGAATTAGCAGATCTGCCTTTTTGGAGCTATTTCCGGGTGACCCCATCAAGTGAGAAGTGTGTAGGCATCCCTTGGCCACAAAGTACTCATAAAAGGTGTGGGTTCCTGAACTGTTCCTGTAGCAAATGTACTCAAGGCCATCCACAAACTTTGGTCATTGCTGTCCTAGCATCACTATGGCTTTCCACAGGGGTAACATGACCAGCTGGACAGAAGTTTTTTTGAGGATATATAACTACAGCTGTAGTAAACTTTCTGAAATGTAGCTCAGGACTATGGAGTCTCCCTGTAAGCTGTGATCTTAGTTTGTTGCCATACAGAGATTTACAGTCAAGACATAAATGTTCTGACCAAGATACTTAATGCTTTTCCTTTGCTCTGCAGTCAACGCATGTTCCTTCATTCAGTTTCTTACCATATATCTTCTAGGTGAACTATCAGGTGCTTCAAGGCTTGGTAGTCTTGTCCATTAAATTTTATACAAGCCTGGATAAAAATTATTGGAAAGCATCTAAATACTTTACAGTCCATGAAATAGTAAAGAGCGATGGTCCTTGCTGTTTGTGTCTCCAGACCCTTATCTAACCTGTTGCCACGTCTGAGACTCACTTGATTACCAAGCTAGCAGTTTATGAGGAAAAGATCTTCCTTAGGTTTGCAGCACCATGACTGATTTTGCCTTTTCTTTTACCTAGACTAGAGGTTCTAAATCTGCTCCCTTCACCCCTTGCAAAATCTTTTCCTTTTAACTCACTCATGCCCACATCTTCGTAGCTACGACAGCAGAGGTTCAGCCAGCCAACCAGCCAGAACAGACTTTGCTGCCCTCCTGTCAGAAATGTTAGTGGACATATTGAGTGTAGGTGTCAATGTGGAGGATATAGGTGTCAATCCAGGAGGATGCAGGGGTGGCTTCTGAGAGAAGAGGTCAGGGACTGCCCTGTGCCAGACACAGCTGATGCCAGCTGGCTTCACAATGGAT
Source organism: Phaethornis superciliosus (assembly GCA_023637945.1). Taxonomy (NCBI): domain Eukaryota; kingdom Metazoa; phylum Chordata; class Aves; order Apodiformes; family Trochilidae; genus Phaethornis; species Phaethornis superciliosus. The sequence goes on from JAJQWJ010000004.1 coordinate 60,385,839, forward strand.
CCACCACAGGACACAGCTAATCCCATCAGCAAAGTTGGTGGCACCTCTGTGAAAGAATACTTAAGAACAGCTAAAATATTGCATGTGAATGTGAGGAGTGAGGAAAAGAAGCATGCGAAAGAGCCGTGTGAGCACCAGAGCTGGAGAAGAAGGGAGGAGGTACTGGAGGCATCAGAACAAGGATGCCTTGAATCTTGTGGAAGAGAGAGATCATGGTATGACAGATACCCGCACTGCAGCCCTTGGAGAACCCACACAGGGGAACGTTATTGCTTTGTTAATTTACTTATTTCTGTATGAGCTTGGAAAATGCTTTGCCCAAAGAGCAGTCTGTTGGGGCACACAGTACCTTTGGCTGGAGCTGAATAAGATTTTGCCTCTACTAACTTGTCCCAGCAGAGTTCTTCCTGCTGGTACAAGTTTGTTGTGGGGCTTTTGGGGCGGTTGGGTTTTTTTGGTGGTTTTTTTTTAAGTATTTTTTTATTGCTGCTGAGATTTTTCCTCCTTGTGTGTTGCTTTTCTGTCAAGGGAAAATGACCAGCTTCCATATAAGCTGACACTAAGTAGAGACTCAAGAATTACATCTGCATTTCCCCTTTCCCTTGTGTAAGTAGTTCTGCTGATTCCTTCTTCCTCTGCTATTTCTAGCATATGGAATTGGTACTGCCCTGTCTTCTGTAGGACACGTCAGGTCTGCCTTAAGTTCAGCTCTTAATTCACTCGTCCAAAGGACTCCCTTTGTCAGGCAATATGATAATAACAACTGAGTGAAGAGATTACGCCTGCAGCCTGGAATGCCTCACAAGTAAAGATGGCATGATACGACAGGGTCCCTGGCCTCCATCTGAAGTAATTATTTGGAAAAAGCACGGGGCAAGGCTGCCAGTCCCTGTTGATTGAATCAGCCTCCTCCATTTGGCCAGAGCATCTCTGACAGCCTTGCATGTGTCTACTTGCTGGCACACATGGTTTTCCATAGTGGCTCAAAGCACATTCAGCAAGCACTGCAATGGAGATATTTCTGTAAGAGCATGACTAGGCACAGGATTCAGCTACTGTCCTGATACAAAGATGTGCCCCATCCTTTGTGGCATCCTTAAGGACTCCTTCCAGAGCTGTGATCTTCTGCTTTGTTTTGGAACCTTTGTCTTCTCTGCTAGTTGATAATGAGACAGATGCACTGGAGCTCTGCTCCTTGTCATGGTTGGCTAGATTTTGTCATATGGATCCTTCCAGAGGGAAATAGATTTCTTTGAATGTGAGCCAGCTAAGGCTGGGTGGAAGCCAGCGAGCTCAACAGCATCAGGATGCCTTGCCAGGAGGAGGTAGGGGTGTCCCAGCTGGATGGCTTTATCTGGTAGTTGTATCTCATTGTTTATGATTTCTAAACCTAGATGAGTTGATGGCTAGGGAATATTTTGTTAGAAGACTGGTGTACCATCAGTAAAAGGATACCAGCAACTTCATGGATAGAAGTTTTGCCACTGCCTACTGAAGAAATAGCTACAGAGTATCATGCAGGTCCTTCTTCTTCTTCTCCATCACATTATGGTAATGCATTAATGCACAGTTACAAGCTCTGTAGTTTCCCCCAAAGTGAGGATGTCTAGTAAGAGTTCTTCCTACCCACTCCTGTCCCTGTTGTCCTTGTCCTTACTTTTGTCTTAACACTTGTGTCCAGGTATATAGAGAGTGATGTCCATACAGGAGGGGGCATTTTGAAAAACTTAATCCTGGACAAAAATCTTCCATAAAATAAGGAAGGTACTATAGTCCACCTGCATTCATGTTGCCTTTGTCTCCAGCCCTGAAATGGTGTATTGTTGCACAGTCTCCACTGTGCAGGAGAATGTCATGAGAAGTATTGCCAGCAAGCACTGGGCACTTAAGAGGTTTCACTGTTTGGTGTTCTCAGATAATGTCTTGAACGTGCAGAAACATATCTGTCTTCTGAATGTGACTGCCAGAAACCCTCTGGTAGTTCAGATGTAGAAAAAGACAGGGCATTCTCCGTTGCTTACAGAATTTGTCCTCTTGCTGGCAGGACAAAATGTTCCCTTTTTACATAATTATGAAACTCTCTTGTGTTTATACATAAACAAAGAATTATATCCTTTTTGACAATGAGAAGCAGGCGTATCCACTCTATAGATTGTTATACTGCTCTTCTTTCTCCTTTTTTTCTTAAATCAAAAACTTATCCAGTTCCTCTGCAAGCTTCCATTTTAGCCTGACAGACTTAGGTCATTAATCTTTCAGCTGTGGTCTGGAAAATATCCCCAGACACATTCCCAGATGTTTTCTTCACTTTCTTATCCAAAATGTGTACCCTACTGGAGAATATAGAAGTTTAACCTAGTCATGGGTACTTTTTTCACAGTGCTGTTATAAGCTGCGTGTTTTCCAGATCACTTGCAAACTCAATGAATAAATAGCTTCAATAAATTTTGAAAATTACCGATCTGAGTTTTGCTAACTTGCTAATTTTTTCCATTGCCTCTGCAGCCACCACAAAAGCACATACCAGTTTTGTTTTAATATTAGTTTTTGTATCTGCAGGCATTAAGAGAGGTAATTAGTTTGTGTTGGAGGACCAAGACTGCTTTTAATGGAGCCACATATATTTGCTGAGGAGGTCATAGACCCCATTTTGAAAACCTCTCAATGTTTCATTCAGTCAGGAGCTTTTTTTGCTGTGCACAACGTGGGGTGTACAAGATTTCTGCATGCCATGATGTGGGCCACAAACATTCAGTTCTTAGAAGTATTAAGTAAAAGGCCTGGGCTGTTTGTCCATGATATAGAAGTGTATCCTTCTGAAAACAGGACCCTGAGAGATGCTGATATTGTGTGTTAAAAAAGAAAGTCTCTTTTATTTTTAAATATTTAACTCTGATTTGTTCTGTATATTACTTTGATTTACTTCCCTGGATCTTCAGAGCAATGGAAACTTTCAGAAGGCTTTAAGACATCCTCACCTTCTTCATCACAGCACTTCTGCTCAGTTAATGGCTTTTAAAAAGCTGTGTGTTCCAAGTAATGTGTAAATGATATATGACATGCCATTCCATCTTTTTGGTTGCTGTAGCAACATCACACTGAGCCATGCATTAGTCAGTATTCCAGGCCAGCATTTGTCTTGTTTCTAAAGCATGGTTTACACATTATGAAGACTATTAGAAACAAATGTTAAAACAGATATTGACTATGTAAGCAGCTCCAGTGGAAGAATGTGCATGAGATAGCATTGCACTAAATGAGTTTAGAACTGAAACTGTGTATTAAGATCCATACATAAATCTTTCAAATTTCTGTCACCTTCTATTTGTCCATACAAATACATATAACAATTTTTATATGGATTTACCTGTGTATTTACTTTCAAAGACAGGTAAAAACTGAGAACTATAATTTCTTTGTGATTACACATGTATCTCTGCTGTATCTGTGATGATGTATTTACCACGGTCTTTATATTTCTGTAAATAATATGATGAACAGATTTTAGGAAAACCAAGTAAAGAGATTATATCTGAAAAATAGCTATCAAAATATCCTTCCCATGAGAAATACCCTGAGATATTAAGGAACACTAGTTAGGAAATTGAAAATAAAATTTGAATGTTTAAATAATTTCTAGGTAAGTGGTAATGGGCTTAAAGAGAACACTTTTTATAGTAAAACTTTCAGTTTATGTTTATTAAAACAGAAGAGTCTAATCAAAGAAATCTAACGAGATTTGATGTAATTGTTACAGGAAAAGAAAATAGAGAATGCAAATTCAGAAAAAGTCTCAAAAATAATAGTGTAATGAAAATCGCTCTGCACTTTGTTCCTAATAACTACCTTTGTTTTTCGGTGCTCATCCTTTTGCTGCCTCTGCCTGCTGAGGTCCACACCACCACTCTGCCTCCAGCAGAAAAGAAGGGTGAGCAACTGCAGCAAAATGTCAGTGCTACAACTCTCTCATTGAGGAGTGAACTGTTGATGCTGGGGTTACTTCATCTTCTTTACTAGGAGGAAAATGATATTAGTGTACATGGTCTCTTCATCCTGTTCTTTAGGATACACTTTGAGACAGTTTTCTGTTTGCTTATGTTCTTGCACTTTGCCATTTAATTCATTGGTCTGGCAAGTTTATATCACATCCACGTGTACTCTGTGGGTTTTATATATTTTGGAGATTGTTCTTCATCACTTTGCTTAGCATCCTGTGCCTTTATTCTCAAGGCTTCTGCTGTCAGACCAGTCTTGTATTCCTCTGCGCTTTATCATTATCCCATTATTAAACATTTCATCATATTAGAAAAACTACATGATACTATTGTATATAAAAATATGGTTATGCCATACCAAAAAGATAAGTAAAACTAAAAAACAAAAATTATAAAAATTACAACTATGCCTAAACAACCCCCAAGAAAGGTGCAGGCAAGCCAATAAAAGTTCAAAAGAAGCATGATAAGCCTTAGTCCTGTGGGCTGGCAAAGCCAGTACAGTCTGCAACCTACTGCTAGCAATGGCAGTAAATATGTTTACAGGGCCACAAGGCTACAGTAGAAGACATCTGTACCTTTTAGAGAAAAATGGAATTGAATCTGAGACACAATTTGACCCTGGACCATGGCATGACAAAGTAAAGTGTCAAGGTGCTGTGATGTAAAGTATCTGCAAACACAGTTTAAGAAATTGGGAAGTCTCACATTATAACAATATCTGAAAAACCAAATACTGATAATTTGAACTTACATGAATTTTTCAGATTGCTTGTCACATAAATGCGAGATATCTATGTCAAATATTCAAAGTGTTGCCATTTTTCAGAGAAAAAAAGCTTAAATAGTAATAAAGCTGAAAAATAATGGTTCTCTTGATAAACTTTTACACACATAATCACCCCATAGTTAGCTTTGGTGAATTATAGTTCAAGAGAATGAGAAAGACATTATTTGTTCTTGAAATATAAAACAACTTAGTTAGCTTAAAAAGTTGCTTAACATTCCACTCATACTACGAAATATTTACACTTTTACTTTCAAGGATGACCCTGAATGTGTTGATCTGACTGCAGACTTTAACTGGCCTGTTTCCAGATTTCTGAGTCATTGTTCTCTTTTCTTATGTCACATTTTCCTTCTTGTTTGAAGAGTAATTCCTACTTACTACATTAGAATTATTTCAACTAAAGTTGGCACAAGTAGCAGTAAGATCAGGGGGATATTCTTGGTCCCCTGTCAGATACTGTGATTTTGTTTTTCTTTAATCATGCAAACTTTCAGTGGATTCCATTTAATGGAAAACCTCTTAATCTGAGCTTTGTGGGGTTTTTATGATTTCTCCAGTGAAGCAAAAAGCTACTGTTTGGAATTCAGATGTATTATGTATTTTCAGGTAACTCTAAATTCAGTGAGATTTCTCTTTTTATGTTGGTCTGAATGTGCACAATACAGAAAAGAAGATAATAAAGTGTACATGGGGTTGGTATAGCAGGTGGCATAACTCAGTATTTAACTGCTTTCCATATTTGTATTACTTGTCATTGTTAGAGATAGGGTAAGGCTCAGATGTGCTTCTGTCTAACCAGTTAGAGAAAGTACAGTGATTCACAGAAGAAAAATGAGTTTTGTGTCACATGGTATTCTTGAGGACAGATTGATTAAGACTTGAGTAAATTCAGTAGTGCAGGTTCTTTACACTTTAATTACAAAGTTTTGTTGACTTAATTGCCCATTCTTACCACCTGCTTGTGTAATTTCTGTATTCTACATGTCCTAATGCAAAAATCATGAGTTAGCATTCACAGACATTCAAAATATTGAACTAAAAATGAGAAATAAATCGAAACAATACTCTGTACTCTAGAATTGGAAAATCAAGACACTAAAATCTTTTGATTTTGAATTAGTTGTATTTTCTGATTCATGATGGAGATCTTATTCAGTGTTCTTGGAATGTTTTGGTACTGAATTTGATGTTTGGCATTATAAATAGATCCTAGCAATACAAAAAAAGGAATAATTCTATAATTAATAAAGAATTTTATTTTCAGTCTAGAGAAATTGAATATACATGTTCACTGTATATATCCCTGGTAATTTTTTTGCCTTTTAATTTTCTGAGCCCATTTCAAGTTATTTTTCATTTTCAATAACACTGATTTTGACAGCAAGCACTACTGAGGACCATTTTTCAAGTTATGCAGGTGGACTCACAGTCAATTCAAGCTCTTTTCAGGGTCACTACTTGAGGAAGTCTGACCGCCACTTGGTGCTGTCACTGGTCTTGTGTAAGAGTACTTCAAAGAAAACATTTTTTCAGAAGCAGTTCTAATATTTAGCTTAATTGTAAAGAGAGTGAGCAAAACCAAGCATCATTCTCAATGAAGAACTAGAAAATAACTTACTCGCTCTTTACATGTGCTGTTAATAAACAAGAGTGATTATTTTTGAAGAAAGGACATAAAAAAAACTCTTAAGACATTTTAAAGTTGAGTGCATTTCAGTCAAGCAGTCTCATAATTCAGCTTTCCTTCCTTCAAGCCTTCATCATCTAATCTTCATCTTGCATCGCACAGGTCTTAAAGCCCAAGTTTTTTTCTCTTTTTTGTATGCCAGCTGCCCATAAAGAAAAGAGAAATGGTTGAAAGTTGGTATGTCGTAAGAAAACTGAAATACTTTATTGCAAGGTCATTTGTTCATAGGTGTTTTATGTGGTATTGTGTGTGGCAGATGTGTAGATTCAGAGCTGAAAGGGTTTCTGCATTAGAACAGTATTCTTCTGCATCAAAATAGCCCAACAATTTTCTGAGAAAAAAATAGATTTAGCTGAATAAATTGATGCTTTTGTGAGTAGGTCAGAGATTGTAGCACAAAAATTACAGGAAATCTTTTGAAAATAAAAAAACCCCAACAATTATTACCTATAATAGTACATTCTTTTTTTTCTTTTTTTTTTTTTTTTTTTCAGGGCATTTTTCAGCCCCGTGCTTTAGACAGCAATCTTCGTTTCTGTTGTGGGATGGGCTGAAGGTTTGCACTTACAGCAAAGAATTCTTAGCTGCTAAGATTCACTTTTTCATTCTATTTTTATGCTATGCTACCTGAGTTTCAGGTATGCTTTTATCTGCATTTACTTTCAAGAATACTCTCCTAACTTATTTTTTCTCTAGTTTTCCTCAGAGATTCCTTAAATTGATCCTCTGTTTTGCTTCAGCTGTGTGTCTGTATATGTGGTCTTTCTTGGCCAACAGAGCATTAGAATAACCAAGACAATCTGGTAGTTTCTTCTCATTCCTACCTGGTTGGTTTGCATTATCCTGTGACCCAGTGGAGGTGCTTGCTTTACTTTACTCAGATTTGTGAGAGCAGATGGCCAAATGTTTTGAGTTGGAGCAGGGTTTTGATACTCCTGCTATGGAGTCACAGCAATAAAAGAAAATGCTTTCTATGTTGCTTCATGGCTGCAGAAGTTACTGTAAATGTGCTTTGCAGCGGTGGTGTACGTAAATCTATGGGTTTCTTTTGCTGGATGTGTAAATCATTAACAGAACAGTATGTGTGGTCAGCAGTCAGCTAACATTTTAATTAAGTCGTGCTTTTTTTTTATCTAGGGCCCTGGGTTACAGCAAAGCATAAAACTGGTAAAGGTTCAAATTCAACAATACATCTCCATCTGCAAAAACTATATCTGGAATTTTGTATTTTAGATCTACAATATAAATACTCCTTTCCCTTAAACACAAATCCAGCTACTGAAAATCAGCTCATGTATAGAATCTGCTTAAACTAATCTTCTCCTGCTTCACCTTCCCCTGGAGTCAGTTCACTCAGGCCCTTTACTTCCTTAAAGAGAATTTAAACAGCTTGTCCTCATACTTGAGGACTCTATAATCTCACTGCAGTTACTCATACAACCCCTCCCTAACCTCTGGCTCTGCTCCCAGCTCTTTTATGCTACTATATGTCAAAGATACTGTTTGGTGCTTATTTCTGTCAAACACATTTAGGTCAACATAAACTTTGTTTTTCCTCTTTCCTTTGTCAGTATGAAATGATTTGAGGGACAAGTTAAAACTTAATCTGGGTGGGACAAGCAGTGAAGATTGAATTTATAATCTTGAGTTTATGGAAGAATTGGTTCTCCATTTTCTTGGCTTACAAGAATTCTTTTATCATCACTTATTTCTTTTACAGGTTTTTCTGAACTCCTTCTTAATTTCTGATTTTCTGCTTGATTCTTCTTAGCTTTTAAGGCATTACCCATAGGAGTGCATCTAAATCTGGAATATGAAAAGTAGCTTGTAAAAATGCGATGTTATGCAAATAATTTTTATCAGTAGCTTTTTAAGAATATTGTGTAGTTAATAATATTCATTTTAGCACTTAAAAATCTTACATTGTCTTAAAAACAAAAGGGAAAAAAGGTAGTAAAGCAAATATTTATATTTTTAAAGGGAAGATCATGCTTTTACTTTGTCTTGTCTTTTTAAAAGCAGGAAGCAAGTTAAAATATTTGTCATGCAGTCTTTGATAGTGAAATAACCTTTCAAGTTTGATTTTCAGCTCTAGTCAATGTATTTCGCTCATTATGCCCTCATTGAAAAAAACCAAAAAAGTAATTTCTGTACAGTTTACAAAGTGCAAGAGAAATTACAAAACTGTTATGAAATTTAGCAGGGAAAATTGTAGTTTGTTTAATTTTTGTACTGTAATTACCTCAGTGGAGTTTAAATCAGCTGTTTACTCTAAGGGATGTGCAATATCTCAGCTTATTTATATAAGTTGTTCCTTATTTACTTGAATAAGGGGAAGCACCTGAAAAATTATACCAGTTGATGCTGTAAGTGCTTCTGAGTCTCTTCAGAAAATGTAGAGTAAACAAATGAAACCAGAGGATGGAAAGAACAAATATGTAAATACTAACATTCAACAGTGGAGCAGGTAGATGTGTCACGAGGAATCCCAAGGAACTACAAGAAGTAAAAGGAATTTTTTATACCATGTTTGAACTTGTTAAGCTGTGTGACAAATGCCACAGTTACAAGATGAAAGTTGTGGTGGGAAGAAAAGTTGTGAATGGTCAGTAGTCTCTTCTAGTTCTGTTCTTTCCATTCCATCTGAGCATAGATGTGTTTAGACTCCTTGGCAAAGCTGAAATGTTTTTCCAAGTTGATCCGTGCAGAAAGAGATCTGTTCCACCTGTTTGGTCAACAGTGTTCCCAGGAAGATACAGCTGGAGGGCTCCATTTTGTTTGAGCCACAGCAACAGCCCATTCCCAGGATCTCTGCCACAGGGAAAGCAAAGCTGTATCAGTTTGGGACAGACAAACATGAAGAACTCAAATAGCCGGTGCAATGGGACCCACCTCAGCAGTCAAGTGAAGGAAGGACTCAAGCAACACCAAGATGTCTACTTGGTACAGAATTATTTGAATTGTGAAATAGAGAACATTGAGTGTGCAAGGTGCCAGAGATTATCTTTCCATTACATTGAACAGAGTGTCTTACAACTCAGAAAATAATAAATCAGATTTAGATGACTTTTTGTGGTCAGGTGAGATTCTCATCTCATTGATTTTATCTTCAGGAGAGTTTTGTGCTTCATTCGAATTAGCTCTGGGAAGTTAACTGTTTATTAATATTATGGGAAACACTAAAAATTTGCATTTAGAATTTACAATGCTTATACATAAAAAGAGGAAAAGTATCTTAATCTTCAAGTAAGTTTAATAACTGAAGGTACTACTAAAATCCTGCTGCATTATAATATAATGTTTCTGAGCCCATTTCCAGACTATTTCCACATGAGCATCGTGGGTTTAAAATGAAGACGCTGCATGTCCTGTGTTTTAGAATATGTTCTGAGTCAGAGTGCAACTATTGTAGTTTTGGAAAGATATGGATTTGATGGATAGACCACTTGGTGGATAAAGTATTGGCTGGATGGTGACACTCTTTAAGAGTTGTGATCAATGACAGGATGTTCAAATAGAGACCAGTAATTAGTGGCACTCCTCAAGGGTCAGTACTGGGACTGGTGCTCTTCACCATCTTTTTTGGTGACATGGACAGTGGAACTGATTGCACCTTCAGCATGTTTGCTGATGACCTCAAGCTGTGTATTGCAGTTGATTCGCTTGAGGGATGGGAGGCCATCCAAGAGATCTTGTCAGTCTTGAGACATGAGCTCATGCCAGCCACATTAATTTCAAAAAGGCCAATTGCAAGGTCCTGCACATGGGTTGTGACAACCCCAAGCACAAGTACAGGTTAGACAGAAAATTGGTTAAGAACAGCCCTGAAAAAAAGAACTTGAGGGTGTTGGTTGATGAGAAGCTCAGTATGAGCCAGCAATGTGTGCTTGCAGCCCAGAAAGCCAACAGTATCCTGGGCTGCATCAAAAGAAGTGTGGCCAGAAGGTCAAGGGAAGTGATTCTCTGCCACCTGGAGTACTGTGTCCAGTTCTGAAATCCTCATTATAGGAAGAACATGGAGCTGTTGGAGCGAGTCCAGAGGAGGGCCATGAAGATGATCAGAAAACCTCATCAAGACAGCCTGGGATAGTTATGATTGTTCATACTGGAGAAGAGAACACTCCAGGGAGACCTTATAGTGGTCTTCCAGCACCTGGAGAGGCTACAGGAAAGCTGGGGAGGGACTTCTTACAAGGCATGAAGCAACAGGATGAGGAAGAATGGCTTTAAACCAGAAGAGGGTAGGTTAGACATTAGGAAGTGGTTCCTTAGTGTGAGGGAGGTGAGACAGTGCCACAAGTTGCTCAAGAAAGTTGAGGATACCTTATTCCTGGAATTTTTCCAGGCCAGATTAGACAGGGCTTTGAGATGCCTGATCTAGTGGGAGGAGTCCCTGCCCTAGGTAGGGGGGTTGGAAGTAGATGATCTAGAGGTCCTTCCAACCTAAACCATTCTATGATTCACAAGCTAAATGTATTTTAGAAGCATATTGTCTTTGAAACAGGACATTGCACTCCCTCTTACAAGTAAAATAATCCATCAACATCAGCAAGACTTGTAAGGCTTATACCACATAACCATGAGCAAAAAAACCCCAAACCCAACAAACAACAGAAACATCCCTACATAAAATGACAAAACATATGGCAATGTCAGAACCTTATTTTTATTTTCTGTTGCTGTGTAAAGGCAAGATGCTGCCTTTTCTTCTCATATAAAACTACTGTGTTCTTTCAGTCTCTTGCCAATGCTCCCTGGGCCATGGGTAGGCAGCTTGAGCCTGAAGCTCTTAGGGGTTAAGAACAGTGAACAGATAATTACTATTTGATGTAACTGCATTCACTTAAACAGCTTTAAATGTAAACATTTCTGATCTTGTTTAACACACTTTCTCTAACAGATTTAACAATCTCTCTCTAATAGACTCCACTTTTCCAATGCAGTCAGTTTAGTGAAATGCTAATGTTAACAAGTAAATTGTCTCATTTTCTGCAGCTGTGGGTTTAAATGAGCACCTGCAGAATAATTGTTGGTAGGGAAGGGGACAATGGCATTAAGAGGAAGGAGTAGACCTGGAGACATGCAGCTTTTATGAAAATTACAATGAAAAATTAATTACCACCTATACAAACAATTTTCATGTGAATCAATAGGCATCTGTATCAAGCTGAGCTCTTTCTAATCTTGACAGTTTCAAGAAGTACTTTTTCCATAAGTATCAAATGTTCTTGAATGTTTCACACGTTTAAATAGGTTTTGTTTTAATAGTGTTGGCATTGTTTTGGGGTTTTTGTTTTTTTTGATACCTGTTTATTCTTGTGTAGTTTTTAGAGTGTTACTTTCAAACTGGCTGGGGAAGGTCGGTAATTTCACCAGTCAAAATGTGAATTCCTTTTCTGAGCCAATAATGAAATCCTTTATTTCTATACTCTTTCATTACAAGCCATTTCTCCTGAGAGTTTCAGAGTGCTCAGGCTGATTAACATTCTTGTTGAAATCCTGGTGCCATTTACCCTACCTCTACTGATAACATGTAGTTTATTTGCAGCAAAGTAGTTTTCTAACTGCATCCATATGTACAAGATATAAAGAGAGGAATGATTAAAATGCACAGATAAAATAGATAAAATAGAAAGGAAAAGATAGCCCTGCATTTTCCTGATGACAGTGCTCCAGTACCTGCAGGGGAAGGTACACGAAGAAGACCCCACCTGGTCTTACAGGTGACTGCTTTCAGGAGATTGTAGATTAGAGGTCTCCAGTCTCCCTTCCAGTCTGAATTATTCTTTAATTCAATGTCTCTGTGTTCTTCTACTTAACCTTAATAGGTCCCATAAAATTTAGAGGACCCTGCTGGGTCTTTCTACAGCTTTTGTTTTCCATTTTTAATGCATTTGCCACTGTCTGCTTCCTTACAAACATTGTCTCTTTCTGTGTGCAGCATTTCCTGAATTTAATGATTCCTGTCTGCAGTTACCTCTGCTTTTCAAATTCTTCACTAGTAGTCTTCCAGAAAAGAAGTAAACCTTCAGGGGCTTGTATTTAACTTGTACTTTTAGTCTTGGCAATAAGATTACCTGCCACATCTAGCTCAGTGTCATGGTGACAGAATATGTGGATACTGTGCCTCCTAACCCTAAACCATGTAAGGTTTGTTTACTACATACAAGAGTGCTCCAAATGTTCACATTTCCTGGAGTTCAAAACAAGCATGTTTTATTTGGTTTTCCACTTTTCTAACTTAACCAGCTCTTATATGTTTAGAGATAAGGTCAACTAGCTTTTTTGTCTTTCTTACTTGTGATCAGGCAAATATCATTGATTTCTTCTTCAAGACTGTTATTACAATATTTCTTTCGAATAGATAGTTAAAAAATATTTGCTTCTGCAGGACTAATTCAACAAACACAGATAAATAGCTTATGTCTCCAAGGACAGTGACTCCACAAGCTTTCCTATGCAAACCTTCACTATTTAATATGTAGCTTGTGAAATACCAATTAAATTGCTGAGTAATCAATTTCTCTCTTAAAAAAAAAATTGCAAATGACAGTTACTTTGTACCTTATTCTCTACAAGTAAAAGTCTCCTTCAGCAGCCTCCCCTCCCTTCTGTGTGCCTACATATGCATACGCAGACACACACACAGCAGGAAAGGGAATTTTTCCTTTTGTATCTGTCTTAAATAATTTTTCTGACTTATACTTCATGTCTTCTATCTTATTTCTCTGTGGGGCTCTATTGATTCTCTTTATTTCTCCCTCCATATTGTATTCTGCATCTCATCTGAATCAACAACTCTTTTTATCTTCTCTGTGGTGATTACCCATGAATCTATATATCCAAACCTTTCCTTTTGCCTTTTGTCCAGACAAAAATATTGACCTGTCTCTCTGACATTTTTTTGTGAATTTGTCACCAGCAAAGAAAGCTGGACAGAGCCTGAGGACTATTCCTAATCAGTCACCTGAATCCTTTGTTTCTCATGTTCTTCATTTAATAGTCTGTAAGCCTGAATCACTCTGCCAGTTAAGCAGAAAATCATTTTACTTATCTGAATTCAGGTGTAGGCTGTCCTGCACATTCCTTTGCATTGCTATTCTAAAATGTCATGTTTCCTGCCCACCAAATCTCTTCGTATATTTTACATTAAGCATCCTCTCTGCAATAAACAGAAAATTTGGGAAAGGATGAAACAAAGCTCATTCTTTCCTAACCCTAAATAATAAGCTGTAGGCATATGCTGGCCCAATTATCTATCCCTGTAACTCACATTCATAGCCAGAATGGAAACAAGAGGGGTAGAGAACAATTCTAGCCCAGGTTCCTCTATGCCATACAAAATAAGAGATGTGGATTGAATTTTCCTATGATGAGTTTATAATTTAAGTTGTTTCCTGGTTTCTAGGCAGATGACCAAACAGTCCTATTTTTATCCAAGTGAGGCAATAATTTGTAGTCCACACTTGTTTTTAAAAGCCTATGCTCTGTTTGCTCAGGTGGCAACACATAAAAGAGAACTCCATGCCCAGAGTGGACAGAAACACTGTCACAGTCTTACGATTAACATATTTTTTTCTAAAATTACAAAACAGTAATTGGAGGTTTTGAAAAGTGAGTATCAAATATTTTATTTTTCTGATAAGTGATCTCAGAATCCTTCCAGTCTTATCTTATGCTATTGTCCAGTATAAAGCATCTTTAAAAGATGGGTAGAATTCCCAAAGATAATAGAAATGTACAACTTTTTTGAAAATTGTCAAATGAGTGGAAGAGACTCTAATTAGCATTTCTTCTCATGTCAGAGTAAAATTGTGCAGTTTATTTAACATTGTGTTCCATTTGGCAAAAGCCTGGTTGCATGCTGGCCATTCAAGCCAACTCTTTTGGAAGCCATCCCACCGGCATAAGTTTATCTCAAGCTCAGCTACAGCTTATTGGTCTTTTGGCCACTGGAGTATCACAGAGCACGTCAGGAAGGAAGAAGCCAGTATTATGATGGCCAGGTGAAACAAATTCGTAGAAAATCAGGCTTTATTAGTTCCACTGCTCATGGAAAAACATGAGGGTTTTTTTTCCAGGCCAGTCTCAGCTTAAATCAAGTGTTACTGCCACATTTTAGAGCTTAACTTCCATTGGCTCCGGATTGCAAAACTCTTCCTTAAAGAGCTTTTGTTCTCACAGAATTACAGTCTTACTATATTCAAGGACACAAAGTGTTAGCAGTGGCCAAGAAATGTTTGATGCAACTGAAGGTATAAGGGATAAGCAGTGTCTCTAAGCCACTGAACACACCATGGCACTGTCAACATAGGTCAGTAGAATGGAATTATTTGAAAATAATTTTGTTTCATACCAGCTGTCTGTGAGGCAAACCTCATCTCCCGGGTTGAGAAGTATGGTACATAAATCATTACAATAACTGGGATAAATATTCTCCTCTTTTGTGTTGCTGTACTCAGCTGTCACAGAGCACATCTTCTCAAGTTGCAATGGTCTTAGTCAGGTACTTCACCTGGACTTCATAACTTTTAATATTTTAATCATAAAAATAAGAGGTTTTGCTGGATTTTAGTGTCAAACACAGTTGTGTGAGTGAAGCTGCAAAAAAATCCCAGAGTCATGAATATTTTATAAATGCTAAAAAGGACAAAGACTCCTGTTCCTCAATGAAGAGAAATTTGCTGTTACTCTGAGGTTTTGTAAGTTGAGAGGCACAAAAATGTTCTGGGATGTAATTTCAGTGCAATTGCTGAAAATGTCACTCAAATAGAAATGCCAGGCATATAATTCTTGTTAGAGGTTACCAACCTGCATGCTGATGGAGAGGAAAAAAAAATATCAAGAAATTACAAAGCTTTTATTTTCCATGCAGTTAGCCAAACACAAACAAATGAACTTTCTGAAGAATGACAGTCTGTTCCCAGGTTGAGAATTTATGTGATTTATTTACTGGTTTGGCTGTAAAGTCAAAAATAAAGTGGTTTGTAAAGGAATTCAGTCATTGGCCGCTGCTTTTGTTATGAGCACAGTTCCTCTAAAAAAGGAATCAGATTTTGACTAATGGAAAAATATAATATAAAAAAAAAAGTAAAAAAGATTGAGGATTAGAACCAGAATTTCCTGAACCTCAGTGCCAGTTCTTATACATATTTACTGGTGGAAAATGAGCATAGTGAAGCTCTATCACAAAGTTCTTCTCTGAGCTGGCCTCATAATCTCTCCCATTCTCAATGAATGGAATAAATTAGATATTTTAGATCTGCTTTTGAGTGTTGTCATTAAGGGTTAGACAGTCTTAAGTTCAGAGCACCTAGAGTGCTGTGTCCATTCTGGGCCATCCTAGTATGAAAAACAGGATAACAAACAATCCCTGAAACACCAGAGGTCTTAATAAAAGAGTCTTGGTTTAGCCATATGAATGATCTTAAATCATTCTTGCATCTACTTTCTTGCATCTGCTACTCGTAGTTATCCAATAAATACTTCACTGAGATATAATAGAGCTTTAACACAATGCTCAAAGAGTTTGTTCTTGTGTATCTAGTCTAACAAATATATCTGTCTAGAATGTGATCCTGTAAAAGGAACCACAGCATTGATTTACTTTCTTTCAGTGTTTTAGGTTATTTTGTGGAAAAGGTGATGCAAGTTTGACTATTAAAGTGAAAAGGATTAAGCTTAAACTAATAAAGAATAAGTGAAGAATAAATGGTCATACTTCTTACAGCAAGATGGTTATTATTATGCTCTTTTAGATCTGGAGATTTACTATTTGTGCATACTGTTGAACACACATAATTGTGAAACCACTAGGTCTACCCAGGTATAAAAAGTAAGCATTCTTGCTCACATCAAGGGTTTTGAGACCTAAAGAAACCCAAAACATTACCTTTTCCTTTCATATTGTTCTATGCACACATCAGTATTTTCAATTACCAGTTTCCCCTTTCAAAGAATGAATTTTGTTTAAGCAATTGACTTAGAGTTGGAAACTGAAATACTGGAGTGGATTTTGAAGTACATTATCCATCAACAACTTGCAGAACCAGTGTTGTGAACTGCTGGAGGAGGAATGCCCCAGAGATATATACTGTAAAACCTATGTTGCTGATTTGGCTTCCACATTTAAGACAGAACAGGCTGTGAAAAGTGGCTGAACATTGCTGTGCTTTTTTAACCTTCCAACAACTGGGGCATTGCCTGACTCTTGTGTGTATGGGATAACACAGCATTCTGAATGCACTTAAAGCTTCTCTTAAAGGGCAGTATGATATCCATATGTAAGGCTGTGGGTGTCTGTTCAGATCTGTAGGTCTGTGACTTGCAATCTGTGTGATTTTGGATGCCTGCCCAGTGCAACTCACATTGTAGTCCAGAACAAACAAGGTTTACATTGACATTCTCCTTCATTGTCAGTAGGCATCTAGAGCAGGTTAGGAACATTGCTGAGGTGGCTGTTGAACCAAGCATGTCCTTCATGTATGATACTCAGCAGCATATAACTAAGAAGAACTAATCTATATTATTGAACAGCTAGTAAATTTTGTAGCAGTCAGCAGACTTCATAGAAGGTAGCTATGCAAATGAAAAAGTAAGATAGTGAATAACTAGCAAGATACCTGTGAAAGTTAGGTAAAAGTCAGTTTAAAGGAATCAGAGGAAATAAAAAAAATAATAATAAAAAAAAAGCAGAACAGTATTTATAACCTGCTGAACTTCCATGACTCACTTGGTTGACTTATTTGTAAAACATGTTTACTTCTTAGGAATTCAGTGTGCCTCCATTACCCATCATCCATATTGTCTGCAACTTATTTGCTCTCTTGAAGTCCTGTTGATATTTCTGGTATCTTAAAAAAAAACCTTGAAGCAGCCATCAAGATCTGTTCTTTATCCAGATAGCAACTTTACAGGCTGTGTCCCCTGCAGTCTCTGAGCTGCACCTGGGACATAACTCTGGCAAGAAGGAAGGAAAATTGCCTCTTGTACCCATTTTCCTGGGTGGTGGTTCTTAGATCCCTGTTTCCATGTCCATGAGCTGCTTCATAGCTGCTTTCATCTGTGTTCTTGTGATGGCCACAGAAAACTGCTATATTGACAGCTTTGTCAGAGGTGCAGCCATCCTTTTCTCATGCATTCCAAAGGATGCAGAAATTTCAAGTGGAAGAAGACTTTGAAGAGATACAGAGATGAAACTGTTCTGGCTCAAGGTTCCTGCCATGCTCAGTTAAATAAGCAATATGAATTGGATCTGAGAATACCTATTAAAGTGTTAGATCATGTATTCAGCATACTGCCAGTGGGCCAACTCAGGGACTGAATTAAAAGTGTAAACACAGTTGTGTTACTCTTCAATGACTGTTACATTTAAATTGCATAAAATAAGCTGCTACATAGGGCATACAGCCAAGAAGATGCAGGCATACAACCATAAAAGGCATCACTGAAAATGGAACTGGAAAAGATGTAGGTAACAATGACTAAAGGTGTGGATGCAAGTTGCAATTAAAATTACTTTTATTCAAGTGAAAAGGTCAGGCTTTATGTAAGCAGGGATTTAAAAGCCTGAGTTGTTATTACCTACAGTAAAATCTACAGTTACAGCTTTTTTTCCTCCTGCCATTTTATAAATGTCAGCATAAGGTTTTCATTTCAGAGGTTATGAAAGAGATATTGTGGATTAAACACAAAATGGCTGGTTTTACCATTTGAAATATAAATGGGTAACTGAGTGCCTACAAAAAATTTCTAATGAAGGTTGATTGTTATGGGATGCAGAACAACAGGTTTTGATGCTAATTGATGCAGTTTGCTGTAATTAACTGTGAGGTCTACTATGCAAAGGGCAGGTGGGAAAGCTCTTGATTATTATGCCCTTTGTTTGGTTCCTTGAAATTATCATATAATTCTAAGAAAAAGTCATTGCTATTTCAGAGTTATGATCTCTTAATTTTTTTTTTTTTTTTTTTTTTTTTTTTTGAGGTAGTCTTTGTCTGATTAAAACATGCAGATCTGACATCTCAGATGCTTGGGCACAGAAGTTCATTTTTGTCTGCCTGCAGTTACTGAAACTTGATCAGAGTTTTCTTCTAGGTGAAAATCAGCTAGTTTTGCTTGCAAGCAGTTCTAAGTTGATGACTGCAACACCTCAGCTTCATAGCTTTCCCTTTGGACCATAAAACAGGTGCTAGTTTTATAATCTTGAAGAAGCATAACACTTCAGACATAGAGGGCTCCAGTGTTGGCTCCAGTGTTCTAAGGTGATGTCATTACACCTCATAATAAAGTTTATAAAACTTGTTACTTATTGTACACACCATAGGTCCAATCTGAGACTGAGTACAGAGAAGGAAAAATTTTACAGCCACTGAAGCTTTACAAACAGTGAATCAAGAACATGTACTGAAAAAAAAGAACAGATGTATCCAGATGTGTTGATACATGCTATTACCAGATATCCTTCATTTCATTCTGTCTTTTTTCACCAAATAAAAGGAACATACTGAAGAAATTTATTAAAATATATTTTGTTCTAGCACAGAATGCATTTCTTATTCTTTGAAATATTTTATTTTCCAAATCCTTATTAGTATATATTTATTATTTAAGAAGTGTGCAGAGTCCATAGAGGAGCAGAGCAAACTGAAATATTCTTACTAAATCTCTTTGGACATATTTGGTGCTACAGCAGAGGTAAGGGAGAGGCATTCTTATGTCTTTAGTTTTTTTAAAACTAAACACTATACATAGCCTGGAATGTAATACCCCACATTTAGTTAATTTTTATTAATGAAGCCATTTGTTTGCTTTGGCTATACAACAAAGATTTATCTTTGCAAAATTATTTTCCTGAAGTAGTTTCTTGTCATATATTTTATTTACTTTGTCAGAGGTGAAAAAACTAACTCTCAGAACTGCATCCATCAGTAGGAAACAAAATACTGTCCTTGCAATTTCTAAGGAGCAGAGGAGGTGAAATAATGAACGAATACATTAACAAATGTACCTTTAACCTCCAGAGATTGCAGACTTAGGTCTTTACTCTGTAAACAAGTATATATAAGTCTCGCAGTCTGCAGCTGCAGGGTCATTTCCTTAAAATGCAAAACAAATAAAAAAATCCAAAACACAATTCATGACTGAGAATCTCCAAGGAATATCAGCCTTGTATGAAGATAGGATGTAGATCAGGTTACTGCTATACTTCAGGAATTGTATGCATCACAAAGATTTTAGAAAGGAAATTAATACTCCTGATGAAAGGGTCAATTCAGTTTCTTAAGAATGTTGCAGTTTTTAGGAGCTTCCACTGAAAAATTCTAATTAAATAAAGATTTTTTTGCAAGAAGATGAGCACTTGTGTGGAACTCACCAAGGCTGAGGCATAGTGGTATTGATTTGTCATGTAGAAGGTTCAGAGTAGGTTTGACATTTGACTTTCTGTAATGAGGCACTAGTTATAAGGAAGCTGTGTGGTTTATTGCTGCCACTAGAGATTGTTGCCATCTATGGTAACACAGGTATATAGTAATCTTTTTATATAATGTGTTAAACAGTAGTTTATTCAGGAATTAGATATGGGAGGAGATCTACAAAATGCCACCAACATTAGAGCTAAGCATGATGAAGACGCTTTTCTGAACATCCAAATGTTTTTTTTATTAAAGGGAGTATAATGCTTTAGGTCAGAAGTGCCAAAAGATTAATTTTTAAGCTCAGCAAAGTGAAGAGTGAAGGTTAAATACTGTTTATTCCCTCTGTTGTCAGCAGTTTCTATCAAATTATTTGTAAGAAAGTATTTTTTCCTGCAGTTTTAGATTACCAGGACAACATTGTTTCATTCCTTCACCTAGCCAGTGTACTTTTTGATCTGTGCATGGCCAACCACAAAGCTCTTTTATGAACAAATTTGAAACTTGGCAAATATGTTTGAGAAATGTTCATGTTCACAAATAACAGGAGATTGAGTATATCACTTTGATTGGAGTAGTAATGGAGCAGTAATTGTGTTCTGCTACAGAGTAGTTCTGCAGTCACTTAAGCTATTCCAGTGTAAATGTACAACATGTACAAAGAAAAAGACAAAGAAGCAGCTACTTTAGGGCCTCCTGCTGAAGCTCTCCTGAAAAAGAGAACACTGAAACATAAAACAATTATTTGTCCAATAGTTTACTCTGCTCCCACTGATACTGGTAATTACTGAGGATATTTGTAAGTGAACAAGAACATTTGTTCTCCTGCAGCCAGGTTCTTTCTCTTACACACAATCTTACCACAGTCCTAAAGCTTTGAAGAGAGATGCCAGACATAGTCTGAGCCAAAATGGGCTGCCCCAGTGAGTCAGAATATAGAAACTCTGATAGAGCTAAGGTCACTGCTTTCTTCAGCATTAACCTACTCATGCTGCAGGACTAGGATCCAGAAAATGCTTCTCATCCACCCAGCCTCATTTCTTGATGTTTTCCAAGAAAAGATTATTTGGGGGTGGCATCCAGTCAATGGATCTTTAAAACTCAAAGGGGATATTGGAATACATTCAAAATTACAGCTTCATCCAACCATTTACTGCCCAGTGCCAACAGATTATTTGTTCTTTCCCCATTCTGTGTCTTTCCTTTGTGTTTCTTTACCTCAGAGTCATTCTGTAAATGTTTAACGCATTTTTCCTTTACTGTGCTCCCTTACTAATTTCAAAGTCCTGTTCCTTTGTGTCCTGTGAAATTGCAGTAATTTTAGTTTCTTCAGCATAAACTTCCTGACCTCTACACCAGCATCTTCCCCCCAAAGCGTCAAAATACTGTATTACTCATTGAAATTCTGTATATAATTAAAGATGATGAGAAATTTTTCACTGGAAAGAAGTTATAAAAATAGAGGTATTTACTTGGGTTTCAGAAAATTATTTACTGGAAAATTTTAAAAAATGCTTTATGTTGACATTTGATTTTTTTTCATTTTGGAATTTTTAAAATTTGTGTTCATTAGGATTGGTTGAAAAAGAAGTTGTGACATTCTGAAATTATATTTTGAAGTGAATTTGCTAAAGGTGATGCTTCACAGGCAGTTTCCAGTTCATGGGATATTCTGAAACGATTTAGCAATATAAATAATCCTTAGTCTCACACCAAAAATACCCAGGTTTTGACCGGCTTGTTATATCTCTTTCTTCTACTCTGTATTAATTAGTTGTTTTAATTTTCAGCTCTTTAGAGCAGAAATTCTTCTTTGTATAGTACCTAAGACAGTGGGATTCTATCTTTGTACTCAGGACTCTCATAATAAATATGTTATGAATAATAATTGTTTGATATAGAAATACTTGGGTGAGAGTCATTGTCCTAGTTAATGCAGGAGGCAAAGTCAATTCTTTTATAATCCATTCCAATTGATGATATGAGCCAGCCAGCCAGTGTTTATGGTACTATTGTCGTTTTGCTAAAAAACATGTTTTATGTCAGTCATATTATTTAGGGATACATCATTAGTCCATGGCATCACTTCATGATGAAAGCACTCATGAAAGCAGAATAAAATTGGCTGGTAGGAAGGAACTGTATATTTTAATGTAGTACCAATCAGTAGAAATAAGGAAAAGTAGAGGAAAGTTATTTTTATTTAGCAATTTTAACAACACCTTTTGTCTTTGAATGAGATTTCCTTTTATGAGCAATGAGCATAATTTAAAAAATGTGTCGGTGGAGTAATGTTGATCTACAGGGCAGTTTATATTTTGGGATAGTTCTTCTGTTAAACCAGTCTTTAGTCCAACTGTTTTCCCTGCATGCACACTGACAACCAGGTTACTGTCCTCTCTAAAACAGGGAGCACATGCTGAGCTCCATCCTCAAACTGCATTTCACCTTTTGACATCGTTGAGTAACTTCACTGCGAATGTTATTTCTGCAGCATTCAATTGTATGCTATCTATGCCCGTCTATATATGCACATAAAAAGAAACAGTTTATCACCCTCAATTAACTCTGATTCTCTGTAAAAGCATAATGTCTAGATGCCAAATAATTTCATGGTATTTTTATTGTTCTCATTAGCTTCACTGAATTGCAGCCACACAAAAGAATACCCTGGTAACTGCGTAGTATGGCTTCCCTGAAATTCTGTGAAGTTAAAAACTTCACATTTAGTTGTCTAATGTATGAAACAGTTTTTCTTGCTATGGTTGATAAATTGCCTGTGGAACCTCATCGAAATTATTTCTTCACAGCATAATGGATTCAGATAGGATAAGAAAGATTGGTTAGCTGGATGTAGTGCCTCTATTAAATAAACTAATTTCAGTCTGCTGCTTGAGGCAGCTGACTCAGGTAGCCTCATAGATGTGAGGCTGCTGTAGGTCCATATCCTTAGGTTTTGCCAGTAGCAAAGCAGAACAGTTGCTTGGGCTGGGTAGGTACCTGGACACAATAAAGATACACAGAGGCCACACACATCAACAAAGATGTAACATTTATACTTACACATATCTATATTTACTGGCACACAATAATGGATAGATGTAGCAGCTGGTCTTAGATGCTCAATCAATCCACTAGCTGGCCTCAGATCCTCTGATCTCCCCATCAGCAGAAAATTAGGTATAAACGAGAGATTTGCAATCCCACTCCTCACTGGTTTATCCAGATCATTCCACTCAGAACAGAAGATAGTTAGAAATAGGACTTAGTGAGAATATAAAGTAGACTATAGTCATCAGGCATACATCTCAGGCAGAAAAGCCATGTTTACACTTAACTGACCCCTTTTCACATTATTTTCCCAAGCTTTTTTCTCCCTAGTTCACTTTTATCCTTTCTTCCCCCCCCCCCCCCCCCCCCCCCCCCCCCCCGGCTTTCTTTCCCCCCCTCCTTCAGTCTGTGAGGCACAAAGGGAAGGAGATTTGTTTGGCTGGCCACTTCTGGGGGGTTCCACCCAAGGGATTATGGTCTGACTGTGCTCTGGTAGTTTTAGGCATATCTGAATCCCTGTGTCCTTTTTTCACTGATTAGGCTAGTACGGTTCCTCCCTCAACCCTGACAATTTTTATCTGGTCCTGCCCCAGCCTTTTTGTAGGTTATGATTAGCCTTTAATTGCATAACCCAGCACAGTTTACTGGTGAATCTAAACTGCATCCTAGGTTGCTACAAAATGTTGTGCTTTTATTGAAACAGGTAAAGGTAAGAGTGTACAGTAAAATGGCATTTTACCACTGTCACTGTTGCTCTTAGTGTTTGAATATATTGACTTGGAACATCAGTATCTGAATCAGCTAAGACAGAGAGTTTTGGGTTGGTTTTTTTTGTGTTTGTGTTTCAAGAATAAAGAAGTGATACTAATCCTCAGATTTTTTTCTTTCACAGATTATCAAGTGACCTGAAATCAATGAAAGAGAGGAACAGAAATCTTCTTCACATACGTGAATGCTTTAGGTAGGAAGCTGGACTTTATATTTCATGTCTATGATACGTATCAATAGTATTTTAAATTATAGCAAGATAATGACCATGGAGTTTGGTTTGGCAATAGGTAGAGATTAACTTCCATCATAGCTCCAGAGCAATTTTCAAGTAATTATGTCAATTCTGACTATCATTCTCTAAAATTTTACTCTTCACAGATGATGCTTTTCTTATCTGTTAAAAGGTGCTGCAAAAATAACAATCTTGAAATTATGGCTAAATGTACAGACCACCAGGGAAAATAATAGAATATTTGAGACTGGTAAAGGGAGATTGCTATTGTTAGCTAAATCATGTTAGCTAAGTCATGTTTTACTGGAAAAACAAAGGCAGCAGAGGTGATATTCAGAAAAGAAAAAGGAAACAGTAGTAGGAAAGGGTCAGGTTTTAGCTTTTGTCACTTTTCTAATATGACTCTGAGCAAAGTAGTTGATCATTCTCTGTCTCGGTTCCCCATCTTTAAAGTAGAGATAATGTTGCTTTCTTCTTATTGTCTTGGTTTTTCTTGTCAGTTTAGACATTGAGAGTTTTAAAAAGAGTCAGAGTACAGGCTCAGGTCAGGAGTTGAGTGCATAAATACTTTGATGGAGAAGTAAGGCTCTAAACTATGTTCAAGAATCTGAGCTTTCAAAATTTTTCATTTTCAGAAATGAAATAAGAATTTCAGACTGAGTAACACATCTCCACAGATGAGAGAAGCTGTTCCATTCATCATTACATATTGACTGCTAATCAAAGGGTGGACTAAAAAGGATTGTTAAGTTTATTTAAGAGAGAAATTTAGGAACAACATGTTAGAAATCCTTATAAAGGCTTTGCAGGTGAAAGCTAAGAGAACTTGTAGGTACTTCCAGTTTATGAAATACAAGTATGACGTGCTTGGTCCCAGTAAATGAATGGATGTCCATGTTCCCTTACATAGCCAGCAGCAAGAACTCAGCCTCCTCACAAAGCACTCCACAAAACCTACATGCTAAAATTAGTCACCTGAAATCAGTTACAAGAAACTCAGATCAAAGGCATGTCTCTACCACTCCCTACTTCTCTGGAGCCTATATATTTCCCTGAAGGCTGTACTGGGTGTCTGAAGGGATTGAGAATTTGGGAACTTCCAATTAGGGTTCATTCAGGGAAATCAGAGCTCTAGACACAGTGCACATCCACAGCTTCTAATTCACAGTATAATCCCAACCATCACTGCCATTCAGAAACACATCCAGTGGTGATGCCCAGGTCTTGGCTAGGGACATTTGAGAAGAGATCATGGGAAGACAGACTCATGCAATGACCACAGTATAGGTGAATGTATGCTCAGTAGGATTCTGGGTGGTCTTGCTTTATTCTGCTTTATTCTTTTTTTCACTGTAGTTGGTTTCATACAGCTGTAGGTCAGCTTTTCAAATGGTAACAAAACATGGGATCTGCATTGTTTGGAGGCTGAAATTCCTTAAACTGCCTTCTTCCAGGCATGAAAGACAAACATTGTTTTTCATCATAACTACTGTGAATGTGAGTATTGTTCACTACAGATTGGTAAAGTACTTTCAGCTTTAGATTTCTTTAGAAGCAGAAGCAAAGCTTGTGATTGATGTAACGTCATTGCCAGTTGGTGATATACTGTCATTTCCCTTCCTGCAAGCCTGAAAACTTTTTAAGAAAGAAAATTATTCCATCTGTGCTGAACTGAGTAAAGACTTCTTTGTCCATCTCAAGAAATTTATCCATCAGCATGGCCAAAATGGGAGAAAAAGAATGCAAGAATTAGAGCTTAGTTAGGACAAGAACACTTTTCTCTCAACCCTGCTCCACGGCACCTGATTTCAATACCAATACTTATCTTTCAGCTTTGCCTAGTAGCATTGTAAGCACAGTTTTCAAACCTAAAATTACATAATGTCATTAATTGCAGAATAGGGATATTTTACAGCAAACTCAAGCACTTCTCTGCATTCTCAAATCCCAGTAGTTTTTTCAATTTCCATAAAGGTGCATGGTTCTCTGTGATACAATGAACAACAGCTGTTGAATACTATATAGCAGCTGTGTTAAAATAGAGAAATACAACCAATATGTCAGAATGTAATAATTTTTTTGGAAATAAATACTAACATTCAAAAATGGAGGCGTATGATCTTTAAACTGTCAGTTATTGAACCCTTGGTTTTGCACGGCATTCTGGCAAACCAATATCCACCGTATACTTTACCAAAGGATACATTCAGTTCTGAAAGTGAGGCATTCCCTCTCAGCACATTCAGTAGTGCTAGTTACCCTTTCATAAAAAGATTTTTAAGTCAAAGATAGGGTAGATGCACTTCTGATATAGTTACAAGAAAGTGGGAATTATTTTTTCTGTTAAAACATATCTTTATAAAACAAGACATCTGTCCAAAAACATTATAAATGATATTTGAACTACAAATACCAGGCAACCATGGAAACACAGGTGCTGGAACAAACAGAGTATGGTTATTTTGCCTAGAGCCTCCTGGCCTCTGCTCTCGTGCTTCATACATTCCTTCACAAAGTAATACAAATATCACAATGAAACTTTTGTAAGGTGCTTTCAAGCACGATCTTCAAATAAACAGAGATTCTGGTAATTCCTTAATAGGAAATATTTTGAAAAAATTAAATCCTGAGTGTAAAATAGGACATCCAGTCATTCCATAATTCTACACAGTTTTCTAACTGCTAATAATTCAAGGTATTATCTTGAATTGAAACACTGTTTTGGAAAGTGTATTGGATCGCAAACCCCAGTCTGCAGCTATCTCAACCAATCATGTCATATATTTCACAAGAGATCAGACTACCTGGGAGAACAAAACAGGACTTTTGTTTTTGGAATATTATTCCAGAAACACACTGCTATGATGGTAACATTTTTCTCTAGTTTTTGGAGATAACCATGGTCATCTGTTCTTTTTCCAACTTTAGTTTCTAGAGTTTACACATTATTATTTTCTTTGTTTTAATGCTAATCTTTGGTTATGTTTACAGAAAACAACCAGCTTTGCACAGAATAAAGCTGGTTATTTAAATGATCATCATGAGACAACTTCTGTATCCCCCACTCACCTTGGTAGCTGTGTTCTAACTCTGTTCCAAATAAGCTAACCTGTAGGGATTTTTCCCAAGCATAGCTGACCAGAATTGTACATGTAGTTCAGTTTATGATGCTAATAGGCCCATATTCTTTCCTTGTATCTTTCCTGTTCTTCTTCACAGACACATTACAGAATTGATTCACTATCATTTTGTTATTTAAGAAACAAGTACTCCCAAGGAAAAATACTTGGGTTTAAATGCATGAATTTCATGCTGTTTCAATTGATTTTAGTTCTTTAGATCTTCAGCTTCCAAAATTATCCCATTTTCCTTGCAAGAGTGCTCTTACACTGACTTTCCTTGATGATTCTTCTCTCTTTTGTCATATTGACAAATTCCTTTCTTTTGCTCACTGTAATAAGTTTCTCTTATCTGTCAGTTACACAGAAAAGATACAACTGTGCAAGTAAAGAAAGAAAAAAGATAATCATAGTATCAGTTCCCTATAGGGAAGCATAGTCTGAGTCTCAGTTTGAAAGTACTATATTTTGCAAATGATCTAATTATTTTTAGAAATAATGAAATATTGTAAGTGGTATAATAGGTGCGTTATATAGTAATTGCTTATAGTTCATTATTTCAACTTCACTTGAGAAAAATGTTCCTTATTCTTGCATGGGCACAATGGTCTGTTTTCCACATTATATACCACCAGGTTTTCAGCTCATTTCTGAAGTTAAATACTAACTTTTGTGCCTGCCATTTGTTTACAGTCATAAAATAAGTACGTGCTTCCACAAAAATGGAATTTATATTTAAATGGCTTGCTCTCCACTGACTGTATGAGCACAGAGTGCTGTGATTTTAAAGCTCAAGTCCACAGCCTGTAGCTCACTTGTAGGCATGAAATGTGCCTAGGTGTTCAGAACTGGGATATGGAAATTCAACTGATGCTCTTCTCCACATTGTCCACAGTAAAGCTGCTTTAGACTCAGTTACATCAACTGGATACTTCATTTGCTTTTGTACTTGAGAAGTATTTATATGCTGATGCATTATAGACTATTGGTACTGAAAATGAAATGCATAATAAAAATCTAGTCATTTGATAAACCACAAAGAATTTTTCCTGAGCAAAGAGTGAGCTTGTTCCCACGCTGTGCTACACTGAATGGGTTTCAAGCATACAAATACCTATCAGCTGTGCCTGGTAGGAGTGGAAAGCTGAGGTAAGGAGAACTTTACAATATAGATAGTAAATAATTCTTTAGCTTCAAAGAATGAGGTGTTGTATACTGAGACTCTAACAGCTTACTCCTGTTACCATCTCCAAGCAGGGAGTATATTAATGGGAGAAGGAGGAGGTTTGTTTTAAGTTACTGTCTTCAGACTGAGCAACAGATTTAACAGCAACAAGGGACCCCAATCACCCTGAGCTTTAACCTGAATTCTGAGGACACCTAGTGGTGTCAGACCACTGTGGGGTCTGGGTGTTCACAGGTGGTACCTTCCCACTTGCTCCTCTGTATTTCAGCCAAGTTGTGCAACACGACCTCTGACCTTCACAGGCTGAAGAAAGAGGGCTGGTTGGATTCCATCTTGCTCTTTTACCCAATAAAGAAACTGTGAAATTACAGTACTTTTTCCTTGGTTTCTTTTCTCTGATCTTGGCGTTTCTGCTTTGCTGCAAAATCAGATGCAATAAAAACAATTTGCTGAATGCACAGAATGAGTAGCATTCTTCAGCTGAGGTGATCTTGAATTCAACATTGCCAGTCTCAGTTATTCAGAAGACTGAAACAGAAATAATAAACTTCTAAATAAATTTTTGATGTTTTCTATTTGCATTCTGTTTTCAGGACTTTTAGGTTCAAATATGTTGAGCTCTTCTTTGTATCAACTGGTATAAAAGTGTATATTTTGTTACTAAAAAGCCAATTTCTCAGTTAAATTAATGAGTCTTTAAGTAGTTCGAACTGTATCACAAGATGCCAAATAAATATGCAAGATTTGGTGAAGGCACGAAATAGTAATCCTAGCACTGCTAGCTATTCAAAGACCTTCAGGAAGTTATACATTATACTCTTTGCTGCTGCTGAAATGGAACTGCACGTGTTGCCACCTTTGTGAGAAATGACAAGAATCAATTATCTACAATTCAAAAGGAATTTTGGTGAAGAGAAGTGATAAGTATTACATGTTAAGCTTTGTTACTGATTATTTCACGATGTTCTGTTTTTCAGTGAGCCCTTGATCTGATATTGCCTCCTGAAAGGAGGAGAAGCAGGCATCATGAAGCAGAAATTTATACCATCAGTTCAAATTGTTTTGCTGCTTGCTCTGACTGCAGTGGGCCTGACAGGTAAGTACAACACTTGCTGAAACACTTGGTTTTCCTCAAAAAAATTCATTTAGAAAAGACTGAGGCTTCACCCTATCTATCCTGACCACCACTGGATCATGTACATACTTAGATTACTCCCTATTAAAGTTTTTTATGGAAATGTGTAGTACTCTTTTCTCTTTGTACTATTAATTTGATTATTACTTGGTGTCAGGGATGAAGGGCACTTGCTCCATCCTTACACTCACTCTGTGTTTGTCACTTTCTTGGGAACTACTGTCATATGAATAGGAAAGCTATTAAAGATAATGGTGTGAAACTTCAATGAATAAAGGTAAGCTGAGGTTGAAAAGCCATGTGCTTTTCATGTCAAAATGTATGCAAATTTATGGTCTACCTTCTTAGTAGAAGTTAATGAAAAGTGTCACATAATTGTAAAATACCAAGCTGTGTATTTTATTTAAGGGTCTTCAAGGATCATCTAGTCCAACCTTCCTTTGCAAAAGTTCCATATAAACAGGATGGCTCAGTACCCTGTCCAGCTGAATTTTAGAAATGTCCATTGCTAGGGAAGTAGTCTTAATAGGAAATATTCTTAAATGTATTTGGATTATTAGAGGGTATTCAAATAATTGATTAATACTTTAAGGTTTCCAATACACAAAATACTCCCTCCAACTCATTGGTTCCTTCTTTTTATTACTTGTCTGACCTATAGGTTGCCCCAAATAGGTGCAAATAGTTGAATTTTGGTTCTGTTACAAAGTTGCGATTTCATTTTAAAATTACTTGAAGATAAAAATTATGGGTATTTTAGGAAAAAAAAAAAAGAAGGCTATACATTTAATTTAGAGATAACTGTATATATTTAAGTTCAGGTAAAAATGGAAATTTTTTTTTTTAAAAAAAAGAAGTAAAACAATTTTAGTAGCTCTTTACACATTTGAGGTAAAATACACTTACTTTTCTGGGGAAAAAAAAATTGTTTGCAAAATTCAGTTCACAGTTTCAGAAAATTTTATTTTCCTGAAAAGAACAGCACATGATGAGTTTATCATTCAACACTAACAACAAAAAACATTACCCAACTCTAATTTAACTAGCTGGATTTCTGCACTTCCCTAGG
Organism: Phaethornis superciliosus; assembly: GCA_023637945.1. NCBI lineage: Eukaryota > Metazoa > Chordata > Aves > Apodiformes > Trochilidae > Phaethornis > Phaethornis superciliosus. Next base: position 60,416,289 of record JAJQWJ010000004.1, read on the forward strand.
TCAATCACACCCTGGAAAACCTGAGATAATAAGATGCCGTTCTCTAGAAAAGGAATCCTTTTCTTGTTGGTGGAAGCCTGGCTCAGATGGAGGACTTCCTACCAATTACACCCTGTTCTACAGCAAGGACAGGTAACAAGTGGTGCATATGTGGTTTGTAAGTGATCAAATGATAAGTATGACAGAATGAGGGAAGCATGACATTAATTTATAAAATTGGTTTTATGATTTCATCCAGGTAGCCAACAAGGCTATCTGAATACTCAGGTAGCCAACAAGGGTAAGATGAATGGTTTTCCTTTTTTGGAAGAAAATAAAAATACTACCAGTCCTAGATCTTTGGTCTGTTCTCACTGAAACTCATCTGACCTAAAACCACTCTGGTCTGAAGACACAGTGAGGAAGGTGTAGTTTGTCCATCTTACCCAGGAGGTACCCAGCTGTCAGATGAATGGTGTGCTGCTCTGAAAGGGGAGTATCAAGGTTCCGTGGGGCTGTGAGGCTCCCCTGGGACCTCCATCAAGGGCCCATCCCACCACTCCATCCAGGGAGAAGAGCAGGGTGGAGGCAACCCATCCCTGGGAATCATGCATCTCTCTGGGGACAGGGAGAGGCTGTGCCAGGGCATCCTCCTGGGGCTGGGGCTGGGGCTGGCCCAGCTGTGCCTGTGGCACTGTGTGTGGGATGAAATGGGGACCTGGGACCCCCACAGTGCCTGAAGGGGCCCAAGGGTGCCTGGGCAGGGGCAGGGCGGCAAGGGCTGGTGATGCCCTCGGGACCCTGCTGATAAACTTTTCCATTAGCGTGCACATCTGGAAAAGATCCATAGAGAGGCTTTGCTTCCCCTGCTGGACTTGTAGCCAACCTCGAAGTTCCCAAAATGGAATAAAATCAGATGTGTCCATTGCATCTCAAAATTTACTGTTTTTCGGTAAAGCCTGTGATGCCCCCATCCTGTTTAAGAATAAAATGTGTATATTCTTAGCAACTTTGCCTGACCTGTATTTCTTAGTATAACTGGCCTTTCTTCTGAACCCAAGTGGTCTCAGAATAGGGCCAAGTAAGCAGGGAGGCTCAGAGATTATATTACTTTTAATAAATCCAGCAAGGTTCAGCACAGATAATGTAAGGGCCCAGACTTCCCCGCTTCAGTTAAATAAACTACAAATCATTTGGTATTCATTCATCAGGAAAGATGTAGTCTTTAATGGAATTACCACACTCAAAAATTATTTGAGAACTTTTGCTTTATTAAAGTCCAGAAGTTTCAATCTTGATCAAAACTGAAATTTTAATGAGAAAGTAAAGTCATACCTATTAAAAACCAGAACAGTCCTGCTTAGGAATAGACAGGAGGGCTTCTCCATTTTGTTAAATCTGCTGAACACCAGGTATTGCCAAGCACTCCAGGTCTGGGCCATGATTGCCTTTCTCAGCACGTTCTCCGTCAGGTACTGTCCCCTTACTCACATATTTTCTCTGTTAATCAAGACAAAAATGCCTGGAAAATAAGAGAGCTTGTTATTAGCTTGTTATAGAGCACAACAGCAGGACTAAAGTGCATCCTTAAACCATCACTTGATGCTTTGGGTTTGTTCAGTTCTTCATACCTCGGATAGGCTCGGAGTAGAGTACATCACCTAGTTCATCTTTGAGTGCAAAACAATCCCTCTTCTGAAAAAGCCAAAGACTCATGTAAAGGTAGTAGTAAGAGATCATGAATTAATCAGATAATTTTTTGTTGAGACAAGTGGGATGAAGATCTTGTTAAAAAGCAGATAAATTAACATCTGTCTGAAATCAGCCAAGCAGATTCACAACCCTGAATTTCAGCAAGACCAACTTTGCCCTTTTCAAGCAATTGGCTAGGGGATATCCCATGGGACAGGGTACTGGAAGATAAATGGGCCCAGGATAGTTGGCTGACATTCAAGGACCACTTCTTCCAGGCTTAAGTCCAGAACATCCCAATGGGAAGGAAATTGAGAAAGAGAACCAGGAGTATGGCTGAACAGAAAGCCGCTCAGTAAACTCAAATGGAAGAAGATAACCTATACATCATGGAAGGAAGGGATGGACACTTGGGAGGAATGTAAGACTGTTGTCTGAGAATGCAGAGAGGCAACTAGGGAGAGCTAAAGCCTTCTTGGAATTAAACCTTGCAAGAGAGATTAAGGACAACAGGAAGGGCTTCTTCAAAGGCATAGATAAAACCAACACTAGCGGCAGTGTCTGCCCACTGCTGAATGAGGTGGGTGCCCTGGTGACAGAGGATACAGAGAAGGCTGAATTGCTGAACTCCTTCATTGCTTCTATGTATTTGCAGCTGGAGGATGTCCTCAGGAGCCCCAGGCCCATAAGTCCACTGAGGAAGTCAAGAAAAAGTATGAGTTTGCCTTGGTTGATGAGGACTGGCTTAAGGAATCATTAATGAGTCTAGACATGCATAAATCCACGGGTCCTAATGGGATGCACGCACGGGTACTGAGGAAACAGGCAGATGTCATTGCTAGGCTGCTCTCCATCATCTTTGTAACTGGTTTGGTACAGGAGAGGTACCAGAGGACTGGAGGAAAGCAAATGTCACTCCAGTCTTTAAGAAAGGCAAGAAAGAGGACCTGTGTAACTACAGGCTGGTCAGCTTCATCTCCACCACTGGTAAGGTAAAAGAACAACTCATTCTTGGTGCTGTCTCCAGGCACATCAAGGATAAGAGGCTTATCAGGAGCAGTCAGTATGGCTTTACTAAGGGGAAGTCCTGTCTGACCAACCTGATAGCCTTCTATGAGGATATAACCAGGTGGATGGATGATGGCAGAGCAGTAGGCGTAAGTTTCTTTAGTAAGGCATTTGACACCATTTTCCACAGGATCCTTGGAGCTAAACTGAAGAAGTGTGGCCTGGATGATCAGGGAGTGAGGTGGATGGAGAGCTGGCTGAACGATAGAAGCCAGAGAGTTGTAGTCAATGGGATGGAGTCTAGTTGGAAGTCTGTTTCTAGTGGGGTCTCTCAAAGGTCAGTACTGGGACCAGTACTATTCAATATATTTTTTGATGACCTGGATGAGGGAATAGAGTGTACTATCAGCAAGTTTGCTGATGACACAAAACTGGGAGGAGTGGCTGACACTCCTGAAGGCTGTGCTGCCATTCAGAGGGACCAGGACAGGCTGGAGAGTTGGGCAGGGAGAAATTTAATGTATTACAACAAGGGCAAGTGGAAGGTCTTGCATCTGGGAAAGAACAGCCTCAGGTACCAGTATAGATTGGAGACTGAGCTGTTGGAGAGCAGCATAGGTGAAAGGGATATGGGGGACTAGTGGATGGAAGGATGACCATGAGCCAGAAATGTGCCCTTGTGGCCAAGGACAATTGCATCCTGGGGGGCATTAGGAGGGGGGTGGTTAATAGGTCAAGAGAGGTTGTCCTTCCAGTCTACAATGCTTTGGTAAGGCATATCTGAATATTGTGTCCAGTTCTGCTCCCCTCAGTTCCAAAAGGACCAGGAACTGCTTGAAAGAGTCCAGCCCAGAGCAACCAAGATGATTACGGGAACGGAACATCTCCTGTATGAGGAAGGGCTGAGGGATCTGGAGGAGAATGAGAGGTGACCTCATTAATGTCTATAAATATATAAAGGGCCAGTGCCAGGAGGATGAAGCCAGACTCTTCTCAGTTATGTCCAACGACAGGACAAGGGGCAGTGGGTACAAGCTGGAGCATAGGAGGTTCCACTTTAATATAAGCATTGGCACAGGCTGCCCAGGGAGGTTGTGGAATCTCCTCTGGAGACAGTCAGAACTCACCGGATGCATTCCTGTGTGACCTGCTGTAGGTAACCCTGCTCTGTCAAGGGGGTTGGCCTAGATGAGTTCTAGAAGTCCCTTCCAGCCCCTAACTTTCTGTGGTTCTGTGAAAACAAAATAATAACACTCTCCTCTGTCATAGGGCACATTACTCTCCAGGGGAAATACATAAAGAAGGTTCTTAGCAATTTTTCTTGTTTATGAGTAACTAGTAAATGTTATTAATTTGTCCTTTCACTTGCTTTTTAGTGTGTCTAAAAATTGCCTAATCCTATGTCTGGAAATTTATCTTTCCATTCTTTTGTCAACATTTTCCTAGGGATAAAAAAGAGAGGGAAATGCGTTCATCATGAACAACTGCAGTAAAAATAGCAATGAAGCATTTATGGTAATAGCACTTGGCGCTCTCTAAAATGTTTCCCAGAGGATATATAGGTTTAAAGCTAAACAGTTCAAATTTCTTTCCTGAACCTAGGCCATTACTAGAATATTATCTGCTTTGCTTCATTGCCTAAACTTTTAAAATAATTTTATTTCAGTGAAGGAAAAAACTATGAATGTCCAGACTACCGAACATCAGGTCCCAATTCCTGCTACTTTGATAAAAACCACACTGATCCCCAGACAGCATACAATATCACTGTAATGGCAACGAATGAGGTTGGAAGTAACAGCTCAGACCCTCAATACGTGGATGTGACCTCCATAGGTAAAAACAGAAGAATGAAATGGAAAATAAACTGGTTGGAGATGTATGTAGTTTTTAATCTCAGAACAAGTAGTGGTGAAAAAAATCTCTTTCTTTGTGAAGTGATGCAGCTATGGAGTAGTGTTTATCTACAGATTACCTAAAATATGCATTTTAATTTGTGTGAAAACAACATTTTACTTATAAATTAATTATCAACATATTTCATTGTCATTTTAACTTTACCTGAAAAGTTGGATCCAATTTCTAGTTATTTCCAGTATTTCAGTTTGATTCAATGACACTTTTCTAGGTTCCTAGCGCTGCAGAATATTAAAATTCTTCAAATTAAGTTAAACTACCTAAATTTTCCAAATACAAACATCGTTCTGGCTGCTGGCATTGCAATCTTGGAAGGAGAAAAACAGCTGTCTAGGCACTCAGAAGGCTTTTTTAGTATTTAATATTCCTAACCCCATTTTTCTTTCTGCATGATGTACACATTGTAATGGTAAAGGTACTTAGTCTTTTTAGCTGTGAAATATCTGACATTCTAATTTTGCAGTGTGGCCTAATGAAATATGATTTATATTTCTTTAGCCTGACAAAGTCAGAGGAAAGCCTAAGATTTAGTGATACTATGGCAAATCAGTAGCTAGTTAAACATTAAGGAGAAAGAAAAAAAGGCTAGTTTACTGTTCCTTTACAGAAGTACTGAATGATATAAAATCGCTCTGATGGAAACATAAGGGAGGTGCTTTTTCTGAGAAGAGAGAAAATGAAATCATTAATATCACACTTTTCATTTATACAGTTCAGCCAGATGCTCCTGTGAACCTCTCTCTAGAAACCAAAACATCAGCTAGTGTAATACAGCTTTTGGCAAAATGGTCTCCACCTCAATTAGGTGATGCAAGCTCTGAGTCACATGTCTATCACTATGAGCTACGGCTAAAACCTGAGGAGAAGGAAGAATGGGAGGTAATAAAAATATTTATTTTATAACAAGTTGAATGACTTATCTTGTATGAATTTAACTGGTATTATAAAAATTTTTGTTCCTGTAAGGATAGAAAAAAATATGTAACCAAATCTGATTAAAGAAAGAAAAATACTGGAGTGCTTTGTAGGGACAGTGAAATTCAAGTTATTTGCATAATTGTCCTAATGTCACATAGTAAAAAACTATGTTGTCCACTGATACAGTATTTTATTTTCATCAATGTGCCTGTTCCCAAGCATTACAGTAAGAAATCATTCAGTTCATATAATTTAAACCAGATCAAAATGGTAGCTGCTTATTGATTCATTAAGATGTGATTAAAAGGCAATCAGTTAAGTTTGCAGGCAAGGTCCGTATCAGCAGTACAACAGATAAATTACAATATTGGCCACTTAAATCTGGTAATAGACACCTAGAAATTTTTTAATACACTTCTGTGACTGCTTCCAGAAGCATGGTCCATACACAAATTTCCCTCTCTTGGTAAGGGTAGGTTACAAGCAAACCCCAACCCTCCAGGGAGTACAAACTCCCCTATTTACACCCACTTCTGCAGGGGACACAGCTGCTTTAACTCCATGTAAACTCACGTCCCTTCTTACAGTCTACTAGGACACATATCAGTAAGAAAGCACTCACAGCAACTCATACATACACCCAGGTGTGGATTCCCACCTGCTGCTGCCTGTGCTGTCTGGAGTGCAGCTACTCACAGCATTAGAGAGGGAGGCTGCTATGCCTGGTCCAGTCAAAGATCATTTGCAGCTGTTCTGATAGCATCAAACTGATATTCAGCTACTGCTGAACTTCTGGTGTCCCCTGACTAGTAAAATTTTTGTTATCTTCAATACTGCTTTTCCCACTGGCCCTTTTTGTTGCAGAACTCTCTCAGTTATTTCATCATTACTGTTTAATTGGGCTGTGAGTCATCACTGTCACCCTCTTCAACAGCATCAGCTGGGGGAAAACACCCTTTCAGAAATTCTGGAGTGTCCTAAGCATTATTTTCCACTGATGTTCCTAGATGTTGCCATTTTGCAAGGAATGGGCCACAGTACTCCCACAGCAGAGTTACCAGGATAAAACACCATTCTTGAAGTCACAGTCGAATGACTACAGTGCTATATAAACTGTTGATGCCTTCATGATGGAGAAAGCTACGTGTCTTGAAAGATTTCTGAAGAGAGATTCAAAGGCCTGAATAAAGCACTAAAACTAGCTGCTAAGAAGTTTTAGTTTAACTAAGTTTTAGTTTAACTAAGTTTTAGTTTAAAATTAAACTTAGTTTAAACACAGGTCTATCTGAGAACTGAACTCCCTATCATGTTCCTTGCAGTGTGAGTCTGGTACTATTAGAAGGTACTATGAGGAGTTTACAATTAAATATGTTCTCAGTTATCAGGATCTCAGTGTTGCTGAAGTCAGTTTTCTGTTACATCAGTTCCTTTGCTTCTTTGTAATTCCCATCCGAAACCCTTGTCTTTGAGAAGTCAGTGACACAAGCCTACTCCTTTATTGTTTAAGATGGCCCAACTCTTTATTATACTTCCATTCAATTTTCTTTTCCAGACAATATCTGTTGGAGTGCAGACACAGTACAAAGTGATTAGGCTACAAGCTGGGGTGAAATATGTTGTTCAGGTCCGTTGCATGTTAGATCTTGGAGAATGGAGTGAGTGGAGTTCTGAAAGATGCATCCAAATACCCAATGGTGAGTGAATGATTGCTGTTCTGTTAACTGCTTTTAAATTCTAGCCAGTGCACTGTTGTGAAAGTGACTCAATGGCAACCCTGAAAACCCAGTTCCTCACACATTCACATACTTCACATTAAGCTGAAAGAACAACATAGTGCATCATACTGTACTTGATGTCAAACACTTTAGCTAGGTTGTCTCAAATCTATGTCTTCTGTCATTAATTCTATTATTGATTCTTTGACGTTGGAGACTGCTGAAGTCCTGTTAATAGAAAAATATTTTTAAATATCCCATTTTCATATCAGCCTTAGGCAATTAGAAATTTGGAAAATCAATGTCTCTACTCTGAATAGTAGAAAATATACATAATTGATGTAATAGAAGCATATTTTGCAACAAATGCATGACTGCAAAAGTTTCAGTCACATTGTTGTTTTGACTGAAATCATCCTATTCAGAAGTGAAGCATTTTCTTCCACCCTGCTCTAAGTGCTCTTCTTTAGTCTATAAAAACATCACTAGGAATCCAGGTAATTATAAATGACTTGCTAGCAATCAGGCAAGTAGCCTAAGTATTGAGCATAATACCACTTTGAAAGGAAATAAAATACCTGCTTCTTTGTAGTCAGCTCAGCATAGGTACTTTAGAAGAGAATTACTGGCAAGGACATAAACAAATGGCAAACACGTTCACTTTTTCTTGTAAAAGCCAAACAAATAATATTTTTTTAAACAAGCAGAATCATCTTAAAACACACTGTTTTAAGAAAAAAGGATTTCTATAGAAAATAGATGGGATAGCAGAGTGTATTTTAAATAATTTCATAGAGCCTGCTATGACGTTATTTGCACACTCCTTGCAGAGTGATTGCAGAGAAAAAACACATCCAAGGAACTAAAACATAGTTCCTCAGCATAGATGCAGTGGGAAAGGATTTTGAATCCAGGTCAAAGCAGCAGGCTGCCACTCTAACCTCTGAACTGTCCTTCCTGTCCTGTGTTAATATGAAGCAAAACTTTTTAATTCCTTCTAGGGAAAAAAAACCCAAAACATATTTTCCTGTACTTTGCTCGCCACTTTTTATGAATTCAGGGTTGACTGAATACACTAAACTTACTAATTACTTCATTTCTTTGTCTCTTACAGTGTCACCTCCTGAAAAGCCTAGAATAATAAAATGCCGTTCTCCAGAAAAGGAAACATTTACTTGTTGGTGGAAACCTGGTTCAAATGGAGGACGTCCTACTAACTACACTTTTCTTTACAGCAAAGAAGGGTAACAACCTGTGTATAATTACTCAGTGTTTTATTGGAAGATTCTGGAAAATCAGTCCTAATTGATTTTGCATTTAGGAGATGTCATTTTCCATAGCATATGATGACTTTCTGAAATAGCAACAGCAGCAACATATTTCAGGTTAAAATAGGATCTCTTTGTAATGTCAGTTTTTTCAAATTTCTGTGAATTCTTCTGTCTTGAAAGATAGACTACCTCGAAAACTACCATGGTGCAAAAGTCTCATGATAGTTGACAGTACAAATGCACTGTCCTGTAGCTCTTTGTTCAGACAGCCCCAGAAATAAAGCTTCCAATAATTATTAGATTTTTAAATTTTCCTATTCTGATAATGCTTATTTATTTTGCATGAGTATTCATATGCTATGAATGCCTGCTGACTTCTGCAGTAGCGTTGGTCCTGGAACTTAAATCAAGTGCCAAACATTCATTTTAAAGGAGCAGCCAATATTTTGTTCAGGTCCTGTGAACTATGTGGTTCACCCAGCAGAGCTCAGCTTTGCACTGGCCTAAGTGGATGTTAAACTCTGTGCTTGCCAGCTGAGAGCCAGGTCTTCATGGAAAAAAGACAGATACTGGTCCAGCCAGCCAGGGCAGAGTGTGAGGTCCACACCCACAACTTTGTCTTTCGCTACTGTGCATCTTAAAGGAGCCTGGAAATAAGTAATATACTCAGCTTTCTCTCCAGCCCCTGCTGCCTTTGGGAAGCTTGGGAATGGCTTCGGAGGAGAGGTACAAAGCAGTTTTGTGGAATAGTTGATAAAAACCAAAATAAATCCTGAAACCATATTTATGTAATATCCAGAATTCATGTAAAAGCAAAATGAACATTGGAAATACTGTGTTTGACAGATGGGTTAGAAGACTTCAGCAATCACTTATATTGTTTCTCTGGAACCTTTAAGGGTCATGTTGTGGACAATGGCATTCAGAAAAGTCAGAGCCATGCTCTACTAGATGATGCATCTACAGTAACCTAAACTCTTAAGGCTTTGTATTCTTTATTTTGGGGAAAAGTGCTCTTACTCCGAGATTATCCCAGACTTGTTATTCTGAAAGCAGTTTCCTGGTTTTCTTCACACTGCCAGTCACAAAAAATCTGATCCAGCCCTAAGTAATGATGAACTACTAGTAATCAAACTCATGTGTCTTAGTCTTTGTAAACTAACCACTGTGATTCTTTAATTTCAGAGAAGAACAGGTTTATGAATGTCCTGACTACAGAAGTGGGGGCCCCAATTCATGCTACTTCGATAAAAAGCACACCTCTTTCTGGACCATATACAATATTACTGTGAAGGCAACCAATGAAATGGGAAGCAATGTGTCCAATCCTCATTATGTGGATGTGACTTACATAGGTAAAAGACAAAAAGTATTTTCTATGGAACTAAATAATGCAAAACGACTTGTTTTGACAAAAGAATTTTAATTCCATCTCTTCTCACGTATCATATTACATACAAGTTAAAAACTTGTAGGAGCAGCTAAGAACAAATAAGATTTTACCTGAAGGAGTAATAATCAGTATTCATCCCTTTAGCATTTTCTTTTCATAGGAAGCCTAAAATTCTTAAAAGGTTTAAAACTGCATTAGATAACTGGTTTTCCATATTTCTCTCGGTCAAGCCCTAAGAAACATTAACACGATACATCTTTTTCTGCTCTACCAGCAACTGAAAGTACATTGATCTTTTAGCTAATAATACTTAAGAAGGTTGCCTAAAAGTAATTTCCAGACCCAAGAGAAGGTGAATTCATGCTTTTTATAGCAGTGTACTGATAATCTCTTTTCTCAGACTATTTTCACAGAGTGACCATGGACAAGGAGTTAGGTTTTTTCTTCACAGGGAATGGAACATTATCACCCATAACCATTCTGTTATCAATGACAGGCTGCCAGGAGTCTGGCAACTGGAAAGTGGCTCCTGGAGGAAAGGCTTTACATTTTACTTCCATGCTGTGACTACTTTTTGCATCAGACAGTTGTAAAATACAAGCATGATAGCAGAAGCTCTGCCTCTGAACTGAGGAAGCTTCAAGCCTGACTGCAGAAATTTGAGTTCCATTTGGTGTATTTTTGAGATAAAGACAGGGTTTTAATATTACCAGTTTGTTTATTTCTAAATATCCTTAGTTATGCATATAAGAGTTATGCTGTTGTGTTTTCTGAATGTAAAAGATGGCAAGGGGTCAAGTTTCAGCATTCCTAAATGTACATGCAAACTTTTATAAGGTTAAGGTAAAACACAAATTTCAAAACACAACATGTTAATTTGTGGAGAAAAACCACAATATATGGTAATCTAAAAAAAATTATTTCTGGTGATAAATTATAATGGCAAATCTCAACATTACCTCAATCTATTTACTGATCTTCATCTTTTTCTTCAGATTCATTAATCCATGCTTACTTTACTAGGAAACTTTTGATGCTTGTATCAAGCTATCTTAGCACCAGTTCTAAATTACTGAACACAATGGAGGTGGCAATTCACCACTCATACCATTTTATATTTTTTCCTAAAGTGCAAGAAAAAAACCTTCTAGACTCTTACTGTCATTTTTTTACTTTAACAGTACAGCCAGATCCTCCTGTGAATGTAAGTCTGGAATTAAAAAAGCCAATAAACAGGAAAACATATCTGGTCTTGACATGGTCTCCACCTCCACTGGCTGATGTCAGATCTGGATGGCTTACCCTTGAATATGAATTGCAAATAAAGCCTGAAGAAGGGGAAGAATGGGAGGTAAGGATGTTGCAAGTTTTTGCTAGATGATGTTTTTTAATCAGTTAGATTTTGTCAGCCAGGTCCCATGCCTGAATGCAATGAAGGATGCACATTGAACAGTTCATAATTTTTCAGAAGTCTTTTTGTGTTTTCTAATGAGAATGGTACCTCAGATGCTGTTGTGTAATAGCAGGTGATAAAGAACTTATTTTTAATTGTAGCCATTGTATAGGAATTGTATTTGCATTACGGATTAAATTTTTCAGTCTCATTTTGTCAGGTTTCTTTTGTGATAGTCAATTTTAACCACAAACACTTCTTAGGTAACAGAAATCTCGGTGGCACTATATAAAAAATAATACAAATTTGCACAAATAGCCATTAGGGGGTATTTTTCAAGGACACATAACAATAATAATAATAATTTTCTAAAGTTAGGATCTGCAGCTCCAACAACTGGGCAGCAAATTAAAGTCTCCAGCTATTGGTATTGGCTGCATCCCCTTGTTGCCTGATGTAATACTTTCTACCCATCTCTGTGTCTTCTCCTTCCTTCCCCCTGCCACTGCGTTTCACAGACCCCTGGCCATTGCAAGATCCGTTTTTTCTACCCTATGCAGTTCCACCAGCTCCTTATTCCTTCTTTTTTTTTTTTTTTTTCCCTTCTCTCATCTTTTTCCTTCTCTCATCAATTTCTTGCCTCCTTCTCCTCCTCTTACCACTGCAGTTCCTACCATTACCACAGCTCCTCCATTTGCCCTATACTCTTTATGTGGTTTTGTGGTAGTTTAATTTGCACAGTATACCAGAGCCAGATCTCATTCCCAATGAACTATATTAGAAAATTGAACTAGAGTAATAAAATACATGTACCATTGTTCCATGCCTGCATATCAATTATTAGGAAGCTCTCCAGATGCATTCTATATTCCTAACTTGGTTATCAAGACTTAAATACAGATGTGATTTTTGCAGAAAAATGCCTCAATTGTATGTGCATTTTGTTATTTTAATTTAATTTCCAGACTATCTTTGTTGGACAGCAAACACAATATAAAATGTTTAGTTTAAATCCCGGAAAGAAGTACATTGTCCAGATTCGCTGCAAACCAGACCACCATGGATCATGGAGTGAATGGAGCTCAGAACACTATATTCAGATCCCTACTGGTGAGTGGCCAGGCATCTCTTCACTAATTGTTGTTACATGGAAAGTCATGTAATATTTTTGTTAGCTATTCATAGTACCCATGCAGACTGACATCCCAAAGTTTGTCTAGGAGAGGTAAGAACATTATTGCTAAAGTAAATTAATTCTCAGTGCCTGCACCATACCAAGTTAGCTTTTCCTTCATTGCTTTTTGAAGCTAAAAAGGTGAATTAATTTCTTTAGCTATTAAAACCATGTCCTCTCTGTTGGTTGCCTCATTTGTTCTCATGATGGTAGTTTTTAATTAAAAGAATACTAGTAACTCCATTAAAACTGCTACACAGACAACAGTGGCTGCCTTCAGACACTTCATTGCTCTTTATCTAGAATGAATTTTAAATAAACACCTCACTAGTTAAAAAATGTAATGTTACAATAGAAATCCTTAAAAACACCTAGTCCTAGATAATTTAATCCATCATTTAATTAATTGTATGATGTGACGACAGTACTGGGTAAATTGATTTGCACCTCATTGCTATAACTGGCTGTGAGAAAATTACCTTCTTCATACATTTTTATATAATTTGTCCAAGACAGTTGAATTCTTGCACCATGCCATTTGTAAAAAATTGCATTTATTATCAAGGATTACAAATATTGTTGAGATCCATTTGTGCTCATAAAGGCCTTCAGATTCAATACCAAGTTTGGCAGATTATAACAATTTTTAAAATGATAGTAACGTTAAACTTTTTTTGCATGCTGACTATGTATATCCTAGATGTGTGTCCTTAAATAATTCTGTTTGTTTACTAGAGTTTAAAGTAAAAGATATGGCTGTGTGGATCACCATTGGTGTCTTGTCATCTCTTATATGTTTAATCATGAGCTGGACCATGATTTTGAAAGGGTACAGGTAAGTCACCAATTTCACAGTTTTGTGTAGCTGAAAATTCTGAGCAAACTTTTCAGAAGTAGATTTCTTAACATTGATTCAATTTCCTATAGGTTTTGTGTTCTCTTACAAACTTTAAGTTACAAGTATTTTACTTTAAATTCTCAATGGATAAAGGGGTATTTCTGTCCTTTTGGTAAAGACTTGTCTGTTGGATCCAACCATCTTGGTTAGCTATGTAAATATTCATCAAACATCATTTGGAATATCACTGCTTCTGCAGAAGACACACCTTTTGGCTTTGCCCTGGTTTCATGAAGGAAGCAAGGTTATATTATGACTTCATCTTTCAATGCCCCAAATAATTTATCAGAACACGATCTGATTTCAATCAAATCTGAAAGGGAAATGTGTCACATAGATTATCGCTTTTGTACAAGTCTTGCAAAAAATACTGGCTGAGTAGATGAAAGAGACAAAATGTTTTGATGGGAAAATCATCAGAAATCACTTATCATAAAGCCTATTTAGTTGTAGTCAGCTGACTACAGTCAGGCCCATCTCTGAACTATGTCCCATACAGAAATGTGTAGGCCAGTGATGATGTTACTGTGATTTTAGAGAACTGCAGATTAAGTGACAAATGACAATAAAAGAACAATAGCAGCTTTACTTTTCCAGGTGAACTTCCAGGTTCTCTTCTTCTAACTACATCTAAGGGTAACTTATGAACTGTAACTGGATTTGTAACTTACCAGGCTGGAGAGGTAGACAGGTAACTAATGTCTCACAGGGAGGTATCAGGTATGGGAGAAGATCTTAAAATTTCAACGTCATTCCTAGGGAATATGAGAAAGAGAGAGAGGGCTTCTACTTACACCTTGTGTCTTTGTTCTGTTTTTTTTTTAGAATGATAGCCTTTTTCCTTCCACCAGTTCCAGGACCAAGGATAAAAGGCATAGATACACATCTGTTAGAGGTGAGTACCACTGATAACAACAAAAGAATTTGCATTATTTAGTTGTCCAAATTATGTACCAGGAAACACAATTATCATAGGAAAGTAGAATATAATATAGCATCAGTTAATTTGATCAGTGTCAAAAATAAGTGGCTTTCATGTTGATCATGTGGAGGGTGTGTGTGAGACTGTAAGAGAGTGTTTGAGAATAGGATTTGCAACTGCAGATGTCCTGTTGGGCACCACAAGAACCAATGCTTGCATGATCTTCCTAAAAGTTCCTATGGAAGTTGCTCCTCACAGTCTCTTGCCATGCTGCAGAGACACTGCACTTTTTCATTGTCCTCCATTTCCTTCTTTCTGAACCCTTGAGACCTACACCTGCCCAAAGCTCCCTAGTCCTCCCATTTTAGAAACATGAATTCTGGGACTGTCTTCCCACTGAGGTGCACTCAATAAATTATCTTCTGTTCTTCCACTACTTCCTGCAGCAGCAAAAATCCAGTTTAGGTCCAATGATATAACTATAAAAATATTTGTATTTAAATGCATAGTTTGTTCACAATGGTTCTAGTCAGATAAGCCCTAAGGTTAACAGTGAAAAAGAATTATCTTATTTATTATGCCCTTAGACAGGAAAATCAGAAGAATTACTGAGTGCTCTTGGCTGCCACGGTTTCCCTCCAACATCAGACTGTGAGGAACTATTGGTAGAGTATCTGGAGGTGGAGGACAGTGAGGATCAGCAACTCATGCCAAGCCATGACAATGGTCATCCCAGTCAAAATGCAAAAATTATGCCCAAGGAAACAGACAGTGACTCAGGACGAGGGAGCTGTGATAGCCCTTCTCTGCTTTCTGAGAAGTGCAGGGAGTCCCGTGCCCTTCCATCAACACTTCAAACACAAGATGGAAGAGATGCTGAAGGAAAAGAAGGAAAAAGGAGCTGGGAAGCTCAGGGTATAGCCTCAGAACAGGAATTACTCCTTTTTAACAACGAGAGTACAAGATCATCCTCATGGCCTACAGCTCAGTTACCTAATAATCAGCCTCCTATGTTTGCCTACCACAGTACTGCAGATGTACATAATATAACACTGAGTACCATGAATGTGAACATTGCACCTATTTTGTTGGGAAATGAAGAAAATCATCAGTCACAGTATCTTACCCCTGAAGGTGTCCACAATGACATGGAAAAGCAAAGAGCAATGGACAATTTTCCTTCCAAAACTGACAAAACCACAGTGCAGGTCAGACAAAACAGACCTAATGAAAAGTCACCTTTTCTGAATCCTAAACTAATGGATTATGTAGAAGTTCACAATGTCAGACAAAATAAAGAGCCAGCAGTATTACTGAAACATAAAGAAAATAGTGGAAAAAATGGAAAACGCACTGTTTCAGGAACCAGCAAAGAATATACAAAGGTCTCAACAGTTGTGGACCATAATGTTTTAGTACTAATGCCAGATTCACGCATCCAGCACACATCTGTGTCTCAAGAACCTCCAGTGGAAACATCTCAGAACCTTAGGCAAGGTCAAGCTGAGAAAAATACGAGTTACAGTCTGACAGTTCCAAGTGAGTGCAAAAAAGAGACCAATGGATCAGACTACATGGATCCATCTTCCTTTATGCCCTCCTTTAAATAAGGAGTAGTTACTCCAGCACATACAGAGTAGTTATGTAGTTATGTAAAACAAAACCTCATAGCAAACAGTTATCTAAAAAAGCCTAGTCTCCTACATGTATTACACAGATAATAAAACAGTCTGTGGGTTCAGGTAATAATCATGGAAGTAAAACTTGGATCATTAGCAGATGTTTCTGCCACAGGGGAATGAGGAAATGGAAATTATCTCTCATGAAAAATACATTGTAAACTATTCAGCTCTGCAGATCTCCTACTAATTGTTTAGACTTGAGGGAATACTGCAGATTCAACAAAGATCAACACTGTTACGGGTCAGTACACCATAGTGATCTGAGCAGTTACTAAATCTGGTAAATCTTTGCATAATATTATGATCTACAGTGTATTTTCTTCTGAATACATTCTGACAATAGATTGTTTTCTTTATATTTTTTTCTCAATCTTTAAGAAAAAAAGGATCTCTTATATGACAAATCACATAAAAGATAATATATTCAAAAAATTACAGTAAAATAACAAATTTTTCTAAATATATTTTTTCTTTGTTTCAATGAGACAGAATACTTTGCATCCCATTCATATCCTAATCCAGTAATACCAAATGAAAAAAGTAGCAAGACAATATTTGGAATAATGCCTTACTGTATATAATATAAAATTCTACTTTAGTACAAGCCCATATATTTAACAATGTATATTTAAAAGCTATTTTTCTATGACCAATAAAAATCAAAGTAAAATATTTTTAAATTTCCCAATATTATTTAGCTACTTAGGAGCTTTTCTGTTTTCTTCTGCTGAGAAAGCGGACACAAGTAAAGCTACCATTTCTACACAAAGCATAAAATTAAACTTTATATAAATTAAGAAGTAATAAATAAAGAAATTTTTAAACTGTATTTCTAATATATTTCTAATGTATTACTATTTGAATAGCAACTTATTTATCTCACAAAAGTTTTTATCACCAGTAATTGTAAAATTAAAATACAATCTAGGTTTTGAGAGCAAAGTTGATTTCCCGCTGAATTTTTACTCCTATGCCAATCATGAATGGAATGTTCCCCTGCATCACTAGGCATTAGACTTTCCTTTGAGCCTGGAAGGGAAGTTTCAAGTCACGTTTTTCATAATGAAATTATCAACATTAATTCTGGAGTCCAGCCTTCAAAGTCAGAGATATGAGGCACAAAGTCTGAGTCAGAGCTCTGCTGAAATACTGGTGGTAATGAGGAAAGGAGTCTGTGTACTTGGGCTGGACAGATGTTCTAGAATTGCTGAGGCTGGAAAAGATTTTAAGATCATCAAGTCCAACTGTTAACCTAGCACACAGCCAAGTCCACCCCTAAACCATATCCCCAAGAACCACACCTAGATGTCTTCTAATTACCTTCAGGGATGGTCACCCAATCATTTCCCTGGGTAACCTGTTCTTTCAGTGAAAAAGTTTTTCCTAATATCCAGCCTAATCTTCTACTGGTGCAGCTTGAGGATGTTTCCTCCTGTCCCAGCAACAGCAGTGAGAACAGTGAGGATTCCTCATATCCCAGGTAACTGAATCAGAGAATCATAGGATCATTAAGGTTGGAAAAGACCCTAGGATCATCAAGTCCAACCATCAGCTCAGCACCACCATCCAACTAAACCACATCCTCAAGTGCTATGTTCACAGTTTTTTTGAATGTCTAAAGGGACATTGGCTCCACCATTTCCCTGGGCAGTCTGTTCCAATGCATGACCACATTTTTACTAAAGAAATTTTTTCTAACATCCAATTTAAACCATCCCTGGTTCAACTTGAGTCCATTTCCTCTCGTCCTATCACCCGTTACATGGCAGAAGGGACAGATTCCCACCTCACTACAACCTTCTTTCAGGCAGTTGTAGAGAGCAATAAGGTCTCCTCTCATCCTCCACTTCTCTAGACTAAACAACCTCAATTCCTTCAGCCACTCCTCTTAAGACTTGTGCTCCAGACCATTCACCAGTTTCACTGCTCTTCTCTGGACCTGCTCCAGCCCCTCAATGTCCTTCTTGTGGTGACGGGCCCAAAACTGAGCACAGGATGTGAGGTGTGGCCTCACCAGCAGCAACTACAGGGAAACAATCACTTCCCTAGTCCTGCTGGCGGGACAGTTTTACTTTGTGTGTAAAGGAAAGTGTATTTAATATACATGAGCTCTCTTCTAAGTAGCTTTAAATTTCTCTAACTTTTCCTGACTTTTATGCACTAAGCCAGCCTTCCTGCACTAGCAGGAACCTGCTGCAGAACCAGCCAAGAGACTTTCAGATTCTTGAGGTCCCAGAAGGTCACATCTAATTTGGTGAATCATATTCTCACTTTTTTTTTACCTTCATGCCATGGAACTGCTTGAGTACAGATCAGTTAAGCTGTCTAACCCTTCTGCTGGCAGGACTTAAGAATTTAACTAATTATCTGTGTCTGTAAATATATCTTAGTGTATACGGTAATCTTTTCTTTAGGCATCAAATTTAGAGTCTGTGTCCTCTATACAGACACTGTACTGCCCACTTCCAGAGGTTGATAAGAGCAGTCTGGATACTCTGCTTAATGTGCAGGATGGTATCTTAAATTCTTAATTCAGCCACTTATTTAACACTTGAAGACATAAAGTGGCTTCTCCAAATATCAGCGAAACATAAAATTTTGACCAGTTATAGTTAACGGAACAATTTTACTGTAGCATTTATAGTATAACTTACACATTCTCTAGCAATGCTAGAAGTCCTGCAAAGACACTATCAACTTATTAGTCAAAACTGGGAAGTTTTGCAAGGTAGCAACTTGTGTGTATGCAGGTATGTCAGCTGATAATACACTTTCAGACAGTGCTTTATTTATGCTTCAGTTTTCTGACTGACTGACAGAACTGATCTGGATCAGACACATTCTATTTCTGTACATGGAGAGCTGTACTTGAGCCAAGCCACTGTTTTCTATTCCTAATTATGTGCTTAAAGAGATGCTGCTATAGGCCTTCTGTAATGCATCTGGGGAATCAGAGAGGCTATAGAATTTTAGCAAGCCACAGCCTAAAGATTTTCCCTATGCAGAGGATTTCTTAGGGCACAATACAGGTGACTACACAGATGTCGTACACCAAGGAAGGTACTGGATAAGGTTTCAACAAGATGTTGCTGTCACATCAGTTACTTTGGACCAGAGGCAACCAGACACAACTGTTAGCTGATTTTATCTATATGTCTAACTGTAGGTACCTATCTGTGTACCTCCAGTAACCCACAAAGAGAAAAGAGTGGAAGAGTTTGTATGCTTTGCCATAAATTGGTACTGAAGCTGCAAAATAGCCTAAATCACATTGTGAGGTATCAGTTCTCTCCCAGGCTTGATGATGAATGTCTCATAATGCCAGATCATGATGGCTTTCTGTAAAAAGGGAGAGTCAGCCAAAGGCAACAAGGTGCTTGTTGCTCTGAAGCTTTTTGAGGGATTTGCTAGATAATACAATTTGAAAACAATTTTCATAAGTATATTTCATTCTTTAGGCTGAACAAATGTACAGAGTGATTGTTGTTCCCTTGGATTTGCTTTTATATTCCAAATCATCTTGTTACTCTCAAGTTGAGAGCAACACATTCTGAAAGAGGCGTTTTAAGTCTGAAAGGACACTCAGAAGAGAACAAAATGGTGTTCTGTAAAATCAGAATAATCTTCAGATAAGTATGCGGATATTCGGATTTTCAAACTTCATGCTTTCTTCTTGCAACCGGTTTTCTCTTGCAGCTTTTTCAGGAGCTGCTTTTATTAGGAAATAAATGAGATTTGGCAGTAGTTGTGGACAGTCAATTGTTGTAAAATTATGACACTCCAGCAGGAAATAACAGATTCTTGAGATGTCCTGTGATATATAGAGGGATGAAGCATGTAACAGAAGTTACCCTAGGGACATGATTAGCCCTTTGGCTCTTGCACCATTGGTGAAATTCCTCACTTGGAATAATTATTTTAAAAAGTTGAATGTCAGATCTGTGCATGCATCACTAAAGCTGTGAATTACTTTTTGGTAGTATAAAAGCCCTAAAAGGAAGCATAAACACTCTCAGAAGCGATTCACTTTATACAATTCATAAAATCGTTTATGTATTTTTAAATAATTACCTTTACTTTGGACTCTGACTAATTTTGTTAATTTTTTTTCTCAGTATTAACAAATATGACTCTAATTTTCTAATTAGATTTTTTTCTTCAACAAAGACAAATTTGATGTACGATTTTACTATTTCGGAGTAATATTTGTAACTTTTAAAGAAATACCAGTTATTAAAGTAGGACATGTGCTCCTAAAACTCGCTGTTAGAAAAAATGCAGACTTGAAGAATGGTATTGATGATACTATGTAACTACAAATATTATCTAATAAAATGCAGTTAACTGATGTTATATAACACTTGTAAGGGGATATATGTGTTTATGGAACAAACTGTATATGTCACAATGTATGTCACAATTATTTATGTTAAAACAGTGATTTCTGTGGTATATCTGTTTATGTATCCATGTTAAGATGGCTGAAAATATACAGTTGCTTTAAGTGTCATTTAAGTATTTAAAGTGTAGTAACAGCAGGTTCAAAATTAATAATCAGAATTTGTTTGTGATCTCTAGAGTATTGGGATGGGGGGTGGGATTTCACTTCATGAAGCCTGTAAATGTATTTCATAACGTTCATGAACTGTAAACAATTTGAAGGTGTTGCGCAAGGAAACCAAAGTCACCTAAGCTAATTGGTAGATACTACAAATCTTCTACAAAGCCATAAAGACAAATAAAATGAAGTTTAATGAGATCAGGCATCATATTCTCAAAGAACTACTACCTCAGATCGTATTTTTTTATTCCCTTTTAAAAGGCAGATGAAAGCATTTTACTTTGTGTGCCAAGTTGTGAATTACTCAAGATTAAAAAAATCCTATTTGTAATTTTCAAATTATTTTTGCCAACTAAGAACTTGTCATGAAACCACCGCTTGTGTTGCGCTGCTAGCACTAGGATGGGCTATTTGAGATGTGTAGCAAATTGAAATTTTTTTAATATGAAAAAATAACAGACTAATTTCCATGCTGTAGGGGAAGCCATACTGACCAGCTTTGCCTTGAAGCATAAATCCCATTTCTGGGCAGAATGAGCTGAGTGGTCAGAGATGCTCAGCAAAGGAACTAAGCTTTTAAAATTCTTTTAGCTTGCTATTTACAAAGACCTGTTTTCAGCTGAGTTCCTGAGAGGTAAATCTTCTAACTCTGTCCCTAAATGAGAAAAAATGGAGACTAGCCCTATTCTAAACCTTCTCAGCCCCTCATGCTAAATTCAGACTGCACTTCCTCTGGTTGTGGAAAGATGGACTGAACTACATTACCTGGAACAATCTTGTGGCCCTATATAGAAAAGCATTTGGAAACAAATAGAGGAATTTCATAATATTTCCTCTCTATGTCAAGCAGGAAATTAAAGATAAATGTAATACAAAACTACATAAAATATGAGGATAAAAAAGAGCTTAATGATGGAAAAAGGGACACAGTTGCTGCATGTGGCAAAGTGGGCAAGGAGTACAGTCACTATAGGATAGTATATAGGTTGATAATTAGAGAAATCAGATGAGGAAAGCATGCATTCTGACAGCAGCTAAGAAGAGAGGGAGGGAGCAGAAAATGGAAGCAAAAGAATTAAATGTAAGAGCAGACATGACAAAAATGAGAACCAGTAAAACTGAGAAAAGCAATAAATGAGTTTGTGAGGGGAAAAGGGAAAAGGGAAAAGAACACTGATATCAAAAGCAGGAATATGAACAGTTACCTGACTTAGTACACAAAAATAATGAAGCCTTATTAAATGCTAAACAGTTGGCAAAATGCTGAATTTAGCTACCGATCAGCTATTATGTATGAGCAGAAAACGCTGAATACATGAGAAGTGGTCATTCACTTTCTGTCAGGTACAGGATTTTCTTCCACATATCTGACACTGGCCACAAGCAATCAGAATACTTGAAGAGCTACCTCTCATTGGATCTGGTGTTGCGTTTCCTGTATTCCTAAGGAAAGGACAAATAAAGTGTACCACACTGTTGCTAAAAGCAACCTTCAATTTTTCAGACAGATCTACAGATGAGGTGTGCTACACTGTCTTACACATAGGCCTACCATTCCTAAGCATTCTTCTATTTTTTATTTATTAAAGATAATGTAATGACCTAGAAACTCCAAGAGAAAAAACGACTTTGGGGATACTAGTAAACCATCTCTTGGCACTTCTGGGCATTGTGTAGTTTGTACCTGTGTCAATCTATTTGTGTTATCTGTTAACACTTTCCTTTATCAGAAAGTCCCTGAACCTGTGAGAAATCTGGCAAGTTGCCAAGTCAGGCTTCAAAAAGATCTCTCTCAGTTAAGATAACTTTTTAAGAGAAACTATTATATCTGCTAAAGGTCACTGAAAAAAATACCTGAATTAGTTATGTGACCTTTTGCAGCACTGATATGTTAAAAGCTGGGTGTATGCTCTACATGTGTAGAGAAGTGATCCATGGAAGTATTATTTTCACGTCATCTTATCTTTGGAAGGTCCAACATCCTGTCCTACTTTGTGATGCTGCTTGTCTTGGCCATTGTCTGTATTTGAATTTTGTTTTGGTCAATGCTGCTTCCGGTTTTTTTGTGGGTTTTTTTTGGTTTTGGGGGGATTTTTTTGCATGTGAGCTATTGAGTACTTCACCTCATTTTGACATCAGTAGAAAAATATTTCACTTTGGTTCCTACAAAGACTGCTATTGTTAGTTTTACAAAGTAGCACTAAGTAAAATTTTAATAGGATGCTGAAAATCTCTGTAGAAATCACTTGTAGAAAATGTCCCTGTAATAGAAAATTACATATGTCTAGGAAGAGGCAGGTTTTTCTACATGAAGAAATATATTGGTGTCAGATCATATTTTTTTATACTCACAATGCCATTCAGTACTCTTAATTCTCAACCTTGTGTCCTTCATTCCAAAAGGAAGAGGAAACTACTGCTCAGATATACTCAGAAAGTGCTCCTGGGCTGCTTTAGTGTTATTTTTCATTTTGGAATGTAATTTTTTTTTTTAATCTGACTACAAACACAATTCATCATCTGGAGTAACACAAACATCCCTTTCACATATGCATTATATTGCTCAGACACTCGGCCCTATCTGAGCTTCTGAAATGTTTATATTGTGCTTCATATATTTTTTTACTCATTGTGTGGAATAAAGCAACACTGAGGGTGCTGGTCTAAAAAATTTTTGCCCAGAAAAAATACGGCTTCAATCACTAAATAATTATATTTGTTCAAATTTCTGGCATTCTGTTAGGTGCAGGTAAGAGTTTCTGGAGACTCCTTGCCTGTAATTGTGCCAGCAGGTCTCACAAACAAACATAAATTAAATCACATGTTCTGAATAATATGCAGAATAAACACTATACTTGCCATCAGAGAAAAAGATGATCCAATATTGAAACCAAACTTTTGCAATTTCTATTTCATTGCTAGCCCTGAAATACAGGGTAGGCATTTTTTTCCATTACAGGTTCAGAATTGTGTGCAATCTGGAATATCCCAATTATTGCTCTGTCATTACTGTAGCAGCAGAATGACTTCAAGCACAATTATTCTATGAACCAGATAAAAATGTTTAGTGAATTTCCAAAATTTAAGGAGTTACAGAAAGTGCATTTCATATGGAGTATGCATGTTGGTTGGAGAATACCAGTATCAAAATAGTCGCTCAGGAATTCTTCATTGTTTCTAAGTGTATCTGAAGGAAAATGCTTTAAAGTTTATTTTTTAATTTCTTAATATTGAAGATTCTGGCTTTAGTGAAATGTTAGCTATTTCAGTTGTAAGATCAATATTGTTATGAAGTTTGTAGCTTTCTGATGGAGTTTTCAATCTTTTGTCATTGTAAAATCTCTTCGCAATGGTGTTGACATTTCAACTTAATAAAAGTTCTTGTGCAAAATTCACAAATTCTAGCTTTCTTCATGAAATAGACCAATGCCAATATTGAGTGCAGTGAAACCAGAAGGAAAAACCAAATGCCCAGCACAGGCTCCCACCATTCTGCACCTGGAAGATGTGTTTAACCCACTTTTCATGCACCAAACAACTCAACCATTTAACACAGATGGCTTATGCACCAGGTCACAACATTTATACACATTTTGTGCTGATGAAAATTACCTTGATCACTGAAAAACGGGTTTAATATTAACAAAAGTAAAGCTTGAGAGGGGCGGGGCGGGGCGGGCGCCCGCTTCCCCCATGCATCGGTAGCGAACAGAGATGTCGGGGGGTCTGGGTCCGCTGTCCTGGGGCTGCGTCCGTCGGTTCGGCAGAGGTAAAGGGACAGACACGGTAAAGAGGGAGTTCGGCTGTGCCGGAGCCCGGCGGAACCGCCATCCGAGACCTGCGGTGCGGTGCGCGGTGCGGGGTGCGCGGGTTCGCTCCGCCAGGGTCTGCCGGAGCAGCTGCGGTGTGCGGAGCCCACAGCCCCCCCAGGAGTGCGTGGGACGGGGTCGGTGGCCTGGCAGGCAGTGAGATTTAAAAAAATGTCCCTCCCATGGGAGGTCTTGGCTGCAGCAGCAGCAGCAGAAGCAGCGTGGGTGCCCGGGGGTGGGTGCCCGGGGGATGGGTACCCGAGGGGTGGTTGCCCCGGGGGTGGTTGCCCGGGGGGTGGGTGCCCGGGGGGTGGTTGCCCGGGGGGTGGGTGTCCGAGGGTGGGTACCCGAGGGGTGGGTGCCCGGGGGATGGGTACCCGAGGGTTGGGTACCCGGGGGGTGGGTGCCCGGGGGATGGGTGCCCGGGGGGTGGGTGTCCGAGGGTGGGTACCCGAGGGGTGGGTGCCCGGGGGGTGGGTGTCCGGGGGATGGGTGCCCGGGGGGTGGGTACCCGGGGGGTGGGTGTCCGGGGGGTGGGTGCCCGGGGGGTGGGTGCCCGGGGGGTGGGTACCCGAGGGGTGGGTGCCCGGGGGGTGGGTGTCCGGGGGGTGGGTACCCGAGGGGTGGGTGCCCGGGGGGTGGGTGTCCGGGGGGTGGGTACCCGAGGGGTGGGTGCCCGGGGGATGGGTGCCCGGGGGGTGGGTGTCCGAGGGTGGGTACCCGAGGGGTGGGTGCCCGGGGGGTGGGTACCCGAGGGGTGGGTGCCCGGGGGGTGGGTGTCCGGGGGGTGGGTACCCGAGGGGTGGGTGCCCGGGGGATGGGTGTCCGGGGGGTGGGTACCCGGGGGGTGGGTGCCCGGGGGGTGGGTGCCCGGGGGGGGTGGATGCTCTCAGTGTAGCTGTCGATCCCTGTGAACGGAGGTCCAAGGGAAAGACTTCAGGTTTTCAAATAGGTTGATGAATTTTTAGCGCCGTTGTAGAGGAAATGGCAGTGTATGTCATTATTCAAGAAAACTCTTCATTCATTTGCATTTTACTGTGGTTTAGAAATCGTTTAAAACTGTAAAAAATAAATGTGTGGTTTTCAGCAGGTAGGGTTAGAGGTGCAGAAAGAGAATGTATTTAAATGACAACTTTTACTGATACCTGCTTGACTACATTTCTAATTAAATGAAAGGCAGGACAGTGGGATGGTTTGATGGTTTTGTAATGAGAGGAAAGATGTCAGCAGGAATTCTCAAGGCCCTGTGCAGCCTCAGCTGGGGCCTCTGCCTGCTGCCCAGGAGCCCTGTTCCAGCTCAGCACTGAGCCTTCAGTCTGTGCCCGAGGCAATGGCCTTGCCACCAGTCCAGTCTCTGGCTCTGGCTTCTGGATGGACTTTGGACCTTTGTCTCCAGCCCCATCTCCTGTGGCCTCTGGGCTCACTGGGTGGACTCTGGACCTGATTCCTCCACTGAAGTGGGGCACTCTCTGTGAACGCTGCTTTGCCCACTTGCTTCAGGTCTGTTGAGACCAAACCCTGGTCCCTGAAAGCAGAGTCTGTGCCACAGTCCTCCTGCACTGCTGGCTCATGCCCTTGTGGGATGTTCCTGTTCCTGCTGTTTCAGACAAGAATTTATATTAGAATTTTTTTTATTTTTTTTTATTTTTTTTTAAATGAAAGTTCATGTGGAACTGGAAGCTGAGCAATTACAAATGAAGAGTTTTGAGGGGGTCATTAGTGACATATGTTTTGCCTTTACAAAGATGTTAGCTGTTTTATTCGTACAAGAAAATCTCTCAGACAAAAAAAGACCAGACCTTTACTTTGACCATATCTTGTTTGTTCTTTAAACAAGCTTACTGACCAGCTTTTCCAGATGTGCACTTTGAGAGGTGTGTGATAGTTCTCTTACTATTTTGTAGTTCTCTTTAGGCATCAGCAATGGAAAAGCACTGTATCTACACAACCAAAAATGCCTCCTTGTGATTTTGTACCCGAAAAATACAAAGTAAGTCATACACACTAGACTGAAATTAAGGGAGACCGCATTACTAGATTTGAGTAATAAACGCATCTGCTATAAATAGTGAATTAAATATTAGTACAACATTTGATTGTTTGGGATAAAACTTTTGTTACATTTGATTGTTTGGTAAAAAACACCTCCAAACTGTTTCAGCTAAGATGTAAACTGTAGATGTACCCATGTAACAGTACAACAGTCTGAAAGTTATGGCCAAACTGCTGATTTTGAAAAAAAATATGTAAAAAGGTGCAGAACAGCAGTCTCATTTCAAAAGCTGAGTTTCAGCAGTGTGTAGAACCCAACATGTGCTGGAATTTATTAAAATCTCAGTGATGTGAACAGCCCCTGTATACAGCTGTGTAGTCTATGCAATCTGTTACAGTTCCATTGATGTGCATCTTTAGAAAGCATAAGTGGGTAATTATGTTTTTATTCCACTCAGTCCTACCCATATGAACGTATTCAGAAGATTCGTGAACAAAATATTTCACCTTCTCTCCAAATGTACTACAAGAAGCCATTGTTGCTGCATCAAGGACATATGCAGTGGCTGTTTGATTATGAAGGACGAAGATACCTTGATCTCTTTGCTGGAATTGTCACTGTCAGTGTTGGTCACTGTCACCCGTAAGTATGTTATTTGATTTATGTTGTAAAATACAGGAGGAGATACCAATGTTGGTTTTGCTTTTCATTAATCTTTGAGCCTAAAACTAGAATATTATTTACTCAGTTGTCAAGTATCACTTATATTAAGGTCCATTTCTATTACATTTTGAAGAAATCATTAACTTGTTCATCCATCTGGCAAATGGCACAGTGCCTGCTTTTTCAGAAATAGTTACAGGTAGTTGTGGGCACGTATGTGTGCACATGTGCGTTGACTTGAATCTCTTTATTTCTTCTTGTGCTACATGCAGAAAGGTAACAGTGGCTACCCAGAAACAGCTTGCTCGCCTGTGGCACACCACTAATATCTACATGCACCCATCAATCCACGAGTATGCTGAAAAATTAGCTTCTCTTTTTCCAGATCCACTTAAGGTATTTTGCTTCTGGCAGGAGTGGGGGCTGGTGAAGGGAGTGTCTATTTGTAAGAAACACTTAATTAAAAAGTAGTTACATAAATGAGAGCCACAATATTTGTGGAGAGAAAACATGTATGGGGTCCGCAGCCTATCAGATAAAGAAAGCATGATGGCACAGATGCAGAAAAGTGTAACATCCTGTCCTTTTGTTCTGTTTCACA
The DNA here is from genome assembly GCA_023637945.1 of Phaethornis superciliosus. Lineage (NCBI taxonomy): Eukaryota > Metazoa > Chordata > Aves > Apodiformes > Trochilidae > Phaethornis > Phaethornis superciliosus. The sequence goes on from JAJQWJ010000004.1 coordinate 60,443,878, forward strand.
GTCTCAGAATCATTCTGGTTGGAAAAGCCCTTTAACATCACCAGGTCCAGCTATAACCTAATTCTACCAACCATTAATCTAACTCTGCCAAGTCCAGTGCTTAAACAATGTTCCTAAGCACCATTTCTACACGTCTTTTAAAGACCTCCAAGGGTGGTGATTCAGCCTACTCCCTGGGCAGCCTGTTCTACTGAAGTTTCTTTTAATATCTAATCTAAACCTCCCCTGGCACAGCTTGAGTCCATTTCCTCTTGTCCTGTTGCTTGTTACTAGGGAGAAGAGACTTACTCCCACCTGGCTCCAATCTCCTGTTAGGTAGCTGTAGAAAGCAAGAAATTCTCCCCTCAGCCTACTTTTCTCCAGACTGAGTTACCCCAGTTCCCACAGCAGTTCCTTGTAAGACTTTTTCTCCAGACCCTCCACCAGCTTTTTTGCCCTTCTCTGGACTCTCCAGAATGTCAATGTCTGTCTTGTAGAGAGGGGCCCAAAACTGAACAGAGGTCACACTGGTGTGACCTTACCAGTGCCAGGTACAGGGAGACCATCACTGTCCTAATCCAGCTGGCCACAGTATTTCTGATACAATTTTTTTTTCTTCCTCCAACTGTCACTGTGAAGATGCATTGCCAGATTAAAAATTGCTGAAGTAGTGAAGAAGATGTTAACTATTCTTATATGTTGCCAGCCTTAATTTTCTTGATATCAGGAAAATTCACAGTGAAAAGTATTTGATGCTACTTTGTGTAATAATCTTTATTGGCATTTAAATAAATAAACCATATAAATATCACATTTTGTATTCTCAGAAACAGTAAGAAAATACTGATTTTGTTTCAGATTAAGTAAACTGAAACTGGACTAGCAGAAGAGTGTGATGATATCATAATCTTAAAAATTAAGAGTAAAAAAAAGAAATTGAAACATCTGCTTTGTATAAGTAGTGGAGAATCTCAATTGGTTCTGAAAATTACTTTAAAAATGGCAGCACTGAAATTTGAGCTGTTTTCAAATCTCTGAACAACTATTCATGATATCTCTTGAATCCTTATTTGCTCCTAATAAGCAAGTTCTCCTTGCCTCTTCTGTTCCATTTGTTGGGTTGTGCATTTGTGTCTGCATTTGTTACTGCCATTAGCTAACACACAAGGACACCCTGTAGTGCTTTTTACCCATGAGAAGGTTATTTCTGCTAAGTCTGTCATGCTCAGTTTGAACCAGACACTTTTGTTTTTCTTTAAATCACCATTGCATCTTAGGAAAACAGGAAGACTCCAGCTCTTGAAGATTTTTCTCTACTCATGCTGAGCATGAGCATCTGTAGGGTATGGACAACACTAAGTTTATCACAGAGAAGTCACCTTGTTGTAGTGGTAGTTAATAGCTTATGATCTTACTGAGTGATGTGGCCTGATGTTGAATGAGAAGGTGGTGGTTGTGCACTGTACTGATCCTCTGCTTTCTCCTGTAGGTGATCTATTTAACCAACAGTGGCTCAGAAGCCAACGATCTGGCTATGTTCATGGCAAGGGTGCATACTCATAATTTCGACATCATCTCTTTCAGGTAATGGTGATAGACCTTTACAAAGCTCATTTGTGTATGTGATCAGTGTCTGTAAGCTTAAGCCAAGAAATAATAGAGAACTCATTAACCTCAGATCTGTTGAGGAGAATGCTATGAAATTATTTTATTTGACAAAAAGGAGTAAAATGGACTTGAAGATTTGATACAGTGTATTAGGACTACCTGGCATACTAAGCACAATCTGCAGGTTTTGCTTTTGTTACTTAAAAAAGGGTCTAGTCTCTGTTCAAGGGTCTAGTTCTCTGTGTGCTTTGCTGGATTTTCATTTAGGGCACAGCAGGCATCAGCAATTGCTGCTTTCTTTGTACATTCCACCCCTGCAGTGCCCCTCTTTATGGAGGTATTAAGATACCTCTGGAATAGCAGTGCAGGGGACCACAGCACAGAACTGCTCTGGCTGAAAGTTAACTTGGCAGAAAGAGTCTCTCTTTTGTTTGTTTTTGATACCTTATGTTTCTGCCAAATCTCTGAACTGTACTTCACTGTACAGGTACACCAACAGCTCTCCTGGCTCAGTGACAGAGGTACTGCAGGTGTCATTCCTGTGTAAACACCCGTATAAGCAATTATTCTCTTTACTGTGCATCCCATGTGGCTTCAAATATTAGAATAAAAAACCTACTTTGAAGAGCTGTATTTTTATGTTAATTCTGTTCAGAAGAACGCTGGGTACAAACCCTGCTTATATATTCTCATCAATGAACTATTTTTGTGTGTATAAAACTGGCAGTATCTGCTGGGGAGAACAGCAGATCTCAAGATTTGAAGAAGAGATGTTTTCTATGAAGGGTTCAGATACTAGAATGGAATTTGTGAGGCACTGCCCGAATTGCTGTTGGTTCCAGCCACTGTTCTCTTCTTGTTGCAAACATTGCCTGACAATTTTAACATTTGAAATTTCAAGAAATCAATGGGCAATCGTGGATCTTCCAAAACCAGAGCAAACAATCGCAGTAGGAATCTTATAGTTTTGAGTATAAAAATGCACATTTTCCCCAGTAATTTGTAGCTCAGAAGCATACGTTGTCAAAACTAATGTTGCTACAATCTCTTAGAAATGAATGATGTTGATGTGCTTTGTTTGTTTGCACAGAGGATCTTACCATGGAGGCAGCCCCTATACGCTGGGATTAACATCTATTGGTCCTTATAAGCATGGTGTTGCCAATGGCTTTGGCTGTTCAACAGTGAGATTTTTTTGGTATTTTTTAAAATAATCTGATAACTAAGAGTTTATTTGCATATATCAACAATTAGCATGTTGTCTATCTTCAGAGAGCTTTATGGTCACTTACTGTACAAACATAAGTGGAGCTGTTCCATCTGCAGAAACACTGTAAGAGCCAGAGTCCCCTGCCCTTCCCTGTGTAGTTAATTGTGCTTATGTGGAGCTGGGACAGCCTCAACATGAGTGGTTATTGTTTACAGTGCTTTAGACTTGGTTGGTACTTGCATGGAAATCTGTGTAAGGTCTAAACTAACAGTGCTCAGATCTTTTCTCAGGCTTGTTTCGGCAAAGCTGCTTTCAGATTGTCTCAAATACAACCTTGGAATGGAAAAACAACTTGTGATATCCCTCAGTTCAGCAAGAAGGAGACATATGTGTTAAGGATATCCCTTGGGGCTAAAGGGTTAAATGGCAATAGGTTAAATAGGCAATATGTGCCTGCCACTGAGCAGAAGGGAATGACTGCCTACTAGGTGTTGCCATTGCCTGCTCTGATCTGCACTGGTGACAGCTCAGCCACATCACCGGCTGTAGGGAGGCTCGACTGTAGCAGCCTCACAGCTTGGCTCAGTAAGTGAACTGCCTGCAGTCACACAGTGTTTTGTCAGCAGTCAGAATGAGAAGGATGTCCCAGTTTTCCCTTCCTGTATCTTGCAGATTTTGTCATACTTTGGATTATTGAAATAGTACCTACCACTCTAAAGATGTTGCTATTACTCTTAGATAACCAGAACTGCAGACTAGCTTAATTACCATCTCCTTTGTTTGGTTCTTTGAGTAACTATTGCTGGAATAGTCTAAACTTGTTTTTTCAAAAACATCTGACTTTGTACTACCATTTCTTGAGTGGGAAATTTGATGTTCTTAATGTTGTGCTGCAGATGTTTTTCAGACAGATTTATTGAACTAGGTTCACCTCTTAACAGACTTTTTTTAGTATTTGTCATTAGTCATCCCGTTCTCTTAGAAAGGTATCATCAAATCTGTATCTGTTTTTCTTATGCTTGACAGACAATGTTACCAGATGTTTTTCGTGGTCCATGGGGAGGCAGGCATTGTAGAGATTCTCCAGTGCAGACTATTCGAAAATGCAGCTGTTCAGAAGGTTGGTCAATGACAAAAAGTATTTGGCTTTTAGTTTAGAGAATACTAAAGGACAATGGAAATAGATTGTATTTGTCTCCTCAAGAAAGGTAGACCTCTGGTTAGGATTTGCAAGGGCAACCAAAGATAATATTGCAGAGAATCTCATGCACTCCTGACTGAGAAAAATTTCGGGCAGATGACACCTCCTTTTCTCAAATTTCTTCTTAAAATCCCAGTCTTTATTTCCAGCATCTGTTGTTTTCAATGATGGAACTTGTGGAACTCTATTTAACACATCTGGAAGAACAAAAATATTGACTGATGTTTTCTGCTGTTTCTGATGTTCTGATGCATCTCCAGCTTTTTTTTAGGAATAATAAAAGTAGTAGGGGCAACCTGAAGTCAGTGATAGGCAGTCTTATATGAGGCAAAACATTCTTTATGCAGCACAGTGTGAAAGCTGCACTACTGCTCTCCTGCTTACAACATTTTTTTTCACTGCTTCACCAGGCCTGCTTTAGTGTTTTAGTTCCCGTGCATAAGTAACAGAATATTTTGCTTTTAGTTTTGTCCTTTCTGGTGAATGAGAACATTAGCTGTACTAATTGCTCTGTTCTTTGTTTCTGTACAGACTGATATGCGGCTCGGTTCTCTAGAATCCTCATACCTGTTCTAACCTAATGTTTCCTTATGTCTTATGCTGATGTTTATTAACCCCTAAGAAAGTGTCTGTGTATTCCTTCTGCTGATGTAGGTGATCCACAAGCACTTTCTCTAGCCTACATCTTACTGACCTCTATAATGTGTAATATCTTATTGTCTGGCAGCATTGCTTCTGGAACTGTCATTACAGTAGGAATGTTCATAGTAGAAATTATTTACAAGACAATCATGGTCTCTCTTTTTTAATGTACAAGCTTTTGTTGTGTGCAGGAGGGGTGATACTTCCCATGTAGCCAGATAATACTTGTTACTTTGAAGTGAGTTTTCTTTGATTTTTAAATAAAACCCAACTATTACCCCTGAAAACAGGTGTATGTCACGCAAACGAACAGTACCTTGAACAGTTCAAAGATACTCTTAATACCTCGGTGCCGAAGACAATAGCTGGATTTATTGCTGAACCAATTCAAGTAGGTAGTTTGCCATTTCTCAACTGTAATAACACAAATAGTGTGAAACACTCAAATGATTGCTCTTAGCTATATCCTAAACAGATTTCTGATGATTTTTATTAATTTTAGTGCCTTCAACACTTAAATATTCAAAAGAATGGATGCACTTTCTTAAATTAATTTCAGCTTTTGTCATTGATTTCAGTGGAGCTAGAATTTTTCTTCTGAAATTAAATGAAGCAGAATTATCCTTAAACATTTCTCTTTCAGTTGAATACTGAGTTTGGAGCATACTATTACTTAGATTCTAGTACTTTCTTCCAAATTTCATACTGCTTTTCTCTTTACTATTTCTGTAAACTTTAACTCAGTCTTCCTTCCACCTTTTCCCAACCACATAGGACACTGTATTTTTAGCAGCTGTCCAGTAAGTGTTAGCCACAGAATTCATTATCTTGGTGATTCCCTCCAGTTTCAGAAGTGAAATACATGTGGTTCTTAAATAGCAAGAATGGAGAATGTATCTTGGGAACACTAAAGAGAAGAAAAAACCTGAGAATTGTTACCACATAGAAAATTGGATCTGTTTTCTAGTTTTGCTGTCTTCTAAGCCTTTATGTATGTTAGTCTTAAGAAGTCATTACAGTACAGGTACAGAATGGAGTTTCTGATTCAAATGAAAACTGGCCAGTTGAAAAGAAATTGAGTAAACAGTGTTTTAAACAAATTAACTAAGGAGGAGACATGAATTCTCTGCTTAACTTTGTAATCAAATGCAGTTTCTTCCTGTGTAGGCTTTCAAGCTCCTTGCTTGGCAGTTTTGTCTTTAATTGAATCTGTCTTACAGTGATCCATTCTGCAGTATGGCCTCAAACCCTTGTGCCAGCACAGCCAGCAGGACAGCAGATTTCCCTCTGGAATAGGAACAACTGACCTGAGCAGGAACTTTTGGAAGCAGTTTCACTGCTGAAGCCAGAAACTTAATACAACAGTCTTGCTATTACCTCAGGGCTGCTGGTATTTTTTTCTTATTGTAGGATAGTCACAGGAATGCCTGTTTCCTTGTGTGTTCCTAAAAATTCTGTCATTTTGTCTTGGCAGGGTGTTAATGGAGCTGTTCAGTACCCAAGAAGTTTCTTAAAGGAAGCTTACCAGCTAGTACAGCAAAGGGGGGGCATTTGTATTTCTGATGAGGTGAGTTTTTTTGACATAACAGCTGTAGAGTTTGGAATGCCCATGAAAGTTGCCTTAAAAGAATCCAAGTGAACACAGAATGAAAACCTGGAAATAATCTAACCGAAATTCTATACGTTTTGTATCTTAAGATCAACACAGTTGCATCTCTCTAAGCATAGGTGCCTCTCAGTTTTTACTGCCTTTATTCTGCTATGTGGTGTTCTGATTTTACAGATAATGTTAGTAGCAGACTTCAATCCCTACCTTTTGGGAGCAGTAAACTTACACAAATATGCGGCTAATAAATGCCAGCTGTGATGTGAGGTATGTCACAGTATGTTGATTTTATGAGTGCTGCTGGCATGCATAAGCTCTAAAAGTGAGGTGATTGATGTACTTCTGCAAATACATTTTATAAATAGAATTTGAATAGCTAGAGCTATTTTGAATAGTAGCAAATGCTTCAAAGTGCTGGTGATAAGTACCTCACGCACTGAGTACTTCACACAGTAGTAGAAATCAGTAATAACAGGGCTGCAGTTTTCACCTGTGATAAGTGATTGCATATTCTCTCCATTTTGAAATGGAAGATTCAGCTTCCCACTATGCTTAAGACATGGTGACGTTATCTTTTTCATATGCAAATGAAAACCCCACTTACAATAAATAATATTTTATGCAAAGTTATCTGAATAAGGATTCTATTATAAGTTGACTCCAGATGTAGGTAGAGCTTAATGCAAACCTGTAAAAACAGGAAGACAAGGAAAAAAAAAAAACCCTATTGTAAAATTTGAGAAAATTATGGGGATTTCTCTTCGGGGATTTTTCTCCTGAAAGGTGCAGACAGGATTTGGACGGACAGGCAGCCATTTCTGGGGATTTCAAACACATGATGTAGTCCCTGACATTGTTACTTTGGCAAAAGGAATTGGTAATGGCTTTCCAATGGCAGCTGTTGTTACAACAAAAGGTATGTGTGTTCTGTTCTGCTAAGGATTAATATAGAGTAATTACAAAATATACTATACAACAAGTACATACTGGAGAGATGTGTTTTCAAATAGCTGAGCTTTATTAATAATCTTTGTCTCCGTCTTTTGACAAGTTAATTAGATTCACATTACTCACTTGTTTTACCAAGTGCTGTAATGGGGTTAGTTGTATAACTGAAGCAGGGGTGACTTTGTGAGTTGTTAGTAGAGATGGTAATGGACCCCAGAAATCCTCACTGAATTCACCATTTTACTAACCAACCTAGTATGAGAAAGTAAGGCAGCATGTTAGCTAGCTACTTGATTTCATACAAATTATAGGATAAATCTAGTGGAGAGGACTGGTAGATGTCAGTTTAAGGAGACAACTGAACATTTGTTATAAGGGGACTTTTTTAACAAGTCTTTTTACAGCATCTGCTAGACACTACAGTCTTGGGAAACAGTCATATTTTGCACAGGTCTCTTGGAGGGAAAAACAAATCTTCCTATAGCATTGTCTCTAGTGAAATCAGTCTTGAAATAAATAAATAATAATAAATAAATACTGTTACAAAACATAAGGTGTAAGTGTAAACATAAGAGTAATCAGTGTTGTTCTTTTCCTTTCAGAGATTGCAAATTCCTTGGCTCAAAACCTTCACTTTAATACATTTGGAGGAAGCCCTTTGGCATGCGTAGTTGGAGCTGCAGTTCTTGACGTAGGGAGAACTTTATATAAATTCATATATTCCACACTCTTTCTTGTAATAAAAGATGAAAAATATTTACATTTAATCTTACTATAAAGTTATATGTAGGCAATTTTTTCCATAACAGTATAAAATATATAAATGCAGGCTTGTATCATTTGTACATGGGGAATGTGCTCTATGTGTAGGAAAAAAGTAATTCCTGGCTAGTTCCATCACAAAATATAAACCACGAGTTTAGGAGAATAGGAAGAATAGTAAGAATAGGAGTCCTCTAATTATGTTTTCAGAATCATCTATCTTTGTCTCCCTTATATTATTTACTTTTCATGTAAAAATGTAAGAAAGCACTTTCTCAAAACTTAAATAGCTTCTTCATAGTACTATGCAAATCCCCAGCTAAACCAGATTTATTCTCTGGCACACATACTTGGCAAAACTGTTTTTATCCCATAGCTTTTACCTTACGTTTAAAAAGCCTTAGTGACCAGCTGGTTAAAAATATTTAAGGCCAGGATTCATTTGGAAAAAACCAAAAACAAAATCCTCATGATAAAGACAGCAGAAGAATTTGCAACATTTTTCACTGATTATCAAGCAGAAAATCAGTCAGTGAGCAGTGGGTCACTATTTAATTTGTCTTGATCTTGTACAGACCATTGTTCCTTTATCTCACTTCATCGTGGTAGACATTGTTTCTACTTACTTTCCTGAGTGTTTTGGTTTTTTCCAGCAATTTTTTAAACTGACTGATCATGTCAATAAAAATATTTTGAAAAAACACTCTACAAATAAGAAAGTCTGTACCCATGTTTTGGGTTTGTTTTCCTCTGAAGCAACTTGAAGCCTGGATCTTAAATAAGTCCAAGGATGTTGTCTGAGTCAGAAAGACTAAAATGGGATTGAAATAAAAGGAAGAAAAAAATAAACATCCAGTTTAAGTTCTGTAATTGCTTTTTTATTTGTTGGGTTTTTTGTTTTTTTTTTCATTTAAATGTTCTTAATGAAAATGTTAAGGTCACAAAGCAGTTTGTGCATGTCAGTTCTGATAGCTGGCTGCATGTCAGAACTTTGATTTAGGAGAGCAAAGAATGAAAAATATTGTCATTAAAAAGAATGGTATTGATGAATGTAATTAAAACACTGATGTTGTTTCCTAAAAGGCTGTCTAGTATACAAAGATAAGCCTTGTAAAATTATATTTAGAAAAATAATAATAAATATTTCTGGTAAAGTTTTGAAAATAAACCTGCTGGTGAGGTATTTTTCAGTTGTGACTACATGTGAGCATGAATTAATACCATATGTTTATATAAAAATAAGTAAAATGTTAAAAATCCCACAATATCAAAAATTGTTCCATTGTACTCTGAAGGTTTTAAAGGGTTGCAAAAGAACAATAATCATAAGGATTTTAGTAGTGATGGAACATAGTATAGCAAGGAAGTGGGACACATGTAGCATGTCATCAAGCTAAATGGGGATTAACCAACCATATTGAAAGCTTTTCCTGCAAAACTGTTACTGTGTATAATTTTAACCAGGCTATTGAAGAAGATGGTCTACAAAAAAACAGTAGGGATGTGGGAACACACATGTTACTGGAGCTGGCTAAACTACGGGATAAATTTGAGATTGTTGGAGATGTCCGTGGGAAGGGACTTATGATTGGAGTAGAAATGGTGACAGATAAGGTTAGTAATTTACTTTATTCCTCAGTCTACAGTGCTATTGAATGTTTGGTCATATGTTATTTCATGTAAAATAATAGGAAGATTTTCACAGTTAGTGAAATGAGAAAACATTCCTCTGGCTAAAAATGATCCAGAACATTCCAGGATTTCAAATATTTCACAAGCTCTGAGTAAACAGTGACTTGTGTACATTGACTACATAAACTCATCTCAGAAAGCAGATGAATTATGCAGCTAATGTGTTCAGCCAGAGAGGATGGTGGGATTAATTGGAGAGACTGAAACATATTTTCCATAAAACTAATTTAGAACATCTAAGTGAAGCTTAATGTTCATTTCCCTTAGGACAGTCGCCACCCTCTTCCAGCTGAGGAAATCAATCAGATCTGGGAGGATTGCAAAGACATGGGGGTTCTTTTAGGTAGAGGAGGGCTCTACAATCAGGTACTGAACCTCTGGCTATTTTCTGTCCTTGTGAACTACATCCTGTTTTTCTCAAGCTAACTTAGCTTTATTTTATTGAATCAACTAGAAAATGGATACTCTTAGGAACTATCTCTATATAATTTTACATAATTTGCAAATCGGGCAGGAGCTATTTGTTTCTGTTCAAGTATGCTGAACTAGCTTGCGAGGTAACATCTTTTCTACAGTGTGACAACCTCCCCTAGAAAAGAAATCTACTATAAATTAGAAGAAATCAGTAATTATCAGCTGTGCTGAGTCTTTGTTACTGTTTAAATATCACCCGGACTATTGGTACAGAGCAAGTTTTGCTAGTTCTTCCAGTCTGGAGAGCTGGTAATGTTATACCTGTGTGGTAATAATAAGAAAATAATAAAAGGTTAAATGGCTAAAATAAATACGATGATGCATCTGTCACCGCATTGGTTCTCCCACAAGTCGCAAACCAGAACAGAGGTGACAGGCTGCAGCTCAGAATGAGTAAAATCTGATCCTGCCTCATGAGAACTCTGTGAGTTTATCTACTTAGCTTCAGTTGTGGCTTGGGAGGGAAAGACTTACTCCACTCCCGCTGCATAAAGTCCTTTGATCTGACAACAGAAAAAATTAAATAAAGTTTGAACTTCTTTTGGAAATTAAATACTCTTGGAAACATCATAATATAGATCAAACATCTGGATTTAGAACCTACATTCTTGACAAGTTAATCCATCCTGATAAAAATGAATTCATGCTATTCACCCTAACTGGAAGTTGGTGTTTAGTGATTCTTTCATAATGTATTCTCTTAGAAGCCTTTAAAAGAGCTTGTAACAGCAAATCAGCTGACACTACACAAATCCTGACATTCCGGTACCACTTTCCTCCTTGGCAAAGCTGCCAGGCACTAAAAGGCATCTGTGGCTCTGGTGTTTCTTAGTAGCAACTCATCTTAGGTTTGACACCAGCTCTGCCTGGAGTCACAGCACTCATGTCACAGCAAGTATGACCTACCCTCGCCAGGTCTCTGTCAGAGGCAGCTGCTTTATCTCAAGAGTGGAGTAGGGAGTTGGATGCAGGCAAGTCAAAAACTTCACTTCAGAGTCCATTGATCAGAAGCCTCAGACCCCACTTTGCTATTCTGCTGTATATTATTTTTGATGATAATTTCATTTTGATAATATTTTAGATTTTTTTGGGGGGGAGGGAGATGCAGAAGGTGAGTGCTGAATGAGGTGGGCTGCGAGACTGTATTCTTTCTGTAATATTTTAACAATTTCACTTTGCTTTTTTTTTCCTCTCTTTAGACATTTAGAATTAAACCTCCTATGTGCATAACTAAGAAGGATGTTGACTTTGCTGTGGAAGTATTTCATACTGCATTAGAGAGACACATGGAAAGAGCTGCAAAATAGACAAGTTTCCTTACCTGAGCTGCACACAGAAGCCCTGATGCCACCCAGTCTGCACTAATCTACACTGGATAAGAAAATCACTCTGAAAAAAAATACTTGTTCAGTAAGAGCAGCCTGACAGACCCAGGGTTTAATAAAGAATATTTTCTGATCTGTTTTGTAAACATACTGTTCTGTTCTACAGTGGTTTGGCTGTACCTCTACCTTGGTATTAGCATAAAAAATTTTCCCTGATTAGGTTAATTTGGTATCAGATGAAGAGGCAGACACATAGTTCATCTATGACAGTCATAAAAAAAATGTTAATTTGCTGTCACTCTTTCTTAAAATCACCAGTTGTTTAAGGGAAGTACATGGTGTTTGGACTTTTAATAGCATCCATATTCCCTGTGGGGGTGGTACCCATGCTGGCATGGATTCCTTCCTTTTGCATGGGCCCTCAGCCTTTGTACCACAGCCTTTATTGCTAGTTCATAAATAACTTCTTCACAGAAGCATCACAAGTTCCCCAACAGCTGAATGTTGGCACGCAGTAGGCCTGGTGCAGAGCTGGCTGGAACCAGTCCTATCCCACCCCTGCTGCCAAAACCTTGCTGTTTATACCCAGTACGTACAGGCAGTTGTGCAACACACAAATGATGAAGTATTTGGTTTTAGTTAAATATTTTTTTAAAATAAGTTAAAAAGCACTTTGAGATTGCACTTACATAATATCTGGCTAGGAACTGCCTTGAGCAGAACATAACTCGAGGTTTCAAACAGAGTTAAAACTATTTACCCTTACTACAAGCATACACTGTAATTAGAGTATAATAAAAAAATCCTGTGTGCACACAGAAAACAAAAAGTTTCTAATTACAGTAATTAGTTTTATTATAGGGCCCTAATCCAGTCATCATCCTCTCCAAAACATGCTTTTCTTTTCTTCCTGATGCTTGTGGGATGGCACAGCACAGCCTTCAGTCCTTTAGCAAAGATGCAAACTCTGGGTGGTGAAATAAGATGCCATATTTCTTTGTTACATAATAATTTTAAAATGTTTTAGCTCAATAACTCCTTCACCCTCAAAAATGGTGTAAATAGCCAGCAAGAACTAAAGCCCTATTGTGGTATTTTTCATTCAAATTTTAACACTTGTGTAATTTCTTGACACAGTAAAGGTACCATATCAGCTTGTGGGGTGTAAGAGTACTGTGCCATTTCATGTGATCAGTTGAAACTTCAGAGGAATAATAAAACTTCCAAGTAAATGCAAGAGCAGTGCTCCTAGAAAATTACACTCTAGGGGTGTCCTAAACACTATTACAGCCCTTGCAGTGCACTGACAAGTCTGTGTAATATCCCATTCCACTCCAAAATCAAGTGTTTATTATCCCACTTCTTGTTTTTTTAAGTGCTACTGAAGAACAGTACATTAAGCATTTAAACAGAGGTGCAAATCCAATTTCCATATTATTTTTCATTAGAAATCAGAATAATTTGTTTCCATCCCTCATTTTTCCTCTCACTTACTCCAGCAAGGTTCTTTCACAAGACTTTTTTTCCCAACATCTGGTACGCAGGTGGATGTACAAAACCAATTGTACTTGTTAAAACTGATTAACCATCTTTGTAATCTCACTCCTTCCTTTCTGTCTGCTGATTCATTTAAGCGATTTGAAGAGGCCACTAGGGATGGAAGAAAAGGCTTTGTCCTTACATGTCTTTGTAGTATTTCACCTGCAAGAGATCATCAAAGCAGCAAGGAGTGTTCTACTCTCTACTTGTACTGTAACACTCTGAGATAAACCCTCTCACAAAAAAACCCCAAACCAAAACAAAAAACCCCAAACAAACAATCAAACCAGCAAGAAGAATGTTAAAATAATTTATTAGTTACTATGTATCAGTACTTTATTCGTGCAAGGTTCACAAAAAATGCAAAGGGAATAGCTTTGAAATACTATTTCCCCATCCCCAGTGTGAAAACCACCCCTAGCTTGGAAGCTGCTAGGATGGTAGGTCAAATCCAGTCATTAAATAAAGGCTGATATAACCAAAAGAAAGCACAGGTTCCTCCAGAAGATAACATTCTTGCATGTTATGCATGTCATGTTGCACCTTCTTTTTCTTCCAAATTTGGACTTGGCTTTTCTCTTTAACTCCAAACACAGGCAATCTGCACCTTCCATTTTTGGGAGAATTTTCATTCATGAATCTGAAGACAAATTTTCTATCTGTTTTTACGTTTGTCTTTTTTGTTTCTGGCATTTGCAGCTCCATTTACAGCTGGTGCTTGTGTTGCTTTTGCATGTCCTGTGCCTTTTAAGTGTTCAAACAGTTTATTTCGAGATGGAAATGCACAGTTGCAAGTGACACAGAGAATGGGAACTTCATTCTGCAATGAGGGAAAAACCAAAATGCTCCACATTCATATGAAACAGAACAAATACAATTCACCAATTTGTTGTATGGATTTTCTCATAGGTAACAAAATTTGAAAAAGTTGTTTCTATTCCAGATATTCCATTACTGATTAACCATTTTTTTTTATTACAAATAATGACTTCTTGAAAGAGAAGAGTACTATTTAAAGTATTTAAAGAGTACTAAATAGAACAAAGAAGACTCAAATCCTTGTAACTCTAATCCAAGAGAAAGAATACTGTTGATCTTACCTGACTTAAAAAGTCTATACACTTACAACTGTGGCCTCTGATATGTAGTGAATTTATTGTGTCTTAGTTGGAGTTATTGCATGAAATTTTGCTCTGAGAAGCATCAATATTGGGAAATGTGCAAACTGTACACTGCCTGACAACAGCTGTCTTCAGCTGTTTGATATGTTTGGTTTGAACCACCGGGTACATATCTTTAGCAACCCTCTTAAAACTGAATTTGGTCCTGCTCTTCCCTGCAAGAAAAAGAATTGATGTTCCAGTTTCCTAGCTTCTAATAAAATCACAGGGATAGAAATACCTCCATTATTAAAAAATGAGAAAAAAAAGTGGAACAGAAGTTGGGAAATGGAGGTGATCTAACAAGTAACCTTATTGTAATAACATAACCACCAATCCTAAATAGCCTAGGTTATTTGACATACCGTTGCTGGCTGTTCTGAAGATGCCTTAGCAGATTTTTTTGCATCCTTGGCTTTTTTTCCTTTCAGCTTAGTACTGCTGCTGAACAAAGAGAAACCAAGATCAGTGTACAGAAACATTCAACACTTAAGAGCTTCTGATGGTTTTCCATCAAAAATATTTCTGCTGCTTCCCACTGTTCCTCCTTCACACAACACAATGCAAATGCTTCCAGAAAAAAAAAAAAAAAAAAAAAAGCACAGCATTCTGTGGAGGGCATCTACAGTCAAATACTATTTCCAAATTAAATTCTGTATTTAGTATCCAATATTTTCAATTCTAGTTTGATGGTGTAGCCCCCAGTTCACACTGGTCAGTAAAGCTGATACCAGTAACGGTAAAATGACGCCCTTTGTAAGTATGTTTCTAGCTATTTTTCTGCAGCTATGTTTCCAGCAAGTTTTTTGCAGCTTTAATCTCAAACTGAACATCCACAAGGTCAGGATGAAATTTTGTAGCCCAATGGCCAGGAAGACTACAGTCTGTGACAGACCGAAAGATAGATGAAATGCTCACATTTTGCATGTGGCAAAAACATCACCAGCAGAAGAGTCCTGAAGTGAACTTTACCTAGGCATGACTTTTGTTTTGCAGCCTTAGCATCATGCAAATATAGCAGGTGGGTAGGATTTTATGTGATGTATAAGGCCACTTATGCCAACTATGTAAGCTTTAGCTGATAAATATGTGAAGTTTTGCGTGCACTCCATTTGGGAAATGTTCCCCAAGTGCACACAAGCAGATAAAGCAACATAGCCTTTTTATCTGCATTCTGGGGTATAACTTAAGGGGGTAACAAATCTAGACTCCTTTGACAGTATCATACGTGACACAGAGGGGCCACAGTGTCTGCACCTTTTCACTTCAGCTTTCACTTCATTCACTTGACCGCTGTCTTCTGCAGTGCTTGTGTCCTCTGACACAGCACATCTTTGGCCATCTTTCACCAGCTCCTCTGCTGAGGCACTGTCATTGTCCAGACAGGGCACTTCCTCTTGTTCAACTGTTTCTTCATCAGCACATTTATCAAAAGAGTCCTCATAAGTCTGCCCAAACAGAAGAAATTAAAGTTAACTACTTTAGATTCATTAGTGATTATCTTTATAGTGTTACACCTCATTTACCTCAAAACATGGGTGGGTGGATAGAATACACAGCCATGGACCCTCTTAATTTTACTGTGTTTTCAGCGAGATTTTGACAGGTGAAAAACCTTAGTTCTCATGTTTTGAAAGATAAGATCAACCAAACAGCCTCTAAAACTACAGAAGAGACCTCCTCCAAAACTATAGAAAAGGAAAATGAATGACGGTAGCTTTTAATTATACACAGGGTTCATTCTGTTCTGGCTAACATTTTGCATCGTAAGATATTGACTTTGCTTATAACTTAGCAAAATGTTAATTATTTATATGGAAGTTTTCTGTGCCAGACACCTGCATTAGGATACGTAAGCCAAAATAACTAAGATGTCAGAACTTAGACAGACACACTGTTATTTTCCCTCCACAACATCAGAAATGCTGGAAGCCTTGTCCATGTACCGAAGGACAGAGTAGACTCAATACATGCAGTCTGGCAAAAGATCGACCCACAAGCATTTCTGAAGCAACACAGCTCAGTACCAAAAGCAGGATAACAAATCTGACCTAGCACCACATTAATGCAAACCTATTGCTGCTCATTGCAGAGTCCCAACTATCTGAAAAAACACAGCTCATCTATCTACTTTGAGGAAAACAAACCAAAAACCACAGTGATTCCCTGTATTCTGTGAGGTTTGGTAAAGGACAGTCATTTCCAGAAGAACCTGCACAAGATTCCAGCTCATGCTACGCCACAGTGGCACCTACTGTCTGGGCTGCAGAATACATTGTGAGCAAACTGGCTGAAGAAAGACACAGTCATAGAATCATAGAATCGGCTGGGTTGGAAGGGACCTCAGAGATCATCAGGTCCAACCCTTGACCACTACCACTACAGTTACCAGACCATGGCACTGAGTGCCACATCCAGTCTCTTTTTAAATATCTCCAGGGATGGAGAATCCACTACTTCCCTGGGCAGCCCATTCCAATGTCTGATCACCCTCTCCGTAAAGAAATTCTTTCTAATATCCAACCTAAACTTCCCCTGGCACAACTTAAGTCCATGTCCTCTTGTCTTGTTGAAAGTTGCCTGGGAAAAGAGCCCAACCCCCCCTGGCTCCAGCCTCCTTTCAGGGAGTTGTAGAGAGCGATGAGGTCTCCCCTGAGCCTCCTCTTCTCCAGGCTGAACACCCCCAGCTCCCTCAGCCTCTCCTCACAGGACTTGTGCTGGATCCCTTCACCAGCCTGGTTGCCCTCCTTTGGACCTGCTCCAGGACCTCAATCTCCTTCCTGAACTGAGGGGCCCAGAACTGGACACAGGACTCGAGCTGTGGCCTCACCAGGGCTGAGTACAGGGGCAGAATCACTTCCCTGGACCTGCTGGCCACGCTGTTCCTGATCCAGGCCAGGATGCCATTGGCCTTCTTGGCCACCTGGGCACACTGCTGGCTCCTGTTCAGCTTCCTGTCAATCCAGACTCCCAGGTCCCTCTCTGCCTGGCTGCTCTCAGCCACTCTGTGCCCAGCCTGGAGCTCCCCATGGGGTTGTTGTGGCCAGTGAGAACAAGACTTTCTGACTTCAAATTGAGGAGACAAGAGCTGAACAGAAGCCTGATGGCCTGCATGAAAACAAGGTGGTCAAATCAATATTGACTTGGACTATGCAATACCAGCCAAAGAGAAGTGAGAAAAGCTTAGTTGCTTGAATGTCTCAGGGAAGTTTCTTGAGGATGAAAGATGATAATGGTGTGGGAGGGAGCAGAGAAGATGAACACGTAATAGGAGACTAAAGGTGTTAGGCTGGGGGAGAACAGAAAACCATCTTGGGAAAGGATGAAATAAGCAGGACCTAGTACAGGGAGCTCACTGGGGCAAGGTTAGGATTAAGGCAGTAAGGAGAGAAAAGGCAAGACGTGAAAAGTATCAGGCTAGGGGAAGGCAGACAGAGGAGTTTGCTCACTAAGGCAGTTAATGACATTCAAGCCTGGAACAGCTTGCAAGTCTTGAATTTCACCCTGCTGCTGTCAGCACAGATCAGTCATACCAGGCACAGACTCAGACTCTGGAGTACAACAGATTGTTGTTACTCATGTTTACAACTCAAGTGAGAGGTGGAATGGATGTGTTTATTCCAACAACTACTTGGATGTCCACTACTACTACTTTAGGATGCCAATAATGTGTTAACTTTGTTGGGGTCTGTTTGCCCTTATGTTAGAGCTTAACAAACAATATATTATACCAACTCCACCAACCAAAGCAGAAAACCACCACCAAACAATTGAGATGCTAAAGGACTATGGCCATTGCTGGTCCTTCTGAACAATTCCTTGCATCTTCCCTATCTGCCTGTTTTACTTGCACTTCAGACTGTAGCCTTTTTAGACCAAACAACACATTGACTAGGATCTGCACAAACAGAACAAAATGTTATCTATGAGGTTATTTTCATGAAATATGATAATTGTAAGTGTAATAAAAAATATTTTGCAAAGAAGAATTATCTGAAAACAGTCTTCAAGTTCTGCAGAATTTCAAGTTCTTGCTTATTTTTTCAGTTAAAAAAAAGTTACTTACAACATAACAAAACTGGGTTGTAAAGTTCCCTGAATATTATTAACTAACTACATACCGTCATTGTTTTCTGTTTCTTTCTCTGCTTCTTCGAGAGTCTGTAAAAGCAAGAATTTAAAATTAACGCTTTTTGAGGAAAAAAAAACCAACAAAAAAGAAAAATTTCTAAAGTGGTGCTGAGTAAGACATGTGCTTATCTTTTTAACATGATATACTAGGGAGACAGTAGCCAAAGATGGAAAATGACTCATGCTTGAAATGAAAACATTTCTCCTAAACTATGCATTGCACTTAATAAAACACTTATTCTGCTCAAATTGAACTTAAAGATACTACTAAAATAGTTTGCATTATGCTTTAGCCATTCAAAAAATTAAGTTGTGCCAGTGATTTCAGTGCTTATTTTATGTACATTCATCAGGACTGATAAGAAGTATAACAAAGGCACAAAATCAATAGAAAGTGGCCCTGTGTTTGAAAAATAACAATCAGTACTTTTTCTTAGCATGTAATTTTAAGAGGCAGAGAAAAAAATGAGACTATTATCCTACCATATTTGAATCAAATCAGACCAATGCATGCATTTTACTCTAACTCTGATGCCTAGAAATATTTTAAATTGCACAATACTCAGAGTTCCAATAAAACTATAAATCATCAGAAGCTCTTTCTGAGGGCTTCCAAAACTTATTAACTCATTAATCATAGTGAAACTAAGACCAATTTAAATTACTTCTGCTTAGGCATATCTTCTTTTTCTTCCTCTTCTTTGGTATGTATTCCATTTACATTATCCAAAGACATAGGAAATTTCCCTTCTTCTTCTTCCATTTGCTGTCGTAACAACGCGACCATCTCTCGATGCTTCTTTGACTTTTCATGATTCTTCATGCTGTGAAGACCAGCAAATCATTACTGCAAGTACCTCCAAGCAATCTTTCTTATATTTACATATAAATTAGTAACAAAACCATTATCCATCACTACTGAGTATGGAAAGGTCTGCCCTCAGAATGTCTCTACTGCAAAGAAGACACTGACCATTATGTGAACTTAAAAGGTCTTTAAAATGCATTTTTAAAAAAGGTAAAACCCAGCACCCCAGCCCCAAATCCCCAGCCGTGAGCACTTACGCTTTCTCAGTTTTTAACAACTTGTCACAAGCAGGGCAGTACAGACCATCAACAAATTCAGCTTCTTCAGTCTCATCGTCCAGTTTGTCTGAAAAGAGGAGTGGGGATCAGACAGGCCAAGTCAGATGAGTAATTTTGGGTAAGCTGCTCCTAAAGCCCCGGCAAATAGTGACGACACTGACAACATTCAACTTCTTTAGTACTACTGACACACAGACAGCTCAAGACCACCTCACTAAATCACACATCAATAAAAATCAACAGCTGTCGCTTGATGTCTTCTGTTCAATGGAGAATGACAAAGATGGACAGACCCCAGCTTGGCACACCTTATCTGAAGGCAGGTTTGTACTACAGACAGAACTGTGTGTCTGGGGCCTTAAGTGCAGTGAACCAACACCCAGACTGCAATGACTCAACATAGATCACCAACCTGCCCCCCATACCTTCCATGCATTTTGTCTCCTGTTCTTCTAATTCCTCTTCATCATCTGATCCATCTCCAAATTCCTTTTCATACTGTGCTTCCATCTCTTGCAACTCTCTCTCCAGATCTGACATAGTTATCCAGCTTTGTTCTTTATACTCCTCAGCAAGCCTGTAAGGAGAATTGTACTGTAACTTGTACATTGCATCTGTGAGATGGGAATTACAGAAACAGCGTTATTTAAAAGGCAGCTTGTTCTCTGGTATTTTAGGATGGAAGTCCTGAACATATTATGATGGAACAAACAACTGTCTGTATGGCCTGGAAATCTGAGCAGTTAATCTGTGAATGTAGGTGGGCCCTGCAAGCATCTCAGGTAGCAAGTGATAACACAGCATGGTCAGGTATCAAGCTGACTATAGGAAAGTCAGCTCCATCCTCAAAGCAGCACAATAGCCTTGACCTGCTGCAAGGTCCAAAACCACAAACAGTACAGAAACACAAAATCCACAAGCACATTACACCTTGACTCTGAATTACAGGAATGTACCAAGTCAGTTTTCCAAAACTAAGTGTGGCCAAGTTACCCATCAGCTGTACCACAGTACAGCTGAATTTTGTTGCAGCTGGCTCCTGTACTCAGCATCGTCAAGACATTTGTCAGTAAATGCATAGCTCTGCTTCAGTCTCCCTTTAGGAAAATAAATATACATACATATAAAGACATTGTACATAATATATTCCATATATTTACATTATTATTATATAATTCTACTCAATTTTGCTACTCCATTCACAGTACAAATCTAAGCTTCTGCCTCTCATTTGCTAGCACAAAGCTCTTCTAGTTGGAAGAATAAACTGCTTACTTATTCCTTTACTTAATTTTTGAAAAATAAAAGCATCCAAAAAATTCATATAGTCCAACAAAAGGGTCCTTTCCAAAAAGCTAAAAGGAAAAGCAAAACTAAGTTAATTTCTCCCCACTTTCTTTTTAGTAGATACAGTCCCAAGGCAGGCAAAGCTGATCTAAGGCTGTCATAGCCCTGTTCTCCCTCATTCCAAAAAATGCATTCCATATTTATTTTAAAGGAAAACAATGATAACAACTAAATCTTACTTCCCCAGGTAAATAAAAGCACGCTGGCTTCTGTGCTAGTAGAGCCAGTTACCTGCAGCACACAGGTAGCAATTCCCTGGTTAGCTTAGATTTCTACTGGTCAGCACAACGCAGAGACAAGTTCTAGAAAGCTCACACTTGAGACCAAAACTCATACAAAAAACTTTCAAATGTGTTTAAAAGAGCAGGTGGAGCTACTGTTAGAATCCAATTCTGTATGGTATCCTCAGTGATAGTTTTTCCAAGTTTAAAAGAAAATGTTTGCTCCACATTTACATACTTGGCTTGCTTGAGCTTCTGCTGCCTTCGGAATTCCTCTGCTTTCCTAGTTTTTTCTGCATTTTGTTCTTCTACAAGTTTTCTGTGAGCCTGTACTCTTTTGTCTCTTTTACGAATAAATGCTACTAGCTGGCGGACCAGTTCATTCCTCTCTTTCCTTGCTTTATCTCTTGTTTTCTTGTTCTCTTTTTCCATAGCTCGTTTCTCCCAGCGGTTTGATGCTTGTCGTGTGTCATATTCTTCTTTCCAGGCAAAAGTTTTCTGCGTACAGAAACTCTGCCAATATGCATAGAAAGGGTGGACTACCTGTAAGACAAAAAATAAAAAAAATTGACAAGTCACTTGTTGTGGGGAAACAAAAACCATGGAAATAATTCAGAACTTTTGTAGACCCTTAGTATCTCCTATCCAGGCCCCAGTTTTCCCTCAGAGTATAAACAAATCCCATGGAGGTTTAGAGAGATCCTTAATGTCATCCTTAAGATTTCAAACTGCCAAATCAAAAACCTTGACTAAAACTATTCCAAACTGCAGCTTCTTAAAAATATCCTCTTACAGGCGTAGGTCATCCTGATACCAGCACCCAGTACTTTGCTGTGCTGCATCCCTGACAAACTGAAAAGCATAATGAGAGTCAGATGTGCTGTGTCTGCAAGCAGGTACAGGCACATAATACCCACCAAATACTAAATTACACCAAAGGTCAGCCATACATATCCAACAGCAGCCAATGACCAGCACAGAAAGAGCAATAAAATAAACATATATATGTAATGCTATTTCTTCCCTGTATATTATCTCTGCTTTAAGAGCAAGACAGAAATTGATTGTCTTTGATTTTTTTTTAATTAATTTTTTTTTTTTTAATTAATCCATAAAGATTGCTGGAACACACAAAAGCACTGAGGTGTGACTTGCACAGCTCAAAAAGGGGCTATGTAAAGATGCACCTTCTCCTGCTTTCTTAGCAAATTATTTGACTGCAGGTTAAAATGATGCTCCTAGCTCTCACATTAAAAGAAAAAGTAAATTATCTTTCCTTATGCTCCTTCCTTTTACATTAATAAGTAAATGCTGTATTAGTAAAATAAAGTAATTATTTTTTTTATTGTTCTCTATTCTTCTCCAGATAATCATTAACCTTCTGCATTTTGCATATTCAAGAAACAAGGTGTGCCTAAACTCCTTAAGTTTAGGCAGTATCTCCTTCTCTAGCATCTCCTGTTCTCTTCCTTCTGCCATTGGTATTCATGTGGATTGCAACTATCAACACCTCAACACTAATTTTATCTTTTCCAAACTTTCTAAAGGTTCATGCCTGTAGCAGACAAATCACTACCATTTTTCACTGCTGTCACAAGAAAGCAGCTCCAATAATAACCCATATCCATATTTAATACAATAACCTAAGTGACATCAGACTTACTGTCTCAGATCCCTGCTTCAGAAGAGGTACCTTCTGTGTAGAAGGATGCATGGTCACTAGCTGCTGACAGGGATTGTCCTTCCCTTCACCAGCTGTCTGAGCTAAGACTTTCCACCTCAGCTGCTATGCACAATACAGGCACATCTCTGACATGTTCCCCAAGACTCTGCTCTACAGCTTCTCCTGAACTCCCATCCCAGGTGGATTTTGTTTTGCCAGCTGCTGTTACTTGTAGCTGTTTGCTTTTGTTTCTGCACTGAATTGACCAACAAGCCTCCTCTTCCCATGGAGTCCTGTGAAGGCACAGGTTTGAGAATATCTTCCCTGGCTGCATGATGGAGCTGAAGCAGAGAGCATTCACGTGACAGATTTTGAAGCCTCTGTAGTGTTTTTGTAGATCTCTTCTAAAACACTCTTCCCTTTTCCCCACAATAGTCCTACTGAGTGAAGAAGTGGGCACTACAAGTACTAGAATCCTCTGTCAGTGTAGTGTCATTGTCTGAATATAAGGTAGCAGGGATTATCACTTCCCCATTTAACTGAGGCTATTTCCCAGAAATACTCCTATGAATCCCCTTTAAAACAAAACAACAAAAAAGGTATGAATTCTGCTTCCAGAAGAGTATGAGCAAGGCAGATGTCAAAAGATGCAAGAATTCCAGCAACTTTTGCAGTTACTAATTGACAGCATAAAAGCTATTCGGAATCTATAATTGCATCTATCCTATGGCTTCAAAACAAGCAATTTCCAAAAGGTGTTTCAAAGTAACTCCATTAAGACACAGATTTTAGCAGTTTCAGAAAGACTAAAAATTCTCTCCCTGGGAAAGATTTTCATTTGTTAAGCCACTCTGCAATTCTACCTGACATTCAAACAGCCATGCTGACATTTCTCAGTTTCTTTCCAACTCCAGCCCAGTTTGTATCATTTAAGTTACTGATTTTTAAGGTATGTATCAATTTACATTTCACAAAAAGTTAGTCCTATGGTACAATTCTGCTAAAAGGAACATGGAGAAGAAGCAGACTAGGAGCAATGCTTGAGTACACAGATACTGTGCAGTTATTCACTGGCAAAAGTGCTATTACCTTCTACTTAATTTCAACACAGGAATACTGGAAACCTTAAAAAAGAATTATAAGCCTGACAGAATACAGCAAATAGCTGGAAAAGCAGGATTCAAGTGTCCCAAGCAAGAAGAGATTCTTGCTTCCCAAAGGAACACATGCTGTATTTTGGAAACCTCACATGGTCTAGAGGGAGGTGTCCCTGCCCATGTAGGGGAGGTGGAACTAGATGACCTTTAAGGTCCTTTCCAACCAAACCATTCTATGAGTCCAACTACAATGTAAGTGTAGATCACAAGAGTATCACAGTGGGACCTCACACTGCAGGTCAACCACAAAATCTCTCATTTTCTAGAGGTTGTGTTCTGGTGTTTTCTTAAATGAAGCAAGACACTACATGTTATTTAAAAAAAACCAAAACAAAACAGTTATCTCAATATCCCTTTTTGTAATCTAAGTTATACTAAAACACTGATGAACTATTCTCAACAGCAAAGACATCTATTCTTTTGCTTTACAAGCCTTGCACTACACTTAAATTTTATTTGCATAATTGATGACTAGCCCTCTCAAGGGTTTGTCTGACAACTTGCCCTAAAAGCCTGGGTAGTAATAATATAATTCAACAGGAAATGCCAATTTTAATTCACCTAAATATTATGAATCAGAATACAAGCACTTCCTTTATAATAGGCATCCACAGTGGCAGAAAAGACAGCAGATGCAAAGTTTTGTATTCACTTCAGAGATCAGCAGGAGCCTTTGGTTTGAATGTGAGACAAAGACTTGACTGTTAGTTTCAGTTCAGATTTACACTTTTCTCTTACCGTATCGTAGTCACTCTGGGAATATCCAAACATTGGAAATTCTTCAATATCTTCCTGGGTCATATATTCCATCTCCTCTTTTGCAATCTTTTCAAAAACTTGCCGATAGACTGTGAAGAAACCCTGAAATAAAAATAAAAATTGACTCATTTTGCATGGCTTGTTAGCTGATGTACAAATGCTCAGCTACAGTCATGTACAGCAACCCAGTACCCAGGGTAAAGGCCCTGTACACACTGGCTCTAGACAGCAAGACCCTTCTGTTTAACAAAGTTCCCATTCTCTCGCCTTAAATTTATTTCCATTTCCTTTGTGTAGACTCTCTCAAGCAACTGTATTCAAAACAAAACAAAAATTTTCAGCATAGTGGAGATGTTGCTAAGTTTCTGGTTACACAGGATCAAGTTTTGAGGAAGTCCCAAAGAGAAAAATCTCTATTAAGTATCCTATCTCTCTTAAAATTAAGGTAAGCTATTTACTCACTGCTGGTATATTAACACAGACAGATAAGGAATTTCTCTGGCAAAGGTTTTTCCAATCACCTGTAGCTGCTTAAGTTACCATGAGTATCTTTAAACCCAACAGGGCATCCAATTGCAGCAAGTACACTTACTCCAAGAACCGGTGTTATATTGTTGTTTTTTCTTAGTTTTGAGTGTTCTAGTTTGTTAAAGGTATTTCTAAGTAAACAGATGGTATTGCAAAGCACTGGAATACTGCACTGCATAACATAAACAAACGATATACACATACTTGGTGGTTGGATGGTATAATTGCAGATAAGCAGGAATTACAGCTCCCCTATGCATCCAGCATAGAGTTTTGTCTTAGAAAGATATGTGCAAGTAGTATTACCACCCATGCTCAACAATGCCACTCATACCATTTGAACATAAAGCAAACACCAACACTTCTCATTAAATTTAAATTGGATTCACTAAAAGTGAATTAATTCATTACCTTTTCATCATCTCCATATCCAGAGTAACAGCTAACAGTGAAGTAGTGCAGCAGATCCAAACTATCATCCTGATAGTCACCATCAACTCCCCCTTTCAGCAAAGCCTCCCTGTGATTATCATACCTAGCAGAAATTCATAAGAATATAAAGAATATAAAGAATATATCTAGAGAAAGAGAACTTTCCCCAGTGTTAGTAAGCTAACACAGTACACATATCACCTCAATGTAAAACCTAGCGCACTGTTTGGAATTTGTCTGGAACCAAAGACTTTGACAGAAAAACAGACTTAGAAAAAAATTCTCACCTGACTTTTAGTTTATTTGTTACTTTCCCTGCAATGCCTATAGCAACAATGTCTTAACTGGCAGCTAGCAAACACTTTTGAGCTAGATCCTTCAATAAGCTTTTAAAAATGGGTGGGATACTACTTAAACCACCCGATAAAGAAAAGTTCAAATTATCAATTAGCATATGAAGCTTGGAAAAGGGTACTTAGCATAGGAGGTTCTAACTGCATAATCCGGCAGAAGTGGCAGCCCATTTTGACAAAGAAGCTACAGAGAATGTTTAAAGTAGTGCTCCCTTGAAAACAGAAGGTGTGTGTATGTCAGCTTAGGGCAGTTACAGAAACCTGGTGCCCTGTGTCATTACAGCTGAGCACCTGCAGCCCTCACCAGCACCCTGACCACCTGCAGGACACCGATGCTGACACGGGAGCCATCCCCTTGCTCTGTGAGGAAGCAGCACAGCCCGACCCTGGGAGGTGCCCAGCCCACCACCACCTCCCAGAACACGGGGGGGATGTCTGGGTGGGCACCTCTGCTCCCCCTCTCCCTTTCGGCCCTTCCACGGCCTGAAGCGAAGTCGCTGCTCCCACCACAAAGGCCAGACCGAAAAACATCAAAGTACTGGCGGAGACGGGACTTAAAAATTGTGTTTTTCCAGGCTGCCGGCAGCCAGCCACTGCTCACCAGGCTCTTTCCTGGGGGTCACTGAGAACGTCGTACGCTGCCTGGATTAACTTGAACTGCTCTGCTGCTTCCTCCGCGTTCTCGAGGTTTTTATCTGTAAAAACAATTCAGTGAAATCGTAAGCGACTCCAGTCACGACGGCAGGACCGGCCGCAGCCGCTTCACCAACCCGAGACAGGAGCATCGAGCCCCGAGTGCTGCTGAGGGCTCTGCCCGCCCGCCCCCGCGACAGCCCCGGGTCGGCCCCGCCGTCGGAGCACCGACTGCGGCCGCCTGAGAGGATAAGGGGCTTCCCTCCTCCCAGACGGCGCCCGGAGGGCAAAACAAGGCCGGGCCGGGCCCTCTCCTGAGGCCTGTGGCCATGCCGGCCGGACCAGGCCCACGGCGGCCTGGCGTCGCGGCCGTACCCGGGTGCCATCGCAGCGCCAGCCGGCGGTACGCCCTCTTCAGCTCCTCCTCGGCGGCGTCGCGCTTCACCCCCAGCACCTCGTAGTGACACTTCATGGCGGCAGCTTAGCGCTGGGGGAAACACCGGCCGGCAGCAAGGCTGAGGCAGAGGGCGGGGGCGGGCACAGGGGGAGTCGGCGCAGCCATCGGGAGCCCGGGCTGGGAGGGGCGAGGCGGTTCGGAGGCGGAGCAGCTACGCAGGGATGGGTAATGGCGAAGGGCACTGTTGCGCCCTCAGTCTCCGCCCCAGCGGAGGTGGCGGCCGTAGGAGGAAGAAGTGGCGGGGTGCGGCTGCTGTTCCCAGCTCTGGGGATTCCCAAGCCGGGAAGGCCTTGGAGCTGTTGGAGCGAGTCCAGAGGAGACAGGATGGATCACAAAGATGATCAGAGGGCTGGAGCACCTCTCCTGTGAAGACAGGCGGAGAGTTGGGGTTGTTCAGCCTGGAAAAGAGAAGGCTCTGAGCAGACCTTGTAATAACAGCCTTCCAGTACCAGAAGGGGCTACAGGGAAGCTTTGGAGGGAATCTTCATAAGGGCACAGAGTGATAGGGCAGGGAATAAAGGTTTCAGACTGAAAGAGGGTTTAGATTAGACATTAGGAAGAATCATTTTAGTGTGAGAGTGGTGAGAGATTGACCCAGGTTGCCCAAGGAAGTTGCAGATGTCTTGTACCTGTGACTTCTCAGGAACTCAGAGGTACAGCCAATGCAGCTTACATGTCACAGGTTCCCAGTGCTCTGGTTTGCATTTTTCACACATTACAGTTTAACGCTGACCAGGCAATTAAACCAAATAACAGATGCTCTCTATTAATCCCCCTCTCCTCCCTGATAAAGGAGCGAGCGTAAGGGAGAGAGACTTATGGGTTGGGAACTAAACTACACAACTTAAGTGAAACAGTAATGATAAAAAGGAAAAATTTTACTAAATATATACAAATATCCAGGAAAATTGATACCACATTCCTCCCACCTTTCCCCAGTAACTCTCACGTCACCACCAAGGCTGCAGGGCAGCCCTGGAAAAGTCCAGGCTGGAATCCTGGAGTCAGCAGAAGTCAGGAGCTGGAGGCCGGAACAGGTGCTGACCTCCTTTGGTCCTGAAGCTGCATCAGGGCAAGTTCAGTTTGGACACTAGGAAAAAGTTACTCACTGAGAGGGTGGTTGGTCTGTGAAACTGGTTCCCCATGGCAGTGATCCAGCCACCAAGCCTGGACAAAAAATTTAGTCACATAGGTTAGAGTTGGATGGTCCTGCAAGGAGCAGATGGACTTGATGATCCTCTTCGAACTTGAGACACTCTGTGATTTGATATATTTTACTACATACTGAACAGAAAAGCTGCATTCATCAGTCTTTCCATTCAGATGGCATACATACCTCACTACAGAGTAATAAGTACCTCTGAATTTCCCTTGCCCTGATGGGTTGGGTAAATGTTGGCACTTAACAGGTCAGTGTCTTCTTGTGCCAGCTCTCTGTTCAGCACAGACACCAGAGCCTGAAACCAGCAGGGGAAATAAATAGGAACCTATAGCAAGACCCTAAAACACATAGAAGCTGTAGGACTGAACAGGAAACAGCACTTGAGTCTGTGGAAGAGCCTGGTCACGAGATCTGGAAAGCAGATTAAAGAAAGGCAATGAAGAAACTTCTTTAAGTGCATCTGGCAAAAGGGAGGACTTGTAGACAGCAATTTCCCCAACTCTTCATGAAAATAGTCACAAATTAAATCTGACTTCATGCTGCAGCTCTGAAGCAATTTTAACTGTCAGCAGGCAAGAACGACAGTGAACCAAAATCTTGTCTTTAGGGAATTTGCAATTAATTTGGTATTGAGGATTGGAATCCTAAATCAGCTTGATTCTCCCCTCTATCTACATTTTACATTTTAAGAATCTGATTAGGTACAGGAATTATCACAGGCAAAAATATCACCTTTTCTACCTATTAATTACAAAAAGCTACTAAGAGACCATAGCCCTTTGCATTCCCTAGGGAGAAAAAAGAAAATTAACACCAGTGCCCAAGAAAAAATTCCCATGAAGTTAAAACTTTTAAAAGGATTTTCTATTGCTGTTAGACTGGGAAGGCTGACTTTTGAATTCCAGTTAATGATGAACACCAATGACTACCTAGTTATTTTTATTCCTTGTACATGTTACAGCGAGATGTTTCTCACAGGAATTTAAGTGTAAGAGACCAATTATCAAAAGCAGAAATATTTGGAGTTTCTTATTCCTCCTTTCGTTTTGCAACGTTACCTTTCAAAACCCAGAATCCTTCCAAAGAGAAGGAAGTCAATAAAAGAATGCAAGCTCAAACCTAGTAGAGAAATTGCTATTTATTTACTTAATAACTGAAGTCCATTTAGTTTTGCCTGTAAAAACAAATATTTACAATATTATGCCAGTATAACTATTTGCATCACTTGTAACTTTATCCTGATGCTTCAGTTCTGAAGAGTTTTTTTTGCTTCTTCCTCTGAATTTTACGTGGCTTCTTTTTATCTTTAACAATTGGCTTTGACTCTGGTTTCACGAGCTGTATTTCCACTGGTTTTTCTTCAGCTGGAGTTTCAAAGACCACTTCAGTCGGATCTTCGCCAACAATCACCTTACTCTCCTTTTTCTTTATCATTTGTACCTCTTTCACTTGCTGTTTCTCTCTAAACTTAGCAGCCACTGACAATCTTATCATCCGTCGATGCTATAAAATAAGAATTGAAATTACATCAAGTTTCAAGTAAGCAAGATGGAAGAAATCGGGTATTTAAAAGATGCCATTTTTTCAGTGACATGAATTTTGCCCTCATGCCATTTTTTAAAAATTACTGTTCTCAACACTGTGATGCTAACATACTCTTTTCAACAAAGAGTACCAGGGAAAGACAAACATGATTCTCCTTCACAGACAGACTCAGTTTTGAAGCTAGTTCCTAAATGAAAAAGACAACAAATACAAAGCTGCTTACCATATTTGGGGACTGGTAATGGGGGTTTTCATACAGAGTTGGTCCTCCAAAGCTACCTTGGAAGATTTTTATGAGGTTCAGGACAAAACGAGGCCCGATTTCTACCAGAGATGCATCTTCTTCAATTATCTGCAATAAGAATACTCTCTCTTACAGATTGAATTGAAGCGTATGACCTCATAGGCATTTTGCATACAGTGATAAAAAACTGAATTTCTATCCAAGATACAATGCCACGGACACTGATAGGCTGGACTTGTACAACACAGTTCCGTACATAAAGCTGCTCTTCTGGGTTCAAGCAAGCAATCCGAGTACTAGGTATTTGTGAATTCCATCTTCAGAAAGCAAGCTCCAGCACGTTGTGGGCCAAAGCACCGTGCAAAGGTTAAAAGACAGGCTTTGGCTACTGCTTCCTGTTACCAAGGCAACCATCACAGAATTGCACCTCAGCTGAAGTACACAGAACTCAGACAAATCTCTCCAGAGACACAGGAACAGATCAAGTCATTTCATTTAAGACAATTAAGTCACTTTGTGCAAACACTAGGTGTTGGCTTGTCCTGTTTATGACTCTTCTCATTTTAAGGTGATAAAAGATCTGATGTGAAATTACCCCACTGAGCAGGACATAAGAGCCAAAAGAGACCACTAACCTGGTAATTCCGAAACCAGATCCTCTCATCAGTGATGGTGAAGGTGAAAACATGATCTACAAAAGGCTGGCTTTTGGGGTGATACTGTGGTGTACTAAATATCTGTAATAAAAGGCAGTATTTCTAAATATCTAATTTTAAGAGGCCAAACATAAATAGCTCATAATAAATTCATTTTAGTTTACTAAGACCCCAATCCCTGATTACATTTCAAAACTCAGTACTCAGAACAAGCATACCAGTGATTTTAAGTATATGACCCTAATCCTTGGAAGACTTTTTGCCAGTTTAGAAGTGTAAATCTGCTACTTAAAAGAACTCTGAGATTTTTAAAGTATGTTGTAAAAATGACGTTTCTAGTAAGGCAGAAATACTGGACAGCAGAACTACTGACTGACCTGAATAAACAATTCTTTTAGCAAGGCATAGTGTGGCTCCTTGTCAAATGCCTGTAACAAAGAAAAATTGTAATTTTACACACAAAGCTACATGGAATAGTCATGTAATGAAAAACAAAGCATACTCAATGAAATAAAACCTATACTTACTGGATCAAAAGACAAAAGGGGCCTTGAGCCCCTCAGGCAGTTTCCTGTCATCTTCAATTCAGCCAGTGTGTGAACTACAATGATTTTTTTTAGAAAGATAATTTTTTAAATTAATTATACAGACAAGAAGCCAAGACTCCAAACAAAGTAATGTCAATCAACTTACCATTCTGCACTAAGAATTTAGCTGATGGACCCTGTGGTGTATTTGAAAACCTGCAGGGCAGGTAGGGTAGAAGAGAGAAAAGAAAAATGTTAGAACCCAGAAGGTATGCTGGATTTCTACAGCATACACCAGTTGAAGTAACTTCAGTTGCTTTTATAGCATTACTGAGTTCCTTTCACATACTCATAAACACTTGCTCTCTAAACAATTTTGTAAAATGCTTCTGTAAATAATCTACAAAACCTCTTCATGCACCATGACCTGGCATTACCCTTAGAAGTGCAGGAATAACACTTTTTCTAAGCAACACTTTTTAATGCATATTCACCATTACAATAAGAAACCTTAAGACAGAATGTATGCACTCCCACCTACACATAGAAATGTTAGAAAACATAACATTGCCTTACCACATATAGAGATCCTGTTTCTTTTTGGCTTCAAAAAAGATGCACTTGTTGCAGTTTTTCATTTCACACACCTACACAAGACAAGTCACATTAGCTGCTTACACAAATTCTGAAGAAGTTTACAAAAGCTTTCCACCATGAACCTCTAGTACCTTCCCCCCTCCAAACAGAACTTCAATAGCAAAGGTCTTGTCTTAAAAAAAAAAAATTAAAAAACCCCACACCTACTGATCCCCAAACTAAAGTCGAAGCAATCATTCTGTTGAAAAATCTCACATATTTACTACTAGGAGTAATAATTGCACTAAAACTACAAGTAAAATGACAAACTCTCCAGGATATAAACAGTAGTCCAGGTGCTGTGATATCAGGTTTTAGGATCAGAATTAAGCCCTAATACACTAGTTAGCCTGGGTGCATGTATGTTTCCTGCTTTCCTCAAGTATAAACTGCATAAATCTTTCAAGTACAAACTTTTCACTTGCACAGAAAGGAATATTCTGTTTTATTTCTAATGAAAAAAGTCTGATTAATGAACTGTTTATTTCAGGTTTTATTACTCAAAAGTCAGCTTTCTTTTTTAACATTAACACTCCCTGAGTATCAGTAATTTTAATTTATGAAGGTAGGAACTCCTAAAACTAGCATGAGATCCTTTGATCTCAGATGGTCTTTTCTCTTGCACATTGAATTTCCAGAGAAAATATAAAAGAAGCACTGGTAAAATCCTCAATTACCTCATTGATTACAAACAACTGATCTTTACGGTCCATTTTAGTATCTGGAAGACAAGAACAACATTTATAACTCTGGAAAAGCAATTGGACACAGTAGTTCTTTCAACAGTCTGCCCTTTAGCAAACAAACAAACAAACACAAAACAAAAACAAAATTTGGACTGAGGCCACAGGAGTAGACAGTAGCTGTATTTGTTGGCTCAAAATTTGGTTGTTGGTTAAGACAAAAGCTTAATCAAAACAGTTCTCTACCACGTTTTTAAAAGGAGATAGCTACTGAAGTTCTTGGTTTAAAATTACTATAGGAGTGTCAGCTAGGGACAAAGTCTAGCCCTACCTGCTTTAGAGTGAGGCATCAACGTTCTTAGATCTTGCATTAAGTGTCTTGTTCTGAAATTAATTCCACGAGAAGAGAAAATAAGCACTCGTTCCTTGTTCTTCCATTTACCCTAGAAAAAAAAAAGACAGAAAAGCTAAGCAGGAAAATTAAGTTTCTAGCCTTAGAACTACTACAACACAGCAACAATAAATGTTTGAACCATACTTACAGGAAACCCTAAAAACATGTTGCTGATATCTCCCACACAGAATTACTCTCTCTGCAAAAGTGATTACTTCCCTACAGAAGATGAAGGTGTCAGGTTTTACATGCAGACCTTCCACCCATTCTGCTTCAGAACGTTCCTACATAAAGACTTTCAACTCATGCAAAATACCTGAGTTAAGAAAGCCACATGCAGTATGCATTTGCAAATGCTACTTATCCTTCCCTGCAAAATAACCAGAGTGACAGCCTTGGAGCAGCTTAGGTTTTCCTACAGATGAGCATGTGAAGAAATCTCGGGCTTCAGTGTGCTACTTTTTGTTTTTCTTTTAAGGAAACTACAAGGCAACAATTGAAGGCTTGTCCGGTTGATTTCTAAATAAAACAGATGTAGCTTCCACAGTGCACCCTACGCATAAAATGGAATCATCCAACTGTCTAGAATACTCTTGAGGTTAAGACAACACAGTTTATTTACATCAAATAAGGCTCTCCACAAATCATCACAGAAACGTTCTGGTTGGAAAAGACCTTTAAGATCCTTGAGTCCACCCATTAACTCAACTATATCGAGTCTCGTGCTCAACCACGTCTATATATATTTCCATATATTTGTATTTTTTTAAAATTTATCCCTTATGTTATTGCCTTTCCCCTGTACGAGCAAATCTGTCTCCCATTGTTTTCAATTTCCATCTGCAAATCTCCAGTCTTTATTCCTTGGGGGAGGAGGGGTCCGGATAGAGAGCAATTCAGTTTTTGGTCCACTCAAACTTCTAAGCCAAGACAGAATCCGTCACGGATCCGTCCCTCATCTACACGCCTTTTAAACCCCCCCAGGGATGGGGATTCAAACACCACCCTGGGCAGCCTGTTCCAGTGCTTGAAAACTCCTTCAGCGAAAAAATTTCCCGACATCCAGCTGAAATAACCTACCACTGCCTGTTACTTTCCTGCGTGGTGGAATTATTAAAAAAAAATAAAATAAAATCTCAGTAACCCTCCCCATCCTCGCTCAGCACCTGTGCTCCCCCCGACACTCCCAGCCCCAGCCTCCCACCCCTGGGCAGGGTCAGACGGGTCCCAAGGAGCGGGTGAGGGGCAGATCCCCCGGCTCTCTGCTGCAGCCATCCCCGTGGCGGTGAGAAGTCTCCCCGTGGCCAGGCCGGGACCTGGGGCGTGCTGCCTGCGGGTAACGGAGGCGCCGGGCAGGGCAGGGGAACAGCCGTCCCGGTGTGGCAGTACCTGGGAGACGGGCGGCGGAATGCTGTACTCCTCCGGTGCCGCTGCCTCCGGGGCCGCCTTGGCGCCCGCCTCGGGCACGCTCGGGGTCCCCTTAGCTCGCTTCCTCGGCCGTGCAGCCGGGGCCTCACGCTTCCTCTTGGCCGCCGCCATCTTCCCCTCACCACGCCGTACTCGCAGCCGTCCGTCCCCCCGCCCCTTCCCTTCCGCCGCTTCCCTCCCTTTCCGCCTCCGGGAGCGCAGTGGGGAGGCGGGGGGGCTGCGATGCCGCTCTCCACCCAGCCCGTCGGCAGCGGCGAGCCCTACGTGCTGACCGCCAGCTTGGACAACGCCCGCCACCTCTCCAGCCTCCTCAGGGCTGTCCACTTCCAGGACCACGCCACCTGCTTCGCCACGGCCAACGGCCTCCGGGTGACGGTGGAGGACGCCAAATGCATCCAGGCCAACGCCTTCATCCAGGTGGGGGTGTGAGGAGGTGCTGCGGTGGGGCTGTGCTCCTTTCAGAGAGGTCTTGTGGGGTTGGAGGGCGGACCCGGGTGCCAGGTTTGTTCATGCCTGGCTGCTTGTGCCATCGGCTCCCACCCCTGCTCGGTGTGTCAGCACCTGCTGGGCCTCCTGAGCGAGTTCAGGAAGGATTCGTCTCTAAATGTTTTTGTGATGTTTCACCACAGCGGCGCTGAACCCGGCGGGGTCACCCCCTCTTCTGACCAGCTGGTTGTGGTTATGCCGTGTTTGATGCTTCCCAGGATGCAGCTTGCCCTCTCAGCTGTCAGCAGAAATGTGTAACACCTTTTTCAGCAGCTGCTCAAATCTCCGTGCTTTCTCCCCGAAATAACTCTGTTTCTGCAGTTACCACAAAGCAGCTGCTGCCCGGTGGCAAGGGAGGGGGCCTGGTGGTGTTAACCCACAGCAGACTAGCCAAGGACGTATTTCAGAGCATGTTTCAGTGTAATTAACTCACTGTTCTATTCCATCCATGCTTACAGTTAGTTGAAATGTTTATTCATTCTCCATTAATACTATTTCTAGAGATAGGTGTCACATCATGTAGTTCCCAGAATGTTTCCAGCTCCCGAAGTATGTGGCTTTGGGCTTTAAAAATTGTAGCTTGATTTTAAACTGTAAATGTTAAGTTTCTAGGTTTTCATGCTTATGCCATGCTACTGTGTTACAACTTTGACCGGACTTTATTTTAATAGTTTTCAGACAAAACCCATTTTAGTTGGTGCTATGTGCAGAAATTCCTTTGTATGGCACTGACATCTGAAAGTGAGAGCACTAAATTTATGGAATTAAATGTAAACTGTAAATTGGTTGCAGAAACTCCCCTCTTTCTCTTATAGGCAGAAATTTTTCAGGAATTTTCTGTTCAGGAGGAATCGGTAACATTCCGCATTAATTTATCCGTCCTTCTCGACTGCTTGACCATTTTTGGAACCAGTTCTGTGCCAGGTATGGTTCATACTTACCGTGACAATGTCTGCGTAACATGTATAATCACACAGTGAAACTTGCACAGAGCTATAGGGAGATTTCCAGCCTTGGCAAAACTTTAAACTTCTGCACATATATCCTTTTGACCTAAACTCTGACAACTTCAGGCTGCACAAGTAACAAGTATTAAACAAAGATTATGGGAGACAAAAAGGCTCATGAGGACCATGGAGGATTTTCCAGTCCCATTAAACTGTTTGTAGCATAACCAGCTTCCTTGTCGCAGCCAGCATTAACATTTGGAAAATGACATGGGTTGGATTTTAACTGTTATCTACATACAAATAATTTAATTTTATTGTGTAATCATTAATCACTTTATAGTGGGTCTAGGAGGCTGCACTAAGCATACTACATTAGTGTTTTGGAGGCTGGATCAAAGCAAGTCCAGCAGATCTAGAGAGGTGATTCTGTCACTTTGCTCTGGTAAGACCTCACCTGGAGTACTTCATCCAGGTCTGGAGCCCTCAGCACAGGAAGGACATGGACGTGATAGAGCGGGTCCAGAGGAGGGCACAAAAATGATCATGGGGCTGGAACACCTCTCCTGTGAAGACAGGCTGAGGGAGCTGGGGTTGTGCAGCCTGGAGAAGAGAAGGCTCCAGGGAGAGCTCATAGTGACCTTCCAGTACCTGAAGGGGCTACAGGAAGGCTGGAGAGGGACTGTGTGCAAGGGCCTGGAGTGATAGGATGAGGAGCAATGGTTTTAAATTAGAGTAGGTTAAGACTGGATGTTAAGAAAGAGTTCTTCACCATAAGGGTGGTGATAAAATAGAACATATTGCCCATGGAGGTGATTGAGGCCTCAACCCTGGGGGTAGTCAAGGTGAGGCTCGATGAGGCTCTGAGCAACCTGATCCAGATGAGGGTGTCCCTGCTTACTGCAGGGGGGTTGGACTCGATGACCTGTAGAGGTCCCTTCCAACCCAAATTATTCTCTGACCCTGTGGAAATGATCTGTGCCTCATATGCCAGTAAACCAGGAATTTTTCTAAAGTGATCTGATGTGGTCATTAGCTCTCTGAGGAATGTGTATCCCTTTCTTTTCCAGGAACATCAACAGCCCTTAGGATGTGTTACCGTGGTTATGGTTATCCCTTGGTGCTGTTCTTGGAAGAAGGAGGCGTAGTGACGGTGTGCAAAATTAACACTCAAGAACCAGAAGAGTTGTTAGACTTTGATTTCTGCAGTACAAAGGTTGTTAATAAAATTATCCTGCAGTCAGAGGGGCTACGAGAAGCATTTGCTGAACTAGATATGACCAGTGAAGTTCTCCAGATTACCATGTCTCCAGAAAAACCCTACTTCAGGTACTTGAGATTGCTTTCAACTCAGATGTTCATGCTTCGCTTCCATTGGTAGGACTGGAAGTTTTCAAGGTGAAGAGAGAGGAGCTGAGGAGCTATTTTCAGTGATTGCTTTATTTAAACAACGGAGTGTGGCAAATCACAATATATTATGTGATTAATATATGGAATGTTAATGAATGTAACGAATATGTTGACGACCTGGTAAACACAGCATTGGTGTGGATAGTTTAGCATATTTTAATTAAGTAAAGCAAACCAAACAATAGTGTTTCTTGAATATCTCAACAGACATTGAAAGTGATTGTGGTGGAGTTCTTAGAGAGCTGTAATGATGTATTCTGAGGTGGTGCTTTCTTTCTTCCAGGTTATCCACTTTTGGAAATGCAGGAAGTGCACACCTGGACTACCCTAGGGACTCTGATTTGATGGAAGCATTCCACTGTAACCAGACCCAGACAAACAGGTGAGGAACTCTGTGATCAGTGCCCTCTGTGGCAGGTCCCATGTTCTAGCTAGAAAGTTTAAAAACCTGATTTTGCATTAGTGTAGCATTGACCAGTGCAGTGGGGAAAAAATACTTCCAGTCTGATGAAAAACAGTGATCAAAAGCTGAGCAATGTGTCAGATGTTGTTACCAGGCAAAGAATAAATTAGCATGTTGCTATTTTTTTATAAGTTATCTCATAAACATCTTATGAGGTGTCTAATTAGGAGCAAAGATACAGTTTTTCTCTGCACAATGAATTTTTTTCAGATTGCGCTTTTTTTCCCTTGCAGGTACAAGATTTCTTTGCTCAAACCATCTACAAAGGCATTGGCTTTATCTTGTAAAGTGTCCATTCGAACAGATGCTCAAGGATTTCTTTCACTGCAGTATATGATTAGGAATGAGGATGGACAGATCTGTTTTGTAGAATATTATTGTTGCCCTGATGAGGATGTTACTGAAGCAGAACTGTAGCTGTATGCTTTGTGGTTTTGTATCTATGGATAATTAAAAGACTATTTTTTTATAAAACTGAATGAAAGCTGTAAAGATTCATAGATTTTATCTTTTTTTGGTTTTTTTTGTTTTTTTTTAATTCTGGAAATTCAAAGACCTTTTTTATTGCCTTGCAAACATTTCTTAGCTGTGACTCAAAACAACAAAGGTGAAAAAGCAAAAGGGGGACCTGCTGTCCTATAGCCACTGACTCCATAACAGATGTTGAAGTCGTGTTCCTCTAAGATGTTGACATTTTTTACAGTGCTCTCCAAGGCATTATTGTTTGTTTGTATGTTTTGGTTTGTTTTTTGTTTGTTTGTGTATGTGTCTTTGGCTTGTTCTAAGCAATTACTCAGGGGAATATCTGAACATTAGCTGTATGTTGGCTCGCTGGCTTTCAATGACTAAAAAATAAAACATGGCATAAAAAATGACATTTTCAAATGATTTCTTAATAGCAGCAGGTGCTTTTAGTCTGGCAAATGCCATCAGGTTTTGCTGGTGAAGCTACTAAGCTTCTCCTCATCTTGGTTAATCTGTAATAGAACTCAGTTCCTTGGAAGTTCGTCTGATACCAGTTTACCCTTTTGTCTGCAGCAATGTTGTTGACCTGGTAAATTTAGCTAGAGGCCAGGATTTACTTACTCATCACTCACAACTCTTCTGGCAACGTAACAGTTTTGTATCTAGTGATTTGTCTCATTGATCCACTGCTGACTAGGTGATCAGAGCTCTACCTGTTCATCGCTTATTCGCTCTCCTATGTCTGATTCCACTTGAATTCCTTGCATGGAAGAGAAATTTCCTTAATTTCTAGCTTCTTTTCAAAAGTCAGTTTCTTACTGAGAATGGAGATTTTACAAATCTTACCCTAAAACAAATCGACCTGAAATGCATCAAAGGCAAAAAAACACCACCCAGACTAAAACCGTTCTGCAATTTAGGACTTCATTTGAAGATGGTAGTTGAGATTAGCAGAGGGATAACCTCATGTTGACAGTAAGTGTATTAGATCGGTTCTTACCGATCGAAAAGTAGATTTGTTCCATGCTTTACAGCTCCATTGCTTAAGAAACCCATAGTTTTAATGGATCAGAATCTGAAAATTTCCCTATGTCCTTCCTACTAGGGCTGAATAGTTGTACAAGATCACAACAGCTTCAGATGGCTTAGATTATAGGGAAGGTATTTTAGCTACGGAAGGCTTTTATGTCTTGAGACTGTGTGGCAATCACTGAGCTGTGCAGTTCTGTAGGCATCTGTGACTCTTCTTTCAGAAAGAAAAATTCCTCACCAAGGGATTTTAATGATAGTACAGTGGTGGTGATTCCTACCATCTACCAAGGAATGACTTGCTGTATGTAAAATAGTCCTCCCTGAAAATGCTGGTTTGGAAGTCCTCTGACGTCAATCATGTGTCTGTACAGGAAAGAGATCTGAACTGATACATTTGCCATGACCATGTAGCTGAAGGGCTAATATTTAAAGATAACTAATTTTTTATCCTGAAGTGGACAGAACTGGCTGTTGCATTCAAACGAGGAATTCCAGACTGAAAAAGGAGAGATTAATCCTATCATTTGTTTCCTTAAGTAGATGATGTCAGCTGTCTGGTCTGCACCTGACACTAGATAGTAGATAACCTTCCAACTTTTCTGGGGAAATGGCCTGCAGCTCACAAGTACACTGGGGAAGGCCAGGTTTCTAGAAAGTGGCAGTCCTGAACAGGGGATTGATCCAATGGAACATTAGTGGCAGAGCAGGTCTCCCACCATCCTCCACGGAAGCTGAGAATAATTTTGCTAATGGGGATGTCAGCTGGATAGGAGGGACAGCGAAGTCAGCTCTTGGTTTCCATCTGGGATTGCTGATTTCTCTCCAAATAGAAAGCTGAAGTTTTTGTGAAAAACAAGTAGCAAGCTCTGTTGCCATATAAGCACGAGGCACTTGAGATGTTTCCTGATCCAGGGATTTGGGAACAGTAGTATCACAGAATCACAGAATGCTTTGGGTTGGAAGGGACTGTAAAGATCACCCCGTTCCAACGCCCCTGCATGGGCAGGGACACCTTCCACTAGGCCAGGTTTCTAGAAAGTGGACCAGGAAAATGTCTTGACTGAAAGAGTGGTGAAGCATTGGCACAGGCTTGGTGGTGCAGTCTCCATCCCTGGTTCAGCAAAGGGGCAGCTGTGGTGCTTGGGGTGGTGGTGGTTCAGGTAGTGTAGGACTGACACTTGGACTCAGTGATCTTGAAGTGGCACTCAGTGCCATGGTCTAGCAACTGCTCCGGTGGGTCAAGGGTTGGACTTGATGATCTCTGAGGTCCCTTCCAACCCGGCTAATTCTATGATTCTATGATTCTATGATTCTAAGGTCCTTCCCGGCATGATGGTTCTATGATTCCGTGTGCCAGCACCCAGCTGGACACACCCTGCCCGGGTGCCAGGTCACAAGGGGACCCTTTGTAACATCACCTGTGACACCCTGGGTGCCGAGGTCCCTTCCGAGTGCGAGGGAGGTCCCGGCTCAGTGTCCAGGAGGACAGCCGCGGGATCAGAGTTGAGCACAGTTCTCTGGAGGAGAATTGAGCAATGTCTGCACCCGAGAGAACCCAAGTGGACCAAGAAGATTCTCCTGGTGCCCAGGAGAGTACTCAGCCAGGGGCTGGGGCTGGGGCTGGGGCTGGGGCTGGTGCTGAAGGGTGGCCTGTGTGGATGCACCAGGGGAATACGTGGAGGCACATGACAGCCCTTTGTGGTTTGTCTCCTGGGAGCCTCTCCCCAGACCCTGAGGGCTCTGATTCTTTTCAGGATGCCCAGGAGGCTCCATGCCCTGGAGATCCATGGCTGCCCCATGAAGGGCCCACCCCAGACCTCTCCCTGCCCCCACACAGCCCCCTTGGTCCCACGGGCTCTCCCCACAGGCAGTGCAGCCTTGAGGCCAGCAGCACTGCCACCCCCATCCCCACCCCCCATGGGCTTTCCTCCTCCCCCAGGAGTGAGCAGAGACCCAGCCCCCTATCCCACCCCCATGGCCTCTCTCCCTTCCCCGATGAACAGAGACCCCCGAGCCAGCCCCAGCTGGCCCAGGTGGAAGAGGAAGAAGAAGGAAGCCATCCTCCCCCCACAAGCGAGGTGTGCAAGGCCCAGCAGCTGGAGACAGGTGTGTGAGGGGCCTTTGGCTGCTTTGCTGTGCTCCTGCACGGCAGTGGTTGCTGGGCACATCCCTGGCCTGATCCGCGCCACTCCCCTCTTTGGGTCCCCTGGCCCAGGGCTGGCTCTGTCCTTGGGAGCTGGCCCACGGCTGGCTGCCGGCTAGGGCCCTTCAGTCCCTCCTGCCAGCACCTTCAGCTCACCCTTCTCTCTTGCTTTCTTAGATTCTGAGTCTGCTTCCAGCAGACCTCAGGATTGGTCAACAGCTGAGGAGGAGGATGGCGAGGTCATCTTTGTGGACAGCCTGAAGGAGATAGGAGAGGTACCTACCTACAGAGACTGCCACCTGGCCTACTTGGCCCTGCTCCAGCTGCCCCCATGCTCAAAGATCCCTTCCCGGACAGCTGATGTCTGGGCCAAGATGGGGGAAAAGACAAAAACCAAAAAACCCAACCAAACAAAAAAAGCCACCAGAATGTTGTCTGTGTGGGTAAGAGGGATCAGTGAAAGAGCCCCATAACCTTCTCTTCTCCTTGCAGGACGACCTGAGTGATATGGAGAAGCGTCTGAGGGATTTGGAAGTCAACCCTTCCTCCTACAGCCTCAGTGAGCAGGAGCAACTCTTTCAGGTCTGGCATTTCCAGAGCAGGTCACAGCTTCCCCAGTGCAATCCCCAGCCCGGGAGGTGTCTGCACCCCGAGGGGGACAGAGGTCACTTTTGGAGGGCAGCCAGCAGAGCCCAGGGCAGAGCATTGGCTTTTCTTCTTGCAGGACCTGATGTGCTTCCTAGACTCCCCCAGAGCAGAGGATGGTCAGAGCACTGCCCTCCTCCTTGGCAGGGAGATGCAGTCAGGCATGAGACCTTCCTTTGGCTGGGTAAGGAGCCCCAGGGCCAGAGAAGCTCCAGTGCCCCCCTCAGCCCTTCCCACTCTCCTGGATACTCTGGGGGTGTCCCGAGTGTCAGCACCTCATGCCAGCACCTCCGTGCCATGGCCGCTCCCTCCCAGCTCCCAGATCCCAGTGTCTTGAGCATCTGAAGCCAGGCCAAGGCAGCGGAGAGGGCTATGGGCAGGGCAGCAGTTGCAGGGGCAGCTGAGGAGATGGTTGCACTCCAGTGGCAGCACCATACTCAACCCGTGTCCCCTCCAGGCACATCAGGTCCTGAGGTGCATCCACAGCATCGTGGAGCACATCTGCAGTGAGGCAGCCCGGCACAGCCTGCGCTCACTGCTTCGGGTGCTGGCTGAGAGGTTCCTCGAGGACACAGTCAGGAGTCTGCTGAGGATCAGCCCACACTGTGACAGGTACCAGCCCCTAGAGCCCTGGGCACTTCCTCCCTAGCCCAGGACCAGCACGCTGGCCGAGGCAGCCCTGCTAACAGAGCACTCTGGCTTGCAGTGCTGCCATGGCTATGTGGGAGGTGATGCTGTCCCCGCTCAGCAATATACAGAGGATCTTCGAGGGGCTGCTCCGCGTGATCCAGGGCTCCCCCCGAGAGGAGCCTGTCTCCGCTGTGAGTGACCAGAGCAGGGCTTGCTCACCCTTCAGGGCTTTTCCCCAGGAAAGCAGACACAGCCCCTCCTGCCTGCCCCAAACACCCACATCCTCCAGGCCTTGGGGACACAGGCTCTCCACCAACGCCATCGGTGCCAGCCCCATGGGGCTGCCCCATGCTGCTGGGGCCCCCGAGCACAAAGAGGAGGAGCACTCTGCTGGGATCCCCACTGCCTGCACCCCCTGCCCTGCATGATGCAGCTGGAAACCTGGGGCAGGGGCCGGATTTGGGTGCCAGAGGGAGGGTCAGCCTGAATCAGGAGGGGAGCCCTCAGAGCTGCTGGGCAGTGGCCTGGCAGGCGGCTGGCAGCCTCCATCGCTGCCTCTGTGGGCCGGGCCGGTACCTGAGCCGCAGCCCGCGTGCACCCCACGGGCTTTGGCAGCGCAACAGCAGCGTCTGTGCACTGAGAGCCCTCCCTGTGCCCTTTCTGCAGGCATCCCAGGTCCTGCGCAGGCTCAGCCAGCAGCCCTGCTGTCAGGGGAGCCTGGAAGTGCTCTTCCCAAGGCTCCTCATGGCCCTGCTCAACCAGCTGGCACGGGCTGCACAGACTCCGGTAGACGAGCAGCCCGAGGACGATCAAGCCAGCCCTTTGGGGTGCGCCATCCCCTTCCCCTGCCATTCCCCTGGGCCCTGGGCTGGGGCCCCTGCTCTGTGTGTAACTGGACCTTGCTCTGCACACAGGGAGGCAGTGGAGGCCATTAAAGACCTGCTGTGTGCTGCTGGCTGTCGAGAGCATGTCCAGAAGATGCAGGAGAAGGGCAGCTGGGACATGATGCTCCAAGGAGAGAGCCTGGAGGCAGGAGTCACTTTGCTGGCCAGGTGAGAGAGAAGCCCTCTCAGCCTCAGCAGCCTCATCCCCAGGGGCAGAGAGGTGCCCAGGCACCCAGGCCCCGGGCTGCAGCCGCAGTGCTGGCCAGGGAGCGATCCCAGTGGCGAGGGCTGCTCCGTGCCTGGGGAGAGAGCAGGGGGCTGTCAGGAAGTGGTGTTTGCGGCTGGGGGCAAAGACACGTCCTGGCCTGGGCTATCCTGACTGGGCTGGGCAGGGCAATCCCAGCAAGGCTTTGCCTGCCCTGCTCACTGCCCGCGCTGCTTTTCTTTCCCTGCCCAGAGAGATGTGCAGGAGCCCAGCTCAGGTGCGGTTCTCCCTCTTCCTGCACATGAGAGACATTGTCATCTGCGGGAGGGAACAGGAGAACACTTTGGCCATGGCCTTTTACGTTGAGGTAAGCAGTGCCTC
The DNA here is from genome assembly GCA_023637945.1 of Phaethornis superciliosus. Taxonomy (NCBI): domain Eukaryota; kingdom Metazoa; phylum Chordata; class Aves; order Apodiformes; family Trochilidae; genus Phaethornis; species Phaethornis superciliosus. The sequence goes on from JAJQWJ010000004.1 coordinate 60,487,757, forward strand.
TGCGAGATGCTTCTGCAGCCGTCCCTCTGGCACTGGCGGCTGCCGCCTGGGCTGACAGTCCCCAGAGCCGGGCCAGAGGGCTCGGCTCTCAGTCCCTCTGCCCTCCAGCCCTTCCTGCTGGGGCAGCGCTCAGCCACCCCTGCCCTGAGCCAGCCCTGCATGTCCAGCGGCAGGGCTTCCCCCTGGATGGGCTGTGTCAGTCCCCAGGCCCTGAGCTGGCAGTGGGAAGCAGGAGCTGCACAGTACCGAGGTGCTGCAGCTCTGCCCGTCTTTCACTCTTCTCCTTTCAGCTGCTGGGCTGCCAAGACATCGCAAAGACTTCGGGCGATGTGCGGCTCCTCCGCTCTTATCTGGACTGTGGCAGCGACAGGATGCTTCTGCTGGCAGTCAGGGGCTTGATGGCACTGGCACGGCACCCGAAGATGGTGAGCAAGGCATAGTCAGGTGGAGATGCGTTGGCAGCCTGGGGCTGGGGCGGGTGGTTTGGGCCTGGCTGAGAGGAAGGAAGGAAGGAAGGAAGGAAGGAAGGAAGGAAGGAAGGAAGGAAGGAAGGAAGGAAGGAAGGAAGGAAGGAGGGAGGGAGGGAGGGAGGGAGGGAGGGAGGGAGGGAGTGAGGGAGGGAGGGAGGAAGGAAGGAAGGAAGGAAGGAAGGAAGGAAGGAAGGAAGGAAGGAAGGAAGGAAGGAAGGAAGGAGGAAGGAAGGAAGGAAGGAAGGAAGGAAGGAAGGAAGGAAGGAGGAAGGAAGGAAGGAAGGAAGGAAGGAAGGAAGGAAGGAAGGAAGGAAGGAAGGAAGGAAGGAAGGAAGGAAGGAAGGAAGGAAGGAAGGAAGGAAGGAAGGAAGGAAGGAAGGAAGGAAGGAAGGAAGGAAGGAAGGAAGGAAGGAAGGAGGTGGCTGTCAGCCGAGGAGTGTCTGAAGAGGGGCCACAGAGCCTTTGCTGTCCTGCCCTCCCCGCCCTCTCCGGCCCTCCCTCAGCCCCCGAGGCAGGAGGCAGGAGAGGCAGGAGAGGCAGGAGAGGCAGGAGAGGCAGGAGAGGCAGGAGAGGCAGGAGAGGCAGGAGAGGCAGGAGGCAGGAGGGGCGGCAGAGATGCCGGCAGCGCCTGCCGGGAAGCCGGGCGGGAGGCTGATGCTCAGCGCAGACGGCACTTGTGCCAGGCTGCTCCTCCACTGCTCCAGCATCACAGAAACTCTCTGCTTCACACAGGCAGCACAATTGCAGGACAGGGTTATGCTGGACTGCATCCTGGGGAGACTGGAGCACAACTGGGAAGACTTCAGGGTGGAGGCCCTGCTCCTCCTCAGGGAGCTAGCAGCTCATCCCAGCGGGCATGAGGAGGCCATCCGCATCGCTGTGATGCTGGCGGAGAAGCTCCCACTCCTCTTTGGTGATGTAAGGCTGATGGGGGAGCCTGACCCTGCAGAGGGCCAGAGGGCAAGGACAGCTGCCCTCCAGCCCAGCCCCACGGGCAGCGCTTGGGCAGGGCTGCTGCCCTCCTCACACCCCTGGGCTCTGCTGGGAGGCCTTCTGGGCTCTGCAGCCCAGCACAGCTTCTCCTTGGCAAGCTGAGGCCTCTGCTGCCCCGAGCCCCACCACCCCAGAGCATCTCCCCACTAATAACGTGCTTAGGGAGAGGCTGTTGCTGCAGCCACCCTCTCTTCCTCTCTTCCTTCCTTCCTTCCTTCCTTGCTGCCAGGAGTCCATCCAGGTGCAGGAGCTCTCCATTGGCCTCTTTGGAGAAATCATGGGGACTCTGCTGAGCGGAGAGGAGAGCTGGATGACGATGATCATCCAGGGGAGCCTGGTCTCTCTCTTGCTCAGAATGAAAGATAAGACCAAGAGTGTGGCCCAGGTACAGACTTCAGAGCTGAGCACCTGCTTGGCCCTTCCCTCTGCCCAAGCCCTGGCAGCAGCTCAGCAGCTCTTGCCCATCTCTCTGGTGCTGGCTGGCAGAGGGCTGTAGCTGAGCTGGTGGCTGTCCCCTGTCCCTGCCTCGGGCACTGAACCCCCCTTCAGGCTCCGCCCCCAGCTGCCTCTTCCCAGAAGTAGCTGGGGACAGCTTGCAGCCTTGCCCAGAGGAGGAGGGGCATGAGAGGTCTCCTTCTCTGAGCTGTGGTGTCAGCTCCCACCGTCTGCTGCTTTGCAGGCCTCTGCACAGGCCCTCCGCACCTGTGCAAAGATCCTGGGCTGGGGAGAGCTCAAGAGAGAGGTCAAAAAGAAGCGGACAAGGAGGATTGCAAAGATCCTGGTGAGGACAACCCCCACGTGCCAGGTGCCGGGTGCCGGGTGCCGGGTGCCAGGGCCTGGGCTGGACAAGGGATACCCCATGTGCCCAGGGTGTGGTTGTGCAGCCCTTGCTGGCTGGCCCTGCTCCAGAGCGGAACAGAGAGCCTGGAGCTCTGTCCCCCTTTCCCTCCCCATTTTTCCCTTTCCAATTTCCCCTTCCCCTCCCTCAGGCACGCAGCCCCCAGGCTTCTTCTTCAGGCCCCTCTTCCCCCCAGCCCCTGGGTGTTGCAGGAGCCCCCGGCCCAGCTGGGCCCTGCCAGCAGCAGGCAGGGGCCTCGGTACCCCCCGGCCCCTCTGCTCTGCCTGTGGCTCTGGCTGCAGCCCTGTCTGGCAGAAAGGAATGGGCTGGGGGGGAAGGGGTGGGATGGGCTGAGGGAGTGCTCTGGCCCCCGGGGAAGGGTCTGAGCCAGCCCCGTGACCTTGGTCTCTGCCCAGGTGGAGCGGGACAGGGATGTGAAGTACCACGTGCATGCCTGCCTGCCATACCTGAGGGACGGTCAGCGCAACGTGAGATTGGCGGCCATCAAGTTCCTGGGTGAGCCACAGCCCCCGGGGACCCTCTCCTGGCAGCCCCGGGCTGGGGGCTGTGCTGCCCCAGTGCTGGGGAGAGGGAGGTCTGACGGGAGCTCTGTGCACAGGGGCTGCTGCATGTCACCTGAGTAAGGACTCAGACACGGAAGAGCTGCAGGACATGTGCGATGGTGAGGAGGGTCAGAGCTGGGCTGGCCGGGGCTGGTGGGGCAGGGGACAGAGCCTGGGCAGGGGGCTGCTGGGGAGGAACCTGTCAGGGGCACTTAGGGCATGCATGGGGTACGTTTAGGCTGGACATTAGGAAGGAATTCTTCACTGTGGGCATGGTGAGAGCCTGGCCCAGGATGCCCAGAGAAGCTGTGGCTGCTCCATCCCTGGCAGAGTTGAAGGCTGGAGCTTGGAGCAGCCTGGGCTGGTGGGAGGTGTCCCTGTCCCTGTCCCTGGCAGGGGTTGGGATGGGATGATCCTTAAGGTCCCTTGCAGCCCAGCCCAGCCCAGCCCAGCGCAGCCCAGCCCAGCCCAGGCCAGTCTGGGATTCCTCAGCAGCAGCTTCCAGCTGCTCCCTTGCTCCCACCTGCTCCTCCTGGCCAGGGAAAGGGACAGATGGGGCTGGCAGAGGACAGGCTGTGCAGACACTGAGGTGTCACCACTGCTCTGTTTCTTTCTGTCGCAGCCCTCCAGAGCCTGGAGAGTGACCCTGAGCCCAGAGTCCGTTCCTTGGCAGCTGAGACCTTGCAGAGCCTGGGAACTGAGCAGGACCAGCAAAGATCAGGATGGTCCCTCCGCTCTCTGTGCCGCTGTTTCTTATGAGACGCCTCAGGGACAATCTCCTGGTGCCACCTTCCTGACGGTACCTTCACTGACACCACATTGTGGCTGCTGTCCCCCACACCTCCATGTGCACTTCCAGGCTCCACTGGGCTCTCCCACACCCAGGACTCCCCTCCGACCGCTCTCCATTAAACCTCCCCAGCAGGGGACAGCAGCAGCAGGGGACTGAAGGTGCCAATGATGCTGGTGGAGCTGGGAAGATGTCATTGGGAACTCCGTCCTGACCCTCTTGCTCCACAGACGGAGGCCGTGACTGCTCTGGAAAGCAGCCAGCAGGTAAAAGAGGAGCTCGTCAAGTCCCCGGGCTGCGGGCACGGCTGCTGCCAGTGCCCACGCTGGTGCTGGGGGCGGGAGGTGCAAGGAGGCTCAGGGGCTTAGAAGGGCTCAGGGTTTAAGGCAGCAAAGCTGCGCTTAACCCCAGCGCTGCTTTGTTGGTTTCAGGGCTTTGTTTGGCAGCTGCCAGGATGAGCAGAAGATTGGGAACGTTTCCCCTTCAACTTGTGAGCATCATCACTGAGCGTGCCAGCACTGGGACAGTCCTGCTCACAGCTGACCATGTTGAAGCCTTGCATCGTGAGCCAGTGCTGCAAGTTCCTCAAAAGCAACCTCTTGGTGGCTGATTGCTTTGGCACCCAGAGACTGCCAACCGTTCCAGCTGTCCCCACCTGCTGGAAGCAGCTCATGCCTTCCTCTTCCATCACTTCCAGGAGGTCGCCTGGCTGTCTCTGGAGTTGTTGAAGCTCTCCTACCTCAGCAGCTGAGCCAGAGCTGCTTTCCTTTTCTCATCCGAGAGGAGGAAACTGCAGTTCTGGCCGAGCTACCAAGAGGTCACAAAGTCCCCCAAATAAAATGTGGCGTTTGGAAGGCACAGCACGTGTGGGGTCTGTTCTCTGCTGAGCTACCAACTTCCTTCCAGCTGAGCGTCTGTTGAATCAGGAATGGAAGTTCTGGGGCCGCGGGGTCAGCTGTGGGAGATGGGGCAGGGGGCACTGGGAGGTCCTGGAAGTTACTGAGGGACACTGGGAGCTGCTGGGGGCAGTGCCGGGAGCTAGGAGAGGGCACTGGAAAGCATCTGGGGGCACAAGGAGGAACCGGTGAGCACTAGGAGCCGGGGAGAGGTGGCTGGTTTTGGGGTCTCCCCAGAGCCAAACGGGGCCGTCTTGGGGATGAGAGGAGAGGGGATGGGACAGGAATGTCCCGGGAGTAGGAAGGCTCTGCAAAGGAACCTGGATCGATGGGTCATGGGCAATTGCATGAGATTTCACATGACCAAGTTCCCTCGGTCCTTTGAGCAGAAAGATGCAGTAATCCAGAATTTCATTTCAGCGTCCACTTTGCACAGCCTTTACTTCACTGAATGGGTAAGCAAGACATTGTAATTCTAGACATAAACTCAGGGGTGGACATAGGCTGAATATGTTCAAGGTGTATTTCCAAGTCCACTGAGATTCAGGGCCCTTCATGTCAGGAGCATTCCTTTGTGCACTAAATGAAAACTGAGGGTTTTTCTTTTCGCTCTGAAGGTCTAGAAGAAGATTTTCAACACTCAGGTTTCATGGTATTTGACTCAAGCCTAAACCTTCTATGTGTAGATTTGTATACTGTAGTTATTATAACATGGTCCAGCCAGGTGACTTGATCATCAGGACCTTTCTTACCTGTAATGAGTGACTTAGAGTGGCCTCATATAGTTTAACTTCAGGTCTTCAGTTGGAATAAAATCCTCATACAGAGGCAAGGGTTTGTGTCCTGAGTTTCCACTGGATGAAACGAGCATCAACTTCTCATTCATAATAAAGTTTATTAGCTTTCAGATTGTTTTAGTGCTGACACACCCTGGAAAAGAAGTGGGAAACTGCATGCTGCTTGGAAGTTCGCAGGTATTTGGGTGGCAGCACTGACATGCTGGCACCAGCGTCTTTGCACATGCAAATTCCCACCAGTGATAGCTTTTGCTCTGCTTGAGGTATTCTCACAAAACCCCAGGAGTCACATCCCCCTGTGGCCTTTTGCTTTTGACCTGCCTCATGCTAGTTGGAGCTTCTTCTCAGAAATTTTTTTTAGTCCATGGGTTACATCAGAATGTGCAGTGAGCCTGTGCCATTCATCTGAGCATCTTTGCCTTGAGGAAGTGAAAGCATGGTGCTGTGCCTGTGGAATAGTCATGGAATAAGAAACCTCACCAGAAACAGCTCATCAGCTGCCCAAGCAATACCATGAGTACAAAAGGTAGTGAGAAAAGATATTTTAATGCAGGCTGCTGCTCAAGGAGCAGCCCTGCACTAGGTTTTTCTGCCCCCTTTGTGCTCGTTCTTGGTGTTTCCAATGAGCAGATCAGACTTTTTAGTAACAAGATGCCTTCTTTCACCAGTTATTCACTGTTTCTGGTTGCAAAGTAGGTGCTAACTTCCAGTTCAATGCCTTAGGGCACTAGGGAAAATCTAAATGGGAAAATCTTTTCTTCTTCGCCAAAAATTTTCCAAAAATATGTGGGTGTGTGCCTGCTGTGCTGCACTTGGCATCCCATGCTGTCCCTGTGCCTACATCGAGTGGCTGAAGGGAGGGGGGGATTTGGGATGCTGTGCCTGGGCACAGAGCTGGGAGCCCCTTTCCATAGGAGGTTTCCCACCAGAAGAGGGCATGAGATGACCGCATTTGCTTTCCTCCGTGCCACAGGCTGTACCTCATCGTGTTCCTCTTGCCTGTGACTTCAGCGCTGGATTTGGGTAAGAAACACTCTGGAAGTGCTTCCTGGGACAGACCTCAGGCCAGCAATGGGACAGACTTTAGCTGTCGCTGTGCTTTGCTCTACAGCTTTGGTCACCAGCTCAGATCTTGCCTAATGATGCTCACCTGCCTACCTTAGGAAAGTTCTATGTTCTCAAAACCATCCTGCTCACCTGGAAGGGATGTTGTGTCTTTTGATTAGCTATTGACCAGAAGAAAGGCAAGGTAAAATGTTGTACCCTGCTAACAGGTATTTAAGAAACATTTTGATTAATAGATGCATCAGAAACAAAAAGCAAGAATGTATGTCCTGTGCTAGATGTGCTGCGTAATCACACAGATCCCTAGTTTTTCTCTCTTTTCCAGAAACTGGCTGCAACTGCCTCCCCATCAGCAAGGGACTGTGTCTGATTCAGTAAAGTCACACACAGCCCAAACCCCCCCCAAAAATCCACCCAGGTATCCACTAGGGGATACACATTAGAGACAGAGTTTTCATCCCAGATGCAAGGAGGGAGTGAGCAGACAGCAGAGAAGAGAAAAGCTTCTGAAAGCAATCCCTGAGTGCATGGTGCTCATGTGCAAATGTGCGCACACACAGAAATTATGCAGATACTGATCATATGCTAAGAAAACACACAGATACTTGGGCCAAGGATTTGTAGCTGGCACAACACAAGTGAGTAAAAAAAAAACAATCCACAACCACATAACAAATCTATAGGGCAACTCAAAGGGACTGGTGCACCCTTTTCAAGCAGCTGCTCCATAGCCAGCTTTCAGGGTACTTTGCTGGTATTGGTGGTTGATTTTTTTCCTCTTGTTCTTGTGTAACACATCCATCCCTGTAGGGTTCCTCCCCTTGGTTAGGGAGGAGTATCCTGAGGAGCAGGTTACTGCTGATCTCTCACTTCTGTGCCAGCAGAAGAGATGGTTTCAGCTGACCTGTTGAAGTGAGTTGGTGGGATTATGAAAGCATCTGAATTTGTTTTACTGTAACTCTAGTGTTGCTGCACTGGTTTTGGCAGTGCCTGTGGGCATGGCAAAGCCATTGCTTCACACAAACCTTGAGCTCATGTGGGAGGTGATTTTTACTCTGATTGAAAACCCAGCTGAAAAATCATGCTTGTAAATGAAATCTGTTTTGGGATCACTGGTGCTGGTGAAGAACAAAAGTCACGGAGATGGCTGATGAATCCCACGAAAAACATTTTTACTTTAGCAAATCAGTGCACCCCCTGGAAGTCACTGTGCTTTCACTTGTGCTGCTGTTTATGTGGGGAATAGTCATAGAGACAGAGCCTGGAGCAGAGCAGCCACACCTCCCTGTTCTGGGTTTCTTTCTTTGTCACTCTGGCTTAAGGCAGCAGCTGTAGGACACTGAGAGCTCAGCTCCCACCAGGGGCTGTCTGTGCCCAACAGCAGTCCCACCAGTTATTTGTGTCTCTGGAGAAAACCAGACGTGGCACCTGCCATATGACCCAGAATATATGTTTATTTTGGGGTAAGAGCTATAACTGGGGCCACATAGCTTTGGCCCAAGGCAGTGTTCATCTCCTTACAGGACAGATCATGCACCTGCCCCCAGGAGGAGACAGAGGAGGTGGGAATTTCACTCTGGGGTGATGACACACAGCAGCACTTGGTGAGTTCAGGTCTGCACTTTGGAAATGCCCTGAGCCAAATCATTTTTTTGCAGGTCAAAAACCTAGTGAGCCACTGGTCAAAAACAAGACGAGAAACTTGCTTCATTTGTGGCTAGCTCATGAAGACAAGCCTGGAGAGGGTTCTGGGTTAGTCTCCTGGCATGAGACTGAGGGAAGAGCTGAGGGAAGCTCTCTATGAAGAATTTAGCATCTTCCCACCCTTGCAGATCAGGTGGAACCATGGGGTTGACCAAAAATGAGCCAGCCAGCAGAAAGCTGGAGGCCTCAGTGTATTTCCTATATTTATCTCATTAGATAATGAATCTATCTGTACATATGCATGGATTTTACTCCTTAAATGGCAAGAGAGTGCAGCGATGGATTTGCAGTGCTAAGCGAGACATGAAGCCTCCTCGCCCCCAGTCAACACCTCCATCTGCTTGAAAACCCAACTGCTTTCCAAGGAGACAGACTTCTGAGATTTCATAAACAGCTCAGGGCAGCCCAGAAACCAGAGAAAGTATTTGAGTGAAAAACTTCTCCCAGGAACCCCAGTGCTGGCTCCCAAGCTGCACCTTCATGTGCAGATGCTTCATCAGATGCTCCTGGGCATGGAAGGGTTGGGGTGCTGCAGAGCTGGGGTTTGCACTGGGGAAACTTCATCTTGCAAGGTGTAGGGCCACCTGAAAAGAGAAAGGGGCTGGTCCAGAGCTGTGATGGGCATATATTAAAAAACAAAAACAAAAACAAAAAAAAAAACCCAGGCCCATCACAGTGGCAGTGCATCCTAAGCAGTGCAATGATAAGGGTGGTTTCATCCTAGCATCCAAGAATATTCTCAGCCACTTCTACAGGCAGAACCTGATGAATAACTTAGAATATTTCTTCTCCCATAGCTTTACAGTAGGCTGTTTATCTCCATACAGAGAGCTCTGTCACTCATAAATGCTAACATCAGCTGGTGGAGACATTCACTCTCCTAATAAGCTAAACAGAGTCCCATGAAACAGGTCCCAGAGGAAGAGGGAAAAACTCAGGCTGCCACCTGCTCACAGGACAGGGGAGCATGTGATCTGCAAGCAGCCAGCCTGTGGAGGGGACTGAGGCCCCCAGAAAGGCAGAGCTGCTCAAGGGCAGTGGGTGTAGCTCCATGCCCTCCTCTTCTACGCTAAAGCACAGACCGGGCAATCACCCACAGGCTTAATTATGAAGATATCTGCAAGGGAACAGACCGCCAGAGACCCATCAGCCAAAGCATCTCAGAAGGAAACTCTGCCAGCCTGCCACTCACCAGCTGCTAGACCATGATGTGAGTTCTTCATCTGGCAGCAAATAAAGGAATTTTACAACTGTGGGTACTATGCAGGCACCCTCAGGCAGTGCAGGGCTCTGGGCAGAGGTGAGAGAGGTCTCACTCCCACCACCTTCTCCAAAACTCTGTTCATGTGCTGTAGGGAATGAGGCAGAAGAGGACCTGGGGGACCATGCTGCCCTCCCCTCAGGCACAGGGACCCTCGAGCAGGCACCTGGTTCTGCAACACCTGCACAGGCACATCTGCACCTGGCTCTGCACCATCGGGCCAGCTGTGGCCCCACAGGTGCTGCTTTTTTCTGCGAGCCACACTTTGAATATCAAAGACCCAGAGGAGCTGTTTCTAGGAATGGGACAGTGCAGGCCTTTTGTGCTTTGCATCTTTACTTCCTGCAGTTTTCCAGCTGCAGGAGAGGCTTGGAGTAGAAGGAACACCAGGTTTAGCTCTCTGTCCCTCCCCTACTCTTTTTTTTTTTTTTTCTTTTTTCCTGAAAAATGCAGCTTAATCCAGCCTCCCCTTGCTCCACAGCCTCTTCTTTAGGGAATGCTTCCTGATGAGAAGCAAACGGCTTACAGAGAACCAAGTGCATCCAAACATTTTTGGACAAGGCTTCTGCAAGTGCAGCAGGGTGTGGAACTGTTGCAGCTTTAGGACAGGGGATGCAAGAAGATGCATCTGAGCCCAGCCAGCACCTGGGAGTGTTGTGGTTAATCCTGAAGAGAAGTGACCACATTGGAGCTACAGCGTTCCAGAAGAGCATATTTATGTTTTAATGCAGGAGATGCTTTCCTCCCAAGGGCTGCTGAGTGCAGGGTACCAGCTGCAGCATCATCACCAGGTAGAGTTAAGAGCACCTAAGAGGTGAGTGTGTGGGAACCCTGCCAGGCAGGCCAGGGCAGAGGCCACCTGCTGGGAGCTGAAGAGATGGGCTCCAACCCTGAGCATCTTATGGGGGATGATGACAGCAACATAAGCCTGTTTCCAATCTCCAGGTGCTGGTAAGAGGCCCCATTACCAACTGTCTGAGCATTTCAGGCTGTTGGAATATGTATGAGGAAGGACAACACTGACAATCTGGACAGAACTAGCATGCAAGATGACCTTTAAAGTGATGGACTGAAAGAACAGTATTTGTATAAATACCTGTGCTCAACCCATCAGTAAGAGCCTGCCATGGAGTCAAAAGACAAGTGAATTGGTTCTGTTGGGTCTCTGTAAGCATTTTGCTTCCCACCTGGAGGCACTTTATATGCCTCAGGAATGACAAGTTGTATCTCAAAATAGACCCTTTTGAAGCCACTGCATCTGCAGGACCAAAAGCACAAACCTCTACTTCTCCTACCCAAGAGGAGCAAAAGAAACCATCAGAAGAGCCTGTTGTTGGCAACACACAACCCCTGGATCTCATCACTGAGTCTAAGGAAACAAAGGCAGTAATTTCTGCTATAACATTTTGTCACATCCTACGGTAGCCAGAAACCCAGCACTGGTAGGCGTTCATCAAAGCACACAAATTTCTCAACAGCACTAGGGGTCTGCTGGTGGAGGTATTCTGCAGCAACAGAAATGGTATCTCAGGCTTCCTCAAATAAATAAATACTAAACCACAAATTTTAATTTGCTTCAGCTGCAGTTCATCATTGTCTATGATTCTAAGACAGTAATTATGGAAATTACTTTCAGCATGAGGAGAGTGAATTTGTTACTGGCCTGAGAACACAGACATAAAATCAAAAATTAAAGTATGGTTCTAGTCTGTACTTGTTATCTCCATTACTTATTTTCAAGAGGATCAGTGAAGGATGCAAACAGAGAAAGAGGCAGGGATGAAGAAAAGCATTTGGACACTTCTCTGATGTGAAATGTTTTGCAAGGGTTAACTTGCACCCCTGAGCATCCTCAGTGACCAGTATTTGCAGAATCAGACAGTGTTGTTATAGATGAAGGTTTAAAAGTGCCCAGACAAACTCTTGAACTGTGGCTTGACATAAAATTCAGAGAACTTTTAGTGCTCCCTGTAGCAGACCAAAACCATAGAAAACAGATGATTTAAGCCACTGGTATGTCCTAGAAGCCTTGCACCCACCCATTTGTCTGACAAAATTTGTGGAGTTTTGCTTGTCTGCAGAACATGTGCTGGGCTACATCATGCCTGCTTATACTGCTACTCTGAAATTTCAACTCCTAACTCCTCCAGGACATTTTCTGTGAGTTTTTCAACATGCTGCCCCATGCATGGATACTGAAACCTCCTGCTGCAGTAGGTGGAGACCCTGGCCCCACAGGCAGCCAAAGCCTCAGAAGGCTCCCTTTGCCCCAAGACCTGTCCTGTACTGGGGGGCCTGACTGCACTCCTTGAGCTAACAATTTTTCCCTTGGGTCTGCCATGCTTAAGGGTGGATTGTTCCAGCCTTTCTCTCAGGTAAAGGCTGGCGTCCCTGTGGAGAAAGCCCCAGGATGCTCTGGTTGGCCCAAGGCAAATCAGTGCCCTGCTGTGGGCAGGTCAGACAGGTGAAGGTGCACACAGACACCCCTGCTCCATCACTGTGATGGATACTGTCTCGCTGTGGCCCATGTGGACTTCGTCCCTGCTCATCCTCCTCTCTCCTGCAATCTCCAGGCTGGCATCCCACACTGCCAAAGACACACAGAGAGCAGCTTTTATTGCCTGACCACACAAGATTGCAAGAGCAATTTATTTAGCTCCAAGACATTCAGAGCAGTGAAACCACACACCACCAACTTCCTGCCCCAACCCAGCCACTGCTCAGGAAAACTCAGGTAGCACGAAGCAGAATCATAGAATCATAGAATCATAGAATTGGCTGGGTTGGAAGGGACCTCAGAGATCATCAAGTCCAACCCTTGACCACTACCGCTGTGGTTACCAGACCATGGCACTGAGTGCCACATCCAGTCTCTTTTTAAATATCTCCAGGGACGGAGAATCCACTACTTCCCTGGGCAGCCCATTCCAATGTCTGATCACCCTCTCCATACAGAAATTCTTTCTAATATCCAACTTAAACTTCCCCTGACACAACTTAAGTCCATGCCCTCTTGTCTTGTTGAAAGTTGCCTGGGAAAAGAGCCCAACCCCCCCTGGCTCCAGCCTCCTTTCAGGGAGTTGTAGAGAGCGATGAGGTCTCCCCTGAGCCTCCTCTTCTTCAGGCTAAACAGCCCGAGATTTAAAACTAAAGCCCCGGATTTAAAACTAAACCACAGCTACAGGTCAGGATGTAGCACCTGCCAAGTGACTACCACCCAGCTTTGTTACTGGTCTGGTCTTGACTGCTTTTCCTAGAGTAATGATGCTTAGAGATGCTCTCAGTCTACTTACTAAATACCAAACATGCTAAAACTAGGTGCAGGGGGATCTGTGAGCAGGAAACAGCCACAAGTCACAGAGGAAGCACGCACACACTTCAGTGAGGAAAGCACCAAGCAGATGCTGCAGTCCTGCTGGTCAGGAGCAGACCCATCCAAGAGGGTCAGCCAGCCCTGAGTCACATACTGGCTATGTGCCACCGTATGTTGTTGAAGCCACAGGATTTGTCCATCAGGGAGGCACTTCATTCCCTGTAATCTTCTCATGCTTGCCAAGACTTACAAAAGAGGGAGCCTGTGACAACCAGATGCCAAATAATGAGGGACTGACACTTTCTCCAACAAGAGGGGAAAGGGAAGTGATCTTAAGGCAGATCTAACCAATTCCAATCCACCTGCAGCCCTCTGAAGTCTGCTGTAACCATTTGTCACTATTCTCTGCTGTCACAGGGCATGGGAATGATGAGAAGAGCCAGTATGCTCAGGCTGAGCAGTCTGACCAAATTATCTCTTGTGTGTGACCTGCCGCCTGCAAGTTCAGTCAGAGGACTGCTCATTCTCAGTACTCATGGACGCACAGTAGGGAGGGGGAGGAAGAAATCAGCTATAAAAATGCTGCCCAGGAGAACCCATGCTGTCATGCCTGCCCATACAGGAGGCCATAAACAAATAACCACCACACCAGTGATGCTCGGGAAGCCTTTCTACTCAATGTGGCAACCACCAGCTTTGAAGGTAAAACACAAGATTGCCACAGGTCTGCCCCTAAAAAAAATAAAATAAAAGTCTTCAGAGGTGGCATCCTGGCCATCCAAAAGGAAAACAAATGGTAATTCATATGGGAGATAATAGGCAGCAGGCCCATTGCTTGTAACAGCACAAAATCCATGAAAGCAGATGTGATCTTCCCTGCCAGGTGATTGTACTACAAACAGATTCTGCATATACATTTGTCAGTAGCTTTCTTCAAATAAAACCCAGTACTAAGTAGCTTACAGAAATTTCCACAAGAAACTAAAGAGCTACCTGACCCCCAGGATGTAACAAAAACAGGTACAATGACTGCCATTTGTGTGTTCCTCCCTCAGACAGGAAGACAGTATTAGAAAATAACTTCCTGGAAAATAGCTTCCCAAATAAAACTCAGGAGAAGTAGAGATGATATAAGGCAATGGGGATGACTATAACTATTGCTAAGTTTAAACAGAAATGTACATATGTGTATGCATATACATATGTTCTCACAGTGAAGCACTAAGTGATAGAGAACCACAATTTTGAAAAATTTTGAGACCTCACTGTGATATATGTTGATGAATTTGTATTCCTAACAAAATAAAATTCAGAAGAATTAAAGGGGTAAGATGTGAATGTGGGGTTAAACAAAGCAGCTGGGACATGTAATTTTTTTCTCCCTGAAGTAGTGTGAAGCAAGCAGTTAATCAAAAGCTTCTTCATATTGACTGAACAACTGTTTTCCCAGGATGCACTAACTACAATGTAACATTTCTAACAAATTCATTGCAAAGCCCTGTAGTAAGCTCTTTTAGGTTAGCATTTCACAGCATTTCTCAAGAAGTGTGTATGTGCTGGACGGGGGGGCTGGCTGGAAAATGCAGAGCTAAGGACTTCGTCTCATGACCACCAGATGGGAAAAAAGACCCTCAAAGACCCCCGAAAATGACAGCCGCATACGTCATACGGGTTGGATTTTTTCCAGAAGACAATTAACATAAACCCACCCTCCTTTTTAATATGCATAGCATTGTATTCAACAAAAGACAAGGCCAAAGTTTTGGTCGGTGTGTGTAGGGGACTGGGATTCTGCTCGTCCCCCACACCCAGTGCTGCCCTGCTTGCTGCAATTTTACTAATTAAATCAAGCTACTAAGGAGAACATTGGGTCTCGGTTATTGGTCATTTATAACATCACCAATCCATGCCACTGCTCTATAGAAGTTTTAAACTTAGTTGGAACACATCCACGGATGAACAGGAAGCTTGTATTACCCACAGCAAGATGTCCAAGTGAGGGAATGCTCTGAACTTACTAACCAGATTGAAGGCATCATCTCCAAAACTGGTTGCATGGGGTTTGGAGTAGATTCTATTCTACCTGACAGATCTGGATAATTAACAATCAAATTGCAATTTCAGGGATGAAAACCTGGTCCATCTGACAGCTACCTCCATGTGAGATAAGAACACAGTTGAACAACATTAAGACAGCATGGTGAGGTTTCCCTAAATGCAAAAATTAAATGAAGGCACAAAAAGAACAAAGATGAAAAAATTGGAAATAGTTTATTTGCTGCATAAGGAAACTTTCTGTAAATTACATAAAGAAACTTGCTATGCTGTAGTATATAATTTTCAATATTCCACAAAGATAATTGTAATAAATACACAAACCAAAACAAAGTAGAAGACTAAATCCATCAGGCAAACCAAAACCTACAAACCAGTTCATCAAGTTTCATACTTGGCAGCATGGTTAAAATTTTGTTGTTAATTTTGAAGTGCTGCAGCAAGCCTCTTCACATTTTTTGGAGCATTTTCAAAACCATCTAACTATAAAATACTGTTCAAAATTAGCAGGCATTAGTTAAACCACCCCAAAAAAGTAACACCGAGGCCTAACTTATGCAAAGATGTGATTTCTCTTTATGCTTTCAAAATTCATTTTAGTTTTGCCAGGGTTTGAAATTATCTAAGTGCACTGTGAGTCCAGTCAGACTGACACACTACTGACTCCTGTCATGTTATGACTCTATATAAACTTCATAGGTTATATAGCTCTGGAATATTTCTCTATTAGAGACATACCCACTAGCAGGAATAAAACAAATACCATAGTGAAGCTGCAAGCTAGTCAGAATGGTTGTACCCTGAAGTGCAGTGTGTGCTTAGAAGCATTTTTCTGTACTTTCCTACTATACCACATCAGACATTTTGATTTTACTTTAAATTTAAAAGTGCTGATAAAGGTTTTACTGATGCCTCTAGCCTCCAGAAACAACATGCAGAAATTTTGACACCTATTCCTGTTCTCTATCTATCATTTCAACATTTTTTGAAACAGCAGGATTAATTGCATTTTACACTTCACTGCTCTGGACCACACTGACAGACAGGTCTGTTATTCCATAGAGATCTTGTACAAACTGGAAACACTTCACTATGCTTCACTATCACTGAATATTTGGGGTATAAAAAGAAACTCTCTAAGACATGATTACCTAAAAATATTTGTTAATAAGCTTAATGCAAACATTATGTAGAAAAAATGGTTTAGTTAGAAAAAATTCATTACAGAGCCAATAAAAATATACTGAAGAGTAGATCTTTACAAAAGTGAGGTTAGGAAGTACGAGGCATTGACATCACTGTAAACATCCTGTGTTCACTAGAATCCCTTGTCTAAAGTGTATATTCTGGTTTTGTTCCTGAGCTTCATGGCCAACACTTGCATAGATAGCTAAACCTATCATAAAGGGCTGCTTGTACAGATGTTTCTGTACTGCTTTGTACAGAACTTCCACAAACAAACGATTTTACCCTCTGAAATAGTTTATTTCCACTACCAGGCAGCTGAAGGAAACTACAAAGCAGGGTATGATTTTTGTGTACTCAGTGCATTGGATCAGTTGGGACAGCTACCTTATGGTACGTTAATCTTAAATAGTATTACACTAAGAGGTGCAGATATTTGATGTTCTGGTTTAGCATAAATATCTACTTCTGCTCACTGCTGCAAGGCTCATTTCTGATCTGCCAAAGACTGCATATGGCAAAATGTCAGGTATCTAAGTGCTACAACATCAAGCAGCTAAGTTTATCCCCAATAAAAAGATGCAGCTTATAAACAGTACAGAAGACCTTAAGGAAAATTTCACCTTCATCCAGGCAACATGAGTGCTTTCTAGGCTAACCTCCTTCTATGGGAGAAAGCTAGAAGGTACTTTCAGGATAAAAATGACACAGAGTGGCCTAAGTAAAGAGTCTAAAGAACATACTTGCATTTTGGATATGAAAAGCAGGCATGTGTTTAGTTACTGCACACACAAATGCACACGGGAAGTGGTAGAGACAGACAAACAAATCCACCTCACAGAGAGCACAGTAACATAAAAAAGCAGCAAACAGTCAATTTAAAATCATACATTAAGGCAAATAAGATAAACACAACAGGATTAATAGAAATTAGAGAGTTTTCCTTGGCTTTTTTACTTTTTCTGTGATTGGCTTTTACACATTGATAATATTTGCTTGAGCACTTTCTGGACATCTTCATCCATTTGACCCTAGACAGGGGGAAAAAGAAGAAATTATGATTAAATTCATGCATCGCTCTACTCTTCAAGGTGATTTACAAACTATTTTTGAGGTATAATAACTACAGAAATTTACCAAAAGGAAGCAGTGGTAAATTTATGTGTTAACAGTCTGACCTCTTGCAGGGGATGTCTTAGATAAAACATACATAGTTCTAGTAGGAACTAGATCTACAGGAAAAAGCAGCTTCCATTCAAATACCAACATTGTATATTTGACAATATGCAACCATACCTGCACAGCATAGAGGAGATGCATCCTGTAAACCGAGACAATTTCCTGATGTTGTTTCTTTGTTTCCTAGAAACAGGTAAGCAGAAAGTTACAGAGCATTCAGAACTGTTAAATTCAGAACACCCCAACTCGATTTAGAGAGCTACAGGGAATCGCAAAACCATAAAATTATGCATGCATGTAAAACTTGTTCACACAGTACTGTGCCACTAACCATCTAAAACACAATTTGCTCTGCAGTGTAGTACACTGAAATGCTGTAAATCTACCCACCCTAGTAAGAAGCTGATGAGATGACACCTGTTGTAAGAACTGCTGAGCTGCAAAGATGTGGAATAAGCACATACTCTACTTCTGAGCTTATCAGTAACCAGAATTGAGGGAAGCAAATCATACTAAGACAAATCAACCCTTAACTGCAACTAAGCTCCTTCCTGAAGTCAGTGACCCATCTGCCAGCTAATGCCTTGCCAAGGAAGAGGTGCTTTTTCATGATCTTAACTGCTGAAGACCCTCAGTTAATTACCATATATCCATATATCCTTTTTCCTCATCACGGACTGCCACATGCCAGAAGCCATCTTCCCAAGCAAACATGGAGCTGTTAGCCTACAAGGAGGAAGTAATGTTGCTGTCCTGTTTTAAATCCTACCCACTTTCCTAATCTGTTGCTCATCTTTGCACCTACACTACTTTTGCTGGTCCTTATGCAATGGGAGAAGAAGGGTCCTTTTAGACTTGGTATAGAAGCAGCCTGGGCCTTTACACTGAGGGGATGCAGTGTTTGACTACTTATCTCTCCCCACTGCATGGGTATTATTCCAGTCCATATGAATATTGACTCTTCTTTCTGTCTGCTGGGGAAGGTAGGAAAATAGGCACCAGGTAAGTAATTCAGTATGTCAGACTGAGAATTCTCCTTTTCACCCTCAGTAGTGAACTGCTTTGGATGGGCAAGCTCTTGAAAACAGCAATTATGACACAACATACACAAATACAATTTTTTTATTTTTTTTTTTAAAAAAGGATTTTTAAGCAGTTCAGAATTTCAGAGAATAAAATGTGCTGTCTATGAACAGGTAGATTTGCTTGATTTAAAACTTAATGCCTTCAGTGACAACTTTTTTCCAGAAAGTCAAACTTATTGTAGCTTATAAAAACCAAAAAGATTTCAACTAATTAATGTTATTGAGAAAACAACAAATCATGGCCTCAACAGCATGTCTGGTCAATACAAGTACAGCAGCTTTGCTCCACTATTGATCTGAGAAAATATACTGGGGAAAACAGCTTTCTTTAGTTAGACTGTGTTTAAAGAGCAATTAATGAGTTGCAGATTCCCCAATGTTTCAGAGAAGAAACTGCATCTTTTCTACATGAAAATTCCTTTCCTTGTACTCATTGACTGTGCTTCATTTTAAATAAGGCAGAGTGAAGAATGGCACACATATCTTCAGAGAACTCGGAATAATGATGGGTTCACAAACTACCACACTTACAGTCAGTTGGTTTTGCAACTGCTTCACTTGTTGTTGCAATGCCTCCAGCTGCTGGCTTTGTCTTTTGGGGGCACTGGTCGAGTAGGAAAGCTGAGAAAGGCTGTTCAGTGCTTCTTTTAATTTGCTAACTTCCTTCGACATTTCATTGATCTAGGGAGGAAAAAAATAAACTTTCAAGAAAAATTGCAAGATCCACTGAATTCCTGAGAGTCTCCTCTTGGAGTTGTGACTCCATTTTATGAAATGGGGAAAAAAATCTGTAAACAAACTCAATGGACAGACACATCATGTAAACAAAAACTTACAATGCTTCTCTATCCTCCCTCCTAGCACAACCAATTAAAAATGCATTCCTTTTTATGCAAGCCATCGGTTTTTAACAGCGAAAGATCATATTTACCACCAGATACTTCTGCTAAAGACAAGAGAGAAACATACCAAACACAGGTCAGCTATTCATAGCTAGCAAAAACATATAGCTTTTTATAATGAAATCTGTAGTGGCAGACATGGCTGCTGCTGACCAAAATAATCCAGTACAGTACAGTAAAATCTTTTTTTTCTCCTTTCTGATTTTTTGTTTTTGTTTCCTCTGGAATCTCTTCTTGCTGTTAATCCCACTTCTTTGACTTCAAGTTGCCTGAATAGTGTGAACCCCACCTAAGCAGAACTTAAAAGCAGTAAATGGAAAGATCACACATATCTCCACCCACGAGGGGAACCAACTGTAAAGTTACACATACTGAAAACTTATTTGATATCAATATCTGATCTTTCACATGTCCCTCTGTGACACTTGACAGAGAATCATTTATTATTGGTCTGAGACATCAAGGGTAACAAGAGATCCTACAGGTAAGTAGTGATAAAAGGCAGACAAGAGGAAATGTGGGCCATCTCCAGAAGGAAACAGGAAAGGAAACAGAAGGAAACAGTCATTGAGATAGTCAGAAGGCTGAGGGACTCGATGACTCAGTATTCCTCTACCCACACCACCCAAGTTGCAGAAGGCAAAGACAGGGACAGTGAGAAGGCAGATCTGCCCACTGTAGCAGAGCAGCTGTGCAGCTCTCTAAAGAATCTGAAAGGTCTGCAGGACCTGACAAGATCCATCCACAGCTCCTGAGGGAACTGATGGAGAAAGTTGCAAAGCTGCTTTCCAACATATTGGAAAAGTTGTGGCAGTCTGATAAAGCTCCCACTAGCTGAAAAAGAGGAAACATAACCCCCATTTTCAAAAAGGGAAAAAAAAAGGAAGACCCAAGGAACTACAGGCCAGTCAGTCTCACCTCTGTGCTTGATAAGATCATGGAGCAGATCTTCCTGAAGGCTCTGATAAGGCAGAGGTGGCTGGTGTCAATCAGCATGGCTTTGCCAAGGGCAAACTGTTCCTGAAAAATCTGGTGGCCTTTTATGATGGGGTAACAGCACTGGTGGACATGGGGGGAGCAACTGAGATCATCTATCTGGTCTTGTGCAAAATACTCAACACTGTCCCACATGACATCTTAATCTCTAAATTGGAAAGACATGAATTCAATGGATAGACTATTCAGCTTATAAAGAGTTGGCTGGATGGTTTCACCCAGAATGGTGGTCAGCTGTCTGATTCCCAAATGGAGACATTTGATGAGTGGTGTTCCTCAAGAATTGGTACTGGGACAAGTCCTGGTTAACATCTTGGGCAGCAACACAGACAGTGGAACTGAGTGCATCCTCAGCAGATCTGCTGATGACACCAAGCTGTGTAGTGTGGTCAACATGCCAGCTGGAAGGGAGGCCATCTAGAGGGGCTAGGAGAGGATTGAAAGGTGGGCCCATGCCAACTTCATGAAGTTCAGCAAGGCCAATTGCAAGGTCCAGCACATGGTGAGGGCAATCCCAAGCGCATTTAGAAGCTGGGCAGAGAATGGATTGAGAACAGTCCTGTGAGAAGGAGTCAGTGGTACTGATTGATGAGAAGCTCAACATGAGCTGACAATGTGCACTTGCAGCCCAGAAAACCAACTGTATCTTGGGCTGCATCAAAAGAAATGTGATCAGGAGGGCAAGGGAGATGAGTCTCTCCCTTTACTCTGCTTCTGTGGGACTCCAAATAGAGTATTATGTCCCGCTCTGGGGCCCTCAACAGCCATGGATCTGAAAGAGTGGAGCATGGAGAGAGTCCAGAGGAGGGCCACAAAGATGATCAGAGGGCTGAAGCACCTCTCCTATGGAGACAGACTGAGTTGGGGTTGTTCAGCTTGGAGAAGAGAAGGATCTGGGAAGACCTTACAGCTGCTTTCCAGTACCTGCAGGTGCTAGAGGAAAGCTGGGGAGGGACTTTTTACCAGGGCACATAGAGATATGACAATGAGTAATGGTTTTAAACTTGAAAGAGTGTAGATTTAGGTTAAACATTAAGGAAAAATTCTTTAGTGTGAGGGTGGTGAGACACTTGTTCAGGTTGCTCGGGGAAGCTGTGGATGTCCCATGCCTGGAAGTGTTCAAGGCCAGGCTGGATGGGGCTTTGAGCAACCTGGTCAAGTGGGAGGTGTCCCTGCCCATGCAGGGGTGTTGGAACTCGGTGATCTTTAAGGTCTGTTCCAACTCAAACCCATTCTATGATTCTATGATTAAGTTACATATGAATCATCCAAATGTTTTGCAGTTTGAACTCATGTACCACCCCTCTACTGTAGTGAGTCACTAACCTTTTTATCTTTATCCTCTTCTAGTTTTGATGAGCTTTCAGAACATTTTTTCATTTCAAGAAGATCTTCTTGAGCTTGCTGGTACTTTTGATGAAGACCAGTCACCTCCCGCTCCTTTGCTTCAAGCAGAGTGTGCATGCCTTCTTTCTCTTCTTTCAAATGCAAAACTTCATTTCTCAGTTGCATTGCATCTAAGGACACATTTTCCTTCTCTTGGATTACAGCCCTCAGTTTAGATGACAAAACACTAACTTCACCCTCTAGCAATGACTGAAGCTTTTCATATGTAGCCTTGGGTACCATTGCTTCATTAATTGCCGCTTTCACTTCCAGTAATTCTTTCTGTAAGTTTCTTACTTCACTTTCCTTGTTGGTAAGCAGTTCTTTGAGCTCATTTATTTCTTCCTCCATTTCCCTTACAGTATTTCTGAGTGCATTCATCACCTGATGGTGTTCAGTAATTGGCAAAGAGTTTTGTTTCTGAGCATCCAACTGCTGCTTTAGCTCTTCTGCTTCATCTAATACTTTCGTGTACTGGGATTTAACTTCTGATAACTCATTCTCTGCCTTGTATTTCAAGGAATTTGTTTCCTGCATCAGTTTCTCATGTTCATCTCTAGGAATGTAGCCCAAAGCTATGTCATCTACAGTTTTTCTCTTCCTATAGTCTTCAAGCTCTATTTGTGCTTCCTTGTACAAATGAGACAATTCACTAAGCTGACTGTTGAGCTCATCTATCACTTTGTGCATCGCATCTTTCATTTCTCCAGCTTCAGCACTAGATTCCAACTGTGTCTGATTTGCCAGCTTGTCCTGTAGCCTTTTAATTTCCTCTTGCCCTTCTTTGTACCTCTCAATCAACAATGCCTTCTCTTGATTAATATTATCAATAACTGAACAATATGAATTCTTCATTTCCTCACACTCTTCCATAAACAGTTTGCTTGCTACATTCTGTTCTCTTTCTTCAAACTTTTTCTGTAACTCTCTCACTTTCTCTTTTTGTCTTTCACTTTCTTCCAATGCTCTCTTCAATTCTTGCTTAAGCTTTTCAACTTCTCCACATGTAACTTTCAACATACTCAGATCAGAACTGGTATCTTCAATTTCAGAGGCAACAAGACCCAGCTTCAAAACCTCTTCCACAGCTTCCTCATACCTGTTTTGAGTTTCTTGGAAATTCAGGTTAAGAGCAGAACCATTTTCTGAAACATCTTTATTATTTACACGATCTGTTTCTGTGACTCTAGACTGGACCTGAGAGTCTATGAGCTTTCTTCTGGCTTCAGAATTCTCTGATTTCTTCTGCACATCCTTTAAATCTTCCTCGAGGTACTTCACTTTTGCTTCAATAGGGCTTGTAAATTTTTCTTGAACTTGAGTGGCATTTAATGTGGACTTCTGCTCCTGAGCTGACTCATTTTGTCTATCTGCTGTTTGCTCAGACTCTGTTTGGTTTGAATGATAGGATTCTATGGCTGAATCCACTTCTTTAGGTGCTCTTTCCTGTGCAAAAAGAAACATGAATAATTGCATATTAAAAACAAACACATTACTATATTTTTTAGAATACAGTAAGCAAGGAATCCTACTGCCATATCCTAGAGAGTCAGAGAATTTTAGAAATTCATGATAGAAATTTTTAGAAAAAATGAAAAGCTCAGCTGCTCCCATTAAGTTATCTACAGCAAGCAAAGGTAGGAAGTGCCAGAATCCTCTGAAAGTCTGGGCTGATGTCCATAGGCTAATAACCAAAGCTATGCTAATTAAAATTCTGCTAACACAACTGTTAATAACATCTTTTAAAAAGTGGTTATCATAATAAACAAAGTTAATCAGTAATTTATGGGAAAAGTGAGAAGATCAAAACACTGATTTAATCCTTTGGCATGGAGTATCTCCATGATCTTAGCACCAACAAGCTCGTTAAATTATGTGCACTGTTCATGTCTTTAAAATGGCAACCAGCTCTTTGGTCTGCTAGAGGATCAACAGAGCACTAGAACAGCACAAAAATACACCACCTGTAATTTGTCCTGCAGCTCCTTATTGTGTAATGTCAAAGAAGCAATTTTTGCTTGCATCATCAGAAGTAGATCTTGCTGGTCAGCTTCAGAACTCACATCCAACAAACTATCAGCACCTTTGCAGGAAAAAAAAAATTAAAAAATTAAGATGTGAATGCTTCCAAAAAGCTGAAGTGCTAGCTAGTTTATTCTAACTTTTCAAATGAAACAGCTTTATCCCATGACCACAAAGTGTAGTGTGCAAGCACGCTATTCTTAGAAATATTTAAAAAAAAAAAGTGTTAGATCACCCAACAGAAGCAAGGGGTTTTGGTGGGGAGCTGGTAGCAAATTCATAACACATTACTCCCAATACTTACTGTTTTCTCACATTTTAGGTGCAAAGGCACAAGAGCATTTCTCACCACTTTTCAGCACTACATACTACATAAAAAACCTAATAAAATATGAAAATTAGTATTAAATGTTATAATATACCTGTTGTGCTGTCACTCAGTCTCTCTGTATTACCTCGATGCAAGGAGCTGAATTCTTCCTGCTGGGAAACCAAAGTATTGACAGTATAGAACTTGCTGGACAAAACCTAGCAAAGCAGATTTCTTCCATTTGTGGTGTCTTGTTTAATTGCTCTGTGGGACCAGTATTTCAAAGTATGCTACAGCCATTTGATTTCCATTGCCTAATTCTCATTAAATATTAATGAAATATGGGCAACTAGATCATAGAAAGTTTGGAAGGCTGTAGTCCCTGTGATAAATAATACCAATATATTGTGATGTATTTTAAAAAAATACTGTAAGATAGTCAGAACACACTTCACTTTCACAACATTAATAATTACTTTCATAACCATATTCCTGAATACTAATTTATTACTAATTGCATTTACATAGTCAGTAAACATTAAAACAATCCATGCTTATTTTATAAATTATATTGAAATAGACTTGGATTCCTTCTTATTCTTAAAACTTGGTTAAATAATCCATAGGAGACTCTGAAGTCAGTAAAATAGATTATTAAATAAATTATATGTTTAAGATAGTATACTTTCCTTCCCCAAGCCTCGTAAAAGCAGAAAACTGGTACCTTGCACACTTGATCAGCAAAGAAAGCCTGCCCTTTTCCAGCCATGGGAGTTGAAATTGATGAGTGTGGAGAGGACAAATCACTAAGCTGTAAAAAATTTTATATAGAGTTATATATACATGTGTGTACATATAACTACCTAAGAGTGCCAACATATATAGATACACACATATAAAACATACTTTTCCCTGCACTGATGTAAGTCACAACTCTAGGTTAGTTTCAAAGAGTAGATCTGATTATTCAGTGCTTTTCTGAGTCTGTATTACATATGTATATAGCTGTTATAAAGGTAACATTCCAGTTTAATGTAAAATTAGCTGTTAAAACTGCATTTTGATACTATATATACCTATTTAAGTATTTCACATTCATACGTATATATTCATATAACAATGTGTACATATATATGGTTAAAATACACACTATTATTTACTTATGGTAGTTGACAAAACCAGGAAACCTTCAAATTTAGATGGAAGAAGTAATTGTCCTGTAAAATTCATACAGTTGTTATCTTAGACCATGCTGTATTTCAAGTGATGTTGCTTAGGTAACCTAGCCAACATGTGCATTTGTGGTATCATCCTAGTGTCTGGAAAAGCACTCACAGTAAAACAGGTATACAAAGTAACAGTGACAGCACTAATACAGCCCACATTGTTCACAAAAGGTTCAAAACATTTTTCATCCACCATATGCATCTCAAAATTGGTCTTTTCTTTACCTGAATAGGACTGATAGGAGGAGGTGGGGCTTTGCGTTTTTTTGGAGTTCCACTTCTTTCTGAGCTTAATTTAGAGCCTTGATCATGCTGAAAGTTTCACCAGCCAGAAAAGGTAGGTTTGTTAGTTTGGTTAGTAAAGTCTGAGCAAGTTGTTTTATTAAAAAAACAAAACAAACAAAACCCCACATTAATACCAACTTTAGCAGCTCATGCAGTGCCTTTTTTTTTTTTTTTAATGTAAAGACTACATCTCTACTAACACAAAGGTATTAAACATGCCTGACAATAAGACTCTGCCCCCTTGTAATCCATGCTTCAGTGAAACAAACAAGATTTAGTGAAAAAGCAGAAACTTACAATAGGTTTAGCACTAGTGATCTGAAATAGTTCCATTCGCACAGTCCAGACACGCCATTCTTAATGGCTACCATCTTCCCTCTCCACAAACTTCTGCCTGTGCTCCCAGAAAACCCACCTCTCCAGTCAGAGAAGGAATGAACCAATGCATTGCACCCTCGTCCACTTTCCAGCCACCAGCAGGTCTACCAAGTTCTACTTCAAGATATGATACTAAATAAAAAATGTAAGAAACTAATTGTGTAAATCTGCTGGGATTCCCACAGGTGGGGATCTCCAGTAACATGTAACCATGGATAACCTTTAATTACAAGTTTTGGAAATGGGTAACTTTACTACATTATCTTCTCTACAGTTTAAAAAGAGAGGGAGTCCAAAAGCCAAGTTCCTGCTTTACACACGAGACAAGTGGCACATCTTCCCAGCACCCATGTGCACAAATACACAGGCTCTTCCCTTCCCTTTCTCACTTTTCTCACTCTGCTGCTACAGAGAGAAGCTCAGTCTAAAAGCAATGCTCCCAAAATACATTTCTTTAATAAGCAACAAGAACCTTTCATGGGAGCTGTCAAAGGCAGCAGCATCTCACAGTGAATTTTGCTACTGATAATGTCATGTCATTTACTGTTTTTTCTTAAGTTACAAGTCTATCCAGCCTGAGTGTTTTTAAAACCAAAAGTACAAATACCTGCTTTGCTTTCGTCTGTGACTTTGTATCTGTGAAGCAGAAAAAAAGTGGAATTAAGTTACCTGCCATGGCTTAAACAACTCCATCTCTACTTCCCACACTATAAACACTTTGGCTTTTGAATTCCTGTCTGAAATCTGAGAAATATAATTTAATTTCCAAATTCCACTTGAACTACATCCTTTCACTGCTTCTTTGTGAGATTTTTGAAGGACTGACAGTTACTATATTCTACTATTGTCTTGCACATTAGAAAGCTGTCTGTTTGACCATGAAACCTTCTGCCTGCATTATTTCTTTCTCCAACACCCCTCTGAGGAGCTGTATGTTCCACTTACTCTTTCACATAATAAAAAAGGATCGGTTCCAAATGTAATGCAGGACTTCATGATGTTGCTACATCAGCTTACCTTGTCTTTCTCTGAAACACTTTTTTGCCCTGCTTTATCTCGTGATAAATATTAGCATCCATAACAAAGACCACATTTTCCTGCTTTTGAGTAGCCTCAGGCAGACCATCTTGAAGATGGCTTATAAAGCTTTTCAAGCTATCTTATGAAGTAAATTTGCTCATTGCTAAATGTAGGCACAGCCAGTTCAATAACTGCAAAGTGCAGTTGTGGCATCTGTTACATACCCACATCCCGAGATAACTTTGATGACAGGAGATTCTGTATTCCTGTATTCTCAGAGAGTTTGGAGTAATGCAGGGCAGTCTGTCCAAAGACATCTACTAAACTGACATCTGCACCTTTCCTAAGGAAGGCTTCCACCATGTTAAGGCTACCAGCTTCACATGCCATCATCAAAGCAGTTCTGGACAAAAGAAACAAAACACACAGAGAGTAAGCATCAAGAGTGTTCTCTTTAAGCAGCCACATTATTTCAGGGAAAAAAGTGTGACAGTTATTGTGCAATAAAGTCCAAGATTTTATCAACATGTTTGTTGAAGCATTTCTTCTTAGAACACCTGCCGGCCCCTCCTCTTCTTCCCCATACTCCCCAGCAGAACCTCCTGGAAAGACCAAGCATGCTTTGCACAGGTCTCCAAAAGTTTCTAAAAATTGATTCCTAGGCTAAGAGGAGAGACATAGATAGAAATGGCTGCAGGATAGAGTCAGACTATTAAATGTCACTGCCACATTCCAGTTACAGCTCTGCAAGTGGTGGTATAACATGAAAGCATTTATTTCATTGCTGCACTCCTTCACATGTTGCTTTTAGGACTAACTAGGCAAACATAATTAAACAAATAGCCAAAGAAATATCAAAGTTCTTCAGTGAGACTGAAAGATTAGTTTGACCTCAAATCATGATCTACTCAAATTTTTCAGAGAAAAAGAAAAAAACCCAAACTACCAAGACATTCATTACAGCACCATAAATTTTCTCTCCAACCCAGGGCAGCTAGACAGAGTAATGGTCACACACAGGAGTGTCCTCCTAACGCTATTTATCTGCTTTTCTCAATTACTTGAGGGGGTCATATGAGATATATAGAATAATTATGAACCTAGAAAAAAAAAACCCACCTTTCAAGTATGCTCTGATATTGCTCTCCTGCTTGGGTATAAGTTTCCCTTCACAAGACAAAAATATTCCTAATAGGCTGGCCAAGTTGCCTGGCAAACAGTTTCCTCAGTGTAGATATGAAACTAAAAAGTTACTAGTGATAATATTTTCTGGATATTAAGACAATAATTTCACTGATGGGTCAAACATACTCCCTGTAATGGTGAGACCTAGAGAAGTGATGGCTTTTGCAGTGCTGTTCTATAAGGCAGTGATGAGTGGCAACTTGAATAACATCTCAAGAATCAGAGGGATGGTTTTAGGTTACCAAAATAATTCTCTTAATCTGGACAAGATTGGACATTGGAGATGACATTTTCAAAGGTTATCCTCTTCCTCTCTTAACAAGGTTTCTCTGTTTCAGTGAAAACTCAACCATTTCTGTGAACATGAGATGCAAGAATACTCATTCTTCTTACCAGAAGGGAAGTGAGAAGCGATATATTCCATGCTATAAAATTTTCTTACTTCTACACACAGTACTTAAAAGGAAAATACAAAAAATGCAAGCCTGTCCTATTTATGACAGAAACACCTTCATCCGATTAAACACTGTCTGTTGACTAAATATTAAGACAGCAAGAGGAAAGCAGAGGTTCCTCTGGGTGGCAGCATTTTAGGTTCAAAGTACTGATGAAGCCATTAAAACCAACCAACGTGATAAAGGTGTTTTCTTTACACAAGCTAAAACAAAGAGTGCAGTAATAAACTTTAAACTGATAAAAAACAAGTTAGGGCCCAGTCTTATCCTCCCAGGTGCTGTCAAAGAACAATATGAACATTGTACAATAATCAAGATCGCTATCAGGTACACGTGCCAAGTCTTCTTAGCATCCTGCTTTACTTTCACAGTTTAACCGACCTTTTATAAAACAGTCTATAATTTTCAGAGACTCTTGACCCTCATCAGTATAATCAACACGAGAACATTTTTCATCACACAGATGTTTGCTTTTTAAAAACAGTTTTCTGACATACACAAATAATGTAACATATCTCTAAATAGCACCTTCTAAGACGACACCATCTCCACTTTGTAGCTTTACTGAGTTTTTCTCTTGCTGCTGGGGCTGCAATTATGGTAGAAAGAAGAACTCTCTAGACATATCATTCCCAATAGAAGTTTGAAGATTTAAGTTGGAGAAACTAATTCATGCCAAGAAGAAAGCAGCTTTTAAAACTGAGACATGTACAAAGTGATGGGTGGGTAAATGCTGTCAATCAGTTTCTTGTGGGACTTATTTTAAAATGGGATGTACTGCTTCAGTAGCCCAAGGAAAAGCTTACAGACACATATGGTTTTATAATAGCATAGTTTCTGTTTCACCTTCTCAACAGTCAGGATACGCTGTCTAGTATATAAGGTATTATTTCACCTAAAAATAATTATTTTGGGGGGATTTGAGAAGAAAGCTTAATCTGATGGTCAAAATTAACATGTTAAGTTGCTGTACCTTCCATTTTTATCCCTAGTGTTGATGTCTGCTCCATGATCCAGAAGGTATTTGCAGATTTCAGTATGTCCATTTTGTACAGCAAGCAGCAGAGGTATGTTTCCATCCTAGGAATGCATTTAAAGAACATATGAACAATAATCCATCCACTGACAAATATCATTCTGATATTTAAATGTCAGCCATATATGGCACAAACAATGCACAGTCAAGACATTTTTCTCATGTACCATATATATAATCATGTTTACATGAATGCCCCTCTTGAACAAAACAGCATTAGGAATGGGAATGTTGCTGTTTGTAGCCCATTTGCTGTTTAATACTATGATGTGGTGATTGTGCAGCTACGCAAGACTTTGAAGTAGCACCACAACAAAAAAGGTATTTTTAATTAAGTACAAGGCAAAAATACAGTATTTCATACAAACATCTAGTAACTTAGAAGACACCTTCCAAGGTCATCCAGTGTTTCTCCCCATTTGCTCTCAATCCAAAGCTAGGCAAACTTCAAGTCACAGAACATAATTCAGACACTTGTGTAAGCAAGTTTTAAGCATGGCCAAAGCCAGAGACACCATGATGTCTCTATGTTCCCTAATTAGGTTCACTGACATGATTGCTTCTCATCATTTTGTCATGGATCTCTGAGGCTGCTCTGTCTCACTCTTACATATGCTCAGCCGTGAGGCAGCTGAGGACATTTTTAAGATACTTCTACAGCCTTAAGTTCTTAGGACTGAACAAGCATTTTCTACCTTTAAAAGGCAGCTGAAATTATAGGTTTAAACTCTGTGACAGATTTTCATATTAGAAAGACCAGATTAAAAACAAGATAGATTCAAAGTCAAAACTGAACAGGTTTAAAGATTTTTTTCCTTTCTTTCTTTTTTTTTTTCCTTTTTTTCCTTCATTTCTGTCCAGTTCCTGTCCCTTTATTATCACAGAATTTTCTATCAGGCAGTTGCAACATGCAAAATAGACCCGGTTATTTGTAGACACTCCATAACAGTGAATGTTATACCCCTGAAAATTTAGGTTACATCAAATATATTTTTCCCCTCATGCTTATTGTACTCTGGTGGGGCTTTGTGAGCATTTCACAGCACTTGGTCACACCATTAGCTTTTCCCAAAGCTTACTGGAGTAAATGGAAACACTTTTAATTGTGTTTCTGAATAAAACAGAACTGATTCTCACTACTTGTAGTAATGCCTCAATTTAATGAGCAGGAAATCCTACCACCACAGTACTAGACTGTCAAGTACTTCCCCACCACTTATATGGCAAGCTGCAAAAAGAACTTCCACTCTTAGAGAAATCCAAGAAGAAATATAAGCATAGTATTGATTTCAACTGCTACACCTGACCATTGACCAGCATGAAAGGCAGTAAAAGCTCTGAAGTATTGGAAGTGCACAATGGGATAAGAGGTACATACCAAATCTTTGACATTAATTGGACATTTGTGTTCACACAGAAGTTGCACTGCCTGAAGACAACCACATGCAGCTAAAAAAGAGACAAGTATAAAAGTCCATTAAACCCCATTTAACTACTATTCCACAGTTCCACCTGCAATACTGAAGCATTACCGTGGGGTCCAAGAAAAATAAATGAAGTTGTATTTCACTCTTTTAAGAAGAAAGGAGAGAAGGAATAAAAGGATTAACAGCAAATTATATTCAGAAATACAACCAATATTCACAGTTCAAATTAGCATTAAAGACTGAAATAAAAATCAGCCTCATCTTAAGTATTACAATAGCTCTGCCCTTGAAAGTGCAAGTTAAGCTTGTTAACTGTAATTCACTAAAATTCAGTATTCATAGTATTTATCTTTAAAAATACCTGAAATTTGTAAACCGTTGGGAGGAGTCACTAGATTTATGTAACTAGAAGCTAAAAAGCTCTACCAGACTGAAGAGCCAGGAATATCAAGCACAACAAAACAGGCAGTACAAGCTTTTAATAAGGAAGTTACCTGCATAATGTAAAGCTGTTTTCCCAGAATTGTCAGTGCTGTCTGCTGGACATTTGCTCTGCACAGTTCAATAAGAAGACGGGGAAAAAAGCAATTAGAAAAAAACACCAAGAAAACAAAACATATGTTTGATGCTAAGGACAAAGTAATGAACATCTTTAGAAAAGTTTCATGAACTACTCCAGAAAAAAATACTAGAAGACACAGCTTTTCTCTCTGTGAGTCTGGTCTCTCCTTTCTTTGTGTCAGCTTACACAGAAGACAGAGAAAGCACTCATGGTAACAGAGACATCACTGAAAAATAGAAGCATTAACAATCCAGTCATATTTTTTTGTACTACAAACCACCAGCTACTACTGATCCATCTAGAATTTAAAGTAATAAATAAAATAAATAAAAAATATTCAAATGTCATCTTTACCAAGACTTGTTTTGGTACAGACTAGTTTCAGTTTATAGCAAAGAAAGAGAATCACAGAATCATTTAGGCTGGAAAAGACCTTCAAGATCCTCAAGGCCAACCATAAACCAAACACTGCAGAGTTCACTACTAAATCATGCTCCCAGATGTCACATCGACACATTTATTAAATCCTCCCAGTAACAGTGACTCCATCACTTCCCTGGGCAGCCTGTGCCAGTGCCTGACAACCCCTTCAGGGAAGAAATTTTTCTGCATAACCAATCTAAACCTCCTCTGGAACAACTTCAGACTGATGCTTCTTGTTCTATCACTTGTTACTTCAAAAAAAGAAACCAACACCCACCTGGCTACAACTTCCTTTCAGGCAGTTGTAGAGAGCAATTTGGTCTCCCCTCAGCTTCCTGTTCCCCAGGCTACAAAACCCCAGTTCCCTGACATGTTACTCAGAAGAGCTGTTCTCCAGACCCTTCACCAGCTTCATTGATTTTCTTTGTAAACAAGAAGATAAAACCCTGAAATAATGGGCTTCTATAAGAGAAACATTAGAGCTTTTGATTTTCAAATGAAGCAATGAACTTCTATGTTTTTTTAGGAAAACAGGTTCACACAGATATAACCACACTCTGTAACAGAAATGTTAAGATTCTGCCTTTCTAAATAAGTATTTAGTCTGCTTTTATTCCGCTACAGCATGTCAAGATTAGACATTATCCATAGGCACAGTTTGTATCACCAAGCTGCTCAGCCGAAACAAGAAAGCGAATCTAAGACTTATCAGAGAATCAAAGAGTTATGGGAGAACCTTACCAATGGGTTTTGTATTTTCAAATGTATTCATAATTCTGCATATTGTAACAAAAATAGCAAAATACCAACTACAGGACTCTACGATTCTAGCTGTTAAGTGAATGGTCAACAGATACATGTTATTACAACACCTAATTGCCGAGTTTATCTTGCTGCTGCTGCATGCAATACCACCACTGACAGCTTGATGTCACTTTTTATATGATAAATCGGTTTACATCAGCAGGAGATATTTGCAATGAAATCCCGGATGGGAAAGACTCAATGGTCAATGCTAATAACACTTTGCAGGT
Source organism: Phaethornis superciliosus (assembly GCA_023637945.1). Taxonomy (NCBI): domain Eukaryota; kingdom Metazoa; phylum Chordata; class Aves; order Apodiformes; family Trochilidae; genus Phaethornis; species Phaethornis superciliosus. The sequence continues at coordinate 60,520,598 of JAJQWJ010000004.1, forward strand.
GTGGAGGAACAAGGGAGTCAGCATGCAACGAGTATGGAGGTTGGGATCTGTGAAACTGGATCCAATATTGTCAGACACACTAACAGGGCTCAGTCACAGGACAACTGGAGAGCTCAGCCTGAGGTAACCAGGGAAAAGTAATTTAGAAGCTGGGATATGGGACCATTCTCTTTCTGTACCACTACACTTGAATCGGGTTATTATTAATTATTTCACCTGCAGTCTGAGTCATAGTCTTACTGATAACTCAGAACTCTTAAAAATCTGTGCCATCCCTCTAATCACCACCACAATACTCACCTGACTTTCTGAAATGGAGCTGAGATTGACCATCTTTCTTTACTTACGAATGCACATCTTCAGCCTCAACACCTCAAGAATCTTCATGTGAATTTTTGTCTTCCCTATTTTCTTTTGTCAGTATCTCTACTCTTCCTCTAAATTTCTAACCCATCACTGTCCTTTGCCTCATTTCACTAAGGATTCAAGTATTACCATATTTTAGCATTTAAGCTACTTTGATTTATTCTCCCTTTGACATCAACCATGACAGACATTTATATGGTTAAAACCAGACAGAAAGCATTCCAGAGGAACAATACAAAAGTCCCCCCACAAGCGAAAAATTATTTTCCCCTGGGTCACTTAACCCATCTACTTCCAACCCATCCAACCACACAGACAAACACAGAAGGTTAGACAGAAGCTGCAACCTGCTTGAAACCCAACTTTGCTATGTCAGATCAGCTGCATACAGAAAACTGTATGGACCACTCAGGGAAGATAGCACACGGTTTTCTAACATCCACCCACAGTGCCTAAAAGGGCTTTAAACTCAAGCACCTTTATGGATTGCCAGGAGACAAGACAGTAGTACAGGAATGTGATGCAGATTATTAGCAGGAAATGTGTCAGGCTTTAGTGAACCAGACTAAGAGAAACAAAAGGAAAATGTCAAAAATCAATATTAATTTTTAATTTACCTGAAGTAACCTTTTAACACAATCAGAGTGGCTGTTCTTTGCTGCCAGATGTAAAGCACTGTGCCCTAAATGAAAAAAACAAAGCAAATTTAAGTATTCAATCACCCCAAAGCACAGCAATAAACTCTTTCATGACAGACAAAGTTTTGAATTATCCATCTTATTCCTATCATGACACATGAAAAGTAAGGGTAGAGAAAATAAAAAGTAGAACGTATTTGTCACAGACCATGGTTCAGACAGGTAACAGAATAATCTTAATGCTTGCTTTCATATAAACAAATGATACAATGCATCGAACTATACCTTGGCAAAGGTAAGTCCAAGATTGCACAATAGGGTTTGTTTCTGAAAAAAAGTTTTTCTGCAGCACTCAGCCTCTGTTACAGAGAGATACCTGCCAAGAGTCCTCATTTCTTCCATTTGGTAATGAAAAACACATCAAGCACCAGGAGCAAAACCAGCCAAATTCACCAGTTACCACTACAACAAATTGGTATCATTCAAGGACTGCACAGAGAACATGACTCAGAACATAGGCCTACTTTGGGTTGCAATTCACAGATTCCCTTTTTTGTTAACTTATTTAACACCTGTGGTGTTCATATTTAGCTATATGATACAGTGATTTATTGAGTACAGATTTATGATGAAAGAGTCTGCAGTGTCTCCTCTAGTTTCATCTTACAGAGAGAGCATCCAAAAATTTAAAGAAGTCAAGACTGCAAAAGAATAAATGATCCACATAACTAAGAAAAGCAGCAGCCAAGAGGTAGCACCCAGTAGAGACAGAGCCACTTGTCACAGCCGAATCTCACTGTACATAATGTGACTATTACAGAAAAGGCTTTCCCTAATGGACACTGGGTCAACACTCTCAAGCAAGAGCAGGCAACTTCCTATCCTAACAACTAATGAATCCTGAGGCATTCAAGATGAAGTATGAATTCTGAGAAGCAGTCTGTTATCAGGTACATATATTCTCTTATCACCATGTGTATCACCTGAATACTTCTTCTAATATCACAGACATGTTCTTATAGAGGCAAGTAATTTTCACGTGTGTCAAATTCCCTGAGGCTGCCATCAGTGCCAAGATAGAACCCAGTATTTACAGATCATTACTGGAGAGACAGGATGCTGACAGCTCATTCAGGTGACTTGACTACCCAGAGAAAGTGCTGGGGACAGATTCCACAAATATTTCAACTGAAATCTATTAGGAAGGGTTTTGCCAGATCCAAATTCAGTTCATTCTTCTAGAAAAGTCATAATGAAGGCACAGGACTTGTGAGGGCTGAGACAGCATAGGTAATAGGTATCAGCTCTGTTTTGGCCTATACCAGCTCTTCTCACTGTGTTATAATCCTGAGGAAATGTCTTGCTGCAATTCCCATACAATTAATGGGGTCAATAGCTTGGATACACATAAAAGCAACACATAAATGCAACACAGAAAATCTTTATTTCACCTATAAAAAGCCTCAAATGAAGTAACAAAAAAGGAGGTAGGGGAGGGTTTTGTGTCTTGTTGGGTTTTGTGGGTCTTTTTATTTTAAATAAAAATAAAAATTGAGCAATACTCTTTCGTCTTGAATCCACTATACATGCTGACATGTACAGAATAAGGCCAAAAAGATTAAGAGCTTTAGAATCTGAATTCTCTGTGCAGAAAAGCAAAGTGTTGCAAGTGTTGCAACTTCTTTTACCTGTACAGGATGTGGGGAAAAGCAATGATGTCTGTCAAATATGGAGTTAAACTCTGTATGTCATGAACTGCCTTGGAAAACCGAAAGTATTATGCTACATGTGTAGGTTCACAGAGGCATACCTGCACCATCTTGGGCTGTCACATCTGCACCGTGTGTCACCATGATCCTGAGGCACTCCACATGCCCCTTTGTGGCTGCCAGGTGAAAACTGGAAGAGAGCATTTACATGTCACTTGCCTTTTATTAAGACCTCTTCTCTTTTTCATTCACAAACCAAGTACTGGCAAGTTCTCCCCTCCCTGTCCTCCGATCTTTTGGCACATCGCCACTGCCTCCCAAGAAGACTGTAACTCTGAAACCAAGCAGGAACATCAAAGAGTTTTTGTAGTCATACTTCTACCCAGGCTGCTGTCTCATTAACCCACGTAATTTACCTTATTTGCACACGGTTTCTAAACTAATATAGTTATGCAATATATCCCCACAGAATGCCTGGGCTTGGAGAATTAATAAAGAAAACAGTCACAATAATGGGCTTTGCTCTAGTCATTCTAGTGACTTCCGATTTCCTCCTTTGAATGGACAAACTTTATCTCCTCTTTCAGGTGATTCAGCTCCTAAACAAACTAAATCAAGTTGCGCTTTTGCACTGTCCTTTACAGAGCTCGTCCTTCTTCCATGTAGTGAAGGAAAAATAGCGTTTGCCAGTATCACCTGGAGAAATCAAAACTACTGGGTATTTGTGGCACTATGCTAGAGATTCATTCTTTCAGCTTCTGGTTTTCCTTTTCACCTCATGCACTTGATCAGTGGGAAATTGCAGAGATTACCAACCAAACCATAGCAGGATGCACTTAACAGCATCAATTATCAAAGAGGTAAATGCAGAACAAAACAAATAACTTATACTGAATTCAAACCTTTCTACAGATGAAGATTCATCAACCTTGGTACCTCAAGATTTACAGAAGCAGCCCTAAACACATGCTGGTGACTTAATTTTGCTGGGAAGCAAAAGCAAAAGAAAAGTTTTTTAAAGGAGAAGTTTATATCCTCCTGACAAATATCGTCAGCAGGCAAGTCTCAGGATATGTAAAGGTAATACAGGTAAGACATAGTTCTCTCTGGTTCCTACTAATATTAGCTTGACATACAGAGCTGTTTTTCAGTGGTAGCAGTAAAAAGCAAAATCCAAGACAAAACACTTCCAAATACCATTAAATTGCTTGTGGAAAGACTTTCATCAACATGCCCCAAACTGAAAAAGCCAATATTCCCAGGATGTTTTCCAACATCTTTTAAAGGAGACATTAATTTTTAACATCATAAACCCCCGTGGTAATGATATTTTCCCCCAGAATCTAAAAGGAACACCACAAATTACAGAGTCACACCAACTACTGTATTTAAGAGTTTACATTTTGAAAACTGCTTTCTTTTAAATGAACACTGAAATATTAGCCTGCTAACCAGAGAAACCAGGAATGAAACATATTTTTGGCACAGAGCATTTGAACTGCAACACTGTGCTTCTCTAAGCTGTAGACTTCTTGAAAGCCCTGAAGGAGAAAAGAAAAAAAAAACCAAAAAAAAAAAAGCTATGGATAAGATCCGAAAAGGGCAGAGAATAAATCTAAACAGGAGAGCTCCTTGAAGAGTCTTTCAAGTACAGGAACTATATCACTTCCTACAGGGAGTCCTTCCACATTGACTGCTGCTGATTGCAAATGACAGAAAAGGCAATGCTTAAGCTTTGAACCATTCTTCACAAATATAGAAATATCCTGTGTCCTCATCCTCTTGCTTAGTAATGCCATACAAAAACCAAAGAGTTAACACTTCCAAGAGTATTAAAAAGCCCTGCTGCTGGCTGTTCTCTTGTCATTCAAAATCAAAACTTCATGCACTTGGTGACCAATGCAAAGTTGTGTAAACATTCTTCTTTAGAAGAAAAGGTTTCTCAGGGTCTGGGAAAATGGCTAGGGGAAGGACAGCTAGGAATCTGTCAAATTCCAGCACCTCTAAGTTAGCCAGCACAACATACCAGCAAATACTGAAACACGTTCAGATACATTTGTGTAGACACACAGTGCAACCAAAGTCACTTAAACACCAGGAAGACTGCGAAGCACACACTTGGTTCCCTTAGATTTGTCAGTGTGTTTGTAAGAATAATAAATACCTGAATAATAATAACTTGGCTAAATCTGGGACACTGAGGTTTTATGAGCAGACTGCATAGGACGGTGCCAAATGCAACATGAATACACAAATGCAAAAGTTTTATTTAGTTGAATTCAGAGTGCAATGAAAGTATCAATCAGAAAAGAAAAATCTTAACCCCTTTCAGACTAAACATCTATGAACACATCAGTTCTACCAACCCAAATAATTCCCATAGCAGTTCTTAACAAGCTGTCATACACACAGATGCTGTTTCATGTGGCCAAAAATACCTTCAAGTAAGAAAGGCACAATTAAAAATATTGCTTCTTCCAAACTGATGGGATGAAAGAAACAACATCTATAAGCAGTATGTGTGGTGTGAAAGATAAGAGAACATGTATGAAGTATGTAAAGATTCAGTGAGAAGCTACATGGAGAGTCCTGTGAAAAGAGAGGATGATAAGGTTTAACTCTCATTCATTTACACAGGGACATAAGCCATACAACACTGGGCTGCTACAGCTCCCTCTCAGTTGTTACTGCTACCATAACCTTGTACTGATATGTTTTTAATTCATCATTTAAAAGAACTGGGAGAAGAATGGAGTACAGGGTTAGTTAGCTACTAGTTTAGTCAAGAGAGCTGTCTGGCATGGAAATTAGCCCTGCCCCAGAAAAGTGGAGAATGACTGGGGTGAACCAGTTACAGTCACATTTAAGTCAGAGTATTTATAAAGCGCTGAGAAGTAATTTTCCCTTGAGAAGTTATTCTAACTGATTTTAAAAGTTGACAGCCCCTGCAACAACAAAACCAAAACAAATCCAAACCAAAACACTTCCGAAGTAGATACTGAGGGCTCCTGTGTAACAAGGGGGCTCTTGAAACAATGAAGCCTGTGGACATTCACTTTAGTACTAAGTTCCTCTCTGAAAGCTACATGCACTTTTCCTGAAATGTTCGAGATAAAATCTGCAGGTTTCCAAACACTGAAGTTTGCACCATCTGGAAGCCTTAAGCAGTGGTGCATTTCACTTGCATCTTTCACAAATAAACTTCCCTTGATGTGAAAGCAAACAACTTTCCTCCCACTTCCTGGCTGTTCGATTACTTAGGCAAACAAAACAAACATGCAAGCCTTGATTTGGAGCAAGGGCCACACTAAGGGTTAGATTCTCATTCAGCCTAAAATCCCATTACAACATAGTTCATTTTCCCTTCAAAATAGTAAGTCTGTTACTATCGTCAAAGCCACATCTTTATACCCTACCCTGAACTGATTAGGGAGAGATTTCTTCTGTTGCTATTTTTCCTGAGAGGCGGAATAGTCTACTGTAACTCTACAGAGCTTTCAGTACAGCAGAAGACCAGCTACCCTTCCCAGGGGTTTTGTCATTGGATACAGAAATGAAGTCAGCAGTTGAAACCCAGCTGATAAATATCAGTTGGTTAATGTTGTTTTTTCCTTCTGGGAAGTTACAGGTCTCATAACTACTCAATCCTTAACAAGACAAAGAAAAAAAAAAAAATATCTTCTTTGGGAGGAACACAAAGCCTAGTTGGAGTAAACACGCCATGAGAGTAAGACCAAATACATGGCAAGATTTTATCAGATGCAGGGCTAACTGGAAAACAGCTGCAAGACTATCACCTCAATGTCCTGTCAGGACCTCAAATTTCCCAAATAGAAATGTTACTCAAATAACATTTTCAAATGCACTGAGAGAGAGAAGCTTGATGACTGAACGCTTGGTGACTGAACGGTGAAGACAGCTGTGTGTGACATCCCTGAACTAGTTTTAAACAGATTTCATACAGATAAGAGATGTCAAGTGGTGAAACACTTGCAACTAAACAAGCCTTTCCCTTATTCAGGACAAAGGACCTGTTCCAAGTTTTGTTTTTAAAGTCAAGCTAGCAAGGGAACAGTCTTCTTCAATCAGTCTGAGCACAAGAGCTGGTCTTTACTAAAATGCCAAGAATCAGTGCTTCCAGAAATTACTTAAATGCCAGACAGTCTCATGAAAACACAAAAGGGATGTAACTTTTACTGTTTAGCACACACGGAACATTTATTTACAAAAAATTTCACCACAGGTGAAGAATAGGACAAATCTGCATTAGAGGTTAGACTTGTGAAAACAGAGCTAACTGAGCTTGCTACAGTGGTGTCAGTGATACGACGTGGGACTGACATATCCAGGTTCTCTGCTTAACTATTTGCACAGCTACATTCTGAAAAAATAGGCATAATCCTCTTAATGTTACTTTTACATAGTTTTTTTGGCTTAAAACAACTGGGTGGTCTCTGTATCTAGTGAAAATGTTACAGAAGTAAAGTGGAACATGATAAAATAAGAAAAAAAAATGCAGCATTAGTTAAAAACAGTAACCTTCTAACTAGGAGATTTTCATCTGTGAAAAGAAAAACAGAAGAGGGAAAAAAGAAATTAAAGGAAAACTTCAGATAATGGGGGTACATCTCTCTCTGTTTGGCAAGGTCACATTCCAGAGTATCTTTGGGGCAGAATTAGCATTTTATGTACCACAGATATTCTTCAGGGCCTGAAAGCAGTCTGACACACTATTTACCAAAAATCTAAAGCAAATTAAGAACATGGTTGAATTATGGATGCTAAGTGTTGTATTTTCTTTTACAACAAGCATGGAACTCAGTCAAACATAAGCATATATTGCTATTGTTCTCTGCCATTTTAACCTGATTTCTTTGAAAATATTTTAAGTGCAAGAATGTTTGAAATACACTATGAACTCACATATACTCAATGTCAAGGTTTATTTTGAGTAAAAACATCCCTCCCCAAGGCAGATCATTCTTCTCCATTTTCTAATGCATGCCATCTCTTTGTTGACTTTTCAAGTCTGACTTGTCTGCCAGCAGTTTGATGATCTATAGTTTCCCAGCTGACCCATACCTTCACACAAAAAAACAAGACCAATAAAATAAAGATACAGAGCTACTTGGAGTCCTTGTAATGCTGACTTAAAAAATAGAGAAACAGAAGATATTCAACTTTAGCTGCTACCAGATCAGACAGGCAAGCAGTTTGCCAGCTTTCTCAGTCAGAAAGAGACCCACCAGTAACCTAGTGGATTTTCCATACTGATTTGTGATTTTACACGTTACAGAGACAGCTCCTAACTTCTACAGTGTTTATAATTATGCCTCAAAGCCGCCATTCCCACTTCAGTAACAACAGCAAAAACAAATGCATCAGATGATATCTGGCTTTTGATTATTTTCCACCACAGGCTGAATGGCAGAAGGGAGTGCCTGAGACCAGACCTGGAGGAGAAAGGGACACAAGCACCACTGGAGCTGCAAATTCTGTGCATGAAGGAAGTGCCTGCTGTCACTCAGGATTAAGTCCAGTGTGGCCTCCTCTTGTGTGTAGCACGAGAAGAATTCTATTTACTCTTCTGTGAATGGTTTTAGATTTTATCAGCGTGAAAACAATGACGAAAGTAAGCCTTTCTAGCAGAAACAAGTTTTTTACACATTCAGAATCTAATTCATGGAAAAATTATCACCTTCAGATATAAAGACTGGGATACCAGAATGATTCTGAAACTGGGGGTGATATCTGCCTTTCTCTGTCAAGCTAGACAGCTTGTAGTATCAGCAAAGTAGTATTTGTTCCAGAAAGGATTACACTTCTATGAGCAACACCTGCCCAGTTCTGCTTCTTCCTTGCATCAGCACATGTAAGTAGATCCCTGTGTGGCTGTTGAGCTGGTACAGGGAACAAAACCAGCTGAAAATCAAAGCTGCCTTCCACTCCTTCATCACAGTCACAGGTGCATGCACCCTGTCAGTGTAGAAGGAACAGGACAAGGAATTTTGGCTTAAACCTAAAAACAAGGATTAAACTATGAACATTCTATGCATGTTTCCCTGAGAAATCCACATAATCTTTCTCTTGATGATGCAGTCAAAAAAAGATAATGTCACTCCTATGAGAAATATGTCTTAGGATCTAGTCTTTTAATTATGGAGGAACTAACTAAATGTTTGGCAAATTATACTGCCTTAAGGCTCCAGGTCAGTACTTCCTAGGTTTTTTTTTATTTGTTGGGTTTTTTGTTTTTTATAAAAACCATAGCTTCACACTGCATCCATTCCATCTCCTCCTAAGGGTAACTGTAATAACTATGGCTTCTCATTAAATGCTGGCAGTCCATGTCATCCTCCTGTCACACACACATGCATGCAGCCACAAGAGTGCAAAAATCAGCTTAGGAAAAACAGTTACAGGAAATACATTTTGTTTTTAAGCCAGAGTTGGCAGTATTACAAACTTAGAAAACTAAGTGTTCTGAGTTTTTAGACATTTTATCAATGAGTTGCTACTAAAATCTTCTGGAACGCAGGCAGTTTAAAATTTTGGAAAGTTTACATAGGCAGGTATGGATTTTTTAGGAAATGAAAGATTTTTCCCTCTCTCACCTCCTTAGCACCAGCCACTACAAAGCAAATCAATGCACACAGTGCCTATGGTTCTTCTACCATATATTAACCAGGAAATGGGATCTGCCCTCCCCCAATACACACAAAACCTGCTGGCAAAGACCCTACATCCTGCTTCTATGTTAACATATATTCTGAAACAGCTTTAAAAAACAAAAAAAAAGGCTCACAAAACCACCAGTGCTGTTTTCATACAAAGCTTCCAGCTTTGCCTCATAGCATAAAATGTCTTGTTTCAATCACGAACACCTCGAGATATAGGACATTAATAAATGGCAAGCCTGCTGAATGGATGCTTTCTTAATAGGAGAGAAGCAATTGCATCATCCAACACAGGAGCTGGCAAGCTACAGACTCCTGATTTAGCCTTTAAACTCAGCAAAAAAGTATCCACCCAGCTGCTCTTCAAAGAGATTTCTGGGATCCCTGCAAGTTTTGTGTTTTTCATTCTCAGGTTGTGTTCCAGCAGTTCCATTTTCATACACAGTTTTCTTTGGCAAACTCTATTACCACATTACCACAAACTCCTACTTCAAGTCTGCAATGTATAGACTTTTCTTCCTCGTACCATTAATTGTAAACATAAGTGCTCACAATTTAGATTTATCATAGGAATTTTCCTGCAGAGAGTCCATTTTTTAAGTCCCTCAATATCTAATGTCAGCAAATAGCAACAGAGATTCTGCCAAGGGCAAGCTTCAGGACACTCCCAGATGTTGAGAGAAAGGCTCAAGTTTTGAAACACAGTTTTTATTTTTGGTGTTGTAGGGTAGGAAAATAGACAAAGTACAAGAAACAATGAAGTCTCAAAGAGCCTAGAAATGAGAGCAGTGTCATCTATGCCTCTAACGCAAAGTTTAGAGTAGGAAGGACTCCTTCTGACAGTTTCTTTTAAAACACATCCCATATCTAAAGCCCAAAGGCATGCACAGTTGGTTTCTCAACATACATGTCTATCAGGAAAACATCTTTTTAGCATGGGGTAAAATATCCCTGAGAATGCCATGGATGTATCCTGATAAAATCAGCTTTCTCCCTGAATTAGGTAAAACGAGCTAGCCATCTGGCATGCTTTCCTGCAAGGTTAAAATAGAGTTCAAAGTTAAAATTAAGCCAAATAATGAGAGCAATGAGCAGTGTCTCCCTTGACCTTCATCCCACACAACCCTCTTTACATTGCTGCCTATGCACCAGCAAATGCTAATGACCACCTGAATATGAGAAAAGTCATGGAATTATGGCAAGGATATCCCAAACCATAGTAGCATAACAAGAGGCCAGGAAAGGGCTGGAAAGGCTGAGAACAACTGAGTAACAGTTAATCTAAAAATGGTTTTGTTGCATGAAAATCCAGCGTGGCTTAATAACTACATAGAGTGCTCCAAGAAACAAAGAGCATCGATCTCCTTATGAGACATTAGGGACATTGACAAAGGATAGCTCAGGATTATATGCTATGTTGGGAATTTTTCTTTTACACATAGAGTACTCCAGATCTTTTTAGGTCTGAAGTAACAAAACTATCTGGTTTGGTTTTATTTTATTAAACTGCACAAAGTGAACTTCTCTCACTTCATAAGAGATTACAAGCCAAGTGCAGCAGCAATAAGAACTTATAGTAATTAAACTGCTAGTTAGAAGACTACTAAACTACTAGTAGATATTCTTCAAAGATCAATGGTTAAGATGACCTCAACATTTTTTTCTATAAACTTTAAAAAATATGATAATATACCTTTATATTGCATTTCAGAATAATTATACTACTAAAGCTTTACGTTTCTGTAATTTCTGTACATTTCTCTACATACACTAGCTGTATTTTTCAGCTAGTACTTTCTTAATACAGAATGCACCTGTACAGCAGGTAGCACAAAATGCAAAGTGATATATAAACCAAATAAGCAAGTAGCCACCAGCAGAGCCTATTGCCTGAGACTGCATTTGAAGCTAAACAAAAATAAATTAAATAAATCTAACATTTGTACATCACTCTCTCCTAGTTGTATGTACCCTTTCTCTCCCTCCCTGGATTAGACTACATTTTTAAACTAGCAGCCAGCTGATGTAACTAAAATCTACACAACACAGCTCATTTGGTGGCATAAGTCTTTGAAAAACATGTAAAACAACTACAGCCCATTATGTAGATATAAATCTGAAAAACAACTGCAGCCTTAGCCCTTTCCCCTATAGCCTCAGAGAGACTGGTTCTGGCCCAACCCATTAGAGGCATGCTTCCCTCATGTCCCCTCCAGCTGAGCAGAAGGAGCAGCCACCGTGTTCCTCACGTGGAAGTGGGGCACTGGGTTCTGCCTCCACGTGAGCCAAGCAGGAGATGTTTCAAGCCAGCACAAAAAAACTTTCAACCATCTAGGCTATGCTCTGATCCAAGCAGCTGAGAAACTTCTTGAAACGTGGCCAGGCTTTGTAAAATCTGGGTATTTGGCAACCCTGCAAATGAAGCTGCTTTACAGGGAACTCCAGCAGCTGCCTGATGCTGCCTTACAGGTTTGGCCAACCCTACCCATGAGCAGCAAAAAGCTCCCCAAACACATGGACAGGGGCCTTTCAGAAGTTGACTTTCTTCTGATGATAGCCCTACTAGCAGACAATGAAATGAAGGTTCATTAAGAACAGACATCCTAACAGCCTGCATAAAAAAGCAATCATAAAACAGAAGACACAAGTTTGCTCCTAGAAGAAGTTACAGATGGATTGTCTATGTATATGCAAGATGCAAAAACCTGTTGGGATGCTTCTTAATGCTCAAAGGACTCTATATAAAATAAATGAGTTAAGTAAATGGATTTGTTAGTTTTACAATGCAGGAAATTACTAAAGAGAAAAAGTAAAATGCTTCAGTTTTTCGGAAGTGCAGTTTAGAAACTTCGTAACTGAAATAAAAACAAAGAGCACTAATTCCTGTCTCTTCAGAAGACGGCCTTTTCACCTTTTTTTAATAATAAAAAGGTATAAAAATACTAAAATGTCTTTTAAAAAAAACTGCTTCAAAAACATGTACAATAGAACCTGAGTGCCACTCGTTTCTAAAAATTGGAAGTGAGTGGTCATGTACTCAAAACCATCAGAAAGTCTTCAGTTAGTTTCTGTCAAGAGCCAGGAACAACTCACTAACGTGAATTCTACTCCATGGACTTAATTTAAAAGCCTGAATGACTGTAGATGAAGTAATGTTTGCACAAAATGTTGATTTTTTTTCATGTACTGACAAATTATAAAATTTAGATTAAATACTACTCTTCCATTATGGAACATTTCTTCTCACCATACATTAACAATTGGATCATATTGAATGTAATAGAAAGTTAATTAGCCCAACTAAGGGGCTTCAACTAACCACGCACAGATGTTTCATAACGTTTCTAAGTGTTAATCTGAAGTAGAAAGCAGTTTTTCAGGAAACTTTAACAACATCTTAATCAAATTGTGTTCACAACAATGCTGCAGGGGGAATGGGGGAACAAAATGGAACAATCAGGACTGGAATCTGTAAAGAACTTCTGGAAGGTTTTGGAGAGACAGAAATTTTTACACCTGAATCTCACACAGAAATAAACTTTAAAAGTAATTTTGGAATAAAAACCAGATTTCAGCCATCCGTTGGCTAGAGATAAAACACAGGTGGGTATCACTGTAGTCTTCCTTACTTTCTCCATGCTCTGAAACCTAGACATTATTGTGACCATCTGGACCATCATAAATTCAATATAATGACAAAAATAAATTTTAAAATATTTTCTATCAAGTATCATATAAGGCCACTGGAAAACCAATGAACTTCATTCCTGGAGAGCCAACAATCCTTAGGCACTAGACATTTCATGCAGCTCACACACTGGTACAATTTTCAAATTATGCTTTTCTACTTAAGTATTTAGGCAGTTTTAAGATATGACACAGAGTTTGTACAAAAGAAACATCTGCTAGAGCATGGTGTTAGACTGAAGACCCTCAAAACAAGAAAATGTGTGCATAACAAAATATTTGAGATTGCCTGGATTTTGAAGGTCTCCTAGAGGATTTACAGTAACATGTAATCAAGAGAAGGTTATTACAATTCTTCTGTTTCACAGGCACTAGGCTAACCTGACTTCCAGTTGTGAAGATCAGCTATTCTGATCCTGCTTTCTATGTTTTTGTTTCCAACTGGAACAGTGTCACAACTGTAGTATGTCTGTACTCTCCCAAAAGCTTCCTTTAAGGTAAATATGATTATGTACAAGAAAAGACTCTCTCATAGGTAATTCAAACCTGCTTTACTTCTTGAACAACGTCCTTCAAGTCACTTGCTCACCTCCTTATACAGTAAGATCCAAAAGACAGAAGAGAAAAATTAATACCACATACATAATAAATATGAAGGATTTGGGGCTAATATATGCTCCAAGACTTATTTTTGGTCCAGTCCCCAAGGCATGAACATTCTGGTTCAAATGAAAATGTATCATTTCTACTGACTGCTATAGACAATAGTTTGGTGAAGGAGTACTTGAAAAGTGCATTTTATGGAGGCTTCTAAAGCTTTTTTGTACCATTGGCGGACTCATTTTATTAAATAACAGCTGATTCAGTTGCAGTTGAAAAAATTAAAAAGTCTATTGTTTCATTTTATAGCCATAAGCATTTAATTCTAGTTCAGTACCTTGCAGAAACATGTAAACATGGAAGTGAGGGCTTGGCACATAGGCAAAATAACTTCAGGACATGGAAGTGATGCCATTTATACACTGTGAATCCTTTCCAAAATTTCACCTCCAGCCTGTGACCCCCACCCTCCACAACTGCCTTCAGTAACTGCAGCAGCTTCTTTAAATAACAGCACATTTGAACACCAGCTCTTGTGGAAAGTGCAGTACATGAATGAATCCTATCACCTTCTGAAAAAGCTCTTTCTGAAAGCCTGTTTTTTGTTAAGTTTCAATGGGATTTAAATGATCAAATTCCAAACTGGAAAGCACTGTTTTGTTGTTTAAGGAAGCTAGACAAAAAAACTCTATCTGGCAAAATAAGACTATAACGGCAGAGTCAGATTTCCAGATAGGCTCTATTACAAGTGTGCTTGGCAATAGCCTTTGCTGTGTAAGTGGGAGCAACAATGGGGTTGTGTCAACTCATGCCAAAGGTGGATTTGCTCCATAGCCTTAAAACTGATTTATTGTTTATAGTAAGGACTGAGTCAGAGGTGGGGTAGTGGTGTGGAAAGTCAGGCAAGTCTTAAAAAACTCATTTCATTACTCTGACAATATTTTGTAATATTTTTCTAAAGAGGCTCTACTGGAGAGTTAAACCTCCTGATGAAAATTTGTAAATACTACCTTAGAAATTTTACTGCTACCCAGACCTCATTAGTTTAAGCATATCTACGCTATTCCATGTGGACAAGCAAAGAAAAGGACCTATGGGACAGAAGCAAAAGAGGATACAGGCGAAATTTAGGTGGTTATGTCCAAAGCTGATGCAAAGTACATTGCAACAGGACACAGTGAGGTGATGCAGACTGTACTTAACAGGAAAAAGAGAGAAAATCCTGGCTTCTGGACTCTGTTTCTCTCAGTTCAAGCTTTTATATTAAGAAGCCATTGAATTATTAAAGAAAAAATTAAAAGAATGTCTTTGAGCATGAAAAAGTAGTGTCCTCTCCATGTTCTGTTTAAAATAATGTAGTACACTACTATACTTCAAATAAAGATCTGGGCAGTATCAAGAATTTTGTTTGTATAGTTATTAACAAAAAGAAAATATCTTAAAAGAAACATGGTACATCTTAAGGGAACAGACAACAACAGTCCTAACAAACTTGCACAGCAACATGTAATTGTTTCTCCTTTTTTTGGTTTAGACCACATTCCAAAATCTTTAATCACATTATGCGCATTGTTATATAATTGAATCCATCATGTTCCTCTGGTTACTCACCTCCAGGCTAATTATGTAAACAAATGTATCAATCCATACTCAGAGTGATCAATAGAACACTCATTAAAAATAGCTCACTTTCCACATGGCTCTGTAGACTGCTTTTAAAAACGTAACCAGTGAAATCTGAGCAGGATGATGGCCAGTTGCCCCCAAAAGACCTTTTCAGATTGTGCTTTTCCAGCATGAAAATCTCCCAAACCAGCACCATGCTTCCTCAGGACAGTAACATACCAGTGCTGGGATGCAGCAGGCTCTATGCCTCTAAGCAAAGCTTCTAAGAATGGCAAATCAGCTACGCTGGTATGGGTTTGGGCTTGATGATCTTTCAAGGTCCCTTCCAACCCTTAACATTTTGTAATTCTGTGATTAAAAGGAAGCCTGGTTATCACACTGCAAACATAGTAGAAACAAACCTACCTATAGAGAAATTGTGTCTGTACTTCTTGTTGCACACACAAAAAAGCCTCTAAATTGGGAAAAATGCAGTCAGAACACTGCCCATTACTAATAAACCATTCTGGACAACAATTCTGGGTCATGATACTCTGGTAGTTACGTCTCTCCAAATCACTGTCATTGTTCTACACCTGTCAGGCTCTATCTTTCAAAACTGAGAAAGAAATAACCCTCGCAGGTCTCCCAATGCACTGGGAACAGGATGAGCATTGACACACTGTATTTCTGTATCACAGCAATACTCTTTTTCTTTGTTCCCTCTCAAGCTTTCCTTTAAGCCAACACAAAGAAACGCCTAAAAAAGCAAATGAAAAAATATCAAAATCATATGGAACAATCAAATGCAGAGTTCTTCATAGCGTTAATTCAAATTTAATTCACATTCCTGTAAAGCTGAAAATCATTGCATCAGATTGTTATTGCTTGTGTATACTTGTTGGTAATTTCAGTCTTGCTAGGTTCCCTAGGAAAAGTCATAGTATCAAATTATAAATGCAACTTGTAAAACAGGTGTTATATTGGTTACAATGCAGTTTAAGGCTTAAGACTCTAGCTCTGAAGGTATGTTGACTGTAAAACACAAGATGTTAGACATAGCTGTAATTCAGAAGAATTAATAGAAGACATGATTTGATTATATTCAGAATAAAAATACACACATGCAACGTTTAAAAATTAGAACCATATTAAAGTGTGGAGCAAGCCCACTTGAAGTTATTAGAAATGTTGGACTTCTGAAGTAAGAAGTGGAAGGTCATTATGAGTCATGGTCAACATTCAGTTTCCTCAGACGCAGAACAGAAATACAACAGATGCAGGAAACTGAAACAGCCTATGCAAGAAGCAGATTGTGACTCAGTGAATGTAACCCAGAAGTCATTAGAACTTATGATTTGGTACGAACTGCCTTGTGATGGCTCTCCCAAGATTATAAACTGTTCTCCTTTCCCCTCATCTATCCAGAGTTTCATGAAGGTTTTGTTTCTGTCACAGGATGTCCGTTTCTTAACCATCTTTCTGGGCCTTAATAAAATGTAAGGATTGCAATCTCCTGGCTGTAATTTTCTTAGTGGAATCTTGCATCTTCCACAATTCAGAATGTTCACAGAAGACCAAGAGGAAGAATAGAAGAAGAAAATTCTATATATAAAATAAATTCAGACTGCAAAAGAAATCTCATTCACACAAAAATTTCAGTGTCAATCAAAACAAGGAACAGCTGCATGAATCATTAGCATCTGCAAGATTTTAACCCCCCCCCACCATAGTTTCAGTTCAAACTAACCCATTAGAAAGAAAAATTTACCTTCATTGCTATGTCATTCAACTAATGTTCATGGGAAAAAATAGCTCCAGAGACTAATGCGTTTCGGAGTATTCAATCTGCAGTGTGCCACAAAATTCCTAACTCCTAAAATATTCTGTCCTAAAATGGACCCAATTTACCCAGCATTCCATCTTCAAGTTACTTCAATGAGTTTTCTAACTCTGCAAAGGAATTTTAACTGCAGAATTACAAACACAGACTAAGAAAGGAGCTTCCCAAAATGTATCGTGCTTCAGATGAAAACGAAAATTTTTTTTTTTTTTTTTTAAGGATGGTCTTTGGTTCTTAGTTCCTGTAAGTGGCATACACATCCAAGGTTGGTTTTTTTTCCCCCCTGCCTCGTGCTTAAATAATTTTAAGTTTGACTTACGCAGTTTTGCCCTCACTATCTTGTTTGGTGGCACTGGCTCCCTTTTTACCCAGCAATGAAGCCACTTTCTCAGGATCGCCATTCTCCACTGCCTGCAGCAGTCGATCGTCATTCTTATTCCACTCATTTGTCTGTAATAAAGAAAAAGAAGGGAGAAATATTACTATCACCAGCACTGTGTCCAGGCTCTCCTGGATGATCCTGCACACATTTATCACCATTGAAAGTTTAAACAAAAGTCCAACTCATAGAAATGGCACAAAGAAAGCCACATAGAAGTAATTTGCAAGCTGTGTGGAACAAGTTCTCAAGGGCTCAAGCCAGAGCCTAAGCAGTTGCCAGAGAAAACTCTGTAGCAGAAGAGTAGTGAAGGAGAAAAAAACCTTTGTTCTTACTACGTTTGAGAATGTTCTTCATTTGCCTAGTACTGGTTTCTCTTCTGGAGCTGCATTGGCCCCATGGGACCTTCATCACATACCTCATGTAGATAAGCAATGAGGTGCCTCAGCTGATCCACACCCCACCCTAGCAACATAGGCCAGCCAAAACTTTGCATATTTAGGACTCTTCCTGGCTCACACTTTGCAGAGAGTAACAGGTTAAGAGACTGAACTATGCACACTGCAAAGAGTTTTACTAAGTTTTTCTCCCCCACATTTGTCTTTAAAATAAACAAATCAACCACTCGGGTGACACATCCCTAGGACTACTGAAAAGACAACCATTCTACATTTAAATCTTTCCAAAATTAATCCACTAAATCCTTTTGCTCCTTCTCATCAGTGATATCTGTGACAAGTCTTTATTTCCCCTAAACTGGTAATTCCTGTACCTTCTCAGAACTCGCAGGGCATGGCCTATTTCCTCTACCAGAACCCCCATCTGGATCCAGAAAGGCACTAAGAAAACAGAGGGCAGTTAATCTTCTGTATTTCACATGATCATAGCAACACAAGCTCTGGAAAAGGAGCAAGAGATGCATCCATGCCTTCTGGTCTGGACTGACCTCAGTCTTCAGGAGGAACAACCTGGTACAATGGAAAGCTGCATTTATATAAGTGCTTGCACCCCACTACCCTCAGGAGAGTTATCTTCAACAGACTATGGCTTGGCTCTTTGACATCAGTCAAGTTCATCTCCAGCAAGACTGCCAGTTCACTAACTCTCAACTTCTGCACATTTTTAAGTGACTAAATTCATCCTGGTAAGACTCATTGAGCCTACTCAACTAAAAAAAAACCAAAACAGAACCAACCCAGCACCTTGTCCTGATCCTTAAAACAGCTTTTATTGTCCCTATCTGAAGAAAAAGAAAATTATGTTTCTCTGTCAAGATTTGCAAGGAAGAGTGTACAAGGGGCACACTGATAACAATCAAAGCCACAGGCTGTGCATACCCAGAAAATCAGAGGAAAGTATCCCAGGTTACTAGTTATTAAATAAAAGAAAACAAACAAACAAAAAAACCCAACAAAAAATCAAAAACAAAAGAACAAAAAAAACAAACCAAAAACTTCAAAAAAATTTGGGAGAGTGCAGCCTGGAGCAGGAGAGAGGTCAGGAATTAAAAGAAGACAACCCAGAACCAAGAGTATAAAAGATCTGTTAAAAGAAGTGCCATGCAGACAACAAAGAGCAACTGCAGTCTCTTATGCTAGTGGCTATAGGCATATCAAGCAGGTTATAGTCTCTGTTTTATAGCACTGGAATAAACTATTGCAGACTCCAGAGCATTAATTACATCAGAAAAAAAAATTGTTCCCCCTAGCAATATTTAGACTCCATGACAGTGAATGGGCAGCCAAGTTCCACCTAAAATTAAATTCATTGCATGTTCTTCATTTGGGGAACAGGCTTTAAGAGGAGCCTACTATTAAAGGCAGATGTTAAAAACTTTATCATACCTGTAAGTAAGATCCTTCAAAGTTAACAGTGTTTGTTTGACAACATATTATGTCCCTTGCCCCCCCCCCCTTTTTTTTTTTTTTGCCTTTTCCAGGTTTTTTACATTCAGTCAAGTAAGACACTTAAATAGAGAATATTTGATAAATTACCCTTACCCATAAATCATCCAGATTGGTAGCTCCTAACTCCTGAACTTATTTTGTTTTCTTTTTTCTCTCTCTCTCTTTTTTTTTTTTTTTTTTTTTTTTTTGTATCTTGGAAAAGAGAGATGGAGATGGCAGGTAACATGATAATCTACACACCCACATATCTAATTAAAAACTAACTCACACTTTCAAAAAGAAATACAACACCTAAGTTAAGATTTTCTCATGACCTGAAATAACCAGTTTACTTCTGAAACATGAAACACAATAAGCTACAGGAAAATGTTAAGATTAAGGCTTGCTGAGAATTCTTGGCAGAAGAGCTTTTTAGAACAAGAATGGCCACATCTTCAAGAACCAGTTTCAGGAATATTCCTTCAGTATTCAGCTATTAAGCTGAAACACTGACATCCAATCCAGTATTCTGGTATAAACAAGTAAGCATGCTTATGCCAAACCCCAAATTTAAGAAAGAACTGAGATCAAGCATCAGCTTCCCCTTTGAGAAGCTGTTGTAATAAGTACACCCCTGTCTATAATTACACTGTCACAAACACCCCAGACCCAACACACAGCTAGATCCCAAATTACCTCCCAGTATTTACCTTCTGTGGAAGCTGCACATAGGAGACAGAGATATTGGATGGGGAAGCCTGGAGTGTTCTGATTCTCATGTTGCAGAATGATGCCATTTTTATGTTCATAGTAAAACATTTTATTGCATATGCTATATGCATATGCCTGTTATAAGAACAGAGACTTTGATTAACCTTTACTATAGTTTTCAGCCACACCCTTTTTGTAGCAAAAAATACACTCACACACAAACACAATTAAAAAAAAGAGATTGGAGGATGCCAAATTCATTACATACTAACTTGGGTATTTGTAACACCAAGTGGCAGTAGGGTTTTCACTATATCTCTTTAGTATAGCATGACAGTAACAAAACCATCAGACTTATACAGCTAAGAAGGTACTTTTCATCAGCAATAAAGCTAAGACTTTGGGGTTTTTGCTTGTTTTGTGTCAAGAGAGTTGCAAATATGCAAGTCAGGCAGCTGAGTAATACAGCATGACACATGGTGCTGTACATGTAGCATGCAAATAAGAAAAACAGAGCCCTTCAGTGCAAAGGTAAACACGTGTGCAAGAAATCTGGAAGAATGACCCAGGAAAAGGCACCAGATGTAGGGTTTCTTTATCTCCACCTACCCCACCCTCCTCCTGTAGGCAATATGCCAAACAGTTATCAACAGCCTTCCTTCAAACAATTAACATTCTCTAATAACAATGGTTTGTGAACACATGCAAAACTTAGCTGATGAAATACACATTTCAGCTTCATCTGGCAGAATCAGCACTCTACTCAGTTCTTCTTCAGGTTGCTCATCAAAGCTCAAGGGCAAGTTTTTGGATAAACTGAGAAATTTACAGTTATGACTTAATACTGTCAATCTTTTCCTATTGAACAGTAGCATCATTATGCAGGGGATCAGACAATCTGTCATCCCTAATAAACCTTAACTGCAACATTCACCTGCCATACTGAAGTAAGGAAACACAAATACAATACAATGACAGCTGAAAGGATGGAAAAGGCAAAATCTAAACATTATCTGGATATGCAGAGATGGGTTGAAATTTCTGACTGAAATTTAGCATCTTCTCAAGCATGCTCTAAATTTAAGACTATTATATTAGTCTTAATTTTCAGATAGGTGACTGTGCTGCATGGCCTCAATAATCTCTGAATGAAGAATCTCTCTGCTAACAGGTAAATGTTTTCCATATTTAAACATTTAAGAACCTAAGAAAGAAGGAGTTACCTGTGCTTGGGATGCAAAGCCACTCCTGAGCAAGGCTTTGTCAGGTCAAGTTTAATGGAGGGAGGCAGAGGTCAGGAGAGGCCTGATTGACTTGATTTACATCATTAGTTGATGATAAGTGATTAAATACTCAAATCAAATGCAGAGTGCTCACAACACCTCCAATGATCACCATCAAGACAAGCTGAACTCTCAGAGCTCCATCAGCCAGAAACACACACTTCAGCAACAGTTATAGACAGTAATTTTACTCAGTTGTTGATCATGTGTCTTAAGCTTCCTCTATGCACAGGGTATTTCCTCTGCAAACCTAGAGATAATTCTATGTTCACAAGATACTTATAAAGTAGTTACCATAACTTTTAGGGCTGATACTGCCCCCCAAAAATCCATTGATCACTGAGATCACAGACAACATGTTGACAAGCTGACAGACTGCTTTGTGTCCAAAGAGAAACTTTCAAAACAAAGCTTGCGATTTTTTCCTTTTTTTTTTCCTTTTTTCCTTTTTCTCCTTTCTATCTTCTTTTATCCTTTTATTATTTTTTTTTATTTTTCCTCTTTTAATTTTTTCTTTTTTATTTTGTCTTTTATCCTTGTAATTTTTTCTTTCTTTATTTCTTTTTTCTTTTTCTTTCTTTTTTTTTTTCTTTTCCTTACTTTTTCTTTTTTTTTTCTTTATACAGTTTGAAGCTTGCACTACCTATTTTGTACACGGTTTTCCGTTCACAAAGTAAACACTTTCTGTTCCAGAAGAGAAGGTCAAGGATCAAAAAATATGTTTAGAAAAGGTACCTGCTTTGGTTTTGTGTTTTTTTTTAACCACCATCACATCAGAATATGAAGCCTCAGCTGCCTTTAAGTTTACTAGTAAATGTCAAGCAAGAAATAACAACATATAACAAGAGGTGATATTTCTAATTAGCACTCATACACAGTGTTTACCATGTACAAAGACCTGAGCAAACATTAACTGGACAGCCACTTTGTTTCTTTATCTTTGGCATGCAGCCTACAGGAGATGATTTAAGTGACCTTGCATTGTTGTAAGCCTACTGGAGACAGAGTTATGTTATCTCCACTGAAATCAGAACTGTAGGGAAGCCGAGTAGCAAATTGAAATTCCTGATAATTTCAAACTCAGCAACTCACTGTCTGAAAAGGAAAGGAATACTTAAAGACTGGCATCACAAACACGATTAGGACACTCATCACAAGGTCATCCACAAAATTCTGCATGTGCTGGACTTCCCAAGAGAGTTGTAAAAACAAGAACAATCCTATTGTAGGGAATGCATTCACTAGACAACACATCCCTCAAACTTAAAACATTAGATGATAGCTTTTCTCAAAAGAATAGCTTATCTGAAAACTTCATTACCTAGGAGACAGTGAAATGTGGATAAGTAGCCTACATGTTTTCCTGCCCTCCATCCCCAGTTTAGTGACTTTATTTACCAGCAGCACATTTGTGTGGTGAAGTAAAAAAATCTCCTTTGCAGAGGGACAGGATGTTGTTGAACTCACAAGCAACAGCTTCTCTGAGCCTATGGCAGCAGTTCCCACCCCGGGCATGAAGAGCTTAGCAGGTACCAGAAACTGCTGCTTCCCAGGCCCCTTTCAATTGCTGTGGCTCTAGCTCTTTCCTGTACCTTCTGAATTCAGCCCATGGTGCCTCAGTAGCTCCAGTGGCATTGCAAGCTGAGCTCTGGCACTGTACTCCATTGAGACAGCAGCTTGAAGGCCATGTACAAAATTACATTTGCTAACTGTACCCCAAGTAAGGTCTTGAACTATAATAAGTTGCCAAAAAAGTGAAGTGTGACAAGGGCTTTCAAAGTAATTAATTGTGATATTATCTAAATGTCACTAATTCTTAAAAGAGAAGGAGTCTGTTCTAGCTTCACTTGGTCATCTATGTTCCCTGTTTCAGGTGACTGATGGATAATAATATTATATTTACAAAAGAAGACAAAGCATTTACAGCTCATAGGCACATTCCTTTACAGGTGGGAACAGCAGCAGCAACGCAAGTAAGCTGTGAACATTTTACAAGCAGAAGTGTTAATCCATTGTCCTCCTCTTGCTTCTTGAGTTTTCTGGTTGGGGCAACTGTCCATGCAAAGTGCAAAAGTGTCTGTTATTAGAGAATGTATTTGTGTCAGGCCATGAATGCCATTTGATTTGCACTTAAAAAGCACCATAGGGAAGGCAGGAAGGAGTTGGAGTGAATGAACAAGGAATGGTAACACAAGACTAATGGTAGATTGTTGGTAAACCTTGATAATAACCTATTCATTGGACAGTTTCTGCAGATAAAAGAAGTGATTATTATTCAGCGCCATCCTGAAGAAACTTGCTGGACAGCCGGACCCCTGGTGGTGACTTTCTCTCTCTCTCTCATTCTTCCCACTTCCTTACCCTTTTTCTACACTTTTCTCTCTCATTCTTTCTTACTTTTCCTCTCTATATCTTATATCTTCTTTTCCTCTCTCTCTCTTTCGCCTTGCTCTATATTTTTGTCTGTGTCAATTGTCAAAATCTGCTTGCACTTGACCTTTCTATGATTGGACTTTGTTTCGCGTATCCAAAACAAAAAACAAATTTTAATGCTACCTCGGACCATAACACCTTAATAATAACCTATTCACTGGGCAATTCACATTGATAAGATGTATCAATAAGGTACAAGTCACCATGGCACCTTTTATTTGTATTACATATGTATACATGATGTCACAGCTCACAATGGAAGTTTTCCCTTTTTTTTTTTCCTCTACTAGAAGGCTAAAGCAGATTACTTGGCAAAGCTCCACTCTCTTAATATTGTCCTGAACCACCAGAAATCATCTTAGATGGTTGCTTTTAAACCATTTCATGTTTTACATTACTTTTTATACCTACTAGAATGCCATTGTAGGAAGCAATACAATTTCAAAATTCGTAATTAAATATGTATTAAAATATCAAGACTATTCAGAGTAGAAAAACAGTCTATTTATAGCTGAATTTCTCATTCTTGTATAGGACAGATCCACTGTTACTTCTATTCTGAAACCCTCAACAAAGCCAAATAAAACACAGTGCATACACAGAGACAAAACCCTATTCCAAGAAATTATTTTGCTTGGAGTCTTCAAAGGCTCAACTCAATCTCCAAGAGTACTTCATGACTACAAACAAAGGCAAAAACTCTCCCAATGTATCTGATCTTCACAAGGCGACTGACAGATGTTTGTGCCACAGATTGAATTCTAGATCTAGTATTCGTTAGTCTCCAAAAATCAAATATTAAAGCAGCAAGCTAAGCTCAGCTGCTTCTATTTCCATGGGTGCAACTAGGGATAATGCAAGAGTCATAGGAAAGTTATAGCTAAAATACATTCACCCCCAGTTGGACTTAAGAAATTGGGAAAGAAATAATTGTTTTACATGAAAGAAAAATCCACTTCAGCAGCCAGAGAAAGAGCATGTGAGATTTCACACCACCACATCTTCCCACGTTGTTTATCCTCCACATCACATGCACTGAGAATCCGACAAGTCTTTCGTGAGTCAGACTCTGTATGTGGAACATCAACTGCCCACACGTGGCAAGCTTTAACTAAAAGGAGAGAAAGAATAAGCAGGCACTCACCCTGGTTCCTTCCCTTAGGCCTCATCTGCAGAAGGAGCTCTCTACAGGGCTGCAATTTCTCCACGGGGATGAATAACAACACACACAGATTAAGCAGATTTTCTGTTCAGCAGGCATGGATGGCCTCACTTGTCATCTGATCAGGGCCACAGCTGACACACCATCCTCCAGGCAGCCTGTAGCCATCCTGAGACACTTTAACTCTTGCCTGTTTGAACAGTGACTGAGCAACCTTTTGCCTGGCACAACCATCCCACCTATTAAGGGGCCAACCTGCAGATAAATGTAACCCTCCCATTCTCATCTGAATATTCTTGTCTGCATTTGACTCACTAGAGAATTGCTACAGTGATTTCACTAATCTGTGTACCCTGCACTTCACCAAAATCTTCTCAAAAGATGACAGATGTCACAAACAGATGCCTTTGTTTTAATTCAAAAGACTTTTTTTTTTTTTTTTTTTAAGTGCTGTCAATAGTCTGTTGTCCTTTTGATCCCCCTCTGTGAGGAATATGGTTGGAGGAATACATTGAGAAAACATGTTTCAGGGTGCCTGTAACCTATCCTCTGATTTCTTCATAAGATCCATGCACATTTTCTGTAGTAAGAGACCTCAGCAACCCATAGATTTTCACTTTCCCAATACAATGGCACTGCAATTTAAAAATCTACAATGAAAAGAAGCACAAAGCATAAAATCCTGAAGGACAGTACCATGTCCAGAGTCTCTCTGGAGACAGGGCAAACAATCCTATAAAAATAAGTGGAACTGCAGTACTACCAGCCATCACCTACCTTTCCCATGGTAAAAAAACATCCCTGTTACAGCCAGAACCTCTTTGCAAGGGTCCATGGAACAGACTTGAGATGGAAATGCCTAGTAACAATATAAATACCTCAAAATATTTCCCTAAAGCCACCCTATCCCTTTGATGTTAACAAGTAATGTGCCTGAAAATTATGCCTCGATATTCACATTTCCAATCATGTTCTGTTTGCACTAGACACACATCAAAGATCAAAATTGCACACCAAGGCTACGCTGGATTCTGTGGAGAGCATCTAATGCAACAACTATGAATGAATAACTGCTGAATTCATAATGTTCCCAGGAGCAAATGACCAGTAAGCACAAGGTAATTCTCATCCTTTTTAAAACATGGTTATCAATAATTTATATGAGAGGGTGGTGTGACAGGTGGAGAGCAAGGATTTCTATCAGCTTCTAAATTTTCAGTGAGGAATAGGTAACACTTAAGTACTTTGTGAGTCTTCATAAAAATGAAAAGAAGGTAGCTTTGCTGGGGGGGGGGGGGGGGGCCTGTCTCTTTTTGGAATCCATGTCATGTATCTTTGGGGTTCCCTTCCATCTCAAGATGGAAAACCCAGAATAACATAAGAGCATAATTTACAACCTGTAGCAGCATCTTTAACAGATTCAGTTAACAACTGCAAAGAATTATATAAGCTGAAAATGGGGTAGATTTAATTGCCAGAGACAGCAGAAGGTTCTGGAGGTTAAAAAAGACAATAAATTTAGCAGCCTTTTGAAGATGCTAGTTTAATCCTTCCAACACTGAAGAGAACAGATGACTCAACCATATGGCTAAGTTCCACTAGAATTCTGTCTTGTAATCACAAAATATGATGTAATGTAGTTCAGTCCCCAGAGGAGGAAAGGCGTTAGACATGTGTGACATGCATGAGCATTCCCTGGATCCATATGGTTAGCTATTTTAAAAAGAGGTACTGCACAAATAAGCAGGGCTTTTTAGAAGTCTCCAAGATAAATATTCTTAAGCCTTCTCCTGGAAAAGAAATAGGTATTGCTCATAAAAATCTCTGTAAGTGCATCAAACATTACTACTACAAACACTGCTCAGATAAAGTGGTATTATGAACTACTTATTTGTTACTCCTTTCTGCAGCGACTCAGCTTTAAAAATTTTGCCTTTATAAACTTTTAAAGCAATCTGTGCTTTATTACTACTTCTTACTTAATAAACATTAAAATGCTGAAGGACTGTTTCCAAAGAGAAGATTCCCTTTTGAAAATATCTAAAGAGAAAAGAATACACATCAGCCAAAAATACACATAACACCAAGTGGCAAAGAATATTATTTTCTGCGTTATGTGAAGATTGAATGAAAAAAAAAACAGAAGAAAACTGGAGCCATCAGCTGGCACAACAACTTTTTAATTTATAAATTACCCAAATATGCACAACAGAAGTCATCAATACTTCAGTTATTTAAACATTATACATAATCACTTGGAATTAATAGTAAAGACTTGGTATATTTTTATCACTCTGGTCATTATTATATTAAGGGTGCCATTTGCAAAGGTATGCACAGATGCCTTAACTAAACGTGTAATGTCTATGTTCTGTAAAATCCTCCACTTTCTATTGTCGGAGTTTAAATCCAGTCACAACTCAGTTCAGGCTCCCAGAAAAACAGACTGATTCCAGCAAGGAAAGTAGAGAAAAACTACAAGCAGCAACAGCTTCATTTCTCATTGTGACAACACTACCATGGGAAAAATACTGAGGACTGGACGAAATAAAATTACTCCAAAGAGTTTCTAAGATCGCCATGTTACAGTTCCTCACTATGTAATAATACATTGTTTTACAACAGAGAGAGGTCACTAGAAGAGCATACACTGAGTATCCTTTTCCATAGTAGTGCACACACTTAAACATATCAAGATGAATTACAGAGAAACAGCAGAAACCAAGAAGTCAACAAGTGAGGCAGGAAAAGCATCCAAGTTTCCTGACTCCTAGTCCAATTCCCACAAAATCAAAGATTAGGAATCATCAGGTAAAGCTCAAAGAAGAAAAAGGTGTAAATATGGACTGTACACTGACTCTACAATCCAGCTCTTCACCAGTGTGCAGTATTGATCTCTTTCCCTAAAATGGCATTAGAGCTGGAAGAGTTTCAAAAAAATGCAAAGCCATCCAAAACAGCATCTGTATGAAGGACAAATAAGGCCTCAGCCTCAGAAGACAGGCAAGTAAAGGGGGATACAAAGTCCATAATAATGTGAGGGTGATGGATGGAGATCAGCAGTTTAATGTCTTTTCCAGAACAGCAAGGGACTACCACATGAAAGTTGAACTTGGTCAAAACCAAACAAAAGAAAGTCAATAGTAGACTTGTGGAACTCCTTTAAAAGGATACTGCAGACACAAGTTTAGGTGGTTTCAAGGAACAACTGATCATATATTAAGTATAAAGATTCTCTAAAGTTTGGAAGATAGATTAACTCAAAGCACAAGGAATGAATTTCCACATTCAGGAATTTGAGCTTAAAATAGAAATCAGCTAAAAAAGAATTATGTAGTAGCACAATATGCATTTCATCAGTGCTTGCTCTTTGCTGGACCGGCACTGACAGGCAGTACTGGAAACAAAAGACTCGGGACTCTAAATCTGAAAAAGTAATCACTGTTCTCTTCTTAACAGAAATCTGTTCAGCCCCATTGCTTTTTGCACCACAGTTCCTATTCCCTTTCTTGCTTTGCAGAAAAAAAAAAAAATCAATAATCTACTGGTGTCCATAGAGCCTGATGGGCTCCAGGACCAGGTCACACTGGAAACACTGCCCTACAGAAGCTGCTTACCACACAGATGGTGACACTGCTGTCCTTCAGCAGCGTAATGAAAAGAAGAGATTAAAAATGCCATTGTTCCTACCCCTCATCTGTGCTTCAACTCACCAACAAGCCTATTTCTAAGAAAGGAAGCCCTGTGCTCAGGAAACCTTTATGCTATAGGTCCCTAGTAATCTCTTAGCTTCTTCTCAAATACCCAAAGAAAAGCAAGGCAGTAATCTAGAATTCAGCAAGCCTGCTCTTTAACATCACCCCAACATTTTTTAGAGGACTGTGGAACAAAAGTGGTTTAAAGCCACCAGATATGGCTCTACTGCTGTAGTCACTCAGGCAGAAAGCCAGAATGTTTCTCATAGTATGGGCTGCTTATATCCCAGCCACCAATCCCTATGAACTTCTGGCAGATGCTTTTAATGGTAACTTTGAATAATGCTATCATTGAAGCCGAACCTAAGGACAGGCTACAGTCTGTAATTCAGTTTTTTAATAAAAACCTAAAGATCGGTAAAACAGTAATTCTGACAGAGGCTGAGGACACATCTTCACTATGAAATGATACAACTTCAGTGTACTATCATCTCTTACAGTAATAACATTTTATATCATGCACATCCCACTATAGAAATAGGGAACTATTTGTTGAACCAGCCATTTTGAAAGTTAAGTATCATCTTTATGTACCTAAATATAGATTTGAAAAAGCTCTTGAGAACTTGCCCTGCATGTTAGCAAAAAATAATTTTTAAACTGATGAAGTATCAGTTACCACATATCAGTTTTGTTTTATACTTCTAAAACATTCACTGCAATGAAAAAGAAAAAAATCAAGAACTTTTATTTGGAAAACTCTACATAGTATTCCACAACAGCCCTGCAATTACTTCTGAGCAATCAAATTTTAGATGTTTGAATGGGAAGAGACTGACAAAGCACAGACAGTGCAATCAACCTCCTTCACATCAATGAAGACATTGCTATTAGAAAAATATGTAAGTAATATTACCGCAGTGACTACAAAAATTAGAATGAACTGTGAACAGACAAGTCCTTGATAATATTACCACAAAACACTGCTATCTACTTGAAAGGGAAAGAAATCCAAAAACCAACACATGCTCCTCAGCATCTCCAAAGAACTCTGTAAGGCTGAATGATTATGCACTGAAAAGTGTTTCCTTAGGAGAGAGGAAAGGTTTGACAGGTACTCTGCTATGTCACCATAAATTAAACCTCTGTGCTGCAGCTGTCCAGGGCTTTGCACTCTGTCCCTGACACAACTCCCTGCCTCAGGCTGCTTGCTGAATGCCCTCCCAGACACTAAACTGGTTTCACTGTGCTCCCCTTTGTAAAACTGGGCTGTCATGCTCACCTCAGGCTGGCCACCTCCAATGACACTTTCATACAGTGCAAATCCTGTGACAGCCCCAGACGTCCAACACTGCTCCCTCAAACACTGGGGGTGAAGCTCACATGGTTGCTGGGCCCTTACCCTGCACCTCTGCCATGAGCTGTCAGAAAGGAGGGCAACCAGGCTGGTGAAGGGACCCGAGCACAGACCCTATGAGGAGAGGCTGAGGGAGCTGGGGGTGTTCAGCCTGGAGAAGAGGAGGCTCAGGGGAGACCTCATCGCTCTCTACAACTCCCTGAAAGGAGGCTGGAGCCAGGGGGGGGTTGGGCTCTTTTCCCAGGCAACTTTCAACAAGACGAGAGGGCATGGTCTCAAGTTGTGCCAGGGGAAGTTTAGGTTGGATATTAGAAAGAATTTCTTTACAGAGAGGGTGATCAGACATTGGAATGGGCTGCCCAGGGAAGTAGTGGATTCTCCGTCCCTGGAGATATTTAAAAAGAGACTGGATGTGGCACTCAGTGCCATGGTCTGGTAGCCACAGTGGGAGTCAATCAAAGGTTGGACTTGATCTCTGAGGTCCCTTCCAACCCAGCCAATTCTATGATTCTATGAAAGAGTTGGGAGGGTTACATGCCCCAGGTTTTCACACTGGAAGGAAACAACTTTCAGCAAGTTGTTATCAACAGCTTTCAGTATAAAAGAGGGGAGGGAGAATTCCACCTCTCTGGTGCAGTTTGGTTTTGGAGGTTTGTTTTTTGGTTTTTTTTGACTGGTTTGTTTGGTTTGTTTGCTTATTTGCTTGAAATGAAGGCAAGAAACAGTTTGGTAAATAAAAAAATATCTGAAAACATTACTCTATTATGGCCATAACTGGCCATAATATGGCTGGCCATTTCCATTATTTGGAAAGAACTTAAAAGTTTTAGACTAATATTGAGCTTCGTGGGCAGGTAGCCACTTCCTTAGCTTTGTAAGTACAAAAGTAAGTACTTTTGAATGCGTCATGCCTTTATTTCTATGCCTATGTAAAAATTTTTCCAAACATTTAATGTCAGACAGGAAAACTGAAGTGGAAAGTGGATAACAGCCAGTCTAGCTGAGCTTTATCAACACACTCCATACATCCTGACACTCTATATATGCTCTGAGTTACCACAAGCTCACACACTCCTATTTTAAGAGATGTAATATTTTAAAAACAGAAACCATAGAATTCTAATGCAAAGTCCAAAACAGCATACTATGTTGTTTATGATCCATACAGTGCTTGCATGACACTACATCACACAATAAAAGGACAATAGAAAAAAACCCCCATGTGTGCCAGCAGACCTAGAAAAAGTAGGTGTTATAGTCAAACTTTTTAATTATTTTGAAGCTGTTAAAAATGATGTTTAAGAAGCATTTATTTAGACTGATTAAAAACACCCAAAACAACAACCAAACCACAAACAAACAAAAAACCCAAAAACAACCCAAGCAAAACCAAAACCCAACACAGTATAAAAAAAAAAAAAGAGCACATAAGACTTCATGTTTCATTAAACATTTCACTGGCTGCATATGCAGCTCCCACCAGAGCAAGTCAATGCTGTTAGCTGACTGCAGGAGAAATCACTGGGGAGGTGAGTAGAAAAAAGACTTATTCTCAACCCCAGAAGCTGAACACACTTCAACACATGGTTTCTTCTGACCTTGGGAGCTCAGGTCTGAACTATTTCAGAGGGGTGATGGAGCCTGCCTCACATGTATGACCTCTAAATAAAACACTGCTCCATAACCAGAGAGACAATTACTTGTACTGTAAAAAAATTACCTCTTTCTCATTACTGCACTAAGGCAGCCACTACCAGTACTTACTTTGAATAGAGCTATTCAGTTATGCCAGGAAAAACCTGGTCACCTTGGAGACTACTCCAAGACAACTCTGGCAGACCTGGCAAGGTGTATTTTACCAAAATTTATCTTACTGTTGGATACAGTCAGTCAACTTCTATGTCCTGGAGCAGAACAGAAGGACACAAAGGAAAACAAGGATGAAAATACCTCGCACCTCAACTACCCTCCCAGCATATGTAGAATTCCAACATAAAGAAAAATGAGAAAATAATTGTGTCCACATCGTAATATATACAGAAGTAGTAACACCACAGTGCAATACAAGACTGCTACACCTAAAGGCTTTTTGTTTGCTTGCTTTTGTTACCGATTGTACACACAAGTGTATACCATATTGAAAGCATTCATCTAAGCAGGCCTTCTCCCACCAAATGTAGAACTGCACTAATTATTTCATAGGTTTAATACAATCTTGGGGACAGACAGTAAGTTTGTACTTAGGAACACATGCCAGAAAAAATGCTTGTTTGTTTTTTATAAAACAGTACAGCAGTCTCATCTTAAAATCCATCCCTCTCAACTGAGCCTGAAATCATCTTTATGTAGGAAATACACTATGGAGCCATGTAATGTTTACATGGAGTTCTCGTGTAAACATTTACATGAGAACTGGAAAGAGCTATGAAAAAGGAGATCAACACATCTACAACAATGCAGAGTATTCAAGAATACTTTTGTTCTGTTTCTGGGGACAGCACAAAAGGGCATTTCTTGCATCAAGAGCTGAAAAAAAGACAAAGAATCAATTTAAAGAGTACAATTATAACTGATTTGCATGGGTAAAGCATTCCAGTTTCCTTGATTTTTACATGGGAGGATGGAGCATGTTATCACTGTGACCTGTTCCATAACCAGCTAGACTAAGAAGTATTATCTACATTTGCCTGTTTTTCATGCAGCTGGGTAAGCCACAGGTAGCCTTCAAAAAGGTGAAAATATTAACTTTTGTCAAATCATTCACTTTACAGCCAGTCTACAAGCACAGATGGGAAAAAGAAAATTTATAACCACCAACCCATAAAAAGCACACACCGCTGTGTACATCTTCTGAAATTTCTACATGGAGACTGAGGGCAAATTTCACCTAGTATTAAGGTATTTGCATCCCTGTACATCTCTGCCATGATCAATAAGCTAGAGTAACAAGGCTAACAGGAGCTACAGGATGCTCAGGACAAGGAAAGCATCATTTGTGTAGACTTCATTGCACTGATTTTATAGTTTCCTCCTTTTTTTCAGCATTTCTGCTAAGCTGACACAAACACTGATTCAACTTCAGATTTCTACCTTCCCTTACTGCATCTGTGTGGCCCACTTACTCACAAATCAAAACATACAAGATACTTGCACTTTTTTTGCATTAAAGTAACCTTGATCACCAAATTCTATGAGAAGTTAAATGTTGCATAAATCAGGCCCTAGGAAAACAGATGGCTCCACTGCCTCACTTCAATTCTGTAGAGTCGTGTCAAACGGGACTTTTCGATCCTTTCAGAGATGAACTCCCTATTGGGTTGGTATATGTAACACCCTCCTGCTTCAAAAGACTGCCTGGGGATATACAAGTAATACATGCCATTCTTACTGCTCTAATGACACATGGGATTATTCCAGTAACACGTATATCAAGGTGGATATGCTTTTGCCAAGAAATGGATGCTCCTCTTCCTCAAGAAAGTCTAGCAAAGGTTTATAGCACCTTACAAGTCCATCACCACAATTTAGGTCCTTTAGCTGCTGACTTTCCCCTCAAACTCTCCAGCCTTATGTTTCTTTAGAAATGCAGCACAATTTGTACCCTTATTACTAGAGCAGCTACCTTCTGGGCTACTCGGTTCCTGAGCAGCAGAAAGATGCAACCAGAAGGCACCAGAAAAAACTGCATAACCCATTAGGCAAACAACTCAGCTTCTGCTTGGAACAAAGCCAGACTAGTAGTGAACAACAGATACAGCGGGAGCCACAATTAACTAGCTCAACGATACGCACACAACTTGCAGACAACATGCTTTACAAGGCGTGAAGAATTTCAGTATTTTCAATGGGAAGTGCTGATTGCAGAAGGCTCCTCTTTCTCTAGGCCAAAATGCCAAGGCTAAGCAAGACAGTTGGTTATCTCTGCCTTTTATGCATAATTACAGACCTATTTTTAGGCCTCAGACAAAGGTGTGTTTTCCCTGTACCATCTAAATACTGTGATGTTGTACACAAACATAAGATTTTTTTAATTCATGACCTACATTCCAAAACTTCAAACAGGCATCACATTCTTCTCCAGGTAAAAATTATTTAAACTCCTTTCTGGTTTTAATTTCTTTTACTGAAAATGCTCTAAAGTACAGAGGGTTGGGAAGGGAGCATATTTCTGTTCATATTTTCTGAGTTAGCCTCCCCCCACCCTCCGAACTTTCACCTCCTTTCCTGAAGTTCATGTCTGTTGAAAATTAAAATGTCTGCATTGCAGCATGAGCCATTATAATTTAACACATGCTGCTTTGGTGGAGAAAAAGGATGTTTTTGGAATAGCTCTGTTACGGGTCAGGAATGTAAAGCAGAGTTCATATTTCAGATGAAAATGGGAACCAGAGTTTTTTATTGCAACACCCAATTCGGTTTTCCGGTAATGGGGGAAAAATGTCTCTGCAGTAACGTCTTTGTCATGTTCTGCATCAAGCATTTAAGTATACTAATGAGGAGGTCACAGAATGTTTGCATTTTACAAATGGCAGGACTGCCAAATCCTGCTTTTACCACTGAATGCAAGTTTTCAACAGTTGCTTTAGAAGTACTTCTCTGCTGCAGCCTTTACACTGCCTACAGATGACTCAATGGGCAATCATGTGCTCTGTAGCATTCCAGAGAGCACCCCAGACTCACAAAACAAATGCACTATTGAAATACCAACATTCAGCTCACATGAGATGGTATCACAACTACTTATTCTATTCCTCAAAGCCATGCAGGCTGTGGGGTTTGATGTGTTTTGCTACAAGTTCCAACACCTCCCCACAGAAGAGCATAACATGCCTTTGCACCCAGTCCCACAAATGTTTTGGTTTGTCTACCCTAAACAATCCTCCTTAGCACTTAGACTAATGTGAGTGTGCTTAAGAGAGAAAGATTATGAAAGTCATACATCTGTACAGTATCAATATCAATAGCCTGAAGCAGACCATCTCACTGATCCCAGAAGATGGATGGGAAGCCAAGAGAAAGGGAAACAAGATCAAGAAGAGTGCATTCTCAGTCTTCAACAAAATCTGTGTTCAAAATTTGTCTATCTCTTACTTATATTTCTCTAACACAAAGGAATCAGTTTGATAGACTTGCTAACAGAGCAGAACATCATGACTGTTGGCAAGATTACAGCATCTTGGTCAGGTAACAGGCTTATAGAAAAAGCTCTTGAGCAACCTAGCAAGAATACTATACATATCTCCTATACAGAACATGCACACTTTGCCTGTAAGCTATCTAATCACTACCTGGTTTTAGGCAAAGTCTCCAGATGTATAACACCTCAGTGCATTTTTTTGTCTAAAAGTTCTGCTGCTCTGACAGGTTGGAGGAAGCAGTAAGCCAGACAGAAAAGACACCAGGTAGACAGCATTCCAGAAAGCCAACCAGACTGATGTGTTTGTGAGACACTTGAATCTTCAGACATTAAGACTCAGTAATCTACACCTCTGAAGGCTGAAGCAAGAAAATTTACATCATCCAATCTGAAGCAGAATAATGATAATGACAAAATACCCTATTCTAATACCCTCTTTCATTTCTTGTCTGTATCAACTGTGTAAAAGTAGCAGGAAATAGGATGCAAGGTGTACCATTGCAGTTCTCAAAAAAATGGCAGTGACAGAATATGACAGTACTCATTTGGCTGAGGCTATGCCTATGAATAGAGCATGAATGATTTCAGGTGAAAAAAACTCTACTCAGAGTTCAAATTATCCCAACACTTCAGGGAACCATTAATGGTAGAAAATGACATTGCCCAAAGCACTAAAGAAAACAATCTACCCTTGATTATTCTCAGATTGCAAGTGTAGCCAAACGCCTGCCAAAATACAGTCTCCAGAACAGCCATGTAAAATAGCTTTTTTAATAAAGTTCATTGTGACACTACTTTTAGAATTCCATCTGCTTTACAGAATGGAATCATATCTCCTAAGAAGTTCCTTTGGCAGAAAAAATATCCCTACTCTCGAATATGAATTCTTAGCTTTAAAAACTGATCCCATCCAGTAGCTTTCTGTTAGCACTGCTGATATTTGCAACCAAGTGTCAGAGGAAACTACAGCCCTTGGTAAGGCTAGTGCTAGCAAACTCAGCAATACAAGTTTGAGGGTCTTATTCTCGTTTCCAAATAATTTGGTTTTTAAATAGATTTTTGTTTTGTCAGTTCCTCCTCATCACTACTTCACAAAGAGATTTAGACAACCATTCTATAGCAGCATACCTACTAGAAAGAAGTCTCCAAGATAAATGAGGCTATGCAAGTTTCATAAAAAGCAGTGATTATGTCAACAAGAATAGTGAAGTCTACAGCATGAGCTGAACTGTCTTGTTTGATCTGTCAAATGCCTACCTTCTTTAGCAGCCCCAGCAGAGAGTGCTTGATGGCCATCAGGCACATGGAGGAGAGTTGCCTCTACAGGTATGGCAGAGGAAAAGCAGAAAGGGCAGACATGGAAGGCCAGAGTGGGAAAACCACAAGTACTGTGATGAGGTAGAGAAGGAATACAAACCAACCATGCAGGGAGGCCAGGCTTCACTAGTGCTTATGCTCATAAAGGATCTTGTGAAACCAAAGAAATCTAGAACTGCCTCTATTCAATCCCAAGAAACATTGCTCATATGACATTTCTGAAAAGGCCGACTTATTTTCTTGCAACTTTTACAGAATATGTAGTCATATGTAAAACATAAACCAGGTAGAATTTTAAACTACTTTTTAACTAAGGAAAGCAGGTTTAAATTGAGGGATCAAGAAGGAAAGGGAGAGGCATCGCAACAGGAATTTGTTTGAGGCCAATGTCAGCTATTCCACCCCACCATCCTGCATATGAAAATTTAGTTGAGTAATTCCCTTGAAAACACACTCTCTACTGAGTCACACTGAAAACAGAGAGCTGCACAAACATTTCAGAGTTAACCATGCTGCTTTCCACTGCTGGAAATAAGATACTCTCCTTGTCATTCTCATCAGCTGAAATTATGTTCTCCCCAGTAACTGTAGTGCATAGCAGGTCTGGCAAACTTACGTAGTAAGAGACTGAGACAGCTGAGCATAAAGCAAGAGAACAAAGTAAGAGAACACAAATTAACGTCAACTGCTGATTTTCCCCACCACTAGGCTTTCTTGTAACAAGGACTAAGAACATTGTAATTTACTTTGCTCATGAAATGCTGCGTTCTAAAGTTGCGCCTAATTAGATGCAATGTAATTCTTGCCAGAAACAGATAATGTGTGTCTTTCATCAACTTGGATGATTGGAATTTATTAACGTTCGGCCAGTCTGCATCACACAAATTATGTTTACCCACTGCTCCACAAATGAGCACGATGTCTATTTAGGTATGATCAAATGTATTTAATATTTTACAAGAAAGAAATGTGGTTTTCATTTTAGAATGAAACTTCATAAGAAAAGAACCCCTCAAAATTCTAGGGCAAGAAGAGGGGATAAAAATAAAATCACTACGCATAGCAAGATCCTGGACCAGTATGAGTTTTCTGCAATATGGATACACAGTAAAATTGCAGCGAACAGCAAAGGGATCTGGGAAGAGAGAAGAAGGCACAGTTTTGCAATGATGCTTTTTGTTACAGCAATAACAACAACTAAGATCTATTGGTAAACATAATGCCTCAAGGGCAGTGTCAAAAAGCCACATGAAAAAAATGCCAAAAGCATCCTCAAAGCTGCAGCAGGACAATGGAGGCCCAGGATGATGGTAACTCTCTCACAAGTTAGTGTCTTCTGAAGTTACATTAGTTTGAAATACTTGAGAACTCCACCCACTACCATCTAAAGAGAAAACAAAAAGCAGAACGATGATTCATGTCAGTGCAAGCTCCTATTTTTCTATTTCAAGCTTCATGTCAATAGACATATTTTCTTTTCCTTTTTTTCCCCTTGTTTGTTTTGCTGCCAATCAAGCACTTTTTGCCAGGGCTCAGCAGTGGTAGACAATCTCAAATGTCCCAACTCTTTTCCCAGAAAGAGAGACTCAAGTGACCTCACCTCTGCAGGAGGCAAGCAGTGTTGAAGATCCAGCTACAGTCTAAAGCAGGCTTTGCCAGAGTAGTCCTGAACAAGAAAGAAAAATGGTAGGCTGTCTGCTCTCAGTGCCTTCCCTCACCAAAGCAGCCCAGGAACAAACAGGAAACTGAACAGGAGTATAGGGGGGCAGGGGGTGTAACACTTGAAGTTATAAAATCTTTGAGTCTCTTCATACAACCCAACACTTCAGTTAATCACACATTTGATAAGGACTAGTTGCATGGGAAACTGATTAAGTCTAGAATTACAAGTGTCAGAAAGACTGGAGAAGACCCTCTGATTTTATTATAAGGTCCTGCCCACATGATTAATGAATTACAGTGTTCAACAACCAAAGTTTTGAAGTCATGCAGCAGGCCCTCAGACCCAACTGTAGATTCTTAGCATATTATTGCCTTCCAACCAACCATTCAGTGTTAATTATTGTTATACATGTTGTATTTCATAACCAGAGCTCCTAGTCCTCTTTAATAATTACTACTGTGCAAATATTTCTGGCTTCTGTAAACACAGAATATTTCTGGCTTCTTACAGAAGAGATCTTCTTTTCTTCTGTAAGAGATCATATAAGCCAGGCGGTCAGAAAAGCTGCTGAGCTCTGGAAAGCCAATCCACTGTGTTTAGAAGTTACAGAAAAAGTTACAACTGTGTATCCTGAGTAAAACAGGAGCCAAACATTAGTTAGTCAAATCTCCTGACTGTGTACTAACATTACTAGTCATCTTACCCAGTTTTGTAATACTATACACATCTTGGGTAAATACCCAAGTTTAAAAGAACATAGAACAGTCTCTAATGTGACTATCTAAGGATATTTCAAGATACTCAGTCGGTTAGTTTTAGAACTTCCACATAAATGTGTGTGTTTGAAATTACTCTTGAGGAAGAAAGATTATAAAAAATTCACACCACACATACTCTAGGAAGGAGTTTAATACATTTCTGTTTTAGCCTTACTCATTCAGCATGGCAAGTACTCTGGCAAACATGTATTTGGCAGCTTCTGCCCTGTTAATCAGCCAAGGGGTACAACCACCAAACACACTCTAGGAACAGCCACACTGGGCATGAGAAGATTTTAGATGAGAAGCCAAGTTTTAAGACAGCATTCATCACATCTGTCCAAAGCCTCAGAAAGTGGTGTCTTGCTCTAGCAAGTGATCTTCCCACAAAGGAAAGGACTTGCCTCACCTATGAATATCAGGATGTCCAAGATCTTGCTATGCATCTCCAGAAAGCAAGGTATTTCCCCTGCAGCTCTCTGGAAAATCTACTTCAAATTTCTCTTTTCAACAAGAAGGTGTTTTGGGGTTTTTTTAACTGCATGTTCAAGGCAAGCAAAACCAGCAAGGAGATGTAAAAATAGTTTTAAATTTCCATGAGTATACTGTACAAGTAACACTCCAAAGAAGTACAGATTTGGGTTTTTTGTTCTTTTTAATTTTTTTAACAAATTTGTTAAATTTGTTTGTAAGATTATGCATTTGACATTATTTAAATTGTTTTCAATTTTCTAGACTTCCTATTGCAACAGGAAACTTGAAGAAAAGAAAGAAAGGCTACTTTGAAGGAACACCTAGCTAGAAACACAAGCATTAGAATTCATGGAATAAAGTGAATAAATGGGGATTCTATTGCATAAATTCAAACTGCTAACTCCCGAACAAAGCCATAATAATTGGAAATTGTGATTAATACTATTGTCACATTAAACTATCACCATCTCTAGTGTTAATATGGCAGCACTCCCACTCCTAATAGATCAGAGATGCTTATAGGAGAATCTCAGTTTCACCACACCTGGTTCATATATAGTTGTTTTTAAAACCCAGTCAGTTTTCTACTCTAAACTGTAGAGAAAGGAACTTGGATGATGTAACCCAAGAGCACGCTGAAACCTTCTCCTGTTCTCAACCCAGAAATGTTCACAGCAGCTGAAGCATGCAATTTGAAATAAAGCTGGTAAAAAGAAGACAAGGGAACTGGTTAGGGAATAGGGGCTTCTTGGCATTGCTTAAACTATTTCCTGTTCACCCTTATGTAGTGTAATATAGCCCTAAGAAAATACATCTGACCTCACTCTTTTCAGCTGCATTTAAAAAAGTTTTAGAAACAATTTAAATATCAGATTGCACATGCATAAACTAAAAAAAAAAAAAAAAAAAAAAAAAAAAAAGTTATTTTAATGTCTTTGCCTTTCACTAAGAGAAGATGTTCTTTGGATTTGTTGGGGGTTTGGGGTATATTTTCTTTGTTTTTATTTTTTAATTCAATGAGAGCTTTGATTCTCCTTGGGAGACAAGGTCAACAGACTAGGGCACTTCCTGTCTGCAGGAATGTCTTGTGCTTATGCAGACATGAGTCTTCTGGCAAACAACTGATTTATTTCAAAGAGGGGGTCATTACAATCATGGCATACAGCAAGATCACATTCTTCCCTACTTATTTTGCTTAATCACTATGGATTACTCAAACTTCCTTGAAAAGAAGATGTATTTCAGCTGTGTGTGAAAACTCACAGTTCATCCAAAATCCCACACACACACAGTGCAAACAGAGCAGGAGGCAGCACATTCCAAGACAGACTGTGATCATGCATTGACAAAAACTGGGAACAATCCTACCAAAACCAACAGAGCTATAAAATGCAAAGGATCAACTCCTACAAGGTCCTGTGCACCTCATCACCAGGAACACAGGCCTCTATTTTTCAGAAAAGATAATTAAAGAAGACAAGCACCAGTGCCACTTGTGGCTTCTATATTTAAAATCACCCTTCTGAATCTTGCAGAGGCAAGTGCCCATGCAAATCTCATGCCTTCCTGTTACACATTATTAGGGACAAACT
The DNA here is from genome assembly GCA_023637945.1 of Phaethornis superciliosus. Lineage (NCBI taxonomy): Eukaryota > Metazoa > Chordata > Aves > Apodiformes > Trochilidae > Phaethornis > Phaethornis superciliosus. The sequence continues at coordinate 60,561,570 of JAJQWJ010000004.1, forward strand.
CAGGTTTCCTGTAAGGAAGGTCAGATCTCCAGCAGTATGCAACTGCAGCACTACCCATAGCAGTTAACTACCCACAGATTTCAAACAGCATGAAATTAGAGACAGAAGTTTACAACAACAGACAAACCTAGTTCAGACCAGTCTGAGGAGTGTCAAGCTACACAGTTGGGAAAACTTAAGCCGGGCACAAGCTGGTTTTCTCTGTTGTGTGACAACACAGCCCCCATGTTTCTGCACTATTCAAGCAGTGCAGAATTAACTTTTCTATCCACCAAAATTACTCCGTATAAATATTCTTTGACATTTCTCATTTATTTCAAAGATGTGATAAAAATGGACTAACAAGCCCCTATATAAGATTTCAAAAACTTGGATTGAAAGATGAAGGGTTGATTCCTTCCAATCTTCTAACCACTCTTCTCCCCTCTTCAACTACAAGCTTCAGCCATTTCTGATTAGGAAATTTACCATACTTTTTCCCCTCCCTCTACATGAGATTGTAGCCTGTTCATAGCCACCCTTAGTACATGTACAAGATACTAGAAAATTATTAATTATCAGTTCTTGTGCAAAAGTATGTAATTTCATAACTGTTTCACATAGATACAGAGAGCTGAAACAATTGTACATACAAAAAAACATGGCCATTATATATTACATAGATAATTTATACAAAGCAATGAAAAAAACAAAGACTCTTAGTCTTATAAACACAAATGTAATCCTAAAAAAATGAAAATGCTGTCTCTTGAATGCAGTCATAAAACCTGTGACCGTTATACAGAAAACAAGAAAGGGGAATGAATGCAAGAATTGTTATTGCAAGAGAGAGAAGAAAACAGCTATTAATGAATATTTATGTATAGTTTCTAGATAGAAGGCTTTTTTCTGTCATTTTCTAGATAGACACAACCCAAGTCACCATTGTAGGAAATGGGCAACACAGCATTTCAAGAAAAAATCATAAAGTGACCTGACCTTAATCTACATCAGGACATACTGGGAGGATGGATGGGCAAAGAAAAGAAAAGAAAAAAAAAAAGCAACTTATAAATCTAAACTCCAGGCATGGAAGCTCCCTTGAAAGGACTGGGAAAAATACAGCATGGCAGAACAATTACATTCCGATGCTACCAGAAGAAAACCACTAAAAAATGCCAAGTACACTTCAGCTACATGTTAATTTATTAAACTTGCCTTCCTGGTCTCTGAAGCACACTTATACAATGTTCTGCCATTTCTTATCAGAAAATCCTGTATTACACTTGATGCCTTCCTTTCAACAACACTCCACAGCTACACAAAGTAGATACCATGTATTTTACAGGCTGAAACAGCTGCCATAGTTGCTTATTTGCTCAAAACTCTGAAATTACTTAGTTAATTAAAAGATCCTGGAAACAAGCCTCTATATAGACGGTAGTCCCATATTCCTCCAGCTAGCCAAAGTTGAATGAAGAAAAAAATAAAGCCAGTTTGGTGGTTGCCACCTGATCTGTAATGACTGAACAAGTATCTACATTTAAAAATAAGAAAACACACACCATACATAACCCTGAAGTCCTAGTCAATATAACAGAAACTGATGGTCACAACAAATCTTGGAGAGCTTAGCTATAGCCATTATACCACGTACTGTTTGTGTTTGTCACATTCTATTTGCAGTATTGCAGTTTAACAAACAATATATAAATTATTTCTACCTCAAACAGTCCTCTAAGGAAAGCGATGTTACCCACAAACATAAAAAATCCCATCCTTCATCTCACCTCAGGCATCTTACCGTCATCTCAGTAAAAAGATATAGCTGAAGTGCACCACAACAGGAAATTTTCTAGAATTTTTTGCTGTGACATTAATCTGAGCTGATGTCCTTACAAACACATGGATAACACAACCTTCCTCTTCAGAGCACAACATGCTAAATAACCAGCACAACAATCAAGCTGAAGCGAGACCTGGCTTGCAAACAAGGAACCTACACTAAGAGTAACAAAACCAAAACACCCTAAGCAGCTTCAAGTTTACAAGCAAACAACATAGGCATTCAGAAGTGGTATTCACTACTGCAAAAAAAATTGCTGCCCAACACCAAGCCTAAGGCTTGTTCTTGCCATGCAGTGCTTCACATGCATAGCCCTGTTTGCAACATCCATCCCATCATAACTGCAAGGATGCACACCAGCTGCTTGCTCTACTCATCACACTTTGAAACATGATGGGAGGCAGCTGTGAGTTACATCCAGCCAAAGTACAGACGAACAAACTGTTTGTACCAAGAGAAGTGGTAACATAACTGGGTGTGCAAAAAGAAAACCACAAAAAAACCCATCCTTAAGTATGCCCTTACTCTGATAGTAAATGTAGTTGACACTCTAGAAGGCAGCTGGAACTTGCAGACATACTTCAACAGCTACATACGGCATAAGCACATGATGTGTTGGTTCAGATTCCCTTAGCCACAGACAGAACAATTACAGAAAAGTTTCAGGCTTCCTCCTCTGATAAACACATAGAAATAACCTGGTCAATCCACAACACCCCATCCTCCACCCTCCAATTGGAGAGATACAGATCCAGTGAGTGGACTGTTTGGTGCAGAAGGAATTGGCTGGACAGTCAGATCCAGAGGGTAGTGGTTACGGCTCAACGCAGGATGGAAAAGAGTGAACCCTCAGGAGTTCATACTGGGACCAGCACTAATATCTTAATCAATGACACAGACAGTGGGATCAAGTACACCCTCAACTTGCAGATGACACCAAGCTGAGAGTGGTGTGCCTGAAGGATGTGAAGCCATTCAGAGGAACCCCGACAAGCTCAGTAAGGGGGTCAACATGAAATTCATGATGTTCAGCAAGGCCAAGCAGAAGGCCCTGCAGCTGGGTCAGGGCAACCTCCAGTATCAATACAGGCTGGGGAATGAAGAGATTGAGAGCAGCCCTGCCAAGGACTTGGGGATGCTGGTGGGAGAAAAGCTGGATATGAGCCAGCAATATGCATTCACAGCCCAGAAGGTGAACTGTATCCTGGACTGCATTAATAGAAATGTGGCCAGGACGTCAAGGGAGGTTCCACTACGCTCTTGAGAGTCCACCTGGAGTAACAGAGTACTGTGTCTAGTCCTGGAGTCCTCAGAACAGAAAAGACACGGACCTGGTGGAATGCATCCGAAGTAGGGCCACAAAAGTGATCAGTGTGATGGAGCATTTCTCCTATGAGAAAAGACTGAGAGCTGGAGTAGTTCAGCCAGAAGACGACTCCAGGAAGACCTTATTGTGCCCTTTCAGTACTTGAAAGGGGCCTATGAGAAAGATGGGACAGACCTGTTATTAGGGCCTGTTGTGACAGGGCAAGGAGTAATGGTTTTCAGTTAAAAGAGGGTAGATCCAGACTTGATATAAGGAAGAAATTTTTTACAGTGAGTGTGCTGAAACACTAGAAACAAGTTGCCCAGATAGGGGGTAGATGCCCCATCCCTGGAAACATTCAGTGTCTGGCTAGACTGGTTGAGCAACCTGATCTAACTTAAGATTAGAAGTTCTTCCTCATTCACGGGGTGGGGGGTGTACGAATTATACGGACTTTAAAGGTCCCTTTCACACTAAACAATTCTATGATGTTATGACATTACAGTGAGTTTTAAGAAGCAACCTCCAGATAAAGTGCACATTTACAGATTAAATAGCTTCTACTCTTGTATTCACAAACCATTGCCTCCAATCATTCCTTTATCTCTCATTAAAACGGTTGTATACAGATTTATAATTTGAAATGTTTGTGTTACTACACCTCTTTCCCCATTTTGTGCATGTTTACAAGTAGCAATAAAAGCAAAGCACCTGAAGACATGAATCTGACAGTGCACTAGGTTCTCCTCACTAACCTACCATATTGCTTTTTTGAGGGGAAAGGTCACAGAGGGGTTCCCAGTGTTCCTATTGAAGAGAATCACACCATAAGCAATTACCCCGCCCCCCAACCTCCCTCCCCCCCGAAAAAAAAAAAAAAAAAATCAAGAAATGGGGGATGAAAACCACAACAAAATCCCAACATGCTCTAAACCCTAAAAAGAAGCCACTGATGGATAACCTGCTAATCTGAGCATCCTCAATAACTATGTCTATTTTTATGCTAAATTCAGGGGGAATGGAAGCCTCATTGAAGCCCCCCATATGCTCCCATGAAGCCAGTATTTCAGCTTCAGTTCTTGATTAAAAGCTCAATTAAGTAGAATGAAGTCTTTCTTCTGACTTCAAAGGGCAGTGTTTCAGTCTCTGCATAAGCAGACAGGCTTCACAATTTTAGGAGATTTCTAAGAAGCTTCCACCACACACAGCAAAGAAGTAAAGATGAAAGAAAAGAGGTAAGCACCTGTGAACAGAGCAGAATAGGCATGTCAGACACATACACAGGCACTGGGAACCACATTATTTGCAAAGTTATTAAAACACCTTTGCTTCTATCATCAAGTCAATGCAAGTGTTCTGGACAGTTAACTGCATATTTCATCTAAGATATGCATGTACAGTATATGTAGGGAATGAGACGACTAAGACAGCTGCAGAGATGTAAATTTAGCTTGGGTTTCAGATTATGTTCTGCTAGTTTTATCATCTCTCAAAATCCAAATAGTATCAAGCAGTACTAGTGCCAGACACTGCACCAGAAAAGCATTCAAAGAGACTCCTACCTCAAAATACTTCAAGTATTAAGTCCATATATCACGCAAAATACAGGAAGAGTATCTGTGTGAATACAAGCTGAAAGTCTAAGAGATACAGCTGTAGTTAGAAGACATTGAACTACGGCTGCTTTTGCCAGTACATAGTCAAGAGTATTTCTAAAAGCTTAAGGCTGCAGCTATCTCTACATAGTTTACACCTAGAAGTAGGAAAAATAGTTCATTAAACATCTTTGCACATATGAATAACTACACAAGTCCAGGTAGCTATACTACTAACACAGGGGCAAGGACATCCCTTGCGGCAAAGCCTCAAGGCCTTTCAAGTAGCTAATAGCCTAGAATAAGATATCTCTGACGTTTTTAAGAGCACTTCGTATCTTTCAACATGATAGTAAGTTTTCTACATTATGTGTTTCAAGATAATCTTTATACAGTCTCAAAAAATGGTCAGGTTTGGAAGACAATCTAGTCCACCTACCTCATTCAAAGGAGGTCCCTCAGAGCCTTGCCTAGTCAGGTTTTGATTATTTACACAACCAATTACAGTGATGTGTGAATTACTTCAAATTACTAGCATTGCAATAATTCAGCATAAAGTGCTACATTTAAAAGCCTGTGACATTTCCAAAACTCATTAGAGTAGAACCACCTGTTAACAAACCTGAGCAGCTGTTCAAAAAACACTCATATCACTGAGCTCTAGGATATATACAACTGTCTTAACAGTAAGGCAGACACTGTGGCATTACACAGGTTTTTTCTTACTAGCAGAATAAGATGCTTTCAGCCTCCCATTCATCTGGCCTTTGTTTTTATCTACACAGATCTTTATTTTTTAACCACTCTTAATCACTGTAGCTAAGACAAAGTGGTCAGGCCCAAACATCACCCATCCACCCCACTTTGCCCAACAAACCTGCCCTCAGCCAACAGAAAGCACACCCTCACAGCTGTATTGGTAAGAACAGAGAAGTCCTCTTACCCAATTACATGATTTTGAATATTGCTGCCTGTAACACTACAGGGATTAACTCCATTTAGAACAACTTCGTCATGGGAGAGTTCCTCTTCATCTTTGCAAGTATTTCACATTTATCCCTTTTAATCAAGGATCACATGAGTATGACAAAACCAGCCATCCTGGCATGATCAGAACACAGGTGCAAAGCATTCAGCCAGCCCAGCACTGACTGAGCTATCAGGGCAAAACAGTGCTTGTGGCCAACCAGTGGCTAATCAGTGTTTCCTTTCACACAGCCTCCATCCTGTCCTTCAGCTCTAAATAGCTGAGCTGTCTGGATAACAAAGTTGACAGGCCTGAGCAAGCTGTACCTGGCAAAAGGAGCCACTTTTCCCAAACCTGTATTTACAGAAGAGTGATTAGCCCCATGTCACTTTGCGTAAGTCAGAATATGACTCTAGAGCCAATAATAATGGAAGATTCTGTTCCTCACCTCATTTGGGACACAAGCATGGGTGGTGGTGGAAGTTTAAAAGGAACCAGTGGAGGAGCTGCATGTCCTTTCCTGAGGGCAGTAGTTCTGGTACAAATATAGGTGTGAAAAGTAGGACTGAGCCCAGAGGTGCTCAATGTGCTATGGATAAGACAGAGAAACTGCAAGGGGCTGAGTAAGGTCAGCCCTGCAGGTCTGACCTGACACTTATTCACCCTCAAAGCTTCTACTGACTTAAACACAGGACTTAATAGCATTGTACTTGCTGTGGAACTCAGAAGACTGGAGTATTACAACGGCAACTCCCCATGACCAACCCAATCTGTGACATGAGACTAGCACCAAAGGGATCATGAATTTGTAACTGACAATGACATTTTATTACAGACTGACAGAGGTTGTCTAGGAGCCCAACCAGTGCATTCTTTGCAATACTAGAGGCTATAATCCTTTTTTAGAAAGTAACTATGTGTTTATTTAAAGCAAGCCAACTCCAAGACAGGGTCTTCTACTATAATTCCAAACACCACAGTGCAGTTCTCATTTAAACTACTCCCTTTCCTTTCTACCCCACCATACAGATGCTGTAGGTTGTTTCTAGAATATCTGCAAGTTATCTAGCCTCAAACACCCTACTGAAGCTACGTTTTTTTTCTCATCCAGTGACAGCCCATCACCAGGCATCCCGCAGGAGCCCAGTTATTCCTTTTCACAGATCAACTACCAAAATAGTAACTTTTACCCCACAGCTTCAGCTGTCCCTCCTCTCCCTTCCCTTTCATACCTTTTGGTTTTCCCTGTTCTTCTCTAGTGGTCTTTACTTGCCTTCTCCATTATGTTTGTCCCGAGGAGAGCCACAAGAACAATCAGAGGGCTGGAACACCTCCCCTGTGAAAACTGGGGTGGAGAAGTTGGGGTTGTTGAGCCTGGAGAGGGAGTGACTTTATAGTGGCTTTCCACTACCTGGGAGAGGCCTACAAGAAAGCTGGAGTAGGACTTTTTGAAGGGGCATGTAGCGAGAGGACAAGAGCCAATGGTTTAAAATTTGAAAAAGGATGATGCAGGTTAGATATTAGGAGGAAAATCTTCAGTATGAGGGTGGTAAGACACTGAAAGAAGTTGTGGATGCCCCCTCTCTGGAAGTGTTCAAGGCAGGTTGGATAGGGCTTTGAGCAACCTAATCTAGTGGTACATGTCCCTGCCCTTAGCAGAAGGGTTGAATCTAAGTGATCTTTAAGGTCCCTTCCAAACCTAGGAGCTTTTTATGACTACTATTCTATGCTTTTCCTTCCTACACAGCATGCAAAATGATACTGACCCCTCTGAGGGCTCAAGTGCACCAGAATGACATTTTACTTGAATAAGGCAATTTTAGAAGCACTCTGAGCACATTCCAACTGTTAATAATAAAGAGAAGGCACGACTTGATGGCAAGAGGTTCACGTTGAACTGACTGAAACGGGCAGCAGCTGAGAACGATACACCATTCTGTATACTCAAGGACTCACAAATATTCATATTAAAGCTTTGTCTGAAAGAGCAAACTGCCTAGCACAGAGCATTATGCTGTCCAGAACTGAAGGCATGAAGACAAACAGCTCCACAGTAGAAAACAGAGTGGGAGGTAGGACCCTTGACTCCTGATGGAGAAAAGGAAAAGCAGAAGTCACAGTACTTGTTTCAAGAAGGAGATAAGGTTAAATCCTTGTTTGCCAAGACGAGGTGGGTGAGGACAGTCTATACATTCCGGAGGTCAGCTCTTCCCCTCACACTGTACAGTGGAATGAAAAATTATTAGAGAAGAACACAGTAAACTGAGAGGAAGCTATGACAATGTGTTTCAGGCTTATTTAATTCAATACCTGATAAAAGTAGGACATCTAAATAAAAATAAGATTTCAGTGGTTCATTTCTAAAAAATGGGATAAAGTGGCCAAACAACATCACTATTTCACTTTTTAAGAGAGGGAACTCTGTATGCAGGAGGTTTTTTTCATCACAATCACCCTGAAAGAAAAATAGTATACAGAGTGGAGATGGAACAGTTTTCAACAACCCCATACTCTCTTTTAGGCCAATTATAGCTTTCAGTGGATAAAAGAATTTAAGGGTAGTTCAAAGGAGATCCTGCTTTATTATTTCAAAGCTGCCCCACCCAAGTTTTGTTCTCCCACACATTCAGTCACATGGGAACACTGAGTTCAATCGAATATATCCCAGCAATCTTTCTGCTCCAGACCCCCTTGTACCATTTCATACTATAAAAATTGCTGAATGGGAGCCTTCAACTTAGAATTTGGGGAATTAAAAAGAAGTGCCAAGTCTTAATTAGAACAGCATCGAGATTAAGACTGATATTCTATGCTACAACATCCCTTAGTGCCTCATCATTTTGAGCTTTATGGAACAATGACTACACCGCTGGCCAAAAAGCAGAAACTTTCATAAAACCTGAAAATTTCCCAAACCCCACATGATAGTATAACAAATAGGCACTTCCAGAAATACCAGAAATTAGTGCTGGCAATTAGCATTGGGAAATCCCAGCCTGTCTTGGCTTTGCTTCTGATAATAGCTAGTTTTTCTACTGAACCGCACAGTAAATTTTCAATTTTTAAAGATGCTATTATTTTAATATTGAAGATATTTTAGTAACTTAAGACATTTGGAAAACAATCCCAATTCAAATCTTCCTCTTGTCCAGTGAATAATCCAGAAATTCAAAGAAAATTAGTAATTTTCAAATTCCAATATATGTTTTTCAGATGATCTTCAGTACTTATAGAAAACAGTCCTAAATCTTTACAGTCATTCATCCTGATAAAAGTCAGACAGTAAAACAATCCAACTCATTTCACACAATATGCTTTCTCTAGATTAATCAAGAACACAGTTAAAAACAAATCTACTTTAAAAAAATCACTTACGTTCCTACAGCATCTTAGCATCAAAGAGCTAAATATTTAAACATGTGTAGGTGCCTAAAACAGCTGATGAGCATTTTGTCATACTTAAGCAGACAGAACATGTTTAGACAGGCTTAATATCTCTGCACATTTGAAAATACACTCATCCCTCATCTGCCTGTTTGATTCTAGATACTTTTGAAGCCAGGCCACAAACGGACTGGTTACTACAGAAAACACTCCAATCTCAAATACTAGTAAGACATCAGTAGCATTGTTTTTGCTTTAATTGGATTATTTCAATCTCTGGTTTTCCAAGCAGAAACATGAAGAACTTCTCTCTTAGTGAGCAGAGACATTCATTCTCCCTTGTATGAATAAACTACAGACTATAAACAAATGCAAGCTCTGAAGTGATTTGATAGCTCCTAGTATTACCATACCAACTTTTTAAAGTGTTATATATAATAGTCTTTTGCAACAATTAAAATGGAACCTTTTTGTCTGTTAGCTTTTAGGTGTTATTAGTAGGAGGTTTTGAGTTTGATAATGAAGAGGGAAAAGGTGAAGAAAAAGTGAAGAAAATACGTTTCTCAGACAGAAGAGATTAGTTGCTTTGTCAAGTCATTAGTGGACTTTCCATGGTTTTGCCTGTAGACTCTTGATGTGTGCCCATCTTCCACCTAGCTCCCACTCAGTATTTGCTCCCATCTAGGCACCCAGTTCACAGATTTCTAGACTAGAACTATCCTCCTGTAACTAGACATCTCATTTTGGCAATACCCATTTGTCATAGGGTGATAAATCTCATTTCTCTTATCCAAAGATACATGTTCACATGGCAACAGTCACCCACAGGAAGGATTTCACAGCAATGAAGTCTGTCAAAGAAAAAGGATTCTCCAGTTAATGGAGCTGTCTGCACATACACAGAGTGAAATCAGTTGAGGTACAGTGTTGCTGAGTAGCAAAAGCACAAAGCAAGATGTCACTCTCCCATCTAAGAAGAGTCAAACTCTCATCTCTCAGCTCTGGGCTATATAAATTCTGCTAAAATATCAGAACTAGAAGCCTTATTTGTGTGTTCCCACAACTCTTTTGTGGGCACGCCTACGTCTGTGCTTTTCAGGCCAAAAATCTCAGGGTATGATTTGACAATGCAGCTAAGCCAAGCAAAAGCTACAGAAAAGGATGTCCTGCTGCTCCTCCTATTTCCACCATTCCTCTCAGGGTTGACCCTACAGTGGGAGAGAGCACAGAGTCAGACAGTTAAAACTTACCTCACAAAGTAACTTTTCATCATGTTATGTCCCTGAACTGACTCATTGCAGGGTTAGATACCCTACCTAGATAGAAAGGCAGAGCTGAAAGAAGAGGGAGCAAGGACATCTCATTTGGAAACTGCAAGAATGGTACAGCTACAGCACCAAAGCAAAGCCCTGCAGCGGGGACACAGAGACATATGCAGGACTACCAGCAGTTGTGTGCTCATTTTCAATTCAGCCACACCGGAACAGCCTAGAGAGCTGCAGTACATCAGTGAAGTTTCTTAGCAGTCTTCATTCCAGTATACAGCTTTATGTTATCTGCCTTACTCCTGGAGAAGTGTTTGTGTCACTCTGGTTTCTCACACACACCTAGAAGACTTAACACTACTCCTCCCCTTCTTTCTATGTCTTTATACTAGCAGTGAGATTAAAGAAAAGGGTGTATTTCTTCCCCTAAGACTCCTTCAGTTCTACAAAACAAGACATTAAAGATTTCCTCCAGAAGGAAGGTGGTGGGAGATGGGATAAGAAAGAGTCCCTCCATCCCTGCTGACTTTACTCTTATCCCCAATCCCAAAGCAGTTACATCTTATAAACTGAGACACAAATAAGACTGATTCAAATTAAAAACACCTCTTCCCCCTCCTCACAAATTATAGCTAAGGGCAGCTTCTGTAAACTAAAGAGAAGGATAATTTTCCTTGCTTATCTTGCACAAAATATAGGACACGCCTGTTAGCTGTTCTGAATTATGCCCTTAAGTGTTTGGCTTAAAAACAGAGGAAACCAGACTGTCATGGATTTATACTGCTGTGCTTAGATCTGTGTATCTAAATTTTAGGTATCTAAAAAATCCATTGTGGTCAACTTTGTCTCCAGCCAGTAGACAGCAGTAGTAGCAAAACAACAAGGACTTTCAGACTCCACTTGATTTGTGGGAGAGGAATGAGCAAGTTATTAAAGATAAGTAAGAAATAAGTGAACCAGTGCAATTTATAACAGTGGGTGGACTAGCTGCAGCAGGATCTAGTTGCATCACATATGTCAGTTAGCCTTTGCTCTAGAGCAGCACCCCAGCCAACTAGGCATAAAAGTGTGAATGAAGTCATCCCAACCCACAGGCACACCTAACTTCCATAATACTATGTGTGTTCATCATATATTAGCCAAAGGACTGTTCTCATTACTCAAGCAGATGCCTACAGAATGTTTTACTGGTATAGGTGAACTCAAAATACCAATTGCTGCTACTCGTTGCAATAGGAGCAGCAATGTTCAAGCATAAAATTCTAGCACTACTAAACTGAATGACATACTCACCTCAATGAAAAAAAAGAGACTTGTGACATGGTTATTTGTTGTGAAATGGCACAAGACACTGTGCCACTAGCTGAATCAGTCTGCTGAGTAGCAAAAGCCAAACACTGCAAAAGCAGTTAGAAGTGTTTCCCTCTGCTCCCAAAGTTTGGCTGATGTATTTAGATTGTTCATAGAGGTAGTCATTTAGAAAGAGCTCTTGCTAAACTGCAGAAACATCCACCAGTGCTGCTGCTAGGAAACCAATATAGAAGCTGCATCAGATACTAACCTGTAGCTCAAAAGGACTTTTTAAGCAGAAACCAGCATATTTGCAGATTACACACAACAGCAGCTCTACCTTCTTCCAGTTACTGAAGTGCATTACAAGATGGCTAGACACAACTCCAATAGTGTGCCACGAGAATATCTTTACATTAAGCACAGCCTCTACCACTCCTAACTGCAGTAATTTTATTCCTGAACATCAAAACTTCCGAAGAAGCTCCATTTTCAAACCTGGCTGTTCTAGGACACCATAGGAGTCCAGCCAATACCACTTTTTGGAAAGCAACACACAAATTTAGGATGAAGGATTCAACAGTACATTCTGCACAAATCACGGAGATTTGCTACAAATTCCACATAAAATCTGGGAAGCCAATAGATACCAAGTCACCTTTTTCACTGACTGCTCACTTTACTATCAGATAACTTTAAACATTACTGCATGACCACAGGCTGGAAGGAGTAGCAGTAGGAAAACGCAAGAACAGAACTAGACTAGAGTAATTCCACTGCTCCAAGGGAAGAATGCTCAAGAGTGGCTCCCCACTAGTACTACCACTACTACCAAGAGCCAGTATTGATGTGTAGGCTAATGTCTCTGTAAACGCAGTTATGGAGAGCCTCCTGTAGGACCCTCACATTTATGCCTGCCATCCTTGCTGCTAGAATTGATAAGCCATAGCCACTCCAATTGCACAACTGGTTTCCATATTCTTGCTGACACAGACTGAGGAGACCTTTCCTTAAGTGCTCAAACAACACACTGATAAGAATGGTATTAACTTAAACAGAAATATGACTGGGTAGTAAAGTCCTTACTAGACTTAATCCCATACCTGGAACAAAGTTTCAATCTCAGCATCAGCACAATCTCACAGGAGTTCTACAGACCCCCCCCACACACACATGATTCAGCTAGAAGGCTCAAGGTAGTGAAATACCATTAATATGGTTAAGAGGTAATTGCACTCCAAATAGTAACAGCCTACTCCATATTATACTCAGCTCTTGCCTGTGCACTTGGAAAAAGTTCTTCTTCTCTGTAACTCATTAACCTACAACCTTATCAAGGTGGGAGTGAAGAACATGTTTCCAGCATGGAAACCAGCAGTCAAACTGAGCAGAAATACTTACGTCACTCTTCCTGAACTTTGCTTTTAAGCTTTTCATGCTGATCACATTCAACCTTCCAGACCTTTGAGGTTTATATTCTTCTTCAATATCTAAACAAAAGAAAAAGAAAGAAAGATAAGATTGCAACTCAATACCATTCAGTTCACTGGCAGGCATATTTGCATACCTGTATCACCTTTTGAGGATTTAGCCCTCAAGCTCTAAAAAAGATTAACCGCCACCTAAGACAAAGTTTCTTCTCCTCCAAACTTGAAAGCAAGACTAAGTCTGACTACAGAATAATAGAGTAAATCTTACCAAAAAGTTAATATTATGGTAAACTAGCCACTCTCAACATAGTGATACCATGTTCATACACATAGCAGCTTTCTGTGCCCACTGCCTATTTTAACACTGTCACCAGAGCAGCCACTTGTAAAGTGGCAGAAATCAGTATGCAAAGCAATTCATTAAAATTTCACCATCCTACAGCCGTGGGTCTGCACTGCATAGCACCACTACAAGTCTAAATACTAATCAAATTCAAAATTTTATTTTAACCATGCATGACATCGCTAAACACAACATAGCACATGCAAGAACAGAGATCATCCTTAGAAGAATTTTATGCTCTTCACACACCACAAGGGTGTATTCTTGGAGTCATAGCTGTTTTCAGCTTGACAGTGCATTATCACAAACAGTCATGTTACCCCTTCCTCCCTTTCAAGTGAAAGAAAGCAGCAGATACACAAACACAGACAACTACCATTACAGACAAGCTACAAGCTCTCACAGGGGAACAAGGGAGCCAGTGCTTTGGGGAAAGTTTCCTGCAAAAAAGCTTCAATATACCACATGCCACTAATCCAAGGCAAATGTAACACAAACCGTATGTTCAGGCAGTATGGCAGTGTGTTTTTTTCCAAGAGAAGAAAAACAGTGAAAAAGCAACACACATCTGTACTGGAAAAAATCATCTATACAAAAATTTCTAGCTTCACAATAAGCTTACTAGAATAGCCAGAGTCTCTCGTCTACAAGCTCTAGTTACTACATAAATTCCTTCTGAAGGAACAGTTTAAAATAAAGGATGTTCAGCTGTATAAACTTCCTCCCTCCACCCTAGAAAAAAAAAGGAGAAAAAACATTACAGATCTAGACAGATAAATAAATAACTAAAATGAGGGCTGGAGCATAAATTCAAATAGGTCATGCAGGGTCACTAATGTTTCACATCACTCTTCAGGAACAGTAGATTACAGTTTGATAAGCAAAGTGAGATTCAAGTGCTTCATAAAAGAAAATCTTTTAATATTATGAAGCAAGTCATTATGTTCTACATGATCACTCTGAGTTTTAAAATACAGCTACACAGTATACACTTGGTAGAATGTGTAAGAATGCTACCACAAAATAAAACACTTAATACCATTTAGGAATAGTGATTAGTGCTAAGTCAATATGTCATTTGGTTTAACCCCATATTTATCTGATGGACATTTAAGACAAACACAAGTACAGGTCTTAAAAAAAAAAATACAAACAAGCAATAAAAATATCACTAGATACACACAAACACATTTCCCACAGAACACACACCTTCAGTAGGTAATCTGATGGGGCAATTCAGTGGGCTGTTAAAGTATCATTATACCTAATTAAATGATGCTAAATCTAATTAAGCAGTCACTTTGAAGTCGTATCAGATCCCTGACAGCTTACAGGTATATGAACCAGGGGTTTCATTCAAAGTTCTTGCTTTGTATCTCAGGGAGGATGGGCTTGTGGCATTTTGTTTAATTCTCTAGCATGAGAAAAAAAAGTACAGAAACTTTTCATCCCCTGGCTTAAGTGTCATTTTCTTAGCTTTTTTTCTGGACTGAATGGGGTATTGGTAAAACAGTAACAAAACAAAACAAAAAAAAGATTTAATCAAGTTTTGAACAATGAAAAAGAAGGAATTATTTTAAGTCACTCTAAGAGACACATTTGACTTTATTCCCAACACATCTACTTGGACCTTGGAGAAAGTATTTCAATTGCACAACAGAAGTCTTAATCTGTACCACAACATCAGCAAGAGCCCAGTAATCTCCTAAATTATTCTCAAGCAACACCAAGGATGATGAG
This sequence comes from Phaethornis superciliosus, assembly GCA_023637945.1. NCBI lineage: Eukaryota > Metazoa > Chordata > Aves > Apodiformes > Trochilidae > Phaethornis > Phaethornis superciliosus. The sequence goes on from JAJQWJ010000004.1 coordinate 60,576,715, forward strand.
CATTGCAGAGACCAGAAATGGCAGAGCATAGTCAAAACAAATACCAACACACTTATCTGGCCCTCTCTACACACCATACCAGCAAAATAAGAAATCAAGGGGAAGAAAATGAAGTACAAAACCCCAAAATATTTTTGAAACTTTTTGGGGAAAAACCCCCAAAGCTACAATCTAAAGGTAATTCAAAAGCTAAGCAACATCATACAATATCCTACCAAATTTAAAACTTGACAAGACTTCTGTTTTTAAAAGTTAAACATATTTGACTAAGAAGGTAACAGTTTAATTGGGCCAGTTAATAAGACATAAATAAACCCTGTGCATGGGGAACTCAAAACAAGAAATCCTTCTTCACATACAGATTGCCAAAGAATTGTCTGCTATAGAATGCCTTTCCCCTTCCCACTCCCTCAGCTTTTTTGGCTCCCATGAACGAAGTATTTGTCACAGCTCCCATGAAGATAAAATGCTCAACTACAAAACTACAGGGGAGATGACAACTCATTGTAGGCACATGCACAGAACAGCTGCAAAGCTGGACTCTCTTCCATAAGGAACCTGTAATACAGTCTAATTGACAAGTTTTGCAGGCACATTTTCCCTATGCTACTTTTCCCTATCTTGAGGAAGGAAGATGGGAGATGAGATGTGTTTCTGTTAGAAGCCAACTTATTTTTCCCACAGGATACTTCACCTATTGCGTAAGTGCATTTTATACACTGAATGTGAAACTCAAGTCTTCAGCATAATTAAAAAAGCATGCACAAGCATACAAAAATGGCATTCTCAAGTTTAATGTGTCACATCTGTACTTTTTCCATAAGAGATAGTAAAACCCAAACATTAAGATTACAGCTTGTGCATTACAATGCCCACAATCCTTCACTGTAAAGATAAAAAACTCATGAAATGGCAAGGGCTATCTTTTCCTGGCACTGGTTGAAAGAGGAAGTGACCTCTCAGAGGGCGTAATTATTGGAACTGATGCAAAAATCGGTCAGTATCCTAATTAAGCAGAGCTTTATGACGACTGTTCATTTGCCAGAGGGGGGATGAAGGAAGCACCAGTAATACATTCCAGTTTCACAAGATAGGAAACAACTACTAGAAATTCACGAGGGACAATCAAGTCACTTCAAAGCAGTATTTCTGCAGTGAGTCACAGGTATTAACAAGAAGCCATTTCTACTAATAGTGGCATTTCTCATCTTTCAGAACAAATGTGGTAATAAATACTGAGTGCTGTCATCTTGTAGCTGCAGCAAGTTAGCAGTAAAGAACTGGTTAACTCCAGGGATTCCCAAGACCTGATACTGGTACTATGCTTTTAATCATTAGCTCTAAAACTAAACATCTAGTCATCTTTCTCATCTCAGCTATGCTTTACAAGTGCTAAAGTTAATTAATTTAGGTGTCAACAATCTTTCACCTCTTTCAGAACACTCTGAGAAGCCTTCATCTCAGACAGTGCTCTTCTGCAGCAAACCACATTCTTGTCACCTAGTTTCCCCTTACTCTCCCAAAAATACTTGTTTCTTTTTTTCCTTACCTTGTGAGGTTAAATAAAAGAACTAGAGACTCCAAGGAAGACCTGGAACATAAAGGGGGAGAGAAGGGGGGGGGGGGGGGGAATAAAAAGAAGGAGATAAAAAAGGGTCTGGAAGAATAGCATTGCCACCATACACTTATACTGCCTTTGTATGAATACACCTGTACGCACAGGAGAAAATAAGGGGCCCCAGAAGCATCATCTCCCACCCAAAGCACAACACCAGCATTTATTCTCTGGATGATCACCTTGTAAATCACAGGTCTTGCTCTGACCCAAAAGGATAAGCCTTTGTGGCAACCAACACTATAGAGTAGCCAGAGGCATCCACACTGCTAGCATCTCTTCTGCTGCCCACTTTCAGCAACCAGCTATTCAAACACATGCCTAAGCTCTCCTGACCTACTATACAGCATGAGGAACATGTCCAAACCCAAGCTGCTTTTTAGCACTGCCAAAACTACAGGATCACCTGAAGGCACTAAACCATTGCCCAGTGTCTTTGTTTGTTTGTACGGAAATGTATATTCTGTTTCTCAGGGAAAAGCAGAGAAGCATGTATGCGATCAAAAGCAATGGGGATATTTCCCCACTCTTTATCAGCACAGGTCGCTTTTTCCATCTTGAGTAACCCATCCTCTTTATCATAGGAAGAGTCAGATGGAAAAGCATTTTTCTAAACTTAATGTCACCTATAAAGACAAATAAATCTTGGATCGGTTAATCTACTATTACTTACTAATGAAAACACACTGAAAAATGTACCAAGAAGTCCAAGCACTACTCTAGAGTGGGAGTGATTTATGTACAGCTAATCCCACTCTAAACAGAATCAGGCATCAGAGATAGCAAGGGCCTTGGGTAACTTAGTACAATTCCTGTCTCTCTTCACAAATCACTGGTAAGGATGTGCTGAACTGTACAAATTTAAGTATTTTAGCCCCAAAGTTAAAGCTCCATAGATACGACATCACTAACAAAAATACAGCTATCAATCCTCCTCCAAAGTGCTTTTGCATGAACTTTACTCCTACATTTCCTTCTGATATTCAGAATCTGCAAATGTTAAGCTTCATTGTTAATAGATTCAGATGAAGCAGCTGGGCTGTGTGGATGCTACACAACCAGCACAAACCCAAGCAAGGCTGTCAGAGTGGGGATCTGCGTAGTTTGTTATCTGTGTTTTCAAAATCAGTTATAGACAGCTAGGAGAAAGCTTGTATCAAGCAGCCCTTGGACATCGTGAACTACAAGAGAAGACTAGAGAAAAATCAAAATATTACATTTCCCTAATCTGTTTGCTTGGCATACTTTCCAGCACACCAGGCAAAATCCTAGCTCAAGTAAAATCCAGGCAAGTTTCTTAGTCACTCAATATATACAACTTTATTCTGTTCTTACCCCAGTTCTTTTATCTGGAAGTGTCTGTCAACACACATCAAGCTCACTGAAGTGCACAGTAAAAGAGACAAAATTTGCCCCATGAACTGGGACATACCACCATCTTTCTCTGCTTTCAGCATCCTTGTCTCTTAAACCAAAAAGGCCTCCCCTGGCGTGCCCCCAAAATTTGAAACCATATTCTCTGGTTTGATCGTATACAAGATATGCCACAGTCCTGAAGACCTTTTCATGTTCCACACTTGGTCCAACAGGGCTAGACTGGAACTGAAGCAACCAGCTACAACTAGAAAGAAAAACGACGCAGTCCCGCTTGTGAAATACCTGTTCTTAACAGCAAATTCCACATGGATAACAACACCTACTACTTGTTTATACTTACTCCCTTCCTAACATTAGGTATCAACCATTCAACTCAATGCTCTTCAGATGCAACATGAAATCTAATACAAGACATATCAGTGTCCTTATAGATAAATAGTCTGAAATACCTGAAGGCAGAACAGTCACTCATTAGGGCAGGAGTTAGGAAAATTAAATTGATACTTTGAGTTTCCTAAGACATTTGCCAAGCCCCACTCTCACCAGCTCTGCCCTTCGAAAGGTCTTGAAAGGATATTCTACTAAAGACTCCTGCAGCTTCGAAATATTCACAGAGACTGTGCTGACAATACAACTCCTCCAGTCAGCTTCCATATTCTCGATTAGGGAAAATAATTTAGCTGGTGAAAATGCAGTAACACTTAAAACATTATTCAAAACTGGAAAAAGAGTCGGATGTGCCTCCACCCTTCAAAAAAAGGACAGGAATTCACATGCTGTTATGAGCAACATCTCAGATGCTGAAGTTACAGTTTCATACTGAAGTTCCATACACATACCAGCACACTAACTCTTATTCTTCTGCAGTGCCTGAAGAAACTTGGCTCTTCGGCTGCCACTTTAGAGAGTCAGGTGAAAAACACCACATATCTTGGTTTACAGTATTTTGAATACCAGCAATGGCTTCTAGAACCAAAAGCACAAGATGACTGTGGCAGCTTTATAAAATATACGGACATTACTACTGCAGTCATCTACAATGCAAGATCTGTCTACAGAGGAAGGACTTGAGTCAAGATCCAACACTTCTAGGCAAATTCACTAACCATTACAGAGTACCTGCTCCAGAGGTTGTATCAAGTTCAGCATATTAATTACCACCATCACCTCTGGGTGTTACTGGCCATTCTCTTCTGGATGTCAACACAAGGGAAGGATGCTTTCAATGCTTACTTCCACCTCAGCAGTCTTAAGCAAATACCTAAACTGGTAGCTAGTCCTAAGTGTCAGTGAAGATCCTCAGTTGTTTCCACACTTCACGAGACTCATATTTTTCTCTGGCAATGTGACAGCGATGAGCTCTGCTCTAATGTATTCCCTAAATTACAGTTATTTATTTGCTCTACTTCCTCTATATTCTAAAAATGTATTATTAGATGACTCTCAAAATGTAAGGAGCAGCATGTTGGAAAACAAGCCACAAGCTACCTCAAATGCACAGCTACCATGTTTGTGAATTCACAAGCACCTAGACAACAACTCCAAGGAATGCAGGCAAGGGAACAGGCTTCTCAGACATCAAGGAAGTATGGACACAGCAGAAGAGCTGGTTACTCAAATCTGTAACTCTGGAAGATGTGCCTTGGGATTTTCAGTTGTCTACTAAGTCTGCAAGTAAGCAAGCCACTAAAACTTTGAACTGATTTGTTCTCATTTTACTTTTTTTTTTTCCTTGGTAGTTATTTCGTGCATTATCCCTGTGCACAAAGAACTAGCCTACAATCAGCCCTCAAAAGGAATGTGATTAAGGTATTGTTGCAGTGGGATTTAGAAACTGTCAGCATCTCACACAAGAACTTAGCTTTCACGTTTCTCCAGGCACTGCTCAAAAGTGGCATAACCTCCTTATCAGAGAGTGTGAGAAGAAAAGTAACATAGTGGGGAGCATACAAAAAGCATAAAAAGAGATGAGGCAAATCAGCGAATTCCTCTTGTGAAATGCTTAAGCCACTTCATGAGACCAGCAGCTTCCTGCCTAGACTCTTCTCCACACTTAATATCAGCCATGTCTTGGCTCAGGTGAAGAAAAGGGGAGGAGGCTGCATTTTACTGCTTTGCTAGCAGATGCTAACAGTCCTAGAAAAGGGAAGAGAATAGCACAAGGCTGATACTTTTGAAGACTGGAAGGACAGATGTCTGCTATTTCATAGTGACTTACTGACACTTAGCTTGGCTTCCGCTCAAGAGAATGCTGACCTCACATCAGCTTCATTCTACTCAAACACTCGTTGTCTCTGGCTTGTGTGGCTATTATGCAATTCTTCTATTAGTAAATAAAATCTCATTGACAGCCTTCCAGGAGAGTCCCAAGATACGAGGCCACTGACAGGTATTTACTAAATTAATTTACTCCTACTTACCTCATAGGGCTTTTCTACAGTGATGTGTTTTCCATCATTTGATTCTTCTTTAAACACACACTAAGCTGCAACTCGCAGTGATAAAGAAAATTAAAAAAAAAAAAAAAATAAAAAGCAAAGACTACAGCTTCTACCAAAATAGCAGTCTCGTCTCTAAGCCTACAAGTGTTTTACATCAGTTCTTTAATAAGCACGCTCTCAGTCACTATAGAAACAAACGGGAAAATTTGTCAAGATCCTGCAACGCTGATAAAGCAGAATTTAACTGGTCTTTTCACGGGGGGAAACTTAAGAATGTCACAAGCGGCAGCAGCAAACTGCGGAACGCTTGTGCTGCCAAAAACTGTGCAAGAGAAACCAAAATCCTTGGCGTGCTCTGTTAGAAGTTAGAAGCACGGGTACAGAAAGCCTTGCTCTTCCAACTCCCCTGCCAGAGGAAGGAGCAGTCCCAGTGGGAGCCCGCGGGGCGGGAGGAGACGCGCCCGGTGAGGGGGGGACCCCACGGAACCTGGCCCGGCCGCTGTCCCCCGGGAGAGCCAACCCCCACCTTCGCCCTAAAACTCCGGAGAGAAACCGCTCCACACAGGCACTGAGACAAGGCCGCCCCCGGGACCACCTCTTCTACCGGAGAGAGGCAACCGGAGGTGTCCCCTCGGAGGCGAGTCTGACCTCTTCCAGGGCATCCCAGGAGAGGGGGTGAGGAGCGCGCCAGGGCTCAGGCGGGACCGTGCCGTAAGGGACCGGGCGGATCCCGAGGCTCCGCTCAGGGCGGAGGGACCCGCGGAGATTCACCGACGGGTGGGCCGGGTTGGACCTGGGGGGTGAACCGGAGGTGCCACCGCTCACCGCCGCAGGCAGCTGTCACTGCCCGCCACGCACCGAGGGGAGAGGGGAAAACGAGAAAACTATCAGAAAAGTAAATAAACAGAAAAGCGGCAGCGAGTCACGGGCTGCACAAACACTCCCCCCCCCCCCCCCAATACAAACACCCCGGTGCTCTCTACTCCCCCACACCGGGAAAACGGGGCTCTCCGTCAGCGCCAGGGTAAGCGAAGGTAGAAGTTTCCTTATCCCCCCCCCCCAGCCTTGTCGCTCCGCCGAGACGATTTCTCACCTCGGGCTCCACCGGGAAAGCGCCGTCCGACAACGGCGGCAACAACTCCCCGCGCTGGGCGGCGGAGGGGCAGGTGGGCGCCGCACACAAAGCCCTTATTCACAGCAGCCCGCCGCCGTGCCGCCGCGCACGCAACCCGCCCACCCCACCGCCCCAGCCCCGCTCACCTCATGAAAAACCCGCGTCCCCCCGCTGCCAGCACCGCCGCCGCCGCCGCGCACCGAGCCGATCCCCGCCGCTGGATGAAGGGGCGGAGCGCGCGCACTGGGACACTCGGCCGCTGGGCGCGGATAGGGCGGGAAGGGCGAGGAGGGGGGTGGGAGGCGGGAGGGGTGGGGAGGTGGGTGGGGGGGTGGGTAGGGGGCGTGACATCACTCAGCGGCCACGTGACCGCGCGGGGCTCCGGCCCCCACTTCCCTGCCCCCCTCCTCCCCCGAGTGCCCCCCCCCCCCAGCCCTGAGGAAGGGGAGGGGCGAGAAGAGGGAGGGGGATGAAGGACCCCCCCAGATATTCACGGACGCTTACACGGATCTGTTCGCCCTGTGCCGGAGGAGCGTGTGTGAGAGTGTGTGGGGAGGTGGGTGTCGAGTGACTGCTGCCTCTGTAGGCCTCCTGGTGTCCTCGAGAGAAACGGTGAGAAGGGGCAAAAAAAGAGAGAGCTTGGCAGATGCTTCAGTGCATGAGAGCAGTTGCAGAATCGCAGAATGGTTTGGGTAGGAGGGGACCTCGAAGAGCATGTCCTTCCAGCTCCCCGGGGGTTGGGCATGATACCTCCCACTAAACCAGGCTGCTTGAAGCCCCATCCAACCTGGCTTTGAACACTTCCAGGGATAGGGAATTCACAGCTTCCCTGAGCAACCTGTGACAGTGTCTCTCTATCCTCACGTGAAAGAATTTTTCCCTAATATCCAATCTTACCCTACCCTCTACCAGTTTAAAGCTCTTATTCTTTCTCCTAACAGTACATGTCAACAGTCCCTCTCTAGCTTTCCATTATCCCCTTCTTCCCCTTGTAGAAACCTTACAGTAGTCCTGGAGCCTTCTCCAGGCTGAGCAACCCCAACCCTCAGCCTGTCTTCATAGAAGAGGTGCTTCAGACCTTTCCTCATCATTGTGTCCCTCCTCTGGACTCATACCAAGTTCCCTCCAAAGATTGCCCATGTGTCCAGATTCTTGTCTCAGACCACCTAGGAAGGAAGGACTGCTTCAGAAGAAATCAGAGTGGGGCACTTCTTGTTTAACACTCCAAATTAATGACTAGTATAGTGGTTGGTTACACAGAAACTTAGAGGTTAGGAAACCTCAACTGGACTTTTATAGCTGCCCCAAGGTACTCCACTGGATGCGCTCCAGAAGCTGAACCTACAGAGTGTCCTTTTTTTGAGCCTTCCGGCAAGCTGATGACAAACCACTATCTCACCAGAAAGATAACAGTTGCCTTCACCTGTGCAAGGAAATCTGGGCACTTTGTCTACAAATTGTCCTGGCAAGCGAGTTGGTGAGCCTCTGCCTACCCTCCCACTACGAGAATGCTGCCAGAGTTGTTAGCCATCTTCACGTCAAGTCCTGCTCCACTTACCACCTGAGAAGGATTCCTTTGATCTCTGAGATTGCTCTTATCTGCTCAGCTCTCAACCATATCCACACCTCCTAAAGTGGCAAATGGTACAAAGAGGAAATGATCACTTCAAAACTTTAGGTCATTATTGTAATAGTGGCAAGTATTGTTATTAAACAAACACACTTGATTTTCACCAGAAGCATACTTCCTTTGCTAATCTGTGGTCTTTACCTTGGCCACTTTCTTTTGCATGTGTTTTACCTCAGAACAGCCAGCATGGTTTCTTCTTTTTTGTTACAAAAACACAACAGTGTTCATCTAATGTAGTTAATGCTGAGAATTTAACTTGTACTAAACCAATAAAACCAGGGACTAAACTGTTAGCTCAAGAGCTAATTGACCTGTTAGAATTATTATGCAATCATTTTAATTGCACTTATTTTAAAAAGCTGAATACACATGTTCAGTATGGTTAGAACTGTATGTAGTCATGTGTGAGTAACATGAAAATTATTCAATATGTAAGTTCAGTTTCTTACACTTTGAATAGCTTGACAATGTTGAATTTTTATTTCCATTCTCAATGCTAGTATATCCTGAAAACAAGGCATGGGTATGTTTGCATGGGATGGCCGCAGATAATAACACAAGAATAATAACTAGAATTATAGAATCCTTAAATGTTAGGGATTGGAAAGCACTTCTTAAGATTGAGTCCAACCCTCCTGCCAAAGCAGGATCACCTAGGGCAGGTCACAAAGAAATGCATCCAGAGAGGTCTTGAAAGCCTCTAGAGAAGGAGACTCCACAAACTCTCTGGCAGCCTGTACCAGTGCTCTGTCACCCTTATAGCAAGAAAGTTTTCCCTATATTAAAGTGAAACTTCACGTGTTCCAGTTTATGTAGGTTGCCCTTTGACCTGTCACAGGGCATCACTGAAAAGATACTGGCCTCTTCTTGCCACCCACCCTTCAGATATTTATAAACATTAGGAAGATCCCCTCTCAGTCTTCTCCAGACTCCACAACCCCAGGTCTCTGAGCCTTTCCTCATAAGGCAGATGTTGCAGTCCCCTCATTATCCTTGTAGCCCTCTGTTGGATGCTCTCTAGTAAATCCTATCCCTCTTGAACTGAGGAGCCCAGAACTGGACACAGTACTCCAGATGTGGTCTCACTGGGGCAGAGTAGAAGGGAGGAAGAACCTCCCTCGACCTGCTGGACACACTCTTCTTAACACACCCCAGGATGCCATTGGCCTTCTTGGCCACAAGGGCACATTGCTGTCCCATGGATAACTTATTCCACACCCGTGCACCAAGGTCCTTCTCCGTGGAGTTGCTTTCCAGCAAGTCAGCCCCTAATCTGTACTGGTGCATGCTTTTATTTCTCCCCATGTTAAGGACTCTACACTTACTCTTGTTGAACCTCATTAGGTTCCCCTTTACCCACCTCTCCAGTCTGTCCAGATCTCACTGAATGGCCACACAGCCTTCCATGGCATCAATCAATCCTTCCAGTTTCATATCATCAGCAAACCTGCTGACGATATACTCTGTCCAGGTCATTGATGAAGATGTTGAATGAGACTGGACGCAGTACTGACCCCTGGGAAAGACAACTAATCACAGCTATCCAACTGCACCGTTGATCATGACCCTCTGAGCTCTACTGTTCAACCAGTTCTCAGTTCATCTGACTGTCCACTCTTCTAACCCATACTTTCTGATATTGCTCATTAAGGATGTTATGGGAGACTGTGTCAAAAGCCTTGCTAAAGTCAAGGTAGACAACATCCACTGCTCTCCCTGCATCTACCAGTTCAGATACAGCATCATAGGAGGCTATCCAATTAGTCAAACATTATTTCCCCTTGGTGAATCCATGCTGGCTGCTCCTGGTAACTTTCTTCCTTGAACTTAGAGATAACCTCTAGAATGAGCTGCACCATCACCTTTCCAGGGATGAAGGTGAGATTTCCTGGTCTGTAGTTTCCTATATCTGTACATTTTAGCTACAGTATTACAGAATATTCAGCTCTTGAGAACTTGGAAATACAATACTTGCTAATTCCCAAAGAAGTATTGTTCTTCATCTTGTACACTGTGGCCCAGATTAAAGGCTCTCTGTCAGAGAACAAGATGGAGAGTGAGGAGATCTCAGCTCTATTCCTAACGTTGCCCTCAGTGTCCTGTAGGTCCCTGTACAGGACTCTACCTGTGCTTCTATTATCTATCTACAGGGTGAGAAGAACACTTTAAGAATTTTATTAGATGCTCAGCATGAATTTAGAGAAGTTGTTAATAAGACAGAGAGAATCTAATCTGCAAAATGCAGCATGTGGAGTGTGTCCTACACAAAGCATCTTCTCTCAAAATCTAAGTACTAGCATGTTGATAGTGTGAAACTCTTCACATGTCTCTCCATTATTTTGTACAACAAGCACAAGGTAAGGATGGGAGAGAAAGAGAATATTCTCTTCTGTTCAGTCTCAAGGAAGAGCCAGTTTTGACTTTCAATTACTGCCCATGGTGAGGATCTGATGAAATCACCCAGGCATTCCTAGCTGCTTCTCCAAAAGGGAGAGTCCTGGAAGTGGCTTAAAGATATCTTTAATCACACCTTATCACACTAATTCACTGTCTTGATAGCATCTACTAATTAGCAATTTGGCACTGTTAATTTTTTTCTGTGGCTTCTGGCCAGTTACTAATTTTTTTTTTTTTGCTGCTTCTGGCTACTGCCTTCTGCAGTATACGACACTGTGGTCACATCTCCACTTAGAGATTATTTACAAAGGAAATCAGGCTTCTGACCTGGTTGATCACTTCCCTGAAATCTTTCATGCAGCTTAAACCTGTTCTGTGAGCTGTGAGTGCCACATGTTCTCTTCCTCACTGAACATGTTCTGGTCTGGTTATTTCCAGTCTGAATATATTTTTTTTTTCATTAGCTGTTGTGTATTTTTTTGATGAAGGACAATTTATAGAAAGTTTGGGTTTAGATTTTGAGACTATTTTGTTCCCAGCCTGTTCATGCTCATAGTGACAGATGTCCCTCATAAATGCAGTAATCTCTGTGGTAAGAAGTGAGTGAGCAAAAAGAGTGTGGTTTATATCTGCTCCCACCAGAGCACTTTCTTTTTTTTAATAACTTTTTAGCACAAGGAGGAGGTACATGATGCCTCTTCACAATATGGTATGTTCCAGAAAACTAGATAGGAATTTTTCTCTTTTACTATTTCTATGCTGTTTGTGCATCACCAGGTATGAGCCTTAGGAGATCAACACAGGAAAATACTAAAGGCAGGAAAAAGCCACAACTGGAGTTGCTCAGACAGAGCTCTTGATATAAAATCTTGAGAGAGAGCAAAGCTTACCTAGGGAGTTCTTTTCCTTTCAGGTGATCTTTCCAAGGCTGAAGGAAAAATCCAGAAATAATTGTAGGGAACCGTCTAAAATATTGAAATTTGAACTTGTTTCATGAGTATCTCCTCTGGTTTCACCGATTTTCCTTCTTCCTCATGTTTTTCACATCTACATTTGTTCTTGATTGATGCAGTGCTGTTTCTAGTTTTCTAGTAAGGGAAGGGGCCCAGGGATGGCTCCTGTAAGAAACTGCTGGAAGCTCCTCCAGCTCCAAAAAGACTGTCCCCATCTCTGGCTAATGTTGAGGCCAATGGTGACAATGGATGCGCCTCTGCAATCAACATATAAAAGAATGGGAAACAAGTGGCTATAAGACCTCAGGACAGAGGAGAGGGTGTGGGCAGAGCAGTACCAGAGGTAAGAGCAGTGCTGGAGCAGAGAAAGCAAGATTGGTGATGAAGGAGGGGAAGAAGGTGCTTGAGCAGAGGTTTCCCTGCATCCTGTGATGAGATGTCAGGCTGTGTCCCTGCAGGCAATGGAGGAGGATGGTGGAACAGATGTGGACTTGCAGGCCATGGAGGAAAAAAGTGATGCAGAAGTAGAGCTGGAGCTGTTGGAGGAGGTAGACCTGCAACCTCATGCCAAGGGAGGTGAGTGTGCTCTAAGCAAGCCTTGATGCTGTGAGCAGCCCACTCTAGAGCAGAGTCTTCCTGAGGGGAGAGTACCTTGTGGGGGGGACTCACGTTGGAGGAATTTCTGAAGGACTCTCCCATGAGAGGAAGCCCATGTTGGAGAAGGAAAAGATGATGAGAAACCCTTCTTCCTGAAGAGGAAGGAGCGACAGAAAATGACCTCTGATGAATGGACCATAAAGCCCACTCCCTGTCCCCCTGTGCTGCTTAGGAGGGGAGGAGGTAGAGGGGAGGAAATATCAAGAACAAAGTACTTTGGGTCTGGGAAGAAGAGGGGGGTTGGGTAAGCTCTGGATTTTTTTTTCTCTTTGCCCTGTTTTGATTTGTTTACTGATAAATTAAATTGATTTTTTCCCCAAGTTGGTCTGTTTTTCCCAGGACCATAATTTGTGAGTTGAACCCTCCTAGTCCTTGTCTTGATCCATATGGCTTTAGGTAGATTTCCTCCTCACCTTCCAGAAGCTGGTGGGGAAGTGAGCAGACACATAGTCCTTTGTTATTGGCTAGGCCTAAACCACGACAGCATTTCTATTCTTTTCCTGATATCTTTGGGTATTAGGAAAAATTTCTTCACCAAAGGAGTGTTGAAGCATTGCCCAGGGAGCTGGTGGCATCACGATCCTTGGGGGTGTTTAAAAAACAGGTTGACATGGTGTGTTGGGAGATGTTTTAGTAGTTACAGTGGTATAGGACTGATGGTTGCACTTGATCTTGAATGTCTTTTCCAACGCTGTTGATTCTGATTTCTACATGGAGTCCTGCTCCATGATATTTATTTGACCTCTTCAGAGTTTCTGGTGACATTTCGAGAAAAACTCCAGAGAAATTCAGTTGTTCTGCCCCTGGGAATCTTCCTGGACCTCAGGGCCATGCTTTGCCAGAGCCACAATAGACACAACAAGGCTGGGCAGCCCTCCAGTGGGCCGCATAAATCTGAATGTTCCTCCTCTGCCATAGGAGCAGATGGAGGAGGCCAGGCTGTATTGTGTCACTATTGCTAAATCCTTCAGGGGCTTTTTGCAGCAGAGATCAGTGCCTTAAAAAGCAGCCTTAGCTAGGTGACACTGAATGGATCGGTTCCAGCTAGGAAAGAGAACATTCCTCTAGAAATGTAGCTTACTCTTCTCTCCCTGCAAAAGGAAGGACATTTTCTGCCTCTGGATATATTTTTCATATTAGTTTGTAGCCACTGGGATATATAAAATGAATTAATGCAATCCTTAACTACAAGCAGTAAAATATTCTCTTCTTTGTTCCTTTCACTTTCTCACATTATTATAACTAGGAGAAAAATAATTTCTTGGCCTTTTCAATAACACCCAGTGTAAAATATCTTTATCTTACACATCTTCCCTGTGGGCTTGGTGCTCCTAGGCAGTGAGCTTAATGATCTAATGCAGCTTTCCCACAGAGACTCATCCTTAACATTATTCTGTAACATGTTTCACTCTTAAATTATTTTTAAAAGCACTAGTCCGTGGAGATAACAGAAGAGGATTACATACTCCTTACACAAACAGATCATCCTTGAAATGGTGATGTGAATAATTTAAAAAGGAAAAAGTGCTTAATTTCTTCTTGTAGTAAAGTTCAGTAAAAAGAAAGGCAACTGTCCAAATTGGCAACAAGACCTTTGGAGAAGGAACAAATCTTTGAAGAACAAATCTTTTTTAGAAAGCTATCTCAGAATCAACAAGGTGTGTTTCAGGTCTCTAAATCATGAATGCACTGGTTTTGTGTCACATTTTCTACTTTTGTTTTTTTAACAAGAGTACTTCATTCTCACCTTCACAGCTGCTCCTGCATAGGGCCATGGCAATTCCGTGCCTTCCAGCTTTCTGAACTTGTCCCCATTTTTCTGCAAGCAAGAGGACAATTTTCTCTCTGGCCCCACAGATACACCTGGGGCTCAAGATTGCTCATGAGAAAACCGCTTTCTTCCCAGCCACTGCAGAGCCCATAGGTTTCCCTGCAATCTTGAGGCTTCCCAGAAACCTGACTGTTCCTTCTGTGTGAAGCCATCGGGCTACCATAGTCCAGGCAGAGTACACCTTGTGGAAACCTGACTCCCACTCCTCAAAAAATACGGAAGCTCTTAGGAAGCACACTGCTGAAAGTCCTGAAAGGCCAGTCTACCAAAAACAACCAAGCAGATTGTACCAGAGGATCATAGGAGTAAAATCCCTCATATTCAATTACACTGGAGAGCACCTTGATAATGTAATAGCACAAAAGTCAGAACAGTTCCCACAGGAAGAGGCAGTTACATACCATATTTACCCTACATCATGCAAGGAGTTGCTTTGTCTGCACTCTTGCTCTAAGGTTTCTATTCCACTCAGAATTTGTAAATCAGTTTTCTCTTTGCATTCACACCAAAGAAACCCACATTTCTGCATATTCATCTGATTATTTGCAATGGTATGTGAACCTCTTTCTTCTCTAACTTAAAGAGATGGCACCTGTGAGTGAAAACTATCAAGCAGTAATAATTTTCTTCAGAGTTGGTGAGAATTTGGGAGCTGAAAAATGCAATAGGACTCAACAATATGAATGGTCATAATTGTGGTAGGGAGCCAGTAGGAGCCTTTCCAGAGTGCATTAGCCAGACCAGGGGATAGTGGAATACAAGTGATACCCAGCAATGCATGCCATGTGGATGGACATCAGTGTAAACACCATGTGGTGGCTGTGCTGATCTTATGCCAAGTTAGATGTGCTCAGATTTAAGAAAAATAATATTTCTACTGAGAGTTGCCTGGACATGCACATATCCAATGGAAAATGAAACCATGGACTGCTATAACTTAGGGCATGCAGAGTTCCTAGAATTAAGCCTGTTGTCTCCAAATTCTATTTGGGATCATCGATAACTTGGAGTATCTTATTGTTGTCTTTCAATAGACAGAATGTACAGATTCCAATTGTTCATATCCATTTTTTCTAATTTCAAACTGCTCCTGAGTTGGACTGCTGCCCAAGACATGAGTATGGAATATCTTTTTTGCAAGACTGACAGCTTATGCAGATGGATGTGACCTTGGAAAGTGGTCCGGTGTTACTGACCTCTGAGGAAATATGGAGCCTGATTCTGGAATCTGTTAGGTTTTGCCTTGGGCACAGAAGTCTGTTCTTGTGGACCATGACAGGAAGAGGCCAGCTGCTTCCATTTCCTTTAGCTTTCAGAGTGAATAAACAACATTAAATATAAAAAAATGAACATTTGTTTCTAGTCAGTTGCTAGTTATTTCCTTCTGTTGCCCTGGAAGGAAGAACACAACTACTGGGCAATATGGATACATTTTATTAATCAACTTCTAAGTGTACTTAAAAATAAAAGCCAAGAAAATATAGCCTCAGGTTGAAGTTGTTACTGGAAGGAAAGGGGCCGTTTATAATAAAGTGCAATAATAAAGCAAAGACAGTAATTAAGATAGAATTGTTTACTTGGGTACTTGCTTGCTATTTTATTTTACTTTGCAATTTTAAAACACAGATCTGTTTTGTGAATAAACAATACATGCTTATTAGCAGTAAAGACGTTGTCAATACAATTTTTAAGTGGTTGAATGACTAAAGTGTAGCTGCAATTGAGTATTGAAGAATGGAGACAGATGGATACTGCAAACATTTTATTTTTCCTGTAACATTAGTTAGTTGGTGCTTGTTGGAATTAAGAAAATACTAAGTACCTTAAGATAATTTTTATTGCTTTTTTTAGCATTGTTTCTGCCACTATTCATGAAACCAAGAGGTTTTTGTTTAGAGAATTCAAAGAAAGAAAGAGTCTTGTGAACATTTTTGCATATGAAGACTCTCAGAATGTCTTGAAAACCATAATTTTGTCACTTTCTCAAAAAAGACTCTCAACTTCCCCCTTTTACAAATGAGCCAGATTTTGCCTTCGAAACTTGACAACAGCATAATTTTCTCTTTGAAGCTATCTCATAGGATAGCCTCCTAAATTGAACCAGATTGCTAAATAGTACATTCAAGTTACTAGTTGTAAATATTTAAATGAAGATGCTAAAAACTTTGCATTTGGATATTTTGTCATTAATTTGGCCCATCTCTTCTCTATCTAGATTTTAATTCCTGCTGTGCAACAGTTGTCGCTTTCTATTCCGACTTTTGGAATGACTTTCAATTCCTGCTTTTGTCTCATTAAATCTCCAACAAGTTTCAATTAATTTCAAAACACATTGCTTACATTAAATCACTCTTAACTTTAGCCTTCTTTTTTATTCTAGAATATTGCATTTTCCTCTGCTTCTCTGGATGTTCTAACTCCAGTTGATAGATGAAGGACTATGCAGAATGAAATTGCAGTCACATTCACAGTTTCATCTGGCAACTATGTTCTTCAAAGGTTACAGTGAGATGGTAGCTGCTTGCAAGGAAATTCTGACTCATAAAGAACATCATCTCTAGTACTGACTTCATCCTTCAAGATACTCTGTGCTCTAAGAGATTTGTTTGCAGAACCACAATTTCTGAAGAAAGCAAGTAGGTCCATTTGCTTTGTGAGTCTTTACTAATGTAATTCATGGGAAAAGAAATTTCCTTGGGAATAGCAGTCTTGCCTTTGAATTTAACTCTTGGTTTTATTTTTTGAGAGGGCTTTTGTGCAGCTTTTGAACTTCACCTCTCTTTCTCATCATCATTCCTTCCCAAGAAGGAAGTTCTGTCAGTTCTGTCAGGAACCTGACATCCCCCCTGCTGTCCTTCAGAAATTATCAAATCAGATCTTTTTTCATCAGTGAGGAATCAATTTTATACAAATGAACAGAAGGTCTCAGTGAAAGGCATCTTCCAAGCCACAATGACTGCCTGTACTGGCTTTAGTAAGCCATTAGGAGCTTAGGCCCTCCCTCATACATCCACTATGTGAGTTGGGAGTTTTTCCTTCAGACAACATCCAGACCCCAGAGCAAAGTGTCTCAAAAATATCCAAGGTGCAAGTCACTGATTTAGACCCACATACTACTCCCTGGAACCCCTGGCAATTCTCCTCCACACCCCTAAGAAGTCAAAACATGTTTAATGGGCACCTGGGACAGAACTTTCTCTGAATCTAATTCCTATGCAGCAGAGTTGCTCTGCAAGTAAAACCAGCATGATGGGAGAATAATTTTGCAAGACACACCAAACCAAAATGCTAATGTAGATGCAGTAAAAGTTTTCTGGCTTTAAATTTGTTTACTCTAACTTGATGTAGGAACCAGGACAGACCCTTTATGTTGCTACACAATAGCAAATTCCTGTCCAAATCCCCTCTCTGCTTGCCAGAAGGTAGTATTGCATGATATTTATCAGTGTATGAAAGCTGTATCAAATAAAACTGAATCTGTGCCTTGCCAATAGGTCTTCAAGTCTCAGTTCAATTCATGATGGAGTGAGATTTCCATCTCTGTTTATCAGAGTTTAATCTAAGAACTAACATGGGCTGCCTTATACTGCTGGTATCCAAAAAAGTGTTTGTCCATTAGGAAGCTTCATGCTTCACTAATACAGAAAGTTAGCAAAGAATGTGTCCTTCCTTTAAAAAGGAGTAAATTGAGCTAATAGTTTAATTTGTAATTAAGTTCATTAATAAGTACGGGCTGGGCTGGGAGTGCCCTGTGCCAGGGAGTGGACAGGGTTTCCATGAAGAAAGCTGGAGGGTGTCCTCTGCCTGCACATCCATGATGGGTATTCCCCTCCTTCTGGTTTCCTGCAAAAACACCCGTGTTTCTTGTTAAGATTAAATATCCCCAGGGATGGTATATAAATCTGATTGGAGAAATCTCAGTGATCTTCCTTCTCAGTGTCTGCAGCTGACCAAGCAGAGGTGGCTGTGCTGGGGCCTTGGGGCTATGCTGGGCTCAGTGTGAAGGTTCAATGTTGTGTTTGGATGTGGGTAGTTCTGCTGGGTGCTCTGAGGTCAGTGCTCACTGTGCCTGACCCCCAGGAATGGGGGAACCCTGGATTGTTGCATCTGACAGCGAAGTCAGGAGTGGCACCTGGAATACTGTGTACATCTTTGGAGGCCCCAGCACAGGAGAGATACAGACCTGTTGGAGAGGGTCCAGGGAAGGGCCACAAAGATGATCAGAGGGCTGGAGCACCTTTGCTATGGAGACAGGCTGGGAGAGATGGGATTATTCAACCTGGGGAAGAGAAGGGTCCAGGGAGACCTTAACAGCAGCCTTCCCGTACATGAACAGGTCCTACAGGAAATCTGGGTTGGGGCTTTTCACCAGACAGAGTAGTGACAAGACAAGGAATAATGGTTTTAAACTGAAAGAGGGTAGATTAGGTTAGATATTAGGAAAAAAATCTTGACCACGAGGGTAGTAAAATATTGGAATAGCTTGCCTTGGGAGGTTGTTGATTCCCCTTCCCTGAAAGTATTCAAGGCCAGGGTGGATGAGGCTTTGTGCAACCTGGTCTAGTAGGAAGTGTCTCTGCCTGTGCAGGGGAGTTGGATCGCAATATTCTTTAAGTTCCCTTCCAACCCTAACTACTCTGTTATTCTATGTTTCTATGATATGTTTAAAAAATCCTTAACTATATTACAGCTAATAATTGAAATCAGTAAGAAAAATTATACACCTTAACGCTACTGATGTTTTTTTTGGTTTGTTCTTTTCTACTTTTCCGTCTCCCAGATGGTTAGAGAATAGTCTCTTACCTTTAGTTAATTGTCAGTTTGTTCTTAGTCTCCATTTAAGAACATTAGTACAAAGTTCTGCCTTGCAGGCTTCATGCTGTATGTACATGGAAATTGCATTTATTAGCATAAATTTATTTATTTATTTATTTATTTTTTGTGAATGTTTATTACTTAAGAACTGAGTGAAAAAATAAAAGTCTTAATTCTGTGCCAACTTAATCTAATACAATAGATTATCTTATCTTTCACAGGTTTTTACAGAAAATTAGCTCTAGCCTGGCCTAGACCAGGACAAAGGCAAATTTATGTTGTCTATTGCATGTAAGGTCCCTTTAAAGTGGATCGAAGTACATTTTTGCTGTTGTAGTTGCCATAGTGTAAGTAATAACTATGCATATGCTCTGTTCTTTCCTTTAGCTAATATTAAGTAGATTCTGGTCCTGGAGAGAGCTGTGCTTTCATTTATATGTTTACAGCTCCCAGTAACATCAAACCACATAGAGTTTGAATCCTTTGGAATTATCTCATTATTAAAACTATTTATAGGAGAGTTAAGAAAAGCTGAGTAAGTGCTGAGTCACAAGATCATGACTGTATCCTTTACCAGCATTCCTGCCATACCAGTATAGATGGCAGATTGGACTGCTTCTTTTCATTGGTTGGGGGTTTTTAATTCTCTTTACTTACCAACTACAAATACAGGCTTGGAATTTCCAGTCTCTAAAACAAAGCAAAATTAAATGCAAATTGTATTAATACAAAATCAGGATGTACCATTACCACAGAGCTATTTATCTGACTCTGTACTTGCTCATTGAGTTAGGTTTCATGATGAGAGACCAGCTCAAAACTGGTTAAGCATACAGCTGAGCCAGCCACATCTTTGCACAGAAATGTTTTAATACTTGTTAGCAAGAGGGAATTACACTTATAAATTATACTGTCAAAAAGAATTATTTTTACTGCATATTCCATCAACTAATAATTGTTGGAATATTCAGTCTGGAGCTGCAGGAGAGGTTTATTACTACTTCCTGGTCCTTGAAATTCTCAAAGGGCAAGCATTCATTTATGGAATTAAAATGAAAAAACACAGATGGCCAGTGTTGATAACCATACTAAAAGCAGTTAGGGGCCAATCCTAGAAACATTTACTTACTCAGATAGCTTCTTCTCACGCAAATAGTACTACTAAAATAAAACAGATTGCTGATATAAGAAAGAGATGAAATGCATAAATGTCAGGAAAAATAGCTAAAACCTGTAGCAGTATGTGTATTATGTCTAGCTGAAAGCATTCCAACATAAAGTCATGTTCTTCAATCTTTTCATTTAATTAAAAGTTTTCAGTCTAAGCTTTTCCTTTCCCTGATACAAAAATGATCTGAAGATGTGCAAACAAGAATGAGTGCTTCTCATCCAATATCCAGTCAATAAAAGTAATCAGTAGGAACATATCCTAAGATTTTATTGCTATGAGCTGAGATGAAATCCATTAAAAAAAGGAAAGTATGAAGAACATGCAATGCTTCTATAGAATATTGGAACAGTGTCTATTAAACTGGAAACTCAGCATACAGGATTCTTTCACAGACTGTCTCCTTGAGCCTATAGATTGAATGTGAAGGAAATTCTTTCTAGTGTCAAAATGAGACATTCAACATTATTTACACTGACAGCTCCTCTCACTGAAAAGAGGACAATTTAGATTTCATAGCCATGCATGTGAAGAAATGCACCACATCCAAACACTGTGTATGATACATGTGTTATTTTTTGAAAGGATCCTGCATCCATTAGACTTTTTCAAATGTTTCCATTACAACTGACAATAATTGACAAAATAGGTTCCTCAGGTTCCTTCTATCCCTTTTTGCTCCCCCACGCTTTTTGTCTTCCAGTATCCAACTAATTTTCTGTCTCTTTGTTTGGATTTTTTTTCTTTACACCTCCCCTTCATCCCTTTGACCTCTTCCATGACCTGTATCTTCTTCTCCCTATGTAGTTTGCTCCCTTCTGTTTGCTTCTGTTTCTCCAGCTCTAGTTTCAACATTCTGTCTTTCCTGTCCCCCACTGCCTCTCTTTCCACCCTTCATATCTTCCCAGGTGCTGTGTCAGAGAGAGAAGCTTCAGTGATGAGATTCAGTTTTTTTAAGGCAGATGGTAACAGACTGATCTTTTTAAAGACAAAGTTTTAATTAATATATCTATTTTTACCTAAGCCTGAGTACATCTACAATAAGAATCATTAAACTGGAGAACAGACATAAAAATATAGAAAACTTCTGTCTAGCAATTATTCTGATTCAAGCTATGACTGCTCAAAATGCACTAGCTTCCCAGACCCTAGATCTCCCCTCTTTCCCCTTAAATTACCTGGGAAAGCAGAAAGCATGCCCCGAAAGTCAAAGAAATCCTAAAGCTGATGATATATTCCCACCATCTATCAGGCCAAAGTGGGCACAATTTCCTGAACAGAACACAGGTTACTGTTGGTATCCTCACCCCTCTGTTCATTAGACATCTAAAGCTGACCTCGTGTATACTTGAAATCTTAGTTATTTTTGCATTTGGAACTCACTTGCATTCA
The DNA here is from genome assembly GCA_023637945.1 of Phaethornis superciliosus. Classification (NCBI taxonomy): domain Eukaryota; kingdom Metazoa; phylum Chordata; class Aves; order Apodiformes; family Trochilidae; genus Phaethornis; species Phaethornis superciliosus. The sequence goes on from JAJQWJ010000004.1 coordinate 60,598,105, forward strand.
TATCAAACCTTCTTCACATTGATCTGCTAATGAAAGAGGACCCCTGAGAAGGTGCAAAATAAAGTTGTTATCTCATACTGATGTGATGGTGCATTAGATCAAAGTTGGTACTGGCGCATGTAATTCAGTACAAATTTAGGGCAGAATTTTCAAGACCTGATAGATGCCTTTCCTGAAGCTGAGCTTTAGCTGTTGCAAGGTACTGGACTGAGTAAAAGGTTAACCAAGTGAAGTTCTGTGATGCAGGCCACACCTATGATGAGACTGAATGCTCACAGTGAACTTATAATCATAAAAATCCATCAGCTTTGCTTTTTTGCTGCATATCTCTATGTTTTTCTTTCCCAAACCAGATCTCTAACAGATACAACATTTTTATAACAGAAGAATAAAGATAGACTAATGCTCTTTGCATGGTTTGCATGTTACCCTCGAACAGGATTCATACGGAAAGTATGCGTAAGATTTTTAATAGGAGGGAAAAATATGTGAGGGACTGTCAATTTAAGCATGACAACCTTGTTCTGTGTTTATAAACTCTATGTTTTCAAAGGAGATTTTGAACAGAAACTTAGTGTTCATGTCTAGGTCACTGATAAAAATCATTGCTATTCTGCTGTTCTGGTTAACTTAGTCCTGTGAGGTGCAACTCTATGTCCTTTCCAATCAGATGAGACCTTCCTCTGTCCCTCCAGCCCAGCCATGTCTGTCTCTGAGGAGTAATAATCTAGGAGACAGGAATACTTGATAACTGTGGGACTGTGGGCTGAATGCTCTATAAATGGTTTTAAAAGCAATAATAAAAATGTGCAAGTAACAACAGATAACCCTGTAAAAGCTTTCTTAATGCTATAAAGACATCACTCGAATGTGGTTTCTTTTTCTGTCAACACAAAGAAGTTCATTAGGAACTTAGGTCTAGACTGGGATTTCCTGGAGTTTTCATCCTTACCAGATAAGCATAGAGGGTATGATATTAGCTTGTGGCTGCATCAGAAAATTGTCCTGCACAGCTGCAAACAGAATATCCCACTGTGGCTGTTACAAGGTTTGTCAGACTGCTAGTGGCTTGGGATGAGGAGAAAGGGTTGGGAGAGGATATTTGGAAACCTTAAGATAATGATAACCCTGATCTGGATCAGTTAAAAAAACTTAAGTGTAATGCTCCAGTAAAACTTCCACTTTGGGCTGAAAAAGCCTTCTGGCTTTGAAAAGTGAGGAGGGATCTGCCTGGATCATTTCCATAAATACTGCAGAAATGTGTGCAGTGCTGATTCCCAAGCACCAGTTGAGCTGGTGAAGCTGCAAGCCAGTGTCCCAGGGCAGAGTGTGAAACTGTGACTCTTTGTACTGGCATTACCACCAAAGAAAACAGGAATGATATGGAACTGAAAGTTGAGCTATATGTGTATTTTTGAGCTGTGTGTTTGTTTGGTTTATCAACACAGCATTGTCAATCTGAACTTGAAATGAAAACTTATAGCACAAATTTTGAGGCAAAGAAAGGGGGCATGGGACAAGTTGTATGGTTTGCATTAATACTTTTTAATATCTTTAACATGTAAAGAGGTCAGCAAAATCCAAAAATTTACAGCAGATATTTTTCTTTTATGTGCATACATGAACAGAAATCTGTTGCAGCCTGGTTTTGAGTAAAGCTGCATCTAACATTAAGAATATATTATAAAGTGGGTATGGGAGATTGTTTTGGGGTGTAAGGAAACATTAATCTTTTACATACAAATGGCATCTCAGTTCATAAGTTGCACTGAACACATATCAGAATTTCTTATTTCTTTTTTGTTGTTCTGCTTTCCGAATGATCCCTTTTAAAATTTTTCTTTCTTTTCTCCCTGATCATGTTTCATGGCTTTTTTTTATAGCTCCCTGTCCCTTCTTTGTCCCTTCTTACACACTTCCAGTTTCCTCCTTTTCCTCCTCTGATTTTTCTCATTCCCTCTTGCTAGAATTGTTCTTTTTAAAATAATAATACCACTACAGAAAAAAAGGTAGTTAGATCCATAATGCATTCCTACCATTTTTACTCATCCTTCATTTTCTTCCATCCTCTACAGAGAACCCTATAGCCAGCACATGTATATCAGTGAGCGGTGCCTGTGAAAGCTCATGGTCAGGGCAGGGGCTGGTGAGCACCAAGACCTGTGTAAGGGTGAGCACAGTGCCAGAAACCTTAGTTAACACAGGATGAAGCCATGAAAACACAGAAGCAGAATGAAAGATTTTGGTCCAGTGCTCAGGCATGTGCTTTAGCCAAGGAGAGTTTAATAGTGCAAATATCACACCTTGCAGAAGCCTAGAGAAAGTTGTTTTCAAGGTGTAGTTAATGACCACTGTAGTTGCTCTCAGCTGATCCTTGTACCCCGAGTGGATGCAAAGTGAGGTTAAGAGATTTTCTCAGAAGTTAGACTCCATGGGAGTCCATGTTTTGGATGGAAATCTGCGCCTGATGCAGCCTCACTTGTTAGGGATTTTCACACAAACTAGTTTGTGCCCTGGTTTTGTTTGTTCTTTCCTTAAACATACTCCTGAAATGTGTACTTATTTTGGTGTTTTTTTTACCAATAAAGTTTCATTTTCTTCAATAATTGCTTGAGTAAAAAGCCTTGGCCACAACTAGTAACTGTACAGAGTCCCATAGTAAATAGGAAGCTGGAGCTGATCTATTATCTGTAGTCAGCATTATGACAAAGGGGATGTAGACATAAGAAGTACGCAGACTTCAAAAACAGAAAGAACAAAACGGATTGGAAAAACTGACTAAAACAGTAGATGTGGCATTTCTACTGAGACAGTGCCATAAAAAGAGAAAGTATTATGCAACAAAAGCTTAAGAAAGAAGGGAAGGTTGCTCTGTGGGTGTTGATGCACAGCCCTGGCACCAGCTGTGTTGTTCTCAAAGGCTGTCTTCTAGAGCTCGCCTACGAGTGGTTTGCTAGAGACTGAAGATAAATTCATATATTCTCATTGTGCATATTAATTTTTAGAAGTCCTTCCTTTATGTTCTGGAAAAGTAATTTAGAAAAGACTCCTTACATGTTTAAGTTAATCACAGTCTCTCTCCATAGACACACATACCTGATGCATTGAAATTAATCTGCCTGTGACACTCCTCCCCCACCACAGACAGCACAGTAAATCCTGATTTGGTTCCAGAGACCTGTTGTGAGAACTCCTTTTAGAGTCCCTAGAAGTTACAGCATCCTTCTGTTAGAAGAAACATAAAAGGCAGTGACACCAGGAGTCTGCCATCTCATGCAGAGGTGCCTGGGGAAGATGGGTGAAAGGGGAATTCCCTGTCTGTAGTTTCTAAAAAAATCAGGTATTTATCTCTGTCTAATTACAGGAGGGAAATGCTGAGCTCAATCTACAGACCTTGCCCTTTGTAGCCCTTGCCCTTTGTAGATCACATTTTCCTTTTCCTACAGCCCTTGAGACTCTGCATTTTGTCACACCTACCTGGAAGGTGGTCAATAATGCATTAGCCTTACATTGATTCAGCTCAGCCTCACCACAGATAACAGCAAGATTGTTGGAGGAAGAGTCTGCTTTGGGAGTAGAATAACTCTTCTCAGCCCAACACCCTCAGCTGGGAAATACACATGGTTTTTGCATTATGAAAGCCTGTTTCTTGTGGGTATTTAAAAGCTGCATATCTTGATCCTTTGGAAGAAAACCAGACAGAAGGCAACTATTTTCCAATCACTTATGATCAAGAGTCCTTGACTTGTGAAAATCATATAGTATTTTGCTTCACCTTTACTCTGGGCAAACACGCACACGCAATCCATTAACAGTGTACTGGAAAACTGTCAAATTCTTAAGACAGTAAGCAAGTTGGTCTGAAGAAATATTTGATGAATCCATCCCAAATAAAATAGAAATTAAAGCCACAGAGCTTGACCACATTTTGAAAAAGAATTTTAGCTGCCAGCCGTCTAATTATGTTTACATGTTTTTCTGCCTGAAGTGCAAGTCATGGTACTCTGGTTAAACAGGAAACTCTAACATTCCATGGTGGCACCCAGACATCATAGAAACAAAGTTCTGAAAAGTTCACATGGCAGGTCAACTCATCCTGCACTGCTTTAGTCAGGAACCATGCATTTGTGAACTGTGAAACTCATCTCTGTGTAGCCTGGCAGGACCAGAGACATGTCAGAGGGTGTGCCAAAATACTGCTTAGGGCTGAGTGGGTGTGCAAGTGAGTTGCTGTTTTAAGACCTTTCACTGTCTAACATGAATGCACTCACTATTAACTGAGAATATAACAGTTAGATAATCCTTGCTTAAGCTGATTTTCAGTTGTCAGATACTCTAAATTAGAGATACAGCACAATTCACGGCTTGTCCCATTTCCTTGACATGGTAGTACTCAAAAATTATAAGTCCTTGTATGATGAATATAAATTCTTCACAGAAATAAATTATTTGGCTTTCCAGGCATGACAACAGCCCCATTTATCCTTCTGCCTTTATTGTTCTGAGGAAATTAATCAAATAGAAGGTTTAAATGAGAGAGGAGCTAGAATCAGAACACTGGATCCTCAGCAACACCCTGACCTCTGGCATGTTTCAATTATTTTCAAAGTCTTTCAGCTCTGCTTTTTTCTACAAGAAAGACCAGGCTTACACTCTTCATCTGAATATGCTGAAACTACAAAGGGATTCAGTTTCAGGTCTAAACGATATAGCTTGAACTGACAAACACCTGAAGCCAAGAGCCGAGTTTGTCATTACAAAAAAGTGACTTTGGGTGACTACGTTTTTGAGTGTTGGATTTGAAATACAATGAAAGATACTGATTTTGTTTTTTTAATGTTGGTACTTGAACATTTTGAACATCCAGTTGGTTTAGAGAGATTTATACCTCATATCACTTATTTCTGTTTAAATTATTTTCCCTCCACTACATGGAACTGTGTAATGGTGGCTAGTTATGATTTGGAATTGTTTCACAGATACCTAATGGATTTAATAAAACCCAACGTGGTGATTCCATCTAAATTAACTCACCTGGCACACTTTTTTATTTGGAAATCTAATTCAATGTGTACAATGCTGTACTACTGCTTTACAATTTTGCCAGCAGTACAATCTGTGTCATTTACTCAGATGTTCACTAAGGTTTCACATCCAGTAGGCACTATGTAAATATTCTAAGCCTGTAGCTGTCCCCGTATTTTGGCACCACAAATATATATATCCTGAGCCTTTGACTTGTAATCTGAAGTGTGTTCCTGAAAAAACAGCCCATCTTCCATTTTAGGTAAAATGGTCCTCTAGCCCACAACAGCATCTGAGAAGCTGCTTAAGGGAAGTTAGCATCCCTCTGCAGAGTTTGGTGGTCTAAGGGTAACATACAAATTAAGAACGGCCAAGGATAATTTTTTTTCTGATAGTGCATTCTGAATTACAACACTGATGACAAAGAAACTACTCTGTAAATGGCAACAGAGCTCAAGCCCAACGTGGAGTCCATCTTAAAGCTAAACCAGTTTTGGTACTTGCTTAATACTGATCATGCTATTATATATCAAGCTATATGTGTTGTCCATAGAAGTCTTGTTACAGCCTTCCAACAGAGCAGTCTAGACTTACATCCATCTGTCCCAAAAACAGCACTGCGCCAAGACTTCTGCTGTAACACTCTTGCTGTTTACTGGCCTTTTTCTGTTAATAGCTGTGCTTTTAATATGAATACAAGACATACGTTTTTCATTTCTGTAGACTAGTAAGAAGTCTTTTTACAGAAACTGCTGCCTAAGCAAATTACAAGTCTATAATATTTCCATTAAGAGATCTTACTTTCCCAATGTGGAGTGCTGTTGGTGGTGTGTTACGAAGTCCAGAAACACAGAGTGAAAATTGTTCCTGTGACCACAGAAACATTTTTTATTTTTCCGGTGAGGCCCATATCCAGGTCATTTTAATATATGTTATTTTTATGCTTCCTTTTTCCCTTGTAATTTATAGAGATTTAGACGAGATGAAGATTTCTTTCTGAAGACTGTTGTCTAAATGAGAGCAGAATAATTTTCACAGGACTTAGGTTACACTTTGTCTTACGGGGGAGAAACAGGAATATGTAGATAGCAGCTGTCTACTACGACCTCAAGATCTTTATGTGGGTCATTGCTGACCTGTACAGGTTAAAGCCATTGTTGGCTTCTGAGGGACAGGGGCAGTAAGAGACACAGGAAGTGAAGGGAGATTAAAATCCTCATTCACCAAAGCGATTCATCCCACTTTTACTCCACACAAAGCTCCTTCTTTTGGGAATTAAATACGTCTGTCGTGCCCAATATAGTGAAGAAAAGTGTCAAAAGTTTAAAGCTGTCTATAGTAAAACCTGTATTAGACTCAAATGCATGGCCAGGGTGCTTGATTTACCTATGTGTGCAAGTCAGGAAGTTGTTGGCTTTTCCATTAACATACTGTAGACCTACATAAAACTAAACATCACATTTGATAGTCAGGTTTTCAGTAACTACAAGTGCAGTTTCACATAGTCATGTAATCATGACTATGAAATGGTCAATGAAGCAAATTCTGCTGGTGCCCTAGTAGCTTTGCAGACTACCTGTCCGTGTACCTATGGGCTGATAAGGACCAGTTCCTACCAGTTCCTATGTACAAGGCCTCTGAATGAGGACATCTGTGTATATACAGTCACGGTTTTCTCTCACTTGTTTGCCACTATGTCTGCTTCCCATTTCACTCAGCTTCAAGGAGACAAGGGAGGGTCCTTGTGTTTTATGAAGTTAAACAGATGTCATAGTGCAAACACCCAAGACAGGGATGGGACAGAGCACTTTATTTGCATTAGTTATCTCAAAAGAAGAAAAGCCATTGAATCTGAGAATCCCACTTGGACCACCTCCAGCTGCAGAGGAATGTAAGGATAAAGACACAGTAAGAGTTTACTCAGGAAGAAACAGAATCCGGCTTTGCATTACAAGGCTGGAAATAAGGTTATAAGTGAACAAAAGAGAAAATCACCTTCTTCACTGCTTCACCGGCCAGTCCCTCACCCATAATTCCTCTGGCTTGCTCTATACTGCAGATTCTGGGGCATGCATGCCTGGTATCCACTGAGACCCAGATTTCCTTTCTAGCTCCCCAGTTACAGCTTTCTAACTATACTCGTTCTTTCATGCCCATGGAAAAGCTTCATGATATAGTCAAGACCATGATATTCAAGTTTTGGAGTGATGCTGGCTACTGTCCTGCCATCCTTCCTGGTGAAAAAGGCCACTGTCTTGGAGTTTTCTCCAACTCCTCCTTCTCCAGGCAGAATAATGTACATGAGAAAATCCTTCTTGGGTCTGACATGTTCAGACTTTGCTACGTATTGACTGTAAAACATCTGTTTTGGCTTGCTACCGGAGATCTCACGTCCAGAAGGCAGGTCATACCACTGGGAGCATTGGTTAAGCATCCTCTGAGCCAAGTTGCTGTGATCTACAGACTTCCCTGCGTCATAGGTGAAGAAGTCACTGCAAAGGAGTAAGGTTCAAGCTGGTTGAGTTCATTACCCAGTTAACACTGGGTCTGTAAGGAGAAAATAGTGAAGGACTTAAGGTAGTAACTGTGTGATTAGCCTGGGAGGAAGGCATCTATGAACTAAAGTCTGGCTGATGAACAAAGGTGGATAACGGGGGAGCTGAGAAATGCAAGCCCTCAGACTGGATTGAAACTGGTAATAGTTGTGAAGAGAAGGGGAGAAGGTCTGATCAAGCTGATCAGGCAGGATAAGACTCATCCCAAGGGACTGCAGAGGGATATGGCTGATGCTAGTGGGGACAAGCAGGGTGGCTGTATGCTGACATTGCCGCAGGACTCAGTATAATCCCAAGTGAGTTCAGAGAGAGTGTTTTGCTGGTCAGGAGTTGATGAATTGGGTTGTGGTTCACATGTGGTGCTCAGCTAAAACAATCAAGTACCTCAGCTGTGTTTCAGTCTGCACATGGGGCCTGTGAATCCTTTTGTTTAACCTCCTTTCTTGCCAAGAGTCAGTAGCCAGCTGATCAGTCAGATTTCCTGTATGTCTTGCTGGCTGCAATTATCTCTTTACCCAGACAGTAAGTCAAAGGAAAAGAGGGCATTGGAGGGAAAGGGGAAAGTGGAAAATATTGTGTGCAGGGAGCAAGGGTGCAAGGAGCTTTCACGTGAGCACCCATAAAGATTTTGAGCTCATGCTGGATTTTTTACCACTGCTTTTATTCAAGTGAGTTAGGCACAACTGCTCAACTTATTTAACTGTGTCTTACAGGTTCAGTCCTTGAAAGTGTTGGAATCATGCTGTGACAGCAAACAACCTTCCATTTGGTAGGCTGGATAAAAGTAGTGGTGATGAAAAACTCAACCATTTCTGCCTCAGCTGCAGAATCTGTAACTTCATCTCAAATTTGCCTCTTCCAGGACTGCCTGACATGCCATCAATCTGGTGTCTGCTCCTTCTACTCCACTCAGTAGATATGCTCCTCAAAATTAAGTTTGAGTTTCACTGCTCAATCACTTCCTGGCATTCCTCAGACCTTCTTGAGTTTTCACTCTGGTCTGTGGGTTTCTATCTTTTCCCTCTCCACCATACTGGGCTGGTCTTCATGTTATTACTACTTCTGTCTTTCCCTCACTTAGTTGCAAACCAGCCTTTCAATTTCTGAGCCAAACATTGCAGATAACTTTTCCCAGCAGGTACACCTGCCTAACCAGTTCCTACCCACGCTCCTGGTTGTGTCATCTTCATGCCTCCCTGTTACTCATGCTAGAACAATTATTTGTGGTGCCATATGTGATGTTACATGTTGGAACGGGTCAATGAACTTCTCTGTGCTGAAAGTTCACACGGAGAAGGAGAAATTGGAGTATGCTTCAGTGTTCCTCAGGTTGCTGCATGGGAATAACATGCAGGTGGTGATGGGAGAGGAGTAAGTGCTGGGAGTGCTCAAAAACCACAGGCTTAACCCAGCTTCCGTGAGACAAGCCTGGGCATCTGCCTGTGTGTTGTATGGTGAGTGCAAACAGTCTCACTTTGCCTGTGCTCAGGGCTGCCTGGAAGTTGTAAGGCTGTTTGCATGTCCCAGAGTCGAAAATAAGAAATCCTGTTAAAGAGAGGCTATACTGAACCAGCAGCCTCAAACCAACCTCCCCTGTGCTTTGTCTGTTCTTTTCGCAGCTGACATGGAAAGAATTCCTCTCTCTTCAGCTCTCTTCCTCACACAGCACACAGCACCACAGGGGCTCCAAATAGACTGTGCCCCGTGCATTTTTCCTGTGATTTTGTGTGCATTCTTTGGATGTCAGCCTCATGGACTTAAAGCAGTTTGTGCATGCGCATGCTGATGCCTTCATCAGTACTACCCTGATAGATCCTGCTGTCTAATTTGCTACTTTTGTGGAAAAGTGTGTAGCATTTACTAGAGTTGAAAATAATAGTACTATATAGAAACAAAGCTGGAAATGCTTGGGATGTACCCAACAACTGGAAATTCAATACTGAATGAGATACTTCCAGGTGAACTTTTAGCTCCACCTAAGGAATTTAATAGAAAATCTTATCCATATAAAATGTTGTAGACCATCTTTAAATATTTAAACACTAACTTTCTGTGAAACTTGCTTATCCTCTTCTGTAATATTTCTCAGCTGCATCTGTTAAATATTGCCATTCTGATGGACAGCATTTTCTGAAGATACTTCAGAATTCCACTGGTTTTGTGGCAAAATTAAGCAGAAGTCTTAAAAATACCAACTGATTGGCATATTGGTGAGAAAACATCCAGCGTTAAAACTGAAAAGGTTGCTTTTCTATGAGAACTGGAATTCTTTGGCATGCCAACGAGGTTGCCAGCTGGCTGCAATAGAAGAAAAATGAGCAGAGCATCTGCAAGATATTTACAGTGAGGGTAGAGGGAGGAGGGTAGCAGCCTTCAGAGTTTATCAGTGGTATGCAGAGGTCAAAACGTTTATCAAACCAATTTGATGTGAAAAACCCTAATGAGAAAGGGATTTTGAATATTCTGGGCAAGTCCCAGGCTGATGACTTGCTTCTTCCTAAGGCACTTTGGTTCCCTTGGGAACCGGATGGAGGGGAAGGGGAGGAAGGGAAAGGAGGCTAAAGGAAGCCAGTTCCTGCCTGTAGGGATGTATGGCAATAGTGTGGAATTATTGGGCTGCTGCCTGTGCACAGCCAAAACCTTGTCTTGGGCTGCCTGTTCTGCCTCACCCACCATCATCATTCCCCCTGCCCTGAATGGATTTAATTATCCCTGTCTGGAATGCAGAAGACATTTCCTCCAAACAATAACATATATATATATAAACAAAGTGAAAAGGCAAAGGAAGCAGATGCTGGTCTCCCCCAGTCTCAGATGACCCCTGCTAGATCCTGTCCCACTTGGGAGGCTGGGGGGGTGAAGGAAAAATACCCTCAGTATTCATCATTTTCCTGGATTATTCCCAGCTGAAAAAGCACAGGCTTTCCTCCATCACCCCCTCCTAGTGTCCTTCACCATCCTGCAGCTCCCAGTCCCATTGTTCTGCAGTATGCACCACTCTGCACCACAGACTGCAATGCTTTCCACAGCCCCTGCCTGGCTCCACAGCCCAGTTGGGCTTTCCAGGTGTCTAACACTGGCCATTTCTGGATCACCTTCCCAGCCCACAGCCATTGGAGCTGCCAGGGGATTTCCGGGAATGGGGATGTTTCCCAGACTTTGCTGTCACTGCTGGAGCACGAGGGGCTTTCCAACAGGCAAACTCTTATTTCCAACACTGACTCAGAAGGAAAGAAAAAGGAGGTGTGTGTTTTAGCTAGACTGTCCCCTCGAGCGATGAAATGTGAACTTTAAATTCACAGTTTAAGATAAATACAGATCCTCAAGTGGGAAGGATGTGAAAGATGGTATGAAGCAAGTTTTGTCTTCCAACTTTTCTGCTCTCATTTCTTATACATTAAAGCAGGTCACTTCATCCCCACATCAGAAAAGTCACAGATCCTGATGGCCACTTCTCCAGGACAGAGTTAGGACTCTCCTGGGGATGAAATTTTAAATCTAATTGCCAGGGAAGTTCACCCTCTCCTTGTCCCTGTTGTCTCTCTGACCATTCTTCATCCAGCATCTGAACTAGTCATTTCAGCCAAAGCTGAGGTGCTCAGGACGCAAAGAATGTATGGGAATAATCAGTGTGAGAAACAGTGATGTTTTTTTGGAGCTACTGGGCAATACAAAGAAGTGTGCTGCTTGTGGAGCTCCTCTGCCCCTTGTTCAGGCCACCATGGGGGCAGGCTGTGAGGCAGCAGGACTGTGCATCAGCAATCTCCCACCACAGCCATTCCTAGGGAATTAGTCACTGACTTCCCAGAAAAAAGGATCCAGTCCTGGGGGCCTAAAACTTCTTTCTCTGGTTTGTGCACAGTGGCTGGGGTGACTCCCCAGAAGCAAATGCAAGCACACAACTGGTTTAAGCAAGAGCCTTTTTGGGTTTTTCCTCCCTGCTCAGCCTGAGGACATTTCTTAGCAACTGCTGGCGGTTGTTCCAAGGGAGATGAGTGAGAACACCCTCTAGATATTAGCCATGAGCAATAGTAACTGTTTTCAGGAGTGTGGCTACCAACAAGTAGTGGCAACTCCTTGTTCCTCGTGCTGTGCTTACACTGCTTGCATCTCTAGTGTATATTGGCGATGTCTTCTGGTTTGGCTGCTCTTAATGAAGTTAATTAATCCTAAGAGACCAAAACCACAGCAGGACTAGACTGTGTACTATCTTGTTTCCCTGCTCTTCCTGCCCTCTTCTGCTTGACAAACTGCCCTACCCTGAGGTTGATACGATGCTCATGCTTGCGTGGTCGAGACTCCCCTGACCACCCTGCCTTCAGCTGTTGAAAAGTACCTTATAAAACCTGTAGGAAAGTGCTTGAGTTAAATGTGTATTGTCAAACTTAGCAGGCCACATACCTGACCTCCAGTAAAAATTACATTAGCTTATTCCCAGCATCCTGATGGTAATTTCAGTCCTGCAAATTTGTAACCAAATAAAGGCTGTGAGGTGGTTTGGGGGTTTTCTTTTTCATTAAAAAGCTACCAGCTCTTTAGTGGGTGGCCAGCCTGGGTAAGTGACAGGTGGAGGAGAGGGTAACAGGATTGTTCCTTGCTCCTCCAGTACCCCACAGTAAGATTTCTTGGCATTTACAAGCCCCTGTATTGCCTACCTAATACACTAAGTTACATGTTTCAGGAGAGGAGGGGGCTATGGAAAGTTTTGAAGTGGGAAGCTGCAGCTGGTCTGTGCGAGGCATTGCAAGGCCTTGAGGACGGGTGTGCAGGATGCTTGAAGCCTCTTTTCTCCACCTCTGGTGGAGGAGGTTTCGGTGGGGAGTTTAGTCTGAGAAAAGAGTGACAAATGACCAGTTTGTGGAAAAGGGATTAGGAAGAAGGGGAAGGGAAAGAAAAGGAAAGATAATAGGGAAAGAATGTTGTTCTTGGAGGAACATTTTACAGAGGAGGCAGATCATGTAACAGCCGTGGGCAATACCACTTGCATCTTTCATAAAAACAAGGGAAACCAGCACTATGAGTCACCTCATAGCATGATACCACCAGTCTTGGACAAAGAGACAGTGAGGCTCAGGATTAACTCTGCGTCTGTGCCTCCTGGACCATACCAAGACTTTTGCTCCTCTTGTGATTTAATTTACCTAGAAAAAGAAGTAACATCTCCAGGAATATTGCTCTATACCACACTTCACCATGTAAGACGGCTCTTTTTCCGGCATCTCTCTTGAAAACAGGCCACAAACCCACTCTGAGGCTCCGTAGCCTTCAGACAGCCCTGTTCTGCTCTGTATCTTTTCAGAAGAGATAAATGCGTGCTGCCAGACCAGGAACCAGAGGGTTCAGGCCTGCTTCTAAGGTAGCAGCAGTGCATAAAAAGGCTGTGTCAGGCCATAGAATGCCACAGCCCAGTGCATAAAGCTGGTATCAGCATCACTTTTATATCCCTTGGATTCCTTGCTTTTGTACTTGCAATCACTGCTCTACCATAAGCTGTTTCTGAGCCTGGAACTCCTGCCTGCTTTCATAACTTATTTAACTACCCCTATTTCATCTTGTGAGAAACCAAATTGCCTCCAAAAGCTCTCCCATGCCTCTTACACTTATCACTTCATTGCCACTGACCCTGTGAATAAAGCCTTGGGGTGTCTCCTGAAAGGAGCCTCAGCTCTGGCCTGCAGCAGGCACGCAGGAGCCACGCAAACCTTTCCAGTTCCTCCAAGGTCAGCGTGTCCTGCTCTGCACCCTGACTCCTGTACAAATCCCATCTGGAAGGGATCTGACAGCTCCTTGTCTGGCAGGAGTAGTTTCCTTTAGGTAAAATGGTTTTTGGGTTTTTTGTTTTTGTTTTTGTTTAAAACAAAACAAAACAAAACAAAACAACACTTGGCAGAGACAACAGTTTCCAAAACAGCCCTCTGCAAGGAAGTGTTAACACTGAGTGTTTTCTCTGTTGTTTTACCTCTGGAATCTCAGTTGGAGACACATGGGGACCTCTCAGCAGCAGAAGCAGTCTGCTGTGAGCTGCTCCACAGGGCATGGCTGCTGGGCTCCTCAGTGCCTCCACACAAAGTACCAAAGCCTGTGCCACTGCGCTTGTCCTCACCCTGTGAGGAAAACACTGTCAAGTATGAATAGAAAGGCACACCCAGCACTGCTGGAGTTCCAGAGCTATTAACTCCCTCATTTCATTATTTTGCTGGTTTGTTTTTTGTTTGTCTGTTTGGTTGGTTGGTTGTTTTTTTCCTTGGGTCCTCCATTCCTCTTTAATGAGGTTTTTCTGTGACCTGTTTTCTCAGCATACTGCAGGCTCCAGGGATGGAAGAGTCAGAATAAGCTGTTGTGGACAAGGCTGTCTGATTGTCATGTGGGCTGCAAGGGAACATCACATCCGACGGGTGCCACAGTGAGAGCTGAGTCTGAACAGCCACTGCCAGGATTGAGCAAGAAACTTGGGACAGCCTTTTCATGCTGGTGTGTACCCCCACCACCAAGGGTGGCCTGAATCCCTCCCACATACCACAGCCTGCTTTTCCTTCAAGGCAACCACAGGAAGATTTATGTGTCTAAGGGAAGGGGAAACAAAAATTTTAACTCCTTACTGCTGTGACTGCTCAGTGGATTGCTCCCCTATGTAGCTACCTATCGGGTGGTCTAAATCTCCCAAGTCAGGGAGCTCTGGGACTGATGCTGTTATTTAACATTTCCTTTTCTCAGGAGTGATGGAGACCTCCTCCCCATCATGGGAGGTGACACCTTAAATCTCTACAGCAGTTCCAGAAATGATCTGACCCTGGCAGCTGTTAGACATTAGCTGTATGATCTTCTCAGGTTCAATACAGCTGTGCTGAAGTATCTTTGCTTTAGTTGGTGCTCCAGACACTCCCAAGCAGCAGTTCATCCTTGCTTCTTGGGGTCTACAGTGGTACTGACATTGTATGCCTTGTAGCACTGATCACAGAACTTTGCTTTTGATGGAATGTTTCAGTTTCCATCACAGGCTCCAGAGAAACAGACACTGTCTGCAGGCTTTAACCTTTTGCAGCCCTGCCACGTTGGCATATAGCACGTGGAAAATGCAACTCAAGCAAATACGGATGCTGCAGCAATTGTGGCTGGTGGTGTGAGGACATCATTTTGCTCTCTGATTCGGTCCAGGAGCTCTGCTCTTCCTCTCCATCCCACTACGCTCATCTTTTCTGGGCTGTGACAATTTTACCTTCTTAACTGTCCTGCTCCAGCAAAGCTGACTTCACTTGTTTTTCCCTGTGCTATTAAGGAGGCTGTTATTTATTGTTCTATAGCTACATTTCTACTCTGATGCAGCAAACTTTGCTCCTCTTCTCTGTCAAGAGGTCAGAGATTTCTTGACAGGTGCACTGTTTACAATTGGAGAGGGTGAAGTTGGGGTGCAGACTCTGCACAGAATGCCTGCAGAGGAAAGCCTGGTTTGAGCCATATTCTCATTTCCAGCATTTCATTTATATTTCAGTGTCTGCAGAAACTGTCTCATGGTGTGTTTATTTAACTATGACAGCAAGTGGTGCTGGGGTGCATTTTTCTAACAATAAACATTCCCCATTCTGTTAAATGACTTATGGAGCACACATAACTCAGCCTGGATTTTCTTTTTGCCCAGCTGCCTGGAGCCCTATTTATCCTCCTTTGGAATTTCTGCTAATTGTGCTAATAGCTGAGACCTCTGTTTGGGCTATGCTTTTCCAAATATACAAGAACATTTGCTGTTGCTTTATCAAAAATGAAAGATGGAAAAACATCTATCTCCTAGCAAAATCATTGGGCAAGGGAACTTAAAGATCTTTAGGATTACAGAGTGGGACACCACCCATTTAATTTTAGCCATCTAAAAGCTATGGCATCTCACCTAAGCTATTTGTCTGGTCTCTATAATCAGTGGAAGGAGATAAGCCTGTCTGGAGGTGACTCATTCCATCTATTTTAGGGTGGGGTGAATCAGCCCTTTGCAGCTGCCTTTCTCTATCTGTTGACTACAGAAGGAATCAAAACAAATCCCTCAGACCAGAGATACCTAATCTGAAGTAGGTAGAATTACAGCTCGAGTCACCCACTGTTACTAATGCTGATAAAACTAGTCAGAAATCCCTTTCTGCTGCCTGGACTTTGTCCCATGTGGTGCAAGGACTGAAAAATAATAAAAATAAAAGTGATGCATCTTCGTCTCATTTCCCCATACTACTGTGAAGAACTCAATGGTTCCTTTTAACCCATTGCATTTTCTTTCCTGCATCTTTCTTGGATGCCAGGTGTGTTTTTTAACAGTTAAATAGGTTGGCTGAGTGAAGCAATGCCAGCACATATCCCACATACTCCCACAGGGATGGAAAGGGTCCCACAAGCTGTACAGGGGACAGGTGGAGGAACCTAAAGCCACTTCCTCAGCAACTGAGTCTTGCTGGCTGAATGCAGGAAGAACACAACATATGCTGTAATGTATAGTGTGACTGTAAACACAATTGAGCATCACAGTGCCTTTCCTATGACTTTGACCTAGAGCTGCCTCTGTTCTGTTTTCTCTTTTGTGCCTGAGAGCTCACTTTGACCTCACTCCCAGCAGCTGCACACCAATATGTTCCCAGCTTAAATACTAGTGAGATGTGAATCACACCCAGCTCCTCACACTCCTGCTGCTGCCTCTTGGTTCGGTAAGAGAGGCTGTTGAGTGAAATATTTCTCCTGGTCCAGATTGCACTATGGCTACACCTCCAGGAGAGAAGGTTTGTGAAGGGGCACTGGATCTATGCTGGGGGAGCAGCAGATTCCAGTTGGGAATGTGGCCTGGGTTGGACCTATGGGAATGCCATGTGAAACTGAAGTGAAGTAAACAGTTTGGAGAGAGAAGCAACTGTTAGTTTGTTAGAGTTTTTTTTTAGCAGGCATGTAACATCGCTCTGTAACTGCTGTCTTTATGTCTTACTACTCTTGTACCTCTGTCACTAAGTAAAATTGTTGAAGCGGTGTGTAAATTGCAATTAAAAAGTATACATGCTAGCTTGTCCTAGGGGTTGATTTTGTTACTCAGAAGTACCTGGTCCCAGGCCAAGGTCTTTTCCGCAGGATGCCAATGTGCTACGTGGCAAGAGCTTCTGTTTCAGAGTTTTCCATACAGGCTGTTGAATACTAGTCAATTTCCAAGCAGCCTGCCAGGCCATTCAAGAGATCACTCAGGATAGCAGCCCAGAGTCTGTTTAAATAACTTTTTCCAGCAGTTACATAAGGAAAGTGTACAATGCCAGTTAGGGAGGAAAACTTAAGCTTTTATTTAAAAGGCAAAGTGAATTTCTCCCACCTCACCTGCTATAGCTGACCTCACCCTCCAGTCTTGTACTGCCAGCTCACTGTCACTCGATATCTGTTTTCATCTTCTGTGCTAGCACTGATGTGGAAACCTCTAGTAAAGAACTCATCCCCTGGCCAAGAGTATTTGCTTATTGAGTATTTCATTATCAGTCCTGGCTGGTTTGTGTTCTCACTGTTTTCAGCTTCTTCTTTGGCTTCCCTTGCCATATGTCCAAGCTGTCTGCTATAGGTCTTGTCACTCCCCAGATGCTTTCCCCAGGCTGCAGCTGCACAGTCCTCTGGGACACACACAGCCAGAGGTCCCATTTCAACCAGGTGAGGCAAATTCAAATTCTCTCTGGCCATTTGTTTTCATATTGCTTTAAAATAGTGATGATGTAGGCTCTGGGGTACCTAGGCAAATTCCAGATGGACAATCTTCCTTAAAAGAACTTCCCCTAGCAGGGACTACAGGAAATGTTATTTTTTCTTCTCTACCCTACTGAAAATGGGTGCAATCTTGCTGCTGTCAGCCCATCCTTGGTTGAATTTCAATAGGAGAATTCAAATATGATCAAAATGGTTTCACAGCAGATTTATATGAAAGTGTTCTTGAATAATTAATTTTCTTGAATCAGTCTAGGGGAAAACTGTTATTAACAATTCACATGTAGGTGTTAGGTGTTAGGTGTAGGTGTTAGCCCCCCAAAACAGCTTCCATGAGTCACCTAAGACTACCCCGGTGCCTTGAGACAATGAAAAACTGTATCTGCAAGAGTTGTCATGGAAACATAAAAATAGCTCTGGAAGGGATGTTGAAGGACCAGCTAGTCCCTTCCCCTGTTACAAGATAAGATCAAATATAATTTAACCATTTCCGACAGATACTGTCTAACCTATTCTTAGAAACCTCCTCAGCTTCCCCAGGCAACCTGTCTTGTTACCTCATTTTTTTCTGGAAAGATAGCTGTTTCTAGACCACTAATCAGTCTTTTTGGCATTCTTATTCCTCCTGGTCTGCATCTTTTCTGAATAGCATTGCCCCAAAACAGGCTCAGTTTCTGTAAGTCATGCTTTATCAGTGTCAGTTTGAGATGAATTATTACTTTCTGCTTCTTATTTATTACATAAAATCACAGAATGGTTTGGTTTGGAAGGGACCTTAAAGATCATATGGTTCCAACCCCCTGCTATGGTAGGGGCACCTTCTGCTAGACCAGGTTGCTCAAGGCCCCATCCAACCTGGCCTTGAACACTTCTAGGGAGGAGGCAGCTACAGCTTCCCTGAGCAACGTGTGCCAATGTCTCACCACCCTCATAGGAAAGAATTTTCTCCTTCCACCTAATATAAATACCTTCAAGCTTTAAGCCATTTCCCTTTGTCCTTTTGCTACACACCCATGTAAAAAGCCCTACCCCAGCTTTCTTGTAGGGCCCCTTCAGATACTGCAAAGTCACTGTAAGGTCACCTTGGAGCCTCCTCTTCTCCAGGCTGAACAACCCCAACTTCTTCACCCAATCTTCACAGGGGAGGTGCTCCAGCCCTCTGATCATTAGCGGCTCTCCTCTGGACACGTTCCAGGAGCTCTCTCTCTTCTTATGCTGGAGACTCCAGAACTGGACACAGCACTCCAGGTGGGGTCTCACAAGAGCAGAGTACACAGGGAGCATCACCTCCCTTGACCAGCTGTCTGTGCTCCTTTTGGTGCAGCTCAGGACACACTTCACTTTCTGAGCTGCAAGCACACATTGATGGCTTGTATTGAGCCTCTGGTCCACCAACACCCCTCAGGTCCTTCTCCTCAGAGCTGTCTGCAATCCTGTCTCCTCCCAACCTGTATTCATGTATCATATTGCCTTCAACCAGGTGCAGGCCAACCTTTCACTTGGCCCTCTTGAACTTCATGCTGTTTGCATAACTCCATTTTTTGATCCTGCCATAGTCACTCTGGATGCCTCTTCCCTTCAACATTTTGACTTCACCACACAGTTTGGTGTCGTCAGCAAACTTGCTGGGGTTGCACTCAATTCCACTGTCCATGTTGCCAACAAAGATGTTAAACAGAACAGCACTGGTCTGAGTACTGACCCTTGAGGAGCACCACTTGTCACACATCTCCACTTGGACAATGAGCCACTGATCACAACTCCTTGGGTTCAACTATCCAGCCAGTTCCTTATCCAGTCAGTGGTCCATCCATTGAACCTGTATCATTCCAGTTGAGAGACCAGAATGTTGTGCAGGACAGCATTGAATGTGTTGCACAGGTCCAGGTAGATGATGTCTGTTGCTCTGCCTCTGTCTACCAAGGCTGTGACCCCATTGTCAAAGGCCACAGATTTTCTATTTTTGAAAATGGGGGTTATGTTTCCCCTTTTTTCACCAGACTGTCATGACTTTT
This sequence comes from Phaethornis superciliosus, assembly GCA_023637945.1. Classification (NCBI taxonomy): domain Eukaryota; kingdom Metazoa; phylum Chordata; class Aves; order Apodiformes; family Trochilidae; genus Phaethornis; species Phaethornis superciliosus. The sequence continues at coordinate 60,617,402 of JAJQWJ010000004.1, forward strand.
CAAATATGATGGACAGTGGCTTTGTACCTTCATCCACCAGTTCTTTAAGGAGCCATGGGTGAATCCCATCCATTCCCATGGATTTGTGCACTTTCAGTTTCCTTAGGTGGTCTTGAACCTGCTCTTCAACTACAGTGGGAGGATCATCCTTTTCCTTGTCTCTGCCCTTGGGTTCCATAACATGGAAGGTGTGACCAGAGTTCTTAGCAGTGAAGACTGAGGCAAAGTCATTGAGTATCTTGGCCTTCTCTACATCTTGGATGACCAACTCTACAGTTTCCTTCTGCAGTGGGCCCACATTTTCCCTAGTTCTCCTCTTATCATTGATCTACCTATAGAAACTTCCTTGTTACCCTTAACGTCCCTTGCCAGATCCAATTCTCTGCATTTTTCACTTTCCTAACCTGATCTCTTTCTTCTCTGACTACTTCTCTGTACTTTTCCCAGGGTATCTGCCCTTGCTTCCACCTTCTAAACTTTTTTTTTACCCCCAAGTGTATCCATGAATTGCTTGCTCATCCACACTGACCTCCTGGCACTCCTGCCTGCCTTCCTCTTCACTGGAACACATTGGTCCAGGGAATGCAGGAGGTTATCCTTGAATACGGACCAGCTTTCCTGGGATTGCTTCCCATCCAGTTCTTTGTCCCATTCTACTCTACCAAGCAGATCCTTAAAGAGATCAAAGTTTTTCCTTCTATATATCAATGTGCTGCTCACATTTTGCATTACTTTGGATGCACTGCTGGTGCATGGCAGGATTGTAACCTTCCAGAAAACATATTCCTGCTCCAAAAGAAAGTTAGTATATTGTGAATATATCACATAGTCCAAACAGCACAGTATCAAGGGGGTCCTCCTTTTCCACAGCTTTGAAAACCTTGTCTAGCAGACTGATTTGGATAGCAGGAGTCATGGTGAAATTCAGGTGCCCCTTCTCAGACAGAAATGTTTTTAGCTGGGACAAATATCCCACCCCTGTGGATGAGTTCAGAATTCACTGCCTCAGCTTGCAGATGTATGCAAAGGAATGGGTCCATGATGGTTGGTCCTGTGCAATCAGACCCCTTCTCTCTGTGGAGCCAGTATTTGTGTCATGTCTTTACCACTGAGCAGGGCTGTTGGCAAATTTGCATGTAAGATGATTGATTCAGTTGTGCTAGGGAAGCTGAACCCCTCAGAATCTTCAGTTGTTTTTTCCCTGTTGAGAATGTGCCTGCTGGGGTGGTTATTTCTTGTTCTGTCTTAACCAGTTTTTACTTCTTAGTATTATCTCAAGTGAAATAATTTGGTTAAACTACTTGAGCTGTATTATTCAAACTGATTTGCCATTGAAAAATATGGGTTTTCATTGCATGCATTTTCTGGAATAATAAAAAAAGGGTGCTTGTAATTTTTTTTTTCAATTCATATACCGAAATGATTTAGTTTGGATATTGCATTTGAGTTTTCTTGGAAAAAATGCGGTTTGGTTTCTTTACACTTCTGTACTTTTCTGTAATCAGGCTTCTCAGCTGAACTGTATGTCATGTAATATGATTCCTACAATATAACTGTCTTCCTTTATCATGATGGATGATGGTAGTATTTACATTTGGATAAGCTCCTACTTAGGAAACACCTGAATTCCAGTTCAGGCTTTTGGCTTTTAAGATGAATATTTCAAGGTTCAACTTCTCTGCCAATTAAAAGCTTTCTTTTTCCTCAAGAGAAAATCAAATTATACTGTTCTCCTGAAAAAATATTGGTGCCTTGAGAACCAAATGTTGGTGGGTCTTGCTTTGGGCTTCAAAATGTTCCTTTGCAACAGGGCAAGTCATATGCCCTGGGACACTGGCATTTGTCTCCTATCAAGGAAACCCTCTTAAATGTGCTGCTTGAAGACATCCTCAGGCACCCATTCTTGGAGGGGCCCTCTCGTCACAGGGGATGGAGGCCTTTGGACCTACATCTGGATGTGGTAAATTTTTTAGTGACCAGGAGGGAGCAAAACCTTGTGTCTTTTGCTGGGTCTTTCTGCTGACCTGGAGTGCAGAGGCACCACCTTCCCTCCTCTTCCCCTCCCCTTGGTAGCTGCATTCTCCCTGTAGGTGCCTGCTGGCTCACAGTTGTGCTGTAATTAATTGGCATCATCAAGGTCAAAAGGCTACAGTGATTTCATAGGGCAGAGGGGCAAGAGGCAAGCTTGCTGCCAGTCTTCGCTAGCCACAAGCAAAGAGTTAAATCCCATTTGGCCTTTGTGTGGTAGTGATAAGCACACAACCTGTAATTTCAATCTACTTGCTAACAGGTAAATGAAAACTCTGCAAGGACATTGTTGTTCTAGTGCTTGAACAGGCGTTTGACATCTGGTGAAGTGGTGGGTGAGTGCTGCTGAGGTGGGGACTTAGAGATCACTCAACAGAAAATGTGCCTGTCAGGGAAGGAGAAGAAAGCTGTAGTAAAAACAGCTCACAGTGACCCAAGGATATCTGTTCACACCATGGCCAAAGGTATAGAGGGCCACTGCAAGCAGCCCCTGGGCAATCTGCTGCTCACCTTAAGGACAGAGAGGGCTTCGTGCAGGGAGTCTGTGCATCCAAGACACATCTGTCTGTGCCTAACAGAAGGACCAGGGGCTCAGAGAGCCTTTCCCTGCTGTTTAGTTTTCAGCTCACATCTGACACTCTTAAGCATAATGGCAGGGTTAGTGGGTAGCATGAACTGGGAGTATTTTTTTCTAGGTCTATGATGTGGTTATCTTCTTTTTGAGAACAGCAACTGAAGCTTTTAGGTGCTTGTTGTTCCCAGGACACTAGTATTTCCTTCCTGAATAAAATTGGTATCAAAAATAAGTGTGGGATTCAGATGACACAACAGCCAGCCTTGGAGTTATGATGGGCCACACAGCATCTATGAGAGGTATTTGAGCAATGAGCACCATGTTCTCTCCTGCAGCACCTCCTCAGATGTTCTCCTCATATGTTCTCCAGAGAAGGACTAGCTCATCTATGACCACAGACTTTTGTGTGTTCCCTTAGACAGATGTGTCCATCACATCCAGCCTGGGTCACTGGACTGAGTGTCACACCAACAACACTGATTTGATCAGTGATCAGAGGAGAAGGAGCTTGTGTCTGTGGCTACATCACTGCACATCTGAGGGACAGAGAAACGGGTGCAGCTGGAAGAGTTCTGCCAGCACTGTTCTAATGGGTCCTGAGGAAAGATGGTGGAAGACCTAGACAGGTGACAAAATCTGACACTTACCTTTGAGTAGGCCAAAGGAGGGCACTCCTACTGCTTATTTTGCCATCTGCTTCATTGTGTCTCCCCTGACATGCCATCCTAGTCTGTCTTATGAGTTTTCCCATGCCAGCTCATTTCCATTATATGCTTTCTACTTTCTGCAAGGCAAAAATGTAGCAATTAAATTGTTTTGCTATTTCTAAAGGAAAGACAATTCTGAGCATAATAATCTCTTTTCCATTTGCTAGTAAAGGCTGACTTTTGAATAATAAAGTTCCAAATATCCAAATGAAAGAAGTACTGTATACACAAGATTAGAAGCAAAAATTCTTAAATTAGCAGTATGGCAGAGTTGTTTGAATACCTGTATCTCTACACAGTATAAAAGAACAATGGTCATCACCTCCCTACTCACAGCTGGTACAGACAAGACTTGAAATTGTGTGCCTGAAGTTGTGTCCCCAAGCCCACTGTTCAGTCATCTGAATAAGCTGTCTGATTTTCAGACATTCTGAGCCTTTTACAATTCCCACGTGACTCTGCTAACAGAAAATCTTGGCCTCCAAGCTTTGCTGTTAAACTAAGCAGTGCCAGGTCTGGCTGTGATTATTAGAGCTGAGAAAAACCTCCATTTGTGTTTCACCACATGCCAGGCAGAGCTGGCTGATGTCCCGAGCAGACCTGTGCTAGGTTGCCTTTTCAAAAGTAAATTTACACAGCTGTGCTTAAAATAACCTCCCAAAAATGTGGCCCCCACATATAAAAATTCTGTAACAGGACTCCTATAACTCCAGTATCTATGCAACACAACTCTGAAACTGGTGTAGGTACCAGCAATGGAAGTGATGAAATAAGCAGCAGTGGAAAAGAGTGTTAGGTTATGCCCATCTGAAAGTATCTGTTCTTAGTAGTGGAGTTAAATTTGCTGAGGTTTCAACTCAGGCGACAGAAGAAAAGTCCCATTTCAACATATGTTTCTAATTTACATAATGAACTGCTTTTGCTTCAATGTTTTTGAATATTCAAACATTTTTGAACTGCATGGTGATTAAGACAATGCAAAATATGAACACTACCATTTTGTCTAAATGAAATCTTCATAAGCTTGAGACAAGGTTTCTCTTCATAAAATAAATTCAGAAGGTTTGTTCCAGCTTCAAATGTATAAACCAGGAAAATCTTTAAATCTTCTACAGAACATAGTTTTATTCCTCCAGACATATGACAGCAACTACTGCAGCTGGTGTGTCTGCCTGGATCAAAGGGATTGGGAAGGGGCAGTGAGGCTGCAAAACATTCATCCAGCACATGATGGTGAGTGAAAGGGTTAGTGCCTGGAATCATGATATCATTGTATGAATTACAGAAAATCATTGGAGTCAAAGGGAGACTTCTGTGTCCCTTTCCTGGTTTGAAAATTACTTTTTTTGCAGACTGCCTATGGAGATATTTAAGAAGAGGTTACAGTCATTCAAACTGTTATATTCCAGTGGGAGTTTTGTATTGATCAGGAAGAAAAGATTTAAAAGTTAGACTGACATTTCTGCAGATCTGTTGTAGACACTTGAATATCTGAGTCACTAAATGTGATACTTGGCAACAACTCTGGCTCTTAAGAGGATACTGTTCTTGTATTCTGCTTTTGAAGGAGTATTATGCTGTCAAGGTTAATTCAAAGTCATGCAGAATTAACCACCTCCCAGATGGCTTAGCTTGAGTATGGCCAGTGAATTCATGTGACTTTGAACTCTTGTTGCTCTCCTCCCTCAGCTTTAGTTCTTTAATGATGTCATTTTGTTGATTCATTGCCTGTGAGTGCAGAGATAACCTCTCCTTTTCTTTGTAGCTCAAACCATCCATGAGCACAATACAGCCTGTACGTCTTGCTTTCTGATTATCAGAGCTCCCTGAGTTTGGAAATGAAGCTTTCCATGTGCATCAACTTCCAGATAATCAAACAGGGGAAGAAGCAGTTCACAAATTACAGCCCTGATGCAGGAAGCAGCATAAAACCTGGTGCTGGTTTACCTTAACATGCCAGGTTATCTTTTATGGCAGTTCGGTAGCATAGAAGGAGATATTTAGCCATGCCTGGAGCTGGGGTGGGAACCTCCAAAAGAGAGTGGAATAGAAAGAGGGAGGCAGGCGGTCAGGTCAGCTCTCCCAAACTTGTTACGAGCACTTTGGTGAGTCAGAGCCCTCATCCCAGCTGAAGTCATTTAAGATTTCTTGCGTGTCTCTGGCAATCAGACATACCATGCAAATGCGGGTGTCAGCTGCCAGCATTTCAAACCACCTTTCCTTGAACACGCACAGCAAACCACATGAGGGCAACCACAGGCACTGATTTTTGTGAAGCAACTTAATCAGCTTTGCTTCAGGACCCATGTATTGGCTGTGTTTATGTGTGTAACTGCCCAATGCTTTGCAAAGTGTCTTCTATTGGAAAAATATAATTTTAACCAGAATGCAGGCAATTTTGTTAGCAAAACTGAGTAGGTGTAATATTTCTCCTGAGAGTGGGGTCTTCGGAAGGTGAAGGGAATGTTTCTGCTGTCTCAATTTATCTAACGGGAGAGTATGACCAAGCCAGGTAATTCACTTCAAAGGTTTCCCCGTGGCAGGAAAAGCAGCAACAAGACACAGACTGGAGTATTAGATAAAAAATGAAAACTTTTCCTTTGTGTGGGTGAAAACTCTTGAAGTAGGGGCCAAAGATATGGGGAATCCCCATACTTGGGGATCTTCAACACATGTCTGGAAGAGTGCCTAAGCAAAATGATCTCACCTACTTGGAGCAGGGTGTTGGACTGGGTGACCTTCCACTATTTTCCCTCCCAAAATAATTATTTTTAATGATTTTGTGAAAGTAACCAGATGAACTGCTCAAAGAAAAGAATATTCCTGAGGAAAAAACCTCCAAAGTTGAAGTTACAGGTAAAATCCAACATTTTTCATCAAGAAGAGTAAGACCAGTCCTGCCCCATCGGTCACCTGTCTGATCCAAGATGTGTCATGGCCTCTCCCTTGTGTCCTTTCTGGCTCTTTTGTGGCCCTCCCAAGCAGCCCCCACCCTGGCAGAACATCAGGGCTGTGTCAGAGTGTCAGGGCTAGTTAGGTCTGGCAGATTCAGGGTGGTCATAACTTTTGGAGCAGGAAGGATGTGGCAGAGAAAAGGAGCCTTTCACCATTTTCTTTCAGCCGTGGTGGCCTGTTTGATCAGCTCAAGCCAATGCATACAACTGCACCCTGGTGAAGCATCCATAGTACTGACCATTTGAAAGTTTTCACTTCGAGGACAGTCAGACATTGGAATGATCTCCCAGGGGATGTGGTGGATTCCCCAACTTTGGAAAGTTTTAAGTCTCAGCTTGACTGGGTGCTGAGACATCACAAACAATCATACTAGGTTGGACCAGATGATCCTTGGGGTCCCTTCCAAGCTAACATTGTTTGATTCTTTGAAAAAGAAAGTGCCCAGCACTTCCAGTTACAGCTGCATGCATCATAAAGCAATGCAGCTTCACCTGTGTTCGACGGCTCCTCCGAAGCAACTCACAGCAAATATTGGGAGAGGTACTGGCACTGGAGTCCGTGTCACCCACTGTCCTGGAGTGTCAAAGCGGAGGAGCTGTGCAGAGATCCCGGCCATTTTAGACCTCTGATTGCCATCTAGTGGGTTTTATTCTTCATGCACTCTCCAGGAAGCTTCTCCTGGAGCACCTCCCTGTGTTCTGTTTCATTTCCAGCATTTGCTGGATGGTAGGTACCGTCCTATCTCCTCTGTGCTGTCTGTTCCTCCTTGCTCTGTCCCACCAGTGTGCACAGCTGGAGCTGCTGCTGCCTCCACACTGCCCGGACCCATGGATGGCAACCAGCTGAGACCCAGGGATCAGCAGGAGCTGTTCAAAGGACCCCAAGAGGAAGCACACTCACCTCTTATGCCATGATGTATGACCAAGGTGTCCTCTCATGTAATGATTAAAGATGACGTCTTTCCCCCTGCCACATGATGTTCTTGAGAGAGAGCAGGTTTGGGAAGTCTCTTGCTCATGTAAGGTGATCCAGGGTGTTTTCTTCATGAGGTGGGGCCAATGCCTCCACCAAGGAGGCAACTTACACTCCTCTGGGGCACAAGAGCATTTTGCATGCTCTTGCTTTGCAAACTCTCTACGTGGACAGTCATCTCCAGAGACAGAGGGCCACTCCTGGAGTGTCAGAGGTGGAGCTCCATACCCCTTGTCAGGTATGACACTCAGACTGCCCGCCATGTGCTGAGGAGGGAAAAGCTGTGGTTTGTGCATGGACACAGGGACTGAGTTCATGTGTCACTCTGTATCCCCTTGTGTGGTGTGTCTGTGGCATGGCCTGAGGATGAAACTGCTTTATTCTAGTCCAACCTGTGAAATTAATGGAGACTGTTTGTCATTCCAATGGCTTCACTGTCTGAAGTCTCCTCTTTGCTGGGAGAGCTCAGGGGTAAGAAGCTGCTAAGGAAAGCTGTGGAGGGGGAAGAGGTCCCCAGAGGGTGAAGTGGCCCTCCCAGGGTCCAACTGTAAAAGGTAAAACACACTCAAACTCCAGACATGGTCTGGTAACTTCACCAGCTGCCTTCCCACTCCTGTATCACTAGAGGGAGATGGAGCACTGCCTTGTGGCAGCGTCCAGAAGAAGCTCCTTAAAGCCCCATTTTCATGCCTTTTCTTTCTGCTTGAAGTTATTGCTGGAAATACAGCATTTCAGACTACAGTGGACTTCCTGGGCCTTCAGCACCTTTTGCTGGGACCCTGATGGGTTTCCTTGCTGTCACCAAGGACACAGATGCCTGTAATGGTAGCTGGCACCAAAGTGAGTGCATGCTGTCTGAGAGGGAGCTGCAAGGCAGTGCCTCTGTCATGGTGCCTACTGTACATGTAAGAAGACATGAGAAAGAAGAGTTGGCTGTAGAGAGCTTGGGGCACTGTAAAGGAAAAGCAGCAAGAGGTCCCACCAAGCATTAGTGACAGCAGGGCTGGGGAGTGGCATGAGGAGCTCAGAGTGGCTGAATGTCAGGATAAAAGGTAGGGTTTGCAGAAAGAAATCTGTTCTTACTGAGAAAAGGTTGTATAAATACAGCCAGGAGCTACTCCTCAGATAAGACTAGATCTTGGGTTAAAGCAGTGGGTGGCTGGGAGATAAGTGAAGCCAGAGGAAGGACAGCAGGCAGTGGCAGCCACTCCTGCTTGGTCATGTACTTACTTGCAGCCCAGAAAGCTAACCTGATCCTTGGCTGCATCAAGAGAAGCATGGCCAGCAGGTCGAGGGAGGTGATTCTCTGCCTCTACTCTGCTCTAGTGAGACCCCACCTGAAGTGTTGTGTCCAGTTCTGGAGCCCCTGATAGAGGAGGGACATGGAGGTTCTGTATTGTGTCCATAGAAGGGCCACAAGGATGGTCAGAAGGCTGGAGGGCTGTGTCCTATAAAGATACTGAGAGAGTTGGGGTTGTTCAGTCCAGAGAGGAGAAGGCTCTGAGGAGGCCTTATTTTAGCCTTCCAGTATCTGAAGGGGGCTACAAGAAAGCTGGTGAGGGACTTCTTAGGATGTCAGGTAGTGATAGAACTAGGGGGAGTGGATTCAAACTAGAGGAGGGTAGATTTAGACTGGATGTTAGGAAGAAGTTCTTCACCGTGAGCATGGTGAGACACTGGAACTAGATGTCCTGAGAGATGGCTGAAGCCCCATCCCTGGAAGTTTTTAAGGTCAGGCTGGAGAGGGCTCTAAGCAACCTGATCTAGTGGGAGGTGTCCCTGCCTATGGCAGGGGGGTTGCAACTACATGATCTTAAAGGTCCCTTCCAACCCTGAAAATTCCATAATTCTATGCAAGATTGGCAGGGAGTGTCAGGCAGAGCTGGGCCTCACCTGGCAGCACTTTAACTGAAATTTCAAAGCCTAGAAGCAGCTGTCTCATCTCCCACTCCAAACAACTAAGACTCCCCCAAAAGACAACTCACTTCCACCTGGGACTGACGTCTGAGATAAACAGTGTGATTCATTTTATTGATTTACGGTCTCTGTTGGCTACAGAAGGAGCTTAGGGACATCACTGAGAAGAGCTGCCTCATTGCCGGATTGTGCTAGATGGACCAAGCAGAACTTTTGGTTGGGTCCACCATGTATCTTTGCCCATTCCACACCAACCTGCTCGTCCTCCATTAAGCATAAACAAATATATTTTTGAGCAGGACTCCTGCCAAGCATATGAAGGACGGGTCAATGCACTGCTTGCACAGATTTTCTTATTTATGACTTAAATGCACCTGGTTTTAGGTTCTAATTATAAGTTCTTGCAATGTGTTTCTGTCTTGGTAAGTGTTTTCTCCCCATGAATTTACTTAATCACAATCTTCACATGCCCTCTCATTGCAAATTTTGATAAAGAGATGAAGTAAGAAGTTTTTCAAGACATTTTGATTCATTTCAGTGCTCTTACCTCCTCCAAATTTTTGGAAATCTTAAGGAAAACACTTCAAGCAGAACAGTTTGTCTGTCTCCAGGGCTGGACTCATGAAAGGTATGTACAGAATCAGAATTATCTCCCTGATCCTATGTGTTTGTCCCTTGAGTGCAAATACAATTTCTTCATGGCTTACCAGTAGTTTTTGCTGAGATTTTGAACTCCTATGACTGCTGTGCTGTTTCACCACCAGAGGTTCCCAGGAGAGATTCCAGAGTATATGCCTGGTATTTTTGTCTACAGCTTTGTAAATTTACTTTGGTTTTGTCAGAAATACATTTTTACATGACACTTCCAAGATAGAGTAGTACTAGAAGTTTTGCCCTCCATTTTTTTCTATTTGGTGAAATAAGGATTTTTGTAAACGGTTAGTTTTCTGTCCTCTCTATTTTGCTTTCCATGTCTTATTTATTGCTGCATTTTTGTGCCTCCTCCTCCTGCCTTTCTTAGGGACAGATATGCAGATATGAATGAATCTGCTTCTATCATTTGTATCCTAGCGTTTGTCACGTGGATCATATTATCAATTCAAAACTTAAGCAAGTTGGAGTGTTTGCAATCTGAAAAATGCATGCTACATTAAGTGAGAAGATTATAGCAAACAGCATGAAATCCTGCTACCATGCTGTTCTCAGCAGTTATTTTTCTCTGGTACATTATACTTTTAAATTTATAACACTGCTGGTGTAACACTATCTTTCATATAAAATTGCTACAAATTCTATTTGAGATATTCTTGTGATTACTTCAAACTTTGTTTTAGAAGATAAGAATTGCCAGTGCCAGGACTGAAAGTAGGAGACACTTGGAAATGGGAGGACTTATGACACTGCTCTTTGCCAGCAGAGAAAAAAATTTTTCTTTTTCTGTTTGACTTAGTCATCTGTCAAATAACAACAAGCACCGTGCCACACTGCCGTAGCACATAGAAGTATTTGAGATCTATGGACAGAAAGTAGCCTTATAAACAGGGACCTGTGGTTAGAAAGAAACAATTTTCATTATATCATCTATGAATGTGCATCTAAAAGGTTGGCAAAATGCATGTGTTTCTCCTCACATTGTAATCATGGCTGTGGGCAAAGAAATCCCTTTTTGCAGACCAGCAGTAGTAGTGCCTGGGAAACAACCCGCTCTGCTACCAGGACTGGGGATGCTCCAGAATGGCTGACAGTGTGAGACAGTGACCTTCCTCCAGCTGCAGAATTGTTTTGCCTGGCCAGAGAAGCCCTGTTCTCTTCTGCCCCTTTGGTCCACCAAGTGGTTCACAAAGTTTCTCCCTTCAGCAGTGCTTGGCTGCCTGCCCTGCCCAGCTGCAGAGCTCTCAATGCATCTGGCAGCACCCAAACTTATCATCATCAGAAATAATTGCCTCCCCAGGGTTCTGAAAAATCACCTCCTGGCTCTCTCAGAGAGACCATATGAAAGGTTGGGGCACTACAAGCCTGCCTGACCTGACCAAACAGAGCCCTCCAGCTGCAGTATGAGTGCTGAGGGCCTCCAGCTCCCAGAACCCACTGCCAAGTATCTGGTGTTGCTTTCCATGCTGTCTTTCACCTCCTTCCTGTGACCTGAGCCTGGTCACCGTCTCCTATATTTTTAAACAAATTAGCAGCTATGGAATCGCCAGACTGGGTCATTAGACAGGGAAGAAGGAAGAAAAAATTAAAAAGGGGGAAAAAATGAAAAGTGAAAAAAGAAGGAAAGAAGGAGAAAGTAAAGTAAAGGAAAGAAAAGAACCCCTCCCAGTATTTCCTTGATCTGAAGTACTGGAAAACCATAGGAAAACTGTCTACCCTGAAGTGACTGTGATCCCCCCACAGTAGCAGCTAAGCAGAGGCTGGAGGGGTTGTGTTCCACATGCATGGCTTTGTCATAGTGTCAGGATGCATGATGGAATTGCAGGGAGAAAGCAACGGCAGGAAATGGAAGAGACATTATGGTCCCACACCCCTCTTCCATTACACACTGTTTGCATGGTTGTTGATGGAGTGGTGATTTCCTTAGTAAATGCTGCAATTCCTCTTCTCCATTTTTTAAAGAAGAAAATGAAGAAGGAAGGAATCATGAGTACACCTACACATGGGTCAAGCCCATCACCTGTACCTGTGGCTCCTTCCTGTTCACCCGATGTTCACTGCAAGTCACTCCTGCATCTGCTTTTACTTATGGGATGTTTAGGGCCCCTCTGCTCCCCACCTTCTGTCAAGGCCAATGCAGGGACACACTGTTAGGCTCTGCTGGGGACATTGCTCTTCTCAGCATCTGTCCTCCCCTACCTGCTGCTCGTCCATGCTAGGGACTCCTCATGCCCCTCAATTTGTTTCCCTACAGCTTCAGTTCTCCCCTTCCCACCTCTTACTGCGTCCCTTTCTGCTCCACCCACAAGGGCTGGCCCATAACCCTCAAGTATTTTTCCAGCTCTCACTCCCTCTCCCTCAGGACTGCATGACACAGAAATCCAGTCTGGTTCATGCTTTAAGATTCTCTGAAATTTAAAGATGATCATATCCAGGGATCTGGCAGCTGAAGATACAGCACAATGGTAAACTGAGATTGCTATGTGCAATTTCAGACTTGTCCCAGATGTTCAGACATTTTCTTATTTTTGCTCATGCCTGTCCTGAATTAAGACCCTTGATGAGTAGCTGTGTGAGCCTGTGGCCATGCTGACACACTCAGAGAGATGCCAGCAAGTCACTGACCATGCAAAAATGTTACCTTTGCTGGGAGAGGAGGGCTGAAGCACTGGCCAGGTCAAAACAAGGGGTGCTATTAAATGTCCCTTACTTTGGCCACAGCTGAGACAACCAGAGCTGCTTCTCTTTCAGCTTCTTCCATCTGTTTGTGAAGCCAGAGGACTGCAGTTATGTTCTGTACTATGCTGGAAAGGTAGCTGAGTGACACAGTTGGGATTTTTCTCCTAAAGGAAACATGGACCCAAGTATCGCTAATCAGCCTGAGTGCAGGCAGTAATGTGAGAGGACCAAGATGAAGAAATAAATGCATATTTCCTGCAAGAAATCTTCATGGAGATGAGAGGCTATGGCACACATCTGGCCTCAAACATGCATGACCAATACACACGTTATGGATAGCAGCAGCCAGTGTATGGAATCCCATCACCTCTGAAGTAACAACCTGTCACAAACGAAGGACGGGGAGACGGTTTGATGCAAACCAGATTCTGTTTATTGGCACTTTTGCATACAGTTATATACCTTATTTCTTATCACTACAAAGGTGTTGAAAATTACTCAATTGGACAGTTACTGCTAACGTGACATTACCTGACACTACTTGATTGGTTAATTAACGATCCTGGCCTAATAAGGAGGTCCAGTAATTACCTAATGCTTAGCAAGTTTTATTATCACTACCATTAACCTTGCTTCTCAGCACTTTCTTAGATTATCTTATGTTATTCCCACTTAACAAGGAGCTATGTCTCCATGATATCTCATGGTTATGTCTTTGGAGACTCTTCAAAGCAATGTTTGAACAGATGGCACTCTTGTGTTTGAACAGATGACACCGCCAGCCTGTTTCTGCCTGTCACAGTATAATTTTCTCCCTAGGGTGACTTCTACTCAGCCTATAAATCAAAACAGAGGGATCACAACTAGAGGTCATAGTGTTTTTCTCCAAACCTGCCTACCTTTGACAATATCTGGCTGAGCAGATCCAAACACTTGCCAGATGATGTGGGGCATGAGTGGACATGTTGCTGTTAGATGAGAAAGATGCAGACAGCTTTCCTTGTGTTAAGCCAAACCCCAGATTGGACTCTTCTCTAGACACCTTTTCTGAAGCAAGGCTTGTTGGCTGAGATGCTTGTGAGCCTCCTTGCTGCACTTGCAGCAATGAGTCGCCCATAACGATCCTTCTGATCTCTGCTGCACTTTCCCAAACTTTCCCCTGAAAGCTCCAGGATGACTGTCCTATCCCCCCTGACCCCTGCAGCACTCCCAGCTGGAATGAACACAAGTCCTTTCCATGGGACTGGCTGAAGGTGTCCTGTTAGGGCCTTTTTCTGCGGTTGTGATGTCTGATTTACTTCTTTGCCCCATCACACACTGTATATCAGATGTTTTCATGGACTGCAGCATCTTCTATTTTTTTCTCCAACCAGAAATCTAAGGCATGCCCAGCCTGGCAGCCATCATGGCCTACCCAAAACTGACACTGAGATCCTATTATTCATGGGATTAATCCATGGGCTAATAACCTATAAGGTACGATATCCATATGCACTGAGTATAACTGGGCCTGTGGTATTAAAAGAGACATCTTCTACTAGCAGTTAATTTGTGTGGAGGATATAATGTGCCTCATATGAGCATTGATTTGCTTCTACTATTTTCAACACATATGCAAATATCCAGTCTTGGCTCCATCTCTCCTAATTAGGGAGGCCTTATGATTCACCATCATAGTCTTTAGTAGATGTCTCTGAACAAACTTTAAAATACCAAGATTCCAGTGCACAAAAGCTCTTTTATAGCCTTCATTCACAAGTAGGCTTGTGCTGCATTCTTGCCATTTTGATCTGACCCTTGTCTTGAACATTGCATCTTGTGATGTGGAAATTGACTACAGGAAAAGGTTTCCAACCTAATGAAACTCGTAAGTGATAATACAATAGTTGTATGTTATATCTACAGATCTCTGATCCATTACTTCTTAGAGCCTTTGCCATAGCAATGGAGAAACACTGAAGAGTATTATTCAACATTATTGTGTATGAACAGCAGATTATTTTGCAACATTTATGTAATGCAAGCCTGTTCCAAGTACCAGCATCCAGAAGAGCTCTTAACCAATAGCTCCGAATTCCCCATTGGCACTGCATCTCAAAGTGGCAGCTATAACCCCCTCACCAGTCCTTGCATGTGTTTCTCATCTCATCTGAAACACATGTGTTTATGCAGAGCCTGGAGTCATTCCAAAGAATCTGTTGCAATTTACCAAGTATTGTGCATTCAGAGATTGGTTTCATAGGTATCGACACAATGGGCTCCTCTGCTACATGGAACACCCTGAAACAGCTTGCTCCTCAGTTTTCTTCAGCCTCTCCTTCTGTTTCCTTGCTTATTCTCCCACACATCTGCATTTCTGGACGTGACCCTCGATGTTCCCCATAACATTTTGGGAACAGTGGGTCACATGGTCTGCTGAGACAGTCTACCCCTCTCTGTGTATGTCTGTGGTGCTGGGGAAGCATATCTTTATTTTACGATTAAAAGCCTATTTATTTTTTTAGACTCTTTATGGCACTAAGGTAAGTGATGCTGAGGTCGGTCAAATTGTTGAATTTCCAACAATTTAAGCAACAAAAGTGTTGTTTTGCATTACAGCAGACCTATAATCCTTGTATGAATTGTGTTTCATCTTATATACTATACTAATCACTTAACTGATCCTCCAAGAGTAGTTTTCACTAACCCAGCCCATGTAAATCTCTGACTAAACCACTCCCATGGCCTTTTCCCCAAAATCTCTCTCTTCCCATGCAATCTCACTTCCAGTGTCCCTCTTCTTCCCCAGGATGAAGAAGAAGTTTGCCTTAGTTGATGAGGACTGGGTTGGGGATCAGTTAAGCAATCTGGACATCCATAAATCCATGGGTCCTGATGAGATGCAGTCACAGGTGCTGAGGGCCTGGCAGAATTGATTGCTGAGACCGTCATCTTTAGTAAGCTGTGGGGAATAGGAGAGGTGCCTAAGAACTGAAGGAAAACAAATGTCACTCCAGTCTTCAGAAAGGGTAAGAAGGAGGACCTGGGTAGCTGTAGACCAATCAGCCTCACCTCCATGCCTGGAAAGGTGACGGAACAACTTACCCATGACAATAACTATTTCTTGAGTTCCCTTCCTGGCCCTGACATTTTGTGATTCTATGATTCTGTGAAACCTTTAAAAAAACCCTGGCTCAACCAAGTCAAATCATTGTTCTGGTTTTATTTGTGCTGCAGAAGTGAATGCCAGTGTGGCAGGACCTAAGCTGGTCATTGGTGTCACCTCAGCCACAACCACTGTTTCAGCAGCATAGGGCAACCCAGCAGCTTTTCCTGACTGAGGGCTGGGGAAGGTGAGGAAGTCTCCCTCCTCTTCAATGACAGCAGAGACAGAAGCAGTGTCCCCTCCATCCATGGCAGAGATGGAGAAAGATATAGGAGAAACACTTCCTACAGCTTTCAGGACTTCTCCCTCTTAAAAATTACCTTTCATATCCCAGCGGGTGAGAGGCAGCACCCAAGTATCCCTGCAGAGCAGACAGGGAATCTGTGGTGACTCTCTTGAAGCAGCTGTTTCAGCCAAGACTGGGCAAGGGAAGGCCAGTGGTGGGAAACTGAGGGACATGGAAGACAGTGGAACAATTTGTGGGAGAAGCTTGCAGTTAGGAGATGAACTACTGTATTTTTTTAAAAGAAAGACAGCTTCTCATCTAAGGTCTTCTTCAGCAGGTGCAGGAGGACTCTGTTTGGCAGGGAACAGCAATTAGGCTTGCCATTAGCAGTGTAAATGAGGATGCTTAGAGCTGTGCAAGGTCACTGTTCCACTCTGCTCCTGTATTCAGGTGAGTGCATCTGTGAGCCTTTTCCAGGAGGCACATCTGTTCTTGCCTGTATTGAGCTCATGATTTTCATCTTCTCTTCACAGAGGTGAGAGACTATTTTCTCAGAGATGAACTAGAGATAATAATTTAATCTAAAATACTAGGCTACAAGTAGAAACCTAAAGCATTTGTCCATGCAGATATAGAGGACAGACATCAGCATTGTTCTCAGACACCCTAAGCCATATGGATCCCCGGCATTGCCTATATTTTACAAGATTAGCACTGAAGTTTTCTATGTTGTACTTTGTATTTCTTGACCATGGCACTAAGATGTTTAGCACTTTATTTCAAAGAGCTACTCAAATGGGCTTATTGCTCCTTCTGAACTTGTCTCTTCTGTTGAGATGGCTGTTGAGAGTCACTGAGCTGATGGCTGGAGGAAAAGGATCTTTCAGGGGTCTGAAGGGCAGTCGAAGCTAGAAGAAAGGTGGAACCACAGTGGTTTCTTTTAGTGCCTGCACTGCTCCAGGGAGAAATGTTTTTTCCACCAGCCACTCCTCAAGACTATTTGAACTTCTCAAGACTATTTTATAAAACCCTTTTGACTCTGATATTCTCCTGTGGCTGTGTGCAAAAGCTGCAGCGCAGTGCCTTTCTATCATTAGAGACATGCAAGAGGAAGAAGGGTTCTTGTTAACAATTGATCTTCTCCTCAGAAGTGTGGGTGAAAGTTGCCGAACCATAAAAAAGACACAAAACCAAAGTACCCAAAACATAGCAGATGTGAGCTTGCAGACAGATCTTATTTTGTTCTCAGCTCCTTCCAATACTACTTCAGACACTACAGTGCCATCATTAGAGTTTTATTTCTTTTTGTTTGTTTGTTTGTTTGAAGGCCTTTGACTTTGGTTTCATACTGTAGGTCTCATCACACCAGGACATTGACCAGACATATAAGAAACAATTAGCCAGTGGTTTGGACTCCACAGTACAAGAAACTCCTGAGTCTGAAACTCAAGAATATGGATTTTGCTGCCTGAGAATGCATTTCTATTGTTTTGTAGAATAATTCTTTTTTTCTTTTAGAACATAAAGAATATGTTTGCCCTGGATATCCATGGTGAAGTGTGTGAATCCAAATATAAGTACTCAAAAGGACTGTGCTTGGGCTAATATGACAGGGCCCTCTCTATCAGTGACCATCCAGTGTATTTTCAGAGATACGGGTGATTTGGAGAATGTGCTAGAGCTCAAACTGAAAGTATTTGGGCAGGACAACTGGAGCTGCCCTTGCTGGCAAGAGGAACAAGGTTGGCTCAGTTTTGCCAGCAACTATGGTTGGTTTCTGTGGGACTCCTGAAGCTAGGTTATGGTTTCTCTTACTGGCAGATAGACTGACTTGGAGGTCAATAGCCCTCAGTGACTGGAGAGTAAGGGTGTTGGTTCATACTGTGAAAAATAAGACCTAGAAACATGCAGGCAGTGCTGATAAGTGTACTGACAGCTACAAGGAATCAAACAACTCACCATCTACCTTTGTTTCTTTGCTTTGAGGGCTATTTTGAAAAAGAGATTTCTTCTGTGAGATCTAATTTATATTTCCCACAGGGCTGGGGCAGGTGGAAGGTGCATGGCAGAGGGGAAGGTTGACATGAGTATCACCAGTCAAACTGCAGATGGTTTCTAAAGAAAGCAAGCAAAGAGACAAGGTGGAAGCTTCCCTCTGTCTGAACTTTCTCCCACTCCTCACTCCTGGTGTTTAAGATCCTCATCAGATGACAGGTCCCTGAGGTGTGCCATGCTTGCCATCACACCTTGGCTGTGCTGGAGCAGGTTTGAGCTAGTGAGGCCAGCCTACTACCACTCTTCAGGTTTCTGTGTTCAGACCCAAACAAGTTCAAGCTCAGCCATTGCCACACTTGGTTGAAATTAGGGCCTTTGGGATGACAACAGGGTTCTTGAGGCCCAAAGTTGAAAGGTGCCTGTGTGCCAGGGGTGCTGCACTCAGATTTTTGCAATCTTCTGCCTCCTATGCATACATTTTTACCCCATCATTTTTACCCCAGGATTACTCAAGAGTGCTCTTCACAGCAGTGATGCAATATCTGCTTTATTTGCCATGTAAGTCAACTCAGTGGCCTTGCTGGTAAGAAATTGTTCTGATTTTGACACTATCCTCCTGCACCTAGGAATCCTGCGTGAGGCTTTCTTTGCTCTTTCCTGGTCTTGTTCTCCTGCCTGGTACCCTCTTCCATGGGTCAGTCTCACTGGAATTTGTTCTTCAGGAGCTTTTCCCTGCCAAAGCAGAGCATCTTCATCTGCAACCTGTCATACTGTGGAGCTGGGGCCACGCCACTGGAAATTGCAGTGTTTCTTTGAAAATTGTTTTGTTTTTATTTTTCAAGCTCTCCCCTTTACTTTAGCTGACCATAAACCCTAGAACACACAAAAGCCAAGCACTGGTGTATACATTTCTGTATATGTATCTCCTAGGTCTCACAGAGGAGGTGCTCCTCTGTTATGCACTTCTGACTAGAATTCAGTAATATCCTAACTTTGCATTTACTATCCCTTCCTCCAGCAGCAGTTGCTTCCCTGATCTAGATAGAGATAAAGTAGGAAGGTGTTACTCAGATATGTCTGTGCCCTGGGTGCTGCAGTGGCCAAGTGTGAATGAGGGGAAATCCCATCTGTACCTGGCTTTGACACAGACATTAATTTATTTGATAAGAGGTCTGATAGGGGAAGGAGAGCACAGCCAGAGGAGATGATAAACCTCTCAACTTTCACCACTGAATTTAATGCATCCACTTCCAACTTCCTATGCTAGCTTCTGCCCATCAAGTGGTGCAGACGTTTTGAATGGTTATTGCCAACTTTAGACAGTCCCTGCATATTCTGTCCTCAGGGGAAGAAATCCCCAAACAGCTTTGACAAATGTTTTTCTATCAAGCTCTGTAAGGTAGTAGTTGATGTTGAAACTTTTTGTAAAACAGCCTGGGTTTTCTGGACAAAAATCTCAGCATTAAAAGAACAAATGAAGTAATGCTGGGCAGTTCTGAAAAACTGCTGAAGAACAAAGAAAGTTTTTATTTCACTGTGCTCTTCCATTTATTCTGTTTCTGCTTTTCTAAATCTCCACTTTCCCCTTCTTTTTAAATATCTTCTCCCTTTTTTAGTGAAAGGTTCCAAAAAAAAAAAAAAAAAAAAACCCCAAAACCAATTCTTTTTCCTTTTCTTCCCACCTTAAAAGTTGAAGTGGAGACTGGTATTTGATGATGTGAAACAAATGTCAGGTTTAGTCCAATAATTTATGTAAAGAAACCAAACACATGAGTGTGGGGAAAGAGGAGAGGAGGGGAAAAACTCACATTTTCCACCAGGCACCCTTAAGGTATCTTGACCGTAACACCCATGTCCAATTTCCTGAACACATCTTTGAAGTAAAGGAGAACAGCAGCTGCCAATACCTTCTGACTCTTTCAGCACCCTTCTTTGAATTGCTCAGAACAGGGTAATTTGTTTTCCTCACCTCATTTTCAAAATTCAGACAAAGGAAATTGTTGGCACTCAGCCTGCATGAGGCAATAGGCAAGGGCTGCAGCGGGGTGGGGTGCAGCTCCCCATATCTTCTGATCTGTGATGGGGACCTGAGGGTCCCCATGGTCATTCTTGCCACTCAGGCTGGGCACTGGGGAGCACAGGACTGATGCAACACTTTCACCCTGAGCAACATCCTTAGCATTGCTGCTCTGCCCTGCAGACATATGGAAAGCAGTAGCATTAGAGGGAACATTAATCCTCTGCTTGCAAAAAACCCCAGATTCCTTGCCATGCAAATGACAATAAAAGCTGAAGATTATGACTGCCAAATGTTTTTCTGAATAACGTAGACTGTAAAACCCTCTTTACAGTTGAAATTAAAGGTCCTGTCTCTTCAGTTTGGGCATAAGTTTGCAAAGCTTGCCCATCTCACCTTGGCTCCAGCCATTCACACCATCTGGAATTTCTACCCCCTAAGAGAATGCTGCAACACCTGGACAAACTCTGACATTTGCCTTTTAAGCTGTTGGCAAGGTTCACCACCACTGAGCAAGAGCTATGAAATGATGAAATGTACCACCATAAGAGCCCCAGAATTCCCTGTTCAGACTTCTGCCATGGTTTTGCCCATGTATGCTTCCTAGACTGGGAGGTCCTTCATAGATTGGTTCACATTGTACTGAGAAAAACAGAAAGAAACTTTCCACTGCTGCTATCAGGGTTCAGCCACAGCAATGTGAGAGCCTTACTGTGAGACAGCTTCCATCTGGTAAAAGGGCTTCCAACAAGGTGTCATCAAATCATTCTGGGAGCAAGTGCTGAGAAAGCAGTATGGAGAAACACAGCATCTCAGCCAATCAAATAATAATAATGGGTGGTGCTACTTGGACTGGATGACTCCTGAGAAATATACTCAAGTTGACATTTAGGGATCAGACTAAACCTAGAAAGTATTTTCCATCCCTAGTGGTTAAACTTCTGTGAAGGGCATTCCTACACTGCAATACTGCTGGGAAACTGCAAAATCAGCACTGCTTTCACCAGTTTTTTTTTTAAAAGTCTCATCAGTTGAGCATTGTTTTTGTAAAATGAAAAAATCAGTTGTGATTCAGTCCTACACATCCAATGAATCAGGTTAAATAATTCCAGTCTCAATAATTCCATTTCCACCTTGAAAATAAACAGTTTCCTCATTTAATTTCTGTTGCATATGGTTCATTTCTCCTAATCATCATCCGGGCAGAGACAAAGCTGCTGTGATTGACAGCACTGAGAGCAACCCATGGTGCTGTTTCTGTTCAAGTGAGACCCAGAGAGATAAGCCTGTTCAGTGGCATTACTCAGTCTCTTCAAAGTAATTTCTTGTGATGAGCTCTGCCAATACATTCTAAGTTAAGGACTCAGATACACAACAGAAAAACAAAAAGCAACCAAACAAAAAAAAAAAAATGAAAAACAAAACAAAAAACCCCAAACAAAACAAAACAAAACAAAACCACAAAAACCCAAAATGCTTCTAGGCTTGTGTTTTTACCAATATTTCTCACAAGTTCAAAAGCAGATGGCCTCTCACATGAGCACTAGTCAGGGTGCTGTGATACAGAGCAACATTTTCATGGTGCGAAGTTGCCCAGTGATTGATGGCACTGCTGAATACACAACATGTAACAAATATGGAAAGCTAAAAAGCACAGTGAGTTTCACAAGAGGAAAGCAAGTTAATTGCTTGAGTGTATACCCAGAGTAGTTACAGACATTATTTTGGAAAGAATGGGAATAAGTGGGAATAATGTACCTGGAAAATTTAGGTACAAAGTGCTCAGTGAGTTTCTGCTTCGCATTTCCCAGAGGAAGAATTTTCTACACTCTGTTTTTCTGTGCAGTCAAAACAGAGCAGGGTTGGCAAGCAAAGCCACAGTAACCCTGACATTAAAGCAATATCCCATGTAAGCCAGAATTTCAAGCTATTCTTCTATGGCTTTGGTTGTCTAGACTAGTTTTCACTGTGTGTTTTTGAAATTTTTTCTTTCCCTTTCAGAAGCGTATCTGTCCAGTGTGGTTGCTTGGACACATCCTCCTGTTCTAAGGTGTGGTTTAGTGTCAAATACCCAAACTCTCCCTGGCCCATGATGCCAGCAGTAGCTTCTTCAGCCTCTCCAACATCTTGACTGATGTGAGCAGTTAGGATTCCCGGTGTAGCCCCTGACCAGGAAAGCAGCATAAATGCTTAACTGAGTTACACAGGTTTAAGGATGTTCGTAAGCTGGGGCCAGATTCAGAAGTTCGGTTCAGTCCTTGAATGGAAGGGATTTGCTTAGCACTTCAGAGACTTTGGTCATTATTTTCCTCGAGTATGCTTTTCAAAAATGGATCTTTAAAAAAAAAAACAGAAAAGAAACGTTTTTTCCATAAGCGTGTGTAATGTTAAAACACTTCTTGGTGCTAATTACATTGATCAGTAATTAAAATTAATTCTTCCCTGCCTGCCCAACTGGCTGAAGTCATTGGAGATACTCTGTTATGTGATGTTATTTCTTAGGGAATGGTGGAGGTGTTGGAAGAAGAAATAAAGATTTTCAGGAGGCGCCTGCATTGGCTGTAGGGGCTGAAGGTGGTGCAAGCCAAGCACCCAAATCTGGGAGCTTTGCCACAACCATCACCCAGTTCCCTGCGCTGCAGGTACCATTCCACCAAGGTCCTGTGGGCTCATGAGGCCGGTGCTCTTATCTCAAAAGTCATTTGAATTGCTCTGGTTGCCTCTGCTCTCTGTTTGTGTGCCTGAGGGAGAAGAAGAACTTTAGTCTGATTGAACTTTGCATGCTTTCCATAAAAAAAAATCTATAAATTACTTAATAAAATTCTGGCACAAGCTCAATTGCTCAGGTCTGTGAAATTGCATTAGGCCACGAACATGTGGCTTGTGACAGTAGAATAAGACCAATAAGTTTTTCATTGACATTTCCAGCCCCACTTCACAGTGGGGCTCAGACCACTGTGTAAACAGGCAATGGTCTGTAAATATTCAAAGGCTGTCCAGCTTCCACAGGAATGGCTGTGACCTGTATCACAGGATGAGACAGTCATAAAAAGCCCACATCCTTCCTGGATACACTGTCTGTCCTTCACTTTAATACATAAAGAAGAGATAATATTCAAGTCCATGAGAGCCACATCATGAACCATGGGGAAGATGTTTTACCTACAGCTTTCAACATGATTCTTTGAAGTACAGCATTAAAGCTGTGAGTGAATGGATGTACAGAGTGATGAACAGCACAGACTGCTCTTGCTACATTTACAGGGTACTGAGTGAGGAGATCTGATGGACAAAATATGAATTGAAAACTTCACAAAAGGTTTCTGAATCTGAATGCTAGTTTTCTGCTCTTCAGGGTTGGAATGAGGCTTACTCAAGGTAAATCTGTTGCTCCACTCATTTCAGTCCTCTGAACTAATGCAGTCTGACATTTGGAAGGCACTCCAGAATATCAGGTGGTCCATACACAAGCAACGTTCTGTTCTCATGCTATCAAAATCGGGTTTGTCCCTCACTTCAGTACATTTGTTCCCTCCCCCAGTGTTATTAAAAACTCTGCCATGAATGGGCATACAGTGTTGAAGACATTGCTCCAGTCAGCTTCTTTCTAGTTAACAAGGAAGGACACTCGGGAACATGCTGGAAGAAAAAGGCGGATAACTCATCCATACCCACCCCTGAGACAAGACATGGAGCCAGCACGGTGAGAGCATCTGCCCCCATCTGCCTGCAGAGCTTGCCAGCATCCTGCTCCAGCTGGCCACGTCGTCCTGCAGATCCCATTGATGTCTCTGACGCCAGGTTCAGTTCTAGTTTTTCCTCAATTAAAAGGGATGTGTGGCACCAGGCAGGATCCATCTCCTTCTTTAGCAAGCTGCATGCACGCTATGTGGTCCGGATGTGGAGGCAAGCTGGGCTGCCTCTTCTGTCTATTGAAGCAGTTCACACCAATTATGAGTATTTTAGATAGCTGACTCTGGATTAAGCCAAAATGCTCTTTCCCCCCTTTCTGGCCTCCCTTTCCCTTCCTCCACTGTCCACAGGATTTCACGCTGCTGCAGGGTCCACAGTGGGCAGTGCTGGGGTGTATCAATCCCAGACTGCAGGCACAGCAACCTCCTTGCTTTGATAGTAAAGTCAGGCCACTAGATATTCTGATTCTTTTCTCCCCCAAAAAGCACACTTTTCCCCCTTGTGGTGCCTGTCATAGCAGGACTCCATGATACACTGCACATTCTTGCAGGGCATCAGCCTCAGTTTGAGTGCAGAAATTAATCTACAGCAAGACCCCAGACCAACTGAGGCAGAAAAGGATGTTATGAACAACATTTGGACATGTGGCGAGTAGCTTCTGGCTGATACTGCAAACACTGATGATGTGCTTCAGACTTGTTACCAGGAAGGAGGCAGATGAGGGTTTTTCCCCCCACTGTTGCCATGCTGAAGGGGGCTGGGACAGCTGTACAAACCCTGTTTTGACAGAAACTGTGAGCTTAGCAGAGCTTTTACGGTCAGCTCGACTTAAAACTTCAGCATGTCACGTCGGACTCTCTCAGCTCCAGCCATGTACAGTGCTGTGGGAGGTTGAATCTGTATTTCTGAGCTGCACAAGCACTTATCCCCTGACCTTTAATCTCTGCCTCTGCTGCTCCCCTTGTCTATGCCTGCAGTAACCTCCTGACATGGTTTTCAGGAAAACACGTGCTTGTCTGTTACCTAGGGCACAAGTAACATGTGCAGCATGGTGTGTTTCAGGAGGCAAGGGGAAGTGTGGTAAGGACTAACAGCAGAAAATCCCCTCAGCTGGAGCACATGGTAGCAATATCACTGCAAAGACTTTCAGAAGTTACTTGAAATGATTTAATTTTATTTTCAGAGGCATCCGGAGAAGCACAGTTTTCCTCTGGGAAAAAAAAAAAAAAACAAACCAACAAAAAACGAACTTCAATGTAGCATCTGTGGTGAGTTTCTTGCATCAATTTTATCAGCAGACAGGTGAACTAAAGTCTCCAAGAGGAGATGAAAACTGCTGCCTTGAGGAGAGGGGGTAAATTGAATATTTGCTCCTCACCCTCCTCAGCCACTGGGGTAGGAGGCAGGGACAGCCTCCACCAGCCCCATCCCAATTCCCTGCTGCCCTGGAATGGCTATTTTCCACCAGGATTCCTCAGAGCAGGCAGGCTTTGATGGCTTTGCTGCTGCAACAGCAGACACATGGCCAAAGTCCGCTCTGCTGTGCCAGGTTTCTCTCTCTCGCACACCTCCACAATGCTGTTGGCATCTTTCAAGATGCACCCTGGCATCTGCTTGCTATACCCCTGCCTATGGCTGGTCATGGGTTGCAGCAAAATAAATCTGATGACTGCAATGATAGCATTGATTTCCCTATATAGCATCTGTATAACCCAGCCTGAAGGTGGATGCATAGGCTGGGCTTGTTGACTTGTGTGCTGGGAGTACCTCTGCACAGAGATTGGCTAATAATCCTGTGTCTGAGCTTTTTGTAAAATTACACAGGTTTCTTTCCCACCAGAAACTCAGTTTGACATTACTGATTAAGTTGATAAAAATTACAGGTGCAGCGTACTGCTTGCTCAGCCAAGTGTCCTATTGCCAATCTCTTGGCCGTCATTCAATGTCCCATCTGTTTTTCTTATAAAATAATGACCAACATTAAAATCAGATCAGTAAATGTAATGTCTGCTGTAGCAGCTTCTGTGTTCTGAGGTTTCTGAGGCTTTTCTAAAGATGTGTTAGAGAAATAAGGTCTTGTTACTTCTCTCCAAAGCCTGTGCTGGGTAAGTGAATCTGAGCTCCATGTGAAAAAAATCACACCTCCTGTGAGCCTTTCCAAATTTTTTCACTTGTTGGCTTTAAATTGCCAAAGGTGCCAAAATGATTGACTTTCCTAAAAAAATAACATTTAAGCATTTTTTTGCCCAAACAGAAACAGTAATGAGTCAACAAGAAAACTAATTTATACACCTTAGAGGCAACTGGCTTACAAAACAAGCCTTATCTCTGTCCGTTTTTCCTCAGTAAGCCTTGGAGAAAGAAGTGTTTTCTTTCCAGAAAGTATATTAAAGATTAAGAGCAACATAAATTTCCATAACATGTTTCTAACAAAGTATACACACGTAACAGTGCTGTGGGTATGGGTGGCCATTACACAGCACTTACAGGCTGATAGGGAAAGTGGTTTTGAAACTAAACATCCTGGCATGAGATGATAGCAAAGATACCAGCTCAGTGTCCCTCTACTTTTTAAATGAGTCTAATATTTTTAGTTACTATTTGGAGTCAGTCTCCCAATATAAAACTTCAAGATTTATACCTATGCCTGCACCTTTTTGGGGGTGAGTGTCACCTGTAGGTGATGGAGCATCTCTGAGAGCCTCTCACTGCCCTTCCTCTGAGTACACTGGATGTGTGCAGCTTACATCATACTGTAGAGGATGGATTCCTTATACAAGGCCCTCAGTCCCTCAGGAGACTCTTAGTTCTAAAACTTTAGAAGCTTTTTGTCTATTTTATTTGTTGGCAAAACTCCTGCAGGATCCATACATGGGAAAGGCAATGCAAGGGATCCTGCTGTCCTCAGTGGCAGGGTAAAGAGCAATTAGTGGAGAAAGTAGAAACGTGTGGGTCATGACTTGAGAAACAGCTGCAAGGGAGGCAGGAAAAGTGCTGGAAGCAGAGTCTAAGAAATTGTCCAGGTCTAGAAAGTTCACAGCTTTCCCCACTTCTGAAAGCTGAGGAAGAGACAGAATGGCTCTGAGAAGGAATTATCCATGATCAAGGCTATTGATCTTTCAACAAGAACACCACTGTCTGCAATGGGTAGACACCAAAAAGAGTATTCTAACCCATTTGGGGTTATTCCCAGAACATCATCCTTGCCAAGAAAGTGGCAAGACACTACTCCAGTACTGCTAGAAGAAAGAATTTGTGGAAAACCCTCAGAATTTGCAGGCCTAAGGGGCAAAAAACTTTTGGTAGCATTGCTTTCCCACTATTTTTTAAAACTGTCTCCTGAACTACTGTCTGTATTTGTTTTATACCGTGAGAGAACATGTTATTCATCTTGTCAGTGTGTGTGTTTGTGGCCATGGAAATGGCCTCACATGATGCATCTCCCCTCCAGGGCAGCACGCCATGGGCTGGAGATGCTGCCTCACCATGCCTGTCCTGCTCACACTAGCAGGAGAAGGACTTTCTCCAGGGCTGAAAGACACAACATCTGGATATTGCTGAAATGGTATCATAGCTCTCAGAGGCACTCTGAGCTCAACCATTCCTACCACCCCTGTCTCCTGCAGAACCTATTCTGATAGATTTGGAAGTTTACAACATCACTCCCTCAATATATATCCATAAAAAGGTTGCTTAGGTCCTTAATTACAGCAAGGAGCATAGGAGCTGGCAGACTGATCTTGTGTCTTCAATACAGTAAGAACTTAAAGTAACATAGACACTTGAAATAGCAGATGAAGTAGATAGGCCTATGGCAGCCCTAGAGAACTGAGGTGTCCAGTCAAAACACTGAGGTCCATCTTGCTTTTATTTCTACCTCAGGCACTCTGAATGAGTCCAAAGACTGTCATAATGGGATGAACATTTGGTAACAAACATGGCATCCAAAAACGGGTCAAACTCATGGAAGTCTGGCATGAGCTATCTGTTCATCCAGAAGGAGTCATTACTGACAATCTCAATTCTCAAGGTCTGGATGTGGTCGGTAACATGTCTAGGAATGTGGTGCATTATAGGAACATCCACCGTTTCACATGGATGAATAAGGAATTCCTCAAGTATATAAAGCCATATTTTGCAAATGCCATAAAAAAACCACCACAGTGATATAATTTCCTTTTCAAACTATTTTTTTCCCCCCTTCTCCCTATGAAAGTGAATATTTAGAAACCAAATTAGGAAGACAAGCACAGTTTTTCCTTGGAGGAAGTTCATTCTTTTCTGTTGCAAATGCTGCTAATTGGCTGGGCTTTTGCCCAGAAAGGGTTGCCAGCTCTGTAAGAGAGGTTAGTCATCTCCAGTTCTTGTGGATCTTTCCCAGTTATTAATACAGAATATATTTTAAAAATATATTTTCAGCTCAAACAAGCAGGCAACAAACAAGAGAGAATGTGCCAGATGTCCCTCTCAGTTATGCCCAGTTGAGCCATTTTCTGCTTCTTCTGGAGCAAACAGATACCTGTGGATGGAGTACTTATCAGAAACCTTTTACAAGGGGAAGAAATGAAGGAAAGATCCAGGCC
Organism: Phaethornis superciliosus; assembly: GCA_023637945.1. Taxonomy (NCBI): domain Eukaryota; kingdom Metazoa; phylum Chordata; class Aves; order Apodiformes; family Trochilidae; genus Phaethornis; species Phaethornis superciliosus. Next base: position 60,645,544 of record JAJQWJ010000004.1, read on the forward strand.
TGCAGCACAGAGCAGCTGGTGCCTCTATATGCTAGGTTGGCCTGGGATCTTCTGATAAGTCCAGTCTTTTTCCCTCTTCCTAGGACAGGCATCTTAGCTCTTTGCAAGCTGGCCAGATCAGGGTTGTTAGGAGACAGAGGTAACTTATCAAAATCAGATGATGACGGACAGCCTCCCCCCATCTCCTACCACAGAGTGTTTTCTTTATCTGTCTCAGGACCTTTGGATCCCAAGTGTGATGATCCAGGCTTGCCGATTTTGGCCGGAGCCTGGACACAGTATATTCACTAACAAGTGCTGAGACCTTTCTCCTAATGATCTCTGCAGAGCTCACTGGAAGGTTCTTACCCAAAACTATAGCACTACAGCCCACACTCTTGGTCAATGGCATCTCAATACATACATAAAACAAAGACTTAAATAATCTGAAGAGTCAGGAATTATCCCAGTAACCACATCTTACTAGGTTAATAGTTATGGATCAGCCACAGTTCATTTTCATCTGGTGCCTGAGTAAGCAGAACCCCTGGGGGAGTCTGACCATTTATGTGAGCCCTGTTTTTCACTTGATGGCACACTTTGCCCAAAGGCACAATGTCTTTGATACACCATAGGAGTCCAAGAAGCTCTGTTAAATCTGGGTTGTTAAAAATTATGTGACATCAAGACACACTGGAATTCTTACAGTCCCTAGGTAAATGTTTCACAGTTGATTCATGACTTCTTTTGGATATGAAAACAAACTGAGGGCTCTTATTTTTTCTGCCTTTCATTGTGGAGAGTATCAATGGGCCTTAAACTGTGTCTTGGCTTCCTGCTGAAAACCAGAACACCTTGTCTGAACTGCCCACACCTCTTGCACGTGCAAAGCTTGAGCTATGGTTAGAGCTGGAACAGGATTTCTCACAAGATGTTCTTTATTGCTTGTTGGGTGGTTAAAATAATGAGCAGTTGTTTCTGTGGTATTTTAGCTGTTATACTTTTGGTCCTGGCCAGAACAGAGGAATTGCAGAGAAGAGCACATTTCAAGTAATAAATTTAAACATTTTGAAACTTGAGAAAAAAAAAGGAAAAAAAAAAAAAAAAAAAGGTGAATTAAGATGAAGCCAAAGGTTCATGTTAGCTTTTCTTTAAGCCAAACCAGGATATCCATCCCTGACAAAAATGTTGACCATGGCTATTTTTTTGGCACCATGTTTGTTCTTTCCCTCCTGTCCTGGTTTGGGCCAGGATAAAGTCTTGTACTTTTGCTTTCAGCTAAGTTTCTTGTAAGTAGCTGCACTTGCTGAAAATAACAGCAAGTTTCTCAGTCAGACTCTGCTTCTAGGACTGATAATGCTCAATGTTTATAGTTACAGCTAGAGACTGGTATGCAGAGCCAAGGACACTGCTCAGCTTTGAGGAACATTTTGCCCTCCAGATCAGAAAAGGAATAAAGAAGTCACACCTGCAAACCCTCCCTTAGTAAAGAACAGACAAGATAAATTACCCAAATTGACCAAACAGAGTATTCCATCCCATAAACATCATACTCAGTATAAATATGAGGGAACACGAGGGTCCCTCCCTTCCTTCTTCACCTGCCCCTGTTTGCTTTGGCATCCTGGGAGGATTCCATCCATTCCTTTGCCTGTGGTCCTGATCCATGCCAGCCTGAATCTGTGTGTTCCTGCCTCCAGCTCCCGACTGCTGCTGACTCCAGGATTCCAGCCTGGACTTTCCCAGGGCTGCCCTGCAGCCTCGGTGGTGACGTGAGAGTTACTGGGGAAAGGGGGGAGGAACGTGGTATCAATTTCCCTGTATTTTTGTATACATTTAGTAATGTTTTCCTTTTTATCATTGCTATTTCATTAAAGCTGTGTAGTTTACTTTCCAGCCCATAAGTCTCTCTCCCTTATTCTCTCTCCTTTCTTTTTTCAGGGAGGGGGATTAATAGAGAGCATCTGGGATTTGGTTTGATTGCCAGGCCAGCGTTAAACCGTGACACGCATCCTGCTTTCTTGGAAGTCAGTGTGCTCTGGCACTTCAATTAGAGACGGATAATTCATGCATTGCAGACTGGAAAAAGCTTATCACACTGCATTATTTGTTCCACCACCAAAGCCCTATCACCACTGTGAAATCTATTTCTGCAAGTTTGAAAGGGACTTGTATAAACCACCTGGCGATTTCATCTGGTACTGTTGACAGTCTGGTCCAGGCAGTTTGTCATGCACCCTGGAAAATGGCACTGGTGGAGTGAAAGAGACTGTGTCTCCAGCGTGTATTTTGAACCGAGGGTTTGAGCAGACCAGCTGGTAAAGGATGTGCTGTGTTTGGGAGGATCACCCAGACTGCAGCTCTGCTGGCAGCCAGGAGCTCAGGCCTGAATTTCTGCCCACTGCCAATACTGTCATTTAGGGTATCCCTTTGTTTAGATCTATGGAGAGTGGGAAGGATTTTTTTTTTACTGTGTAAAAAGTGAAGGGATGAGGCAGCAGGGTCAGTCCAGGGCCACTGGAGCACAGCATCACAGGGTACCTACCAGGACAAACTGTAAATGCCCAAGGGATGGTGGAGGATGGCAGAGACGCAGAACCTCGACCTGGTCTCTCATAGTGTATTGGAAAGAAAGTGCCACTGTCAAACAAGGCAAGACAAATTCCTGATCAAAGGAAAAGTCACAGGTGGAGAATCCAGACCCCTCTAGGAACTCATGTACTTAAGATGAGGGCAGATGGCATGTAATGGAGCTCTCCTACTCTGACAGCTATCAGTAGCTTCCTATAACCAGTGAGGAAAGCACCTACAAAACACAAAACTCTCTGTCACATGCAGCTTGGGTGCCTCAAAATACACTGCTCAAATTGCTGACTGCACTCTGGCCTTCTGCAAAGTTCAGTGGCAGAGGGCTGCAGGCAAAAATCATAGAATTATAGAATCAGCTGGGTTGGAAGGGACCTCAGAGATCATCAAGTCCAACCCTTGATCCACTACAACTGCAGTTACCAGACCATGGCACTGAGTGCCACATCCAGTCTCTTTTTAAATATCTCCAGGGATGGAGAATCCACTACTTCCCTGGGCAGCCCATTCCAATGTCTGATCACCCTCTCTGTAAATAATTTTTTCCTAATATCTAACCTAACCTCCCCTGGCACAACTTAAGTCCATGCCCTCTTGTCTTGTTGAAAGTTGCCTGGGAAAAGAGCCCAACCCCCCCCTGGCTCCAGCCTCCTTTCAGGGAGTTGTAGGGAGCGATGAGGTCTCCCCTGAGCCTCCTCTTCTCCAGGCTGAACACCCCCAGCTCCCTCAGCCTCTCCTCACAGGACTTGTGCTGGATCCCTTCACCAGCCTGGTTGCCCTCCTTTGGACCTGCTCCAGGACCTCAATCTCCTTCCTGAACTGAGGGGCCCAGAACTGGACACAGGACTCGAGCTGTGGCCTCACCAGGGCTGAGTACAGGGGCAGAATCCCTTCCCTGGACCTGCTGGCCACGCTGTTCCTGATCCAGGCCAGGATGCCATTGGCCTTCTTGGCCACCTGGGCACACTGCTGGCTCCTGTTCAGCTTCCTGTCAATCCAGACTCCCAGGTCCCTCTCTGCCTGGCTGCTCTCAGCCACTCTGTGCCCAGCCTGGATCTCCCCATGGGGTTGTTGTGGCCAAAGTGCAGGACCCGGCACTTGGCCGTGTTGAACCTCATCCCATTGGAATCAGCCCAACTCTCCAGTCTGTCCAGGTCCCTCTGCAGAGCCCTCCTGCCTTCCAGCTGATCCACACTCCCCCCCAGTTTAGTGTCATCTGCAAATTTGCTGATGATGGACTCAATCCCCTCATCTAAATCATCAATAAAGATATTAAACAGGACTGGGCCCAGCACTGATTCCTGGGGGACACCGCAGGTGAGTGGCCACCAATTGGATCAGCACCGTTCAGCACCACTCTCTGGTGGGCTCCAGCAGTTCCTAACCCAGCACAGAGTGCTCCTGTCTGAGCCCTGGACTGACAGCTTTTCCAGGAGAATCCTGTGGGAGATGGTGTCAAAGGCCTTGCTGAAGTCCAGGCAGACCACATCCACAGCTTTCCCCTTATCCACCAGGCGGGTCACCTGATCATAAAAGGAGAAAGAGAAGATGTTGCATTGTGAGTGTAAACTTTTTTTCTTTTCATGCACAACACTTGGAAAGCCCCATGATTCTGCCTTCACCTTGGCAGACCACTTATGGGAAGGATACCTTCAGGAGGTTTGCCTGAATCCCCATAAGTGAACAAAACTCCTGCAGAAACAAGGAGCAGATCACATTCACATCTTCAATGAAAATACTTCACTTGTTCCTGTGGGTTTGCGGTGTTCAGCATGGTGGAGAGAAAAGGCTTCAAAGCCTTTTTCTCCCTGCAGCAACATTGGGTATGACACAGTGGAGATCACTTGTGAAGTAGCAGGTGCAGATAAACTGTGTGTCTGGTGTGGAGGAGTTATCACTGCAAACAGGATTATTTCTAAGTGAAGAAACTGTAAATATTTCATTAGAGATACAATTCTGCCTGGGCCACAGCAGGCTTTTTTTATTATTATTTTAATTTTAATAATTTTGTTTTGCTGCCTCTTGAAACGGTGGCCTGCAGTTTTACATAATAAACTCACTAATAACCCACTTTCCCAATGTCAATATGATTAATATAGTAATAAGATTCCCCTTTCTCACAAAGCAGAGTTTTTCTTGCATAGAAGCTAAGAATAAGGTTTCACCCAGCAGTTATTGCATCTTAGCTGATATCTCATTATCTGACATAAACAGATCCATATGCTTTACTTCATCTTAAACTGCTGATTACCAGATAGAGGCACATCTTGCTGACAGAGACCAACAGGGAAAGGTAATTATGGAAGTGCTTGGGATCAGCTAGCAAAGGCTGGAAGGGTGATGCTGGGTATGCAAACAGGCAGTGAAGAGGCAAGGAGGAGGTCAGATTTTTTTTCTCTCTGACAATTTTATTGCCTCCTGCAACCCACACAAGCCCTGCACCTAAAATCAAAACCAAATGGTGTACATCAGTCCTTTTCTCAGTAGGATCTGAATCAGTGTTTTATTCCAGTTCAAAGCAGATTAAGAGCACTGCTGTTTTTATATCCTGATATTTTAGATTCAGTTCACACATTTGTATAAGTGCATTTGACTATTTGGAGCTCAAGAATTGAGAATCAGAATCAGTTCCTCCATTAGTTTTTATTTCTACCTATAGACAATGATTTTGTGGTTCAGCTGCTCTTTGCTGAAGACACAGAGAATGATGAGCAGCAAAGATTTCTGTAGATGGGATTCTGTTCTAAAGTTTGGAAATAAAAGAGCGAGGTATAAACTCTATTATTAATTTGGATTGGAAAATTTGTGTAGCATCAAACCACAGAACAGTGATGAGTAGGAACCAGGTGGACTCTATTAGAAAGCGAGGAAGGGAATCTTGTCTTATTCTAACAGCTGCCAAGAAACATGCTTGTTTTATCTTTTGCATAAAATGATAAATAGAGGCTTTGAAGCCCAAATCTCTCTGGTTTTATCCCTCCTCATTTCAGGATATAGGTGCTGTGGATGTTCATTACTCACATTGGAAACATTTGCCACAGGAAGCTCCTGGAACAGAGTTTGGAAAGCCATGAAAGCCCTAAGGCAGCTGAAAACATCAGTGCTGTCCCAGCACTTGCTGAATCAAATTATTAAGTGCCAAGATAAATTAATGTCTATTTCCCAGTTTTGCAGAGTCCAAGATTTTCAAACTCCATTCCTACCAAGAAAATCCTCTCTCCTCGAAAAAAAGAAACCCTATTTTGGTGGTAGCTGCTTCCAAAGTCTGGAACTATGTATTCAGAAGTCTTGCTTCACTCTCCAGTAAATTCCTTTCCACCTCTCTGTTCCCAGTGAAATAATTGGAATATTTACATTTTTTTTAAAAATCAGGATTTTCATAAGTCATAAAGCATAGGCTAATGAGCCTCTTCTGCAAAGCTATTTAGTTAAATTAATATTTATGCACTGAAGCAAGGCTCAGGAGCTAATCTATGAGGTGTTATTCAATGATCCTGAACATCTGGCTTCAGAATCCAAGATTTCACTGAAACTGAGTTAAGATTCCTGCTATTAGAGCTCCAAATTAAGGGATAAAGTACAACAGAAGCTCAAGCAAAGAGACACAGCTCTTCCTGGCAAGCCTGTGGGCTGAGGTAACCAGGAACTGCCTCTGTTCCTTGGGACTCTCCCTGAGACAACTGGGATGCTGTAGGCAGTGGGTCCTGTCTGTCACTGGGGAGAAAACCCTGAGCCCACAGCAGCTGAGGTCTCTTTTCCTACTCCACACTTGGCTGGTGGAGAAGGAGAAAAAGGGAAGACCTGACCTTGGCTGTCTGCTCCCAGCAGCCCGAAGCACTGCCCCTGCTCTGTCTCATCCCAGACCCTGTGTGTCCCTGGGAGTTGGCACTGTCTGCCTGGGGTCTGGCACAGCCCCAAACTCCTCTCTGTTAAATAGGAAATAACTGGGGAAAGCAGGTGGGTACAAGCTGATGCTGACACCCTGGCCAGTGCTTGTGTCAGTGGCTTTGAGGCTTCTTCCCCTTACTTGGGGTTAAAAAGAGGCTTTCCTGTGATCTCACAAGGGTTAAGATTAGGCTTTTTTGCTTCAGATGCTCCATTCCTCATCCACATGTCGGTGCTATGCCAGGTGGTGAAGGCAGACAATGGCTGTCCCTTGCAGCTGCACTCAATGAAGCTGTGGCATTTTAGCACATTTAACTTATTTCCCTTGCCGTGTGGTGCCTGTGGTATTATGTCTTGCTGCTGTAGCATGCTGCTATGTTTAGAGTTTTTTACACAGACAAATAACTTAGCACCATGATTTCATCGGTGTGTCTTGGCCATCTGGTTGGTCACATCCTGGATTCCCAGCATCTCTTGGATCCTATTTTCCCCTTCAAAGTTAAGGCTGCGTGATGTCTGTGGATCATTATCTTCACAAACTACCTTCTGGATGGATGAAACCTTTATCACCACCTAAGTAAGCCCCCAGTGCTCACACAACTTTAGCTTCATGCCCTAAAAACAACCACTGTAGCACCCTGTACCACAGCCCTCACACTTTATTAGGCAACTGAACAGTAAGAAAAAGAAAACTGAAGAAAAAAAGGTATAATTTAGGACCACAGAGGACCTTAGAGGTCACAAAGGAGTCCTAGCCAAATGGTAAGAGGAGGATGGTGGAGGGTGGTCAGTTCTGAACAACTTGAGTATGAGCCAATCCATCACATTGCAGAGCCAGGGTTCATTCTCTGGGGAGGTTTCCTCCAGTAATGTTTTTGTAGCCATGGGAAGACTGGGTATGCATGTGGATGGGGATGCAGTTGCAGAACTGGATTCTGCAGTTGTGGCTTCCTAGAGGATACTTGAGTGGGTGATTCAAGAAATATAGTAAGGATATTATTTTACGTATATAATTTGATTCCTTTAGTGTGAAATAAGCCCCCAGTAAATTTATATTTACTTGGCAGTGAAGTTATAAAACTTGGTTTGGCAGTTGCATTTAGCAAAACACTGGGAACTCAAGGGAAAAAAATATTGCCTGGCTGAGTATATTGAGCTAATGCTGAGAAACGGGGCTCTGTGAATCTGAATTAAATCCAGTTTTTCAGAGGTACTTACCCAGTCTCCTTCCACTGTTGGCCAGCTGACAGAAATTCAATATTTTTCTTTTAGTGAATGAAGAGCATAGTCAGAAGCAGCCACTGGGTCAGGTTCATATGCAAAAGCTCCTCTTGTGCTTTTGTTTCCTAATTGCTCTTGGAAGGATTTTTTGTACTGGGCTGACGCAGTTGTGTGTGTGAATTTCCTGGCACAGAAGGAAGGTGGTTGTGTCCAAAAGACATTTGAGAGTGTGAATTCACAGCCTTTCCATGTCTAATCAAGGAGTGTAAACCATTAGCCACATGTTCTCCATTTCCATCACATTTTTTCACACTTAAGCAAAAACATGCCAAAGAAAAGGTGCTACATTTTTTAATGCCCCCAAATAGGAACCACGGGAGTCCGTTAAATGCTGTGGTCATTTCCAGCATACAAATCAATTTTCCTTGTGGTGGTGAGGTGGTGAATAATGCTTGGTTTGTTTAAAGGAGCATGACTGATTTTGGATGAAGAATCCTGTCACTTTGGCATTTTTCAGTTTTATTTATTGCACGCAACCATATAAAACCTGGTACTGGTCTCAGTGCCAGGCTTACTAGTGGAAAAGCTGAAAGGACCACATAACTCCTGGTGCAGCAAAGAGGTTCTCCTTCTGCAAGGCATTTGCTGGACTCCTGAAAATAATTTTGAATAACATGGCAGAGAAGGATTTCATCAGTTGGCATCTACTGGCTTTGTTTTTTCTTCCATTTTGCCTGTGTCAAGATGAATACATGGAGGTGAGCAGAAGATCTTATAAACCAGTGGCCAAAGTATTGCAAAGTCACCACCAGACTGGCCATAAAGGTTCCAGAAGCAGGGAAATATTGCAACAGCGGAGCCAACTTGTAGAGTGGACTGTTGATAATAGCACTTCTACAGACCAAAAAGTCCTGAGACCAGAGGTAGATGATGTAGAACAGACTACCTCAGATAGAGTCCAGGTACTCTGAATTAATCTTCTACAGATATCTTTAAAGCTAATGAGATTTTTTTTTTCCTAAGATTATTAGTGATATATTTATAAATTATTAATATTAAAGCTGTGTATTGGTCTGTATCCTGCTGGGTTGCTTTATAGGATCTTTTAATGAGCTGGTACAATTAGCTGTGGTTGGGGACACTGGGTTCAAAACAGAGAGCAGACCTTTGTCTTGCTGAAACTGTGATTCTGTGCAATGACATATTCTGAGATATAGTCTCTTAATGATTTTAAGCTATTACTTACTTAATATATTAAAATTATTCTGTTTACTCATTTGGATGTGATTTATGGAGGTATTTGGAAATACTCAAGTAGCAGAGAGTAACTTTACTTGAAAATTATGTACATAAATTCTTTTCAGCTTGAGACAAACATAATGAAATTCTGAGGGTTCAAAATTTATTCTAAGGAATATCTTGGAAAAAAAGAGCAGGTAATAATGTAATGAGTAGATTTAATAATATACATCAAGGATAGTTTCAAAGGAAAGAAGACTCAGAATGAAACTAAATCATCTGTAGTACCTCTGTTTTACACTGAGAATCTTCTTATGCCTTTTGCATGGCATTTTAGATATTATGGTCATTAGCTCACAGCAAAGGGAAAATGGCATAATGTGATTATAGATAAAATATTGCAATCCAGATTTAAAAGGAAAAATATGAAGGGCAGAAGAAGCTTTTGCTAGCACTAGGCAAAACAAAATTCCATTCAGATGAAGTTTTTATTGATTGATGCTTTTTTAGAAACAACAAGAACATGAGTGTATTGTTCCTATTTCTGATACAAATGCTTCAGTCCTGTATAGTTCACCCTTCAACATTTGTTTTAAAAAACTCTTTTAGATCAAACTGTGATATTTTGAATTCCAGAAATTATGGGCATGCAGACAAGTGTTCAATAATAACGTAAATCAAGATAAGCAGAAAGGGGATTTGATTTTAATCCTGTCCCAGGCTTGAAGAACTGAAACACTTCCAAGTATGAAAACAGATTCAATACACCACCATATTTCCTGTATTTAATTTTTATATGCTTTGCAGTTCATATTTCTTGGGCAGAAGTTATATGTTCCTCCAATGCACTCAGCAAAATAGATATTTAACCCTAGGTATGCTAAAATGCACTGTAGGATATAAATAGTAAAACCATCATTTATACGATGAGACAGCAACTGTGTGTGTACCTCCTAACTGTAGAGAGAATTGTGCAGCTGCACACTATAGACCATTTATAATTGCTATTTAATGAAGATTCCCCTTTACCTCAACATTATTTCAGACAATGCAGGACATAATAGAAAATTACAATTTTTTTTTTTAGGAGTCAGACTTTCTCAGAGAACGTGTCACTGCTGGGGGCACATATGTCTCTCATTAGAGAATTTAATGCAACATGCTTGGAGTTCTCTGCTGGGAGAAGAGGCTGTGACATTAAAACTGAGCCCAGCGAGTCTGGGTCCATCTGATGGCAGTCATTTACCTGCCACATCCTCTCCAAGCAGCAATCTTTGCCAGGGAAATGATGCAATTTTGGCTTGTGGAAAAAAAATGAAATAGAGAAGTAGCAGATGCATGTCAGGGATAATCCATCACAGAGCAGCTGATGCAATAGGTATTTTCCATCTCTAGCCTCCAGGGATTTCCAGGCAGAGGAGGAACAAAGGTGTCACAGACAAATTTTAGTTCATGTCCAGCCTCTCTCTTCCCCTTGAGATCTCTGAAAGTTATTTCACCCTTGAGTCTCTAATCCACCTTAGCTCTGCCTGCAGAATTTCACCCTCTTGCTAAAGCATTTTAACAATCCCATTCCTTGTTGCATGGAGCAGTGACAATAGCATTTATCTTTGCTGCACTGGGCACAAGACCAGTTTCCACACTGCTGGGAACTTATGAAAAATAGAATGTGCATTTCTCAAGCATAAGAACTCTTAGTGACTGGGGAGAACCATGACAAACATATTTTTCCTTTTCAGGTTGCTCTCTGAAAACCTTTAGGTACACTTCAACCTACTCATGTTTTGCCCTGATTTTTGGCAATTTTAGTTTGTTTAATTCTTTGATAGAGAAGGGACATGTATGGCCTTTGTGCCCACAGAGATATGTCAGAACAGGAGACAAAAATGGTGTATGTACATTACTCATCTTCTGCATTGTCTTAAACAATGTAACAGAAACACATAAAATTAACCAGGAAGCAGAAAAGGCTGTGTCTCCAGTTGTGATTTGTTCACAGCTCTAAGTTAAGGTCATTTTGTAGACCACCTGTTGCCTAGAAATGCCTCCCACATACTTTATCATAGGAAATCCAGCAAATAGCCTCAGAAACATTTCCAGTTTCTATCTGTATTAGGATATCAATATGCCTGATATATTTCACAACCTCCTAAATCATATTCATGTTCTGAGAGCAATACCAAAGTTGCATTGCTCAATGAAATTTATGTGCAAATGGCTGCAAAGTATACCTTTGGCAAGTAGATTGCAATTAAACTGTGTCCCATTTAAGTGTAATTTTACTTCAGGAACAGGTTTTTCTTTTAAATGTACTCTTCATGAAGTTCTCTGATTCTACAGATTAAAAAAGTATCCTGAGTATTCATTGTTCCTGGCAGCTGACTGTGAACATTTTTTTCCTCCTAGTCAAAGGACCATTGAAGATAGTAAGTCAGTTCTACTTCATGACTTTCATAAGTGGAACTGTTCTCATACTACCAGGCTGCCGGGACTTGTCTCATTTTACATGTAATAATCTGCTTAGCTTTTTGAGAGGCAAATGCCACTTAGCGTTTTGTTATGACCAACACTAGTATCTATTTTGTCATAACATAACTGATTAGATAATAATGTTCAGGATTTCTGTGCACTGGGTAAAAAAAAACAAATCTTCAATGCACATCTTACATGCAGTCCAGTTTGCTTCAATCATACCTTACCTATAATCCACAATTCTAAGTCTTCAGGTATTTACATGCTGATATATCTTGTTTGATTTTGGTACGTGTGTATATAGTTTGTCTTCTCACTTAACATGAATATAAAACACTATCAGAAAAAAGACAGAGATTTTTTAAAATCTCAGTTGCAGTCCTCTTGTGCTTGGCTCCCCTTCAGGGACTGGAAATGAGCCCAAAGCAGGGTTGCTTCTCTCATATAAGAAATCTTTAACTATCATGTCCAGTGATTGTCAGTTATGGTCCTCCTAACAACTGGGAGAGAAAAAATAGCAAGAAAGATACAAACAGGTCATCCAGGAACAGGCAGACCAATAGGCAGATCTGGCTTTTCTCATAAAATATAGATATTACCCCAAAATAAGGTTAAAAGCATAGTATTGACCAAACCCCATAAATATTAAGCCCTTCTGCCCACTGGCAAATCTTAACTTATCAACAGCTCTTTTAAATATAAAGCATATTTGCTGAGCTGTCAGGTCAGCTTTTATTTCTATGGTAGCTTCACCATTGGCTGTTCCAGATGGAGAGGGCATGTGTCTGTCCCACTGGAGGACCTGCAGTATTTTGGTGGCATGAAAGGCATTGTCCTTTATCCATAAACTCCCAGGCCTCTCAAAATTAATGAATTCTGGAGGTGTGCTTGATATTGTTCAAAACACATAGAGAAAGATCGAATGTTTCCGATCAAGCTGGCTGATGACTTTGAGGGCAGGGATACAGCAAACCTGTATGTTCATTTGGCAGCTCCCATCCCACCAAAGGCTCTTTTGCTTTCATTAAACCAATAATTCTGCACTAGGCAGGTAATTTGATTATAAGGATGAGCAGAAAGAAAGGAAGACAAGTAGTAGAATTATTAGAGAAAAGTTGAAGTTGGACTGGTGTAACCTTCCATCTTGGGAATTTAAGAACTTCAGGTCTGCAGCTCAGAGTAACAGCAGAGTTGTAGAAAGAGAACAAAAAGAAAAAGGAAAAAGAAAGAGGAAAAAAAAAAGAAAAAACAGCAAACAAACAAACAAAAAATAAAAAAAAAACATAAACATAGAAGGAGAAATGAATAGGAGGCAGAGAAATTTTAAAAAATCAAACGCTGTACCTATCAGCTAACACATCAGAAGGTTTGTGATTGCTAGATCATTGTAACAGCCTAGTTATGAAATCCAGCTAAGACTGAATGACACCTCATTAGTATAAATTCAGTAACTGGGGAAAGAAAACAATGGAAGCAAACAATTACCAAATAATTATTGCAGCATATGAGCTGTGTGTACAAAACTCATTAGTTTATTTATGTTAGCTGCAGCATATAAACAGGTTTTCATGCTGGTATAGCCACAACTACAAACAATCAAATCTACATAACACCAAATGCTTTGTTGAGTTCAAATTTTTGTCATATATCTTGGCACTTTTTTAGGTTCTCCCAGCTTTAGCAGCCTGTAAATATGTAAGTCTGGGGCCATGAATAGGACCATGCTGCACAGACATTTTTCAACATCTCCTTCAGTCAGTTCAACACAGTTTTTTTGTTTGTTTGTTTAGTGGAGGAAAATTTATTGCAGAAGGTTAAATGATGTTCCTTGAGTCCTGTCACTCATTGTATGTAGGCTTTTTTGTCAAGAAAGGTCATCTGAAATGTGGGGTCAGTGAAAAACAGCATAGCAACCTAACTGAACTCTTACTCTATCTTTCATTATTTGGTATTATTTTATTTTCAAAACCCTTACTATTGGACAGGACAGACTGTTTTTATTTAAATATTCATATAGTTCTTAGAACACTTGAAAAGCTATTCTGTTAAATCTTCCAAAAATAACATTTCCAAGGACAACCCAAGTATGGGAGATTTCAGCCCAGATGAGAAGTGTTTTGAAAACTTAACAAATATGTAAACAGAGAATATATAATGAAGACCCTGTAACAGACGTGTATGACTGATGTCCTCCATGAATGAGCTACTTACAGATTATTTTTGTGCACTTAGCCCCCACAGACCGGACCACAGATTCCAGACTGTAGTTCCTGCTGCCGCGGTGACTTTGGAGTTCGACTCTATCAAGGTCCCCCAGGACCTCCTGGGCCCCCTGGGATGCCAGGTAAAGAGGAACTCTCATTGATTTTTCATCTACTCTAACAATGGCTATTCTATGAAATACCAGAGAAAGGTCTGTACATCAGTTCTTGGGGACAGATAAATAAACAATTTTTCAATAATTTCTGGAAAGACAGAGTTTTTCGGTTAAACTCTAAAGTCTTTCCCAGAGAAAATGAATTTGTTATTAAAATTCAGCTTTCACAAATTCATACTGAACATAATAGTATTACATTTTTAGGGCAGACTGGTCTCTCTTCTTAAAGCAGTATGAATCTCCTATTGAAGCTGGAAGAACTTGTTGCTTGCAGTGATTATTGTGATCACCTCTGAATACCAAGCTATATTATTGTGTATTCAGGGGTTTGGGTTTTTTTTTCTTTATGTAGGATACTTCTAGCCAATATTTTACAGAGCTTCTACTCTCATAGAAAGTTTTTTTTTTTCCTCTTGTCTTCCATAACAAAAGTATACTTCACTCCCTCCTCTATTTAAAATGCACATGAAACAGGATGTAGAATAAAGGGGTACACTTTGATCTGATAATTGGTAAGGAAAAAAAAAGCATTTAGAGAGAGAAAAAGACAGTTACTTGTATGTTAGTGTACACTTGTCACAGCAGATACCTTCAAGGATTTGAAAATCACTGTTCCTTAAGAAGATGTACAATGTAAATACACACGTCACTGACTTACAGATTTGTCTCGTCTTTAAAAGTTATCATGATAAAAATACTATTTTATAATATTTTTGTCTCACAAACATACTGACAACAGACGCGACAGATAATGGTACACAAAAAAATAATGTAGTGATAGACTTATGGTAAATACAGTGTACAGTAACAGTTAAATTTGACTGTTACAAAGTTAAATCCAAGTGACTGAAAGGTTCCAAGAACTTGCTTCTGTTGGCAAAATATTGAAGTAAATTTTTACTTTGACATATTTTGGTTATTACATGAAATAAGGTCATAGGCATATTTGGTACTGGCCTGCTGAATGCTACTTATACATCTATGCTTTATAAAAATACTGTTCACCACTCCAGAAGTAAGAGAAATCAAATGGTGAAGTCTCTTGTACAGAAATATTGCATTGCATATTAATAAATTGTTGGCTTCTTAGAAGCGAGACACAATTTTGCATTAGACCCAATCTTTCAAGTCTGTGGTGGACATACTGGGACAGCCCATCCCCAGCTTTGTCCTTTTCACAGGTGAAGATTCACCTCAGTCACACCTTCTTGTAAACAACAGAAATGTTCTGCACTCTGGAATTTCTCAATTTCCTTCATCTGCTGCATTTCAGGTCACTGTGCTTGTAAGGGGCACAGCAACAGCTGTTTTTCCCTTGATTGAATCAAATATTGCCTTCAGACTTCTGTTCTGAACTTACAGAAAAGTAATTCTGTCTTTACATGAAGAATCATCTTCATTATTTTTAAGAAAATTTGACTTCTCTATCCAAACAAAAATTTGCTTATTTCCTTCCACCATTTATGTTCTATGTTCAAAGCATTTTTTCCTCAATACAGAAAACTGAAAGAATCATTTATTCATTAGATTTGATCTTTAACACCACCAATGTTTTTGCAAATTCATAACCAGAGTGACTAATTAGAGAACACGCAGAGTGGCGTAAAATCTAATTTCAATTCAGAATTTCCTGAGTAATGAATTGAAAGGTCATGCTTTTGCTTCAGGTAGACATAATAATTGCCTAAGTATTCCAGGCAACTTTAAAATTTTGGCAGTTACATAGATGTTTGCTCAGTAATTTCCTCAGTAAACACCAGGAAGTAAGTAATGCTACAGATGAAGCAATATGTTCTTATAATGACCCTTTTTACAAGAATCCATCTGATAAAATCTTCATTGTAAAATTTTGTCTTTCTTTAAATCTAGGAACATGCCATCAATCAACCCCTTCAAGCTAACCATCACCCTGAGGATGCACTCTCTTCCATTTTGGGCACAGATGGGCCATTTAGATAATCTAAGGCTACAGCCATTCTCCATTTCTATAGGCATGTTTTAAACACAGCAAAAGGTTATTCAAGAGTATTTTGTCCTATCCTAATTAGTTTAAATCATCAGGAAACAAGCTTTTACACAAAGGTAAAAGTAAGACTGCTTCTGCAGGCTACCTGGTATGTGTCAATATCCCTTTTCTCAAGCTTCATGTCCACTGAGGTTTGTCCTTGCAGACATGTCCTTGAGACATGAGCAGCTTACACAATGGCAACAAAGCATGAAAGTTTACTCCTAAGCATCAATCTATGTCCTTCTGGAAACTTCACCTTCAGTTTAACCACACAACTTCTTCTTATCCCTTGCACCTTAGTCTGGGTTTGATGGTACTGAAAAGTCCCTGTGTTGCAAATTGGTGGAAAAAAGACCCTGGCAGTTAGATGCTAAAGTACATTAAATTATTTAAATTAATCAGAAAGCTTTGTTGTCTTTGGTTTTGTTTATGTTTTTCCTTAAGGAAATCATGGAAACAATGGGAATAATGGAGCAACTGGCCAGGAAGGAGCCAAAGGTGAGAAAGGAGACAAAGGAGATATGGGACCAAGGGGAGAGCGTGGCCATCATGGACCCAAAGGAGAGAAGGGTTACCCTGGGATTCCCCCAGAGCTACAGGTACAAAATCTTCATCCTGTGTTGGCTGCAGCACTTCTCAGGTTATGGTTTTCTTCTCTGGAAAACAGCACCTAACTCCTCTAAGATACTAAGAAGCAAATCCCCTCATAAATTAATCCAGTGAGACACATATATAGCCCCTGTCTTGACTGACAAATGTGTTCTGTCAGATCTTCCTGGAAAAGAAAGATATCACTGCTCAATCTTTCTTTAGAGTAATAATGCAGCCAAGAAATGGACAGAAAAAAACATAGATGGTTCCTTTTTAGGGTATAAGGGCAGTATCATTAAAAGTGAATAATGGAGACTATAATTGTTTTATCAAGCTGTGTTTCGTATATAACTACACTTCCTGTGGCATATGACAAGAGTAAAGGTATCACTCAGGCCCATGCTTCAAAAGTCAGTCAGGCTTTGGGAGGTTCTCAGAAGCATATGTATTCATCTCCTTAAAGTATAGGATCAAAAACTGAGCATAGGCTGAAGTCCCTTGGTTTTGAAAAACAGCCCTCAATAGCTATCTGTGGGTTTATATGTCTAGATACCTCAAGTATGTTGAGTAGTATATAGCTTCTGCCTAGGAATGAACTACCCAAAAGCCAGACAAGAATTAGAACATGCTTAAGCAGGGTTAAAGCCTGAGTGGGTGAAGATGGGATGGGATATATTTATTTGGGCTCAACACTTGATTGGCTTAGTCCCATAGCTTTTGTATTAGAACATTTTCATGTCCCAGGAATCTGTCAGAGGGCAGAGAGCTTATGTGGTGTATATACATATATAAATGTGTATGTATATATGTGGGTAAATATATGCCTGTATGTGTATACATGAATATGTATATATATACATATATATATACATTGCATACAGATATGTTGTCTTGTTGTCCTGTTCTTAATGCAATAAAAATTAAATGGGACCTGGATAACTAGGACCCTTGCTTGCTGTTGCAAAAGGGATTTAAAAGAGTTGTCAACACTATGTACTACAGCGTAGCAACACATGAGCAGTTCATCTGCAATAGCAGGAGGCTTGACTATCTCTCTGATGTAAGCACAGCTAAGGTGCTAAAGGCAAAGTGTGGGTGCATGGAAAGCCTTCCAGATTTATCCCTCCTGGTCTCCTGATGCCACTGTGGAGGGGGCTTCTGTAGGTCAGACCAGCCAGCCCAGGGTAGGGGAATCCTAAAGCACTTCAGACAGCTATAAGTGCATTTGGAAGGGGAAATGATTGCAGTGAGATTCAGCTCCAGAGACCCTTCATGTGAAGGAACAACCTAAGGTCCCATTACAATTACTGAGTTATCTAGAAGATAACTCGGCTTAATCTAACAGTCACTGTTGCTTTTGGGCAGGTGGGACTTTAGACACCACAGAGCATACAGATATCGAGAAAATATAAGAGAATTTACATCCTCCCTCACACATACACACTTTAATGGAAGCGGTTTAGTCTTTACCTGACTCTTACCAGCCCAAATCAGGCTCACCACAGAAGGGACAAAGTGGGATATAGCACTCACAAAAAAGACACAAAAAGAAATCCCATTTCCAGACATTCTTACTGTAAGGAAAACTGAAGCTTTGATCTATTTACAGATCTATACTTTTTAATTGAAGGATAATATTTCCCAGTAACACTCATTCATATATGTTTTATATATTCATAAAAGGCATGCAAATTAAAAGAGAAATCAACAGTACAACCAATGTGTGCACTGTAGGAAAAGGGCTTTGGATTTCTGGGTGTTGCATATGTTTGAATTCTCCATCCAATGTTGGAGAATTGGATGGAGAATTATCCTATCTTCATGAAAAGATAGGATAATCACACAGAATAAAATTCACAATGAAAATAGTTTGCAAAATTACTGGACTTTTGTAATAAAGCAGAATTATTTTAATATTCTTAAAGAATTAAATAGAATTAACATTATAGCTGAAAATAAAGTATATTTGTTGCAATTACATTCAAACTTCTGCAATATTAAAATGAGCTATGGATATTTTTTAAATAGTGGTAGCAGTTTAATCAAAAACAGAAAAATGAAAGAGAATAAATAATAGAAGCTTATATTGCAACACCTATTTCCAAGTGGAATCATAGAATCATGGAATGGCTTAGGTTGGAAGGTTTGAGATATCTAGGTTGGAGATATCTACTCCAACCTCCCTTCCATAGGCAGGAATGCCAAGAAAAGAGAATGTGAAGTGTAATTTAGACAAAAAGCAATACATTCCATGAAGATACCATTGCAGCTGCTTTCTTTTAACACATGATGAACTTTAATGTAAACATGGCTCAGAAGCAAGAAGGAACAGTTTTGCTGTCATAGAAAATGCATACATGCAGGGATAAGAAAAAACAACCCAAGCTTTCAGCTCACATCTGGAGCTCCTCAGATTTATGAACAGATGGCTAATGCTTTCCATTGTTGAACTGGGACGTGGATTTGATTTTGCCTGTTTTGGTTCTGTTCTCATTTAGGTCTGAAATCAAAAGAAGTTTGGGGTTTTGGTTTTTTTGGTTTGGTTTGTTTTTTTTCTAGTATAGCTGGAATCTTATGAAAAATGTCACTTTTGCAAGGGGCAGTGGCAACTGTGATCAAGCACTTCTCATCTAAGAAGTTAAGAGATAGAGATAAAATGCCAAGTTACTGTGTGAGTTTAGTGCATCCGGGTTCAGCAATTCTCCTGGTATTCCATTTACTGACAGTGACATGAGGGGTTCACAGACTCACTCAGGAGGTAGCCCTCTTCTCTGCACACACAGGTTGGCAGAGCCATTCCCCAGCATCTTGCTGAGAGTAATCTGAACATGGGAGGTTTTGGCTGCTTCCTATGGAACATCTTCCATGGTCAGTATGTCTCACTGGAAGAAGTGTAACATCAGGTCAAAGTTTTCACTTTCATATTTTCCTCTTTTGTTATCAACCACCCTCTGTTGTGACTGAGGGCATAAGGCAGTTGGTAAGAGAGAAAAAACCCTGAACATTGAGTCCCATATATTCATTGGGGAATATATAAAAAGTAATTCAATCCCTCTTGTCAGAAACACCAACCATTTCAAAGCCAGTTTTATGTTGAATCATCCTAGAGAGACCTAAAAGTAAATAAAATCCTAAACTAAGGTCCTGACTTGCAAACACTTGCCTGTACACTTACTTTTACAGTCATGAATAGCCCAACTGACTGTGAAAAGCCTTTTCCTTCTCCAGTTTCATTCAGTGGGAGTTTTGTTACTGTAGTATCGTGGCCTTGGAGCAGGCCCTAGAAGAACATCTCCGTCAGGAAAATCAACACACCACAAATACAGGAAAAAAATTCTGTAGCTGATTCCTATGCACTTGTATGTTTTGTGAATAAGTAAGTAACTGAGTAAGAACTGTGGTTTTGCAGGTGGCATTCATGGCTTCCATGGCTACTCACTTCAGCAACCAGAACAGTGGGATCATCTTCAGTAGTGTTGAAACCAATGTTGGAAATTTTTTTGATGTCATGACTGGGAGATTTGGTGCTCCTGTGAATGGTGAGTGTTTGTAGAATAACGTAACACAATTCTAGGAGCTATTGGGAGAAGTAAGGTCCATAATAATGAGAAACCAGCTAAATGTCTTTGGACACAGCTCTGATAGGATTCACTCTGTGTAGTGCTTGCTGCTTACTTTGAAGAAAATTAAACTGGAAACTGAGGAAGCCAAGAGAAGGCTTGTCAGCCAGTGAGACTAGTGTTAGCATAAGGGCAGGAGAAAGAGGAATAGCCAAAGTTTGGGAGGGAGCAGAACTGTCTGTATTGAGACCTTTTACCCTCCAGACACTATGACAACATAACCATGGCCTTACTGCTGCAGCAGCAGTTTCACAGATGCCTCCTCCACCTCCTCCCTCAAGTCACACTCTTCGTGACCACCTTCCCACATGCCAGATTAGCTTTAAGCTGGCCTGCAACAATTGTGCAGGTGGAAATGAGGCACTGCAGTTTTTCCTGAGTTATTTTTCAGATGCATCACGCCCATCTACACAGCTGTGGTTCAGGAAGAACAAGAGGAGATGAAGGAGGCAGGGCCGTAACCAAAAACATATAGAATCATAGAATGGCTGGGTCTGGAAAAGACCTTACAGCTCATCTAGTTCCAATCCCCCTGCCAGGGGGACACTTTCCATTCGACAAGGTTGCTCCAAGAACCATCCATCCTGGAATTTCCATGGATGGGGCACTGCAGCTTTCTTAGTGACTGTGCCAGAGTCTCACCATCCTCACAGTAAAGAATTTCTTTCTAATGTCAAACATAAATCTGCCCTCTTCCAATTTAAAGCCATTACCCCTTGTCCTATCAATCCATGCCCTTGTAAAAAGTCCCTCCCCACCTTTCCTGTAGGTCCTTCACAGAATCACAGGATCATTGGAGCTGGAAGGGACCTCTAGTCATTGGAGTTGGACTAGATCATCTAGTCCAACTCTGTTGATAAAGCAAGATTGTCTAGAACACATTAGGCAGGATTTCATCCAGGTGGATTTTGAATATTTCCAGGGAGGGAAACTCTCTGGGCAGCTTGTTGCTGTTCTTTGTCACCCTCACAAAAAAAGTTTTTTCTTATGTGTATACGGAACTGCCTGTGTTCTAGCTTGTGTCCATTGCCCCTTGTCATGTCACTGGGCATTACTGAAATAGTTTGACTCCAGATTGCAGGCTACCTTCAGGTATTTAAAAGTTGCTATGAGATCTCCCTGGAGTTTTTTCTTCTCCAGGCTGACCAGCCCCAGCTCTCTCAATATGTCTTCATAGGAGAGGTGCTCCAGCCTTCTGATCATCTTCATGGACCTCCTATGGTCTTTCTCTCATAGCTCCCTATCCTTCTTTTGTTGGGGGCTCCAGAAATGAGCTCAGTACTCCAGGTGGGGGCTCACAAAAGTGGAGTAGAGCCAGAGATTTACCTCCCTCGACCTGATGATTACACTTCTTTTGATGCAGCTCTGGGCATGTAAGTCTAAGCAAAGCCTGAAACTGACTTCTTCCACTTGGTCGTCGTCTTTTTTTGGCCATTGATTTTCTCACAGATGTGGAAAATTATATTAAATTAAATCAAAGTCAGGTACTCCAAGTTTTCTGTAGCACATCTTACTGATAGTTAAGAGAGTGTGTCCTTACAGTTGCTTCCTTTGGACGCTAATGTATATGTGATTTTAAGGATTCTGATACAGACTCCAAACTCCCATTCCAGGTTCAATGTTACAGGCTTACTGTTCAGGAATCAGGAGCTTGTCTTCCTTTCTGGAGTATTCTTGTAGGGCTTGTGACATGTAACATCATTGTACTGGTAACATTGTTTGCACCATTCAGACAAAAAAAAAAAAAAAAAAAAAGAGATAAAAAGGAAGAGGGTCATGGTAAGAGTGTGTTGTGAAAGAAGGGAAAGAAGAGGCTACATCTGCATTGTTCAGGTATGACCAGATGAGCAGCAGTGGGTGCTGCTGAAACCTTGGGTGACACACTGTCAGTCCAGCAGCCTCTGAGGCTGAGCCCTGGGTGGCCTGGAGGCTGCTTTTTTGGGAGTGGGCAGGAGCAAAAAGGTAAAGAAAAACAGTGAGAGATGGCTTAGTCTCCTGAGAATTCCCCATACAGTGAGAAGGGATGAGAGGTCCTACCAGGTTCAAATACAATTTTTGCCTGAAACCATGCCATAGGCAGAATAAAAATTAATCAGACTTTGGCGCACTATAAGCAAAAGCAAAATAACCACTGACAACTGGAAAGTAATTTTGATCTCAGACACTATGTTTTCTAAGCAAGAAGCACAACTCTGTAGCATGACTATCTCTCCCTTTGAAGTAAACACCTGTATTTGGCAATCTTTTCAGGGGTATATTTCTTCACCTTCAGTATGATGAAACATGAAGATGTGGAGGAAGTATATGTGTACCTAATGCATAATGGTAATACAGTTTTCAGCCTATATAGGTAAGTGAAGGGCTAGGCCATTTTAATTCACAGGTTTGCACAGAAGTGGTGGCTTCTTCACAATATCAGGATGAAACTGTTCATTTTTTGAAGAAATTCTGTAGGGTAAGATGAAAGAAAAACTATTGTATTTTGCCTTCATCAGCTTTCATGTTTAGGTCACACCTGCCACAGAGTTGGATCTAAAATTCAGAACACAGGCTCCCCAGAGGTCAGGAAATAGCACTGCAAGTCAGAGATGATGCCCAGTGGTAACATGATGTCATTCAACATGCTGAAGCTGTCTTCATCCTCATTTTACCTGTCAGACTAGTAGCAGTCTTGCTAAAGATTAGGGGACACCAATTTACTTGAGGGGTGGAGAGCATGTACAGTGCAGCAGTAAGGATGCATAAGAAGAAAAGGTCCTTTGTTTACTGGCTTTGTTATCATTAGCACTCCATGAACAAGCATTTCCTGAACTCTCTGTGTTAGTTGGAAGATCATCAGCAATGGGATTAAATCCAAGTTTATCAGACTCTATAAGGACCAGGTCAAGGCTTGTACCTAGATGGGCACCTGGAAAAAACATTTGCAAAAACCCATTATTTCTTTAATACCAGCCAGGGGTTTCTTGCCAAACCAAGCTTCTCTCCTGAACCTTAATAAACAGACACAAAATATTAGATTGGTCATACTGGATTCTAGGCACTTAGATGATAGTAGGTAGATCTAAACTTTCAAGGTTTCTTCAACAGCCCGTACATGAAGCACCATCAAAGACTGCTTCATTCCCTGTAGACCCTTCCAGAAAAGAAAAAGCACTCTTTTTTTTCTGCCCTTGAGCATAAATGTCAGAAAATGCAACGTGTGGGAAAGGGGAACCAACATTCACACAAAGCCAGAAGGGGGTTAGCTCACGTCAAATGTATCCATGTTCCAAAGAAAGGCCTCAGGAGCTGCCTGTCTTTGGACACTGCCTGTGCCTGCAACACAGGAGCTCACCCCTCATTTAAAATTATCTGGGATAAATCCAAATGAAAAAGAGCATCATGGGAAATCTGTAGTGTTGTGATGCATAAGTAAAGATTTGCTTCAAACAACAAATTTTTTTCTGCTCCCTGGGAAAATTTACATAAGTAAGAATTTCTGAAAGGAATGCAACTAGTTAACATGTAAAATTATGCTAGGAGATCAAATGCAGAAAGATGCCAACATTTCCTCATGAACCTGAAAAAATGTTGGCAAGCTTTTCAATAAAGCTTTGCTCAGGATAACAATGTGCTTTCTTGGATTTTTTTTAAAAGTTGTTTGCTTGATCATTGATGAGAAACAAAAAACTGACTTGTTAAAATATTCATCTTTAGCTATGAATCAAAAGGGAAAGCAGACACTTCAGGAAACAGTGCAGTGCTAAAACTTGCCAAAGGAGATGAAGTTTGGCTGCGGATGGGGAATGGAGCCCTCCATGGGGACCATCAGCGCTTCTCGACCTTTGCTGGGTTTCTTCTTTTTGAAACCAAATAAAAAAAGAAACAACCCAATAGATGTTTATCTGAGAAAACTTCATTCTGGAACTGATATTTTTTCTATGTACTGTGGAACAGCATTATAACATTGAAAGATCAAGAAGGCTTGTTTTGATGAAATATGTTGCTTTTTTTTTTATCAAAGATGATGTAGATACATTGTTTTAGTTTTATAAATTTGTGTAAGATCTATTGTCATCTGGGTTATATCTAGTGAATTATTAAATGAGGCTATTGTTCTCTTTTCCAAAATAATTGAAAAATAAAAGAAAGGGAGTTTAAATAATCCAGAGATCATTTTGCACAGTAAAGTAAAATTTGTCTTTACGTATACTTAACTTAAGTATATGTCAGGAACTAAGCAATTAATTCATGTTTTTCTGTACATTTATTCAGTTATTATTACACATTCATTTCAGTTTCCATCATGTTAACAAGCCTGAATGAATTATAAGTAGGCTCAGCTGACACCAGGTTTAAGGAAGTTTTTACTAGAATGAACTTTACAAATAGAAGATAAAAAAATGTGAAAATAAAGATGTCAAGGATAAAGGCTTATTGCATTCCCATCTCAAACCTCTGAAGATGTATCTGGTGTTATTTTTTCATAGATTTTTTAGTTCTTATTTCTGCTCACTCTCTCTCAATAAAGAGTGATAATAATTCTTGCCTTAGTAGCAGCTTGAAGCAAAGGTAGTTTATCTTGGAGTGTAGAGGGGATAAGACAGGGTAATGTTTCTTTCTTCAAATTGCTAAAATCTGATATAACTGAATGCAAGACGTCAAAGCAGAGGCATATATGCTGAAGAAATTAGGATATGAGCACAGCACAAAGAGAGAAACACACACTCTGTAGAGTTTGGACCTTATTTAGGAGGATGTACTTTTTAATGTTGCGTATTTACTTAACAGTGAAGTTATTGATACAGTTTTCCTACCTGCCTGCCAAGAACCAGGGTTTCAGGAAAAGACATTGCAGCTTGGCACAGCAGAAGCTAACCCAGTTCAATATTTAACCGGAGAAAGCAAACGCTGGTTGGCTCAGAAGTTCTGGTCACAGTAGACCAAGCCATTCTTCAGCATTTATATTTGCCACCATCCTTTCAAAATTTGGGTACCTGAAATTCTGTCTTGCTATTTTATTTTAATCAAAGCAGCATCAAATATACTGACAACACTGGAGTTTGAATGTATCTTCTGCACATTGTTGTTTTCAACACCCAAGCTAATGAACTATAACTTACATTTTAACAGACATTACATTTTAACCAGACATTACTTGCCATTAATATCTAACAAGCAGGTGAGGTTAGGAAAACATTTATTTGAAATTATTTTATATTGGATAAAGATGGTAGTAGAAAAAAACCTGTATGAGTTTTTATGTTCTTGTACATGTTCCTAGTGTATGTAAACCACATCTCCCTAACAAAAAATGCATGTTGATACTTGATGATTATGATTTGTGATTTTGAAGCTTTATCCATCAACCACTGAAAATATTAGCTTTAATGGACTGTTGACTGAACAGTTTTATTGTTTATTTAGGAACTTGAGTCAGCTTTTCAAAGCATGAGGCCATTTCATTTTATTAAAATTCTGGCATTCCTACCAACTAAAACCCACCTACCATGTAATGAGATAATGTTATTGTTTTGGAGTAAGTGCACAAGCTGTATAAGATAAACAGAATAATGAGCTAATGTTCACAGTAGGAAAAAAATCTCGAAAAAAGTATGTTTTGTTTGTTAAATGTGTTTACTTACTTTGTAACACATACATTTACCCAATAAAGTTTACTAGTCATAGAAGTATAATGGTTTGTTCATATCTATATTCACCAAGGATATTTTGCTACTAAATAGGAGAAAGCCAGCATTAAGGGTCAAAATAGTTTTATTTTACATGTGTGCATGTGTATATATATTTAAATTCTTAAGGTTTCCTTTGGGGACCTAATTTTCCTTTATGGAAAAAGTTTTCCTAATTTTCCTTTATGGCACAGCCATTTTGGTCAGAAGAAAGCCCTGAGAAATTACAACAAATACACTTATTTTAAACTCCTTTACTTTATCTCTTGTCGAGATATAAAAGAAGAAAAAGTTCTGTCTTTCTCATTTGATGCTGTTTTCACAAGTTTTTTGCAATTTGACCTGCTAAGAGCAAAATGTAACTAAAACAAATGCTTTTGACCAACAGCATCATGTAAAAACTAAGAGGCTTTTTCTACATCATGCTGAAACTTCCTAGTTTTTATTTCAAGTCTCCGCAGTCTTTTCTGCAATCTCTGTTGACTGAGCATTGTACTACTTTACAAATAAGCTGTCAACTTACTTATTATTTCAAAAATCCTTCAAGATGGAGTGGCTGATGAAAAAATTATGTGTGCGTTCCTGTTCCTCAAGAATACCAGTTTTATATTAAGTAAGTCATGTGGAGTGTATTTTTTTTTCTCAGAAATGTTTATGAAAATTAGTCATCTTTCCAACGCTGCTGATAATTGAGAGCCCCTTGCCCAGCAGATGCATAAAATACAATGTATTCTTGTCAGACTTCTGTCCTCTGCTAGAAAATGTTGCAATTCATGTTACATGAATGGGGATATCTTGCAATTCATGTTACAAGTGAGAAACCTTCTGAAAACTCGAGAGCTGCATTTTTTAGTATACCTACTGCTTTCCTGCCTTCGCTGAGATGAGTCTGTATCTCCCTTACTCACTCTGTGAGCTCCTGGGCCTAACCAAAACTTGGCAAAACCTGCAAGCCTCTGCCTGCCACAGAGTTGTGGTTTGGTAGGCAACATTCTGCCCTTGTGGCAAAGCTGGCAGAGGAGTCAACACTGCCTCAGACAGAGGCAACCTGACCACTGCTCTCTGTGAAAAAACAGCCTGTGCTTTTAGTCCCCCTTTCCCCCTGAGACCCTTGGACCACTGTCCCTCCCTGTGACACCTTTGCAAGGCAGCAGCTCTTATCTCCAGCTGTAGGAGACTGCATTTTATAAAACAGGGCTGCTTGTCACTTGAGAGAATCTGGATGGACCCCCTTAGCAGAGGTAAAACACTGAATGAGAGGAATGTGAACTAGTCTGATACCTAACTGAAGGAAATTGTCTTAGGTCTGGGTCTCAATTTCTCAAGCAGTCTTTAAAGGCAGCAGATATCAGCTCAGTTTAGTTCGAAATCCCTGAGAGAAAAATTAGTCTGTGATCTTAGTTTCAGAGGCCAGTCCATGGCCTGAGGGGCACTGAGTTGATTCTAAGGAAGCAATTTGGACTGACAAATTTGCAGCCTCAAACCCACTGGAAACCTTGTGAGCCAAACAAAGGTCTTTAAATAAAGTAATATTTTTCTAAAGGGAAGAAAATAAGGAAGATTCCACTTCAGAATGTTTCAACTTCCCCATAACATTTTGCATTGACTTTGCTACATTGCACCCTACTGCATTCTGAAGCAGTTTTAAATAAAAGTGATTTTTAATTAAAACCGTTTTTTCTCCTACTTAGCTTGCATTATTAAAATGATGATCCGTGCTCAGAACTGAAATCTCACCAGGACAAAACATGCAGGGAGTTGCTAAGTGGTGTGTGAAAAGTCCCAGAATTCTTTATTTTAGTGAATCAGTAGCAAATCTTCTCTATTTTGCAGTTCTCCCTGCTTCACCAACCAAACAAAATAAAAACTCACAGTAATCAGTTCAGATTTTAAAATCTGAATTAACAAAAAGAATTGTGCAAAGCAATGCTTCAGGCTGGGTGTCATACTCAGATGCCAATGAAGAAACACAGAAACTATGCAAATGTTCTTTATAAACTAAAAAGACTCAATAAAATGTGTGTTTCTTAGTACAACCAGGCTCCCCCCTGCATCAAACAGTGTCAGCTCCTTTAGTCTTTGAGCCAAACCACACAGTCCTGGCAGGATATAAGGCATCTGCTGGGTCATCTTCATTTTCATTATCAAATTGTTTCCTTGAGGCAATTAAGCAGCACAGGAGTAGCAGCAGACAACAGCCATACTTCCCATACCTTATCTCCCTGCTCTCTACTTAAAATTGATGCCAGAGTCTATTCTCTGGCCCAAAATTACAGTCTATGTTAGTGCTAACTGAACTCTCTCAGGCTCCATAGCAGGGTGTCTGGTTGCAAAATTGTTGGGACTGATCTTTGGCTTGTCCTGACTTTCAATTAGTAATCAAGAAAAGTTGCAGAGGCAGCTTCTTGTCATGGGCTAAAGGCAGTCTCAGGATCATTCTGCTAACACGATTGTATAACCCATCAATTTTAGTACCACAACAGTTTGTATAACCATAGAATCATTAGGTTTGGAAAAGACCTGTAAGATCATTAACCATCAACCCAACACCACCATGCCAGCTAAACCATGTCCTGAAGTGCTACTTCCAATACTACTACTACTGCTATGACTACTATTGTCACTACTACTTCCCAGATGTGGAGATTTCTCTTGCTGTTTAGTTCACTGTTAGTAGTGTGTACCTCACCCATCAGAACCTTGCAGGCTGAAGAAAGACTGCTAATAGACATGGGATGAGACTGCAATAGCTTCTTGACATTGTAAATTTCTCCCATCAAAAGTGACTGGATGAATCATTCTTTTCTGATACTAGATTGATTAAATCAGCACACAGATTTTGGCATGAAGTTTGTAAAGATGACAGTGGGAGAGGCTCAGCAATGCATGAAATAAGGCAGGGCATCCTCCATGAATGCATTCATAGAATAATACAATCCACATGGTACAGGATTTTATTAAACAAGGAAACTTCTTGTGTTCTGGTGAAAAATGGCACAAATGAAGTTTTATCCTTCTGTTTTTCTGAAAGCAATCCAGCAGATATAAAAAAAAAAATCCACACACAACCCCCAGTGTTTAAAAGAATCACGTTGTAACAGCAAGAATGGAACTATCCATATTAAAATTATCTTTGACAGCTTTTGTTTTCTATGAGTCTGTTTCACAGTATGTTCTTCACATCATATAATCACATGCTACTTTTCAGACTCACCCAGCAGCAATTATATAATGCTCACTTGAAGAGGCATGGGCCATGTATCAGAATGTGTAACAGAAGAATATAGAACCACTTCATTCAGTAACTTCATGAAAACACATGGCAAATGATGGACTGGTACTACAGAAAACAGAGCATCCTAATACATATGTGAAAAGTCCTGGTCTGCAGCTGAAAGTGGTGGATGGCATTTAATTTGCCTCTTGATCATTTTTTAAACTAGAGAACACTAACTGTATGCTTGTTTTGGATAAAATCTCTCAGATACTGCATCACATCTGAAGTAAACTTTCTTCCTTCCAAGACTACCTGCTCCTCAGAATAATCTGTTTTTACTTTTCAAATTATGAAGGCACACAAAGCAAAGAAAACCAATCAGGTATGCCATATCTAACATGCAAATCAATGGCTTATGGGCAAGGTGATGGAAACAGTTCATAAATAAAAAGGCTGATTGATCCATTACAATAGTGATGCAAGAAAAAATTTCTTTAAAGAATGTTGTGGACAGCACTATCCAGCAGGAATGTCTTCCTGGTTTTAAGTTAGGGCAGGATGCCCAAGTGATAGTACATGTGGTGCTCAACACATCACTGGAGCTCAGTATCCAGGCAAATAAAATCTGGGAATAAACCTGGTCTAGAGTTTCCAGTCCCTGCAACAGTGGCTAATAATATATTTGCTGGAAACCATTTATTTTCCACTGATCAGCCAATATAATGAGTATATATAGAAAGCTACTTATCAGTTCTTCATCTAAATCATGAAAGCACAGTACTACCACAAGTTGTAACTCAATGGAAATAAAAGATGAGTATTTTGGTTCAGATACAAGGGTAAAGGTCCAAAGCACAGAAATCACTATCATGGGCATCAGTAATTTCTTCTCCTACTCAAACAGAATAACAGCAGCCAAATTTCTGACTCTGTGAAAGTTAATGGCAAAACTTGTTCACTGAAGCAAGGCCAGACTATCACCCCAGTGAACTGACTGGACTCAACAACTCACAAACAGTAGACTGAGGCAGCTTATACAAGTATTTTCAGTGGATGAGACTGATTTTTAACTTCTAAATATAAATTCATCATCTGAAACAGACATAGACAGATTCCAAAGCAGCATGAACTGACAGATACTTTAGAGGGATGTCTCAGTCTCAGGATAGATTCATTTTGGGGCTTTTTGCTGGTGTGTGGTGGGACGTACATTTAAAAGAGCAAGCAATAATATGCAAACCCACACTCACAGAGAAGCAGAGCAATATGCAAAAGCAAAAAGATGCTCCAAGCTAAAGAACCTATTGAAACTGCAGAGAATAAGCTGCTGCATTTGGCAAGCACATTGCACAAGGTGCTGTGTGTCACAACAGCACACAATATGTGATCAGAAATGTAGAGTATCACCTATGCTGCCTTTGTGGACATTGACACATGCTATGAATGGAGCATAGCTTCTATTCAGGTGTGGCATAAATGCAGGCTTCAGGATAAAGCACCCATGCTTGCAAGCTTTCATAAACTTGGGACACATTAATACCACCATAAATTTCATTAAGATCTTTAATGTTCAATTTCAGATACAGCTGAATTGACTAAAGAAGTTTCACACCAAGTAGCAACTTTCTACTTGCCTTCTCTGGCAACTGTAATTATCAGGATTTGAAATATTGCAACAGATGCGAGTAGCTTTTGCTGTTTCATTTACCAACACTTACCAATCAATCATTTATTACAAAATGTGCTAATACCAGTATCTCTTTAACTATGTATAAAAATGGACTACATTTTGAACACTATACATGTGAAAGGGGAGAATCAAGGCTTTGTTAGGAGCTATAACTTAACATTCCTGCCTCAGTATTATTCTAAAGGGTTGAGAAGTAAGAGTAATTGTAAACAACAAATCTGGTACAAACTGTTAAAATCTGGCACACTCTGTAGCAAGCCTGTATTGCAGAAGTGCCTATACCTCTGCAAGAAATGTTGATACAATACACAGTACATATAATTTAATTTTCCTAAACACTGACTGGGCAATACAATAACTGCAGCACAGGAATTATGTGTTTCACAGATAGCAACCCACCAGCATAATTCAATAAAACTCACAAAGCACTTTGACAAGGAAGAAAACAACTGAGTGTCCTGCCACCCACACTGAGGCTTTAGTCTCAAAACCATCTCCTTTCCTTATTCTCTGCATTGCCTCTGCAGTGCTGAACTTGTACAGCCACCTCCTAACTGCTGAGTATGAATGAGGCATGTTAAATGGCATTACATAGGTAATCACTGCACAGTATTTAATGCAACTCCATGCTAAGGGGTGGCTCCTCGTTTTTAACATATATTTTTTACTTGCCAACTTGCTGCTTTAGGAGAATTTGCTGTAATCAGATTTTTAGCTTCATGTCTCAGTTAATTAGAGTACCTGTTTCTCTGTCATAACTGTTTATTTCTTAGTTTGTCAAAATCCAATTTTTCAAAGTGTATTTAATGCTCGTAACATGGTGCCCTCCCCTCTCTGAAAAAGAAATACTTTAATAAAGTCCTGACTTGAATGTTTCTAACACAGAGTACTCATTGTAATGGTGGAGGCCAATATAAGAAGCAGGTGTAAAGGGATGCTCAGTTAAGCCACTGCAAAATCCAGATATTATGCAGTGTGTGATCATGATGTTATGTGGATGTGATAAACTCAACAGCATCAGGTAATGAATGAAGGCTACAAAACAGAAATTGCTTGCTCCTATTCAACACAAACTCCAAGATGTAAAGGTGAGAGGGGACAAATGAGTGAAAATCATCTGAAGAAATGCAGTCTCCCAGTAACATGATGATGTGGAAACAAACTTTTATCTGGAATAGCGTCTCTAAGGGAGATGGGTAATAAACAAAATAAACCAGCACCATTTGCATGGTAAAGTACATGCTTTTGTCTCTGCCATTTCCTGTAGGTGGCAGCATAGCAGAGGGTACAACCAGTCCTGGTATTTCTGGACCAGGTGTCTTACCGGAAAATAATGGGTATTCTGGCAGGGGACATCTTCTACTTGTTATTGCAGAATTAGAAAAAATTCTGCATTCATATTTGCAGCCTGCACACATTTTTGTAGCCTAGCTAATTTAAAATGGTAGTGATAAGGTAAAGTAATAAATAAAATGAAGCACAGCATTTATTTTAAGGGCCCCCTCACTCTGTCTCCTACCTGGTAACCTGAAATACTGGGAGAAGGCTGTATATATGAAAAACTGTGCTAACCCAGTGCCTGTTTCATCACCTCTCCTGGATGGATGTTCATTCCTGTAAGCAGATTAAACAAAAACAAAACAGCCATGGCCTCCAGTCAAACGTGGCCAGTCTTTTGGCAGGCTGTATTAAAAGAGCAACTGTGCATGAATGCAGGCTTTATTAAACTGGTCTGATTTAACCAAACACAAGCCCCAGTGCTCTGTGCAGGAGAAAGAGTGAATGTGCCAGGAAGACAGGAGACGTTTCTGTCTGAAGCTCCAGGACACTCCAGAATCCTGGAAGGCTGCTGGCCTCCATAGTGACCATATCTGTAGCACTGCTGAGCTAACAGCTCTGCACTGGTCAGGTGCAAGCATCAAGATGGTTATTAACTTCTGCATTTATTTAAAATCTTGGTGGCATACTTTCTACAAGCCATTGTGCCAGTCCTGTCCTAAGCAGATTCAGCAAGGAATGCTTAGGATGTTGCTACACCAGCTGTGGGCTCTGTCCCTCCAGAAGGGGCTACAGCAGCTGTATCAGGAGCAATATACGAACAGACAGCCCATTTTAAAGGCACATCGGCTTAAAAACCCAACAAACAACAAACAAGCAAACAACAAACATTTTATTAGCTTGTCTACTGATATCCCAAAGTGCGACCTGGGGAGGCTGAGCTGCACATAGGTTTGGACTACCCAAGGGAAGTAATTCTCCTCCTAGGGAGGTAATTCTCTTCCTCTTGTCTGCTCTTTTGAGACCCCTCCTAGAGTACTGTTTCCAGCTCTGGGGCCCCCCAACACAGGAAGGCCACGAAATCTTTGGAGTGAGTCCAGAGGAGGGACACAGTGGTGATCAGAGAGCTGGAGAACCCCTCCTGTGAAGACAGCCTGAGAGAGCCGGGGTTGTTCAGCCTGGAAAAACTTCGTGGCCTTCCAGTACCTGAAAGAGACTACAGGAAAGCTGAGAAGAGACCTTTTACAAGGGCATGGAGTGACAGGACAAGGGATGACAGTTTCAAGCTTAAACTGGGTAGATACAGGCTGGCTGTTAGGAAGAAACTCTTCACTATGAGGGTTGTGAGACACAGGCAGGGGTTGCCCAGGGTTTGTGGATGCTTCATCCCTGCAAGCGTTCAGAGACAGGTTGGATGGGGCTTGGAGCAACCTTATCTACGGGGAGGTGTCCCTGCCCATGCAGCAGTCTTGGAAGAAAATGGTCCTTAAGGTCCTGTCCAACCCAAACCACTCCATGGGCCCACGGCAGCCCCAGCAGGGGCAGGTGGCTGACACTGCTGTGAGACACAGCAGCTGGATGCCGAGGGACTTTTCATCAAACTGGCTGTTGATTTCCAGATTCTTTGCTGTCTGCCCGACCCACAGCAGCAGGGAAATGCCTACGCCCTGACACAAACCCAGCCGCGGAGGGGACACGGGTGTCAATCAGGGCACCGGCAGCCAGCACAGGCCGCGTCCACGGGCGAGAGTCCACCCGCGCCTTCTCAGCCCCCGGCGGGTAAAGCCCACAAAAAGGGGACAGGCGTGAGAGGGCCCATCCCGCTCCTCCCGGGACTCCTCCGTGAGCCGGCGCCACCAAGCCCGTCCCCGGAACCGCCCTGGCGCGGGCGGCCGTGAGGGCGGCGGAGGGGATCGATATCTCGGCGCTCGGCTAGACGGCGGCTGCCATGGCGCTGAGCGGGGTGCGGGTGCTGGAACTGGCCGGCCTGGCGCCGGCGCCGCTTTGCGGGATGATCCTCGCCGACTTCGGGGCTCGGGTTGTGCGGGTGGACCGGACGCCTGGCTCCAGCGTGGCCATGGATGTGCAGGGCCGCGGCAAGCGCTCCTTGGCCCTCGATATTAAGCAGGCGCAGGGCGCGGCGACGCTGAGGCGGCTGTGCTGCCGCTCCGACGTCCTCATCGAGCCCTTCCGCCACGGTGAGGCGGCGGCGGGCGGCGGCTGCCCCCGGGGGTCAGCGGGGTAAGGGGCTGGGGGAGGCTGAGGGAGGCGGCGCGGTGTTAGCGTCAGGTCGGGTGCGTGGCTGTGAGAAGAAGCGGCGGGGATTGCGGTGTCTGAGGGAGACTCCGGTGACCTGTTGAAATGCATGGTGGGAAGCAGGGAGCAGCTTTTGACTTCGTGTCACCGGATGGCAGAAATGCTGCGAGGCCGGTGGGAACTGCGACAGCCCCTTGCAGAGGGGGAAGCCCTGGAAGCTGCTCAGCCAGGGCCTGACCCCCTGAGATACTGAACAAAATCCTTCTGGATGGCAGCCGGGGATGTCTGAGCCGAGGAGCCGTGCTGCAGCTTGGGCAGCAGTCCTGCAGTGATTTTCAGGCCTGCTGGTGTAATTCATCTCGTGTTTGCAAGCTTACTGTGCAGGCAAGATGTAGCAGGTAGTGGTCTAAGTCTCAGTCAGAGCTTATGATTCCTCTGGATACAACAGATCTGACCACCACGTTCTCTTCATTCATAATGCACACACACACACCTGATGATCAAGCAGGGGCTGTTTCAGTAGCCCTAGGTCCTTGAGGATGCTTTCTGTTATGCAGAGTATCATCAAGGTTAGGCTGGACAGGAGTCTGAGCAACCTTACCAAGTTGAAGATGATGCTGCTTACTGCAAGGGGTTTTGATCAGATGACCTTTAAAGGTCCCCTTCCAACCCAAACCATTCTGTGGTCATGCTTCGGTGTCAAGCTGGCTGGAGAATTTTGGGGTTTCTGCAGTAATTGTAGAAATAGAAGGCTGTACACATAAACAGGCTTGCATATCATGTGTCACAGGTAATACTTTTCATTCTGAAAACCAGGTTTTATAGTTATGATTTTTTGTTTTGTTCCTCAGAAGCTGTGCTAACAAAATTAAGACATTAAATTTCACTTTTCATTGTAGCTATATTTCCTATTTTTCTAGTGGGATTTTTTTTTTCTTATCATGGAGATTTCTATTTTCGTTGGCTTTATAGGCACTTGAGGTTTTTTTCCCAGTCTTGGAATGCAGGTACTTATGTAATTAGTCATTAGTTTTTATGAGCCTGTAACTGAACTAGGCAGATCTGTGATCCATCATGAAGCTGGTGTGAACCAGTGAGAAGATGAGTGTACAAGTGGCAGGAGGGTTTCTTTAAACACACACACACCACTGGTCATCTGACAATGACTACGTGACATTAGGGGTTCTTTGGCACCCAGTTGTCACTTGTGCTTTTGAAAACCTTGCTCTTTACCATATTTCAGAGCTTTCTCCTCGCATTAATCCCTTGCCACTCCTTAGTAAGCAACACAACAAAAATAGATCTTAAGGATTTCAAAGAGTTATTACTACTACAAATTAATCAGTGAAACAAGTTGGAGTAATAGATTCTGAGGTGAAATAAGCATTGAAGCTACTTCTTCCTCTCAAAAATATGTGTCCTTGAAGTTCCATTTTATCTTATACAGGAAGATTTGACCAAGCTGTGCTGAGCTAATAAGAATCTATCATTTCTTTGTAACTTCAATTTTCTTCTTTTAAAACCACTATTTTAGAACTGCAAGATCAAAATTTTAGCCTTGAGTATTGCAGACCCATGCTGACCAAACCCACATAGCTCTAAAAAATTCCTTATTCTCTGCTTTGCAAAATAACATATTTTCTTTTGTTTAGTAGTTGCAAATTGTTTATAATAGTGGCACTCTCCATTTGCAGCAGTCACTTAAAAGCTAGAGCAACACATGGTGAGGCTAATATGGGAACGAAAGGATATTCCAGTGAAAGATGGAAGCAATTTCAAGTCATTTAATTATGGAAAACATAGGAGCTTGCTTTTTTTTAAACAAAACAAAACAAAACAAAACCAAAACAAAGCGAACAAAAAACCCCAACCAAACAAACCAAAAACCAGGCCACTTCCAGTAAACAATCGAACAGAAAAAGTCCCCAAAGCAAGACTTTGGTAAGTTTCACTTTCATCCAAGAGTACATGGAATACAGGAAGCTCTCTGGCAGTCCTTGGGGGAAGTAAAATGAGAATAAGCTAAAAAGAGAGAAGATCTTAGTTGGTTTGTATTGAAAATATGAGCAGTATGTTGGTAGTTTATAAAATTCTGGTGGTTCACATTGTGATATAGATACTGCATTAGAATGTTTTGCTTCATAAACTGCAATTCAGTTCTGTTATTGTATAATTTAAGTTTGAACCATATATATTTTGAGTCTTATTAAAAATAAACGTGAATGCGGATTCTGTGCCTTCATCTTTTTAAGGTGTCATGGAAAAACTTGGTCTTGGTCCAGAGGTCCTCCTACAGGAGAATCCCAAACTCATCTATGCTAGACTTACTGGATTTGGCCAGACAGGAAAATATGCCAAGACTGCAGGTCATGACATCAATTACTTGGCTTTATCAGGTAAGGCTGTAAAATTTTCTTACAAATAAGGCTCCCTCCTTCCCCCAGCCCCTTAAATCAAGACTCAAGAATTTATGAAAAGGTTATTTGCAGATATCTGAAATTAGCTGAAGTGCAGTGTGGTGAAACAGCTGAGCAAATCTGAAGTGCCTCTGTCAGTGAGAGAAGGGTTTCCTTGCCTGCTGCTTTTTCTCCAGTCAGCTCAAGTCCTGGTTTAACCCTCTGTAAGTTCTGTAGCAAGTCAAAAACCGGCTAGCAGAAATTAGGATGTTTTTATGCCAAGTTATTGAGGGGAAGCAGTTCGCTGAGGAATCCAACAAACATAAAAAGCAAAAGAAATGTGGAAATGGGAACTAGACGGGCTGTTCATTTTGGCAGCAGCAGGGGAGTGCTAGGCTGGATCAGCATGTCATCTGCTTTTTTGTGCTGTTTTATCTGAATAAAGTGTTTGAAGGAAGGACTGAAGTTTTTCTGATTTTTTGTCTTTTTTTAAGGTTTATCTCCTAGATAATCTGTAGGTTTATAATCACCGAAGGGATGTAGATTATTGTGTATGTTTGTGAGCAGATTTTTTTTTTTTTGAGCAAAGGAAAGCCAGGCAACCTAAGCCATTTGAACCGTTGAGCTTTTGTGATGTAAATATCGCTCCATTGATACAAACCAGAGAGAAGGTAGGCTTAAAATAAAGTGGAAATGTTGTGTTTCCTTAAGGTATTGTAGGCAATACACTGGTTTTAAGAGTCCTGTTCCTACATGTGTGCAGTGACAAACAATAAGAAAATTATGCAAGTCTGGTCGTAGCAGACAGTGTGTCCTGCACTTACTGCTGTTCCCACTGTTGTTGTTTCTGCTGCTTTTCTCAGCCTGTGAGGGAGAAGAGAAAGTGGCCCAAAAGTTCCTAGCATCCCATCGTATAAAACATTTCTTGTAGCTTCAGCAGAGGGCCAGAGGACAGGCACTAGAAATGTGGTGATCTGGCATCACCTACTATGGGGACATTGTGTTGTGGAATTAAGTTTCTTCAGTGATGGGTTCAATTTTGTCTATGAAACATTATCAGAGAACAAAAAAGGAAAGAAAGGATGCCTCGTTTGAAACACTTCTGACTTCATGTCTGGATCATCTCTGATTTTTTATTTGCATAGGGAAGGGTTAGTACAGAAACAGTCCATTACTACAGTAGCATGTTCTGTTTACAAGAAGTGGGGTTTTTTTCTCTGCAGCTGATTTAATTAGTAGTATTAGTAGATAGCAGTGGTATCTGCCTAAAAGTAGATAATTTTGCTTGAAATTTCACAGGTCAAGGTTTTCTGCCTATTTAAAGGAAATAGGACAAGATTTGGCGGAGGTATAATTCCTTAAAAATGATTACTTGTATCCTGACTGTTTTCCTGATGAGTTTTGGCTTTCTTTAACTAAAAAAATGGCTTGCATTTGAAACTCTAGATGTAAGTTAATAAATTAATCTGTGATTCCTGTGATGACCTTGACACTGTTAAACAGGAGGGTTTAGTTAGTGACAGGTCTTTATGCTTGGACTACATGCTTAGGAAACCAAAAAGAACTGTGTGCTCAGGTGCTTAGGGATTTCATTAGCCTATTAGCTAGCTAAACAGTGCATCAGAATCACACAGTTCTCAGGGAATTTTGACCATCTATGCTGCAACTGTCAGACCCTGTGCATAGAAGAGACTTGGTCACAGTGCAGTTTCTTGCTTGGCCAAAGGGGATTGCTATCAGGGAACTATGAAGAATGACAGTAGAGAGATTGTTTGGGATGTCAGAGAAATGTTAACAGATTCAAAGCTCCACCTGAAGTAAACTGTTGTGGCTTTTGTGCTGTTACCTTTCATTTATTTGTAATTTTTGTGTTTATTTGCGTGCAAAGGTAAAATTTCTGTGGTATTCACTTGCTCCTCTTCTGTGCAGCCTTTTTTTTTTTTTTCCCAAAAGTAATTGAAGAGGATGGATAGGACTGAAGAGCAGCTGCCCATGTGAAGTCCTTTTTTATGGCTGCTAATTAATGGATTATCTGCATGGAAAACTGTATATCTGAATTTTTGCCTTAACAGGTTCAAAGAAGGAACAATTTACCAGAGTTGTTTTGAGACACATTCATAATGCGTGTTGAATTATAATGAGGGAGGTTCAGTACATTACAAAATATTAATATGGAATTATTGCACATACAGATTTTTTGATGAACTTTTGTCCCTATCTAGCCAAATTATCTATGGTCTCTCTATCTGTGTGACTTTTATTAATCTCTTTAATTAAAAATTAAATCCATCTACACTAATATGATTTCATATATCCTATTCTTTTGTGAAGTGAAGAGTAGCTATTTGTTATGACACAGCTCGGTAAAGACAGAAAACTGTGGGTAGAAGCTTCCCTTATCCCTTGTTTCCTTGCAAAGATGGAGAAAAAGGCAACTTTCGTTGTAGAAATGTAGAAATGAATGTTCATAGTTACTTCCTTACTTTTGTTTGCTTTGTTTACTCTCAGGCGTGCTTTCAAAGCTGGGTAGAAAAGATGAAAATCCTTATGCACCTGTAAATCTTCTGGCTGATTTTGCTGGTGGAGGTGTCATGTGTGCAATGGGCATTATTATAGCCCTTTATGAACGTACCAAATCTGGCAAAGGGCAGATCGTTGATGCAAGTATGGTAAGTTTGGTCTTGAGGAAGGAGGGGCTTTGTATGTTTGCAGGTTTGCATGTTTTTTCCTACTCTTAAGTCTGTAAAAGGAAGGAAATTGGAGCAATCTGTGAAGAATAAAATTGAGAACTTGAGAAAGGGTAAGTAAATATGCTGCTAAAATGTGTATTCCTTCACCTGCAAGCAGTGTGTGCAAGTAACTGTTACTATACTATCCTTATGACATGGAACACTGTGACTTTACCCCCTGTGCAATTCCCTAACTTTTCTTTTACCAGAAATATATTTTAGAAAATACTAGCTGTAAATACTTGGTGAGAAGGTTTGGTGCTTGGAGATACAGTGTATAATAAATGTTTAACATCATGCATAACAGAAAATATTAATATATTAATATAATGAAGAATCAAATTAGCTATATTTTGGGATACATCTGCTTATTGATTTGTGACAAGTCATGTTTTATTAGAAGCCCTGTTCTTTGAATAATTGTACTGCCATGGAGTAGTGCCAAGGAGCCAATTTCAGACACTTTGTGCTAATGTGCCGTAAAATCAATGAAAGGCTGAATTAGCTTAATAATGAATACTGTGGATTTTTTACTGCAAGGACACACACTTACACACAGAGGAAAAATACATATTTACATTTATCCTTTAAGTCTACATTATCTGCATGTGTTTTCTCTCTGGTCTCTTTTTCTGTGACCAGCGAAATTAAAATTTGACTTCCCATCAAGGTATTGTGATACAGTGAAGACTGATTTAGACTTAAATACACAGTGGAAAACAATCTTAATTGAAAAAAAAATCCTTTGTTGGAGAAGTCCTGAAGGTAGGACAATAACATGATATTAGCTATGTTAAGTAAGGTTTTAGTAGCTTCACATGACAGTCTCCATAAAGAAGGCTGTGGCACTAGGATCTAGCTGAGAGGTCTGTAGGATCAATGCAAAACCAGTCTCAGGTTTTTATCCCAGCAATAGCTTTTAGTATCTGATTGTCAAAATGAAAACCTTACCAACTCCTGTTGATGTCCATGGGGTTTTTTTAAGTTATTTCTTCCACTAAGCTGCATGATGGATAAATGATTGAGTTTAGTTAATTTACAGATAATATGAATGTGGGAAGAACTACAAGTATATTGGATGCTTAGGTTAGAAATTAAAATGACCTTTTCACGTTGGAGAAATGACCTTAAAAAAATTGGCTCAGAGTAATGGAGACCACCACTCTGTACTTATCTTAGGCAGAAACAATTAGCTGCACAAACTCAGTATGAGAACTATTGGCTGAGGTACAATGGTGGGATTTTGTAGCAGTCACAAGCTGAACATGAGTCAACAATATTGTGCTGCTGTAAAACATACACACTGTGCTAGGACATATAAACAGGAAATAGAGCGCCAGTGAAATTTCTGATACAATTCTGATCAGTTGAACATTTGTAAGGTCTCAGGAAAATGCTGTTACGGGTGCTGGCCATCATCTTTCCAAAAAAATTCATCAATTTGGAAACAGTGAAAAACTCATAATGAGTCTAAAAATGTGATGTAGAAAGGGAAATTGAAGGAGTTTATGAGTTTTTAAAGCAAAAACTTTGGAGAATGGAAACAAGTCTTCAGGTACTTATAAGGATATTTCATATAGTTTGAAATGTTACCTTATTTTCACCATTGGTGCCCTAGGTCATTAAAAGAATTTTAACAGAGAAGAATCAGTCTACGTCCAGTGATGTCCTGATGAAATCTCTGGATATCATTGGCAATGGAATGTGTTGTGGTTTTTTATGGGTATTTTTGAGCACTCAAAACTTAACTCTCTCATTTTTTTCTTGTTTTGTAATTGTGGAATTTACAGTTCCTACCTGGTGTCCTGTGAAATGGGTGGAATATTGTCCAGTGTCACTGGGTGAACCTGTTATGTCCCTTTCTCTTGGACAGGGTTCTAGTTAGGTAGCTGATGAAAAACAGACATGCATCATCAACAGCAAGGACGTTAAATAGACTGGGTTGATGAGCCTGTTTTCGTATCTGTTTATATATGCTAAGTTTGTTTCATGGAAGTAGTTATTTTTTTAAATCACAGTACTGCAGTAGCACATGTGTTTTTTCTTTTTAAAATTCCTTTTTATTTAACTGGCCTGCTAGTTAAGTTGCTATATAGTTTTGGTGGTCTGAATATGTTAGCAATTTTGACAGACAATGGAATTTTCTACAGTAGAAGTAAGAAAATGAATTATTTTTAGCAGCTTTGTGTCTTCAGGATTACTTTTATTAAATTATTGTCTTAACCTATTGTTTTACTGACTACTTGATTGTTTTTCCTTTTACTGCAATGTCTGTTCTTCTGAAGTAATCTAAAGTCATTAACTTATTTCTTGCATTTCTTGATCCTAATTTTTGTGATTGAGTAATCTTTTGCTTCTCTTTTGCTTGCTGTTGTTTATCTTTTGCTTCTCATTAGTGTGTTGAAAGCCAAAAAATGGCTTAGAACCACTCCTGGGATCAGTAATATACACACGAGGAACTCCTGTAGTTAGTGAAACTGAAGTGATAAGGAAGGAGTGTAGAGAGGGTCTGGCCAAGGGCTAAATTTTCATCACTTGTTTACAATGCCCAGTGATATCATTGCTTGGTGTAATAAGTAGACACTGAGTCCTATTTTTCAGTTGTGTAGCTCAGGAGAGTTAAATGCCTGGTCTGAACTGATCCATGTTAGTTGCTGTCTCATTGCATTGAGTCTACAGGGATCATAGTTACCTTACAGTGAGGTTTGTAGTTCCCATGTGCAGAGTAGGATGTGGGGTGGACAGGATGATATGGCAGGCACAACTGTACGTCTGCACTCTTGCACCACACTGAAATAAAGGCATGTGAGCCAGGGCCACATTTTAAGTTCACTCCAAATTCAGACAGAGCCTTCTGCTGATGCCAGGCATCTGACCAGGCATGACTCACTCTTTGTCAAAAGACAGCCACAGCAGAGGATGGTGGTAAGGATCACTTGCATAATAGTCTCATGGCAAGAGAATTTAGTTGTCCACAGGAGACTGGGACTCCAGGTTTTTCTCAGCCTGGAGGTATTCAAAACCAAAATTCCCACATCCTAGAGGCATTCATCAGTCACGAGGATAAAGATTAGGTTGATATGCATTCATTCTCAGTTTTGTTTGAACTGCTTCACTCTTCAGAAGGAATAAAAGACTTGTGGAGCAGACAGGTCACTCAACTGGGATTCTAGTCCCTTGTTCAGAGACTGATGATGCTTTTAACATGAGGGAGCCATTAAGTGAAAGACATAACTGCTACTGTCATCATTCTGCAATTAAGCTTAAGTGGAATCTTCTCATGTTGTCCTTTAGATGTTTTTAAAGAACATGACCACATTACTGTCTGTGTGGCATTATAAGCATGTCTTTGGAGGTTTGTTGCAGATGCTAGACAACTTTTTACTTGTTTCTGAATTGCAGTGGGCCTCAGGCAGAAGTTAGCTGTCCAGCTGCCCACCCACAGATAGTTCTAATGTCCCTATACAAGTCCAAAAGAGATTTTATTTTGTTTCCAGTCTAGTTACCACTGTATGTAGGTATTGTAAGTAGTTCCGTCAGCACAAAAATCTGATCTGCAGTTACAGTGTATTCTGATTTTATACCTATCATTATCCTTGCTTGCAATATTTTTAATGTATTTTTTGTTAATATGACCAGTGCAAGATCAGATCATTAGTAAAGCACTATTTTGATGTCCTTGCAATTATTTTGCAAACACAAGGTATACACTATTTTCTCATGTGAAAGTACTTGACCTCACTTTCAACACATGCAAGCTCAAGTATTTCTTGTGGCAGATACTGGAAAAGCATCTAAGTAGTACACAGTAAATGAAGCCTTCATGACTACATACTTCTAAGATTTGTATGTTTAAATACTCCCTTAGAAAGGTACAAACTAGTAGATCTTTCCATATGAAAATTCAGTAGCTTCTTGCTACCATACAATCTCTGTGCTTTTCTCTATAGACAACATTAGGTTAATTTTGCACAGCTGAAAATGTGTGAATCAAAACAGTGCTCAAAATAATGTCGTTCAGCTTTATCTCTGTTTCATGGTGATGTTTCTGGCCATAT
The DNA here is from genome assembly GCA_023637945.1 of Phaethornis superciliosus. Taxonomy (NCBI): domain Eukaryota; kingdom Metazoa; phylum Chordata; class Aves; order Apodiformes; family Trochilidae; genus Phaethornis; species Phaethornis superciliosus. The sequence continues at coordinate 60,688,815 of JAJQWJ010000004.1, forward strand.
ACTGCCTCATATTCTCTTACAGTTTTTCTGGTACAGTTGGAAGAAAACTGATTCTGCTGGTGAACAAACTATAGGATATGATTTTACCTGAAAACTGCTACAAGCTTGATAGTTACTGAAAGTCTGAACAAACTGAATTTTCATGTAGTCATAATTCACATATCCAAAATTTTAAGGAGCAAGCTGGGTTAATCACGTTTTCTAGTGCTGTATTCAGTAGAAACTTGCCCACTTAGGGATTACCTTGCTATGTCTGTGTACCTGCCAGCAACGGCAGTGGGAGAAAAATTTTTGCTTTAACTTGGTGATGGAGATGAGGTTCTCAGTTCTGATGGTATAAGAGAGCTTAAGCCTTTGATTTGCTTCTAGTTTTATTCAAAAAATAGCAGTCTTAATATAATCAGTTAAATTCAAAGAAGTTAATGCTGAGATAAATTGATACTTACAGGGCTGGTATAGGCATCTCAATTTACAGACCTTTAGAAATCTTGAAAGCTGTAGTGTTCTACAGAGCCAAGAGGCTTGTCCCATCACCTAAAATTATTATGATATCTACTGTGTGAACTCCTAATGATTAGGAACCTTCTAAACTCAGAAACTTTGTGTGTTGTGTATTCTCTTTCTGAAGGTGCAGTATTACACTTAATCTCCATATTCTCTATTCAGGGTGATTTCACATATGCAATATAAACAGTAATTGAAAACTTAAATTAAACTGGTTACCAGGGATGTTTTAATTAAAATATCTTAACAAAGGACAGAACAACCACTTTTTTACTGTTTTGTTTTATGTAGAATTAGGGTAACATGTCAACAGACTTACAGAAGCTCTTACTTTTCCCTGTAAATTTTCAAGGTAGAAGGAGTAGCGTACCTAAGTTCTTTCCTATGGAAATCACAAAATTTGGGACTTTGGAACAGACCTCGGGGCGAGAACCTGCTAGACAGTGGTGCACCTTTTTATGAAACCTACAAGACCTCTGATGGAAAATTCATGGCTGTTGGTGCCATTGAGCCTCAGTTTTATCATCAGTTAATAACAGGTAAGTAGCTTGTTTCACATCAACAAAGCATGACTGAAGGACTTGTTTTGATACTTGATTTTGATTCGTGACAGTTGTTATGTTGACTTGATTGGGTAGCAGTGTAGTTGACTTTCTTCTAGCAACTGATTTCTTTCAATTTTATTATCCCTTCTTCACCTTGTCCTCAAAAAATACACTTAAATTACAGATTTTCTTCTGGAGTTTTGTTAATTGTAGTCTGTGATGTATCTGGAGCATTAAACTGTTTTTGGAAATCTTTTTTTTCAAGGGATTGTGAATATAGTTTAAAAAACATTTAATTCTTTGGCATTGCAAATAAAATTTCAGGCCATTTCAGTCATTTGTGCTATCTTTTTAAAATATACTATTTAAATTGTTTCTGAAGTGAATGTTTATTGGAGGTAGTTGTGGTATTTCTAGATAAAATGGATTTTTTTCTGGATTTTTTTCTAGGTCAGCTTTATAAATTAATTTTCACCAGACAATTTTCAGAGTGCTTTTATTGACCTGTTATGGATATTATTTTTATATTTGATTGAAGACTCTAAATCTGACTATAAAATGTGATTCACCTGTTTGAGATAGTAGAATGGGGTATACAAAATAATAACATGAAGGTAATAATAATAAATAATAACAATTAATAAACAATATAATTAATAAATAATAAATAACACATTACCTGTTTGCATGCTTCAGGTTTTTGATCAGATGTGCTCTTAGCTTTTTCCTTGTTATTTAATTTTGAAATAATTTCCTCTGGCGTGCTCCTTTTAGAGATTTCTGTTGTTCTATAATTTGCTATGCAGAATTTACAAAAATATTAGAAGTCACAAAAGTCTTGCCATTATTCTGGACATGGATGATTATAAGTTCTCCATCTTATTTTACTTGTGATTAATGAGTAGAAGGAATACCAACAGAAAGGATATTCCTGAAGTAGATGTACGTTATGTGAACGACTTTTATGCTTGCCTACTTCCATGTGTTAAATCTTTGCTGAGTGAGTGTTGCAGTGAAATAGCTCCACATCCTTGCTCAGTCTCTCCCCACTGATTATTCCTTGAATTGTAGTATGGAAAGCTCTGCTCATTTTGGCTGGTGTAGAGTTAATTATCTCCATAGTAGCTGGTATGGGGCTTTGTTTTTGGATTGAAAACAGAGCTGACATTACTATGATATTTTTGTTGTCACTGAGCAGTGTTGACACAGTCAAGGCCTTTCCTGCTCCTCTGTGCTGCCCCCAGATCAGATGTCAAATGTGGAAGCACCATGTTCTGAGCTAGAGGAGCTGGCGCTTTGTCCCTTATTGTCCAGAGAATAATTTTTCTGATATTCCAGCTCTAAGCTCCGCAGTCTTGAAAAACAAAGTATAGTTTATTATTCAACACTTCACAGTTATTCGAAATATTACTCTCATCCCATCTTTTGAGAATTTTTTCCTTGCAATAAATGGAGTTGGAGAACAAAAATAAATATAAAACTGTGTTAAAGTAAAATGTAAGCATAATTAATTCTTGAAGTTAGAGGATTTGGAATTCCAGTGTATGACTTCAGGAAGAATGTCTGCATTAAATACAAAGGCAAAAAGAAAATAATAAAGCTGCTTACTCAAGTAGCCATATGTTTGGGTTAAGGTGATCAGACACTGGCCTGCAATAGTCATAGTTGTAATATTTTATTGTTCTCTAGAGATGAAGTTCAGTAGCTCTTACTTTTCTGTCACAGGAGTGGGATGGAATCTATATATGATTTAAAAGATAACAAATTCTGCAATAGTGTTTGTCATTCTTCTTCGTAGTGAACCTTTGCTGGACCTTCCAGTTTTCTTCTGGTTGTTGGTAAATGGAAGGCTCAGGCTCTTCTCTGCCAATGACCAAGACAGAAAGATGCCTGTGATGAATTAATCCAGTGCTCAGGCAACGTCATGGTCACTGACAGGTCTCTGTCTTGTTTAGATAACACCTTACTGAGGAAAATACCAACATTCTCTGTTTTCTTCTTAGTTGTTTCTCACAAGTTTAGACCATGAAGTTGGAGCAGCATCTGTGAATTCAGATGCTTGTATTTGGGTACCTATGTTGGAAGACTTTATTTTCATGGTTGAAAGTATTCCTTATGTTTACTGTGATCAGAAGTGTCTTGATTCTAACAGCTGAGGTCTCAAAAATAGCTATTCCAGAATTAAAGAACTGGTGTATCTCTTTGTGAGCAGACAGCAAGTTTAATCACAGCTGTGCCTGTGTTTCTTTTGATTGGTTTCTAGCATGTTTTTAAAAATACAACATACAGACTACAGTCTCTGTAGGGAATTTTTGTAGTTACAGACTACAGTCTCTGTAGGGAATTTTGCTCTTTGCTTTTAACTGTACTGCAGTCTTTGCTTGTTTACAGTCAGTAGTTCTTTGCTGAAAGTATCAGCCTGACAGTATGAGGCTGAACTCAAGATTTATGCACTTTATTGCATTTAAAATAAGTAGTCTTTCTTCATTGTGTTTTAGGTGCATGTTATTAATTGTTCAGATTGTCACTTTGGAAATATTTCTCATTCTCAGTAGTTATAGTTGCAAATTTTCTGAAGCAATAGGGTACTAAATTAGAACAGCAGATCTCATCTATGGCTTACAGATTTTTTTCCTTTCTGGGATATATATCATGCAGATTCAACTTGGAATTTAAGCCTTTAAGGTTAAAAGGAAGACAAAGCTGCTTGTGAGAATCTTTCACAATCCTGAGTAGCTTTCTTCTAGCCTGAGTCTTCTGCTCAAGGCATTAATTTCGTACTTTGAAGTAGCTTTAAAATGTTATGCTCCAGTTACACTTTCCATTATTTAATTTCATGCTTTTTTTCCCATAATTTTGGTCAGTCTGCTGGTGAACAGTTTGGTTCTGTTCCAGGTAAAATATATTAAAAAGCCACTTTATGTCTGTCTGTATTCAGAGAGTAGGTTTTTTGACACTGCTATATAATGAGAACACAAGGGTATACATGTTGCAGATGTAAGGTAGTTTTAAAGATTGCAGAATTGAGAAAGAAACAGGATTTCTGAACCATTTGTCACTGCTCACACAGTTCTAGTCAGAAGAAGTGAAACTAATTTCCTCTTGGTTTTGGTTAATTTTAGTGTTTCCTGCAGAATTAAGAACTCAGTGCTGGACCAGAGTACAGTTAATGACATGGCAAGGAAAATTCTTAAGGGGTATGCAGAGGGAAACTAACTAAGCTTAAGAAAATACAGCATCTTAGTTTGAAAAGGTTATTGGCTTAGATTGTGCTCAGCAAGGAAGATTAAATTGCTGCTTACCAAAAATTTCTGATTTTTTTTTTTTTTTTAACTATATAGAATAGATGCGGTAAATAATTGCTGTAGTAGTTGTGGTATTAGTTGTATTCTGGTTTCATTGTAGACCATTTGGTGTGAACAAACATGCTGTAATCCTTTCACTTACCTGGAAACCTGGTTGCAGGAAAGCACTAGCAGTCAGTAAAGTTCTAAATGTCTGTTTGATAGTACTCCTTTCGTACTACTCCAATACTCCTGCACTGAGTGACTTGTGCTTGTAAAGAAGGAATTAAAACTAGGAAGCACTTTAGAGACATAGTTTACATCATTATGAAGGATTTTCACAGGTGAAGGATTGTTACATGTGATTGTAAAGTAACATTGACTGTATTAAAAATCTGCTAATGTTCTAAATTTGGTAAGATGTTGTTATTAAGATGTACAAAGTGGACAGCAGTTTCCTTATTACATTTTAGATATCCTCAGTTACAAATAATTCAAGTTTTATTTGAATGTAGTTATCACAAGAAGCCTTAACTGTACAAATACTGCAGAGAGACAAGTTTGCAATTCTAGTAATTGAATGTGTAAACTTGGAGTACAGCTATGGATGGGTTTGCAGCAGTGCTTTGGTTGATTTGGGGCCTGAGCAACCTTCACTGAACTGTCACTTTATAAAAAAAAATTTAGTTTATGGAAAAAACTTCACATATAGTTACTTGAATGAAAATTCACTGCTGTCTTAGAATATTCTAAAGTTCAGTTCCTTCTCAGAATGAGAATGAATTCTATTTAAATAGAGAGAGGGCAAGGGAGAGAGGAAGAGAGAGAAATGACGTGCATATACTTTATGAATGTTGTTTCAGACAAAATTAAGGATTCCCATGTTCCGTGGTTCCATTCAGTCATGTTGTGTCAAGATGTCAGAATTAGTATACAGTTTTTAACAGAAAATGGAAAAGTTAAAACAAGAAAATGCTGAATGAAGTTCTGCTAGGGATCCCAAATGCTCTTTTAAAATAGTATGGCTGAAATACTGTAAAAAATTTTTATTTACAGTATATCAGAGTAACTTTGTGGATTCATCTAATGGATTTTATTGTTTTGTCTCACTTGAAATGGGTGTCAATTTTTGCTGCAGTTTGTGTAAGAAGTTCTGTAGAAATCAAGATTTCAGTTTGTTGCACAAACATGACATGCAGACAAATATCAGTAAAACTATAGCATTTAAAGGAGACTTAGAGCTATATAATTATAGCAAACTGTAATTTTTCATTTTTCAAAAATAATTTTTTCAGTGCTGTACTAGGGTAGACTACTGGGCTTTTCTAAACAAAAAAAGAAGAACTGAAAGAAAAAACCTTGGAAACAGGTTGTGATTGCTTTACCAGATATTCTGGGTAAAAGATACTTTTCATTTTATTATGTTGGATGAAATCTGTCATCCTGTGGTATACCAAACAATTCTGTTCTGTGTAATTGTTTCCTTGTTGACTCAATTGCTCCTGCTGTTTGTGTGCACCACAAATGGTTAGTGCAAGCTGGAAAATGAGAAGCCAGGGTGCTTAAGTGCTTTTGCTTCATGCAATTTAAAGTTGAAGTCGTTAGTATTCAATGGAAAATGAGCATGTAATATTAAATTCCAGGTTCTGCATATTGTTCTATTTTGCTAAAGCATGTACAGTTAAGTTCTGCCAACTTTCCATCTGGCATGATCTTCAAATATAATTGTGTAATGGGATAATGGTAGAGCTCTGTTCATGTTGGACTGGCTACTGGAACCCAAACCATAATTAATAAGCAAATAAATACTTATGAAACAATGTTTCCTCCTGACAAGTTTTCAGTATTGAGACAGAATCTTATTGTGTTGTTACTTAGCTTGACTTATTGTGGAAGGTAAGTTTACCCCACCTCCTGTTTCTCAAGTAAACTCTATAGCAGTGTTTGTCCTTAGCATTATACTTTTAAGAGTAATAATAAAACTAATTTTGAAGGCATTGGTAGCTTCTATTTAGTTTTAGATTCTCTATAATTATGGGTCAACGGCAGCAGATCTTTTTTAGGGTGATAAGAATGGTCATAAAGGCTAAGTTTTAGTTAATGATTTAAGGTGCACATGTCTTGGTAACTCAATGAAGGCTGGTGTTTATCTTGTAGTAATACTTACCCTGATATCCATAGGAATCTGTAATAAGATGTGAAATGCCCGCTCTTCCTTCATCTGTTTTTATTTTCTTTTAAACATGAACAACTGCAAGGCTGTATTTCTCAGTCTGGATATTTACAATTTCTCTCTTGATTAGCAGTACCAAAGTAATATTTCAAATCATGTATTAATTTTCAAAGATATTATTTGAGGAACTTGCAATAAACAGTGAAATTTTAAAATAATATGATAACTCAGAGGAGCCTTCAAGCCCCAAGAAGTGCATATAGTAGGGATTAAGAGCAGAAAGAACCTAGAGTGGAAGAATGGACATTATCTTCCTTATGTTTCAGTTTCTATATGTCTACTCCTCTCAGTAATAAGGAAACTGTAGAAACAGAAGATACAAAATTTTTTTCCTGCCTATCTACAGCTAAAGATTAATGGAGTTCTGTGTAAATTCTACCTGCCAACAAGTGTCTAGTAGCCAAGCTTGTTAACAGCAGCAAGTCAAATCATCAGACTGATACTGCAAATGCAAAGACATAAAAAAACATTCTCAAAATTTAATGTTTTGAACTCCACATTTTCTCTGCCTTTTATGTGGAGCTGTTCTTTTCTAAGCTGCTCCCTTTTCGTCTTCTTTCTGAAGCATTTTGATGAAAGTTGTTCTCTAGCCTTTCTCATTTCTCAAATTAGCTTCTTTCTTATCCCTGCTTTTTCTTAATTTTTACTGCTATGTTCATGATTTTCAATATGTGACTGTATGAACAGCCTTCAGTGTACCACTCCTTATTTCTATTTGATACCGTAGGCTGTTTGTATCTCTATTCTATCTACACTTTGAAAATGTGGTTTGAACGCCTTTTCTCTTTCTTGTTTCTTTTTCAGAAAAACCTTGCCAGAAGTGGTAACAATTCTTGGATCTTGAAATAGATCCAAGGGAGATCTCAAATAGGAAAATGGGAGGGTAGGGGGTGCAGAGAACAGAAGCAGAAGTAAGAAGCAGGCTGCACAGTGGAGATGTAGACTCCCCAGTGAGGGGGAAGGTGGTGCTTAGTTAAGAGGAGGACACAGGACTGCCTAGTTCAGGAAATTTTTGTTACAAAGCTTATGTGTCCATCTGCTCTTGTGCCCCAGAAGGGATGTGCATATTGCATACCTCAGTGGTCCATGGGGCTGATCTCCTGGGAGGCAGCATTCCTAAGCAGTTAGTGAGTTTAAGTGCTATGGTTTCTCTTTTCCAAAAGAGCAGCAGTGGAGAATTGGAGCCTGGGAAGTGTGTTGGAAGAGGGGAGAGCAGCAATCATTGCAAGAGTCCATTGGGGCTGTGGGAGTCAAGAAGCAAGTTAGTTGGCTTGCAGGCACCTGCAACTGAGCTACCTCATACACATGGAGCCAGTGTGTATTCATCCACATCATCTTCTCGTTTCTGGCTTAGAAATAACCTGACTGTGTTTACAGCTCTGGCAGATGTACTGGCTTCTGTGGGATGAGTATATTGTTGTAGTTGAAGACTTATTCAGGAAATGTCTGTGTTGTTACTGCCAGGTAGAGAATACAGTGCCTATTATAGGAGATGCTCTCAGGACAAAAAGTTATGTCTAGGCAGCTGGTGCCCTTATGAAGTGTTCATACAAATAAGTGTTTATTACGTGTACTTAGTTAAAACACTGTAGCTGATATGGTTTTCTCTAATTGGAAGTAAGGGGACATTTTATTCTTCTGCTCTCTCCCCCTCAATAATAGACATGATAATAAAGTTTTAATAAAGTATGCTCTGCTTTGTTGGATTGCCTGTCAACTACTAGATTTTTGAGGAGCATACATAGTTGTGGGTAGCACTTTAATTTGTCTGAGCTATACTACAGCTAAACTTTGCTTTTCCCTCAGGTCTTGGGCTAGATGCAGATAAGCTCCCCAGCCAGCTGAGTTTCTCCGACTGGCCCAAAATGAAGAAAAAATTTGCGTCCGTGTTTGCACAGAAGACACAAGCCGAGTGGTGCAGCATATTTGATGACACTGATGCCTGTGTGACCCCTGTTTTATCCTTTGATGATGTTGCCTCACATCAGCATAACAAACAAAGAAGTTCTTTTATTAAAAATGATCAGGAAGAGATAAGTCCTAGACCTGCTCCTCTTCTATCAAGGACCCCTGCTGTTCCATCATTTAAAAGAGATCCTTTTATAGGAGAACACACAGAGGAGATACTTCTAGAATATGGATTTACTAAGCAAGAGATTACTAAACTTCATTCTGATAAAGTAATAGAGTTCAGTAAACCAAAAGCTAATTTATAATCTGTACCTGTGAGAATCAGACAAATTGCAAGCTGATACAATGTATTTTAATGCATTAAAATTGAATTATATGGCAAATATGACAAACAAATGTTTGAATGACACAGCGTTCAAGTAATTTTTCTTTTTAATAAAGATATTTTAAATTTAATTGAAAACAGTGGGAGTTACACACCTGTGTACCCGGGTGGTCTGCCTCCTGGAATGACACCAAAAGTGTGTTCTTAAGTTCAACAGTTTGCTTAGTAAGCAACTGTAAATCTTAAAAATGTTGCTTTGATATGATCCTGTGACATGTTTGTTTCTTTTAATTCCTATTTACCTTTATGTTGTAATTAAATGAGGGCAGTACTTTTCATAAAATATAGTTATATTCTTCCTAAAGAAGTGATTGGTTTGTTTACTTCATAGATTAGAAGGGATATTTTTTCTCTGTCTTATCATATTAATTCATTTGCCTTATCATGCCAAAGCAGTTACCAACATAACGCTGTTTTCTTATGTGCTGCTTTAAAGTTATTATCATAAAGTAATTCTATTTAATATCCTGACTACATCTTCCTAATGCAGTCTCCTTATTATATTACATTTGGAATTTCGGTTTGCCTAGAAAATAACTTCAGAAGAAAATTCTTTATCTTGAAATAGCTGCCAAGTATTAATCCTTCCCTCCCTATCTGGAAGAATTGCAGGCAGCTTAGCTGTGAAGGATTTAAACAATAGTTATTCAATGGTGGGTTTCATTCCTTCAAAATTAAACTGTTATTTGAAATGGACTCTTGCAGGGCAAAAAACCACAAGTAATACACTTTTTAAAAGAATAATTATATGGCCTTAATGTAGTTTTCTTGAGTCTCATGTCAGGAATTATGATATGAGAGGTTGAATTTTTTTGATCATTTTGTTAGGGTGTTTACCTTGCTGAAGATTAGCTTGTTGCTTACATAGACTTCCAAAGATGAAATTTACTTTAGCTCATTTTACATATATCATGACAAAATGACAGGATTGTTACTACAAAAAAAGACTTTTAAAATTCTGCTACATAAGTACCTGTCTGAAAGGCAGAATTATCTAGTAGGCCCTGAAAATACAGATAAACAATCATCAATAACATCTTAAATTTTCAGGTTTAATCACTCTAATGTAAATTACTGAGTATTATACACTAGAGTAAGATTTGACAATTTTCTTAGTCCCAGATGCATCGTACTGTGTGGGAGAACAATAAACACTGCCAGATGTAGTCCACCTAAGCTTTCACCTCAAAATTGCTGAAATAAATTTGGAAACTCATATTAACTTCGGAGGCTAACCTCAGGGGTCCACAATGGGACCAGTAGTGTTCAGTGTCTTCATCAGCGACACAGAGGGATCAGGTGCATCCTCAACAAATCTGTGAGTGACACCAAGCCGAGTGGTGCAGTTGACATACCTAATGGACAGGAACATTCAGAGAGACCTGGATGAGCTTGGGAATCCAGCCCATGTGAACCTCATATGGCCAGGTGCAAGGTCCTGCACATATGTTGGGGCAATCCCCCAAGTATCAACACAGGCTGGGGGACACTGGCAGAATCAAGGAAGGATTTGGGGGTATTGATGAATGAAAAGCTGGACATGAGCCAGCAGTCTGTGCTTGCAGCCCAGAAAGCCAGCTATATCCTGGGCTGAATCAAAAGAAGTGTGGCCAAGTGAAGGGAGGTGATTCTGTCCCTCTGCTCTGGTGAGACCCCTCCTATAGTACTGTGTCCAGCTCTGGGGTCTTAAGTACAGGGGAGACCCTGTTGGTGCAGGTCCAGAGAAGGGCCACAAAAATTACTGATGTTTGGAGAACTTCTCTTTAATGACAGGCTGAGTTATTCTTGGTCACTGTGGAGAAGAGACAGTTTCCAAACTGGGGAGGGAGTGTGGATCAGCTGGAAGGCAGGAGGGCTCTGCAGGGGGACCTGGACAGACTGGAGAGTTGGGCTGATTCCAATGGGATGAGGTTCAACATGGCCAAGTGCCGGGTCCTGCACTTTGGCCACAACAACCCCATGGGGAGCTCCAGGCTGGGCACAGAGTGGCTGAGAGCAGCCAGGCAGAGAGGGACCTGGGAGTCTGGATTGACAGGAAGCTGAACAGGAGCCAGCAGTGTGCCCAGGTGGCCAAGAAGGCCAATGGCATCCTGGCCTGGATCAGGAACAGCGTGGCCAGCAGGTCCAGGGAAGTGATTCTGCCCCTGTACTCAGCCCTGGTGAGGCCACAGCTCGAGTCCTGTGTCCAGTTCTGGGCCCCTCAGTTCAGGAAGGAGATTGAGGTCCTGGAGCAGGTCCAAAGGAGGGCAACCAGGCTGGTGAAGGGATCCAGCACAAGTCCTGTGAGGAGAGGCTGAGGGAGCTGGGGGTGTTCAGCCTGGAGAAGAGGAGGCTCAGGGGAGACCTCATCGCTCTCTACAACTCCCTGAAAGGAGGCTGGAGCCAGGGGGGCGTTGGGCTCTTCTCCCAGGCAACCATCAGCAAGACAAGAGGGCATGGACTTAAATTGTGCCAGGGGAAGTTTAGGTTGGATATTAGAAAAAATTTCTTTACTGAGAGGGTGATCAGACATTGGAATGGGCTGCCCAGGGAAGTAGTGGATTCTCCATCCCTGGAGATATTTAAAAAGAGACTGGATGTGGCACTCTGCCATGGTCTGGTAACTGCAGAGGTAGTTGATCAAGGGTTGGACTTGATCTCTGAAGTCCCTTCCAACCCAGCCGATTCTATGATTCTGATTCTATGATTATTGTGGCCTTTAAATACCCCAGGGAGACCTATAACAAAGATGTGGACTGACTTTTTACCAAGGCTTATTGTGATAGGACAAGGACTAGGGGTTTTAAGCTGTAAAATAGTAGATTATAGATGGTAGACTTCATATAAGATGGTAGACTACATATAAGGTGGGACTCTGAGCAACCTGATCTAGCTGAAGATGCCCATGCTCACTGCAGAGTAGAGGTTGAAGTAGATAAGCTTTAAAGGTCTTTCCAACCCCAACTATTCTATGATTCAGCATAGGCTGGATCAGCTGCCTCACTCTGGTGTCTAACCTGAAAGGTACAGTTTTGGTATGTCAATACAGGGTTTTTTTAAGGCTTCTTTTGTCAGGTAAGATTATTGAAAAAACACACCTAAGTGATCCTGATATCGTCTGTTTTTCATAAACCAAGAAAATAATCAGTTGGATTGATGGGAGCACAGAGCTGATACAGAAAAATACCAGCTCCTGTTTGACAGACTTCTGTCAGGGTTTTTGTCTGCCACTGACACTTCAGCGCAACAGGTAGGTTCACTTATCTTCATGAACTGCATTTAAATCCTGTTCAGGATATATGTTACAGATTCTTCTCCTCCCATTCAGTCACAGATCAGCATTCTGCCCCGTGCTTGTGCTGCTGGACAGAAAGCTGAAAGCTCTAGGTTCTTGGTATCACAGCCATCTTAGAGCAGCAGGAGGAACAGCTTTGTGTCAGTCTGCGCCTGGCCCATGTGATGCATGTTCCCGTTACATGTGCATTTCATGCCTGAACAGTGGTTCTTTAGTTGTGGGTAGTTGGGAGCTCTGCAGATGCCCAAGAGCTCAGATCCTGCAAATGTTAACACACGCTTCCCCCACCCCCTTCCTTTCATAACTTGTGATCGCAGAGCCATGAAAGTATGTGAGTCCCTCCCCCGGCACAGACCGATCCCACCCGGCATATGATCCGGGCTCCATGTCAGCCAGGGCAGGCAGCACCGACTCGCAGGAGAGCTGCGCGTAGCCGGATCCATGACCTTAACACAAGACAGCTTACAGAGGTCTCTCCCACCCCTTTCTGAGATGACCAACATTGACATGGACAGCTCTAGAGGTAACGAAGAGGCTCTTCTGAAAACCGTGACGAGGACTGGAGCAGTGGTGCCCAGGAAGCGGGCAGTGGGAAGGCTGATCATGCACAGCATGGCCATGTTTGGCCGGGAGTTCTGCTATGCCGTGGAAGCCGCCTTTGTCACGCCGGTGCTGCTCAGTGTAGGGCTGCCCAAGAACCTCTACAGCCTGGTGTGGCTCATCAGCCCTATCCTGGGCTTTGTGCTGCAGCCCGTGGTAGGTTCTGCCAGTGATCACTGCACCTGTAGCTGGGGAAGGAGGAGACCTTTCATTGTAGGTCTGGGCATCATAATGCTGTTAGGCATGGCTTTGTACCTCAATGGGGACGTGCTGATCTCAGGTAAGTGAGGGCACATGCTGTGCTGACAGACCAAACTCATCCTAGATTTTTGAATCTGAAAGAAAAGAGGGGGTCCTTTATTCCCTGCTCAAACAGGGTGTTAAAATGGGGTGTCATGTTACTCAGTGGTGTTGAAGGGGCCAAGGAATGCTGCAGCCTTTATAGGGGTTCAGTCCTGATGCTGCATGTTATGAGTCTGTGTAGAGTTCCATAGTTTGTGCGTGTGATTACAGTATGTTGTGTGTTGGTTTTCTTGCCTGAATCAGTTCATACAAGTAAAGCACTGCATAGGTCCAGAGATCTTTTTAAGAACTAAACTCTACCTCGTTAAGTTAAAAGATCAGTATTGTTTGTGTGATGTGATACATATCCAAACCGATTATCTGTTAATCCCTATTTTACATTAGTTAGTGTTCAAAATACCTATCTCTGATTACTGCAACACTGGCTTGTCTCAGGAATGCGTTATGTTGGTGACTAATAGAAAACAGCATCTTGGAGACTGTCACACCTGGAATGTGCAAAATCAATTGGAGTGATATTCCTGTTATATTTCATCTTGAGATGCACCTTCTCAAAGTCTTGATAGAAGGTTGTTGCTGCCATTATGACTTGGTGGAAGGGGGAAGCATGTGTTTTTATGGATTGACTTGTTCTCTCCATGAATTATGTGTTGATTATACTTGTATTCATTTGCCAAAAAAGAGATGTTACAGTCGACACTTGATTACCTAAAACAATGGAACAAATCAGACAAATGATCCAAGAGAACCCCCAAAGAAGTACTATAAAATGCATATGTGTCAGGCTACCTCAGCATGCTGTGGAGGTGCTAAGGAGTAGGGTAAGGCTAGTGTTGCTCTTGGTTGAGAAGTTTGAAGTACCTTGAGCTTGTGCTGACTCAAGGCAGTAAGTCAACCAAGCATGGCTCAGCAGTGCACAGACTCAGATAGCCTGCTTCTCTGATGTGATACTGGTATTACTGCTCTCTCATGCATAATTAAGCATTGTTCAGATTTGGAGGGATCAGAACAGTAAAATATAGTTTTGTGGAACATGGCATAGAATGAGGGTGTTTTTCTTTTTGTAGTTTTCATCGATCAGAGGGACAAGCAGCGGACATGGGCAATAGTCACTACCATGCTGGGAGTAGTGCTTTTTGATTTTGCAGCTGATTTTATTGATGGCCCCATCAAAGCATATTTATTTGATGTCTGCTCTCATCAGGATAAAGAGAGGGGTCTGCATTACCACGCCCTCTTTACAGGTACTCAGATCCCTTCTTTTTCTCCCTACTTCTCAAAGGAGGGGAAGGTAATTGCATGGATTTTATTCTCACTGTGTTTCTAATCTTGAATGAACTGATCATCTGATCCTGCACTTCAGTCACGAGTCTTTTGTTGCTGGGTTTTCTCTACTCCAGAGAACAGCAACTTTTGCTTCCTGCTACAAGAATTCTGCTGCAGGAGGCTGCAGGCATAAACATAGGAACAGCTATGTTTACAGCAACATAGCCATGACTTAGGTAAAAGCAACTAATTGTTGAAAAACGTTAAGTACTGTTTATTCAGCTTGTTCTGGGTTTTTTTTGTTTTATTTTTGTGGGGGTTCTTTTGGGGGGGGTGTTTTTGTTGGGTTGGGGTTTTTTGATTTTGTTTTTGGTTGGGTTTTGTTGTCGTTTTTTGGTTGAAGAAAAAATTAAAGGATGCAACTAGTTTCCTTGCCATAACAGAGTTTTTACTCAGCATGTGACACAAAGCAAGAGCTGGACAAAGCAGTATAGTTGATTTCCATTCTTCAGCAGTCCCTCAGTATGTGATCTCTTCCTGTATAGAAATGTCAGCTGTGTGTAGAATGCAGAGCTTCACAGCTTCTACAAAATAAGTCCAAGTGGTTCAGTCCAAGCTCTTACCAATGAATTAAGAGTTTCATTCGCCTTTATACGTGTTTGAAATGGTGCTGAGTTACAGAAGGGAACCTGTACTATGTGAGACCTGCATGGAGAAAATTCATAGGAAGGACACACAGGTCTGTGTATCTCTAATGTGACTTGAGCTTCCAGCTGTGCCTGGGAGCAGTAACTACTGGAAGGACCAGGCAAATAGCAGACAAGATTAAAGTCATGCTCCATGTGGATGCAGATTTTGATTTTGTCTACTGAGCCATAACAAGACCAGAAGCACTTAAATCCAGTGTCAGCTGGTTTAGTCAAGGAGGGAGGTGTAGGAACTACTGGCAACAGGTGGATTTTTCACATATATATGAAACAGCTGTGTCTGGGAACACAGATTATAAGGGAACCTTAAAGACACATGGGAACAAAATCAGTACTATCTGTCAGAAACTGACAGATAAGATTTTGAGCAGTCACATGTTTGGATAGAGAAGGGAGTAAGTCTCTAAGTATATTCTTGCCTCTAGCAGAACTCTGATTTCAATTTTTCCTTTGATAATAAAAAAAAGGTTTGATTTCCAAATTTGTAGCTACAGATTTAGCTGATTCATTTGTGTATCGAGCTGTGAAAAGGAATGTGGGACAAATCACATCAAATAAGACTGGAACAGATTCCTCTGCATTATTCAGTCCAGCACACTCTATATCAAGATCATTGATATCTTAATCCTTCCTGAATGGTTAATTACCTAGCCTGTTCCCAAAATCCTCCCTTGATACAGGGTTCTGCAGCCCTGCCAAGACAGTCTGTTCCTGCACTTGACTTTGTTAGACAGTTTTCCCTAAAATCTAATCTTAATATCCTTTCCCTGCAATTTAAATGTATTATTCCTGGTATAGAGACAACCAGATATCTGACCAGTTAGTTCTTTCTTTTTATGCTAAGTACCTCCAAGATTTTGCTTTCCACTTTGTCTTCAGCTTAAGGTTTCTATGTGAAAATTGATAGCTTTGCAGTTATGATTTTTATGACCGCTGAGACAAGTAGAAGAGAGAATGTACATATCTAACAGACAACACTCACACTGCATCCCAATATCATGATTACTTTTTGTCAAAACAGTATGCAAAGATGACCTCAAATGTCAAACATTCACTCTGTGCAAATGTTGAGTGTATGTTTTCGTAAAAAAGTTATTAACAGCCTAATTGTTTTCCGTGAGAGCAAGAGAGGGTACAGGCCCCTGTAAAATGGTGCAGGACACTATGAAGGAAAGTGATGATCAGACCCAAGTCGGAAAAAAAGGTACAGAAAGCACGGAATGAAATAAAAATCCCACATTCTGTAGGTGAGCTGCCATACATTGTCATAATTTCTGCTAAGCAGAAGAGTAGAAATGCTTCCAAGTCCTTCAAATGCTTCTATCCTGGTTGAGTCCACATTCTGCAGAGCAACCTGGTTAACAAGGTATCAAGGCTCTACAAAAATGCTTCTCCTTCCAGAGCTCTGTATGTGTGTAACAGTGTTTACTTTATTATGCTTCTGGAACTGTGTGAACTAATAATAAAGGGAAGAAATAGGAAAAAAAAAAGTTGGACTGTGTTGATTCTATTAACTGCAAGAGACAAAGCAGCATTCTCAATTTACCTTGTATTCTAACTGTTCCTAGAAAATCAGTAAGTGAAATTACACATTTGTATTTGAACCTTTTTGATTTCTGAGTGGTGAAGTACTTGGATTTCAATAACTACTGAGCAATGCTTTTGGTTTTATCTCCTTTAAAAAAAAAAAAAGTTCAGTTGGAGAAAGCATTTCTGTTTATATTCAACTATATAAAACGTTTTAAAATTTCTGAACTGTAGATAATCTCAATATAATTATAAAAATGTTTGTTGGTTTTGTGAAATTCTAAGAAACTTGAAATTGAGGAGAATTTAAAGTTTTGTTACATAGTGTTTCAAAGAAAATAAATCTTCAAAAAGTCAAGAAAATGGGTGGCAGTCGATGGTGCCATATGTTCAGGCATCTTTTTGATACCTCTGTCCACCAGAGCTAAGGAGATTTTCCAAGAGGTATTTTGGTACCTGGTCATGTATGTGATTAGGTCAGTATTCCTGTTTCTTCTGATTAACATCTACACAGTGATTATTCAAACATTTCTGGAGAGGGTCACATGTTGAGAGTGTTGTGTACTGTCTCTTTTTTTTTTTTAAACAATGCCAGTAGATCTTCTTTCTCCTGTTTTCCCACCCCCATAGGTTTGGGAGGAGCCCTGGGTTACCTGACAGGTGCTATGGATTGGGTTATAACTGTACTAGGATTTTCCTTGGCATCGGAATTCCAGATGATTTTCTTACTCGCGGCCTTGGTTTTCATTATCTGCCTTGCTCTACACCTGCACAGTATTCCTGAAGTCCCACTCAGATATGAAAATGAAGAGAAAAAGTTGTTGTTGGAAATGACTAAATCCTATAAGTATAGTTCCATAGAGGGAGAAATCAGGAATGGTTGCCTAAAGCCAGCATTTACTGAAATAAAGGCTGAAGCTGCACCAGGGAAATGTGCTGACACATCATGTAGAGAGGTAAGTGCAGAGATGATTTTATAACCCATATCACCCCATCCCTGGAGAAACTCTAACTAGCTAATGTCAATTATTTGGAGCCCTTTCACGCAAAGAGAAAAAGAATCCTCTGTTGAGATACAGGGCCAGTAGAAAGCCTGCTTGCTTTTCTCTTATTTTTTTAATTTATAAAATGTTTCCAACAAGATGGATGAGACAGACTAGTTCTGATGCTTTGAACAGCTGGCAGGGATGAGGAGGCACCGGGTTCAGGTTTCTACTGTGCTTCAGCCTCCTGCTATCCTGGTGTGAATTTTGTCAAGAGCATGTGCTCTGTCCTTAAGTTGTGACAAAATTCATGTCACATTGCAGTCAAAACTACAGACCATCAATCTTTGATATAAACCTGTAGCTGCCATTGAAGTCCACAAATTTATATACATAGTATGTATGAAGTGTTTGTTCCCTGGCCTGGTTAACATTCTAGTTATGCTTCTCCTCAGCGCTTCCTTAAGGATTCATTGTCAGTAGTGGTGTGTTTAAAATTGTTGCTTCTACAACAGTGTTGCCCCACTTCCAGAATTTTAGTTTTATTTCCAAGCTATGTGGAAGTTGTGGCTTGGCAGAACCTTTAGGTGGGAGAGAATAGCTCCCACCTAAATCATCACTCAAATCATCACTATTGTTTTGTTTCTGCTGCATATTAGTGAGAAATTTCTTCAATCTAAGAGGACTAGGAAAAGGTGAATCTACCTTAAAAAATATCTGGAGAGTACAGATCTGTAATGCTCTTGGGAACAAATAATAGTTTTTACTTTCTGATTAGTGACTTTTGGTGCTAGGAATACTCACAGCACTCTCATGGAAGCTTAGGTAAGCAAAGGTTAATGTATGTATTTGCTCCTAGTGTAACAACAGGTATGAAACAGGTTCTTGTCATTTTAATTTCACTTGTGATCTCTTGGTGTTATGTGTGGCTATCCCTGATACAGGTCTTGAGAAATCAGGTAAAAAATATTGAGAATGTGGGGGTAGTTACAAGTTAGAAACTTAAACTCATGATTAAGTTACAAATAAAAGGGGTTAATTGTCTTTTACTCTTTTTCATTTGTATTATAATAGCACTTGGCATTCCTAACTCAAAGAAAAATATTAGTACAACCAGATATGACACAAAGGTAGAATAAAAGATGAGCGCTGCCTGATGGGAATACCAGCCTATCACAGAGAGGGACAGCAAGCAACAGGTTCTCAGGAGAATATGGCTAGCATGCTACGATGCTGTCCCTGTTTCCCCACCATAGGCCAACTTGAGCAGCCAGCATCCTTCACCAGCACTGTTCACTCTGAGCATCCTCCAAATTGTCAGAGATGCAGAGTGTCATTGACTGCTTGGCCCATGTGGGCTCTAAAGAAAGGAAGGTAAATGAAGAAGAGAGACCAGATGCAGTGAAATCAAGAGGAGCAGACTATGGACTGGGGTAGCCTCTGCCTTGGCAAGAAGTAATTCCACTGGATCAGTAATGTCTGACATCTGAGGTAAAGCTCTGGCATCCACTGTGGGCCAGCTTGTGCCATTGCCCTCCTGTCTATATTTTTAGCTGGACAGCCTGCCAGAGGCTGCCAGTGCTTTAATCTGTCTCATGTTTCTTTGATGTGCCTCGGCATGTATAAATTCTAGACACTCACTGCCTGTAATTGCTTCATTGGAGAAATGGTTTGGTTTCCTGTTTTTCTGTTACTCTTTTTTGTACCACAGGCATTGCAGTTCTGTATCTTCCAAATTAAGGACTGTGCTCTTACATGCTAATAGCTACCATGATTATTAATGAGATTTTACTTGTTACAGTATGAGCAGACATACAAAGTGATTCATCTCTTGTTTTTTAGTTTGGTGCTATATTACTCAGGATCTACTGCCACAAACCCCAAATAATACAAATCATCTTAGGCCTTGAGTTGAAGTGATTTTATAGAGAAAATATTTGGGTAGTGTGAGCTTTTGAAGGGTAAAGCATGTAAATGGAGGCAGACTTCAGCACAACATTTTAATTAGTGTGGAGTTTGTGTATTGGTATGTATTGAATGTATGCATTTAACATTTCAGTTTCCATTTTCACTCTTTAGAATACCTATATTGAAAGCAAGCATTTCTCTCTAGCTGTCAAGCTACTGTTTGTAACTGGGGAGTAGTTGTAGCTCCTTTTTAGTTCCTTAGCCTTATGCTAACACTTTGGTTGGAAAGGCTGTTTTAAAGAACTGTGTGGAAGAGTTGGACAAATAAAATCAGTGAAGTCAAATGATAGTAATTATCCTTGAAGTAACAGTAATGAGACAATATTCAATTTTTTGTTTGATTGTTTTTGTTTGATTGTTTTTTTATAACTGTAGAAAAAAATAAAGTTTACTCTGTTTGAAAGAGACAGTGATGCCAAGAGACATTCCAAGGTATTTGGGCAATATGTTGTTCAAGGTGAAAGTCAGCAACTTGAATTTTGGCATTCCTATGAGGATTAAAAACTTCCCACTGGAGCAAAGTCTTTTCCAACTGAATATGTGGTAATTATTTATAGAGGAGCTTGCAGCAGTTCAAAGGAAAGAATAATTGTAAAAAGCAAGCAGAACACTGAGGGCAGTAAAAATCTGATTATCTCACAACAAACTGAAGACAAAGATCAGCTTTCTAGTAATAAATTTAATTTTTAGCTTTTCCACATTTTATGACCATACATCTTCTCTTACCAGCTCTTCCAATACTCTTGCCTCTGGACATCACTAGGGAAAACTGGAAGTGTTCCATCATGCACAAATAATTTTTTCTTTTCCTTCCTTTTTTTCTTTAACACAAACAACAATGCAGGAGCTTTAAAGCAGTAAGAATTGTGTGTGATAATGCCTGATGTACAACTAATTTCTCCCCTGAGATGAGGAGTTCAGGTCCTGGAGCTCATGTTTTCTGCATGCTAGGATTCTGAGTGGTGCTGCATCTCTTTTGATGTATCACATCAAAAGAGTCTCTTCCAGCTTCATGGAGTAGGGGACAGTGCACTGTGGAAATCTAATGATATGCCAGAATAGATGAACTTTTCTAGGGAATTTAGCACAGGCGAGAAGAGAGAGGCAAGAAGTTCTCAAAAGTGTGATATTCCACAACAGATACATTGTAATTTTCAGGAAGTATTTTTAATTTCATTATTTTTCTATGGCCACTTTAAGTTACCAATTCAAAGCTTATTATCTCCTTGAATTATTTTTACTTCTGTTTTTCGGGTTTTTTTAAAAATCCACTGAGTCTGTTTTGGCAGAAAATTGTCTCTACAAGTACATAGTAATCCTACTGATTATAACATCAAGAAGCATTTCATCCTTACTAATAAGCCCAAGATATCCCAGTCTCTGTGAATGTTCCAGATTACTTTGTTAGTCATTGGCTCTATGAATCAAATATATATTGAAGGACATTCAGTTCCCAAGCAAAAAATAAAAAACTTAAGCAGTAAAATGAGGCAGAGCCCTTCTTCATTTGCTGTCGGTTACTTTATTAGCCTGCGGGGCAATAATACAATGTTACTGTTACATACTTACTTTTAGGAACCAAGGCGGATGACTCTTAAATCACTCTTGAAGACTCTTTTAAACATGCCACCCCACTATCGGTACCTCTGCGTGAGCCACCTCTTCGGATGGATGGCTTTCCTCTCCAACATGCTCTTCTTCACGGATTTCATGGGACAGGTAAAAGCCTAACATCCTCTCACTCTCCTTTCCTCCTAGTGTCTCCTCTTCCCTCGGAAAGAAATGACACAGTGTTGTAGTGCTGAAGAAATGGTAGTGGTGGCAGTACCAGCTGAGAATAGATGGCTCAGTGAGAGTTTTGTCCAGCAGCTGATTGATCTCAGTGTCTTGTCCTGAGCCTCTCGGCTGTGTCTCTGTGGAAAACCTTTCAGTTTTTGCAAGGCTATTTGCATCAGTTTAGCTGTTGCAAATGATGCTCTGAGTTCCAAACACTCATTCTCTGCTTTGGCTTCAGAGCTGCTCTCCGGTGGGCCTGTTTCTTAACCCAAGCAGTGCCCATGTTTTTTGGATTATTATTATTATTATAAACTTATCCTGGAGCATGGACACTGTCAGCACAACGCTGTTCATCTGCACTGCAGCCTACAACAACCACAAAAACCCCATGGGGAGCTCCAGGCTGGGCACAGAGTGGCTGAGAGCAGCCAGGCAGAGAGGGACCTGGGAGTCTGGATTGACAGGAAGCTGAACAGGAGCCAGCAGTGTGCCCAGGTGGCCAAGAAGGCCAATGGCATCCTGGCCTGGATCAGGAACAGCGTGGCCAGCAGGTCCAGGGAAGGGATTCTGCCCCTGTACTCAGCCCTGGTGAGACCACAGCTCGAGTCCTGTGTCCAGTTCTGGGCCCCTCAGTTCAGGAAGGAGATTGAGGTCCTGGAGCAGGTCCAAAGGAGGGCAACCAGGCTGGTGAAGGGACTCCAGCACAAGTCCTGTGAGGAGAGGCTGAGGGAGCTGGGGGTGTTCAGCCTGGAGAAGAGGAGGCTCAGGGGAGACCTCATCGCTCTCTACAACTCCCTGAAAGGAGGCTGGAGCCAGGGGGGGGTTGGGCTCTTCTCCCAGGCAACCATCAGCAAGACAAGAGGGCATGGACTTAAATTGTGCCAGGGGACGTTTAGGTTGGATATTAGAAAGAATTTCTAATTCTGAGGGTGATCAGACATGGGAATGGGCTGCCCAGGGAAGTAGTGGATTCTCTGTCCCTGGAGATATTTAAAAAGAGACTGGATGTGGCACTCAGTGCCATGGTCTGGTAACTGCAGAGGTAGTGGATCAAGGGTTGGACTTGATGATCTCTGAGGTCCCTTCCAACCCAGCCAGTTGTATGATTCTATGATTCTGTGATTCTACTGGCCTCAGGCTCTGCTGCTCTTAGCACACAGTGAGCTACTTGGAAGCTGAAAGCTCTTGTTTCCTTGATTTTGGCTGTCATTGACATGTGTCTTTAAACCTTTCCTTAGTCCCTTCTTCCAGCATTTATTTGCCATTGTGATATGAAGTGCTTTCTTTTCCACACCGTCCCCAGGCAGTATGACTGTATGTCCCTGCCTGTGTTCTTGCTTATGTGATCCTATCTACCTCCTGTCTTTCAGGGTACAAATGTACTCCTGGCACAAATCCTCCCATTGTTACTTCTTTTTTCCCTGTGCTTTCCACTTAGTAGTCCCCCCTTGCTTTTTTTTCCTTGCCTATGTAGGTTAGAGGGAGTTTTTTTCTCCTGCAGAGCCTATGAACAACTTGCCTAGATAAGAAACTATGACATTCACTGGGTGGAAAATTGAGTGTGTTTGAGAAGCCTGAAAGAGAAAATCTTAAAATTAATTGTAAATAAATTAGGGGAAGAAAGGCTAAGGCAAGAAGGCAAAAGTGGAGAGAGAAAGGGTGGGAAATGAGACACCGAACAGAAAAATTGCAAACACATCATTGTACAGTGGACAGGAAAAGACAGGGTCTACATGAGGAGGAACCTGGGGTGTGAGAATCTGCGAAAAATTAGTGTGAAACATGGAGAACTGTGAAGGGATAGTTAGAGCACTCTTTTAACAAATTTCTTGGGTGTTAATTATTGCTTCTATCAGGGATGAATCCCTGTGATGGGTAACCTGTTTCCATACGAAAGAAGTGTTACGTACATGCAGTCCATCCTTATCTTCTGAGAACTTTGTGGTCTCTTGCAGGTTGTATACCAGGGTAGTCCTTATGCACCTCATAACTCCACACTTTACCTTACCTACAGAACAGGAGTAGAGATGGGATGCTGGGGGCTATGCATCAATGCAATTTCTTCATCACTCTATTCTTGTAAGTACCCAGGAATGCACTCCAACACTATTTTCCAACAGTGTTTAAACTGTTTGATTTTTGCATTGTTAAAAAAAAAAAAAAAAAAAAAAAAAAAAAAAAAAAAAAAAAGCACAAAGCCAAATTAGCTGGGTCTTTTCCACATTCTTTTCCACATTAGTACTTGAAGGGATGTTACATTCTCAGTATTGGTATAAACTTATACCTTACCATGAACAGTTTATGACCACATAATGAGGGGTCAGTTTGAGAGTAAGGCATTGTTCTGCATATGAACTGCTCCAGAACACTGAAAACTGTTCTGTAGTTAAATGCCAGACAAAAATGTATGCCATAGGCATCATTCTGAGATGCCCTTTCACCCAGCAATGCTGTAGCTCTAAGCTCTCAAAAGGTCCCTCTGTTGGCCTCTCCTCATCTGCATTCCTCATAAAATGAATCTTTCAAATTGCAGTAGAAGTCCTTGCCAGAAGCATGAAACTTGCTCTCCAAAATTTTGTGCAAATATGCTAGCACAGGTCCCCAGATATATTTCACCATAGTTCTCACCAAGCATTAAAACAACTACTTGCAACCTGAAGACTCAAATGAGTAACACTTTGGGGGCTGAACTGAGCATCTAAAGGAGGCTCGAGGGAAATCTTTTCCTCTTTAGAGCTTAACTACAGGCATGTCTGTAGCTCCTTCCTCAGCTCAGACAGAGGTTGATGCCAAATATTCAGGTTACAATCAAATAGGAAATGTCTGAGGTTGTAATTCAGGGCAGTTCTTCCAGAATGGTTGTTAATTACTTCTTCTGTGGAGATGGCTTTGCCAGAATAAGACTATCCTCGGAGACAGCAAGAATTTCTTGTCAAGTTTATACCTTAAATAATTTGAGGCAGCCTCCAAAATTAGTAAGATTATACCCTTCATTGCATTTTACAAAATAAAAACCTTAAAGAAACTCCCTGATGAAATGTGGCCTGTTTTGTTTTAGTTTTGTCAGCATTTTCACTTTTTTTTTTTCACAGACCTGCAGAAATTCCTTCTGCCATATATAGGATTAAAGGGACTTTATTTCACTGGATACCTTCTTTTTGGACTGGGTACTGGATTAATTGGCTTGTTTCCCTACCTTTATTCCACTCTGGCTCTGTGTTCCCTCTTTGGTGTCATGTCCAGCACACTGTACACAGTGCCATTCCACCTCATTGCAGAGTATCACAGGGAAGAAGAGGTGAGTTCAATGTTTAAGGAAGGGTAAGTTTATATCTGTCTGCGTCTGTTTAGTCTATTTTGAGAGAAAACTAGATAGAACTGGTGAGCAGCTTTTAAATTTCATTTCAAGCTATTTATGATGACACATGATGAGAGTGAAAGTTTCTGACAAAGTCCCAGCTCCAAACTCTCCAAATAGTCCTGCAGTGAGATAAATAATTATTTCTCATCACAATGGAAACAAGCCAGTCACAGTACATGTTCATGCAATAAGTAGAACTGGGCTCCACATTTTGTTCCCTCAGGTCCTAACTTTCTCCTATCCTTTCTTTCATCTGTATAAGCTGAAGACTTGACTTCTGAGTTCCTCCAGCTAATTAACCACACTACAGGCTGCCATAATTTTTGGTTAACTGTGAAGTATTACGGAAACAGTTAGTTAATAAAGATTAAAAAATCATATACAAGCAGTTTTATATAGTCCAGTATTCAATTATATACGATGTTCTCATTATCTCTGTGAATGTCTGGGGTTGGTTTTCAGTCCTCCACACCATGAAATCTGGTTTCCAAGGAAAATCTGGAAAGATGTTCGTTCTTCATATTGTGTTACAAGGCACAGCAGGACCTTCAAGTCTTGTAAAGTGTTGAGCTCTTCAATGGAAAAGTTCTCTTGAGTCCCTTAAGTTAATGAGAGAGGTGGAAAAAAGAAGGACTAAGGAGAGCTGGTAGGACTTAGGAAAACTTCTCATTATATCTGGGGATATTTGAAGAAATTAATATAGGAAAAGCTGAACTGTTGAAAAACAACATAAAAACATGGTTGAGACCAACACAGGGCTAGATCATGTCCTTGAGAACATATCCTGTGTTCTGTACAACTTTCAAGCATCACCATCTGAATGATTAATACAAAAAGCCTCTTAAATTATTCTATTGAATCCTAGGATGATGTTTCATTGTGGTTAAATATTTTATAGATGTGATTCCTAATTTTTCAGTTAATTTCCCTCTTCATTCCAATAGAAAACAATCATGATGAGGAGTTGTAGAAAGATATAAAAAAGGACAGGGAAAGAATTCAGCTTAGGGTGAGATCATGATCCTAGCCTTGCACTAGACAACTAAGAAAGAGGGAATAAAGGCAAAATGGCAGTCTATCTCTGATTCAGAGCAGTTTCAAGACAGATATGAAATAAAATATACTGAAGTGTGTATGAACCTTAAAAGGCTAATAGATTCCAAAGTCACTTGTAAGACAACGGATTGTTTCTGTTTTGATGCTATTTGCTATAGCAGATATAAAAGATTATAGAATTCTAATTTAGATCTAATATAAGCAAAATTATAGTTATCTCAAATGTTCTACAATGTACAAAATGGAAAAAATAGAGAGGAAACATTAAGAGCAAGATTACATTCATTTACACATTAATATAACTGTGGTCAGAACTATGGGCACATAAGAGCAATGGGCATAGCTCAGCGAAATAGATATAACTAAAAACCCAAATAAGTGTCTAAAATTTGAACTACTTCAGATGAATGGACTGTATTAGTCCAGAACAAAAAAACCCAAAAAACAACACAAACAAAAAAAAGCTGACATTTTCCCTCACTATGGATTCTACAAAAATCATGTGCTTGGTTTTAAATGTTGCCATTTCAACAGCTGTTCCATGCTGCTGCTCCCTAGGATCCAAATTTGGTTTTGTCTACTGGATTAGGAAGAAACTGTTTATCTCCGGTACTTTTGAGCTTTGTGTTGTAATAGCTAGAAGGCAATGTAATGAGTCTTATGAAAAGCAAAAAGTATCCTAATGGCCAAGAGCCTTTGAATAGCAGAAGACAGCAGCGTCTGTATGTTTATTATGTATATAATAGATGAAGACTTTTGCTCTGGTTTGTGTATCATAGCAGATATACTGATAATCAGCAGATAATAATGGTCTTCTGTAATACAGAAAAATCCTAATCTGGACATTTGTTTTTTTGATCATTTCTCCCCCCTACTCCCCAGTGAGAAAAGCATTACATTAAAATTTAGTACTGAACTCCTTTATGTGCTTTGAGGCATAACATCAGAGCAAAGTGCTCTGTTATGATTCATTATGCTCTAGATGTGTGTAGGACATAGTGTGCCTCACCTTAACGTCCCTTTGAGGCTCTCCTTCAGTGATAAGAGTTGGATCTGAATTATTCATGATTGGGTTTCCTGCACTGTGAAATGTCAGTTTCCTAGATCTGAGATAGACCTGAACTTTAAGGAAACAGCTAATTTTTCTGACTGAGTTTCAGTTCTTCCCTTGAGAAACAGGATAGAGGGGAAAATTGAAGATAGGAGAAAAGGGACAATTTGGAGGGAGCTTGGAAAAAACCTTATAACCTATAAAATACCTGTTTGAATTCTGTAACCTCTGTGGGACAAGCAGGAAAAAAACAGAAAGGAGGCAGAGAGCTACTGGCCTGTCTTGTTGCACATTGTCTGAGAGCTGCAAGTTATCAGGGGTAACTTATTTCTTTTTTTTTTTTTTTTTTTTTTTTTTTTTTTTTCCTGTGCTTATTTGCAGAGCCTGAAGCTGCAGAACTGGGAACAATCTGAAGAGTATGAGCGAGGGAAGGGCATTGACTGTGCTGCTCTCACCTGCATGGTCCAGCTGGCCCAGATCATTCTGGGTGTGGGCCTGGGGCTTCTGGTTAGTGTGGCTGGCAGCGTGGTCACTGTGATTTCGTCAGCTACGGTGGCACTGATCGGCTGCTGCTTTGTTGCCTTCTGTGTTCGATACGTGGATTAGGACTGTACTGATGTGTAGGATTACATGTGAAGTGAGTGGAAGAACTCTTCCCATGGGAAGGTTTTGTTTCTGGGTCAGCAGCATGGGCACTGTTGCCATGCTAATGCTGCTGGCATATCTTCCTCCCTGACCTCCTCAGAGAGGTTGCAGTTCCAGAGCTTTTTAAAATGGAGGAAACATGAATTTCTTGATAATATTGGTTGCATAATGCCTCGGATCGAAAGCTTCTGTATTTTGACTGCTTTATATACTTCATTCCTGCTGGCCTCAGTGTTTTAACATGCTATTACACATGATGGTGTGCATGCCTGGGGTATCTCAGTGTCCTGCGTGAAAAGTCATTTCAAAACTCCCCATTACCAATTTGTGGAATTTAATAGAAGTATATGATAAATTGAGTTTATCAGAGTTACGAAGAAAGTTATTACTTATTTTGTTTTTCAAGTATCTTAAGTCTGGAGCTACTCCCTCTGGTAGTCAGAAGATGCAGGAAGATCAAACAGGCATCAGAGGCCATGCAGGGTACAACTGTATCATGAGTATTAGTCCTGCTAAATGGGATCAAGTAATTTCCAGCTACTGTGAAAAACAGATTTGGGAGTAAAAAATCATTAGGGGAAAAAAAAAAAAAAGATTGAAGCCTATTGTCTAAAAGCATAACTGTAAAATTATTATTTGATACTGGATCCTGCTGCTTCTGTATAAATGAATTGGAAGTACTGACTGAGCTTGTCATGAAAGAAGTCTGCCCAAAGCTGCCCTGCAAATCCATGTGTCAGCACCTAAACAATCCACCTATGGGAAACAGCTGACATTTCTTCCTTCTTAAAAACCTGACTCTTGACTTTGATACTGTAGTTTCAAAAATACTTGACTGAATAAGAATCTTGTGAATGAGTGTAAGGCACTTAAATCTTGACACTGGACAGTATTTACCTGAAAGTAGCATCTCTATTTTATCTCTTTTCCTTCATGCGTCTAGCTTTGAGTGAAACTTTTTTTTTTTTTTTTTTTTTTTTTTTTTCTCTTCACAGAATATTGTAAATAAATTCAGTTTTGCAAAGCACTATCAGGAATTATTGTACAGTTAAGTCCAGTAATTTGTATTTAATTGCATATGAAGCTTCATTCTTATTTTTGTATTGCTAGAGTTCTGAAAATCTTGTGTTTGTGAAAGTGATACCCTATATTTATGCTGTGCTTCCTCTGTCCTGGAAAGTATCATATCCATTGGCTATATTACGTGCTAAGCTGCATGAAGCCACATGCTAATTCAGTACTGCTAATGAACAGTGACAGAAACTCTTGACAGGTATGATGTTAGGTTTTTGGTTTTTTCCTAATGTTGCACATGCGTCATCCATCAGTGCTGTTCAGTCAAATTCATTGTTGAGCTTATCAACTCTTAGATCTACATGATATAGAACTAGGAACACCAGAAATAGATGGTTAGATTTGAACATAAGGTGCCTCTGCAGACATGAACCAACTTCATCCTTCTTATTAAGAGCAGAGTCATTCATTCTCAGGAAAAAAATTACTTGGGGAAAAACTTACTAATTTTAAGAAGGCTCAGCTGCCTTGTTGATGATTATGCCTCCACTGTAGGCCCAAAATGGGGCTCAGTAGCTGGCAAACCTTACCTTCCTTCCCAGCTCCTTCATGCCTTATGAAAAAGCCGTAATCTATGATTTCTATAATTTTGTGAGTCTTCATGAATTCTACTTATGTCACACGCATGGAAGAAAAATTTTGGAAGATGGAGCCCACCAGACTCTGCTTGAAACACATTGTAGGTGCTAAGACGGCTGGAGCACAAGGGTTTCAACTGGGACAAACAGTAGAAGGCCAAAAATGAAGGATAGTTGTCTTCTCAGTTCAATTTATGCTGTCACTAACTCACTAACTTCCATTAACTCACTAACTCCTGGGAGGAGGAATTTTTAAAGGAAGAGCAAGGCTTCTTGGAGCCATAAAAATAGAGAAAGGAGGAGATGAGCTGGTTTTATAGGACTGCAGGACTTGAAGCACCATGTAAACCCTTGCTCCAGGAGCTGAGGACATAAAGCTCCAACTCCAGGGTGAATCTGGGAAAGGAACTTAGCAATGTTTACCTATATCTTGGTCAATATTTTCTTTGAGTTTAATGACATCAGAACATAAAATGAGACTGGTCAGTGCTATCTCCACTCTATTACACAATGAGAAAGCTGGCATTGAATCGTCCATGGAGTGACTGTTGATCTGTAGCAACACAAGAATTTTGAATCTGCAGAGAGAAGAGAGCTGTGACCATCATGTAGATCAGTGCTTTTATCTATGAGTTTGTTCGGAATAACATGGTCCAGGAGCTCACATTACCATCTTTCTTATGATCCTTCCTTTTAAAGTGCACTGCATGCTACAGAACACAGAACCCAGTAGAATCAGTTTCACTCATTAAAAAAGAATCCTATACTTGTTTCTAACACAAGTTTAAAATAGTATCTTTCTCAATGGGTCTTCATAAAAAATAGCAAGCAGACAAAAAACTATGTATAACTTGGAAAACAGTGTTTAAAACACAGTAACTGTAATGGTGCCCAAGCTGAAAGTGTATTTCAGGTATTACTGAAAACAATCTAAAATGTTACTAATTCTCAAGAAATGATAAAATAAGTATTTCTTTCAGCAATAGAAATGCTAAAATGTTAAAAATGTTAAAGGCATTGAAGAACTGTACTATCCTGCTCCTAATTATGTGGTGCTCAGGGAGGTGGTGGAGACACCACCCCTGGAAGTATTTAAAACCATGTAGATGAGGCACTTCAGGTCATGCTCTAGTGGGCAGGGTGATACAGATATTGATATATATTTTTTATCTATTTTATTGGGGGTACGTTAATGGTTGGACACAGTGATCTTAGAGGTCTTTTCCAACTGTGACAATCCTGTGATTCTGTAATTCAAGAAGTCCCACATTTCCTATTCTTTTACATTAGTTTAGAACCTGAGTTATCAATATGGTCAGTTATTGTGCTCAATATTAGCTTTTATTCAAATGGTACAATTTGCAAAGTTAGAAGTACCCTGGGTCTGATCTTTCTCATCTGGTTTTATTTTGGATTAGGGATAATCAGATAAATCAGATACATAAAATCAAATAAATTAAGATCTTCTCTATATTGTGTTCAAATAAATTATATTTTTAGAGGAAGATGAGATATCTTGAGATAACCAGTCCTTTTTCCTCCCATTTTAACAATCATAGTTGAATGAAGCCAGTGCAGGAAACAAAGTGCCATCTTTTCTTCATGACACTTGATTTTGTATGTCTTTGACTTTTACAAAGGCCTGTCACTTGTCATTTAATAAGCAGACAAGTCATGCAAGCAAGCTCTTCAAACAAGTTTTCACTCTCCCGAGATCTTGCAGTATTAGTGGTGTCACACTTGTGTTTTTTTTTTCCATGTTCATGCTGTCTTTCACAGTGAACTCATTAACTTAATACAAGTACCTCAGGTGGTTTACGGGAGTCACTTTTCTTCCATACAGACTATGTAGGTCAGGATGAATAGTGAATATCTTTGCCTTGGCAGACACAGTGCCAGACCCTGCAGCACGCCAAAAGATGTGGAGAATTAGGAGTTGTGCTACTGATGACATTAGATATTTGTGATCTGTAGAGGGGATGCTTCATGGATGAAAAGGGCATGAAATTATTTTTTGCATGAGAAAGCTATAAAAAATTATCTATGAAACAAAACTTTAGCCTGCAAGTTTCCAGCGTTCGTTTCTCATTTCCTAGGTGCTCCTTCTTTGTTTAATCAGCAAATATTCGGGGCCCTTGTCCCAGACTAAACTGTGAAAAGCCTGTAGTAATTCCACTGCCTTCTATGTTGTATTCATCTTCTCATCTTAGTCATTTAAGTGTGAAAATGTGTTAATCAGTTGTATTATCCTACTCATTTATTAAACGTAATTACTTCATATAATGCAGAGACATCAAACGAGTATATTGCCTTGTGTTGTTCCAGGTATGTACTTGCAGCAGTGTAAGAACTAGAATCAGTGCTTTCCACTCCATATTGCACAGTAGACTGAGATAAGCAGATTTTGCCTCTTATTTTCAAGGAGGTAAATCTGTGACCTTTGCTAAAAAAACCCAACCAAACAAACAAGAAAAAGGACTGCTCTTTGAAAGGATAATTAAATTATCAAAGATCAAAGGCTATGTCTCCTTTAGGGAGGAGAGGGAGTGGGGCTGCTCTCTTTCTAAAGGCCGAGTAATTCCTTCCCCAAAGGCTGGGTGCCTGGGTGCCCCCCGGTGGTCAATGACATTAAAGCACTTCTCCAGCGTCCAGGAGCTGCCGGCCCCTGCATCGCTTTCTAACCCCAATCCTGACCCTCTCTGTTTCATTTTACTCTGTGGTTGCCTTGTAGCCATGCACTGCAGGAGTTTAGCTCTTCTGTTTCATGTGTAGACAACAAGGGGAGTTGCTTGCTGCTGGCTGAAGATATTGCCCTATGGACATGTGCCTGTGGGGGCCCACCAAGGACATGCTTCGCATCAAATTCATGGTATAATCCAGCCTTTGGCACCTTCAGTTCTAGTGCCAAGAGTCAGTCCTGAAGTGCAGACAGTCCAAATTTGTTTGGCAAATGAATTTTTGTTGCCAGCAGTTCTTCTGCTCTTCTCGGTGATGACCAATGGTAGGACAGGAGTGCTGGATGCAAGTTGGAGCATAGGATAACAATCAAAGAAAAAGCTTTTTCACTTTGAGGGAGACAGCACTGGAACAGACTGTCCAGTGAGGTTGTGGAGTCTTCTTCTCTGGAGACATTTGAAACCCACCTGGATGTGTTCCTGTGTGACCTACACCAGGTGGTCCTTGCTCTGGCAAGGGGCTTTGGACTTGGTGATCTCCCAAGGTCCCTTCCAGCCCCTCACATTCTGTGACATCTGTGAGCAGGTAAGATGCATTGAAAGGCTGGAACAGTGGTCACAGCACTCAGAGAGGAAAATAGGCAGCGTCAGTCTCTTTGACATATGTTTCTTAGGGCCTCACAGCTCATTAGGTGCAGGGGCGGAGAGGGAAAAATAGCAGAACTGTGAGGTCTAAGGATTAGCACGAGGGAAAGGAAAAGGTTCTGGAAGAGATGCCTTTTTTTGAAGGCTGGGAGCACTACTCTGGAGTGACATGGCTGGCAGATCACCTTATAAGTGCAAGTGTATCTCAAATTATTTGTTTTGGTTTTTGACATTCAGATCAGAATATTTTTTTTAATAAAAGAAGTACCATCTTCCAATTTAACTTGCAAGTTATCAGATGCCAGGGCTTTTAAAGGCCATGTTCCTTTCTTTAATAAATGCTGAAACTCCAAAGTAACAACCAATCCCGATAAATAGACCTTTGAGAAATATATCCTAGATATTCTTAGATTACTATAACATTGCAAAACATGGCCTTGAAACTGATGTTAAAACCATAGTTATTTTTGAGAGAGAGAAAGCTTATCAAAGAGTTCTGTTCTTTTGTGAGGAAGAACTCTGTCTTTTGTATATTTCACATTGAATTAATATATAGTAAGAGTGCTCAAAATTCAATATTTTAGTCTACATTTCTGAAAATGTAATCCCAAAGCTGAAATTCAAGCTTGATTCTTCTTCTCATTATTTATGATTGGCTGTACAGACTGAGCAGTTACTTAATACAGTGCTGTAAGAACCCTGTTAGCTTTAGTTGGAGCTGATGCGTGGCTCTTTATCTCTATATGCATCACTGGATTTGCCTATGAATCAGGACTGAAGCTGAGCAGGAAATGCTTTTTGATGGGCACGAGGGAGAGTACATTTCCTCTGAGCCTTGTCAGCTGTTTCAACAGAAATAAAAAGCAGTTAAAACAGTTTTGAAAAATCTTTATGATCATAAGCATGATTTGAAATACAGAGTGGAAGATGATTTGAGGGCATTAGGCTTTTAGAGGCTTTTCAGAGCAAATTGCAAGTGAGACAGAAATGAGCTAATACTGGTACAAAGACATAGCCATAGCAATCTATTTGCCATCCAAGAATCAAAGAGAAGCACTGAATAGTTGAGGTTTCTTTTGGACATGACCTAGTCTAATCTCCCTGCTCAGTGCAGAGCTGCTAAAGCTGGTTAGTCAGGCTGTGTTGAGACAGATTCTGAGCATCTCCAAAGATGCAGATTCCACAATGCCTCTGGGCAGCCTGTTCCAGTGCTTGACAACACCTACCATTAAAAAAAAAAAAAAAGGTTTTTTTCCTTAGGTCTAAATTAAATGTATTGAATTTCAGTTCATGTCTGTTGCCTGGACAACACTGAGAAGAGTCTGGTAAGAAGTAATTTTTCTGCAAGATTCCTGTTTTATATGACATTAGGTGACTTCTGAAGGAAATTGGAAAGGTTCATTGAACAGTGATGCTCTAAGTCAGTGTTGAATGGATAATTTGATAATTGCACAATAAGTGTAGTTATTCAGTTGGTCTCTGCAAAGAAAAACACAAGTCCATGGAGAAATAATATATCACTGTCCCAGGGAATGCATGATTGTAGGAGAGAGTTGTTACCGGAGTGAGTTACCTTTATTTTATTTCCCACCCTAAATAGTCTGCAGTGCCCCACAAGCAGATAGATAAAGGCTTAAAAACAAACCTGCACAACTGAACTAGTTTGGTTTTTTTTTTCTTTTTTTTTTTGGTCTCCAGCTCTTTTTTTTTTTTTTTTTTTTTTTGGCCCAGTTTGCTCAGCCATCCTGCAAGTTTCTATATGACAGTTAAGATTTTAGGAAAGAATCTGCAGCTATGCACATTTGTTTAAGATTTGAAAGAGACACCTCCAAGGGACACAATTCCCTGCAACTAGGGAGCATGGTACCAGATACACTTTAGCAAAGGAATGGGTTAACTGGCTGCACAGAATTTTTGTGCAGACTGTCTCAATGGTCAGTCAAGGCACTGGATGATGCAGAGAATGTAGCCAGAGGAGATTCTTATAGCTGCTTAATCACAATAAAAATATTTTTTCAATAACCGCCTCTGAATGGATTAATCAGAAATCTCCTTTGAAGCAGGAGAGACTTTATCCTCATGATAAATTGGGAGATGCAAACTCCCAATCTAATGGCCTTGAGCTGCACAGCACCCGTACCTGTGCCTGCTCAAGCTCAGGGTTATCGATTAGATCAAAGCTTCTGCACAGGCACTCAATTGAATAATCAGGTTTTAAAGCAGACAGTCATGAACAGGAATGAAGGGGCCTGGATTTTATTTACTGTTAAAGTGAATGCAAGAATAACTCAAAGAGAAAGTGAGGCAGTATTTCTAGTGAAGAGGCATTTCAAAGGGAAACCTGGAAATTCAATTGTAAGTTGTTATTACCTTAAGAGCTTGGTTAGATGACTGAGTAGGAGAGATATTTAAAAGTCTTTAAGCAATCTAAGTCAGTGCCTAATGAGAATATCTGGACTTTAAAGGTTCTTTCAGTTTGTCACTAGATGTCAGCCTGCACCTTCAGGTTCGTATCATTCCTCAGCAATGAGCACCTCTCTATCAGCACCCCACCAGGAATTTTGAACAGGAGACCCATCGGGAAAATCTCTTAAAGAACTCTGGAAGTGTCATTTTGTGTCCTTCAGCTGTGTTTATTTTAGCTCATGGAAGGGAATTCTTACAAATGAAGACATGAACACTTGGAGGCAACAGGCGTGTTTTTGAAACATGCTGTACTGGTTACAGATGAATCCCCACAAATATCCCAGAAAGGTTTTTAATCATTAATGTATAGTTTCAAAGCTGGAGCTGGAAAGAACCTATTCTTGGGCCACAGGTCTGCTATTGTGAGCATACTCAGAACAACTTTCCCCTTCTCACAGTGTCCAGGCTAGTTAGTGCCTCTTCCCCGTGCAGTGGAGTCCAGACTTCACACACCGATGGTTGGGACTCGCAGGACATATGGAGCAAAATTTCGCTCTGCTCATGCACACCTAGAGCAGTGTTGGACACACTGGACAGGTTGAACATGTGCTGACCTGCACAGCTTGAACTGATGGTCTGGCCTAAGCCAATATGGCCAAATGTGGATGGGCTGTGCCTTTTCTGCAGATTCGTGACTTACACCTTGTGTCTCACTGGTCTTAAGAGAGACCTGCCTTCCGAGTTCATAAACCAGCCCCAATGCATCCAAGCTATTTTCATCTTGGGGTGATTTGCCAAATGCAAGGGGTTTATGTCTTTGGTGAAGAGATACCTGGGGCTTCCCCTAAGCATAGTATTTTGCTAGTATTCTGGGCTAACTATGGGTTGTTCTGAACATCATATATTTTATTGCGCTGTTTTGCTGACATAAATTTATGTCTACATTAACATAAACAAAAGCACATGGGTTTTATCATGCTGAGCATTGCAGAGGATGTCTCTTAGGCAGTTTGTTATCTACTGAAATTCACAGCTATGCTTTAGACACCTGGATAGCTTTTTACATTATGCACAAGAACATTTAAGCATCAAGATATGGATTAAAATTCCAGCAAGTCAAGCGAGAAACCATGCTGTTAAAAATCAAACACTAAGAAAAGAGTCTGGCTTTGAGATTTACCCCTGTGTGTTAATTTAGGCATTTTCTCCTAGCTTATAGTGACATGGTTAGATCTCTCTTTACTCTGGAGTTGCGCATTCATGGTATCCTTTTCTTAGAGAACAGTGTAGCTTTCTTCATCTGCTAGTGCAGGCATTACAACTTTCTCCAAGAATATGAGACCCAAATGCATTTCTTCCAAATCCTTTGATACATTAGGCTGCTAAACTTACAAGTCTGGGAAGCTCTCAGGCTCTTGTGTGACATACTGAAATTCTAATTGAATCAGGGCCTGGGAGCACGATAATAATTGGTCTTGGAAAGGGGACACCTAGAATACAGACCTGCATCCAATTTTTCTTCTGTGTCTACAGGAAAAAAATTCTTGAAATTCCCTCTTTGGTTCTCACACCCTAATCAGTATGCTGCAAAGTAATGTTCAAGGGATGTTTTCCCTTTATGATCTAGCAATGGTGAGCAACTCATGAAACAGGGAACTGTTTCAAGACACAGGATTTGAGCACATTCACAGCCCAGGGGTTCAGTCATTCACCAGGGTTTTGGGAGAGGGCAACTGAAGTCTCGTAAGCTGTAGGTGAAAGTTTTGCCCACTTATTTAGGCTTTCAACAGGGAAGAGGAAGGAGCATTATCGGCACAAGCATTGCACAGGAGAACCATATCTAGACATAGATACAAAGGGACTGAGGGAATAAGTTAAGTTTACAGCCACTCCTAACAGTGTGGTCTGGCACAAGTATTCTGTGTTGGGATGCAGAGCTGCCTCCCTCACTTAAGATACACATTACAGCCAGTAATGAGACTGACTGAGAGATCCCCATTAAGTACAGGTATATACATATATATATATATATGCCACAGACTTAAGCAGATTAAGCATGCTCAGAAGCAGAGTTCTAGGCACAAAAATTTTTTTTTTTCTCCTCTGCCTTAGAAAACAACAGCTTCTTCTTGCAAGTAGCAGAACCAGATGCTGCCAGACAGCAGAATTCTGCTACCAGAATTTTACAGTAGGAATAGCCAACATGTACAGTAAGCCTAACAGACTCTGCGAAGAGTAATTGCCACTTACAGCACTGCAATTTTGTCTGCACTGAAACAGGAAGCTTGCTCCGCCTCAGTACTTAGAGATGACAAACACCCCTCTGCAGAAATGCTTTTTTAACAGAGTTGGGCAGATGTTCAAGTTAGGCTGGAGGGGAGAGGGATAGAAATAAAAAAGATTTTTGAATATTGTATTTATATACTCATCTCATACACAGTACTGGGAATTAATGAATTTGCTTTGATAACAAAATCAGAACTGTTGCTTTCTTCCGTTTTTTAAAAGAAATATTTTGACCTTTCCTTTTAAAATTATTTTTTCCTTATAAGTTAAAAGAATATTTTAAAAGTAAATACATAACCTTACCACAAAGAGTTTCACAGCTTAAAATTTCTCGGTTTTTTATCCCCTTAAAAGTTCGTTTCAGATCAGCCTCAAATGATTTCCCAGATGTTATTCTGGGAACACAGTCTGGGACAGGCATTGTCCCTGCCCTTCTCCAGGGTTTGAGAACACTCAACTGCAGGCTCTAAGGCTGCTTACACCAGAAGAACTGGAGTTAATTCAAACACTGGCAAGTGTCAGTTCAGATGTTTAACAAACACTTTAGCAAAACAAAAACCTTTTGTGCTTCATTTTAGCTGAACCCAGAAGCATCCCAGCAAAAGCAGCTTGAAGAGAATATAATTTGTTCTCCCCCATCCCCCCCATGCCTTTTTGTTTTTTTGTGTTTTTTTGTGTTTTTTTTTTTAATTTATAGTTGTGCTGATTTCCTGGAGTGAAATACAAACAGTCTGAAGCACAGAAAGAACACAGCCTGCATCCTCTGTGCCATGGCAGAGAAATGCCTGCCTTGCCACACAGTTTGGGGCTGTGGGTTTCCTCCCTCAGCAGCCTAGAGAGAGGCTTGGGAACACGTTGTTGAGGGGTGTTACACCCTCCCCTCCAAACCCAGGCAAAGCAAAACCTCTCCACGAAGCTGCAAGTCCTGTCCTTGAGTTTCTCCTTGGCTGCCTGGGTTCTCTGTATCTTGGCAGCAGCAAAGGGGATGGGGGAGAGCTGGAAAAGCAGATCCTGCACAGATTGAAATCCGAACATGGTGCTCCTTGTCCTCTCTCTTTCCTGGATCCCGAAGAGTGGTGAAAGGGGACAAGCCTGAACAAGTGGGAGCCTTGTACCCACTTGTCCTGGCTGTTCCCATCAGAGCAGGTATGAAATAGGATGTAGGATGCCTGATCCCTGTGCCCTCACTAGAACCCAGGGAGCAGTGACCACAGCTGTGTTGGCATCACAGCAGGGAGAAAGCAACCCAGATCCTGACACCAACACACAATCACAGGAGTGATGGGACTGCTGATCGCCTGATGTTTGTAACCCCAGGTTGGGGGTGACACAGCTAAGGCCTTCCCACCTTGTCCCACTCCATCCATCCCCTATCCTCCCTATGGTGCCCTAAACATCCTGTATTGTCCCTGGGTGAGGTCCCCTTGTTCTTAGTTCTTCTTCAGAACAGGTATGAGAGCTAAAAAGCATCTTCTAGAAACACCCTAATCTCCAGTGCACCAATGCCTTCTCCTACTTCTGTTCTGAAGTCTGGGGGGCATATTCAAGATAATAATTTCCATCATCAGGCTCCCAAGAGCAACACAGTCCGAAAAGAGCATCTCGCACACAGAAACCCTCCCTCCTTTACCCAGCCCTCCTCCCAGGTATTCAACATCCCATGTCCAATCTTGCACAGAACCCCCAGTCCCACCCCCCCAGAGTCTCCTGCCCATCTCAGCAGTGCTGCTCTGAGGAGCTAGCAGGCAGCAGGTCATAGCGGCCGCTGTATGTCACCACCCCAGGGGGATAGTAGGCCAGTTCTGGCTGGACAGCTGCAGGACGGGGAGAAGCGGTGATGGGGTGAACGGGCATCAAGGTATGCAGGGCCTGCTCCTCCTGCTCAGGCTTGGTGGTGTCGGTGAAAGGGCGCATGGCAGTGAGGGAAGGCGAGGCGATTCTCCAGAGGAGGTTCTTCAGTGCCTTGCGAAACTCCCGGCGCATGAGGCAGTAGAGGATGGGATTGAGGCAGCTGTTGGAGTGTGCCAGGCACACACTGATGGGGAAGAGGTACACCTGGGAGAGGAAGTACTCAGTACTGAAGTGCACCACATTGAGTTTGATGAGGATGCCCCATGTCGTAAGTGCTTGGTTAGGCAGCCAGCATAAGAAGAAAGACAGGACCACAATGGTCACCGACTTGGTCACTTTGGAGCGACGCTTGGTGCTGGGGCCGCTGCAGGTGCTGCCAACATGCTTGTCACTGATGAAGCGCAACAGGAGCAAGTAGCAGAGGCTGATAATGGCCAGTGGCACCAGGAAGCCCAGCAGCACCTTCTGGATATGGTACAGACCGAGCCAGAACTGGGCATTGCTGCTTCGGCCCTCGGGGAACTTGACAAGGCAGAGCACATCATCAAAGACGGTAGCAGTGGTGGAAAAAATGGCATGGGGCAGGGAAGCCAGGATAGCTGACAGCCAGATGAATGCACAAAGCCATTTGGCAGAGCAGCAACCACCCAGAGGATCACCTCGCCGCTGATTCTTCAAGGCTGAAGCCACAGAGCGGTATCGAGCCACACTCATGGCAGTGAGAAAGAAGACACTGGCATACATGTTCATGGCTGTCACATATGAGACAATCTTACACATTGCCTTGCCAAAGAGCCAGTTGAAGTCCAGAGCGTTCTCCACTGCCCAGAACGGCAAGGTCAGCACAAACTGGAAGTCAGTCACCGCCAGGCTGGTCACAAAGAGGTTGATGGAGGACTTTCTCCAGCTTTGTTTGCTTTTCATTAGATACAGTACCAGCAGGTTTCCCACCAGCCCCAGGGCACACACCACGGAGTACACCAGAGAGATGATAATCCTTACCACGTCGGAGCTGTCCCCTTGCATCCCATCAGCTCGCTCCAGGTTGATGTTCTTGAAGAGCTGCAGAAACGACATATTGCTTCTGTTGCCCATCTGAGCTCCTTCCAGGAAACCCAGCGGCACGTCCCAGGACTCCCACTCCCCTCCTTCCTTATTGCCGGCGGCTGGCGAACAAGAACCGAGCTCGCAGGTCTCGCCCATCCCATGCTAAGGGAGGGTGACGGTTTCGCGGGAGACTTTGCCCACACGCCGGAGCCAGCGGCGGCGACGGTTCGGAGGGCTCTTCAGAGGGCGGGCTGGCGGGCGGGCTGGCTGGGCAAGCGGGAGGGCTGACTGGGCAAGCGGGAGGGCTGGGCAGGTTGGCGGGCTGGGCAGGCTGGCGGGCTGGGGAAGCTGGCTGGCTGTGCGGGCTGGCGGGCTGGGCAAGCTGGCGGGCTGGGCAAGCTGGCGGGCTGGGCAGGCTGGCTGTGCGGGCTGGCGGGCTGGCTGTGCGGGCTGGCGGGCTGGCGGGCTGGCTGTGCGGGCTGGGCAAGCTGGCGGGCTGGGCAAGCTGGCGGGCTGGCTGGCTGTGCGGGCTGGCTGTGCGGGCTGGCTGTGCGGGCTGGGCAAGCTGGCGGGCTGTGCAGGCTGGAGGGCGGGCTGGCTGGCTGTGCGGGCTGTGCGGGCTGTGCGGGCTGTGCGGGCTGTGCGGGCTGTGCGGGCTGTGCGGGCTGTGCGGGCTGTGCGGCGGGAGCGGGGACGGCGTCTCCCCACGCCGGCGGGTGCGGGTCTCCGGCACCGCAGTTATATGGGGTTGGTGGGTGTGGGGCATGCGCGGAGAGCGGCGGAGCGGCGGAGCTCTCCCGGGTGCTGAGCGCGGAGAGCCGCGCCCCCTCTCCCTCTCGCCCCCCCCCCCCCCCCCGGGGCTACCCCCCGCCGGGTCCCTCGCCCGGCCCCTCCCGACTATTCCTCCTAACTCCTTCCTCCCCGCAGCTCTGGATCACGGAAGGTTCGTCCCCTCCGCCTGTCCGGGTGCACACCGTGCCACGTACAACCCAAGCTGCCGGCCGCGCGGCTGCCGTGGGATGAGCGAGTTTGGGAAGCGCCCGAGCCCGAGGAAATGCCCTCTCCCCCAAAAAGTCCGGCCAGTGGGGTCAAGTCCCTAAGAAAATCCTCTTCATTTCCCTCCTGCTCTCGGGAAACGCTACAGGGGCTTCACAGCCCTGCCCAGCTTCAGAAGAGAACCTGCGCTTTCCTGCCTGAGAATCCTCGGCACCAACCTGGGAGGTGCTTCTCCATCCTCACAATGACCCCACTCAGGACAGACACCCACAACAAGCACCTTCCCTGCTTTCGGGACATGGGGAGAGGGTGGCTACCCCCACTCTTAGAATGACCGTCACGGACAACGAAGCTGTAAAAGCTCGGGTGCCGGTAGCACGCCGTGCCTGGGAGAAAATAAGAGCGGGGAACCCCCTCGGGGGGATGCCAGAGAGGCGGCAGGACCCGGCATCTGCCCACCCGCAGGGGGCCCCGGAGCCCCGGGCACCGGCCTAGGACCGGCTCGGCCCCTCCCCTGCTTCGCACCGTCCCCAAAACGTGCTTTAGGACACCAAGTTTGCTGCAGAAAATGAAAGCAATCGATGGGAAGACGAGCCCAGGTTTTCCTTCTCCTACCCTTCTCTTCAGTAAGTCAAAGCCCAATGTCTGGAAACGAAGTAGGTTCTGTTTCCCGTGTAAATCAGCCATCTGGGGCAGACTAAGGAGAAATTTGACCTAGTAAATTATTTCTCCAGTGTCTTTAAACTGAAATTACTGCTAAAAAATGGCCGTGTGTGCCATTTGTTGCCAGAAGTCCATTCACCACACTGGTTTATACCTAGAGAGCCCCTGTAAAAGTGTCAGTCAGGTCACAGGAGTGCTAAAGGGGAACAGTGGTAATTAGGAAGTTTTATACATAATTCACGTTGCATATAATGAGGGCACGACTTAGTGGAATTAGCAATGCAATGCTCCTGGAAGGCGTAGCCTCCAGATTAATTGCTAAACCAGGTGAACTGGTACTACAATGTAATGAAAAAAAAAATCCCAAACATACATCAAACAACAAAAACCCACAAAACAACAACAAACCCACAAAAATGCACACACACACACAAATTTAAAAACAAGAAAAAGAAATAATGGGCCTTAAAAAGGCTGACTGCAGGCAGGCCTGAAAAAATGGACTTCTGACATTTCTTCCATACTTTCTCCAAATAATAGACTATTTTCTTTAGGCTTCCATGCCTCCTAATCCCTGACTAGGGTTGCACTCAGGTGGCATTTTCAAAAGCATGGCATTGGGTTTCATTCCTTAGGCTGCTGAATGGCAACGCTTCTGCAAACTCCCACCAGCCTCACCAGTGCTGCACTGCTGACTGTAAGTACAGGCAGGAGAGAAAGCCATGGATCCCTCAACACCAGCAGTGCACTAACCAAAGGAAAAACAAAAAACCCAAACCCCAACCAACCACTACCACCAGCAAAACAACCCCAAAAAACAACAACAACAAAACCCCCAAATGACCAAACAAAAACCAGAAACCAAATGCCATTTTAATTTAAGAGCTGCACAGAAGTACTGCAAATGGCACAAAATGTGCCACCCAGCCCTTTGCAGTCTTGGCTGCCTTAGCACAAGTTTCAGCACTTATCCAAAATGAAGTTTAATAAAATATTTGAAATAGGCAAGTTTTTTTCATTTTTCCCCCCTTTGCTCATTCCTTTCACTATTAGCTCACAAGGAATAAAAAAACATCTCTGATTATGAAATGCAGGGACTATGGCATGTTCATTTGGTAAATCATTAGCGGGATAGACAGTGTAGAAGTGGTTTTTTTCCAGATCAAATTCTGCCGCATTGTCATCACATTGCTACCTTCATGCTCTATTTGAAAAAACTTACCGGAAAAAGTGCAGAAACAACTGTGTCTTGCATAAAATATATTTGAGTGTATCCATGCTTGGTGCATCTTGGTGATAGATCATGAGAGTTGAGCAGTAAAAAAAAATGTCAGTAGGGGGAGAGAAATCTTCTCTGAAGATTTATTGCTTATTTTTTGCTAGCTACTCAGAGGAAGGAACAGAGGTGAACTGGGGTACCCCACAGGAACACCAGCAGTGGATTTTGAACTGCTGCAAATGTGAAATGCTTAGCGAGGTTTTTTCCTTGTATTCCTGCCACCTTACCAGAAATTCTTGTTCTGTCTTGGGGGGTTTGCCTTTTTCTTTCATCATTCTTCATCTTAGAGAAGTTTTAGAGGTAGGTAAAGGAACTTGGTACACCTAGATGAATAATAAAGGAAATACTTGCCTAATGATTTTTTCACCATACCATCAGAACATTTCCAAAGTTGGAAAAATGTTAAAGAAGTCATCAACTGTTTTCAGAAAAAGTTGCAAAAATCATCAGATACATTACCTAAGGGTTATAAATCTGACCCGTATTGACTTCTATTGAACCTTTATTTATTCCACCAACACTACCAGTGGTTTGTTGCTAATATGAAAATTTCTGTGCTCTTCTCTTTACAGAAGTGCCAATGTAATTGGTGCTAATGACCCATTTTGAAAACTATAATAAACTTGATGGGTTTTGTGAAGTATTCTGGTGATTAAGGAGAAATAATGGCTGACTTGCCTCTTCTGGAAATCTCAAACAGGTCCTATTGAGTTTTATAAAAGTTTTGTGGGGGGTTATACATACAAGTTTGTATGCTAAAAAAAAAAATAAAATTCATTGTTTGCCTTCAGATAGCATCAGTATGTGTTGTAAATTAAAAAAGATTACACCAGTTCAGACCACCAAAAGAATCTGTCCATTAAATTCAATGATAATCAGAAAATTAGTCCTGTATTGTATCAGAAAATTAGTCCTGGCAATTATCCATTCATCTTTAAATATGTTTCAGATAAATATGCAAAATAAACATTTGCTGAAAAATACAATTTTCCCACAATTTACCCTGAAGGATCCTTACCATTTTCCACTTCCTTTACAGAACTTGTACACAAACAAAAGATTGATTATGATTACAATAGTTACTAAAGCAGCTGCATGCTGTTCTGAACCGTTTTGGCAATGGGGATGGGGTTCTGTTTTCAATAGGAAAGCCATTTTTATAGCTTAAAGCAGACTTTAAAAATATTGAATGTATCACTATTTTAAAAAATGATATTTCTTTTAAATAAATAAACATGGGACTATTTATTAAGGCATTTTTGTAGCAGCAAAGGGTTCTTTTTTGTCTTTTTCTGCTAGACATACTGAGGCAAAAAGTAGTAATAGTAAAGCTCTAGAACACTTTTCATTAAAACTTAATAATATATGCTACTTACATGGCGTTTTTGTCATTCTTAAATGTTGCATTCTTGCCATAAAGTTCTTTTTATGAGTGATTCTTTTTATGGTGTTTCTTCTCTTTTAAACAAAATTTTGGACCAGGAGAAGGAAAGGGAAATAGGAAAAAAGGGGACATTTTGCGCTGGTTTATTTGCTCAGCTTTAGTTTCTGGAAGCCATATGCCCTCCCTTTGGCTTTTTTATGAATTCGGGGCTACAGTTTCATGCTTTTGACTAAAGTCAGACAGCAACTGTTAATGGTTACATTTTGAATTGGATTGTATAACTCAATTTCTTCATCCTGAGACTGAAAGTTTGATGTGACTTGTATGTGTACACAGTGTATAGGAAGATTTTAATGGCAATTCTTTTCTCAAAGGTGTAGAAGGAAATGTACACGTTTTAATTACATCTGAGGCAACATCAACATACTCTGTTAGACAGCAAAATTATCACACCAAGGTACCCTTCCTGGACCACAAACATATTCTCCAGAAAGTATTATTTCAATACACATACAAATTTTATTTTTAAAAATAAATTTAATCACATTCATGTTGTTTCT
Organism: Phaethornis superciliosus; assembly: GCA_023637945.1. Taxonomy (NCBI): domain Eukaryota; kingdom Metazoa; phylum Chordata; class Aves; order Apodiformes; family Trochilidae; genus Phaethornis; species Phaethornis superciliosus. The sequence continues at coordinate 60,733,638 of JAJQWJ010000004.1, forward strand.
TTCATTTGCTTTTTTGGTGGATCATTGAAAACATATTTCCTGCCACCAATTTGTATAAAAAGTTAATTTAAGAGTGACCTGTTGCTCCGAAAACATACTTTAAAACTGTTACTATGAATTGTAACACCATCTGAGCTTATAAATTCACATAGTGCAAGCACAGATTTATAGTTTTGTGAATTAGCTCTACAAATTACAAATAACAATCCATGTTTGAAGACTGAACAGGAATCTGAATGTGAGCATCATGAAAAAATTAATGTAACAGAATCACTGACTTCTTGAATTTGCTTCATTCTGTTACTTTGTTACTTGAATCTGCCCACAGACTGATCCTGTATGTGGAATATCAGCAAATTTTTTGGTGGTTTTTTTTTGTTGTTGTTGTTTTGGTTGGTTTATTGTGTGTTTGTTTGTTTGTTTTGAGTTTTTTTGCATGCCCCCCTTACGAAGACTATAATTGAAATGTAAGTCAAGAGACCAAACTGTGCCTCTGATTCAATTACCAGTAATTAGTTGTGTTAAGAGGCTGCATGTCCTAAATGAGGAAGGGGAAATAAGATAAAAAACCTCAAGATAGTACTCATGAAGTACTATCTGAACCATTGAGAAAAAAAGCCAATAGATGCACAATAATGACCCAGCAAACCGCAGATTTTTTATTTAGTCTCTTTCAGATCACTCTTCTGCTAATGTTCAGTACATTTAACATGGTCCACCACATCACATGTGATTCACCCTCTTAACATTTCTAGTCCAAGCAAATTGTTAAGATGCCTGTATAGTTAATCGATAGTAAGGTGTGGACAGTGTTTCACCTTTCAGGTGACAGAAAGGGATGTGTTAGCCTCCAGAGGTACCTTCTCTCCCTGCTTAATGAAGGAGCAGACAAGCAAGTGTGTTTTAGATGCCTGTTAGATCTTTAAGCTTTGGACAGGAGAATCTCATTCCTAGTAAAGCAAAATTGCAATGCTGTCTTCAGCAGGGCTTCATTTTGTAACAGCTTCTCAATGTCAAATCGTATACTTTAGGTTGCAGTTCCTCATTTCTCAAAATCTCTGCTCTTCTTTCTCTCTGCACACATTTACACAAGCAAATAAGTTCCAATGCACACATTTCTTTTGCTGCTGTCCTGGAAGTCTACTTAAGTTTAAAAGAATCCATATATCGATTGTGCCTGGCTTGTCAATCTAGGCTTGACTGCATCTCTTGATTGTGTGTCTTGTTCTTTTCTGACTTCTTTTCAATAAATGTTCAGGTTTTCAAGCTTTTTAGCGTTGGGCTGCAGTTACTGAACTGAAATACTTTTGTTGCCACAAGAACACAGCTAATGTGCTGTTGTATTCTTTTTCTTTTTATAACTGAGGTTGAGCTTAAAAAAAAAAAAAAAAAAGAATCCCTTACATTTTACATTCAAAAAAGGCTTCAAAACCTCGGGTTGAGCCTCTCTGGAGCAGAAAACCACTAATTAATTTCTTTTCAGTATATTTTTACAATTATTTGTAAATAGTAGTGGCTTAACATAGGTATCTTATTTTAATAGCTCAGAAACACTCTTCTAAATCAGGTCTGTACCAGGAAGACAAGGTGCCACAAACTCTGTTCACTTAAATAGCTGGCCTCAGCCATGTCCTTATGTCAGGAAAGTACTTTCTAATTGTGCAATTACTTCACATTTTAACTGTATGTGACTGCCCAGTGAATTATGGATGTTTTGAGTCAGATTTCCATAGTTCTCTTTCTCCATTTTGTATGACTTATGCATCTGCAGTTTTTGGTCATTTAAAAAAATCAGATAAAATCAAATCAAAACGCCCACATTCCCACAAACTCTCTTGATTTCCTAAAGCTTTTATTTCTCCATTAATTTCCTGGGCTTTTCTTTTCCTTTCTCTTGTGTGATGCTGTCCGGAGAAAGAATAACAGGGATGAAAACAGGTAGGAGTAACAGGTTGAAAGAGTCAGTGCAGAATGAGAAACTCTAGTCTCAGAAAGGGCAGAAGGAAAAACCTCTCATGCCTAGGAACAATTACAGGCAATGAGAACTAACTTTCCATGCTGAGGAGGAAACCAAGATGTAATCCTAGATATACTACTTGCCTATCATCAGACACAGTGAACTACCCCCGAAAAGGAGGAACCACTACCCAGTGAACCACTATCCTAAAAATGGAAGAAAGTAGTTGAATGCCTCTCAAAAAGGGCTGTTCTTCTAACTGCCTTCAAGAAGTTTGTTAAACCAGGACTTTGTAACCATAAGCCCATCCCTAGAACCTTCACCCCTTCTTGCCAATGCTCCTAGCCTGTTCTGCTTATTTTACAGCTCTTATCCTTCTTATTCCTTTCACTAGAGCTACATCTTTATTCTCCAGTTCAATTATTTTAAAATAATCATGGCAGATTTTTTAGCTTGTTCTATGCAACAGTTGTCAACTGTTCTAAAATGCTAAGTGTTATAGACATTATATCAGTTCCAGGTCACACTTAGTTTTAAATCAGTTTCAGGGAAGTCCTGATAAAGAGCTAATCAGGCTACAGGAATAGTCTAGTCTGTACTATGTGACTAGACTTCCAAAAATCCTAGTGGCAAGCACAGGAAGCTTGTTGCTGCAACACAAGATATACTGTTACTCATATGCAAAATATATAGATGGTTATATTAAAGTAAATACTTTCCAGTCAACAAATCTCTTGGCAAGTGTTGCAAGTCAAATATTACATAAATTAAACTTCTTTTGCATAGTTTGTGTCACTCCATTAGCTAGAAGAGAGTACATATGAGTCATAAATGAACTCTCATTCTTTTACAAATATGTTCAGTTTCTAGAATTATCATGTCATAGGCCTGAGAGAACTCGCATTTCTATCTAATTTAGAAATCTTTGGAGTTTTAACTCTTTCTCTTGTTTTCATTCTCCAGAGTTTGATGTTCACAGTTCTCACAATTATAGCAGCTGAATCACTACAGCCATTCATTTTTGGGAAAGCTTGAGCAGAGGAACCAATGTAATTAAGCACAGATTACCATGAAGCTTTCCAAGAAACACATGGTACAGTTAATTTTAAGCCAAAGGCTATTGAGGCGGATGAGAAACTTGGCGCAGATTTGAAGGACAGGACAGCATTGGAGCTGGAAGCAATGGCCAGACAGTAACCTCAATAGAGCCCTCGTGGGGATGCTTGGCAGAGAGTACATGGAACACACCTAAAAATACAGACACCAAAGCAGTTAGAATAGCTGCCTACAAAGGGAGGACATTGAGAAGTAACCCCAGTGTGGCAGCACACAAAAGGAAACACAAAAAGGGAGGTTCAGGTTGGATATTAGGAAAAATTTATTCACTGGAAGAGTGGATGAAGCATTGGAACAGGCTGCCCAGGGAGTTGATGGAGTTGCCATCCCTGGGAGTGTTAAAAAAATGGGCAGGCATAGGGCTTTGGGAGCTGATTTTGTGTTTAAGGTTGTGTAGGGCTGACGGTTGGAGCTGATGAACTTGAAGGTCACAGAATCATCAAGGTTTTTAAAGATCTCCAAGACCATCAAGCCCAACTGTCCGCCCTACAACTCCTCGCCACTAAACCATCCACTGTAGCATCTCATCTACCCATTTTCTGAACACCTCCAGGGATGGTGCTTCCACCACCTCCCTGGGCAGCCTGTTCCAGGTTTTTTTTTCTACTTCGAGGACTCTATGAGTCTGTGAGGAAACTCCTTAGCATCCATGGGTTGACAACCAGCTTGGCTCTGAGCAGAGGCCAGACGCCCCATCCCCACCCCGAGGGGCCTCGGGCTTCCGACCGCCCTCCGGGAGCCTCAGGAGGGTTGAGACCGCCGATGTCCCTTGCCGCTGCGGTGGGACGGGGCGGAAAACGCGTTAAACACCCTCGTGCTTCAACCACTTCAGCCACAAGACACGGGGGAGCCCTCTGCTTGGGCGGGCGCGGGGCTGCGAGGCCGCCGTCTCGTTTCCCGGCCCCCTCAGGGGAGACACTCGGGAAGGGAGATCGCCCTGTGCGGGACGGCCGGGGCTAACGCGGGCTGCCGGGGCTAACGCCCGCTGTAGGCGGAGTGGAGGGGGCGGCAGCCCCCGCTGGAGGCCTCTCCTTCCCTCCCCGCCGGCCCGACCCGGTTCTCTCCGGCGCCTTAACCCCAGCGGCTCTGAGGCGGGGGCTCCCGGGAGCGGCTCCCGCCCCACAGCCCTCCTTCCTCCGCCGGCAGAAACCAGACACCGGGACGGCCCCGCTCAGCCCCTGTGGGGAGCGGCGCCTGTGTCCGGGCGGCTGAGGGAGGCCGCTCCGCCGCTACCCCGCCGCCCGGCCATGCCGCGGCCCGGCTAGAGGGCGGCGGTCTCGGCGTCCCGCTGGCAGCTCCCCGCCCGCACCATGCCATGTGTCCCGCGGAGCCGGGAGGCACACCTCTCCTTTTGGCTCCTCGTCTTTCACTTCCAAGCGCCCTGCCTGGGCAGAGCCTCGCCGGCCGCCAGCTCGCTCGTCCCCGACGGGAGGCAAGGTCAGTGGAGGAGGGCGGGCTGGGGTGCGCGGAGTTGCGCGGATGCGGTGTGAGGCAACGCGGATTTCCCGCTGCCGCCGCCTCCCCGCCGAGCAGCCTCGCCGCGGGTGTGCCCCGCCGGTCGAGCCTTGGCTGTACTCGTGGGGGAGAGGCGGCGGGTCGCGATGTTTCGCCCCCCCGCTTCCCCCCCACTCCACCCTCCGTTGTCCCCACACAAACTCCGTTCGCATCGGCGTTACTGCCCGGGTTCTTGCGGGCTACGAGCAGGCAGCGCTGCCCTCAGCTCCTCTTGGGACCGGCTGCTCCAGGCTCCGAAGTTTGTCAGTGCCACTGCACACCTTCCAGCTGCTTCGTGGAAGTCATTGACTTGCACTGGGTAGATGCTATATCCTGATTTTTTTCTCATCTTCCTCGTTAAGAGGCATCTTTCTTTCTAAATACCAGAATCGTTTTGGACTACTAAACTGAAGAAGTTTCCTGTTCTGGTTATTCATTTTTTTAAACAAACGATCACTTCTGTGCTGCAGAGCACAGCCTACACAGGCTACAGGAGGAGCAGTGTTACCAAGATACAAACCACACCGTGAGTCATTTATATTCGGTGAGGATGGTAGATTAAAAGTGAGACTTCATCTGCAGGAGTCTTTTGGGGCTGCTCCTCCAGGTGGATTAACTTCATTCCCCCAGTTGATACTGTCTGCTCACCCCCCTCGGGGAGTGGAACTCAGGAATTTTACCTTGTTGCTTGTCTTGTTTAAGGTAAATCAGAGAAGCAGCTCCCGAGAGAGAGAAAAAAACCCCACTGATTAGCTGGAAGACTCTGACTGGCGGTAGAAGACCTGAAAGTGTAGGAGGAAATTTTGCTTCCTGAAAACCTTCCTGATGCAATCAACATCTGTGCTACTGTCAGTGGGAGAGCTTGAGCAGAGGAGAAAGTCTGTGCCCCTCAAAGATGGTGGAAAGGACAAGTGGTTAAGGCATACTTGAAAAGTGAACACTGAGCTTGTTTCCTGCTATATTAATTTAAAGTGAAAGCAAACAGTTACTACATGTATGTGGCTCTACATGGGACAGAGCAGGAATGGCTTTGCTAGCACATAATAGCTGTTTAATCATCAGGCATTTAGAAATTAATGTAGAATTAATTTAACGTTCTAGGCATGAAAAGCCTAATCTTTTCTAAGAGGTTGCAGATAGCTTTTCATAAAGGGACAGTTTAAAATTTGGCTGATGTTTTTGCAAGGGAACATTGAATGCAGAGTAAGTGTGGAGGACTAAAATTTGGATCTCGCATAGCTGAAGGGACTGAGTGTTGTGCTGCCTCCACATGAATGCCCAGGGTGACAAATGGGACAGTTACGGATGGATGCCCTTGCTGAATGCTAAGGGCCTGATCTCTGCCATGGGGTTTCAAAGCTTGGGGTGCTTCCCGAGTACAGTCTTCTTTGGCTTGGGAAGATGCCTCCTCTAGAAATCAACAACACTATTTCCTGTCCCAAGGAATTGTTTGAAAAGATGCCAGAGAGTCTGAGGGGCAGATGTAGATGAACTACAAAGATGGAGATTGGTTGCAAATGGTGATCTGTCACATTTTAGAGGAAGTTTGTCAGAAAACATGCTATCTCTCTAAAACGAATTGTGCTTTTCCTGCCACGTGTGACAGACCATGTATGTTTTTCTGTTTGTCCTAGATTGTTTGTATACAGTTTGTATACAGCCATTGTTAATATATTCTCTGCCATGTGTATTGGGTTTGAAACTACAGATGAGCAGAACAGACAGCACTGGTTTTGAATATTATCAGATGTTTTCAATGATGCAGAATTTAGGAGGATCTGCTGGGAAGATCTCTCCAATAACTTAAACAACTTTTAGATTTGTCAAACAAGTATCAAGCGCTTGAGCCTTGTTCATCCCATGTGCCCAGAAGGGTCTGGGGCAAACACCGTGGCTGCAAGGCAAAGTAGTGACTCAAACATGTCCTGCCTTAGGAAATGCTTTGTTCTTGCCTATGACATGAATGCAAGCTGATGTGCTCAGGCTGCAGTTGTGGAAAGACAGAGCATTCTCTGGAGCTACCCAAGTCTTCCCTTTCCTAGAAGGGAATCCAGAATACTCTTTCCTGGAGAATATTCTGGGTGGCAGAGGAAAAAGAGTCTGTGATGTACCATTAAGGCTTGTCAGTGGCACTAGGATAGACTGTCTCTGTTTGATGTTTGTGGACACTAAGTTTTATGGGAACTTACAGTGTTTTAATGTTAATTGAGTATTGCTTTAGGAAAATTGAGGCAGTCAGTATCGAAGAATAGAACCCTTATTCTTGTGCAGTTTAAGCTGCACATACTGTTTCTTTTATTGCCTCTGCCTTCTGGCTGAATGTTATTCCTTTCTAGAAGGGCAGAAAGATATCACCAAAATTGTGAGTATTCTCCAGATAGAAAGGTCAAGTTGTGTTAGGCTTAATGTGGAACTCGGTAAATTGTTCTGTTATTTTTAGGAGTGCTAACCTCTACCCAACAGTCTAGACAAAACTGATAACAATTACTTGCAGAAGTTATCTTTATCTTTCTCTTGTTAAAGTTTATTGTGCAGTAATCTTATTTCCACTGGTCTTTTGGAAATTTTTAATAATTAATTTATGCAGTTATATTATAGTATAGTATTATTGCAGTGTAAGTCCCCTCTCCAGTATTCAGAAATGAGTATTTAAGGAGTGGGTAGAAGTTAGACTTCTCCTCTTCAGTAATCTCATCTCCACCAGATGGTTAGGAATTATTTTCCCTTTTACTGATGTTGATGTCTGATTTGCCTTAACCTCTACACTCTACTGTAGTGATGAAATAAAGGACTTCCTTAAACTGTTTGAAGTTCAAATCTGAAAGTCTCTAGTATTGCAGAGTTTCATAGTTAAGCCACAACAAATTAGTCTCAAGACATCAAGCAGAGACAAACCACATAGATGGCAAATGAGTAAGTTTTCCTTCAGGCATTTAATTTGATTATTTCTTGAGCTGTGCTAAAAATCAGAGAAACGGGGACCTGGTCTTGAAGCATTCTCTGGTAGCCTATCTCTGCTAGGACAGAATGGGGTGGGACTTCTTGGAAGTCTTACAATTCAGCTTCTGCATGTAAGCCATACTTGTGGGTGTTTCTTCTCTCTTCTCCCGGCCCGTTTGTTTCATCACTCTGGAGTCTGAGGAAGGGGAGATCTCTGTGTAGCTTCAGCCACTGAATTGTCAGGCAGCTGGTATCTTCAGTAGCATCTACAGGATGTGTAAGCTGCAGGCATGAAGGTGTGGAGTTTCCAGTGCCTTGGACCACATTGTGTTTAAGTTGGCAAGGGCAGGAGATCTCTCTCAGAACTTCAGGCAGGTGTTAAGTCCCTGTCATGTCAAGACCTGCCACTGTGGAGGACTTGCTTGTCCTGCAAAAGCACAAGGTCATTGTATTCTACTGGGACACAAGTACAAAGAAATCTGTTGTGTGTGAGAATAAGCTTGCTTCTGGGATAAAGATGCTGCTAAGAGAAGGCCAGATTTTTCAAGTAGTTTTATATAAGTGCTGGGAACCAGGATTTTTTTGTGTGCTTGTTTTGGTTTTGGTTTTTGTTTTTAATTGGGAGTGTTTCAGTGCATTTGTCTCAGGGGTCCATGACCTGAGGAAACATGAGCAGTCACATCACGTACTGCCGCTAATGAGGACAAGGGAAACATGTTCCTTCCTGAAGGGATGGAATCCATGAAGCTGTCTACTGGGGCATGGTTTATCCTGAGTGGGTTTGGAGATGCAGGCAGTGGAGGGAGAAGTGTCCCTAGAAGTGCCATACCAGTCCTAGGGAGGAGTAATTTGCTCTGGAACCACCTGGATCAGGCTAATTGCCCTGGTAATTCGCTTAATTAATGAATGAGGTGTAATTGTTTCATGTATAAGTGGCTGTATAAATGAAGAAAAGCCCTGGGAAAAGAGGAACTGGAATGACATGTGTGCTCACAATTGCTTTTGAAGAAATATGTTCAGACTGATTTCTTGGGCTGAAGTCAAGTATGCCAGTGGAAGATCTGGCCCTTAGGGTGTGAGTTCTTAGGGACTGACTGTATTTTACATAGATTTATGTTACTTGCTTGGGGCTTTTGGGCTTTATACCAATTTTAAAAACAAAAAAACAAAAAACAAACAAAAAAATGAGAACAGGTGTTGTTTGTTCTGAAGCACAGCAGGAGACAGGACTACCAGTAACACTTTCTTTGCTTGCTAGATGTTGACAAGTGATAAGATGTCCAATCTAACCCTGTTTGGAACTCCTTTTACAAAAGACCATGGTTACTTCATTCCCCTTCAAATCATCCCTTAAAATTCCCTCCTCTGCTGCAGCACTGGCTAACAGTCTGGTAAAACAATGACTAATATTCTCTTCACCCATGTTCGTTTGTAAGGCTCTGTCTCCTATGTCAATTGATCAGCTTTCTGGGTGTGTGAGGATGATCTCCTTGATCAGAGTATGATGTGCTGGGGACCAAGGACAGAAAGAGTTCCCAGCACTTGTGGGACTTGGGGAAGGGTGTGATAGCCAATCTTTTGTATGAAGGGTGGCAAAATATTTGAAAAAAAGAATGTTTAGCTTTTAAATTGGGTGTAAATTGAATAATGGGAGAGCAGAAAGCTCAAATGGGTATTGTATTGCACTGTGGTCTGCACTGCCTGCCTTTGTGATGGTAGGCTGGTGTTGTGAATTGGTATCACTCCTGAATTCTCTTTACTTCATGTGAGATCTGAAAGGACTATCACTCACCTTAGTTTTCCTTCTTTTTTTCCCCCTTTTTTCTCAGAGCAATTTATCAAGACATTGCCAGAATACCATGTGGTTGATCCAGCAAGAGTAGATGCAAATGGGCATTTTCTTTCTTTTGACTTACACTATCACATCTCAAACACAAGGAAGAAGAGAGATCCCAGCAAGAAGGAAAATGTGGTATATTACAAAATTAACCACAAGGAGAGAGATCTGTTTTTTAACTTGACTGTCAATGCAGGATTTGTTTCCCATAACTATATAGTGGAAAGGAGACGTGGCAACTACACCAATGCGAAGATTGCAACTCGCTCAGGAGTTCCTTGTCACTTCATTGGCACAGTGTTGCAACCAGGTTTTGGGAGTGGGACAGCAGCAATCAGTGCCTGCAATGGCCTGGTAAGTAATGTGATCTTTGCTGGGGTTCTGGATTTACTTGGCGTTATTAGAAGTGAGCTAGAGCATTGGTATGTAAATATGTCTAGTAAGAAACTGGTTGAGCCAGCGTGGTACATTTACTGACATACCACTCTGAGAGAATCAGTTTAATGTAATGGATGTCATTTGGATTTTTTGAAGAGAGGTTCAGAAGGTCAGAAGTTGATTCTGAGGCCCTTTGGGGTTTACTTTTAATTGGATTATTTTTCCAGTGGTGTGGACTGCACATCTCTATCATTCATATGACTTGAAGCCATTCAAATACTCAGTCATTGCTTTGATCCCTGTTGAGTAACAAGTGATAGGATGCGAGGAAACAGCCTCAAGTTGTACCAGCTGAGGTTTAGTGTGGATGTTAGGAACAATTCATTCACTGAAAAAGTTATCAATCATTGGAACAAGCTATCTAGGAAAGTGGTTGAGTTACCATCTTTGGGGGTATTTAGAAGATGTGTCAATGTGGGGCTTTAGGGACATGATTTAGTGGTGGATTTTGCAGTGTTAGGTTTACAGTTACACTTGATGATTTTAAAGGTCTTTTTCAACCTAAATGATTCTGTCATTATGTGGTCTCATTAGTAAATAGAGTGTCCTTGCTATGCATCTAGACGTGAGCTTCTGTTTTAGTTACCTCTAAAAAAATGTAGCTCAGCTGCATTGAAACTGCCCTGCAAATTAAATTAAGTGATGGCATGTTGGGAAAACTGGGAGATTTGCTTCAGAATGGCACTGCAACTTCAGAAATAAATGGTAGGGTAGATGCAACCTCAGCCAGAGCTTTAAATTAAAATGTGAACCACCTGTAGTCATCGCACATTCCAAAGAGCGTGAAGTCTTACGTTTCTCAGTAGGTTGTGGTTCAGACTGAGACAGGGAGGAGGAAACCTTACTTTTGTCATGCTTTTCTTTTTTTTTTTTTTTTTTTTTTTTTTTTTCCCCCCCACTGCTGTACCCTAAATTTCTAGTTCTAGAGGATAAAGCTAAATCTGTCTTGTCAGAGAGGGGAAGAAGTGAAAAACTGCTTCAAGGTGTGAATGGGATGCTGTAGGAATCTGTGTGAAATGGTACATGTAATCTGAGAGGCCAAACACAATGGGGTTCATGGTATCTGCTGGCAGAGGTGACAGAACGTGTGCAGCATTCATGTGCTTTGGTACCTTCATCCTTAAAAAACAAACCATAGTATTTCAAAGCATGTAGAGAAGTGCACTGATGCCTTTTGGCCAACACATCTCAGTCTACCACAGGCTAGGCTGAAGTTTCTTGAGCCTGAAGTCAACACCAAGGTGGGTGTCTAAAGTACATCCATTCCCTGGTAGGCTACTGTTATCAAAGTAATTTGTTTGCTATTGAGAAGTATGAAGCTTTCAAAAGCTTTGGAAAATCAGTGGGTTACAGAAGTACCCTGTTAGTGTACCCATTGTACCCATGTCCAGTGACAATAACATGAAGACAATTTTGATGTAGATGAAATGGGACAATAACATGAAGACAATTTTGATGTAGATGAAATGGGAAACTTTGGAGTATTGCTCAAGTGCTGATTACTGTTTTGGCACATTGCCTAGAGAAACAGACCAGGGGTCAGAAGCTTCAGTCCCACATGCATGAAGATCAGGGATTTGCTAAGTAGTTTTTCCAGTGGGGACCAATTTATCAAAACTTCTCTGAAACATGTTGTGGTCATATAAGGTCACTAAGGGAAAGGACATATGATGGTACATGTAGTTCCTTTGGTTGATTTGTCTTACACTTTAGGAAACTTTCTTCATCAGTTTTCATTAGGATGAGAACTTGAAAATGAGGTGCTAGGTCTTTGTTACACTTTCTGAAGTATTAGTCTGCAAAAAGGCTTAAAAAAAATTCAAACTCAAATTATCATAGAATCATAGAATATCAGGTTGAAAGGGACCAGAAGGATCATCTGGCCCAGCCTTTCTAATATGATTGTTTGTATGATATGTTTGTGTACCCTATCAAGCTGAGACTTAAAACTTATAAAAAATATATTTTAAATTCAGCTTGTTAATATCCTTCAAAGCGATCCTTTCATATGGATTACAAACTTTTTGAGGTTTACTTTGATTTGGAGGTTTGTGAAACAATGCTTACTAGAATACCAGTTTGGGGATTCTTTTTTTTTTTTTGACAAAACACTTGCGTGAGAAAAATACTTTAGTGTCTTGGTTTCTCCACCCCATCCCCAAATGGGAATGTTGAAAATATAGAATTACAAAATAATTCTGGATGAAAGCAACCTCTTGGGAAAAAGGTGATGGTTTTAATATGATGATTTTTAAGTCCAGCAGTTGCTGCTCTGAAGAGGTTGAAGAGTTGGGTTTGAATCTCTTAATTCCTCTGAATGACACAAGCTGAGGAAAGGTGGTTTAGCTTGCCTTCCCTCTGAAAGTTTAACAAAGACATTCAGTGTCATATGGCAACATTTATTAATGAAGAGTTTTATCAGCATAGAGAAATGCAGTCTGGTTTTCAGGATAAAAACATGGTATATCTGAAACTCTGGTGGTCTGCACTTCCCTGCCTCCTGAGCTAATTAATGGTAAATTATTTCAATCCAGAAGATCCCCAGTTTCTTTCTCTTTGGTAACTTGTCTATTTCTCCTTGTTTCTTTTTTTCTTTTTTCTTTTTTCCTTTTTTCCCTTATGTTTCTCTTTTGAATAAATATTTTCTGTTTATTTTTACAATGGAGGGAAGGATAACAGAGAATAGATAAAGACCATGGAAATAAATTACTTGTGATAGTAAGAACCTACCCCACGAGAAGAAATCGTAAAATGGTTTGCTGTAAGAATTTAATTCTAAACTATTTGTTAAAAGACCTAAATGAAATGATAAATTGGACAGTGTGAGTTAAAAAGATCCATGGGGCCGAGATGGGAAGAAGAGGAGGGTAGTGGCTGCATGGGTCCTCACCTGTGACAGCCTGGATCAGGAAATGACATGTGCTTTGACAAACTGATCCCAATAAAACTTAGGTCCTGTGCACCACTGTGAACTGGGAGAGTGCTGATATGCTCAAGCCTCTAAACCCAGAAGCTGGTAAGAACCAGTATCTTAGCCTTCAAGTTTCAGGTATGAGGAAGAGAAATACTAGTGATGTTCCTTTCCTGATGCTCTTTTGCCTTGGCAGCTCAGGTTTATTATAAAACGTATGTGTACAATCCCTAAACTACTAATTTTTGCTTCCTTTATGAGAGGATCTGGTTAAAAAAAATACTGGGAGATGCTGATTTCATTAAGTATGTTTTACTGGAATATCCTTGATGTTGACATTTTTAGTGGGAAATGGTTGCAATGTTATCAGTAATCTTGTAGTTTTGCCCAAGTAAATTGTGTAAGAATATCTTTTGCAACACTGTCACCTCCCTGGCCCTCCCGTCACCCCCCTGTAAAAAATTTGGCCTGAAGTGGGGCAAAGTAAAATCATCAAGATGCCAGTGGAAAGAGAATTCTAGTTTTCATCTTTTTTTCTGGAATTACTTCCTCTCATGTGTAATCTGTTTGGTTCATATTTTAAAGTTCCTGAGTTCCTGAATTTCCAGGATAACAGCAGTGTATAAGAACAAAGATGTGTGGTGTAGATTTGTGTTCTGCAAAAAGATCACTCACATATAGCACTGAAAGTACAGAAAACTTTCAAGTGGCCTTTCATTTCCCATCTGTTTTTACTTTGAAATACATCTCTGCTTCCATTGGCCTTACAAGGACATCTCTCATATAGTGGAGATATAACTGGTACTGTTTGTTTTTATTCAGTACACTCTTCAGAATGACATCTCTTTTGCATTAATCAAGGGGAAGAGGCAGAGAAGATGGGGTTTTCAGAAAAGGAAAAGTGGCACTTAAAAATGTGGGTAACAGCTTATTGTCGTGGCTGCTTCTCCAGGTTGACTGGAGACATGTTGCTTTTTCAGCTAGAATATTATCATACTGAAGAATTGCCCCATTTCTTTAATTTCCTTATTTGCTTTGAAGTCAAGGTATGCTGATGTCTCACCAATTTCATTTTCCTACGTAGTTGTTTATATATGCCTAAAATGCTCTGCAAGGGGAGTAACTCTGTGACAGATTTGATAAAAGAATGGGGGGGGGGCGGGGGGAAAAGTCATTGTATGACATTGTTATTTTTAATAAATATAAATATGTCTCCAATTTCAGAAAGAGATTTGAAAAGCAGCTAGGACCTGAGAGGGATTTGGGCTGAATTGTAAAAGAATGAAGAGGGCAGACCAGCAGAGATATGGAGGAACAAGGTTGCAGTTCCCAAAATCGATTGTTTTTCTAACACCTTGTGATACTCTTGTTTCTCTTTCATGCTAAATAGGTTATGACCTTCTTAACAAGTTGAAGAACATGATGCTGCAAGCTCTGTATGTTCTTCTCTGGGTCAGTTGTCTGGTTAAATCTTTTGTGCTTCTGGACCTTGTCCAGTAATGCCTGAAACTGTTAACATGGGAAGGGTGGGGCAGACTTTGCTGTTTATTGTGGTTCACAGTGGAGAAGGAAACTGCAGAGGCGATGTCACTACTGGAACATCAGAAAGGGATCAAACTCTGACACTTGGGAGGAAAGCAGGCAGGGAAACTCTTAGATGCAGGACAGTTTCCAAAAATAAGTAAAGGGGAAAATAGTTTCATTTTTGTCTCTCTCGGCTGAAATAATATTTGGATTTGTCTTGTCAGTGTGTTTAGGACACGCTTCTGATTAGACTTTATGTTTCCACAGTGCCTTTCTACAGAAGATTATAATGAACTTTTCCAAGTACTAATGCCTTAAATCTCAGTTCTGTGTTAGATCTGAGATCACTTGTTTGCATCAGTAGTGGCAGCCTGTCCTCTCAGGCTGGGAGGGAGCAAAGCTCAGTGAAGTTAGCCCTAGGTTTATTCACTGAGTACTATGGAACTGGGCAGTGAATTTTTCTCTGATAGTCTATCCCTTTCATTAGGAAAAAGGCCCTCTTTTATTAATCAGTTAAACAGACATTGTTTATAGTATTTTTAGATGACAGAGCATTATTAAGGCTTTGTTTCCTTGACACTTGTTTACAGTGTAGAGCTGTCAATGGACAGTTGCCTCTGGTAATACTTTTATCTTCAATGACTATCCCATCATTTTAAGGGAAATGGCAGCAGAACAGAAAAACATTAGGATGAAAATTGAGAGCAATCTATACACATGTATCTGGTAAGCTCCTGTCCCTGCTGAGCCTTGCATGGTGCTGTGCTTTGGCTGTCTCCAGCTGGTCAGAGTGTTACCTCTGTCCTGATGGGCATCAGCATTTACAAGAAGTACTGTCGTTGTCTGCTGCCCTGGCAACAGCAGTGCAGTACAAAGTTGGGAAGCAGTGTTTATTTATTCCCCCTCCAAAATCCAGCTCCCGCAGAACTCTACTGTTTCTTAGCAGTGACAGACATACACATCAAAACTGGCAACTTCTTTGTACCCTGGTGATCTGTAGAAAACTGGGTAGAGTCTTCTGCCTGTGCCTAGGATTTTAGAAAGGTCCCTCCCACCTATCTTCTTTCCAGAAGAGGGAAGGGCAGCTCTATGACTGTTTATTTGACAGCTGTATGAACATTTCTCTTTATATGGCAGTTGGTAGGAGGTGCTTCAGGTGGAACCTCTCTTTGTGGATTTGTGTCTGTCTGTGGCAAGTTTGTCACCAAAAAGAGGACTGGTGACTGAAGTCTGCTCGAATGTAACTGTTCTGCTTATTTCAGGGTTATCACCATTATATGAAGCCTAAAAATGAGCTCTGCTACTTGTGCATCGTCACCCACATTTGTTATCTGGTCCTCTCAGTGAGGCATAAAATCCACCAGGGGCTTTTTATCTTTTGGAGATTTGCATCAGCTTTGGGGAACTGATTGAATATGATCTCTGTTCTCCCACTACATGCCAAGAAGTTTTTCTAGTTAGTGTGAGATGCCTTTTCCATGGTGACCCACATGTTATCATTGTATTATCTGTCCTAGTTTGAACAGTTCTATGCAAGTACGGTAACAGTACTTCAGTGGTAGTGTGTCCTATGAAAGTGGTGTAATATTGCTGTTTAGAATTCCTCTCTTATGGATACAGAAAGCCTGTATGAGGATATCAGACTACCAGGTGTTTTCCATACACAGGGTTTAGGCGTAAAGGAGTCTTTACTTAAAAATATTTTTATAATATTTTTTCTAAAGTGATGGAAGAACAAATTTTGTTGCTAAGCTAATAATAGGGATTTTTATATGCTTTTGTAAATCACGATTATTGAGGTTGGTTAATAATTAACTGTTTGTTAATTAATCTGTTGTTGGAGATACTTTGTCACAGCTCTATAAAGCTACTATTATACACAATTCCTATAGCCCAGAAAAATGACCACACCTTTCTGTTACCTTGTGGTATACCTGCCACCAATAAAATATATTTCTCTTTAAATATAATAGTAATTATTGTAAGTGGTGGATATGAAATACAGTTAAGGAAACGAGAGAGTCTTATATTTTCTTCACTTGTACTTATGAACACCTGAAACTGGACTCAGCTACTTCTACGCTGCTGCTGTTCATCCCTGACATGGAGTTACAGAGACGATGAATTGGAGTGTATTCTTGTGGTACTACCTCAAATAAATGAATTCTCTTCTGGGAAGCAAGGGTTCTGGGAGACAAATATACAGGTTCTACTTCATGGGTCTCATCCCCTTCACTCAGCTCTCTTCACTTCCTATAGGAAGTGTCTCACTTCTTTATTTGCCATTCTCCTTCTATGTAGTACTTGGTGGGTCCTGCTTGTAGTTGAAAGCATAGCAGATGGCCCTACCTGCCAGTCATGTCTTCTGGTTTATCTCTTAGTGACATCACCACAGCAGCCTCTTTCTCAGTCCAGCTAGTGATAATCTGCTGGAACCAAAATATAGGAATAGGGTATTTGGAGAATGCTAGGCATGAAAGTAAGCTGCCAGCCTTTTCCTTGGGGATGGGAATTGTTCCAGAGTTGGATGTAATGGAGCTTCCAATGGGTTGTTGTGATTTGGCTTGTTCTTGCACTTGGAAAGTTCTGCTTTGTAACTCTGTTGTGCATCTGCTTTGCGTTTTGTCCCTTAGGCATTAGTATGGGAAATGTTGTAAGTAGAAAAATTGACACTAAAAGCAAGTAGTCTTCCCTGTGTATCTGTTCAATAGTCCCTGGTTTTCCTGTTTTCTCCATATGACAGTAAATATCTGGATGTTCTCCTGGCTTGACTAGTGTTGCGAGGTTTTTTTTTTTTTTTCTGATGCAAATGAAGATGGTTTTTGGTTTTGAGGGTGATTGTTTGGTTGTTTGGTTGTTTCTATTCCCAACAGATGCATCATTCAAACTTTTACTATTATTTGCTGCAGTACTTTACCATCCATCCCTTTTCTTTGTGTTTGAACTTCAACTATCCATCTGCCAATTCCCTTCCCCCAGTCTTTTGTCTGCAAAAATACTCTAATTGACAGGTCAAAGGAGTCTCATCAGTGATCTCAGTACATGAGAATCTGGCTGTCTGTGGCTCCTGATCTTGGCCTTGTCACCTTTAGCCAATATGAAGTTGTTAGGGCAGAAGCTGTGTATGCTTGGAGTTTTATAATGGTATTCTTAAGTTTTGATGGAACAGTCATAGGTGGGGTAGATTAAAATCAGGATTAGTCAGTATGAATTTATCGGAATGAAATATCCAGGATTAGAATATCTGTCTCTTTTAAGATAACAGTTTTTTTAGAATATGAAGGGCAAGCTCTTTTAAAATACAGTTTTAAGACTGTTATCTTGTTAAAATATGTGCTTACTTATTTGCTAATTACCTGGGGGTGTTGTTGGTATACAGATCTGTCAAATACACTTCCAGTTTCCATGAGTCGTTTTAATGAATCTCCTAAGTAGGTATGCATGTGTTCTTTCATTTTTTTCCTCTTGTTTTTTTCTTCCGAAAGTCTTCACTGATGATTTGTGGATATGCTTTTTTGTTTTGGAGTTTTTTGGTTTGGTTTGGGTTTTTTTTGTTTTTTAATGTTTTTTGGGAGGTTTTTTTTTGTTTGTTTTTTATAAAAAAGTATCTCATTCACAGAGGGAAAACTGTAGGATTGTTACTTAGCCTGAAGGTCCAGTACCCAGAAGTAAAGAATATACATGACATACATTTAGCTCTGATTCTTAATAATGTGAGGTTTGTAAGATGTTCTTTGTTTCTTGGAAGATGTGTCTGTGGAAGTTGTTGTCCAAATTCATCCCAGTCTGAAAGGGAAATGGAGATATAAAAGCCATTAAATTCTTATGATTTTTGCAGGTAAGGGTGGGAACTTTTGATCAGTGAGATGATGTACGAGCATGTTGATCAATGACCCGTAGGCTATTCTTGAGCAGGGTGCAGTGCTACTCCTGGCCCAGCTGATAGTGAGGAATACTGCAGGAGTGAGAAAGTGGAGCACATGTGGGAAGCAAATATGTATGGGAACAAGCATTTAATAGTACTGCTGTTCATAGAACATTTTTTTTTTACTCTTTAACCTGTTTTTATTTTACTAAAAGTAAAGGTCTATATTGGAAGTAAACAGATTTCTTTGCATTGGTTGCTGTATTAACATTGTGCTGTACCTGCTGTCCATCACAGCACATGCTTTGTATGTAATCATTAATGATGAGCAGAAGAAAGGACTGAAGCTTGCCTACATAACCAGTCAGTGAGGCATATAATGTGACATTATTAGGGTCAAAACTTGCCAATTCCATGCCTTATTTTCTAGCTGTTAAAAAAAAAAAAAAAAAAATTACCAAGAAAAGCCTGTCTTGCTCCTGTTTTGACTGGACAAACATTGGCAGGATGTTAGGTGATGAATATTAATAGTGACTTTAAAACCATGCCCAAATAGCCTTCGTCTGCTGCTTTTACTTAAGAGTTTAGATTAGTTTATGGTACTTTTACAGCAATTGTGTGAGCCTGGCTTCTGTCACCATCTGAAAACTAGCAGTCTGGAGATCAAGTCCTGCCTCTTCAAATCTCTTTCTCAGAGTAGAGCAGCTGCAGACCCTGAACAGCATCAGCATCAGGGCACAGTCACATATACACATATATTAGGCAGATATGCAAATCTGCATACATATATGTAGCTGTCATTGCAGAGCAGTTACACGGCAGCTGAAGCTCTTGGTTTAAGATCCCTGCTGTGTGCTGAAAGGGCTTCTGTGCTGGTATATGTGTGGGTATTAAAAAGCAATGGAGAAATATGTTGGGCTTTTCCAGAAACTGGTGCTTAACGATGGACTTTCCTAAGCCATTTGTAAATTGCAACAGAATTTAAGTAGTAAATACTTTGGGCTGGGATATTTATGCATTTTACATACACAATGGCTCCAGGATGTGCTCTGGAGAAAGACTCATCTGAAATCACAAACTCTTAAAATAAGTATATAAGTAAAATTTCTTAAAAATTGTCTTGGCTAAATATTGATGTTGTTTAAACACATCCATTGTGCATTCCAATTCTCATGGAAAACAACAGGTCTCTAATAAACTGCTTAGGCTTGTTGATACATGGAAATACCAAGAGTAGATCTAAATCTATTGTACTTGTAACTTACACTAAAGGCTTATACAGACACTGATTTTGAAGTTTGCTTTTGTTCAAATGCCATTATTTTTCAATTTTCAAATGTGTATGTTTAAAACAAAGAGGATTCTGAATGCTCCATCCAAAATTTAGTATCTGTTTATTTGGATGCACTGTTGATTCTATTTCCTTGTCTAAACCAATCATGGTTAAATCTGGTTAAATTCATAAGAATGGAGATGGGATAGGGTAAATGTCTTTCTTATCTGGCACCCTCTGTCCAACAATGTGTAAGTAAATGTCTAGGTAAGAGTAAGAATAAGGAAGGAGGACATCTCCCCTGTGTTAATCCTTGCTTCTGTTTTCAGCTCAGATTAAATTTCTTGATGTGGATGTGCTTTCTTTGCAGAGAATCTCATGATGGATTAGTCTTCTGCATACTTTCACGATCTCCCCTAGGTCACTTGATTCTAGAAACATGAATCTTTACTCTGTATTTTACATATGTTAAAAATTTATTAGGTGCAATTTCTTTTGTTTTTCACTAGCTTTTTATCAGCTTCATTTGCTGTTTCTTGAGCTGTTGTGTTAGAGAAGGCAATAAACAATCAAACACTCAGCACAGTGATATGGTTTACTTGGTGACACAGTGTATTTCTGAGGGTAATAGGTAATTCTTGACACATTCTTTTTGCTGTTGAGATGGGCTTGTTACATTTCTAAATTTTTTTCCCCATGAAAATAAATAGTTCCTATTTATGCACAGTAGCAGGTAGGTCAGAGTACCTAATTTTAATACATAAATGTTGGAATTTTTTCCCTGATGCCTTTTCCCTTTCACCTTGCCATGTCTTATCAATTTTTATCGATCTACATCGAATTACATCTTCCTTCTTGTCCACCTGCTCAGGCTCAAGAGAGTTTTCTGAAACATTGGTTGTCTCTTGTCCTTGCTTTCCTGAATAAATTTTTATACCCGTGTTATACGCCCTACAACAGATTCTAAACAAGTTTTTAATTCAAAATGTAAACACCAGGGAAGTTGCCAGGAGGAAAAAATTCTTCATAGAATTAACATAGCCATAGCTCTAGAGCTTAGTGGAACATAATAGTTTAAGCAAATGTTTTTCTTCATTTGGATAACTGTGTTTTTTACCTTCATTTTCTTTTACCCCAAATTTTTCCCAAGTTTGAGTTTATTAAATAGTCAGATCCACTGTCCTTAGGACTAGATTAGCTAAAGCAAATAGTAGATTATGTATTGGGTAACAAAGTATGTTTTCTGGCAAAAAACCACAAGTGTTAAGTTTAATTTCTTCTTGCAGAAGCTCCTCTGCTAAGAATTAACATGCTTCTGTGTTAGCAGGAGGAATGTAAATAATTTGTATTACTGTAAATCTCCTTGGTGTATACTTAGAGAGCTGGCATGACAGTCAGAGTGTTTTATTTCATAAGGTGGAATTGTTCCTTTTCTTCAGCAGAGTTGCCATATTAAGAAATACTTCTGTCAGAGTGCAGTATGCTGGCAGTAGGCTGCCAGACTAGATGGGTGTAATGCAAAGCAGTATATAGAAGTTTCTGAATTTCAGAAAAGCAGACTTCAGCTCTTCAAGGAGTTACTTGACAGGACACCCTGGGAAATGGTCCTTAGGGACAAGGGAGCAAAACAGAGCTGGCAGATATTCAGGGACACTGTCCACAGAATGCAAGCTATCTGGATCTCCAGGTGTTAGAAATCTTGTAAGAAAGGGAAGAAAACAGCATGGCTGAGCTGTGACCTGCTGGTCAAACTAAAAGGCAAGAGGAAACTGCACAGACTGTCCATGCAGGGACAGGTATCTTAGGAAGAGTATAGAGGTGCTGTCCAATTCTGTAGGGATGAGGTCAGGAAGGCCAAGACTAGGCTGAAGCTGAACTTCACAAGGGATGTTAAGAGTAATAGGAAGGGATTCAACAGGTACATCAATGAAAAAAGGGATGTATGTTTTAAATAAAACATACCTCACCTGAAGAGCAAGTCTGGTGATCTAGTAACAAAAGATGAGGAGAAGGCTGAGGTTCCCAACAACTGGTTTTTAGCTCAGTCTTCACTGGCAACCTCTCTCCCAGCATGTCCCAAGTGAAAAAACCACAATATGGGGACAGAGTGCCTCCCACTGTATGTGAAGATCAGGTTTGTGACCAGTTGAGGAAGCTGAGCATATATAAGTCTATGGGACCTGATGAGATGCATCCCAGAGTCTTAAGAAAACTGGTGTCTGTAGTTGCCAAGCCATGATATTTGAAAAGTCATAGTAGTCAGGTGAAGTCCCTGGTGACCAGAAGAGGCAACATATTACACCCATTTTTTAAAAGGGTAATAAGGAGGACCCCAGAACTACTGACCTGTCAGGCTCCATTCTATGCCTGAGAAGATCATGGAGCAGATTCTCAGGCACATGCAGAACAGGAAGGTGATCCAAGACAGTGAGCATGGCTTCACTAAGGGCAAATGCTGCCTGATGAACCTAGTGGCTTTCTATGATAGGGTAACTACATCAGTGGACAAGGGACAACCTATCAATGTGATATTTCTGGACTTCTGCAAGGCCTTTGATGGCAGATCTTCAGTATCTGAAGATACCCCACAATATCCTACACAGCAAGCTGAAGAGATGCCAGTTTGGTGGGTGGACTGTTCTGTGGGTAAGGGATTGGGTGGATGGTGGATCTAGAGGGTATTGGTCAATGGCTTGAAGTCCAGATGGAGATGCGTGATGAGTGGTGTCTCTCAGAGGTCTGTGCTGGTTCCTGTACTGTTTAATATTTTTATCAACAATGTAGACATTAGGATCATGTGCACCATCAGCAAGTTCTCAGATGACACCAAGCTAGATGGTGCTATCAATAAGCCAGAAGGACAGGATGTCATCCAGAAGGACCTGAACAAACCAGAGAACCAGGTGAACCTCATGAGGTTCAACAAGACCAAGTAAAGGATCCTGCACCTGGGTTAAAACAATCCTCACTATCAGTACAGGCTGGTGGATGAGGTTTTAGAAAGCAGCCCTGCAGAAAAGGCCCTGCACCCCCCCTGCTTGGCGGTGCTGGTGGATAAAAAAAACAGACATGAGCCAACAGTGCGTGCTTGCAGCCCAAAAGGCCAATTGCATCCTGGCTTGCATCAAACGAAGCATGGCCAGCAGATCTAGAGAGGTGATTCGCCATTTTGCTCTAGTAAGACCTCACCTGGAGCACTGCATCCACCTCTGGAGCCCTCAGCACAGTAAGGACATGGACCTGATGGAGTGGGTCCAGAGGAGGACCATGGGAATGATTAGAGGGCTGGAACACCTCTCCTGTCAAGACAGGCTGAGGGAGCTGGGGTTGTGCAGCCTGGAGAAGAGAAGGCTCCAGGGAGAGCTCATAGTGACCTTCCAGTACCTGAAGGGGCTGCAGGAAGGCTGGAGAGGGACTGTGTGCAAGGGCCTGGAGTGATAGGAGGAGGGGCAATGGTTTTAGAGAAGAGCAGATTAAGACTGGATGTTAAGAAAGAGTTCTTCACCATGAGGGTGTTGGAAAAATGGAACAGGTTGCCTTGGGAGGTGGTTGAGGCCTCATCCCTAGAGATATTCAAAATGAGGCTCAATGAGGCTCTGAATAACCTGATCCAGTTGAGGCTGTCCCTGCTTACTGCAGGGGGGTTGGACTAGATGATCTTTAGAGGTCCCTTGCAACACAAATTGTTCTGTGATTCTATGAATAAAGGGTAGACTCCAGCAGCGAGCCTCAGCAAGGCTTTCCAGGCTACTGTTTCTTCCCAAAAGGGAAAATTTAATGCCTTGGAAGAAAAGACTTAGAAAAATGATTCATGAATATTTATAGTGAATCCTTTCCACAGTTTCCTGGAGTGGGTGTCATGTGTAGCCCCTGTTTTACCTTGGCACCTAAAGTTGGCAGAGTAACTTAACATTGTAGATGATGGCTGTGTTCTCAAACATCTGTGATGAGGCAGGGACATGTGAATGGAATGAAACAGCTTCTTGCAGCATCATTAATATGTTGTTATTTTATTTTTCCCCTTGCATGCTATGCAGCATGCCAAAGTATAACTACCCTTGTGATTACTGCATTTTATTTGCACATGCCTCTGGCTAAGTTCCTTTAGCCAGCTTGGCTATTATAATTATGATGATAACTGTCAGAGAATATTTCTTTCATCTGTGTTCATATTCTGACAAGTAAGATTATTTATGTGTTTAAATGTTTGTCTGGACAGGTATTAAATATGTTGTGTTTACCCCCCACACATACAGTCTTCCTGCTGTCTTAAGATATAAAAAAAAATAGGAAGAAGAAACTTCGTCTTAATGATGCATTGTATTTTATTATTAAAAAAATAAATAAATACATGTTTCTCAGCCTGTATTATCACTTCTTTTTCACACTGGGACTGTTAGGGGTCCTTTGTTCTCCTAGGGTGAAAAATATGTTGTGTTAGAACTGCACTGTATATAATAAGGTACTGGATCTAAAACTAGGACTCTTAAGATCTGTTACAATTTCAAGCAATAATTTGTAACTATGAACTTGTGCTGGAGCTGCAGCTCTGATATCTAATCCTGTAGATCTAGTGTGAGTCTGCTATGGATATGTTTAATTTCCAAAGTGGAAACTGCTTAAAAATTATGAAGGCTTAAAAAGAAAAAGCTGGAGGAGTAAAATAATTCAGTTGTATGGGACTTGTTTGATAATGTCTTCCTGGAAGCTAAAGACAAGTGATAATTTATTATTATTGCCTTTATTCTTTTTCAAAATAAAATAAACACAAAAAGATGGTGTGAATAAGTAGTGAGAAGTTAAAGGAAACAAAATTTAGTTCTTACAAATGTAGTAAATATATTTGGTGAGAAAAAAATGGAAATAAACATAGAAGCTGATTAAATAACTGAAAAATTGGTTCCTAAGCAAAAATGTCTTGAAGAAAAGCTTGTCAAAAGTGTACAAATTTGAACTTTTTCAAACATTTCAGAATCAGGAAGCCTTTCTGAAATTCTGCTAATAAGTACGTGACCTAGAATAGAACAAATGTTTGAAGGAAACAAGCCTGTAGCTGAGAAGCTACATTATTTAATGAAATCTCTAAATTTAATGCAGTTTAACAAATCACTGAGACAAGGTGCTGTTCAAAAGTAATTAATATAAAATGCTGAATTACTAACTCTGAGACATAATGTATAGTATAAATTAACTTTGGGAGGTGAGTAAAGGTGGAGTCAGTTGAGGCACTTTGGGTGGCAGAGTGGTAAATGGATCAAATAAGCAACTGGTGCAGGAAAGCTCCAGCCATGATGAGAAAACGTCCCTTGACTTGAGATGTCCCTAACTTGAAAACTGCTAGAACATCTGGAGGTTAGGGATTGTGTCCTTTTATCCTTGTTCTGTTTTTGCATCCTTTCCATAAGAATCTGCTCTCGTCTGCTGCCAGGGGAAGGCTGCTCACCTAAATGGATCATTATTTTAATCCAGTCTGTCCATTCTTGTGTTCTTTTGGCATAGGACTTGTAACAGGTTTTAACCACTCTGGAATATTTTTGCTAACCTAATTGTTAATACACATGCCCTTCTCTTGGAAATTATGTTGTGGATGATATAGAAAATAGGAATTGGCTGCTATTACTGTCATCAGACATGCATATTTCTTTTAAAAATAAGTTCTTTTTGGATTTGTTTTACATATGAAATCTGGGTGCCCTTTGTTGTTCTTTGTCCTCAAAGGCTCTTTTCTGATATTAATCTGCATTAAACAGCATTGGCCATGCCTATAGCTGACACCAAAGCATTTGAACTCTGTTGCCTACACATACTACAACAGCTGTTATCTTTTTCCTCATTAACCATAACCAAAAGGAGAAGCAATATTTCTTCCATTGGCAAATTTTTACCTCATGTCAGCTGACAGCTTTTAATGCATCTTTATGCAATCTAGTGAAATTACAGCCTGGTAGCAGATGCTTGTGAAAAAATGGCAGATGCATTTAAACTTTTTTTGCATCAAAATGCTACTGCTGTTTTTGTTTGTTTGTTTGTTTGTTTTTTTGAAGTAGGACCCCAGTCCCGACAGCCAGAAAAAAAGCTTAAATTACAATAGCACAGGTTTCTTCTTAACCTGAGAGTTGCAGGTTTTGTATTTTATTGCTAGCTAAACTAGAGGGACAACATGCCTGTTTATCCAATTAAGTGTTATCTTTTGAATGAGGAAATGGATTTCTCTTGGCTTGGGAGAAGAGTTCAAAAGCCTGAAAGCAGTAGCAATTCAGGAGAGAGATACCAAGGAGTTAAAAAGCTAAATGACCATTACTGTTCCTATGGGATGCAACCCAAGTCTAAGGAGGAATGAAACTGGAGAGCATGGATTAGCTGCAACTGACTGCAAAGCTTCTTCTTGCAGTAATAACCACTGTCTTCCATGAAAAAAAAGTAACTGTGAGTTGAAAGAGAGACTAAATAGGTAATGCCAGATGATAAAATACACTGGCTTACCCAGCTGAGGTTTTAGGACATCAAATTTGTTTTGTAGCTCTGCTCTGAACTGCTTTGCTGGTCATTACAAAGTAATATGATCTCCAAGCTAGCTGTGTTCTCTTGTCAGACTTTTCTTTTTTTTTTTTTTTTAAATTAGGACCTGTGTCCATCAAGACAGTAGAGCAGATTTTGCCACAGCCTCTTCATGTTATGGCTATGACTGTTGCTTTATATGGTTCTTTTTCTAGTTAAGTTGATTATTATAATACTTAGGAAGAAACGTCTATAAGGAGCTTGAATGACAATTATGTATTTTAAAATATCAACCAGCCAAGTATGTTTATGTTGAACTTCTTTATGGAGACTGAAGTTAGCCATACACAGTTGCATTTTTCATCCTTTGACAAGTGTTCTGTGATTCCCCATTGCTAGGAATTTCTCTTCTTTCAGCTATGAGGAACCATCTAACACTTGTGTGAGAAATCATTCTTCACCCAGACACTACAGTGAAAAGACTAAAAATGGAGAGTGCAGAGTTGCAGGGACATGGAGGACCTGTGAGTGGATTATTCTTAGGAGATTTAGAAGTCCAAATGAGAAAAACATATGAAGCATAACAGCTGAGACTCTCAAAGTGGATGGAATTCTGTGAAGTGTAGGAATTTGTGAGTTGTCAGGCTGCCACTGACATTCCAGACTCAGCTTTTATAAAGGCTATTTTTGTGACTGAGCAAGTCACTAGGGTCCCATTTCTGTTGAGTTCAGGAGATTAGACAGTAAAAACAATCAGACAATGTAACAACAAACCAAAACAGAAAACCTCCCCAAAACAAACAAAAAACACCCACAACCTGACCCCAA
This sequence comes from Phaethornis superciliosus, assembly GCA_023637945.1. Lineage (NCBI taxonomy): Eukaryota > Metazoa > Chordata > Aves > Apodiformes > Trochilidae > Phaethornis > Phaethornis superciliosus. The sequence goes on from JAJQWJ010000004.1 coordinate 60,760,319, forward strand.
ACTACAGTTAAGGGCCTTTTTTTTTTTTTTTTTTTTTTTTTAATCCTGCTCACAAGACATCTCTTCAGGTGTTTAATCTGACAATGACAGTAGACTGAGCTATTTATCTGTGCTAGATTTCTAACAGTGCAGTGAAGAATTCAGTAGTACTCCCTGCCATCACTGCAGAATTAAATCAGGGCTCTAATTTATGTACTCACAAGTACAGTCTGTGAAGCACCACTGTGGTACTGATTGTGAAGAATCATGTTAGGCATTTGGGAACTGATTCAATCCATTCTACTCATATAGCTGCATCCACCTAATTAATGTATTTATGTAGTGAGATTAGTATGGGTGCATCTTTGTGTAGCTTTTACTCACCTGTATTTGGCACAGATTTAGTGTAATGATAGCTCTGAATTCCAGGTCATTGTGTTACTTGGGGGTACAGGATATAAATGAAGGTCAGTGTTACTTGTCTTTCTCCTGACTGATGTCAAGACATGATCTGTACTTCGTTCTGGCCTGGGCACTGCAATGCTTCCCATCCTTTGACTAGAAAGGGAATGATCTTGACTGACTCAGCTTATCTGAGTTACCCATTGCTTTCCTGGATGTGATACCTGACTACAGAACAGTTGACCAATTTGTCTGATTTGGCGGTGGTAAAGAGGAACCTTAATGCAACCATAGGGACAAGAGGCAAGTAACTGCTGTTCACAGTTCACAGAGGTTTTCTGGCTGCAGCAGGTTGTGTAGCAAAGAATAAATAGCAGAAATCTTCTGGTGTACATGACACTTGCAGGACTAGTGTCAGGGAGACATGTACCACAGATCAAGACAGTAACTTGTATTCTGGAGTGTTAGAGAAAGAAGCCAATAAAACTTTGGCAAGATTCGATATGCACCTACTGAATTGCATTGCTTCATAAACCCAGAGAAAATCAAGTGAGAGAAAATTATTGGGATGTAGTCCCTTAAGTCTTTATTCTGGGGTTGCTTTTATTTGAAATTTCTGTTCATAGTCATGGGACAAGAACAACTTTTCTTAAGATGCAAAGATGACAAACATCATCAGTATAGAGAAGGTCTGGGATATTTTATCACTAAAATAGGTTATATTAGACTAGATGATAGAGGAAGGGTGAAATTTAAGTAGCATAATCTGGAATGTAAAGTCATAAATTTAACAAATAGTGGGAATTTGCTTTTCAGAATTAATCTGTTCGATGATTACAACTTGAATATATTTGCTTCATAGTTCGGGGGTTTTGTTAAGAAACTTATGGGAAAATATGGCTAGGGATTCACTTAGGGTAGAGCAAGCTTTTCATATCACTCAGTTTAAAGAAGACAGAGGAAGAACCACGGGAAGTACCATGTCCTATTTTACTTCTTCTCCAGGTGTCTGTATCTAGCAGTTTTGGGAAACAGAAGAGGAGACACAGAGACTGATCCTGCTGTTTTGATATGAGACTTAGTTTCTGCAATGTAGGAGTACTTACTGGATGTCTTGATTTAGGGTTTCCCTTCAAGTCCTGTTTGTAACTGCCTGAGTACCCTTTTGTGTGCTCAGATTAGAGTGGTCTGTGGATTCACAGACCCTTCTTGGAACATCAAGGCTGGGAATACCTAGAAATCTAAGAAAAAATAAACAAGCCTTGAAAATGGAGCACAAGAGATTAGGTAACTGTGGAAGATGATTTAGGCATACTGGGACATAGGTGTCTGAGGGTAGGATTCCAAGCAATTAAGACATTCCCTTTTAGCACTGCTCTGAACTGATGAACATGTTACCTGCTTCACAAGTGGTCTTCCTTCACTTCAGCTTTATCTTACTTTTAAGAATATAGAATCACAGAATAGTTAAGGTTGGAAAAGACCTTCAAGATCATTGAGTAACTGTAATCCAGATGCCATAACTGCTCAGCCATATCCTGAAGCGCCACAACTGATTGCTTCTTGAACACCTCCAGGGATGGCAGCTCTCTGGACAGCCCATTGCAATGGCTCCCCTTAACTCAGTAAGGAAATGTTAATATCCAACCTAAACCTCACCTGACACAACTTAAACCAATTTAATCTCATCCTATCAGTAGTTACTTATGAGAAGAGACCAACATCAGCCTCTCTACAGCTTCCCTTCAGGTAGACAGCAATAAGATCTCCTCTGAGCCTTCTCTTCTTCAGACTAAGTAACTCCAGTTCTCTCAGTCGCTCCTCATGTGACATGCCCTCCAAAACTTTCTATCATTTCATGGTCACTAAGACCAAGGAAACCTCCAACCACCACATCAGCCACAAGTCCTTCCCTGTTTGTAAACTGTAGGTCCAGCAAGGCATCTCCCCTGGTAGGCTCATTTACCAGCTGTGTCAGGAAGTTATCTTCCACACACTCCAGGAACTTTTTAGATTGTTCATTTTCTGCTGTGTTGTATTTCCAGCAGATGTCTGGTAAATTGAAGTCCCCCCTGAGAAAAAGGGCTGGGGACTTGGACACTTCTGTCAACTGCTTGTGGAATGCCTCCTCAGCCTCCCCATCCTGTAACACACTCCCAACAGGGCATGTGCCTTGTTGGCCTCCCCCCTGATCCTCACCCATAAGCACTCGACCTTGCCATCACATTTATTAAGTTCTATGTAATCAAAACACTCCCTAAATAGACAGAGCTTTGCCACCACCTCTCCTTTCTTGTCTGTCTCTTTTGAAGAGCTTTTAGCTGTTTGTTGCAGTACTGCAGTCACGATACTCATCTCACCATGTTTCTGTGATGGCAACTATGTCATGGCTGTCCTGCAGCACTGCAGCCTCCAGCTCCTCCTTTTTATTGCCCATGCTTCGTGAATTGGTGTAGATGTACTTTAGCTGGGTTAAATATCTTGCCATCATTTTTGGGAGAGAAGTCCTAATTGTTATCTGACCACTCCCAGCCACTTCCATGGTTACCAACCTATTAATGAGCCCTGACGTTTTTTAGCCACATGTATAGCTATTTCCCACCTCCATAGAGAGAGCAGGCTGAAGGCCATCCTTAGGCTCATCTCTAGTCACCCTGGTCTAGCACCTTCCCCCTTGGGCCCTAGTATAAAGCCCTTTCATTGAGTTCTGCCAGCTCATGCATGAGGATCCTTTTCCCCCATTAAGACAGATTTACTCCATCACGTGCCAGCCAACTTGGTGTCCGTGATCAGCAAACCCAAACTTTTGACTCTGAGACACATGTTAATCAGATGTATTTTCTTACCTCTTTCAGCATTTTTCTCTATCACTTGAGGGATTGATGGAAACATCACCTGTATACCTGAGCCTTCAACCAGTCATCCCAATGCCTTGCAGTACGTTTAAATTGCTTTTGGACTTCTCTCTATTGCCTGGATAACCACCGAGGAGTAGTAATCAGAGGGCTGTACCAGACCAGAGAGCTTCCTTTTAACTTCTAACCCAAGCCCCAGGGAGGCATCAGACTCCCTGTGGGATGGGTCTGGTTGATAAATGTGGGCCTCTGCTCCCCTCAAAATGGAATCACCTGCTACAGTTACCCTCCTTTGTTCTTAGTTGGAGAAGTCCTAAGGTGCGGTGGTGAGTGACTAGCTCTGGGCAACTCACTGGATGGATCTTCATCCTTAGTCACCTGGCCATCAACTTCCAAGGCCCATATCTGTTGTACAAGGTCAACTGTGATGATGAAGGGGGCTGGGAGAGGTTTCACTTGCCTCTCCAAAGAGGAACCCTCTGTCCCAGAGGTCCCCACTTTCTGCCTGGTGAGAGGAGGGGAGGGGATCCTCCACTTCCTATGGAGCCTCTACCTCTTGCCTCTGCCATAGGGTATGGCTCCACCTATCTATTTTGCTCTCTCATTCTCTAATGCCTCTTTACCTTTGTACCTCCTTCTTCCTCCAGCCACCTCCCTGAGCAGATGTTTTATCTGATCACATTGAACACCAGTGCCCCAGACCACCTCAGCTTCTCTGCTCTCCAGAGATAGCTGATGATTCCCTGACTCTTTTTTTTCCTTCTCTCCCTCTTTCTTCCCTGGCTCTGGGAACACCCCCTCTGTCTCCACCTATCACAGTTTTTTAAAGACACAGCACTCACTGGGGCCGCTGTCTCTCTCCTCATGGTCTGAGGGAAGCTCCCAGAATATAGATGCTGAAGAGAAGGTAATTCTCCAGGGCACAATGTGTTTGTATTTGGTATGTGTTGACATAATCCAATGATATAAATAGTTAAAACCAGCACCTTTCTGAAGTATAACTCTCCCAAATACCTGAAAGATTTATGAACCAAGTGAGATATATAGCGTGAGCTACATTTACATCCATTCATGGGTGAAACAGAGAGGCAGAGAAGTAAAGAGAAAGAATTTTAAAAAAAAACAACACACACACACAAAAAAAGTTTTTCATGTGGATGGTGTCAGAAGAAAGAAAGAACTTGAAGTTCATTTGTCTGGAATTTGTTGTACACAGAAGCTGAGGCAGTACAGAGTGTTTATGCCTAAAGGACAGCAAGCATAGAAGTATTCCTGTAGTGCTTGTCTCAGGGAGTTCTTTGCCAGTGGCTTTATTTGGGAGCACAGATATTTAGAGACACTGCAGCAGAACTTTAGAAACTGATGAAGCGCTTTTAAAAGAAAATCAAGATGTCTGAAATGTGCCTTGATATTCAGGGATGCTGTAGCATAGTTCCCTGGTACTTTTCAGTCAGGGCAGCAGTGTGTAAATGCATTGCATCTGTATAGACTGGCATAGTATTAACATCTCCTGCTGGTTGTGGCAAAAAAGCGTTGTTCTGTGCAAAAGTATATCTGCAAACTGGTTCTTTCTGTCTCTTCTGTCTGCCTTGACATCTGGGGCATTTCTGCTTCCTAGTATTAAATGTTTCTCTACTGATCACTTTTGGTGTACAGCAAGAGAAAATTAAATGGCATTTGGGTGAGAACTGTGTACTCTGGACCATATCCTGTTCTCATCAGACTTTTGCCCAACTTTTTTCCTTCAGGAGAGCTAAGGTTACCAGGCTGTCTATCTCAGAGAAGCAGAAGAAAAGATCTCAGTTCATTGGCATGTGGAGGGTGTAGTGCCCACAAGAGCAAGACCTTGGGCATTTGATGCAAATGAAAGGGATCAAGCAAGCATGATAAGCTGGATAGGATTTATGAGGTTTTTAGAGCCTTTCTTTGTCCTGTTCTGAGAGGAACCTGCCTACTCAAATACATGTCATACCTGTTTTCTGTAGATGATGAACCCTGGGGAGCAGTCATTGTGTGAGGTGCTCTGCCATGCTCAGCTAAGCACAGCCTGACAAAAGCAATGTCTGTGAGCATCAGCATTCTCAAGATGCTGAATGGAACAAGCCTCAGAAGGTATTTTTTACCCTCTCCCTACAATCACATCTTCTTAGCCAATATTCATTTAAAAGAAAATTTTATGAACAGAGTGGTGAGAGTTACAGGGTCAGTCATTCAGGACACACTAGAAGAGCATGAATGCACCATAATTGATTATTTTTACAAATATGAAATAAGAAAAAGGTGCTCTTAAAATTTTCCTTTTGATTTGGTCCTGCTGTACTTGCTATATTATTTTGTATCCATTAGCCATCCCTCAGAGTATGTGCTGTCTAAAGCAAATTAACACCTGTCTTCAGATAACTGTCATAAGACTCCTTTTGTCACTTCATGGATGACATACTGATGCTGTGTTGCTTTTTGAGTGCAATTCTGTAGTGTAGTAGTACCTTTTAAGTGTGACTATCATCTGCCATACACTGCTTTCTGTGGCATGCTTTCTTTTCTCAGCCTTCAATGCTTGCTCTGTTTTTTTGTTTTTTTGTTTTTTTTACTCCCTTTGACCCCATCTTGAAGCTGAGGCCAGCTGCTTGCAAGACCTCTCCAGTCCAAAACTGAGGCAGATGGTAAGTTTGGAGGTAGGCTAGACACTCCCTCACCACCCAAAACATCCTTTTTCTCCTCAGCAAAATGGCATGGTGTCTTTCTGCCGTGTCAGAAATATTTGGTGGTAGGACAGGGCTAAATGAGAGTAGAAGTCTCATTCAGCAAGGGAGTGAAGTGATGATGGAGGGAGCAAATTACTCCAAATACAGCCTCTGTAATTAGATAGGCTCCAATTACTGCCTACCCTCTTTTACTGGTGTCTCCCAGGATCATATCCTTGATTGCCAGCAAGAGCAGAGTAACCTGGGAGTGACTATAGGTGCTGCCCACAGTCCCTTGAAGCTCACTAGTCCTTTGTTCAAGAGGCTTAATAATATTACAGTTTCTAGTACTATCACGTGTCTTTTTGGTGTTGATATCATGAAGGATTCAGATTCTCTGCTTTCTATGGCTGGAGTAAGATAATGTCTCTTACATTGGTTTGTTACATGATCACAGTGCACTGGAGTTGCAGAGACAGAAGCCTGGCATATTTGCATGCTAAATTCTGCAATATAAGACCAGATTAACTTTTTAAAGAATTATTTTCTGAGGAGTTTGCCAGAGTTGGGAAGGTTTATGGGGCCACCTTTCACTTTAAGAAGTTACTGGGCAAATATGTGAGGCAGCAAACTATTTACTTTCTGGCTTGGATTCTTTTCTGTTTAGGCTTTCATTGGTTTTAGTCAGGCAGCAGACATGGTGCTTACTCTGTGGGCTCTGCTTTTTTTTATATCTGAAAGGCTAATTTGTGCTCCAGGCACTGTGATAGGGACAGAGAGAGTTGAACTTGATGCTGACAACCAGAAATTCTAATTGTTTGGCTCCATGTATTGGACAACATCACAGAAAATACTCTGGTAGTGCTTCCAGATCTGTCTTGTACAGAGGCTGAGACAAACCATCTCTGGTTTCCTTTATTACTATAACACTGAAGAATGAAACATGTTCTCTCTGTCTTCTGCAGCACAAGAATGGCTGGCTTGTAGCACAGTTCTTCATGTTGTGTTACGTGATATGAGAGCAAAGATTTACCAGAGGAGCAGTTTCATGCTGTGGTTACAGTATGAAAAGGGAGAGTAGTCCTAGATAATTTACTCAGTTGTTTCTGATTTATTGATAGTGCCATAATTTTTAATCTGTAAAATGGGTAGAATTGCTCCCACTAGAGCTGAGAAAAGGCAGTGGAGTCACTGCTGGGAATGGAGGAGTGAGGATTACATCTGGACAGCAGGGTGAGCAGGGGTAGTGGGTGCCCACGGCTACTGGGGACCTTGACACCTTTACATGACTACCTTTGTGGGCAGGAGCCAGTGGGGACTCTTCTCAGCCTCTGGCCAGTTCCCTGGCTCTTACCAACTTGCCAGCTGGCTCCTTTGCACTGTCAGCCCAGTCACTGCCTGCCCAATACAATTATGAAATAATAGCAGTGTTTGAGTGCAAAGTATTTGGTTTTGCATACCATCATCCTGGCGTGTATGAGAAATAGTGTAGTTTAGGGATGTAATTATCCCCCTATGCTTGGCACTGATGAGGCCATACCTTGTGTACTGTGAAGTATTGGGGCCCTTTAATAAGAAGGACACTGGGTGCTAGACCAAGTCTGGAGAAAAGGGCAGTGAAGCTGGTGAAGGGTCTGGAGCACAAGTCTTACGAGGAGCATCTGAGGGAAGTGAGAATGTTTAGTCTGGAGAAAAGTCCTTGTTCTCTAAGACTACCTGGAAGGAGGTTGTAGTGAGGTAGGGGTTGGTCTCTTCTGAGTAATAAGTGTCAGGACAAGAGGAAGGGGAGGTTTAGATTGGGTATTAGAAAAAAAGTCATCACTGAAAAAGTTGCCAGACACTGGAAGGGGCTGCCCAGGGAAGTGGTTGAGTCACCTTCCCAGGAGTTATTTAAAAGACATATAGAAGTAGTGCTCAGGGACATGGTATAGTGGTGGACTATGGAGGGCTGGTTGAGCTTGATGATCTTAAAGGTCTTTTCAAACCCAAATGGTTCTATGAATTTACTTTGTGCAAGGGCCAGTTAACCACTAGTACATTAGCAGTTTGGGATAGTATCTCCAGGAGGTTTTGGAGTATGAGAAGAGTGGGGATTTTTGTCATAAGTGAAAAAGTAAAACCTCAAAAGATTATGAGTTGTAAAAACTCGTAAGATTACTTGCAAAACTTTGTCACAACCAAGGGCCAAATCCTGCCCTTGTTACTCAGCTGAGAAAAGGGTAAGCACCAGGGTGTCATGTTTAATGTTTCGTATGCTTATAGCAACTTTAGATCTCTGATTATATGTTGATACCGATTTCCATCTGTATAATGAAGCAAGAAAGTCATGCTTCTAAATAATTTTTCCTGTTTTGTACGATCATGATACAACACAGTTGTTACCCAAGGGCAGGGTGTACAATCTGACTAGGTGATTTACTGAAGAATGTAACTTCGGTACTTTTATTGTAGGTTGGGCTACTTGGTTGTCATGTCAAGAACTGTATGCAGAAATAGTTTTGGTAGCTAGTTGGCCTTGTTAAAGTGCTTAGTAGAAAATTTGAAGTGAACTACTTGTCTACGTAACTAAGCAGATGTAAGATAGCCTGGTTCTATGGTCCCAAGTAACATTAGATTTTTGTTTGGTTGGTTGGTTGGTTTTGGTTTTTTTGTGTTTTGACTCAGCAAAGATACCAGCAAAGAGAAAGTAGTCTCCACCTAGCCATTAGTTTTATCTCTTTCTGGGCATCACCTCCTGCTCTGCTCCTGCCAGGCCAGGTATGTTAGCATCTTCCTCCACTCTAGCCGGGGCTACTCACTTTAAAATTGTCTTTTGAAGCAAATTCCAACAGTGAGATCAGCAGACTCTTATACCTGGTGATGAGCAAATCCTCACTGGCAGGTGAAGAATAACAAGGCTGTAATGTTTGTGTAAGAGGTGGTCTAGCTGTACAGGTAGCTGAAGACAAACAGACCACAATGAAAAATGCAAAATATTATAGGACACAGTGTATGAGGGTAGGCAGTAACATGCAATTCTGAAGTGTATACTTTTTCTTTGGTGTGGCAACTCTGAAAAGAAAACAATACTAGCTCAGTGCCTGCTTTCTAGCAAACCTATTCTGTCCTGAGAAGCCTGGGTATTGGTGAAAGTAGAGCAAACCTATTGCTATAGCAAAGCAGAGTTGGCAGAGACCTAGGCAGCATCTTCAAGATCCTATTGTGTGTTTCCCATGCAGTCCCAAAAACCTTTTGACTGCAGAGGTCTGTTAAGAGGTAGTGTTCAGCCACCCTGAGGTGACATTTCAACTCTTGGAGCTGCTGCTTTGCAGACTGTAGCCTTGTTTCCTGAGGCTTAATTTAACTGTTATGTGACTTTTTGTTTGAACATAAGGAAATCTGTGCTTTTCCCTGAAGCTCAGATTACAAATGGCTTTGGTGGTTGCTTGTCTGTCACCCATCCTTCTGATTCTTGCAATCTTAGTGTTACTTACAGGTGGCACCAAGAATATTTTCATGTCATCTTTCTAATATTTATAAGAAGGTTCAGTCTTAGAGGGGCAAAACCAATACCTGTAGATGCTTTTGGTAGAAACATAGCTGACTTATAATGGCTACTCATTTATAATTGCATTTTAAGCTCTCTCAGCCAGGTTTTTAATCAGTGGAATGTGTATAGCATTGATTTTCTTTTGAATAATTCATTATTTGTTAAAATGTGCAAAGATGAGCACTTTGCAAAGCTGAAATGTGTCATAAACATACTGTATTTTTTTTTTTGGCCAGACTTGTGATCTCATTAGGAAATGTGATTAGAAAATGTAGACTTTTTAATCTCCTTAGATAGGAACTATTATTTATAAAGTTGGCTCTGGTCATAGTTCTTGCTGTTATTTCTTTACTCGTTTGGTTGTTATCAGCTGTTCTTCCCTTCCCTTCCCTTCCCTTCCCTTCCCTTCCCTTCCCTTCCCTTCCCTTCCCTTCCCTTCCCTTCCCTTCCCTTCCCTTCCCTTCCCTTCCCTTCCCTTCCCTTCCCTTCCCTTCCCTTCCCTTCCCTTCCCTTCCCTTCCCTTCCCTTCCCACCCTGAATCTTGTCAAGCTGACATGACTGAGATGTCCTCTCTCGTGATTTGTGCCTGCAGTAGATACTGTACCAACACTGATTTTTGTTAATTCTTTGAAAAAAATTCTCTTATTAAAAAAGTTATTGAACACCATATGAAGAACCCTCACAGCTCCTTGACCTTCTATTTTACAGCTCTGGGTTGAAAAACTTGATAGCCTTAATATGTCAAGCTTTATCTCTTTAATATCTTCTGTAGTTACTTTAGAAGTAGAAACATACAGAATACATTGCAGGACTGTCTTCTTGAGTACAAATCAAGAACATTTAGAGAAACAAATCTGGGTTTCGTTTTGGTTAGTTATTTTTTAATTGTTTGGTTTTGGAGATTTTTTGTCTGTCTTCTATGTGTCAACTATTTGATCATTTCATCTCCCTTTAGAAACAGACCAGGAGTTATATTTATAGTTAATTTCCAATAGGCATGTTGTATTTCTGTTTCACTGGCTTTGTAATCCCCATATGGGGGACAGAAAGCATGTAAACAAGGTGGATGTCTACCTCAAGTAATCTCTAATTCTTCCCTTCTGCTGAACTGGCCATTGGTTCCTTTTGCTTGAGAATCCTTCCAGGGAAAACTTGTAAATCCCAGTCGTTGTTTTCTGGTCAGGTAGCATGATTTGTTGGTTAATGTAAGCAAACATATGGAAGGTGTAGTGTATTCGGATGCAGTTACAACTAAAGTATCAGTTTAAAACAACAGAGCAGAATGTGAGAAGCTTTTTGGGCAGATAAGCCATTGTGTTTCAACTCAATCTGAATACAAAAGAATATAAGTTCTAGTGAACAGATGCAGTACTGTGACTTAGCTTTACTAGTTTTTGATTGCAATTTGAGACAAATTAAAAAGAAATAGCCTCTTTAAATATGTCTTTTCATAAGTGTAGTTCAGAAAAAATCAGTCCCTCAGATAATGACATCTATATAAGGTTAATAATTTAAAATAGCTAATAAGCTAGAGAAAGGTAAACCTGCACATTTGTCTCCAAGTTTTATCCCATCATTTTCTCCCCTTTAAGACTTTAATTTTTTTTTTTTTAATTAATGTGTAGCTGTATCCTGTTTTAGGATGACTTTATTTTGTCTTTTCACCTTTATTTTAAAATAAAATATTTAAATATTTTTTAATAAATAAAGTACAAAATAGATATGACTACTGAACAATACTAAAAATTTTGTTTTTCATGAAAGACAGAAATACGCTAGTAGGGGCGTTATGGTTACGTGTCAGATTCAGCTCTGTTGATGACAGCTTATGTTCACTCTCTTGGGTCTTTTATAAGTTTTGCTTCATTGTGCAGGCTTGTAAATCCCAATTATACTAATGGGTGTCATGCTTTCACATTATAGCAAAGAAGTGCCAAACACAGCCCACAGTGGGATGCCCTCATCTAGCAACTAGCTCTTACACTATGGAGCCTTTCTCTTAGCTATCAAAAACATTTAACACTGGGGAAAAGAACATTAATACAGCTTGTATGGAGTCCAAGGACAATGATCCGGAAAGCTGTTTGCAGTCATATTCTGTCAGGCTGTTGCGTATTGGAACAAGAGATAAAGCAGTTCTCATGTGAAAGAAAGTAAGTGGTATTTGCGAAGCTGATGGTCAGTTAATTATTACTGAAAAATACATAGCAACTTGCTCTTGTACTGTTTAGAAACGTTATTTGGTATGCTACCCTCATTTACTAAAATGTCTCATAAAATAATTCTTTGCTATGAATTAGAAAGCCAAACATTTGTTCTTCCCTGTTTCTGAGAAACCAGTCAGCAGAAAGATACGGAACACAGGATGGCACCACTATATGGCATTTTGATGAGGGCTGATGTCCTGTCTTTGTCTCTAAAGAAATCAAGTCTGATGTTAAGTCAGATGTGAACTAGTTAAGTAGGATGGTTAACTGTCTGATGGTTTTATACTGAAGATTTGGTTGGCAGGGTTTTAAAGGGAGTCTGAACAAAAACAAGTGCATTCAGAGAGATGAATGGCCAGATTGGCTGGGGCCTTGAGCATCCTGCTCTCGTGGAAGGTGTGCCTGCCCATGGCATGGGTGTTGGAAGTAATGATCGTTAGGGTCTCTTCCTACCCAACCCATCCTATGATTTTATGATTTTGTTCATGCTTCAAACCAGTGCTCTTGGAACTAGATTTGTATGGGTTTATTTTAGTCAGTTACCCGAGGATCTTGAGATGTGGGCATGGTTGCTTGGGAGAGTGGTTCAGGCTGCTAAAAGGCAGTGTCATTCTTCTGAAGATCTCTAAGTGGGTCCCTCACTGAAACTGAACTCTTAACTATGGTTCTTGGTGCTTCATAGCTTTGTAAGGGTCTTGTCTAGCACAGTTCATGTTTATGTTTAATTTATAACTTCAACAGATATTTCACTTGAGTCCATAAAGTTGGGTGAAGGGTATCTATGATGTTATCCCTGATTTAAGCAGGATTTAATTCTTCTTCATTCAGAAAGGAATGAAATTACTACAGCTGTGATTTTTCCATCTGCTAGTCTGCTCTTGCTTCAGGCTTATGTCATACCCAGAAGACCTTAAAAGAGTACTCTGTATCCTTACTCATTGACTGTTTTGTTGAGATGTCTTCTCTAGACAACTGCTCTGTAGTTAAATATCTTCTTCGGACAAAATAGTGGCTTTTTTGCTTTTTTCATAATCTTGGCTCTTTCTCTTCCTCTTCTCCACCCCAACTAAAGCAAATTATTGACAAATATTTTACTTCACTGAGTATGAATGAGCATAGTTGGTTGGATTTTCAGCTTTCTGCTGCTAATCTATTAAAAGATTGACACTGGAGGGACCAGTATCCCTGTTCATAACATTTTCTGAAAGTTTGCACTGCAGGTCATGCAGCTGTTAGATTTTCTTAGAATTTAAAAACTTGTGCAAGCAGGAGAGTAGTAATACTTGGTAGGTGGAGTAATGATTTCAAATTATAATAGCTTATAACTCAGGGAAAGAACCATCTGGTTAAAAATATGTACATTTTTCTCATTTCAAGTATAACCCCAGGGTTGTTTTTTTCTCATTTTATTTCTGACTGCATTTCATTTTGTTCAAGAACTTATTCATGGTCTATGGCAATCAAAGCCAGCAATAACTAGCAGCAAAAACGAGAGTTAATTTTGGAACACTTCTGTCCCTCACTCCTCTTTGTTCTGTAGAATGTTACATGAGCTTATTGCGCCTTATCTTAAATTACTAGGGGTAGGCTTTGTGTATTCTTTTGCAGTTTTAATCTTTCCAGCAGTGTTTCCTGCCAGGTTGTTTAATATGCATTGTCTGGAAATATCCGTGGCTTGAAGAAAGGGGCATCAAACAACTAGAAATATGACTACTTGCTTTGTTTGTAAATGCTTTTGTTTTTTAGAAACAATTTTTCTCTTTTGTGTTATGCTTTGGGGTTTGTTTTGTTTTGTTTTGTTTTGTTTTTAATAAACAGTGAACTACCTCTAAATTTGTAGCTGAAGATACTAGATTTCTTTAGGGAGGGCCAGTTTTTGCTCTTGAGGAACAGGTGTAAGTCTGCTTTGTTCAAGGACTGTTTAAAGTGCAACTCAAATGGATAAGGCTGAGTGACCTCCTGTAAAGTATGGGGTAATCAAAGCAGAGTAGCAAAGAGACTGTGTATCAGCTCTGCTGTCCCCAGGCTTCCCTGGGTCTCTGTCTTTGCTTACATCTCCACTTAGTAATGTAGTGGAACATAAAGATGTTCAAGCAAGGATTAGACTAGCTCAGGTACAAGAAAGGTCTGGCTCAAGCAAACACGGGCTCAAACACTGACAGCAGCCCAGTAGATACCTCCTATCCTGGACAAAGTGAATTCAGCACTGACTGTGGTATGTTACCCCATAGCTGTCTTATGCAGTTCTGTAACAGCACCCATTGCATGTCTTAAACAACAGGGAGCTTTCTGAAATGCAAAAATATATTAAATAACCAGGTATAGAGATTAATTTTCATTACCAACAGCTGCTAAGTTACCATCTGATGACTGGTTGCTTACGTGCTACCATTTACTTGAACTTCAAGGCAGTACAGACTTTTAGCTGTGTGGAAGTCTGACTTGAATAAATATTCTGTTAAAAAACTTTAAATCCACAGCTTTTCCTCTGTGTTGTTTATCTGTTAGGCAGTTCTGCTGTGTAAAAATAATAAATGAAATTGAAGTGGCCTTTCCAGTGTGCCTCTGGGCTGTAGGGCTTTTCACACCTGGGAGTACCCAGGAATATGCTTAAAATCATTTTCTTCTTTTTAGAGAGAGTGAAGCAATGTGCATGACTGACAGAGCTGGCCTTCCTGCATATGATCTTCAAAGAAACTTCTGTTAGTTATTTTTCTTGTGGTAAAGAAAAAAATAAATTAATCTGGAGGAACCGTAATCTCGCAAGTATTTTTGAAGATTGCGTCTCATGATTGTTTGGTTTTTACCTCTGAATCTTAGTCCTCCTGTTGTATGTACTGATCTTAGGAAAGCTGGTTAATGTTCTTTAGCTTGCAGGGAGATGATATGCATGAGAAGATTGGATTTTCCAGCAGAAGCATGTTTGAAATTTATTACAGCTTGGGTTTTGATTTGTTTTTTGTTTTTTTTTTTCCTTTTCCTTTTTTTTTTTTTTTTTTTTTTTCTTGTTTCTAATACCTTTGAGATCTGAGTGTTCAAGTTATCTTCTCCACAAAGAATTTGCTTGTAGATGCACTGACAGTCTCTGCAGTTACCAGTGACTGTATTTCCCTTTCTTTGGTGTGGTAGCTTCAGCCTCAGCCATTCCTCTTTTCTCTTGTGCATGTTTGGTGGTGTATGGTAACCCTGTCTTTGATGCACTCTATTCTGTCCAATGCCTATTGGCCTCGTAGCATGTACTTGAGACTACTGACTAATGGAGACTTTTGGACAATACTCACTTTTCTGCATTAATAGTGCTGCATTAGGGACAGACAGAAGTCATGAATGTTATTTCAGAGGTGTCTGTAATGCACGGTGAAACGGATATTAATAATTTTTCAGGTTCAAGACATTATCTACTTTTCAAAGTGGTGACTGCTTAAAAATCTATTGTGTTCTGGCAGAAGTTATTACGATGTGTATTTGAGAGTAGAAAAAAGAGAGACCAGATATCTGAAGATAATATCCTGCCTGAATCCTATTCAAATCTTAAGCTGGGTATATGAAGTCCTACCATGGTCTCACAAAATTATTCAGTCTGCTTAGTTTCTGGATCATTCTAAATCTAAAAGCACTTACTAACATCTCACTTGAAGTTTGGCTGGACACCTGTGTTTTAAGTATGGTGACACAAAGACAATTGTGGTTGTGGCAATTATTTCGAGAAACAATGTTCAGTTTTTGAATGAAGTGATGTGATTCTGCCCCTGTACTCAGCCCTGGTGAGGACACAGATTGAGTCCTGTGTCCAGTTCTGGGCCCCTCAGTTCAGGAAGGAGATTGAGGTCCTGGAGCAGGTCCAAAGGAGGGCAACCAGGCTGGTGAAGGGATCCAGCACAAGTCCTGTGAGGAGAGGCTGAGGGAGCTGGGGGTGTTCAGCCTGGAGAAGAGGAGGCTCAGGGGAGACCTCATCGCTCTCTACAACTCCCTGAAAGGAGGCTGGAGCCAGGGGAGGGTTGGGCTCTTTTCCCAGGCAACTATCAGCAAAACAAGAGGACATGGACTTAAGTTGTGCCAGGGGAAGTTTAGGTTGGATATTAGAAAGAATTTCTTTATGGCGAGGGTGATCAGGCATTGGAATGGGCTGCCCAGGGAAGCAGTGGATTCTCCATCACTGGAGGTTTTTAAGAAGAGACTGGATGTGGCACTCAGTGCCATGGTCTGGGAACCACAGTGGAAGTGGGTCAAGAGTTCTACTTGATGATCTCAGAGGTTCTTTCTAACCTGGCTGATTCTGTGCTTCTATCATTACAGACTACTTCTGAGAATATTTTGCTCAGTACAATAGGTGACCTATTTCAAGACTAAACTTAAGAGGTTTTCATTTCTCCATGACACATCCAGAAAATACTGGTCTTACTTTAGCCTTGTATCTCTACCATCTAGAATGAGTTATTTTAAATCTGTGGTGCATCTGCATAAATAGGTAACAAAATTGGCTATATGATTTCATCTGAAGTATTCAGAGCTGCTGAGCTGAAGGAAGGGCTTCCTTGTACATCCCTTCTTTCAGATAGAACACATGGGTCTTAAACTTAATCCTGTGTTTGATTTTTTCCATCTGCATTACTAAGAAGATCTCCAGTCTTTCTGAATGTAAATGTTATTAACATCCCATCAATAACAGATTTGATCTTTCAGCTCCAAGTTTTTTTCTGAAGCTGCAAAATCAGGAGCTGCACAGATGTAATCAAACTGGGAAAAGTGACTGATTTTCTAGTATCGACTGTAGGTACATTAGCACAGCCTGGTGTCTGGTCCTTAAAATATGCACAGGTTGGGAAATGACAGCAATGGGAAAAATGGGAAAGTTCTCCTTTATTTGCTTGTCTACTTAGTGTCTACTTAGTGTAGACAGGAAAGTATTCAGTCCCTGCTCTGTTTTAGTAGAAGGTACCCACTCCCTCTATGGAGATGAAGATGGAGGCATAACCTTTTAAACCATACCTTCCCCCTGTCCAAAATGCATGCACCCTAAAAAACCAACCAACCAACCAGCCAACCAACCAAAAAACCCCATACAGTCCCAAGACAAAAAAATCACTGACCAAAAGTAGGTGAAGTCCTGAAAAAGTGCAGTGTGGGACAATATACTAATAAGACCAAGATAGATCATCTGCAAGGTCGTGTGGTTTTTATTGTCTTAATGCATTAAGCACCTAGCGTGCTAGACCTGAATAAGGTTTTTGACATGCAGGAATGGCAGCAAGAGATCAAAATAACATTAAAAAAAAAAAAACACCTTACAATCCTAACTGGTGTTTCTGTCACAGAAAATCTGTCCAGGCTGACATAATGTCATTAATGCCATACTGGTAAGTCTTGTTTAGAATTGACTATCATATTTGCCTTTTCTGATATACACAAAAGTACTTTTGTACTGCCCAGGTCTGAGTCAATGAAGAATTTGAATCAAAATCGTAATTTTTTTATCACTTTGGAAAAGATAATAGTATCATTGATATCGTACTGAGTAATTTATGTGTAAGATTGAAGCTAATCTTATTTGTAAGTATTTTTTCTCCTGTCTGAAGCTTTTCAACCAAGTCAGCATAGCTACTAGCTTAATGTTTCATTTAAGTTTCAGTTGCGTTGTATTTGAATTGTGGATTGTATTCTTAGGCATGTTAAATCAGAGGAGTACTTTGAAACGAATCCTAAAGGTCAAATGTGGTAAGCAGATGGAGTTATCTATTTTTTCTGAGTTCTTTTGTTAATTTGACTAAATTCTTCCTCTGTTTACAGGAAAATATACCTTATTAAATACATGGCTGTATAATTTATTGAATTTGCTAGCATGCACGTATACAGCTTGTAGAGTCATGAAAACAGATAGTCCCTAGTGTGCCTCCGGCAAGGCAGCCTGCTTAAGCATGAAAAATGAAATTAAAGAGCTCAAACGGAGTTTAGGTCTTAAATAGATGAGTCCCACTTACTATGTCAGGTTTAGCAACTTCAGAATTACTATTCTTCAAAAACATGCATGCTACATGCTCAGAAGGTATTTCAGAAGGTATTTATCAAAATGATACTGAAACTGCAGTAGTGCAGAATTTTTTATTTTTTTTTTTTTTTGTGTCAAAGTCTTGTCAGTTGACTCATGTGGCCTAAAAAGCTAATACAATGTGAGACTGATAAACTCTTAAATTAAATTTTACCCAGTTAGCCATGTTTTGACAACGTTTAACATGAGGGAACTAAATGTTGTGTGCTGCTAATGATGAAGAGATCAAGGCCACCTTAAGTGCCTGAAGTCCCATAAGTGATAGGAAATTGTTTGGTGTGTCCAGAGAATTCTGGTAAATTGTAATGCATTGCATAATGTGTTGCTGGTTCCTTTGTGGTAGTCTGTGACAATTTGATGTGAGGAAAGTCCATCCTAATTGCACAGTTGAGGATTAGCTTAATCTTCACCATGTTAATCAGGCACCTAAAGATAATGTCTACCAGCACAGATTATATCCATATTCTTTCATTCTTTTTTTCAGAGCTATGTTATTTCTAGATACTGAGTTAAAAATCCCAAATATGTTCAAATTGCACAGCATGAAGGGACCTTGGGTGCTGTTGGCCATAAAACAAGACAGACCAAAGATGCGATACTTCTGGCAAATGTCTCTGTGGTAGCTGGTAGCAATGATCTGTTGGATGACTGTTCTGCTGACTGAAGCTTAATATTTCCTTTCCTGTGATTAGGATTGAGAATGACTCTCCACTGATGCAAAAGATAACCATTTCTTCTTTAGAAAGACAATGAAAAATTAATGTCTGCTATTTTCAGTGGAATTTGCAACTTTCTTGTTTCTGTAAGTGCAAGGAAGCAGTTCTGTGCAGATATTCCTGCTGCTTCTGCAGTTTTGGAATGCATGACCCAGATGATTTTTGCCCTTCTGAGCTTACATTGTTCTTTGCCAAAGGGAAATTTTAATTGAAGGCAGTTTCTCCAGGCTTTTTCCACAACTGTGTGCAACTAAGAATTTGATTTGCCTGTTGTGATGGATTTTAGCAGAAGCCTTTTTTCCAGGCCTTCAGCCAGGATTCATTTGCATCTGACTCACTCCACATGTCAGCAGACAGTCAGAGGAAGCTGGTTTGAGTTTAGAATTGCATCTGAAATCTGAAGATGCTATCCTTCCCTCTTTCTCTAAGGACACTTCATCCACCTTTGCTGTTTATTCCTCTTGATTTTCCTTTGGTTTGAGGTTGAGAAGTGCTGTCTTTCTTACAGGTAAATTTGTACAGAAGTGGCTTGCCTGAGCATCATAGGCAGTCAGTCATTCACACTACTGGGAGAGGATAAAGCTGCCTTGGACCTTGGACCTGGCATGCTGTATATGGTTAAGTGGTACAGTTCATTCTGTGAGCACTGGAAAGGTGTGCACAGAGAAAAAGTGCAGGGATTGATGTGTTCTGGAACAATATAACAACTGATAAATCCGTTTAAGATCTTTCTTTGCTTGAAACTCTTAGCAAAGGAACCAGGAATTTCCTGGTTCTCAATGTTTCAAGTAACCTGAATTAAAGAACTGTAGGTGAATCAGGAGTATACAGGAGAACTGCTTCAGTTTTGTTCTTCAGAAGAGGTATTACTGTTAATTGCTCTCAAAAAAACGAAGAAGAAGACCTCTCATGTTGAAGGAATAGATTGCTGATTATGTGCAAAATCAATTAATGGAAGACCAGATGCATAATAGCAAGAAAGATATTCCTTTCTCCAAAGTGGTTATTGTATCTGGAAGTTTGTTGAAGACCATATATGCTAGTTATGTCTATTCTAAGTCTCAATATTAACGAGACTCGAGTTTCCTGCATCCCTTTTAGATTTTTCTGGTTTTCTGTGTGTGTGAATAGCAGATACTGGGAAGTCCTGTGTATGGCCTCCCTTGCCTGAAGTCCTTTAATTCTATCGCAGCAAATGAAAAACAGTTATATTAAAGCACTGTTTCTGGTTGGTTGTTTGTGTGGTTTCTCTCTTTTTTTTTTTTTAACAGTTGCTACTCTGTGCCACCTCATATAATGCATGCTGTTCTGTGGTCTTTATTACTGGTAGCTGTGCTGTGGGGAAGGGCTGTGGGGAGATATTTTGGGGCAGTGAGCATAGTGCACTTGTCAGATATATTACTCTAGCAAAAGCTGGCCATGTGTAGAAGGAACTAACAGCAAATTGTGTGCTTACATGGTTTTTATGAAGAAAACCCATTATGTCACTGTTAAGATTGAGAAATATCTGCTGCAGTGATGCTGTCACAACCTCAGGTATGGAGTCAAGGGTACATGTGGTATAAGATCTTTAAAAGACTCCATCATAAGTTCTTCTTGTATTGATTCTTTTAAAGTGTTCCTAATAACACTTGTTTCCATTTCAGCAGTTTCTTATTGCTTTCTGTGTGGACCCATGGTTTGTCTAATAGTACATGTTTTTTATTTTGAGAAAAAACTTACATAGCTCTTCCTGAGTTTTTCTGTGCTCATGAGTGCGTTTTTTCAAAAACTACACCTAAAACTAAAGAAGCTGAGGTGATGGTTTTACCCTATAAGACTGAGAGTAAGACCAGATATGCTCACTGCTTTGAGATACTTATTATAAAATATCAGAAAGTTCACTTACGCTTTCCTTAAGAACATAAAATCATAAGTTTTTATATGTGTTGCTCCTGCTGGCTTTCATTGCAGGTTACCTATAAAAAAACATGAAAGCAAACAAAAAAAACTATTTTATCAGGAGCCAATATGAGGTTTTGTGTTAGTGATATGCCCAGCATCAAATAAGAACACTACAACAGATGCAGTGGTAGAATTACATTATCAAAGATTGCTTTAACAATAGGTCCTTTATTCTCTTCCAGCATATCCCTGCAGATAAATATAAGCAAATGGTGCTCTAGTCATGCAACCTTTTTCTTTCCTTCTTTCTAAAGTACAGTGAATTGATACAAAAGAGTACAAAAGCTGAAGTGGACAAGAGAATCTGCCTGTGTGCACTGTGCTGTATCTGCATCACTAGATATAAGCAGGAGAATCAGACAGCAATTACTTCTTTTGAGGACAGTCTGCTTTGGGAGAGCCACGTAAAAATCTGGCTTTTGCTAAGTCTAACAGCTGGACATTGTACCTCTGAGTTGTATACTGATATATTAAAAATGTTAGTAAAGTACTTGCACAGGGCTTGAGAAACTTTTGATTGTGTTGGGGAAAAAGAGAGTTATTGCAGAAACTGAAGTGGAATGTGCTTCTGCTCTTTCTGTTGGTTTTGCAACTTGGCTGATGAGACAGATTTTATTCAGAAATAGCCCATAACGTAGTGCTATGGTTCAGAATCTGGAACTCAATGCCATATTAGGTATAGCTGCAATTGGTTGCACTTTTGTTGGAATGATTACACATTGGGATTGGAATTTGGAATATGAACATGATTATTAGCACGTAAATCTCAGTCTGGTGGTTAACTAGTATTTAATTGTTTGGGCAAACTATTCTTCATTTCAACAAAGTTTCTAACATGTTATTGGTATCTTGCAGCACCAGTCTGTGAAGCTGTTGCACTGACTGAGCAAAGCTGATGTAATTTAGATTAAAATGAATACTATTTTCAGATGAAGGCTCACAGTTTTGACTGATAGAGCAAATGGAATGAAAGGGAGGACTATGGGTAGTATTGTAAAAACTCTTCTGCATGTAGTAAGTAGTGAAGACCTTGTCACTATGTCTGTGTACACTTTTATCCATATTGCTGTTTAAAAACCAGTTAAGGATTCCTAAATAGACAGCAAAGGTCCCATTTGTCTAATTATCACCTCTGCTAATTAGCAAAGGGCAAGAAAGTGGGCTCCAAGGGGATAAATGAAAAAGAAATTCTGGCTGCTGCAGCCATCTAGGAAGAGATTGTGTAGGACCTGCAAGCAAGTCTTCAGGGAAATGGTGCTGAGCTCCAAAATACCTTTTTAAAGCACTGCAGAAGTGACTACATGGCAACAGACAGCAGATTTTTATCTGCCACACCGTATATAACAACATTATTGACATTATACTAAGGAGGAAAAATGTGCTTGGCTTTTCCATCCACACAAAATTCTGGATTGGCCCCTTTTTTTTAATGCTACTCTTCTCGGTCCAATTGACAAAATTTATTCTTTAAGCCCTTCTCTGAATACAGACTGTACTTATTTTGGAATTCCTTTTCATCTATGTGTGCTTTAAAGAAGGACAAACTTCTATTTAGCGAGGCTATTGTATTCTTCTTGATATCTGATATAACACTATTTGGGAACAGTTGGAGGGGGATTCAGATAAATTAATATTTGAGCATTTGGCTCTAAATTAAATGCTCATTATATTTTGCTTACAGTGCTTTTTGGTTTTAAATATTTTGTTAGATGGACAGGTGAGGCTTCACTGCAACTGATCAACTGCAATTCAGAAATACGCCAGAATTTCTATCCTTTTTTTATGGGATGATTAGAAATATCTCAGTGCAGCGAAGAACATCCTCAGTACTGTTTGTTGGGCTGCAGTGTTACAGACACATGCTAAGTTTTGCATTAGTTAGATGGAAGATGTTATGCCCCTTGTGTTTGAACTTACACAGCAATACAGACTTAAAAAGTCAGTTTTTTACAACTAAGCAAAATAGTCTAATGGTATCCCAGGTTGCAGTAAATGAGATAGATCTGACCAAACAGTAATGATACCTCATGACTCAGCCTTTCCAGATCTTTTGCAGGGCCAATGAAGAGGACACTTCTAGAACTTTACTAAGTGCAATTTAACTTTATCCAAGAATGATAATTCAGATCAGATGTACTTACCTGATCTTTTTCATTTTCACTGACTTTGAGTGCACTGATTCTGAGGGCATATGCTTACAAGTATATATTTACATTTGGTCAGGTGAATGCTACATCAAGACTTTTGATTTTGTCTTTGAAAAATACTGAATTATAGGTGGAGCTCATTGCGTTGAGTCTGCTCAGCACTGGGAGAATTTCTTTCACCCCCCAATTCATAAGAATAACATCTGGTATCAATTTTTACCAGCTTTGCCACTTATGTGAGCCAGAGACAAGACACTGGCATGCAGGGAGAGAATCTAAAGGCACAAAAGCAACACTGAAGAGTCTTCCTAAAAAGTAAGTCTCAGTTCATGGCCTTTCCCCTGATGAGTCTTAACTCAAGTAAACCTTAGCTTATATGGTTGTAATAACAGTTCCATTGGTAGCAGTTCCATGAGCAATTAGCATGTAGCCACAAAAAGTGTAGATGCTCTTTGAATCTGCTGAATGGGATCTTCTGAGTTACTTCAGAGATGCTTCTGAAGACTCCGTGGTCATCTTGCTTCAATAATGTGTGCTGCTGGCAATATGAGTGTTTTTTCCTTTCAGCAGTATGATCTCTCTTGCTTTCTGAACTTGGCCATGTATCTTGTGTCTAGGCTTGGGATCACTGACCTTCTGAGTCTTGTCAGTAATCTTCTCGGACACTGTTCTGGTCACCACAATGCAGTTCCTGCTGATTTGAATTTTTGTACTCTAATAGATTTGCACTAAACTCACAGGAAGCATCGTTTAGACAAGAATCAGAGTATAAACAAGATCATTATTACATAGTAACTGCATTAGTGTAATTGTTCAGGATTTGAACTGGCCAGCTGGCACTGGGAAATAAATATGCTTGTCCTGCTGTAGTGCTACATGTATTGACTCATGCTTTTCTTGGTTTTATCTTAATTTTCTTCTATTTTGGATCATTGCTGGAAGCTTGGCACTGCAGCACAGGAGGACGTGATTTTATTTTAACTTTGTACTAATAAAGTATTGCATCAAAATGTAAGTCAGCCCGACTTGAATAAGTCAAAATAAAAAAGACACTTCCCAGTATTGCATTCTGTATGTTGCCAGCTAAAAGAGAAAAATGTTTTTCCCTCAAGACAGAGAGCAGATGCTTGTAATCACAGTGGTAATAAATGGTTTATCAGCGAAGAGTGGAGATGAGGGAACATGGCTGGTCAATGCCAGGAGATTAAACCTTTAATTAAACTGCTTACAGGAAAACAGGCCTAGCTTTCATTGAGGAGGAAACCTGTGCCTTTCTAGTTCAAGCAGATGGCCCTTTCCTAAACTTTTTGATTCAGTACTCCACCTAGATGCAAGTGACTGGGTACTTGTGCACTGAGCTACTGTGAAACAGTTTGAAACTATTTTTCCTTCTGGCTACTGTCTGAATCCAGTGTTTAAAAAAATAATAATTTTTAGAAACCTTTTCTAGCAAAGGAAATTGTTCTTCTGTTTCAAGTCATTATTGGATCTCAGATGTATCTATCAAGAGTCTCTTAAATCCTGCTCTCAAACTTAGAAAGCCTGAGAAAGTTATGCTTGGGAGCCTCAATAGATTCCCAAAAGATCAGAGAAAAACTTTTGATCTTTACTGTGGAGTCCTGCCTGCTGAAAGCCCTTGCTTATGTTACCAGCTTTGCCCTGCTGTATTCACAAGGGACCACAGTGCTACATGGAACTTGTTTATTCTGTTCCATCAGCCATGTTGAAGGACTGCAGCTCAAGCTAGTTACCCTGAATACCTTGCCCTAGAGCCTTCCCTTATTTGACATTATTTGAGGTTTCAAATTAGATTTCACCTTGATCTGTGGTCCTTAAATAACCCATGGTTTCAGTTCTCCTCTGGAGATGTTTTCTCTTTCCATAGAAAAAATTATAAAATACAGCACAACTTGGAGTTTTTTGTGTGATGATTTAAACACATCAAAGACTTTGATGACATCAAAGTGGCATCATTAATTCCAGCCAAGAGTCACTGCTGTGCCATGTCATTAAGCCAGGAGACTCTTAAGTGTGGCAAGCAAAAACCCTTCCAGCCAAAGCACCCTGCACCTCTCTAATGCTATACTTTGAAACATGAATCATAGGCTTGTGTATTCACCTCAGCTTGCAAAACTCTCACTAGGTTTGCTTGTGGGAACAAGCAGGAGAACTTCACATGAACTCAAGGACTCTCTGTAGTCCTTTCTGCTGCCCAGCTTGCCAGGTGGGCTTGACATTCCCATCCCTTCAAATCTTCGAATCTTCAAAGGCGTTTTGCTGTCTCACTGGGGAAAAGGTTGCATTCTGCTAAGGCAGCTACATCATCCAGTGAAGTTTTAGAAGGAGCAAGGTAAACAGGAGGAAAGGGAAGAAGAGCTTATGGATGTTTGTTGCACAAACACAGCTTAAGCATTCAACTTTTAGAAAGCTTCTGGCTCCTTTTCAGCTCTATGCAATTACTTCCACCCCACAGCAATTCAGTCTGGAATTCCACACACAGTGCTGACTCCAGAAGTGTTTGGGGAGTTGGCCTGAGGTGTAAGGATGTCCAGAACATCTGCCTGAACAGCACAATAGAGCCTCTACTGGGAAGTCTGTCCCAGCAAAGAGACCAGATGCACACTTTCACCCCCAACCAGATGGTTGTTGTCATGAGGTGACCTGCCTAAAAAACACCTGAGATCACCCTGATGCCGACACCCCTTCTGTGAAGGCTTTCAGAGCTCCAACACAAGATGCTGTCAGCCCTCAAGATCAGTCCTTTGTCTATCAAAATATTTTTTCTCTTGATTGAGAATTAGCTCTCCAGATACTTAAGGCTGATTCTTGAGTGGCTAACTCAGACATAGACTTTGGATAAAGATCTGATGGAAATAAATCTGAATGCACTTCTTGCAGATTTCTGTTTCTGTGGGAGGTTTCCAATTAGTAATCAGTCCATGGCAGCAGGGGACTGTGCTGGAATCCCTATTCTTTCACTCTTTGCAGAGATACTTAATGTTAACTACCCAGGAAGATTTCATATTTAACTTGCATCATGGGAATTATAAAGCCTTTCTGGGACTATGAAAACACTGTGTTTGATGGGTAGTAAATGTTGCAAAATAAAGCAATATAAATGAAAATGTTTATGTTCTAGACCTTGTTACTATTTGAAAGAAGACTTCTACATTGCTATTCTTGGAGAATTAAAAATGCTCTGGGTCACTGTTACTGTTGATAAACTTTAGACAGTTGTCTCACTTACAGGTTGGCGTTCTGATATGTTTCTGATTTCATTGTATTTAGTGTAAGTTTAATGGATTCTGGAGTCTGTCAGGCATTAAAAAACCCCCTGTGAATTCATTGGTGGCTAGTCACAGAGATTCAGAGGAAGCATGCTTTAGTGATGAGCAGTTTCTTGGCCACCACACATATGGTTTGCTGGGTGCCTCAAGAGATGCAGTAAGGCCCATGACATCTTGCAGCTTTGGCTGTTACATGGATGTTTTGTGTTGCTGGGACTCAGGGGGAGGTCTGTAAATGCACACGTACACCCATTGTGGCAAATGGGTGTATATGGTATTGTTTGTCATGTTTTTTCAAGCCATATCTCTATAGGCAGCCCAAGAAGTAAAATAAATTTTGCTCCTGTTGGGTATTACTCAGCTTTAGTGTTATTATTACCAAGAGTAAAAATTCACATGGCAGTAGTGCTGTGTGTCTGAGTCACAGGCTTTGTACTCAATTCTGCATAAACATCACCAGAAATGTATTAATTTCTGTGAGACTGTGAGCGCAGAACAAAAGGCAGCAGGATGAGTGCAGGCTGTGTTCCCTTTTGGAAATGGTACATTTGACATATATTTTGGTGTTGTACATTTTTCTTTTAACAAAAAGAATGGAGGTTTTTTTTGATTCTGAAGGTTTTTTCAGCTTTTCAGTTGAAGCCAAACTGGCAAATTGTGTGAATTGTCCTAAAATGTGCAAATGATCTGAGGCAATGTTTGCCAGTGGGTATTAGTGTAAGCAGCTCAAAATCTGCCATTTGTTGTTTGTTACTCCTACATGTAATTCAGAGTTGTGGGTCACACTGTATTGTCCAAAAATCATTGCAGATCTGTTATGTCTGAAGGATCCTTGGTAGATAATCAATAAAATGGGCTAATATGCTCTGTACTTCTCTCTGTCTCTCTTTTTCATATACATTCACATATGCTTGCAGCAAGCTGGAGTATATTTCTAAAGGATACAGGGCTATAGAAGAAAATTATTATTTAATTATTAAATTAAATTAAATTTAAATTAATCAAAAATAATTAGTAATTTAATTAATTAAGTTTGGGAAAGGCTAGTGTGTGTGTGTGTGTATACATATATATATATATATATTTTCACAAATTACCCATCTGGAGGACTGCATATTTAGCTAAACTCAATTATTTTTGTTTATGCATTGCGAATAGAGTGAGACAAAGGTCACAGAATCATCAAATGGTTTGGGTTGAAAGGGATCTTAAAGTTCATCTGTCCCTGCCCTTCCATTGGGCAGGGACACCTCCCACTTGATCAGGTTTCTCAAGGCCCCATCCAGCTTGGCCTTGAACACTTCCAGGGAGAGGGCAGACACAGCTTCCATGGGCAACCTATTCCAGTTTCTCACCACCCTCGCAGGGAAGAATTTTTTCCTAATGTCAAATCTAAATATCCTCTCTTCATGTTTCAAACCTTTGCCCTGTGTGCCCTTCTTATTTGCAAAAAGCCCTACCTCAGATTTCTTGTAAGCCCCCTTCAGATATTGGAATAAGGCTACATTGGAATCTCCTCTTATCCAAGGCCATCAGCCACGACTTCCTCAGCCTGTATTCACAAGGGAGGTTCTCCAGCCCACTGGTCATTTTTGTGATTCTTCTCTGGATATGCTCAAGGAACACTATGTCCTTCTTATGTTGAGAACTCCAGATCTGGACACAGCACTCCAAGTGGTGTCTCAAAAGAGCAGAGTACACAG
Source organism: Phaethornis superciliosus (assembly GCA_023637945.1). Lineage (NCBI taxonomy): Eukaryota > Metazoa > Chordata > Aves > Apodiformes > Trochilidae > Phaethornis > Phaethornis superciliosus. The sequence continues at coordinate 60,787,818 of JAJQWJ010000004.1, forward strand.
GGAGCATCACCTCCCTCAACCAGCTGTCTGTGCTCCGTTTGGTGCAGCTCAGAACCCACATTGCTTTCTGAGCAGCAAGCAAACATTGATGGCTCATGTTGAGCTTCTGGTACACCAACATCCCCCGAAGTCCTTCTCCTCAGGGCTGTCTGCAATTCTTTCTCCTCCCAACCTGTGTTTATGCATGGTATTGCCTTGACCCAGGTGCAGAACCTTGCACATGGTCTTGTTGAACTTCACAGAGTTTGCATAAGTCTAGTTCTCAAGCCAGTCAAGGTCCCTCTGGATGGCATCCCTTCCCTCCAGCTTGGTGACTTCACCACACAGTTTGGTGTCATCAGCAAACTTGCTGAGGGTGCACTTGATTCCACTGTCCATGCCATCACCAAAGATACTACACAGCACTGGTCTGAGTACCAGCCCTTAAGAAACACCACTCAGTATTCCACAAGAGAACAGAGTTCAGCTGGCTTGTTGCAAACTGAGGATTAATTAATAATTCCTCTCCTAATAATTTTCTTTCTTTTCTTTTAGTTCTAGTCTACCTGTAGTGCACAATTGCTTAAACCGTCTTCTCTATAGCTGCAGAGATCCAACTGAGGCCTTTGTTACCATTTTCATGTTTCATGTGTACTTGATTTTACTCTGTGTGTGTAAGTGCATTTTTTGCTTATCCTTTATTTGCTTGCATTCTGCACTTTGCACTGCTGTGACTGGGAGCTAGACATGATTTCAAATGCTGGAGCTAAAGCTAATTTTTAATTTCTGCATCTGTTTTACAGTCGTCCTGAATTAGCAGAATTATTGCTTAAGGACAGCAGACAAGAAAATCCCAATATCTAAAATCCCAATATCATCCCCGAGCCTTACCAAATCATTGCTGAGACTTGAAATGCTTTTCAGTGAAAGGTAATCAAAGGCTGTGCCAAACTAATCAAATCAGGTTATGTGGGGAAACTAAACACAGGGTTTGGGACAGTTTGGGCAGTAACTTCATTAGGAAATCAAGAACATAAATAAGAGGGTAGCTGGGCACTGGGTGGGCAGTCACAGTGGAAGGGCAGCTGTTGCTATCTTGGCAGCACTGGGCAGACTTGTTGGAGCTCTATCAAGACATGTGTGATTCATCACATTTTGAAGAAAATCAGGCACAATCCAAAGATGAGCTACCAAGCATCAGCAGTTTTGGGGTGGCATGAGCCAGCCTGTGAAAGGAAAGGAGAGTGTGTAATCAGGACCAGGAGTAGGCAGTAGCACTGGGGAAAGAAGCTACTGACAGTGTTTTTTAAGTCAGTTTTTCTAAAACCAGATCTGTGTTTCCAACTCAGCTCTGGCAGAGTCTGCCTTGAAAGACTTCTCTTACAAAATTCCTGTTGGGGATGTGTAAGTACTGCCATATGTTGAGTACTCAGTATAGAGTTAAGGTCAAACATAATTTAAAGTAGTAAAAGAAGGGATTTGAACAATGCATGTGTTTTGCGTCTAAGCCTGGAGGGTATCGTTCATTGCCTTTGGAATTCTCATAGCTTCTTGTGAGGTAGTCTGCCACATCCATATCTGCTCCAAAGAAATCAATAGGGCTGAACCAAGGGCATATTTGTTTCAGTGTTTGTTTTCTGATTTTCTTTGTCAGGGGGAAGAGAGAAAGAGGGAAGAAAGAAAAAGATATGGTGCTGGCGAAGTAGCATGAACTCATGGAGGTCTTCCTGAATTGTTTTTCAGAGGATAAAAAATACCTTTTGCTTGGCTAGGTGCAAACCCATTGTTTTTCAACATATTTTTCGGCATTTTCGTTACAGGTGCCTATGTTTGTGATATGGCATCATCTTGTCAAAAAATTCTTATTTTGACAATATCTTTCTCAAAAAGCCACAGTCTCATCTGCCAGTTTTAAAGATTTCTGCAGTAATATTCAGGCATTTAGCTGTTAGTGAGAGCTAAATTAATTGCTTAATGTATGTACTCTTTCTTACATATGTTCAAACTACGTAAGTTCACCCTTATGAGAGGTGAATTGTGAATTATTGATGTCTCAGTCCTGACTTCCTTCCTAAATTTATTTCTAAAAGTCCTGTGACCACACAAGTGCTTTTTAGAGTTTATCTCTTTTAAAAAAGAGCTCTTAAGCACATTAGAGTTCTGTCAAGACTGTATATGATCTAGTCTTTATTATTTTCTATTGCTTTCCGTTGTGACAATTTTTTTCAATTTTCAGTATTCTTAGACAATCAAGAATCATCCTGAGAAGGAGTTGTAGCTACTTAGTATCTTCTATGTTTGAGTAAACTTCTACTTTTCCAGTAAAACTTTTTATTCTACAGAAATATGGTCAAGTCTCCAGGAAGGCATTTCATTGGCAGACATCTGTCTTATTTGTACAAGAAGTACTGTCTTATTCTTTCACATATTTTCCTACATGTGACTGTATCAGCTTTGCATAAAAATTACTATATCCTAAAGAAAGAAACTTCTGATTCCTTAGAAATGCTGAACATCTGTGCCTTTTTTTTTTAAGTTAAAAGGGATTTTCATTATTTCTGAGTTCCTGAAAGGTATATTATCAGGATTTCAAAACATGCCAGTTTTAAAGACAAAAAACTTTTAACGTACTGCGAGCAAAAGAAGACATGATAGCAGAGTGCTAACAGAAACAAAATGAGTCTTTGTACTACAGCAAAACAATTTTTTTCACTTCCTTGTTTCCTAAGAATGGTTTACTGCAATTTTTTTTTCAGATAAAAAGCCCAGTTCTTCTATTGTCTTTTTTTTTGTGTGTGCTACAGGATACCACATGTGAACCTAAAAGGATGACTGCTGCTTTTAAGCAAGACAAAATGAAATACTTTTATTACAAACAGTATTGTATTTCCAGAATAGCAAAAGCAGTCTCTTTGCAGTTAAACAAACAATTATTTTGATGGAAGCCTAATTCCTTTGTCAGCTTCAAATAAAAACAATAGCTTTCTCAGCAGTTGCTTTTTTACAGAAATATTCTACAAAAGAAACAAGCATGTACTAAAACACTTGAAAATTAAAATCTTAAGTGGTAAATCTTCACCATTTTTAGACAAAACCTATCCTTTTCATCTCTGTGAGTGAGCTGCACAGCCAAGACATCTTCTTTTTGCAAACAGACAAAAATGTATCCCCAAAACAGTTTGTAAAAAAGGCAATTTCTAGGAAGCAGTTACTGCTTGCACGAAGAGCAAAGACGTATGGCAGTACAACATCAGCCCAGAAATCTATCCCAGACTATACTCAGCCCGGGACAAGAACAGCAAGTCTGAAGTGACAGAAAGGACTGCACATGTGCTGCTGTGAAATCCCAGAAGGGCCATCTTAGGCTGGTGTAATGGCAAAGAGAAAATAGAAACATGGAGCATGAAAGACACAAGCCCCTAGGGTTACAAGAGCAACCAGGGCTGAGCACCCTATGAAGAAAGCCTCTCATTCTACTAAAGGAACTGCTATGAAAACAGCATCTTGATCAGAGGATGGTGATTTCTCTGTTGATTGGGGTGTTAATTTGCCAGACCTTTGGCTTTGTTGAGTGTGCCACTTTCAGTCAGAAGGAAATAATAGGCAGCAGCAGATTCCTGAGGAGAGGTGTGAGAAGAGGGCTGGAAAATAGGGACATTTTGACATGCTGTCTGTTTCTGAGCTGTAGGTGTTATTTTTCTATTTAAAAATGCAGGACTAATCTTCCCTGCATGAATTTGTCCAGACACTTCTGCAACTTCTCTAAAACATTTCCTATTTGCAATTTTCTGCGGCACATGCTCCTTCAGCTTAAGTATGTCTTAAGTGAAAAAATATTTTATTGCATGCCAGCTTCTTTTGAAACTCCCTACCTCTTGGTCTAGGGCAGACAGCAAATAGGCGGCAGAATTCTGTTTCTCTGTGCTGCTTGCAGCCTTCCCCATGTTTTCTGTTTTCAAGCTTTTTCAGGTTCTCATTATACAGGAAGAACTCTGGAGAACACTGAAATTACTGATTTTCTACCAGCTTCAGGAGGATCTTTAAAGTATTCAGCACTGTGGAGATGGTAGTTGGCATTGCATCAGATTTAGGTCTTTGCATGGAGGGGGCTTGGAATTTGCAGACATTTTTGTGCTTGTCTTCCTCTTAGTGGTTTACTCAATTCGTGGTTTTGTGCCAAATTTGATTTGGTTATTATTGAGTATACACCCCTCTGAGTTTTGAGGTGGAACTTGGGACACAGGAGCTGGGACTTGTACTAGATTTGTAGAAACATGGTGGTGTGCCACATCCAGTCATAGTATCACTTTGTTCTCTTTTCTCTGGCAGACAGAAATAAGAAGGAAAGTCAAATGAGTGGCATGTAGTTTGCCTGAGGCCAGCAAAAAGCCTAATACTTCTGATGTGACTGTGAGTTATCATCCTGCTTGTTCCCAGACTGCCAGATGTACTAGAGTCTCCAAGGTTTGGGACTGGGTTTGGTTCTTGTTCTTACAGTTTCATTTATTGTCTTCTCCCTTCTCCTTCCATATCCCATTCCTTACTCTAAATCTTTTTTTTAACACAGATGCTGGCTGTGATGCAAAATAACCTTTTTAGTGTAGTGCATCCCTCACTTGACACTGCTATTTTAGAATGCCACAATTACCTTCAGCTGGGGACTGAATTTTCTTGAATTTTGCAAGGTAATTGGTTTTGAGAAGCTCCTCCTCCCTTAATTCCTCCTCAGTGATCATGCAGCTGCAGGTAGGGCATGGCTCACAAACTGTTGCAAGGCTGTGCAGGGGAAATGGAGCGGCTGTTTTCTTAAACCAAGCACAGAAACAAGGGCAGTGTGTTTCAAGCTGCAGTTGTTGAGCAGAAGCCATGCTTCTTCCTGTAGGACCTGAACTGAAACTCCATGTCACAGTACTGGTCTGAAGTTACATTTTGATGTGGGGAAGTCACATTTTAGAATGACACTGGAAGCACGAATCATAAGTGAAGAAGAGATTGAGGGCATCAATACAGGATGCCTTTTAGATCACCTTGAGTTGATGCTTTCATGATAAGTGGTGGCATGACCATGAGCCTTCCTAGGAATGCTGAAATTAATTTTTGAGTCCCATCTGTGGCACACAGCCAGAGGTTTCATGCATTTGGAGAGAAGTGAGACAGAAACCTTCTTTCTCAACACACCTGTGGTCATGACTGCAGACCTAAAATATGCCATCTGCTCATGGCTTCTCTTCTTGCTCTCAGGTTGGACAGAATGAAGCTAGCAGAAGAGGATCAGGGGATGGGTCAGTGTAGTCCAGTCTGAATTTTCTGAATCCCCACAGATTTTTGTTTCTTCAAGCGAAATAATTTCTGTTATGTAGAGGAAGTTGAGCAGTGGAAGTGACCTTTCCTTGGTCTGCTCTTGAGGAGAGCAAAGCTCTTGCCAGGCTTCCATCCACTAGAAAATGGAATAATTCTGCTTTCTTCCATCTATCTGCATACATTGTGGCATCTGCCATAATTTTTATCTCTGTTTTTCTGGCTGTTGAACTAGGGTTCCTTTGGGTCACAGTAATATAAAAAAAGCTTGTCAATAGAAACAGTGCCACTTGTCATTTGATCAAATATTTGCATTTAGTTATTCTATAGTAAAGTTTGATCTCTGCAGTATTAACACTGTCATGCTCACTAGCTTGAAATTAGTTTTATTATGTAAGTGAACAGGAGGCCAGTACAGCTATGGTGTTTTCTTGTTTCCACATCTCGAGATCATGTCTGCTCTGTGAAGGCTCTTTTATTGTTAATCACAAATGTAGTTGAGGCAAGGAACCTCTTACCCATCTGATGCTTAAATCTTTACTCTTCAGTGTTACATACACTTTAAATTGTAAAACCCGATCTGCTTTGCAAACTGTAAAAGTTTACTGTCTTCCAGATGAACTCTTTAGCTCTTCTCATGCTGCTATCAGAAATCTCAGAGGGGGTCTCAAATGCAGAGTAGTTCAAACCATTTTTATAATGTTTATCTTAATTTTCATGAGCCTGTTCTGATATTAATGAGATGAAGAAAACCCATGTGTAAGCCCCCTGGATACAGTGCTTTCTGAACACGTTGAATTAGAACAATATGAATTAGATGTTCCAAGAGTATTTTCCAGGAAGAAAACAGATGTTGCTCTTTCCTAATCTTCCAAAATAAAGGTCATTTCTGGAGGAATTGGGCAAGCTTTTTGTTTTGTCTTAGGATGGTGACACTTGCCAAGTTGTTTTTGGATCCCAAATGAAGTGAAAGCTTGCAAGAGTGTCACCCTCTCATGGCTATAGCTTAAGTAAACCTCTTGCACCTGGAGAAACAGCTCTTTTCTTTTAGGTTTTTTTTTTTTTTTAAATTTAATTTTATTGCCTTTAAAACTTCATTACGAAACCCAGGGAGAGTGAGAAAGGAAAAGGCAGGGACAAGAGGAAGAGCAAAAGACTCAAAATATTGTTTTATTGTTCAGCAAAGAGTGTCCTTCAGACTGAATAGCAAACCTCTTTGATTTTTAATTTAACTATAACTTGCTCTTATATTCACCCTGAGGCAGAGCTTGAGGCTATATTGATTAGTTTTTCATCCTCCATACTCATGTCACATATCTCATTTTTGCAGGAGGTGTGTTTTACCCTCAGGAGGCATGTAATTTACTGTGTGGATGGGCTCAGGGCACAGACCAAGCACCAATCACTCTTCCTGTCCCCAGGGGGTGTCACCTCACTGGCCTTGGACAGATTAGGCAGTCCTAAAGGACTGCAACATTGTCTTCTCCAAGGACACAAAAGACTTGTCAACAACTGAGTGACAAAGGAAATTTTGCTAAAAGGTGTTCCAGATCTCAGGAGTGCTTTAGGCTTCAGAGAGCCTGGGGTAGTTGGTTTCTCAGCTGCAGAGTGGAAGTCACACTGGTAAATAGAATAAGGGTTCAAACTGTTTTTGAATTAATGAGTTAAGAGTCAGCTGTGCCATGAAATCTCACTGTTGGATCCTCGGTCTGTGGTCAACACAGACTTCTTTCAACTTAATATACCAGCACTAGCAGTTGTGTAAGATTTAAATGTCATCTTTGCTGTATTTTAAGACTCTATAAATGTCTAGTTACTAAATATTCTCTAATGTACAATAAAATTTTACCCTGTTGAGATTTAATGCTTTGCCTGAGTTTTACATGCATCAAAACAGAACAATTCTGGCTTAAGGAACTCAAATAGGGCATATTTTCAAAAAGTAAAAAATGAGAATGTGGAAGGAAGCTGAAAGGCTTTCTGGGAACTGGACAACATGATGTGGCTGGGCTGTGCATTACAGTTAGAGATGCAGGAGCTGTAGGAACACTGCTTCATGCTTCTCATGAACTGATCTCAAAGCCTGCCGAAATACTGACAAGGCTCTCAGCAGCTTCACAGGCACAGAGTTATCATCTTCCATTTGTGGTTTGTCTGTCATGAGAGGGAAGAGAGAATAATTCTATGATGCAAATATGGTCACAGCCAAAATGGCATCCACAAGTGAATGTGGAAATAAGATACATGGGCTGTTTCTTCTAAGGATAATGAGAAAATAGTTGGAAGAAACAGTACATTTTTTAAGGATGGACAATAAAAATTGATAGTGGAGAAGGTCATGACCCAAAGTATGAAAAAAGTTGTCTTTTAAAATTAAGTGTTCCAAGTTGTATTTTTTTCATGTGATCATGCTCATATCCCCATGGAAGATTACAAAGTTAACTGTAAACTGGAGATCCACACATATTATTCCTGGCCACCAGTATTTCTTAATTAACTGTTTCTGGGGTAGAACAGAGAGGCAAATGAATACAGGATTTACAGGGTTTTCTTTTCCTACCGATTTTTATAAAGGGTGTATTTTTAATGCCTGAACTTCCTAAAATGTATCATAGTCCCCACGAAGTCCCCACATCTGCTAAGCTGTCGGAATGAACCTGTCCTGCTGAAGTGTAGTGAAAAAAAAAATCAGAAAGATGAGTATGGTCACCAGCAAGCTGATGCCATAACCAGTAGTAATGACTCTCTGCCATGTCTCTCAGCTGAGTGTTTATGTATTGTATGTGGCTGCATGGTAGCTGGTCAACATGACCAGAAGCATGACTTCCTGCTGTTGCTGAGGTTATGTCCCTGTCTAGGAAGACCCTTATCTCAGAAATATTCAGGACTGAAGCCTGAACTTTAAGAAACTGAGAACTGGAGAATATCAGAGACTTGGTTTTCCTTTAATACCTCATGGCTGTCACAGAAGTCTATATTGCTATAAATCTGGCTTTGCATTGTCATGTTTTTTCCCTCTGTCCTGTCTGATTGAACTTTCTGAGCGAGCCCACAGTATGCAGGACCTAACTCTACACATTTCTGACACCTCTGAGCAGTTTTCTGTCAGCTTTTAAAATACACAAGGTAGTAATCATGACAAGAGTATCATCATGTCTTGACTTCGTGAACAAAGATTTCAGAACTCTCTCCCCACACTTGCTGCAAGCGCTCTGATGGCTGCTAAGGGCAATGGGGGACAGGCAGTGTGGCTGCAAAAGGCCCAGCAGAAAGTGTCCTATGAGGGGACAGGAATGGCATGGTGCTTTCTGTGCTGTCTTTTCTCGTCCAGACTAATTCCACATATGTTCTCAAGGAGGCAGCGTTGCTATGGATGCTGTGTCTCCATGTCTCCCAGCTGGAGGCCAGAGGGGACCACTGCTGGCAGTCAGTATGGCCACAGCTGAGGGATTGTTTCAGGGAGTCCTTGTATCTCTCTTAGGGAGGTGGTGATCCTCTATCCTGGAGATGTGACCTGATCACCACAGCTGTGCCCTCAGTATCATGGTCTCAAAACTGGTGACCCCTGCCTGGTCAAGGACAGTGACATTGGTCATATAGTCAGTCCAGTGGATGTCCAGGCAGCACTGATGGAAGCATTCAAGAAGGTGGCAGTAAATGACCATGATTCAGACCCATATAAAAGAGTAGACAGTACAGTAGCTGCGTAGACACCAATCTTTATACTTTTCTTCAGATGTTTATTGCTCCAGACTCTTTTATGAAGTCTTCTGAATGCACTGTATGCCTTTGCTAATCTGTTGTCTATCTCTTTGTCGATCTTTGCATCTGAGGAAATAATGCATCCCAGATAGCTGAACTGCTGGACTGTCTAAAGCTCTGATTTGCCTTTGGTGACATGGGGATGATGGAAGTATTCCTGTGGTGCAGGCTGGAAGGGAACATCTGTCTTCTTCAAGTTGACTTCAAGCCCCCAAAAATCTGCAGCCTCTGCAAAGCAGGATGTTATGCACTGCAGAGCTGCTTCTGTGTGAGCAACGAGGGCATCATCATCAGCAAAAAGCAACTCTGAGACCTGGTGATTTAGGGTCTTGGTGTGGGCCTTCAATGGCTTTAGGTTGAATAGGCTCCCATCAGTACCATATCAGATGTAAATGCCACTTTCGTCACCGAGGTCTGCCATGGCCCTTTGGAGCACTGTGCTGAAGAAGATTGTGAATAGAGTGGGTGTGAGAATACAGCCTTGTTTCACACCATTGATTATTGGGAAGGATTCAGAGAGTGCATCACCGTATCTGACTTGACCCTGCTGATCCTCATCTAGCAGGATGATCATTTTGAGGAACTTGGGAGGACATCCTAATAATTTCCAGATTTGGCACAGGCTCTTTCTATTCACAGTGTCAAAAGCTTTAGTGAGGTCAATGACTGTCACATGAAGACCTTTGTTTTGTTCCCTACACTTCTCTTGCAGTTGTCTGAGAACAAATACCATGTCTGTGGTACTCTTGCTGGCTCTGAAACCACATTGGCTTTCAGGTAGAAGTTCCTCGCTATAGCAGGTACTGATCTGTTCAAAAGTGTTCTTGCAAGGATTTTTCCAGCAGTGGAGACCAGAGTTATACCTCGTTGGTTGGAGCAGTTTGATTTTTCTCCTTTCTTCTTGTACAGGGTGATGATGAGCATGGAGATCTGGTGGTAGTACACCTTTTTCCCAACAACTCAATAGGAGCTCATGAAATTTAGCATGGAGTGCTTGGCCTCCATGTTTCCATACTTCAGATGGGATTCCATCAACCCCAGCTGCCTTGCCAGTTTATAGCTGCTTTATGGCCTTAAGAATCTCCCCTAAAGTAGGGGATATGTCCAACTCAGACAAGCATACAAATTCAAGAGTATACAAACTTGGCATATGATCATATCCTGTTCTTTCACTCATCTTGTCATCTTAGCAATAAGATATTCTAATTTTGGACCAAATCTATGTTAAAGCTGTGTTCCTGTGTCACAGCACCATTTTCACTAAATGATGCTGAAAACGTTGTGGTTTTTTTTTGTTTTTTTTTTTTTTTTTCTGGAGAATGCTATAAAAAGGATTGTTGTTTTCTTGTCCTTTTCTAGGGGTGATGCTAATAAAATGTTTTTTCAAGTTTTAATCAACTTTCTCCTTTTTGCTCAATCAGTGTCATGACAGTTCCCTTTTTTGTAGCTCTAGCTGTGGAGAGAGGTGAAAATTTTACCTGGACCCTCATGTCACATGATTTTGTCTTCTGGCTTAGATAGGAACAGATGACAGCTCAAAGACAGAGATTAGTGAGGGGGAAAGAACAAAACAAAACAAAACAAAAAGCACTGAAAGCAATTAAGTCATAAGCTGAAAAAGGCAAATAAACTTAGCTTGTGTAATATTTACAGATAATCAACTTCAGCAGTTCAGTTTTGATCATATGTGGATTATATGCAGCTGAAGGTCTTTGGTAATGTGTATTGCCTATGGCACAGTTTTTTCATTGATTAGAAATTCCTGTTATTCAAACTGGATTTCTCTTATCATATTTTACAATTGTAATAAACAGCTGGAGCAAAGTACTTAAATATACAGCCAGCATCTTCCTAGTTTTGTTTCATGTTTTTGACATGTTTTCAGAGTCCTTTGTAGCCCTATTGACAGAAACACTGTGGTCTTCTTTCAGTGAGTAACACAGTTCTCACCACAGATGTTGTTTTTTGGCATTATTGTCAACATACTTAGTTATATAGCTTCAGACTGCAAATTGTTGGCTTTGTCCCTCCCTTTTTCTCTTGACATACACCCACTAATTCCAGCCCTTCCTGCCTGGGATAACATTGCCATTGTAAAACCTTATCCAAGGCTAAAGCTGCTTGATTCTCTTTCCAGAGGACTCAGCTTCAGCTTCCCACATGGAATTGGTTGAAAAAAATCTTCCAGTAAATATATTTTTACAAAAACCCTGAATTTTTGTCTGAAAGAAATCATGTGAAAAATATTTGCTTTCCACTGGAAAAGTGAAGATTTCTACTGAAAATCAAAATAGTTGACTGAACACTTTGAGTTAAAAGAGTCCCAGGTTCACCATGTCCTTCTGGAGTGCAATATACAGTGTGGGAAATGTGATGTGTCCAGAGACTTGTTTCTGTCAAAATAAAGAGACACCCAAACTAAAAATCCCATTGAGTGATGGAGCAGAACTTGAAATATGTCCTGGGGAAATGCTTTTGGCCAAAATATGCCAGCATCTGGAGGTGGAAAGTGGAGGTTTGAAGCAGGGAAGAACAAGAATTTTGAGTAAGATTATGTGGTAGATTTTAGATTTTCCTTTGCTGACACTGAGAGAAACAAATGTATATCCCCTCACCTCCTCTCATCACACCATGCAGTGACCATCCTCCAAAAACACATTCCCATACCACCTGCATGTTTTCTGGACATTTTGATTACTATTACACACAGCAGCTATTCATAACAAAGTTTAAATGCAGGAAACTTGCCTGCAATTATTTTTCTGTGTTAAGCATAAATAAGGCTGGCTTATTTTCTGTGAGGCTTTCATAATGGCCTTCCTTCCTTTGTGTAGTCTGAGGTCATGGGGAGGCACTCAAAAAGAGATGGTGCTACGAAATGCTATAAGAAAAAGAAAAAAAAGCATATATTGTATGTATACATAGCTTGAATTCTGATAGACTTTAAATGACAATTTCTCGCTTTTATACTTGTGAGTCAGAAAAGAATAGCTACAAAGAGCAAAACTAAGTACGTAATTCACAAAGGTATTTTTGCCAGTTCTGAGTGCTTGGAAGTAAATTTAATGTGAAGGTTGTTGGTGATTTCCTCCAGTTGGTCTCAGCATTTAATTTCTCAGTGTACAGCCTGTGTGAGATGAAAGTGCAAGTGCAGAGGGAAAGTTCAGTAAGTGCTGGAGGTCTCTGGAAGCTGCTGAAACTCAGCAGCTGGAGAGGAGTTCCACAGTCACTTCATCCCAAGCAGTACTGGTGGGTTGGATACATTTCCCACTCTGATTTCCATTAAGTGGCCTTACCCATAAATTTACAGAGGTATCTAGATAACATTTATTTATAAGGCAGAATAGAAAATTGAATTTGTAAGGAATATTAAGTCCCCCAGTAGATTAGCATTTGAAATACGAAAAATTTCTTTTTTTACTGTAGTGGACTATTTCTGAGAGAACCTCATTTCTCAGAGTTTTTAAAACCATTATAATTTTATTCACTAGAGCTAATATGTAGGGTCTTTATTGTTCCAAATGATAGATCATGCAGTTGATGTATTTTTTAAAATTATAACTTAGAATATAACTTGTATGTGCTCTTTATGATTCTGGACAGGAAAGTAAATAATAGTTTCTACCTGACAACCCATTAGTAAAAAATAAAATATTTTCCGGATAAGTAAAGGAAGGACAAATAATTTTGATTTAGAAGGTATACAAATGCCTTAGTTATATTGCAGTTACTTCTGGGAATATCTATGAGAAGAACTTACATCTTGGAGGCTATCTGATCCTCTTCTTCTTGTAGAGCAGAGAGGAAATGGTAAATGTTCTTGGACATTCAAAAATTATGTGTTACTAGAATTAGGGAAAAATTTTGAGGCAGGTTTCAGAACAGATTTTTTATGTGAGCTGGCCGGACTTCTAGCTCCAGTTTAGTTTTGCTACTTCAAGGTCTTAGTTGCTTGTCAAGAAGAGATTTTCTGATAGTCCCTAGGTGTCAGGAGCTGTTGTGGAGGTTGAACCATGAGTTTATGGCACTTCAAAGTCTGGAATGACTCTTTGGCAAAATGGGTCCTCAGGCTTCTTTGTGCTGTACAGTGACTTCAGTCTGCATGTTGAGTGTCACACAACCTTTTGTTTTCCCAAGATTAAGCCATCTGTAGCCAACAAATATGGAAGTTTTGCCCATTATCAGGCTCTTTTAAAGAGCAAATGTTAAAGTTCTCACATAGAAATTACACATGTCTAAGATGGGTCTCTTTAGGGGAGACCTGACACACAGACATAGCCTCTTACAGAAATTAAAGAACATCAAATATTTCCACTTTTTTTGCATGAAGTGCAAGAGGCTTCTTTTGGATCTTACCTTGAGTAACAAAGAGGAGACAAGCAGGAAAATGGTAATACAACAGAGGGCAGGATGGTGATGCTGACTGTGTTTCTGTCCATATTCTGTTACCTGTCAATGTAAAGAAGGAAGCATATGTGGGTCAGGTAGCCACATGTATTCCTGAAAAATGCTACAATGACAGTGGCAAGAACGGTACCTCAACTAGTGAGGACAAGCAGTCTTGCAGAGGGCAGGAGTGACAACTTCTCATTTCATCCCAGATCTAGATGAAGACTAGCAGGATTCCTGACATGGGTGGGTGTGATGGTACAGTCATATTGCTGAACTTAAGTGTTGTCCACAGAATGGCAGCTAGTGGGGGGTGTTGTGGCTGTATTGGGACAGGGATGTATTGGAATAGAGATGTTCCTGTAACAATTCTGTCCCCCAGCTCTGGGATAGAGTTGTTACAGGAAAAGGCTGTAAGACTTTGAAAACAGATGTTTTAAACTGAAAAGCAGTAATCTTGAGAGGACAGTAATAATAAAAAAAAATCAATTGGGACATCTGAAGCCAGGTTTTATAGTAGGCAGTGTTTGATGGCTCATTGAACAACCTTTACTGCCATCTGTGTGTGTGTGTGTCCAATATGAAATCAGATGAATTTTTGGATTTTCTCAAGCTCCATACAATGTGGACAGAGAGCTGAATTTTAGCATGCAAACAGCTCGGGAAATGAGGTTGCCACTAGTACACTTACTTTTTTATATTGTTGCCTGGTCTTTCTTCTTACAGATGCAACTTTGGCACAATAATCCTTTGACTAATCAGCTTGCCTTTTAAAATCAGGATCTGCAGTGAAGATGTTTATCTCTTCCTGGTTGCAAATAGGTTAAAAAACATAAGAGGACAAGAAGGCAAAAGCTAGCCCAGAAGGACAACTGTATCCTGGGCTGCACTAAAAGAAGTGTGACCAGCAGGTCAAGGGAGGTGATTCTCTCCCTCTACTCTGATCAGAGTATTCATGTATGGAGCCAGTAGAAGAAAGTAGAAGAAAGACATGGAGCTCTTGGAGCAAGTCCAGAGGAGGGCCATAAAGATCAGGGGGCTGGACCACCTCTCCTGTGAAGACAGGATGAGTGAATTGGGTTTGTTCAGCATGGAAATGGTTCTGGGGAGACTTTTTAGAGCCTCCAGTACCTTAAGAGGCTAAGGGAAAGTTGGAAGGGACTTTTTACAAGGGCATGTGGCGACTTGATGAGAAGAAATTAATTTAAGATGAAAGAGGGTAGATTTGGTTAAATGTTAGGTAGAAATTGTTTCCCTTGGGGAGGTGAGACAGTGAAACAGGTTGCCCAGGGAAGTTGTGATGCCTCTGAATAGATGTGTCCAAGGCCACACTGGATGGGACTTTGAGCATCTTTATCCAATCTGAACATAGGATTTATTGCTTTTATATAACTCCTATATCAAAAGTGGCCTTGGCTTATAATTTAAGAAGAAACCTGAGCATTTTCATTTTTGGATATCATGTTTAAAAATCAGAACTCTTGAATTCTTTTTTTTTTTTTTTTTTTAAACTGAAAACATACAAGCAGTAACTGTAATCCCAGATGAGCAAGTATTTGTGACTTTAAGTCCTAAACCTCTGAAACCTTTTGGGTGTAACCAAAGCCTCAAACCAACCTCTGACTTTTGAACTTTGTCTTGCACTGGAAAAGTGGAAGTATAGAGTTTCTTCTCTTACGAACTGCTGGGCAGATTCTTTGAAATGATAGTCACATCTGTACAAGTTTGCTGCGGGTTCTATACAGCCTGTGGCAATCA
This sequence comes from Phaethornis superciliosus, assembly GCA_023637945.1. Taxonomy (NCBI): domain Eukaryota; kingdom Metazoa; phylum Chordata; class Aves; order Apodiformes; family Trochilidae; genus Phaethornis; species Phaethornis superciliosus. The sequence continues at coordinate 60,803,004 of JAJQWJ010000004.1, forward strand.
GAGTGAGGCAGAAGTTCTCTGGAAAAGGAGGCTTTGAAGCATGTTGTGTGGTGCAGTTACGGAGCTTCCTTTAGGCTCCTAGTTCATAGAACTCATGGTCACTTATTTTTTCAGAATTCTTCTCCTCCTTTCATATGATTTCCCTTTTGTCCATACACTCTCACTGGCTTTCCCAGATGTTGAGGAAAACTTTGAGACACTGGAGTGTTTCAAAAGGATTTTTGAATTTGTCTGACCTTGTAAGCTTGAATACATCAGCTGCAGAAATAATGCTTCTGCATTTTTTCTTGCCTCAGAGCATGTTAAGAAGGCTGCAGTGACCACAGCAAATGAAGAGGAAACGAAGCCACAGGAGTTGGATACCTCAATCTCCAAAGATCCTTTGCTTTGGATTTCGTACTGTTCTGTGTATGTTGAAGTGGAAAGGCTCTACAGTGGTTTTGCAGTGTTAGCAATCCCTGCAAAAATACAGAGACACCAGGGACCAAAATATTGCCCAGTTGCATGTGTCAGGTCATGTCAGAAGGAGATGTGAATTGTGCCATCCAGATGGATATCAAAGGCCCTGTAGCTCAGTCAGAGCTGGGAGTTTGACACAGAACTTACAACATGAGAAATGTTCGTCTGTTGTGCAGATCTTTTGTATGATCACAATGGCTTGCTGCAATTCATGAAAAGCTACTTATTTATTCCACTTGAAGCCTGGGGGCTAGAAGGGTTTGCAGTCTGAGTCAAGGGTGAACCACACAATCCAGCCCATCTGATGGGTTGAGTAATCTGACTGAAATTGCAGTAGGAGCAGCAATACACTTTGCACTTATGGAACAGCTTCCATTCAGGGCTCATTCTCCAGGGAATGGATGCAGAACACAAGAAGAACAAGGTGCAGCTCTTTGTAGTGCATCATGTTAACTTTTGACCTTCCGGTACCTTTGTACAAATATGGGAGCTTATGCCTCTATATACAGTATTTCAAGTCATTAGGAAGAAGGTATTTTTTCTATTCCCTGTTGGACTGTTACACATTTATGAGGTACGAAGCAACCTTTATGAATGTAGCAAAGAAGATGCTGAATACCTGTTGATTTTGTATTTCTGCAGTGTAATGACTGGCTTGTAGAAAAAGTGGTGATGATATGAAAAGAGTCTATTTCATTTTTCACTTCCAGCACTGGATAGTAAAGATTAATTCTTTTGTGCTTATTTTCAGACTGGCTATTTCCATCTGCCTCATGGAGACTACTTCATTGAGCCCATTAAAAAGCACTCACACAAGGAGGGAACACCTCATCCCCATATTATATATGGGACGAATATCCTCCAAGATACTTCAAGGAGAAGACGCGCGATCCCGATGGAAGAAGAACAAGCATGTGGACTGAATGGTACAATTATTGATGGATTCTGCCTCCTTACTTTCTCTGTCTTTTTAGGCAGCTTTTGTTTTCTAGTGGTGTGTGCCTTCTGTCAAACTTTTAAAAAATGCTGTAAAAAGGGATTATGCAAAATGAGAGCTTCTCTGTCAAAACACCTGGAAAGCCACCTGTCTGGGCTGCTTTCTGAAAACATACATCCCCCTTAGGACTGTTGGGATATGTTTTTCACACCACTGATCCTCTCTGCCCCTCACTTTTTTGTCCAGACAGAACTGCTCAGTAAATTTGACTTGAATTCTTGAGTAGACTGGGATGATGAGAATTGCAGTCATTATTATTTGTAATAAAATATTCCTGCTCCACACAATTGCTGTCCTCAACATAAAATATTCCCCTTCTAATCCAGAGTTTAAATTTAGGATTTCTATAGTCTTTATGATAACTGATAACTACCAAAATGTACCAGACTTCTATTTAGTTGTTCTGAAAGTGAAATGCAAGGGTGTTTTTTGTAGAAGCATAAGTAAAAATAAGTTTAAACATTGGTGGAATAGCACACTGTGTTGTGTCTTTTGAGAAAATTAATCAATACAGCAGCCTGGAAAGGAAAAGTGCATCTAGAGGGTAGTTGGCATCTCATAATTACAAATGGACTCCTTTATAAAACCATTTACTTCATTGACTTTATACCAGAAGTTAAGAGATCTTGGATTGGTTCTCTGATTTTTGAGGCCTTCAAGTTGAGTCTGCACCAAAATTTAGAAGAAATACAGTATTAGTAGGGAGAATAATTAATAACTTACGTGACATGAGGCCCAAGTTATGTACAAATAGAGCTTCAAAATACATATGGGTGTGTTTCTGTCTTTTCTCTCAGGTTAATGGTTTAAGAGTAGTTGGTTCTTTTCCAAGGGTGGAAAAAAAGCAGGAATGTAGAAAGCATTAATCTTCAGTCATGCACTTCTTGCTTGCAGATGAGCAGTATGAATTGATAGCTGGGAGAAACAAGAAAGCTGACAGATAGAGGGGAAGAGGTCTTCTGTGACATTGAGTAGGTGAGGATAGGGGAAGGCCATAAGAAATAATGAGGATGTTGTTCCTTTTTATTTTTCATCAAATAAAAATATATCTTCCTGTTAGACAAATAAGCCTGAAGTTGAAAAGAAGCCTGAAGTTGAAAAGCCATGAACAGCTCATATTGATGTCTATTTTGGCTTACAAATAAAATAGCTCCCCAGTTTTCTGTTTCTTCTGATGTCTGCTGGGATAAATGAGAGGGGTTATTTTAAATTTGTCTTTGGAGAATGAAGAAGTATTCTTGCCAGCTGTCTTCAGGTTTCTTTTATGCATGAAATAGCATCTGTAAGCAATAATTTTGAAGTATGGAGAGAAGATAGGAGATACCAGGGATCACTCTTTGTGTATTTGCTTTGTGTAGTCTGCTTATTTTCTTTCTACCTCTCACATTTTATTTCTCTATCATCCTTCAAAGTTCTGCAGAATGAGACAGAGAAAGACTGTGCTGGATGCTGGGAAAAATGGAGCCTAGTTTCACTGATATTTCATCACTAAGACTAGCTAAGTTTGCTTTAATAGCCATCTGAATTTAAACTGCCAGTCTGATGTTATTCATTCTAATGAATGGAGAGAACTATGCCCAGTGGTAATAATACGTTCATGATATTCCAGACTAACAAAGGGAGTGTCTTATGAATTAACAAAGTACTGTACTGTCATTTATGTTTCTATGCTATGCTACCTGACTCAAAGACATAGAGAGGCAAAGTCTTCTTTTAGTCAAGCAGTACTCTTCTGCACTGTCACAAAAGTTAAGTAATCAGAGTGAAAAAGTGCATGCAGAAATAAAAGCATTCCCTTCATTGCGTTTTTGCCCTTTGTGTCACAGGATAAAACTCTGGTTCATCTAAAGGCCTCAATTCTTCAGTTATCCTTCAGTTGCTCTTGCTAAAAGTGAAATACAGAACAGAAAAAAAGTGAGTTAATTCTTACTTCTGAGCTAAATATATTTGCTACACAGGCTTTGGGAAATACCTGTTGCATGAATACATTTTAAGGGTGGAAAATTGTCTCTACCCGCTTTTCAAGACCTCAAGCATTTCATGGGGTTAAGTTTGATGCTAGAACTCTGGTGTACCCACGATATCATAGATACCCCAAAGTAATACTTTTGGGATCACTTTAAAGAAAAACAATTTCAATTTACAGTTCACATTTGTTTTTACAGATTGATCTGTTTTACAGATTAAACATTGTGATCATATTGTATTCTCAGTAGCTTTTTGCCTGTTAGTCTGGGGCTTAACTGATTAAGAGTTTCCTGTTCAATGTCTTGTAGGAACTGGTTTTCAAAATCAAATATTTTAAACTTGTGGGCTGAGATTCAGCATATGGATAGTCTGCTTTTTTTCCTATTTACACTGTAATTCTGTTTTTTACACTTGAGTTGAGTCACTTAAGTAAGACTCATGCTTGGGAAACTGTTTGTGTGCCCAGGCTAAAATGTAATGGTGGTTTTGCTTGGAAAAATTTAACCATCTGAATGCTTTCAAGTCAGCACAGGAAGTTAAGCAGTGATAGTAGTAATCTTTTAGTCAGAATCTATAGACTAGTTTTATAGTTCAAGTCAAAAGAGAGGAATTGGTGTGAGAGGGAAAAGATAGAGGATACTGACAGCCTGTGCGGTCTTTTTCAAGCTTTTTTTATAATGCAAGTATCATGTTACCTCTTTAAAGAAGTTATGTGCAGCATGTTCACAATATTTGCTGTGGCAACAACTACATGAATCTCCAGGCTCCAACCTGCTTGTCATCTATCTCATCTACATAGAGTAGTACTTCAGCATCAGTTACATCCCTGTGGTCTTGCAATGATTACATGAGTTAGTTTATAATTGACAGTATCGCTAGTGGTTTCAGGTATTTGGTGAGCAATCATTGTGATAAATGATGTAAATTAAAACTTAGGTTTCTGCTGTACAGTTCCACTGCCAGATGACTCAGTCATTAGCTTCATGCAAAACTAAGTGCTAATCTTGGAAGCAGCATTACGATACTGTATACTGCAAGCTACTGCTATCTTACTGTATTATTTGACATGTCTGTGAGAAGTATCAAAAAGGAAAAATGAAAAGTGTCCCTGAGCAACTTTTCCAATACTTTGTGCCTGAAGAAGAGGAGGTTGAAGGATTTGCGTGTTTAGTTTTTCTAAATAAGTTGTCTTAAAAACTTCACAGTGCTCGAAAGTATAGTGAAAGAGAGAGGGAATTATACTCCATCCTACAGAATAAGGAAAAAGTCTTCCTGTTTTGTTTTGATTGTTCTCACATCTGCCACAAGGTGCTGGTTTGCTTGTGAGCTGCAAAATAGAGTTTTGAGACAGCTGTGAATGAAAATGCTCATGAATCAGTGCTACAGTGTATAGTATGGAGTTCCTTCTCTTGGACTGCTGAGGTGGTCCGTTTGCTGTTATTTGAAGTAGGGTAGTTGCATTTATTCAGACTGTAACTCAGTGCTTGCTGCAGTAGGCTGTAATATATAACAATGGAAAGAAAGGTTTAGGTAATCAAAATAGATCTCTGAGAATACTTCATTGGAACTTCAGGTGCATGTAAGTTGGCATATATTTTGTCCTCTTTCTGGCACTGAAAATATTTGATAGATAAGTTACATGGATCAGAAGTTAGGATTACTTTGGGTTGTATGTGGACCTCCAATTCCTTGTCTGCAGATGAGTTATAAGAGGAGTCAGAAATCTTATAACTGATTTTTTTCCATTTCAAGCAATTTTGCTTTGAAGCTGTAATAGGAAAAGGCTGGATGGCAGGGAGTAGACAGGCCAGTTGCTGTGTGAAGTGAGTCTTGAGAGTGAGAATAGCTGAAGGAGCAGAGCAACAGTGTCTGTACAAAACTGTTTTTTAAGTATTTTGAATGGTGGCTTGGTGGCATAGTTCATTTAATGGGTGACTTGAATGCCATTAACCTGTTTTAGACAATAGTTATCTTTCTAAGGGTTATATCTCAGTGCAGGATTTTTTTGAATCATTGTCTTGCTTTTGATTATTAACTTGATACTGACACAGGATTTTCTTAAGTTTTTCTGCCTGAAAGCATACAACATAAATTATTAGTCCTGGCTTTGTACAGTGAATTCTTTTGTTTAGTCACTTGGAAGAGGGAGGGGAAAAAAAGCCCCCCTCTTTTATTTTAGGAACATTGTTGCCAATATAAGCAGCCTTGCTTTCTGACAGAACCCCTGGTATGAGCTTTGTAGCTTCCATCTTTTAAAGAACGATGCTGGCATTTTTTCAGTATTTCTTAATCTTGTATTTAACCACATAATTTACTGCTCAGCTTAATTTGCTTAGTTCCTCAAAAATTCAGAGACAGTTACTCTTGGAACTGTAATTGCACACATTGAATTGTTGTAACTGCGATTAATTCAATGTTGAGGGGAGAGCATCTTTCTCCCTCCATCCCTCTGCTTCCTATAAATAGGCTCTACTAACCTGTTTAGAAGATGTATACCATAAAAAAGACCAAATAGCTACATTCATTCAGAATGATCTCTATTTTAAAGCAGGAACAAGATGCAAACAGCCTGCAGGAGTACATGGAATATCTTTCAGCTCTGGAACAGGCTGTATTGAACTGAAAACTGAGTGCCTGCTTATGCAGACAGCAGGAGATTTAACATTTCAAGGATGGGGAATCTGGGAAAGGGAGACATGATGAGCTCGTTTGGATGAAACAGTGGCTGCTAACTAGTATCAAGAGATTTTTTCCCACCCCAAACATTCTCATTAAATGACAGCAGAAAGCTGTAACTTTCAGATTTAAGAAAGACTGCTGGGATGTTTTTTTTTCAGTTGCTGTCTGGAGTTTATTAGAAGCTAATCAGAGATAAGATAGACTTCTTTTAATTGTCATGTGCCTTCCTTCTAAAACCAGAGAGATAAGTCTCCTTCAAATATGGGTATCCAGCCTGCAGCATGAATGTAGGAAGACTTCTCTGTTCATTTCACTTTGCTGTTCAAAATCGTGTTACTTCTAAAAAATACACAGATGCAAATATGTAGCAATTGCTAAACAATAAAAAGGATTTGAGGGGCACACATATGTTTACTATTCTGTTACACCTAGCATAATTTTGTTTACTAATTAGCATATTCTGTTTACTATTATTTGAATTTTAGGTTTTAAGGACACAAGATGAGGTTCTCGCTTAACTTGAGCAGCCTAGCAGTTATATACTTGAGTTTAAGATACTTATGTTACAAGCTGGCACCTTTTAAAGTTAGTTGAGTGGAGCAGTCATTGTCAAAGACAGATTAATCCTGTCCTAAGATGTCATCTTTGACTTTAGGGGTGAATTTTCCTTGGGAGCTACCTAGGCAGTAGTTGCTAGCAGTAGAAATATTAGTGGAGGAGAAAGAAATAAAATACTGTATTTTGTGCCATTCTTCTTCGCAATGTAAATGGACAGAGTTAAAACTAAAATTTTCTCCAAGTGCATCTTAAGTCTGTGTTGAAGAGGGGCCAGAAAAATCTCAGTCTTGGCAGACTGCTTTCCCAGTTCCTGATCCTTTTCCTATCTTCTCATTTGAACTGGAATTTAGCCTTCATTATTTCACTATTTCACTAGCTGCTATTGTGCAGGAGGTAAGGGAGAAAAATGGGGAAACAGGAGGTTGTTACAATGTGGTAGTAGTACTTGTTGCCACCAAAAGACATCAGAAATGTGGTATGCTTCCTCACTCAGTGAATAAGTAAAAGTTTATGTTCTGTGATAGGCCATTTTCCAATTGAAGTCTGTCAAAATTCAGGAAGGAAAAATAATACATTTTTAGTGGAATCTTTCTGTTCAGTTCCTGTTCCTGGAAATATTTTCTATAACATGCTTGTTTACTGGACCAGCTTTCCTCTAGTTTAATGAGTAGACCCTTCCATCTTTGATAGAAAGTTTCCTGAAGCACTTACCAGATGGATCCAGACTGAATTTAATTCAGCTTTTCTAACCATGTACTGTTTTAGAATAATATATTCTTTGTTCTGTGCTTACAGCTTTCCTTATCAAATTGTCTGTGATGCTATTGCACATTTTGAATGTTGCCAATGACTGCATAAATAAATGCTTTGGTAATGTAAATGTTAAATTGCTGCAGTATTGATTCAGTGAGAAGTAGCAAGCTTTGAATTAAGTTGTTAAATGTAGCATGCCATCCATTTCTCTTTTATAGGATAACACTAGCCTTGAACAGTTCTAAACCTTATTTCCAGAATTGGAATTGAAAACTCAGAAAGCTGAATTTAGAAAATATTTTTCCTTCAGGAGTTCAAAAATCTCCTCAGCACACATGACTTATTAGTGGAGTAGTAGTTGCAAAGACATTCAGCCTTCAGCCTGGTTGGTGCTAGGATTCTCAGTCATACTGAACTCTCTGTGAACTTTCTAGCAAGAAACTACAATTACCTTATTATATCTGGGCAGATCACAGATTTCTAATTCTTCTGAGAAGTGCTGGTCTTGTACTGTGAAGCTAATGCAGTGATATGGGCTCAGTGTTCACAAACAGTTTCTCCGAAGTCTCCATGTCCCTGATGAGCCTCTTGCAGCCTCCTGTCATACGTGACCCACTTTAAACAGGTGTCTGAACACAGATTTTCTGTAGGAAAATCAGTGTCCTTGTAGTTTCTCCACTTCTTTCTTGGTGTTGGTGTTCTGCACTCAGTGCTCATCATCTGCTCAAGCATGGGTGCAATTTGTTTACTTGGAGAGACTCCTCTGGATCAATTGTATTTAAAAGGAGATTGTAAAAAATCCTTTCAGCATAGATTTTAGCTTTATGATTTGTAGGGAATGAGGGGAACTGCATAACTTAGGAGGTTGTAAGATTTTTTTTCTATCTGCCATCACTTCAGTCATCTTGTAGAGAACTGTAAGCTCTCTTCTGTCTAGGGAAAAGTGGGACGATGTCTGGACTTTGCTCACTCCATACATAATTACTTGGTAGCCTCTTCTGTGGAGCACAGATCCTATTTGGCACTCCTGATTACCTGCTGAGTGTAGAATGGAGTTCTCGACTCCAGTGGTGGATGCTTGTGTGGATCATTCTCACAATGAAGTTTAGACAATATTTAATAGCTTGGAACATTGTTTTTAGTAGAGACAATTTCACTGGGCAGCAATCTGCAAAGGGCATCTTTTGTAGTATGGGGTGACATTTCTGACACAGGTCTTTATGTCTGTAATGTTTTTGTTCACAGAAAACAAAGATCTGCCTTGACAAAGATTCAGTGAGCTATGGGGCTTGCTGTATGGATTTGATTTGTTCTGAAGGACTTATAGGATGAGGTTTGTTCCTCAATTTCATGGTTCTTACATAAAGATTACCTGGATGTATTTGCAAATAATTCTTATTTCATGTGTGCTATTTCTGAACTGTGCTGAAAAAAAAATATGTAAATAACAGACTGGAGGGACAGTATTCACTTAAAGATCATGTAGGATGTCATACCCTATTTTTCTAGAAATGAATTGTCCAACAAAGGTAGGCATCCATCTTCATTAAAAAAAAAAAAAAGAAAAAAAAAAAAAAGAAAAAAAAAAGTGACTGGAAGATTGCTATGCTAAAGGGTATAGATAATGTTTTCAATCAATGCCCTTAAATTCTGCACTTGTTTGAAGACAGTGGAACCATTTTTTGCAAATGAAGGTTTCTGTATGAAAGAGCAAAAAAACACAACATTGATTTTTTTGTCATAACCTCTTCTACAATTTTTGCTTTTCTTCTATTCCAAATAGTCAACTTAGTTCAGCAAGCAACACATAATCAGATAGATTACCTGAAAAAACTATGTATTCATGTGCTATTTAACAACTAATAAGTGGTCTTTTGCACCAAAATTAGACAGTTAAATCAGAAGTAAACTGTTCTAATCAGTCTCAAGAAACACTTCTCCCAAATTAATCTTAGTGCAAAACAGAAAGTCCAAAGCCTTGATGTCCTTTTTTAATTTCTTCCAAACAAACAAAAAGCTATAATTCCATACTGTATCTGAACTGCACTAATTTTAAAAAGAAGGTCTTGTCTAATATTTTGCTCAGCTGTTTGAGTTGAAGCTGCAGAGAAAGATGTTGTATTTTAAATACTTTTAAAACACTTTTTAAACACAAAACACAGTTCCAGCCTGAGTCTTTCACTCTATGGAATTTAGAATTAGCAGCAAGTTTCTTGCTCAAAACCAAGCTGAATCAAATTCCTTCCCCTCTGATCTTCACTGCTGTCAGTTGAGCTCCCAGTCTGGATTCCCCTCAGCTCAGTGAAGGTTGGATTTAGCCTGAAGTCTCCTTTCAGGTGCTGCAGTTTTAGCAAGGGATCATTCATGACCATTTCTGTATTATTTGCCTGATATTCTTCAGGAAAACATTCACTGAACCACTTCCTGCTTTTATGGTATTTTCTTTTCCACGCCTGTTGCATCCATTGCTCATTTTGAGGTTTTTCTGTCAGTCAGATCTTCATCAGAAGAGATGGAAGTAGAAAAGAAGGATGAAATTTCATCTGCCAGGATGGTAATGGGGAAGAAGGAACTAAAAAAGCAGTTTCCTGCAAAGCCTGTGTCAGAAACATTGGCAGGCAGCAGAAAGCTGTCTAAGCAGAGACAGTCTTAGCACTAGGGAATGGATTACTGAACAGCCTCTTCCCCAGCTAATGGATGTAACCTCTTTTTATCGATCATTGCCCGTTTTTAGGATATTTTTTTCATCTTAAGCTAAAATTAGTCATAGTATTTTATGATGTGTGTGAGCTGGATGTCTTTCTCAAAGGCAAACCCATCTGCATTTTTCTCTCTCTCTGATCCCGTGTGTTTACGTACCTTTGTAATTTCAAGGCTTCCTGGAGAGAGGAGAAGCCAGAGACTCTATGCAAATGAAAACTGAGATTGTAAATCAGAAAATAACTGAAGCTGAGGCTGTTGACAGGGCTTTGCTTGATTCTCTTTCCACAAAAGTGTGAATTTCAAAGCTCAAACTTTGTTGTAACCAAACCCTTCCACACTTCCTGTCATTTTCCTGTGGGAGCCCAGATAGCTCTTTTCTGTGAATGGTTCTGGTATAGTTTTCTCTAGGCAGCAAATCCTGCAGTTAATTATAGCTGATGCTAGTGGTGAACCTCCACCCTGTGCATGACAAAAATGGAAGTAAATAATTAAAATCATGACATCCAAATGGTTATAGTGCATCTCGAAGTTTCTGACAGGAAGCTGGAATCAAAGGAAAAAATCACTTTCAAAACCCAGAACCATCCTGTAGCTCATGCAGTGGTAGTCATAAAGAGCTGAGAGTACCACAGGCAACCCCAGGGCAGTGTCATCCTAACAGGACTGCTTGTGCAAAGTGCCTGGTGGTAGCAGTCTTTAACCTCTCACATGCAAAGATGTGAGAGGGCTGGGCTGCCAGGCGACAAGTGTCTGTATTTCGTGCACAGTTCCCTGCTCTTCTAGCAATTACAGATGCATTGGTCAGCTCACCCCACCTGGAGGACAGAGTATCTGGTTGTCCCTGGTCTGCAGTTTCAGTGGCTGATGCCGGTGTACAGATGCCTCTTCAGGAAAAATGAAATCTGTGCTGAGCTGCAGCAGAAGAACCTCCACAGTCATCATTCAAACCATCTTGACATAAAATGCTGTTACCAGGACCTGTTTCTAACACTGAAGAACATAAAAAGCAGTATGTGTCTGAGATACTAAAAATGTCGTATTACCAATATTCATCTCAGTGATTCCCAGACTCTCCAGGCCCATGCTTGAGGGGGCATTCCTCACATTCGAGAGCTGATCTTACAGTGCTGTTTGTTGCAGAAGCACAGCAGGGTTAGGACTGAGGCTTTGAATACTGTATTGCTCTAGTACCATCATGTGAAGTACAAGACATGACATGTCCTCAACCAAGGATAAGAGGGCTTCTCAAAGTACTAGCGTGTTTTTTTTCTTTTAGCATGCTAGTGAGATTGGTATATTTTAAATACAGTGGAGAAAGAGGATGGAAAAAACAACAGCTGATCCAGAGAAAGACCAAATGAACTTTACTGCATAAGGCCAGAGATAAAAAGATTATAGCAGCATTCTTAAAGATACAGTATTGAACCTTGAAAGAGTAGCACCTCTGTGAAGGATAACAAAAAGCCCTTCTACAGATACATCAACAGCAAAAGAAGGGGCAAGGAAAACATCCATTCTTTACTGGACACGGGTGGGAATATAGTTGTCAAAGATGAAGAAAAGGCTGAGGTATTTAACACCTTTTTTACCTCCGTTTTCAACTGGAAGACAGGTTATCCTGAGGACAGATGGCTTCTGGAGCTTATAGAAGGGGACAAGAATCTAAACAGCCCCCCTGTAATCCTGAAGGACACAGTCAGTGACCCACTGAGCTGCTTGGATCCCCACAAGTCTATGGGACCAGATGGGATCCCCCCAAGGGTGATGAGGGAGCTGGCAGAAGAGCTCGCCAAGCCTCTCTCTATCATCTACCAACAGTCCTGGCTCACTGGGGACATCCCAGATGATTGGAAATTGGCGAATGTCACGCCAATCCACAAAAAGGGACGGAAGGAGGACCTGGGAAACTCCAGGGCTGTCAGCCTGACCTCAGTGCCTGGCAGGGTTATGGAGCAGATCATCCTGGAGGCAATCACACAGCTCCTACAGGATGGACAAGGGATCAGATCCAGCCAGCATGGGTTCAGGAAGGGCAGGTCCTGTCTGACCAACCTGATCTCCTTTTATGATCGGGTGACCCGCCTGGTGGATGAGGGGAAGGCTGTGGATGTGGTCTGCCTGGACTTCAGCAAAGCCTTTGACACCGTCTCCCACAGCATTCTCCTGAAAAAGCTGTCAGCCCACAGCTTGGACAGGAGCACTCTGTGCTGGGTTAGGAACTGGCTGGAGGGCCGGGCCCAGAGAGTGGTGGTGAATGGGGCTGCAGGTCCAGGGAAGTGATTCTGCCCCTGTACTCAGCCCTCGTGAGGCCACAGCTCGAGTCCTGTGTCCAGTTCTGGGCCCCTCAGTTCAGGAAGGAGATTGAGGTCCTGGAGCAGGTCCAAAGGAGGGCAACCAGGCTGGTGAAGGGATCCAGCACAAGTCCTGTGAGGAGAGGCTGAGGGAGCTGGGGGTGTTCAGCCTGGAGAAGAGGAGGCTCAGGGGAGACCTCATCGCTCTCTACAACTCCCTGAAAGGAGGCTGGAGCCAGGGGGGGTTGGGCTCTTCTCCCAGGCAACTTTCAACAAGACGAGAGGGCATGGTCTTAAGTTGTGCCAGGGGAAGTTTAGGTTGAATATTAGAAAGAATTTCTTTACGGAGAGGGTGATCAGACATTGGAATGGGCTGCCCAGGGAAGTAGTGGGTTCTCCATCCCTGGAGATATTTAAAAAGAGACTGGATGTGGCACTCAGTGCCATGGGCTGGTAACTGCAGCGGTAGTGGATCAAGAGTTGGACTTGATGATCTCAGAGGTCCCTTCCAACCCATCTGATTCTATGATTCTATGATTTTTTTCAAGATTATTTCCAGACTGTTCCTCTTCTGTCTTAGTAATCTGAATTTAAATAAAGATAATTAAAAGGCATAGCCTAGCTACCACTTCAAAGACCTATTCAGTAAATAGCCATTTCTTTTTACAACACAGATATCATACAGTAATTCAGTTACAGTACTTTACATTTGAAACTGGGGAACAGAATTTCACTGACTTAATTTCACTTGACCGGTCTGTAACCCAGTCCTGTCCAATCCCCCACCTTGCTTTCAAGCCACCTGGTTTCTCATGCTCCCTTCCTAATGAAAATAAGTTATGATAGCTTTGGGTGATATCTGGAAAATTTGCTGTTTTCTCTGTAAATCGGAAGGAAGGAAGGAAGGAAGGAAGGAAGGAAGGAAGGAAGGGAGGAAGGAAGGGAGGAAGGAAGGAAGGAAGGGAGGAAGGAAGGAAGGGAGGAAGGAAAGAAGAAAGGGGAAAAAAGCAGTTGAAATTTAAATCCTGTAAATTTAATGTTTAAAGGCAAACATCTGGACTTACACACTCCATTAGAATAGCTAATTAGCTCTCTTTTTCTTTAAAATTGAATGGCATTATGTATTAGTTTGCTGTTAGTTACTCTCTGAATATTACTGTCTATATGCATCTCTAGACTTATTTATAATTTTTAGGCTTTTAACTAGTCAAACTCAGTGGTAGGGGGTGAAGGTTAGAGATGCTTCTAGGCTTTCCCTTGCTCTTGGGTTTTACCATGGAAACCTCTTTGGAATTGCCAGATTTCCAAGAAATCTGGAGATCACAAGATGAGAGCAGGACAGGCACAGTCTGCAAGAGGTGAAACATAAGTGTCAGCTCAGACATGCCAGGGGGATGTTTATTACTCTTAGTTTTGGAAGCATAAGTCATTTTTATTTGCTTTACAATCATGCTGTGCGATACACACAGTATATTTTATAACCCCTTGCTGAGGATGGTGTGGAGGCAATTGTTCTTTCTAGATAGGCAGAAGTTCCTGAGCTTACAATTAGTTACTATATTGCTGTTTGGCACTGGAAAGCAGAGGGCATAGCTGAGCATCCCCAGTGTAGGAGAGTTTTGTGGGTCTGCAAGAGCTGCTGTGGTTGAAGGGCACTGAGAGCACTGCTAGGCTGACTGTACCAATATCAGGATCTCAACATAGATTGTTTTTCTTGATTCTTAGATGGCTCTGGCATCGTGACTTGAATCCTGTGAGGTCTCAGCCAGTCTGCTGTGCCATGTCCAGTGTGCTGCAATGGTTTCTGATTTGTCCTGTGCAAATTTACCTTTAGCTGAACTAATAATCAAGTACAGCTTGTGGAATGGAAGAGCTGGAAAATTCCTGACAATGACAACACATAAAATGGCAAATACAAATACTAAATTGGGGTTTAAACTTTGCTTTACTAGCCGCCCAGGACAAGAGTTTTCAACAGGGTTTTGAAGTATTTGGAAAGCTGATTACTGTCTTTCTTTTTAGCTTTTAAAACTCCTTTCTGTCCTGCTAGTGCACAGTACCTCTTAACTGTGAGCTGGGTGAAAAAGGAAAAATAATGTGTTTATATCCAAAAGCTAAATAAAATTTATATACGGAACACTAAAGGACTGTCTGTTCAGCTCCTTAGATGGCTGAAAAAGTTTCATTGAAAGGGTATGAGTGGTACTTGCAATACTTCATATTAGGTTTTAGACTCTTTTTCTTCCGCCTCCTTCTCTCCCCAAGTGTTTTGATAAAAATTTTTATGATACATTTAAGTTGATGTGGCTTCCATGTACATAGGTAATTCTATGGCTGGCATAGAGGATAAATTCTAGTAAGTTATGAAAAAGATGAGGTTATGTCTTCTATATTAGTAAACCTAAGCTAAGATGCAGAAAAAAAGGGAAGTGTAATCTAGTTTATTTTCTTAGTATTCTCCTGTTTTTCTGTATTATAAGTCAGGATTTCAAGGTAACTAAGACAGAATTTTAAAATTATTGATTACAAGACAGGGAAATTCTCATTGTTAATGCTAGCGAAATAACCCCATGTATATTTTAATGGATGCCTCATTAAACTGTATAAGTTAATGCATTCTGCTACATTTTTACTTAGCTACTTAGGACCTTGAATCAAATTATTTCTTAAACAGTTAGTTCTGCAGATACTAAGACAAAGATTTGTTGAGAACTTTTTTTTTTTTTTTTTTTTTTTTTTTTAATGGCACCTGTTTTATGTTTGGACATGAAATTACCTATTTATGTCTGGTGTTTTATAGTTGCACTAGTATGCTACTGGTGGAGAATTCTCTTAAATCCAGTCTTGAAAAGGTCTTTTCAGCTGAATTCTTGACTTATTTTCACATCTGGATAAGTTAAAATAGGTGAATATGTCTTCTTGAAGTTTACCCAAGGATTCTGTGGTGGCAGTGCCAGAGAATAAAAGAATTCCAGTGGTTTCAGCTGTTGCACTTTCCTCTCAGTATGGGAATCCCATAACCTCTCTGTTGACATCTTAAAAGAGACTGTTTGAAATATCTCACAGTTTAAGCTGCACGTTTTGAAAGATGAGCTAGAATATATTATTTTTTAGAAATATGAGCATATCTGAGAAACTGAATGATAAAAATAGCCAAAAATACTTAACCAATGCCAGAATGTGTAGCAAAAACCTGTCATAGTGTATGTGTAGAATAGCTGTGAGGGCAAGCAGCTTATATCATGAATAGACATTTCTTTAGTACTTCTTCTAGAAATATCTTGGTTAAAAGATGCCAGTGGTATTCCAAACACTATGTATTCTTGTTTTACAGCATTATTTTTTATATCACAGAATCAGCCAGGTTGAAAGGTGAGTGCTCAGCTGCCATTTATTCTTGTACTCTGACACCATAGATACTGATGGCAAACACTATTCCTACAGAATTAGACTACATTTGTACTAATAAATGAAATACTCCTATATTCTCTAATATTACTGCCGAGTTACATGGAACAGCCTGTATGCATACATTCCATTTTCTCTGCTTCCTGAACAGAGTGGCCAGGTCCTGACAACTTAGTAAGATTCCCAACCTATGTCCACTCCTGTGCCATGCACAGGAATTGGCTGAGGATGCATTTGTTGCCCCATACAGAGATTATGCTAGGAACCATCCACTTTAACAGTGTAGGCAGACAAATTCCAGTGCCTGAGTATGTTTGTTTCCTGACTAGGTTTCCTGACTTAGTGGAATAGGCAAAGCTTGATGGGGCAAGTTCTTGCATTTTTTTGGTGAGAAGAGAGAACTTAAGATGATGATACTTCAGGACTGGCGTTATATGTGGCACACAAAGAACATATCACCTGGAGAGAAACCAAGTTAGTGGTGGGTGTTCTGTGCCCTGGAAGTGCATCTCTCCTGGGACAGCAAGGCTGCTGAGCAAGGATGGCTTAGAAATGTGAGGATGTCAATCACAGAAAGCTGATGGTGTCAGTATTTTATAGCTGAAGGTCAAGTAGGATTAATGCAATTGCATTAGAGTAGTAGAGTTCCTTGTCACTCCAAAATATAATGATCAAATAAGAGTGTAGGATAATTGACTCTCCATAAGGGGATAGGGGTGGTGAGTTTTCAGGAGTGATTTCTGCTTGCAGCTGCCAAAGTCTGACTAGGGGGGATTGGTCTTTTTAGTTTTATGGTATTTCTTTGAATTATTTTAAGATGTCAAAGTTAATCCGTTAATAGCTTCGACTGACTTGACTCTACCTTTTTGATGACAGAAGAAGTAGGCAGAAAAATAATCCTGCAGCTCTGGATGGTGTTCATATGTCAGAATATCACTTTCCCAGTTATTTGACTCTACAGCCGTTGAGACAGAACAGAATCAGAAGATTGTTCTGGTTGAAAAGGCTTTTGACTCCAACCATAACCTCACTCTACCAACCATTAACCGAGCTTTACCACATCCTGTGCTTAAACCATGTTCCTGAGCACCAAATCTATACATCCTTTATACAGCTCCAGAGATGGTGATTCAACCACCTCATTGGGCAGCCTAGGTCTAGTGTTTAATTACCCTTTAATTTACCTTTCCAGGTTTCTTCTACTATCTAATCTAAGCCACCTCTGGTGCAATGATCTTGAGATCATTTCCTCTTCTCCTGTTGCTTATTACTTGGGAGAAAAGACCAACACCCACCTGGCTACAGCCTCCTTTCAGGTAGTTGTAGTGAGTGATAAGGTCTCCCCTCAGCTTCCTTTTCTCCAGGCTAAATGACCCCAGTTCCCTCAGCTGCTCTTCATAAGATTTGTGCTCCAGACCCTTCATCAGCTTTGTTGTTCTTCTCTGGACGTGCTCCAGCCTCTCAATGTCCTTCTTGCAGTGAGGGGCCCAAAACTGAACAGAGGATTCAAGGGGCAGCCTCACCATTGCTGAGTACAGGGGAACAATCACTTCCCTTCTCCTGCTGGCCATTGCTTGTATTTCTGATAGAAGTCAAGATGCCGTTGGCCTTCTTGGCCACCTAGGCAAATACTGGCTTTTATTCAGTTGCTGTTGGCCAATACCTCCAGGTCCTCTAAGCAGCTCTCCAGCCACTCTTCCCGAAACCCCACGTAGAATTGCACAGGCTTGCTGTGACCTAAGTGCAGAACCTGTCTCTTGGCCTTGCTAAACCTCGTACAATTAGCCTCAGTCCATCAATCCAGCCAGGTCCCTCTGCAGAGCCTTCCTATTCTCAGGCAGATCAACACTGCTGCCCAGTTTGGTGTCATCTGCAAATTGACCAAGGGCGTACTCTATCCCATGATCCAGATCATTTCTGAAGGTAAGAAAGAGAACTGGCCCCAGCAGTGATCCCTGGGGAATTAAACTGGTAAGTGTCAGCCAGCTGGATTTAAATACATTCACCACAACTATTTAGGCCCAGCCATCCAACCAGTTTTTTACCCAGCAAAGCATACACCAGTTTAGGTCATGTGTAGCTGATTTCTTCAGGAAAAATCTGTGAAAAACAGTGTCAAAGGCTTTACTAATGTCTGGGTAAACAACATCTACAGCTGAAAGGGTCCACTAAATTGGTCACCTTGTCAAATAGGTTTGTTAAGCTAGACCTGTTTTTCATGCAGACAACCATTTAAATGTTGTTGTAATGTCAGAAATAAACACTGTGATGCCATTTTGTTGAATACTCTCTATGCTAGCTCATAGCAAGTCAAGAGTGCCAGTCATTTTTGAGCCTTTTTTTAGCAGAAGGATCCATTTATTAGGGTAAGAAAAAAATGTTTATTTTGAACCATCTTCATTTATGTTCATCCAAAAAAAACCAAAACAAAACCCCAACAGCTAAGCTTGAATGAACATTTATGGCTTTTGTTTTGTTAGCTTTCTTATATGTGTAGAAATGTTAATTTTTTTTTTTATTGTCTTGTAGATGCTTCATGGATCATTAGTGGTCAAGAAACCCTGCTACAGAAGATTTCAGACAGCCTTTTACTTAAGGTGGCCAGCTTTAATAGTTAAGACTAGTTAAATAAAAATATGAGCCATACAGGATGCTACTGCTAAGTTTAATCTCTTGCCATTTTTTTTACCAATCTATTGGCATATAAATACCAAGTTTTATTTTCTTTTTGTCTTGGAGTAAATGAAGCAAGTACTAGAATTATAAAGAGAGATGAAACATAGTATCTTTTGAGGTGCTATTGGTAATAGTCTGTATGTGTAGAAAACAATGAGATGGCTATCTATAAGTAATATTGGTAATATTTTCTAAGTAAAAGAACTCTGCAAAATTACTAGTTCTAGGAATAACAGCTGAGATGGAAATACATGTCATTGAATTCCCAAAGTCAGTGGAGCTAATGAAAAGCAAGTTGGATCAATGTTTTTAACACAGTGGGTGATTTGGAAGCTTGAGACAGTCAAGTATGTGTTGTTTCTGTTTCTTTATAGGTCTTAGTCTATGAGCCTTCCTCATGACTGCAAGCTTTGTATTGAATAAATGAAACTCCTTAGTTGAATATGTAAAATGCCCCAGAACACATCCTCTGTAGCTGGTAGGTTTTCTATGGAGACTCTATACATGTAGCATCCTTTCATGGTTCCTAACTGGATGTCGAGAGAGAGATCCATACCATGGACTTGGGAGCAAGTTAGGAAGATGTAGACCTTGTATTGGTTGGTGATTTACTTGGATTTGACACAGTTAAATATTTCTGGAGTCTGTTCTGGCCACTGCCAGCCCACATATAGTTAAGCCGGCCCTGTCTTGATGTGTAATTTGATGTGATTCATTCCACAGTTCACCTTGGATGTGGCAGATTTCAGATGAAGTTTTTGATTTGAGAGTTACATCCTGTAGCCCTGTATTTTGTAGCTCTTCTGTCACTAATACATCTGGCAAAATCTGCCACTTGGTAAACAAAGTTAATGCTTCCGTCATCTGAAATATCTCCTCAAGAATATGAATTATTACTTCATAAGGTCAAAGAAGGTCTGACAGGCATATCTATCTGATTGATTGACCATGTAGAGCTTCCAGGGGCATGAGCTGAGCAGTGCTTTCTGAGTCAGAACAGATCGAAGAGGAGCAGAAACAGTGGAGCAGAGTGTGCTGACATCTGAGAGAGAGTGAGCATTGGTATTGGGAGGGGGGGAGGTGTCAGCATCCCAGAGCTTGCTCATGGGAGTTGCAGCTGAGCAAGAACCTTGCAGAGTGAGGGGAGTTTGATGTTTTGGGAAAAGGTGTGTTCACTGCAAGAAGCACTGAAGAAATACAAAGAGATTGAGACATGTAGGATAAAGGAGATGGGTGATGTGAAATAGTTTTAGTTCAGCATCCATGCTTTTCAAATTGCTGAGATTCAGTTCTTGTTAATTTGGAAGGTTCTTTGTGAGGGTGCTGCAATGAGCTGGAGCAGGTTTGCACCCTGTGGGGGAGGTGCATCCTCTTTTGAGACCACCCAACAGGCTGAGGAAACACAGGACTGGTGGCATCTCATGGCAGCTCTGTCCTGCACGTGTGTTTGCCTCTGACTTCCTGTCCCCCCATGATAGGACACAGGACCAGATGGACCCAGCTAAGATGACTAAACTACTAGTTTTGCTGTACTTAATGAAGGAAAGCCATGAGCCAGAGAGGAGTTTCTGTGGTGCACAAGTTGGCTCTTGGAGACTTAGAAGGGGGTCTTAAACTCACATGACATTTCTGATTCTGCATGAGAGAGCATACACAGGCAAAACAATGCTAGGCATATTGGGTTTGTAGTGATGGTTGATAGTACAGAGAGGATTTTGTAAAGGGTATCTGTGTGGAGGGAGTCCTCCATCAGTTGTTGCAAGACTGAAAAAGCCAATATGGGCATTCTATGTATAGGTGTACAGAACTCCCTTTCTGTCTGCTGCCTGTCCTCTGTATAAAGTGGTGCAAATCTTGAGGTGCTTGCACTGAGTAAAGTAAGACTGCAAGTAGGAAGACAGGCCACTTGTTTTCCCTCTAGGGGAATTCTTAACTCTCCCTTTCTGCTCTGCAGCTGTTTATCCCTGATAAAACCATAGGATGCTTATATCCTGGCTGAAGGATGGACCAGTATGGAAGGAAGCAATATTATGGACCAGAGAATGGCCTTATACTGAAATGGTATTGTGAATTTAAATATATAAGTATAGATAAGCTGTCTCAATGGCTTCTGCCCAAAAAGAACGGCTCTCCATCTCTGTGGTACACCACCCAGCCTCCAGCTGGGCTCACAAGTTTATTAAAGTCCAGGAGGTGGAGACCCCTTTCAGCTGCGTCTTGATTCCCTGTTGTGGCTGGTTGCAAGCTACACAGCTTGAAGACTGTTATTGTCTTGTCCCAAGCACATGCAAAGAGAAACCTTCCATATAAATCACTCAGAGTATGAGTCACTACCAACCATTAGTAGTTCTTTCATATCCTTTAGCTCTTCCAACATGGTTTTGCTTTTTTTCTGGCACCTTTTCTTGTATTATCTTCTGATTATAGCCAGTTTGTTCTTTCTTCATTATTACATGTATGAGTATGTATAATACAAATTTTTGGAGTCTGATTCAAGAGGTTCTGGATACTGTTCAGTTAACCTTGCTGGAAAGCAGATCAACCCTGACTGTGTGCAGACAAATGCTTTAAGATGCCACTTTCAGTTATTTGCACTAATATTGCACGAATAAATTTTTATATAGATATGCAAAAAAAGAAAAAAAATCTTAATAAAGCAAATATTTTTAAATTCTCATTTGCATCATAATGGCTCCCCAGTACTGCATTTCTTTGTCATTCTTAGGCAAACATTTCTTAGGACAACAGTTTTTAAATTATTTGGTAATTTATTAAGACATAGATAGCATTTATTGGGAATTTTCCATCTGCAAATTGGTTTTGCAGTGAGATATATTCTGTTTAGGACAATACTTGCTTGCAGCAAATGAAAACAGCAAGTTAAATTGTTTTCAGTTGCCCTTTTACCAAGTGCTAAATGGATTCATATAAAAGTCACCTTGTTCTCCTAATCCGTAACATTGATGGTTTTACCAAAATAAGAGGAGCAGCCACTGTAGTTACTAAGTGAATGAGCATGGAAAGTTCAAATGACATTGAGTAATGTCCTCCTAGAAAAGCATCTTATGCAGCTGTTATTTTTTTTTTCTGTTACTCATTGCGAGAAAACCCCAAAATTTTCAGGCAGAAGGAAAACCATGGCTGCAGAATGCAGGCATCTCCAAGTGTAGGTGTGTCCCACAAAGTTGTTCTTTTTATACCTCCTGTTGCTGGTGGCCCAGAACATTCATCATTCCATCCTTCCAGTCTCAGTGGTTAGGAGCAGCTTACACATTCAGCAGCAGCGTCTAATTAAATGCATCAATCAACACAGGTCCAATTTTAGCTTCCTTCTGCATTAGAGTGGTGTGACTCCACTGTATGATACTTCATGTTTTTGACAGTAGGAATGTTCAAGCTAAACATATCTTGCACAACTGTAAGATTTCTTTCTCTGTGCTTGTTTTTGTTGGGACTTGGGCGTAGTCAGCAAGGAGAATTATGTGACTGAATAGCTGTAATAGTTTCCTATGTAAACTGTCATTCACAGAAAGCATTTGTGTGATTTAGCTTAACCTGTTTAGAAAATTTGTACAAAAAGAGCAGGTTTGGGTACTTATTCTGTTTTAAATTCACATTCTTTCTTTCTTGTTTTACAACAGTTTTTCCATATAGAATGTGAGCCCTTGCTGTTTCATTGTTAGCATTGAGGATTAGTTTTGTTATGGATACTTGTAACCAGCCTTTCCCTTTTTTAGTCTATGGTTGGACTTATATATACTTTTTTGTGCTGTTACTATTATTAACGATGATTGCATATGTTTATTCATTGCATATGTTTATTATACAACTACCACTTCAGCAATTCATAGATGTCTTGAAGAACTCACCCCAGAACTATACTCTTTTTGGCAATACTTAAACTAAAGGCATGCCTAGAACAAACATAAAGTGAAGATTTACAAAACATAAAGGAAAAATCATAGACTCATGGAATGATTTGAGTTGGAAGGCACCTCAAAGACCATATAATGCCAATCATCCTGCCATGGGCAGGGACATCTCCCAGTAGACCACATTGATAAAAGTCTCCTCCAGTATGGCTGGAACACTTGTACAGATTGGTGTAGAAGTTTCCCTGGGCAACTTGTTCCAGTGTCTTTCCACCCTCACACTGAAGAATTTCTTCCTAATGTCTTGTAAAATGTCCCCCTTCTCCAGGCTGAACAAACTCAATTCTCTCAGCCTATATTGATAGGAGAGGTACTTCAGTCCTATGATCATCTTTGTTGCATGCTCTGAACTCACTCCAACAGCTCTGTAATGTGACCTCCCTGTGCTGGGGGCTCCAGAACTGGACACAGTACTGCAGGTGGGGTCTCATGAGAGCTGAGTAGAGGGGAGATTATCACCTCCCTATCCCTGCTGGCTACATGTTTTTTTGATGCAGGCCAGGATGCAGTTGGTTTCTGGTCTTCAAGCACACGTTTCTGTCTCATGTTAAACTTCTCATTAACCAACACCCACAAGTCCTTCTCAGTGCTGCTCTCAATCCATTTTCCATCCAGCCTTGACTTGTGCTTGGGATTGCCCTGACTCAAGTGCAGGATGTTGCACTTACTTTTACTGAATCTCATGAGGTTCCATGGGCCTATGGTGTCCCTTCAACAAATCAGGGTGATTGAAGTCCCTAGTGAGGATCAGGGCTGGTGTAGTATAATATAGCAAGTTCTGAACAGTGTGGAATTTATTAATCAGCTTCCCTAGCAGCATTCATACCTCGTATCTGGAGATGTCTCATCTTGTCTGTGAATAATACAGAGTGGTAAAAATGAAAGGTCTCTTGTGCAAAGAGAAAAGAGGTGAGGATTGAAACTGAAGACATAATTCAGTGCTACTATGTTTTGTCTGACAGCCTTTGGTTGTAGGCTACATTCTTCTCTTACAGGATTTTCCTGGCATTTTCACCTTGTTTTCTCAGTGCCTTGGTGTCTCCAAACATGTTGAAAGGTAACTGTGTGGAGTTAGCACTTTGAGGTCCCCTTATGTTGCTCAGTGTGCTGCATTCTTCCTTGAGCAGCACCACCAGGAAACAAAGATGGAAAAAAAGGTTTTGATAAAGAAATTTCACATAATGCATTTAAGTGAGTTCGTATCTGTTCCTTGAGTGGAAAGAGTAGACATTAAGAAAAAAACACTAATTAAGCAACATTTTGAGTGGATGGATTGTTGAAGGTGAAGAACTTTCATGTTTTTTATGATGAGACTATTGATACTAGTTCTTAAAGATTAAAAATCTCTTTCTTAGTAGGGGCTGGCAAATTAGAATGCAGTTCTGTTATCACCAAATAAAATATGAAATTGGTTTGCTAAAAGAATATATATGGAAACTTTCAGCTTTATCTTGTACTGGAAAAGTTTGTACAATACTGTTTTTCATATAAATAGAAGACTTGCAGCTAACTTTAAATCTTATAGATTGTAGATGACAATTAAAAATCCTGTATGGCGTTGAATTAGTCAAGTAGTATTTTTATGGATGATATCAGGGACATAGTTATTTTTCACTAAAAAAAATTTGGATTTTGATTTCAAAACCCAACCCTTTTCCTGAAGTTCATCAGCCATCTCTAACTAGAAGATGACAAAATACTGTCATCTACACCACTTCTTATTATGTAGCAATGTATAGCTGGATATCACATATGACTTAGGAACATTGTGTGACTTGTTTGACTAAATAATTTTTTGTAATAAAACCCTCACATCTGCAAAATTATCACCCACAACAGATAGGAACTTCTGAGTACTACCACTTGAATTTATTGAAGTTTGCTAGCTGAATTTCAGAGAAACTACAGGAATCACAGGAAGTTAGGGGTTGGAAGGGACCTCAAAAGATCATCCAGGCCACCCACCTGCCAGAGTAAGGTCACCTACAGCAGGTTACATAGCAATGTGTCCAGGTGGGGTTTGAATATCTCCAGGGAAGGAGACTTCCTAACTTCACTGGCAGCCTGTGCCAGGCTCTGTCACCCTCACAGTGAAAAAATTTTCCTTATATTTATGTGGAACCTCCTATGCTCAGGTTTATACCCATTGCCCCTTGTCCTATCATTGGACATAGCTGAGAAGAGCCTAGCTCCATCCTTCTGACTCTAGCCCTTTACATATTTATAAACATTAATGAGATCACCCCTCATTCTCCTCCAAGCTGAAGAGCCCCAGCTCCCTCAGCCTTTCCTCATCAGGGAGATGTTCCACTCCCTTCATCAACTTGGTCGCTCTTCTCTGGACTCTTTCCAGCAGTTCCCTGTTCTTCTGGAACTGAGAGGCCCAGAACTGGACACAATATTCCAGATACAGCCTCACCAGGGCAGAGTAGACGGAGAGGAGAACCTCTCTTGACTTATTATACACAACCCCTTCTAATGCACCCCAGGATGCCATTGGCCTTCTTGGCCACAAGGGCACATTGTTGGCTCATGGTCATCCTTCCATCCACCAGCACCCCCAGGTCCCTTTCACCTATGCTGCTTTCCAACAGCTCAGTCCCCAACTTATACTGGTATCTATGGTTGTTCTTTCCCAGATATAAGACTTTTCACTTGCCCTTGTTGTGATACATTAAATTTCCCCCCTGCCCAACTCTTCAGCTTCTCTAGGTTCACTATGAATGGCAGCACAGCCTCTGGGGGTATCAACCAGCTTTGTGTTATCAGCAAACTTGCTGAGAAGACTCTCTGTCCCATCATCAAGGTCATTGATAAAGATGTTGAACAAGACTGGACCCAGCACTGATCCATGGGAGACTCCACAAGTCTTGATCACCTTGAGCTTGATCACCACTCTTTGGGCTCTGTTGTGTATCCCATTCTTAATCCATCTCACTATCCATTCTTCTATGCCACATTTCCTGAGCTTCCTTAAGAGGATGTTATGGGAGACTGGGTCAAAAGCCTTGCTGAGGTAAAGGTAGTCTGCATATACTGGTCTCCCTGCATCTTCCCATTCAGTCACAACATCATAGGAGGCTGTAAGATTAGTCAAGTATTATGCCTTGGTAAATCCATGCTGACTACTCCTCATAACCTTGTTCTTAGAGATGACCCCCAGAATGAGCCACTTCATCATGTTTCAAGGGATGGAGATGAGGCTGACTGGTGCGTAATTGCCTGGATCTCCTTTCTTGCCCTTTTTGAAGACTGGAGTGACATTGGCTTTCCTCCAATCCTCAGACATCTCTCCTGTTTGCCATGATCTCTTGAAAATGATGGAGAATATTAGGATGGTAACATGAGCCAGCTCTCAACACTCTTGGGTGCATCCCATCAGGGCCCACTTGTGAATGTTTAGTAACTGATCTCTAACCCAGTCTGCACTGACTACTGGAGAGTCTCCCCCCTCAAGTCTTTCTCTTTTATCTGGGGTCTGGAGTTCACAAGGGCTGGTCTTAGGAGTAAAGACTGAAGCAAAGAAGGCATTCAGCAGCTCCACCTTCTCTACATCTTCTGTTATCAGGGCTCCCATCCCATTCAGCAGTGGGCCCACATTTTCCCTATTCTTTCTTTTACTACTCCTATATTTGAAGAAGCTTTTCTTGTTTTCTTTTACTTCCTTTGCCAGTTTTAGTTTTAGTTCTAATTTAGTTCTATTTTCTTACCAGCCTTTTCTAAATTTAGTCTTAAATTTAAATTTCTTACCAGCCTTTTTTAAATTTAGTCTTGGGTATACTTCCATGACTCCCTTCATTTCAGTTCCTAAGGACTCCTTCACTATACCTACCTGGGTTGTAACCCTGTCTCAAATATACATGGAAACCTTCAGGGTTTAAGTACTCTCTTAAAAGAAGAGAGTTACAAAGAAGGAGTATGGGGAGGGAGGCTTTTTTTAGACAGCACTTTTTTTAGATGCTACTGGGTCTCAGACTATCCATTACTTCTTGGGTATTCCTGAACTGGTGGGTTTCTGGTCAAGATTTCCATTCCTGGACAAAAAAAGGATACCTGGGATTTCTCAGCAATTCTGAAATCACTTGCAACTCTGTGCTAATTTAAGGTAGAAGCAAGGTGAGATTATTTTATTTCAGAATTAAAAGCTTAACAGAGACAATGATCATTTGGAGAGACATAAAAGCAGTAGAACCATGCTATATAGCTTCCTGTATGTTAGCATAGCCTCAAGATGTTCTTCTTCTCTGCTTCATCTAACAAAAAAAAATTGCTAAGAGACTTAACACATTGGGGATCCAGTCTTTAGATGGGCACACTTCTGGGTTAGATCCCTGCACTGGAGGGGACCAGTCATGAGTGGAGAGCTTTGTCTGCAGAATTCTCTTGCTACCTGGCATTAATATTCACAGCTCAAATCTCTTGTTAGGTTTTTCTGTGGTACATGCTTAACCAGGACTCCAAACTTCTACCTGAGGGATGTTCACTGTGGCAGTCTGTATGACTTAAAATATTTATCCCTGCAGTGCTTTCACTTATGTAGACAATAAACAAAACTCTTTGCTAGAGGTGGATGACAGCTGAGTGATGTTTTATTTCACTGTAAACAAATCACTTAACAAAAAGGCTCAACATAATTTTTTGTTCAAGTAGATGTCTTCAGCACAAAACCCTTAAAAATGTAGAGAATGAGAACTGTGCTTCATAGAAAGGAGAATGCTGAAAAGCATGTAATTGTACTGAAGAGACTAATAAAAGCAGCTCATAAATATCTCTGATAGAGCAAACTATAGCAGTAACAAAACAAAGAGTAAGGGAAACAGCAGGAGTGATGCTGCAGCCTGGGTTAGTGGGGTTAGGACTGAGGTTATAGTAATGATAGTCTATTGCCTTTCTCTTAAAACATGCCCCCCCCCCCCCAACAAACAAACAAACAAAACCAAGTAAAGTATCTACTTTTTTTTCCCTCACAAGTTAAGTTCTTCCATGTAGACAAGAAGCTGTTTTTCCATGCAGGTCTTTCTTCATGAGTAAAATACAAAAATGTATGCCTTTCTTTGAATCCTGTGGCTTGGTGGGAAAACAACTTTGTTTCCTGACTGATGTTTTTTTCCTAGATGACATATGCAGGACAGAGCCTGGTAGAGTGGGTGCACAGGATGATACCAACTAGTGATTTGGGTTAGTAAGCACAGAGGAAATAAATACTCTTGGGCTTCCTATTATGACAGTGTAAGGACAGTAAAAATTAGAATCATACACATTTTGAATGTATTTACACTTTTTAACACTTTTCTTATATTCAATAATTTTTTTATGCTGTTTGCCATGCTAAACACTTAAAAATATTAAGGTCCTTTGTCCTTCAAAAGTAGTATTTTCAGCATCTTTTAAAATGTGAATGCCAGTTCGTGCAAAAAGGAATTTAATTTACTTACATTATTTATTATTTATGTATTTATACTGTCAGAACTCTGCAATACAGAATGCTTGACATTCTGCAATATTAATTCAGCTTCCAACAGTATAGTTTGCATGGTGATTTACAGAGGTACAGGTTTCCATCTAGCAAAACAAACCTGGTGTGGTAGTTAGTAAGTTGGTGTGCCTTCTTGATGTTCTGTGCCTGGTGCTGTCTGAAATCCTGAACTGGTACTGCAATACACTGCTAACTGCTCACAGCATGTGTCAGCTAATGGAGCTGCTGTCTACTGCACACTTGTGCATTGCAGCTCAGTTCTGAATGTGTAATGTGGCTGCTGTAGTTTTGATTATTAATATGACATATTTTAAATTTTAAATTTTATTTTTATGACAGCATTTCCTTCTCTAGGCATCTTTCAGACTGACCTCAGAGAACTCATTTGCAAAAACCATTGCATCTTCTGTTGCACATATGCAATAATCCAAGATATTTTTCACCTTTTATGCCAGGAGATTTATTAAACACATCATTATAGTCCAATGGTGACACACGTTGTAGGCACACAAGACACCATGATACATCCTGGCTAAACTTATCTCTTCTAAAGGGTGAACACTGTGCTCATGACAAAAGGATAACAGATCTCCTGCAGCTGTGAACACAAGATTTGGTATGTGGCTGACAGAGGTCAGCCTGGGTAACTGGTCCTCAGTACTTAGAAATTCTGGGAGACGGAGGTAATACTGTATAACTGTTCCCCGCTCCACAGTGGTAAGGCTTATGCAGGACAGGCTGTAAACAATTAGAGACAGAAGCTGTCTTTCTGGGCTCTGAATTTGCCCCATTTGGAATAAGGACATCCACTTCCATGAATGAGATGCCAAGGGATGATTGCAGCATCCGTAATAGCAACAAGTGCTTCTGATCCTTCCTAGGACTCAGGGAATCTCTGTACCATAGAAGTGTTTCTGTGGCTTCTAAGTTGGTAAAATACCACCAGATGCTGTGAAAATGACATCTCACTACTTTTTCAGGTGTAGGGGTATTTATATGGACAAAGATGTCAACAGAGTCAGCTGGTGTTCAAGTCTAGAATGAGTGGAGCATAATAAAACCCACTGTGCACAGTTGTAAGCAACTCTACAGATCAAATAAACATTCTCTGAGGGATTTAGATGCACAGATCCTAAAATTATAGTGGAAGCAGTAAGCATAGGTGGCCTGTCAGAGAGACAATATGATGGCAGCTGAGGAGCCCACAGCCTCTGCCTGGCTGTTATTTAGGTGACACTGCTATTTAGATGACACCTGTTGGTGAAGCATTCCCACTCCTTGTGGTTATGTTCCATACAGCTAACAAATGGTTCATGGATGTACCAGGTCACTGGGCTTAATGTGTTATCCTGCTGAGAGTAAGATCTGCCTGTGGAGAAAGCATATCCTGTGTATTAAACTATGAACTGGTGTCACCAGAGAGTTTGGAGCCAAACCACAGAAGAGAAGTTCCCTGCAAATGGCACTCCCAATTAATTTTTTCTTTTGGCTTGGCACTATCCTGCAACTTAAGCCGAGAATTTGAGTAGGGGTGACTTATGGATGTTCAATTCATCTGGGGGGAGTATTTAGAAAGTTGCTAGGCAGGGCCCTCAGCAATCTAATGTCACTTTGGAGTTGGTCCTGCTCGGGATCAGGTAGGTGGCAGCCTGAAGCCCCTTCCAACCAAATCATCCTGTGATTCTGGGATGCTGCCATTCTGCCTGCTAGCATTACAGGCATACACTTCAAATATTTTCAGTTTAGCACTGTTTCTTACTCCTCCAGATACCATCAGCTTTTACAAACAGCAGCAGCAGCAGAGGGAGAGATGGCAACAAAATCATATGACTCTCAGGAAGGTTTCTCGGCGCTCTGTCAGCAAGGAGCGGTGGGTGGAGACGCTTGTGGTTGCAGACAGTAAGATGGTTGAATATCATGGAAGTGATCATGTGGAATCATATATCCTCACTATAATGAACATGGTATGTACAGTGTTTACTTCTTTTAGGTAGATGAATGAAGAAAATTTTTACTTGTTTGTGTTACTTCTCACCTTGAAACAAGTATGTAACATTGTTCACTGGAAGAAATGTAGTATTCATACATATTCATTGAAACTCGGTATTTTAAAGTATTTTTTACCTTATATTTTGCATAGGCACAATTTTTCTCTGGATTGAAAATGAGAGAAATTTCCTAGCTCTAAGTGAAAGCACTCATTTTCTTTCCACTGACGTTCCTTGACTACCCTGGAATTGGTGATCTCAGGTTGGTGGCTACAGCAGCAGAGAAATTCTGTAGTTTTATGCATATTAATTCTTTCCCATGCCTGTAGCTGAGAAAAGCACAAAAGTGAAAGTGGTAGTAATTCATCATGAGCTAAATTAGCAGTGTGCTACTATTTTGGGCACAAATCTAAGCAGCACCACATAAGCTTTTACGTAGAAAGTTAACCCTGTCTCAGTTAAAACCAGCACAACTGTTTTTCCCAACAAATATCCTGCCTATAATAGAAAGTCCAGGTTGAAAAAAAAAAAAAAAAAGGTTTAACTATAAATGTTTTCCTGTGTGTTAAGTTTCAAAATTTAAGGTTACCTGGGAAAAGCGGTAGCATTTGAGACTGCCTATCGATATGTCTTCTGCTCTTATTTGTATCATAGCAGTATTCACCTTGGAGAATCTATTGAGGATCTCTTCTATGTCTTTATCATGGTACATGTATAATACATGTGAAATTAATCACAGTGTAATTCTAGCCAGGGTAACCAATCTGTCCCTTATGTTTAAACAGTATGTTCCTCAGTGTTCCCCAAGCAGTCTGACTATATACTGAGGCAGTGAGCCTGATTAAACATACACAAAACTGGTTTGAGCACGAGATTATGTCCACAAAGGAAAAATACTTGAGATAAGACCCTATCATAATCTGATTGAGGAGCAAACAAGTCAAAATTTTCTCTGCACTCTGTACCTGAGATGGTAGGATTACTCACGGTGATTTGATTTGATTGGCGGTTTTCCTACCTTGAAAAAGACTCGTATCAAAATCAGACCTTTGTAAACACAATGTCCATTTTCATTTTGGTAATTTCTCCTTTAACAGTCTTCTCCAAAACAACTTTGATCTAAACACAATTCATTTCATCCATTCATATTTCTTACAGTCTATGGCATAGGTCACATATATTTAGTTAATGAATGGTTACTATTCTGATTCCCTTCCTCCATCCTCATTCAGCTTCACAATGATGTTTATGAAATTTAATTGGTGTCAAGTTTTTGCTGAGATCAGTTCTTGATCTTTTAATGTGGATTTTTAAAAACTGTTTCAATATCTTTGCTTTAGTTTTATCATTGTCTTCTGTGCTGTGAAAACACAGGAGTACCCATCATGTAACTGATTTCTCTTTGTCTAGTACTGACTAATTTTTGCTCTTTTTTTGTGGCAGAAGCTATTTCTTGTAAATTCAAAACAAGATGATTTGAGATGCTGCGGTTTTTTGCGCCCTCAGTGTACCTCTCCATCATGTGTTACATGACTCTAGATGTTGCTAGTATTTCTAGATAACTTGATAGTACTTTTAAAGAACTCTGACGTTGTTGAAAGGGAAGTGGACATCAAATAGTCTTGTGTGCTTTTGCTCTTCAACATATTATGTTCTGCCAAATCCTGTATCATGGCTCATTTGGCAGAGCAGCAGTAGTTCTAACATTTGTTGCACTTCAGTAAATTTTCAGTTAAGTGCAATGAAGATTTAAAAATCAAAACAATATCACAACCTCAAGATGAACAGTGTGGCTGAAATATTGGTTGTATTTTCTCTCTGGCATCCTGTTATGCTATAGAGGAATCAGTTAATCTCATACCTCCTGGATTCTGCACAGGTCACAGGGCTGTTCCACGATCCAAGCATTGGCAATGCAATTCACATTGTGCTGGTCCGGCTCATCCTCTTTGAGGAGGAGGAGGTAAGGGTTTTATTTTCCTTCAAGTGTAAGTTACAAGCTTGGGAGTTCAATGAGTTGAGCCATAATAAGTGAAGAGAAGGGTTTATATTTTTTTTATATATAGTAGTGTGTTCTTTTTAGTCTTCTGTTGCTCTTTGTTATATCTGTTCTTAGAATAAATGTTGTCCTGGATGATGAAGTGTTTAGCTGATGAATTCAGGTATTTCTGCCTAAAATCACTGAGGAAAATGTAACTAAAGCACACAATTAAGGAATGGGGAAATGGAGTCTTCCCCGTGTTAAAAGAACGTGGGATGCCAAGGAAGATTAGATGAGAAACAGAAATTAATGTGTGCATCATCACTCAGAATCTAATTATCTAGGATTACCTGAAGTGTATTATGTAGTCTAACGCTAGAATATTTGCAGGTCTCTGAAGAAGTAAATCTGTTAGTATGCAGATCACACATTTTTCTTATAAAATCTCTTTCAAAACAAAAAAATTATAACTAAGTAGATGCTAATTGCTGTAAACTAGCTGCATATTGCTAGTTTCCAATATATCTCATTCATTAATATTTTGCTCCATACTTAAATACATGCTGATTGTCATAATTTTGTTGTAATTTTAAAACATTGAGCATGATATAGCTCAATATAGACCAAAACCTGTAGATCTCATTTAAAACTGTAGATCTCTGGTCTTCAATTAAGTTTACCTGCTAAATTTCTGTGGCTATTTTGATAATAAAGTATAGATTCCTGTTCAGTGAAGCACCGCAATGTTGGAAGGAGTAGGATTAGGTAACTTTCAGAATTTGTTTTTACATTACCCAGAATTTAACATCTGGTAACAATGTTATGTAACTGTCTTGTAAAAAATTTGCTTTACTTAAATAGGGTAAACTGAGGGAATATGAAGTGAATGCCCCAAACCAGAAGTTAGAAAGGGTGGTTTTGAATTAGTGTTGAAGACTTTGTATTTCAGAAGAAATTTCAATAACTTGAATGTGTACTACATAATAATAATATGAGGAAGGAACATCTATGACTGCATTGCTTCTCTTTGGAATTGAAAAATATTGTCGGAGAAATACACCTTAAGAAGCATAATTGTTCCTTGAGCATGGCGTTGTTCACATAACATAAAGTGCCAAGCTTATGCATGAATTCCCATCCTAATTAGTCTTTACCTTCTCCATAGACAAAAAAATCGATTTTAAGAAAATATAAAATATTTGTCTGAAAATTTCCTTTCAGTTTTGTGTCTTAAGAAGATGAAAAAAAAAAAAATGTAAATTCCTGCCTTTAATATTTCCTCCAGATGCACCAATTACAAAAAACTCAAAATTTTCCTTTAATAATCTGTATTAGGTAAGTAGATGTCATTGCTCCTAATGATGCCTCTATCTTTAGGGAAAAGTATGATCAGTTATATTTCAAAGTTTACCTAGCTTCATATCTAACATCACTGGCAAGTTACTGCAATGCAGTGTGGTCTTTGCAAGACTGTTTTCCTTCATTTCCCATTAGCAAGGCTTGAAGATAGTTCACCATGCTGATAAGACACTAGCCAGCTTCTGCAAATGGCAGAAGAATGTCAATCCCAAAAGTGATGTCAACCCTACACACCATGACGTGGCTGTGCTTCTGACCAGGTATGAGAGCAGTTGGGTGTCTATGTCTAACTGTTGTTTAGTTGTGTATTTTGGTGACAGTATTTTTTGTTGCCTCATGGCATCATTTATTCATCCTGCCTAGAACATGGTAAAGGGATCTGATGAAGATATAGTGTTTCTGAAACAGTGTTAATGCAAAAATAGCCTAGTGTGAGCTTGTCTGACGCCGGCAAGAGAATATGAACTATATTATAGAAAGGTGGTTAAAGTTAGACATTCTGTACCTATTAAAGAAATTGTTTTTCATTTGTTTTCAAAGTACATATGACACCTTACGTATGCTTGTGGGTGTTTTATTAGAGATGGATCTTACTCAGGAAACTGAGATCTGTGTGTCCCGAGAGATTAGTAATTTGCAGCATTCAGGTCAGTGTCACCATTTGATGCTGTCTCATTTTGAGCACTGTCACTTCTCTATTCTTTGAGGGAAGATGGCAAAACAACATAGCATGTAGATGAAACAACACCATAACGACCAATCCAAGAGTTATATATCCAAGAATATATATCCAAGAATATACAGGTGCAATGCAGAATGGAAGTTCTTTGTGAACATAGTGCCATTTATTTTTAAGCTGTTAAATGTATTATTTTTAAATATTATCTCTATTTGTAAGAACACATAAAATATTTTTTTACATTTGTGCAAGGGAGACACAGGAACCTTGCAGATGATGTGTGAGGTTATACAGGGAGGTTGTGGCAGGGCATGAAACTTAGCTTATACTGATCAGGAAAAGTTCATGCAACCTGCATGATTGGGTCTGATGTCTGCAAAACAAATTCCTAAATTAACGTCTGTCAGGCCAAAAAAAAAAAAAAAAAAATAAACCCAACACAGAAAACCCCTCAAGTGATGTAGTAAAGACAAGGGTCAAGAAATCTTAAAATGAGAAAAAGAAGTCTCATAATGATACGTGGTTTATCTCCCAAAGAAACAGGCTTCAAACAGCTTAAATGAAGCTGAGTTATGGTGAGTTTAATAAATATTACCTTGAAACATGGTCAGAGGTGGAGGTTTTAAAACTGTTTCTTATGTGAGTTCACAATAAAGATACATATTTAGGCACTACAGCAATATAAATATTGGGTACAGATTATAGCAGTATGATATAGTAGTAGCAGAACAAGTGCACGTTGTTGTTGCAGGTATGTTTGTAAAGATTTTAACACTATAGTTTGCTTAAAATGAAGAATAGTTCTGATATATTGTAAGCCAGGGGCTTATCACCCAGAGTAAGTGACACTCTACGGTTGGTTTTAAGCTATTTTTAAGCACATCTCCTTTGTGGTTCTAGAAAGGACATTTGTGCTGGCATGAATCGTCCATGTGAAACCTTAGGTTTGTCCCATCTGTCAGGCATGTGTCAGCCTCACAGAAGCTGTAACATCAATGAAGATTCTGGCCTTCCATTGGCTTTCACTATCGCTCATGAACTTGGACACAGGTAATGCTGAAAGTGCAGGGGGCACCTAGCTGAGTTTAATTTATTATTTTTAAGCTCCTAATCAAATTGCTAGACAGACAAGAAGTGCATTAATATCTCTGTTATTAAAATCAAAGTTGTGTTTGTTGTCTCTAAACAAAAGGATAAGAAAGAGATTTTTTAAGCCTTTCACCTTTCTATTTACAACTATTCAGTCTGCCCTTTTTAACAGAGTGTGCTAGGGTAGTATATAAGGATGACGTAATTAATCTACAAAGAAGCATTTTTTAATCATGTTAATTCTCCAGAACATACACTGACTTACTCTGCAGTTACTTTAAATGAGCTCCAAAACAATCCAGATAATTTAAATAAAGCATACCTATTTCAAAGTATTTCAGTATTGTAGATCATCTAGACACCCTTTTAAATTGAAGCAGTCAAACTTAACTGAAATACCAAATCTTTGTTTAATTACCATCCTCTCTTATGAACAACAAAAAAGTAACTTTGGGGCATTTCTTAAAAACTGGTATGTTCTGTATGTTAGTATTGCTGCTGTGGAAACACTTAGGTCAAGTCAACTAAAGTTCATGGGTATTTAGTTTTGCACTTAGATGAACTTTATTTTTGAGTGGGTACTTCTGCTGTAAATTAGTTTGCTCAGTATTTCTTGTTTCTACAGGTGCTTTGACCAGGAAGTTGGTTAAGTAAACTCACTTGAAAAAAATTCTAACTTTTTAATGACTTTTGACACTGAGCTGTTTTCCTCAGGATAGAGGCCTGTCTCTAGGGTACTCCTGTTTGGCTGTAATGCCTGCACTTTTCGACTTGGACCTTGTTTTTTGGTTAGGTGACATATTCACTGCTGTATCTACATTTACTTTACTTTCATTATGCACCCAATCACCAGTCAGGACAAAGTTACAAACATTGTATTTTGCTTTCTTTATTGAACCTCTCCATTGCCAGAAAGGACACAGTGTAAGTAAGTAACACAGAAATCATCACAGTGGCATCAGCGTACTTTGGCTTTAGTTACTTGGTTCCCTCACACTCCTGCAGACAGGAAGCTTTTTTTCCTTATTGCTAGTTATCAGAAGCCAATTCTGCCCCATAGAGCTGTGTGTGACCTCTTGGTCTAGCATAATTGGCTGGTAAGTCACTGTCCTTTGGATGCTGTGAGAGAGAGTACTGATCTGCTTGCCTTTGCAGGAGTGGTTCAGGGCCTTGCCTATAATAGTCTCCATGAAGAAAACAGAGTATGGGAGGTTTGTTGTTTGTCTGAAACCATCCATGTTTCAAGATAGGATGGAGTATGTGTGTTCACCTATGGACAATAGAAATTTGGAAGAACAGGTTAACAAAAAATTATTAGAAAACTGTGCACCCATTCCTTAGATGGGTGCCAAAAGCCAACTCATCCTCATACTATCCCTCTAGACTTTCTTCTTGTGTCAAGAGACCCTCTTCATGGAAAAGAGCCTATCAATAAGGATACAAACTTGCTTTTACACCTCAGACACACGACTGGAGTTGATTCAGACTGAAATAATGTCCTGCTTTTGGAACATTTGAGTCATAGTACAATTATCTTTTCCAGAAAAAATTCTTAAGTGTTTTGATTTCACTTTGTCTGACCCATAACTGAATCATGACCTGAGTCAGTTTTCACTGCTCATAGAAGTGATCTTAAGTGTAGGTGTCAACAGCTTCATGTAACAATAACTTTCTGTGTTATATTTTTGGCTAATCTCCTTCAGGATGAGATGGTGTGGAGGCACATATATTTAATCAGCTCAATCCCACTCCAAGTTTTTAATGACTTCTACAAGCTATTGAATAAAGAAATCCTATAGTAAGCCAGAGAAGGTGGAGGGAACCATGTTGCAAAGATCTCATGCAGATGTCCAATTGTTAGTCTGAGAGCTAAATAAGAAACAGGGTGGAGGTTGAAGGCTGTTTCACTCAAAAGTCAGTAATTTTGAAAAGAGTTTCTTGGTGTCAAAAGAGGTTTAAAAAGAAGCATGCAATAGAGACATGTTTGTAAGACAGAGTATAGCAAATACTGATCTGAGAGTAGTACAAGTCTAAAATAACTGGGATTCAAGAGCTAAGAAGCTCTTTGCTTTAGCAGCTTTAACATAACTGAGCTTCTGAACTCCCAGCCCAACTATACAGTTGTGGTTTTACTCCCCTAATAATACTCCTGAATATAATCCTGGTCAGTCTGTTCTTTATATTGTACCAATATTGCTGTAATCAACCCATTGGGTGTTCTACACAGGGTGTAGAGTTTTTTGTAGCTTTCGATCATACCATCTGTATATGGGTTTTTTAGCAACAGATGTCTAGCTGAAGAAGCAATGCTAGTGTATTTTCAAGCACAGTGTGGAATTCATTAATAGATGTTGTGGTAACAAGCTGTCAGCTTGAATTATTAGATGTTGTTTTTTTATGAGCAGTTTTGGTATCCAGCACGACGGGAAAGAAAATGACTGTGAGCCTGTTGGAAAACGCCCATATATTATGTCCCGTCAGCTGCAGTATGATCCTACTCCACTCACCTGGTCACAGTGCAGCAAGGAATACATCACACGTTTCCTAGAGTGAGTGATCAGGTTGAATCATTTCCCTGAAACTAGTACAATCGTCTACAAGATGTTTTTGTGGAACTCAAAGTAAATCCTATATTATCACAATAGTAGACATAGGGGGGTTTTTATTCTGCTTGAGTTCATTCCCATGGGGGGCATACCCCAAGTGTATTTGTCTCTTATTATTTGGGAAAAGCTCTATTATATTTCTGCTTTCTCGGAGTCTTCTCAAGTCTTATGGGATTGGCTCACGTTTGGTGCAACCTGGAGCTTTTTGCAAGTATCAGGAACAAAGAAGCCTTTCCATCAAGGACTGTGATGAAGCTTTATAAACCTTGCCTTTGGCCACAATTATATGTGCTTGACTTGCTGAAATACCTTTTTAAAGAGCATCAATATGGAATAACTTCAAGCAGATGCTGTGGTGTGCTCTGAGACCACTTTGCAAGCCATAATCACCTCATACATAATATTTCCACTTTGACAGTCTATATTTTGTCTTTGTAACCCTCCCCAACTAGATGGAATGCTGTTTGTTAGCAGCACTTCAGCATATTTTAGCTGGAATCTGAAAGCAATATTTCCAAAGGCAGTATAAAAAATTACCATTAAGAGTTAGATAGCGAAAGTTTTATGTGAGTGTCAAAAAAAGATGCTTGTAGGGCTTTTTTTTTAATACACAGTTTTTGTCTTTTAGCCGTGGGTGGGGATTCTGTCTGGATGATATCCCAAAAAAAGAAGTTTTAAAATCCCCAATCATGGCTCCTGGAGTGATTTATGATGTGCATCACCAGTGCCAGCTTCAGTACGGTTCCAATGCTACTTTCTGTGAAGATGTGGATGTAAGTTCTGTATGTTTTTCTTCATTCTTCTGGTAAGAAGTTAAGTTTCATGAATAGTGTGGGGATGCAGTTGGTGAACTTCAGTTGTTAACTGCAAATGCAGCATGTTCAGAGTCACATAGGCTAGATGTACAGTGCAGGCATTGCCTAATTTGGTTTTAATTTGACTTTGCACAATCTGGAAGTGAGTTGATGCACTGTTTGCCTTGTATTTTGCAAGGTCTTTCCTGGGTTTGGCCTCTTATCTGTTGTGGAATGTCCATCCTTCAGCACTGGAGTAATTTTTGTTTTCAACTTATAATTCTGATCTTAGGCAAATTGTCAGTGCAGCTTAAGTCTTGTTTTACAAACCAAGATGCTTATAGCTTTCAACTGAGCAAATCATTCTGGAAGCAAATCTTCAGTTCCAGGAAGAGTTTTCTGAAGAAATCAGGGTTGTGCTCTCTACCCCTGTGTCCTGATTTTTCAAAATTTCATTGGTCTCAATAAACTAAAGAAATTTCAGTCCATGCACATTGAAGAATATTTATTTTCACATCACACATGAGATTTTTATGTGCAAATACATAATTTACAAAGTACCATGGGGTCTGTCTTGGGGCACAGTAAAATAGTGTTGTATGGAGGTCCAACTGAGCTGTATACTCACAGTAACTTAACTCCTACAATATCTGTGAGACACTATAGAGCAACAAATTATATTAGCTAAGGTGAATTGATATGGTATTTTAATGGCACCTAGGTTATGTAGAGCTATTTAGCTTTGTGCAGCATTTTTCTACATAGAACCATTCAGAAGCAGAAGTTTCAAGGTTAGCTAAGTAATCACTAACTTTTGCTGTGTTTTGCAGCAAACATTGCAGAATGCATACAGCTTGTCCTCCCTGTTAAAAAGGGCTGTGACAGAAGTGGTGTTACAGCTACCAGCAGTGCTGGAGTGGTTTTTAGGCAAGGTATTGTGCACAGCTGTGGACTGCGGACAGCTGTTGTTGATTGTTTATTCCATTCAGATAATTATGTGTATCCTCAACTACCCTTTTGTTAGGGAGATTATTTCTGATTAATCTTCTCAACTTAGTAGAGAACATGGTTACCAACGTTGAACTGCAACTACTGAATCTGAAGCAGGTATTGAACGACTGCTTTCATTACCTGCTGTTCCATTTTCTTCAGTTATTATAATTTGTCTCTTGGTAGAGACAGAAAATTCAAGTGTAATTTTGCATTCTGTCTCTCCTTGAGTTTGATCTTCGTAGGCCTTTACATTCTACATCTTCTGATAACCAATTTTGCAGCTAGACAACTATTAGAAAATTAATTGGTATCTCATTTTGCATTTTACTGGAAGGCCCATGTTTTGCAAGTAGCTGGCACTGTCAAGGAAAGGAGTTGTGAGTAGTATAGTTTGCCTGTCATGTTGAATAATCAGTATAGTAATTTGGTCTATGAGGTATGACTGTTCTTTGCCCTTCCACTGTTTATGTAACACTCATTCACTCACCAGGCTACATTTGTTCTGTAATTTTTAATGTCTGACCGAATTCAAATCATGGATTCTTTTTGAGAGAAGAATCTGCATCTAGCAGAAAATGAGTCCAGGGGTTCAGTGGTTGCACTAAAAAAAAGACTGTTTAGAATGCAGATAGTTGTTTGCATGAACCATTTAGGTAGTAAGTTCTCTAAGCCTCCTGTGAAGGACATAAATACTGTCCTTCTAGTAAGAAAAAGAAGAGCAAAATACAGATTAGAGGGACAAATTTTCCAAGTGGTAGACAGATGCATGGCTTCCTATAGGACAAGCTGTAGGAACTCAGAATTCTCCTCTTGCTGCTCCCTCTTTAAACTTCCTCTCACTGCAGTTCATCTGGGGCTTTTTGGAACCATCGTTCTATAGAAGAAATGTCTACCATGTCTTTGTAGATTCAGTAGAAAGTATATAACACATTGCTGATGATAAAAAAAACTTGTCTTTCAGTGAGTCCATGGTAAAGCCAAGAATTCCTGGCTATTACCTCCAATACAACACAGCAAACAATGCTTTGTCTTGTACCGTTGTTATTCCAGTATTCTCAAAGATGGAAAAAAATTTTGGTACATGGAGATCATATGGCAAAGTTCTTGCAAAGCTGAAGACTTCCATGCATGAACTCTTGACTTTGAAATCTGTGAGGGCAGCCCATAAAGATGAAACTTTCAATGGACAGTGTTTGTTTTCTGTGCCTTTTCCTGGTAACAGAAGCATAGTACAGGAGTGCACTTCATACACTAGAAAGCACAAAACATATCCCAAACAGAGGAGTTAAACAACAAAGGGTATGTTTCATAATGAAAACAAATTAATCATCCAGAATGAATAGTAGCTCTGCCTTAAGAACCTGACAATGATGGCTTCAGGAGGAGTTGCTAATTAGCACTACTGTTGAACAACAAATAGGGAACAGCAAAACAGCCTTTGACTTGTACATATTCCCCAAAAGCAGCTGAATGAGCTGATATGCAACGCACCTGCTGTTGCATTTTATGTGGAGATTGGAATGCTTTAAGATGTTCTGTACTATCCAGTGTTCTAGATGAAAACCAACATGAAGACACAATCCAGAAAGGAAATAAATAAAAGGCAAGTTTCTCAAAACAGACTGTGCCCAAGCTCAGCTGTTTTGAAAATAAGCAGGTCAGAAACCAGCAGCTGAGTTTTGCATTCCACACTCAGACAAATTTTGCTGTTGGCTCATCGGGGCTGGATTTTGACATGTGCTGAATTTCTGTGTTGGCTCTCAAACCTGGCATGATGTTTGCTCCAAGGATCTCCATGAGAGCAGCTAGTGGGATCCCTCTTGTTGACTTTTTCCTCTGATGGCACTTCAGCTGTCCCTGCTTCACAGGTAGATGCTGCCAGCTCTATTCCTTCTCCCAGTGCTGACCTCTGCAGTTCAAACACTCACAGCCAAAACCTGGCCCAGAGAACCTGGGCTTTTGGTATTGCTGTTCCAGTTGGGAGTGCACAGTCTCTCTCACACCTGTTTTCTACAGCTTGGAAGTATTTTTTTACACAAAGCCTTGCTCGTTCAGGAGTTCCCAAGCAGGCAGGCTTTCTGTGTACCAAACAAAAGAAAATCTGTTGTGCATGTGAACTGAGAGGAGGGATATAGCCTTCAATGTCTGTCCTCACTATAGAAAGCAATTCTGATTAAGTGAGTAAGTCTGGTTATAAGGTAGCTGTAATGTTTTTTGCTCTGCTAATTCTATTTACTCTCATGAGTTTCTGCCCCTTCTGTGGTTTTGACCACTGCTTGTAGAGCAGCAGCTGAAATCCTGTGCTATGCTGGCAGTGTACTGTATTAAACTGGCACCAGTTTCTGAGTAACTCAGTATGCTGGCATTCACTAGCCAGAGCCCTTACTCTGCCCAGCCATCAAGACTTTCTTCTCTGCCAGCTAGCCTGGACTGCTTTTAGATCACTCTTTTGCTGTCTTCTTGGCTGATGTTTTAGGACACATGTGCTTTGATCTCTTTCCTCATCCAGTTTTGGGACATCCGTGAGTATTAACCTGGCTAATGTACTTGGAGACATAACATTGTTTTTACTCACTGGGCTAGTTTCTCTAATATTTGATTTCACTGTGTTTTCAGGAAGACAATAATGCAAAATTGATTGCTGTATTCATTAGTACCCGACAGGTAAAAATAGTATAAACTCTGTTCATCTTCCTGGTAATGCCCACACTTTTAAAGCTGTTTTTGCTGTGTGTAGTTG
Organism: Phaethornis superciliosus; assembly: GCA_023637945.1. NCBI lineage: Eukaryota > Metazoa > Chordata > Aves > Apodiformes > Trochilidae > Phaethornis > Phaethornis superciliosus. The sequence continues at coordinate 60,845,133 of JAJQWJ010000004.1, forward strand.
TGGAGAATAGTTAAGGAGAATAATTAAACTCACATAGTTTAGGTAATTCACTTGATAGAAAATATTCACCATTTTGCATTTGTTGAGTAGTCCCTCCTTGTACACTAATGAGAAGTGGCTGAATTTGAACCCTTGGGTGGGTCCTAACTTATGGAAAACCCTGAACATCTGTTTCTGGAAGTGAAGCCCTTAGAAGGCTTTGCAAATGGCTATACAAAACTCTGAGGGACTTCTAAAAATCTTTTCCATAAGAGTCCAACTCTGCTTCAGACTGTTGCAGTTCTCTTTCTTTTCCAGAACCTTTGCCAAACACTGTGGTGCTCAGTGAAAGGCTCCTGCCGCTCCAAACTGGATGCAGCTGCAGATGGAACTCGGTGTGGAGAAAACAAGGTGACTGTGATCCCCTCTGCCTGTGAGCTGCACTGCCTGCAGGAGGGCAGCAGAGGAGCCGTGAGCAGCTCTGCCACTCTTCAGTGTTATGGAGGGGCATGCTGTGACATCTCCATTTACATTTCCACTTAAGCTTTCGACCTTCAGAAACTGAAATAACAAATAATTCCCCATAACATTTTCCTGTAACAAGCTTCTTTAACCTGTTTATCCTTTCTGTTCCCTCTTCAGTGGTGCTTCTCTGGTGAGTGCATTACAGTAGGCAAGACTCCCGAAGCAATCCATGGCGGATGGGGTGTTTGGTCACCCTGGTCCCATTGCACAAGGACATGTGGGGCAGGAGTGCAGAGTGCAGAGAGACCATGTGATAATCCAGAGTAAGATGAGTGCACAATCTTTCCCTACCTTTTATTCTAGATCTTTGAAGTACTTACAGCACTGGCAATATGTATGCGACTGTAATCAACAGGTTCTACAGCAAGACACACAATGAACTCTCCATTCCAGACAAGCATATCTGTATGAATTTCAGTTGGCTCACCTTTTACAACCATCATCTCATTCTTTAATCCTTACCCTCTGTGGAGATTATTTCTACATAAAATATATTTTAAAATTGTGTGGTTCAGTATTCAGGCTTTGCAGAGCTAATAAAAGTGTTACTTTAATAATAACACCGTGCATAAATAAATGTCCTCAAATACCATCTGAGAACAACAGGTAACGGTCCGTTCCTGAGGGAAATTAAGACTTACCTTTCCTGTTTTGTTCTAGTCATCAGCTTTGGTTTAGCTTCAGGCACATGAGTTGATAGGTACAGAACATGAAAAGCAGAATTTTCTAATAGATATTTGAGTTCATGAAGAGTCTATGTCTCATTTTCAGAAGTCACTAAGAGGGTGCCTGACAGCAGAAATCACTTGGCTTTTCTAGAAGGACTATTAAATAGTCTGAAAAATAATTGGTTTTTGAAGGAGTTCATATGATAAGATAATCTGTTATGAGCAAAGCCAGGCAGTATATTGAGTACTTCTGTGGGACACAGGCTTTGTCTAGCATTCTGTGTTCCAGATGACACTAAGCTGGGGGGCAGTGTGGATCAGCTAGAAGGCAGGAGGGCTCTGCAGAGGGACCTGGACAGACTGGAGAGTTGGGCTGATTCCAACGGGATGAGGTTCAACACGGCCAAGTGCCGGGTCCTGCACTTTGGCCACAACAACCCCATGGGGAGCTCCAGGCTGGGCACAGAGTGGCTGAGAGCAGCCAGGCAGAGAGGGACCTGGGAGTCTGGATTGACAGGGAGCTGAACAGGAGCCAGCAGTGTTCCCAGGTGGCCAAGAAGGCCAATGGCATCCTGGCCTGGATCAGGAACAGCGTGGCCAGCAGGTCCAGGGAAGTGATTCTGCCCCTGTACTCAGCCCTCGTGAGGCCACAGCTCGAGTCCTGTGTCCAGTTCTGGGCCCCTCAGTTCAGGAAGGAGATTGAGGTCCTGGAGCAGGTCCAAAGGAGGGCAACCAGGCTGGTGAAGGGATCCAGCACAAGTCCTGTGAGGAGAGGCTGAGGGAGCTGGGGGTGTTCAGCCTGGAGAAGAGGAGGCTCAGGGGAGACCTCATCGCTCTCTACAACTCCCTGAAAGGAGGCTGGAGCCAGGGGGGGTTGGGCTCTTTTCCCAGGCAACCATCAGCAAGACAAGAGGGCATGGTCTCAAGTTGTGCCAGGGGAGGTTTAGGTTGGATATTAGAAAGAATTTCTTCACGGAGAGGGTGATTAGGCATTGGAATGGGCTGCCCAGGGAAGTAGTGGATTCTCCGTCCCTGGAGATATTTAAAAAGAGACTGGATGTGGCATTCAGTGCTATGGTCTGGTAACCACAGCAGTAGTGGATCAAGGGTTGGACTTGATGATCTCAGAGGTCCCTTCCAACCCCGCTGATTCTATGATTCTATTCTATGATATTTGGGTACTTGAGCATATGAAAAATATCTCTACTCTTCAGAATATACCTTGTTATCCCACTGGAACCTGCAAGACATGTATGTTCTAAAACTCTGTTTTACCCAGAAGCTCACATCCCAACCTCGATATTCCTTTCCTAGACCACAGTTTGGAGGAGACTACTGCACTGGAGAAAGGAAGCGCTATCGCATGTGTAACATTATCCCCTGTCGCAAAGGCTTGCCAACCTTCCGTCAGATGCAGTGCAGTGAATTTGATACCGTTCCCTACCAGAATGAATTCTACCACTGGGTTCCTGTTTACAACACAGGTATGAAACTACCATATTTAAATATAATGTATAAAAGGTAAAATTCACAGACCTGTCAGAAACTTCTGTGAGGGCAAGAAATCACTGAATTGTAAGTCTTTTTAATTAATGAGAGAGAAAAATCTCGTGTGCCTCCATATGTGCCACTGTACATAAAGGCAACAGTTCTCCTCTGTACAGTAAAAGTACAGGAGAGTAGAGCTGCATATTTGGGCCTGCAGGCATCACTTCTCTCAGTAGGTATTGCTTTTCTGCTGCACAAACATGGCTTTACTACTCCCAAACTCAAATCTGGATTGTAAGTGTACCTGGCACTACACTGAGGCTGTAATACTTCAAGAGGTTCAGTATTGTACTGCTTTGTATTGTAGACGGTACTGATGCTGTGCCTTATGACTTTCTTTGTAACAAGTTACAGAACACAGGGGTTATAGTTACTACCATGCAGTTTGGTTCTTTGTGTAAGCATAAATGTAAAGAGCAGATTGTCCACTAGGAGCTAGCAATATGTTTTTTTTAATGAAAAAATCAATTGGTGAGAGAGTAATGAAGCTTAAGATTCAACTTTCAATTTTGGTTGCCAAGGGCTATTTTTCAGTATGTTCATTACGTTTTCACAATTATTGGCAGTTACAAGTAGGTTTCCTAAATTTAAGCTACTGTTATAGTTTCATCTAACAAATACACCACAGGAAATGCAGCTGGAGCAGAGAGGCTTCCAGGAAAATTTCTGATGAAAGACAATGTAGTTGATAGAAGAAGACTTTTTCAGAAAGGCTCACAGTTAAACAAACCATGCTAAATGCTAACAGCCTAATGCTTAGACAGAGTCAAAATCACAAACCATTTTCTGCAGTTTCCTATAGCTGTGGTTGAGATTCCAGTCCACTCTGTTCCTCAAGTGTAGCACTGAAAGGTACAGAGGTGTTCTGTTCATGCCCTCTCTTGCACAATGCTAGGTCAGTGTCATAGAACCAGTGGTTCTGAATATGCATTTGTTGCAGACAGTCTGCATTCTAAGGGCATTAAGAATCATGAATCAAATGCTTCCTGCACACTGGAAGGCAGGCCAATGGTGCATCCATGCAATATTTCAAATAGAGCTGTTTCGTCTTTACAGGCAAACCTCTTACCTTTAAAATGCTGGTTTGTTGAGCCTAATGTATTTTGTTTGGAACATCCTGGGTATCATTGACCTATTCGCAAAATCCTTCAAATACCAAGTAAATATTTTTTCTGTAGCTTAAAAAGTTTTGGACAGTTTTCACCCATACTCTTATCAGCCAGAATTTCAGTCTAGTATTAGAATTCTCCTCTGTCATCTGTGAGCTCCTCAATGTTTGCAACTTCATTCTTAAATTCCATTAACAGCATTTTAAGTGTTCTGTTGCTGCTAAACTCTAACATACAAAAATCCTGACTTCCTCAGATAGACAGGCTCTCCTGGAAACACTCATCTGGGCAGGGAGTTGGCCAAATCCTTTTCTGATCCCTCATCTGACATCATCATTGTGACTGAGGGTAGATGGCTATCATGGGCACACTACTTCCAGATTTTCCCAGAGTTGTCTGCTGCACTGAGTTGCTTCCAAGAGTTTTCATCCCTTCTCAGTTTCAAATTTTCTTTCACCTCTGTTGGCTGCTGAAGGTATCCTGTCCAAAACGGCTTCAAATAGACTGATAAAACTACTTTCCCTGCAAGGTGGACAGTTTGAGCCTTTCTTGTGAATGTTTGACCCAAACAAATCTAAAAAAACCTGCAAAACAATAGCATCTTGTAAGCCCTGCACAAAAAAGAGCTGAAGTTTCAGTGCTCTGGAGACTTAAACACCACATCCACCATATGTTCACCAACCTTTGTCAGTGTACACCAGCTTCCCTTACTTTTCCCCTTATATGGTACAATCTGATTTTGAGTTTTCACAGCACTCTGTTTATACTTCATTTTTCTGCCAAGAATGTTTTGGCTTGTGTTTTATTATCAGGAATTTTAAATCCTCTCATGATGCACATGGCATATAAGGAGAAAAGCAAATATCATTAAGCTTTCCCCAGCTCTTAGTACACGTAAAATTTTTTTGTGTGAAGCATTTAGCTGAGGAGATGAAATATTGAGATAAACATTCTATGACATTTTAGACATCCTGTGTTTCTTCATCCTGCTGGAATAACAGTAAATGATCTAAATGGTCACAGTTCTCTCTCCTGGCTCTAATTCATGGCTTACATAAGGCAGTTCTAATGAGTATCACATAATTAAACACTTGTTGTTACGTCCTGTCCTGTTGTGCAAATTGTACCCTCACAAGAGGACAAAGACTTGTCTCTGAATAGCTTACGATTTAATATGAGGTGAGATGCAACGAGAATTTTTAACAAGCAACTCAGCAGAAAGGCAGTGCATGACATCTCACATTTACCTAGGCTAACTATAACCTTGAAAGGTTCCAACTGAGATTTTTCTCTTCTGTTTTAAATGAGTTCGGGCCTGTTAGGGAACTTGCATAGTCCTGTTGTGGATTTTCCCTGAAGCATAGAAACCCATGGTCTCAAGGTGGAGCACCTGAGTAATCCTAGTATCCCAATGTAAAGGGAACTTTCAGGTTCAAGGGTGGCTAAAGCATCCTCTGTGGCTTGGTATTCCATTATATCTGAGTTTTTTCTATATTAGAGAACTCACATTTGTTCAAATCAGGAGCATAATCTTGGTGTAGGATATGGGCAATACAGACAAAAACCAGAATGTAATTTTTCTAGGTTGCTGGGAGTTTGTTGCACCTGAGCTAAAATCTCATGGCCAGCTGGGAGCAACACACTGCCAGAAGGATGCAGCCAAACTGAAGGAGGTTTCCAGGAGAGCAAACCAGAAGTCAAATGATTTGGAAAATGCAGTTTAGGGGAAAGGTTGAGAAAAGCAAGTTTTGCTCTAGAAAAAAGAAGATGGAGTGAGTTGAATGTCATACACCTGGAAGGAGTTTCTAAGGGAACATAGCATGCATATATCTGAGCTAGCAGAGATACACACCAACAAGACTGCATGGCTCCATGCAGGCTTGTATTGTTGAAGAAGCTGTCAAGGTCCAGGGAGTTCTGTGCCCTTTTTAAGTGACCTTGAAAAGCAGGACCCTGTGTTGTTTGCATCTGCATGTAGCTCTTCTGCTTCCAAACTTGGATTTGGCATCAGGTTATCTGTGACTGTGCTTCATGCTGCAGCTCCCCACCCATGCCATTGAATCCCTAGAGAGGGCCAGATCCAGCAGTTCTTTCTGTCTGTAAAAGATAGGACAGGCAGAAACAGACAGAACAGCACAAGGGAACTTAAGGTTGCACATTAAGCAATCTTTATTGCTGTACGGGTGGTTAGAAATTACAGCAGGTCATGTAGAGGGATTGAGGAGTTAATATTATCATTGTAGATATAAATACAGTCTAAGCAGCAATCTAAGTAGCTCGGATCCTACTTTAGTGTGAAAGGATGGGTAAAAATCTGCAGGCAGCTCAAGCAGAAATCAGCTCTGTATAAGTGGGATTTCAGTGTACTTTTGCTGAAAAAGAATCATGTGAGCATGGTCATTAATGAGAGTTCCCAGACTGGATCTAGTATTGCACACAAATGCTGGACTGCAAGAATTTCTGTATATTTCAGCCTAAAAGTTACTGAAGATGATAGCCTTAAATTCTTGTGAATGAAAATTAATCAGATTGACTGCAGTGGCAAACATAGTGCTCATATTGATCTCAGTTTATTTTATTTAAATTCTCATGACTGAAATAAGATCTAGAAAGTTCAATATCAGTCTTTGCTTTCAAGTTCTTCCATCATTTCAGGAAATTTATTTCTTTTCCTTGTTTGTCAGATCTCAATCTGAAAACAGGAGATAAAAGTACTTTCTACGTCTGCATCATTTTTGTGTTAAAATGTTCAGCTTTTTGAGGACAGCAGCCAATTCTGCTAAGGTTTGTTTAGTGTCCTAGAATAATGGACTTCTGATCTTCTGTGGAGGCCCTGACCTCAGCTGTTAAGAAAAAAAAAGTTAGAGAGAAGTAAATATTACTGGCTAATACAGTGCTAGGATAATTTCCTCAGTAGTGCCATACCTACCCTTCTGTGCAGATGAACTATTCAAATAACTTGAATAATGATGGCAGGGGTGTTAATATTGGGTGGGACTGAGTTTGTGGGGAGTGAGTAATATCCTCTTATTTCCAGTGGAGCTCAGTAGAAAGCTCATAGGAAGAAAAGCAGTACATAATTTGTGGATACTGGTAGGGACTAATTTAAAATCAATTAGGAAAGATAGCAAAACCAAGAAAACTTTCATGACTAGAAAGCCTTTCTTTGAATCATGAATCTTTGCAAGTCTGAAAATTTAGTTGTTATTTATTTTTACTTTTTTATTTTGGCTTAATAAGAGAATTATCTTTACAAACATTGTCTGAGCTATATACTTCAACTATCATAGTTATGACAGGACTATGTTTTCTTCTTCAGTGACTTCTGAAAAGAGATTTAATACCATCTTGCTTATTATGTCAACACACAGCTAAGGATGGAATACCAATATGAAACTGCTGTTTATGTATTTAATTACAAACAATAAGCTGAAATGGCTTTGTGCAAAGTCTGTGTCCAGCAGGATTGATTCTCAGCAGATGACAGACTAGCTGGAATTCTGGGATTCGCCTTTCCGTAAGGGTATTGTGCTTTGCGTTTAAAAAATGGTGCATTGTGAAGGTAAACAAGGTGAAACAAAATCAGAGCACTAAGCAATCAAATTAGCCAGATGGCCAGAAAAAGTTTTCTGCAGATTGAAGAAAAATTACTTTGTATCACTTACCATGACAGCTCTTATCAGAACAACTGATGGATGCTATGGCTGGCAGTTTTCACAGATAGGCTGCAGGCTCATAATGATTACAAACTTTGTGTGCTTGCCTGAGACCCTTTTGTAGCTCCATTTCTATCGACATTCTTAAATATGACTCACATCATCTTGAATTTTGCCTCGGTCTGTGAGTGTCCTCTGCTTCTAATCACTCTGTTGCCCTTTACAAAGGCATCTTTGTTTAAGAAGCCACAAGCACAGGATTATCAGTTCTAAGATGCCATTTTAGCTCTACTGCCGAAGGGAAATCCTTTAGTGTTCTTGCATCCCAGTTTTGCACAGTACCTGTTTATATGAATGAGATGCATAGTTTTGAAGCTCAGGCTGTGTAGGATTCAGTCCTTGAGCCGCAAGTACTTTGGGGGCAGAAGCTGCTGTCGCTTTTGTGCCTTTCATTGTGCTGTGTATGTGTTGGTGCTGTACAAACTAAAGCAATGAAAGCTAATTTCCCCCTTCAAAATAAACCCTTTTTCAGGAAATCGTTTAGCTGCTTTGCATTATCAAAAATTGGAATTTCTCTCATTTTTAGAAGTTGACCCAATTTTAAATACAGTTATTTGTATGACACAAACCAAGTCAACAAAGAAGGAGAGGGAGGAAGAGAGAGAAAGAAATTAGCGAGGATGTAGAAGATACAAAGTTATGCTGCATTTCTGTCAGACCAGAGGGTGGCTTTTGTCAGCTTTGTGAGGCACAGGATGAAATTTTCACCTCTGCAGCGCACATGGAGATTGTATTAAAATGGCTTAATAATGGTGCCTCGACGTCCTGCCTGACTGGTAGTTTTAAGGCACACGGCTTTGCTCAGCAGAGCATTTCAGCTTACTGAATATAAGCAAATTGCTTTAGCTTATGGATAGACTGAGGTCTTGGAATAGACAAAAATCACAAGACAGGTCCTCTGTTGCTGTCCCTCATCGATATGACAGTGGGTGATTTTTTTGTTTGTTTGTTTGTTCTCTTTTGTTTTGTCAGATAGTTCTGGCTCTGCTGGAAGATTTCCAGGGAGTGATATAAGGGGAGGGACTATATCTGCTTTCGATTTGACCCTGGTTTCAATTCTAACTCATTTTCTATGTATGGAACTTATTTATCAAACTTGTGTCCTTTGACTCTCTGAAGTCTTTCAAAATTTCCCACTCCTGAGGGACAGTTTCTGTGAGGCAGAGCAGTGTGGCTTTGGATTTCTTACTGGATAAGTAAATTAGGTTAAGGCTGGTCCATTGTAGGAAACCTTATTTCAGAGACCCACAGATTTCTTTTTCTGCAGCTTTTCTCTTTGCTTTTGCTTCTGTGGATATCTGCTCAAGAACAGCCTCAGTCTGTCAGACCCACCAGTATTATCCCCACTTCATAAGTCCAGTGTTTGAAATAAAATTTTAAGTGCCAGCATATAGCTGAAAAAAAGCAGTGATGTGGCACTCTACTGACAGGCAGAAGATCAGAAGCAACCATTTGACTGCTGCCTGGGAGAAGCCCACAGCAGTGATGAGCTGTGTTTCTAAGTTACCTCAGAAATCACCTCGTCATCAGCTGGTGGAAATTGTTGCTTGTCAGTGTCCTTTGCAGTCTTACCCCAGATTCCTCCTTTCCCCTTGCTAGTGACATTCTCTTTCCTTAGTTTCCCACTTCTTTCTCCATCACAGCTGAGGGCCTCATTACTGCTTGGCTCAGACAGCTGTCTGCTAACACACAAGCACTGGAGAGCATGGAGGCACCAGCCTCCAGCTGCTTCCTAGAAGTCCACAGTGTCATTATCACAATGCTAACAACAGAGTTAGCCACAGCAGCCCTGTTTATGCTGATTGCTTCTAATTAGGCCATATTTTACAGCAGCTGCCCCGGGGAAGTGAGTTGATGATGCTGTAAAGACATAGGGTCATTCTCTGTGCATTACAGTTCAGTGTCCTGCTGAAGTATTTGCTGAGCAAGTGGCTTTTTTTTTCCTTTCAGCAAACCCCTGTGAGCTTCACTGTCGCCCTATAAATGGACATTTTTCAGAGAAGATGCTTGATGCAGTCACTGATGGTACACCTTGCTTTGAAGGAAGGCACAGCCGAGATACATGTATTAATGGCATGTGTAAGGTATTGGGTATGTTTGCATGTTTCTTTCTCTACAGTTTATTAGAAAGCCATAGGAAAATGTTAAAAAAAATTTTTGAAGGACTGAGCCCAAGTACTCCTATTTAACCACATTTTAAATTATCATGGAAACAAGTTAAGAGAAACTGCTTTTCCAAGTAGATTTAAGAGTGATTCCATCCTTTCTAACAAATCCATTGGATGGAGTAATAATTGCTTCTGGTACCATTCAACTCCTTTCTACTTCTGTTATTTAAAACACCAGTTCAAGAAAACTGCTTTCTGATGTTTTCATAAAGTATTCTAGCTTAGTGTTGTAACTGGTATACTACTCTCTTTTTTTATAAGAAAACACAGTTTGACATAATACATTGATGAGACTTCTGAACTGACTGGTAGTAGGATCAGACATTTGCACTTGAAAGCAGTAAAAATTACTTTAGTTTACAATAGTGAACTGAATAGCATTGTAGAATGAGATAACAGGCACACATGGTTCAATAATGTTCTGTTTATTGAAGAATAATTATAAGGTTCTCTGCATATCTTGCATGTTGATAGTAAGTTTCCAGGATGATGCATGTGCATGTGTCATTTGAAGGTGTGTTTCAGTAACAGACAGTCTTAGATTAGTTTTAATGAATTACTTATTTATCTGCTTGTAGGGGACATATTTACATCTATGGTTTATTTCTTCTAATAGGGATTTGCATCTTATGCCCCTTGGAGCCTGATAGCTTTTTTGGTTTCAACAATGTTGGAAACAAAAACAGGGTTTGGTGTCTTGTGAAAACTATGTTAGCTTACTCTAGGGAGCTTGGCACTTTATGTCTTATACTTTATGTCTTATACTTTATGTCTTATACTTTATGTTTTATACAAAGGCAACTAGAAGGGTCTTCAAGAAATCATGTTACGATCCACTGTATGGTCAATACAACTTTTTATTCAGGTCCTGCAAGAACAAAGTCCAACCATGAAGGGTTGAGTGCTAATAGAAAATTTTATTTGGTGGACAGCAAATAGCAGCAGCAATATGAAGTGCCCTGGTGAAGATCTGGCAAGTCTGGAGAGAGGGAGAGAAAGGGAGAGAGAGTTAAGAGTATCACCACCCAAGGATCCTGTGACCTCCTGGCAATCGTTCTTCCTGGGGATCTGGGCTAGTCCTAGTCTGGACAGCAGTCTGGTCTTAGCTGGCAGAGAATGAACACATCAGCATTCCTTATTTGTTCCTGGAGTTTCCCTGTCAATCCAAACTTCAGGAATGTTGCTTCTTCAACATCTCTGCCCCCCATTGTAAGCACACTAGATGCTATTGTCTGGGGATAGCCCTTAGTTAGCCAGTCTCTGCAGGAGGCAGCTCACTCACCCCTCCTCTGACACTCCAGCCTTTGTGTTCATCAGGAGACCAATGTCCAACATTCCACTTACCAGTTGTTTGAAGCAAAGATAATTCTGCTGAATGGAACCTCATATAGTCTGTTTCATCCCTTTACAAAATCATGTTCCTTTCTATGGTCCATATTTATTTTATTTGCACCTAGGCTGGTCTTCATTCAGGTACATTCTAAGATCTCCTCCTGTCTTGATGTTTGGCTTTTGACAGCTTTCAGCAGAGGGAATCAACAAGATCTGTCTGTAATTTAATCTAAAATCATCAAGTTATACTATGACTAGTGTGCTATTTAAATATATTCCTCCATACTCATCCTTCAAATATCATGTTTTCAGAAAGAAGATCTTTATTTAGACGATCTTTAAAACACATATAGTATCTTCCTGTGTTTTAAATTACACATCACAAGTGCACTTTTAATTCTTTAACTAGAGCAGTCAGTTGCCCCCCCTCCTGCAAGTTACTAAGCAAAGAAACTGCCACTGGAATAATGGGAGATGTGGCATGTACATGACTGAGGACTGGTCAAGTAAAAGCTGAGGAGGCTTACATGGTGTATACACTGAGAGCATGCAGATACTGAGGGAGTAGAAGCTGACAGCTCTACCAGACATTCAGTTCCTGCACAGAATTTAATAGCCATAAATGACCTTCAGTTATGCAAATCTGTGAGCTGTTCTCTGTAGCAACTCATGATTGTTATGTTGAGAGACTAACAGCATATTCAAGAAATAAACAGCTGTGTAGTACTAGGGAGGAAAGTGGTTTTTTTTTTTTCCTCTTGCTGAGAGATGTAATCCGTTCTTCATCTAAGAAGAGCTAATTTTTTTTTTTTGTACTAGTCTTACCCCTTCTCACTATGGTTCAGGTTTTTTCTCTCACCAGTAGCCCGACAGGACATTGAGACAGACTCCTCTAGAAAAATTTTAAGAGAAATTGTGGCTATCTCATGAGATAGTTCTCCCAGTTCAAGGCCATGTCATGGCCAACGTGGCACGAATATGATTCTTTATTTGGAGACCAGTGGGGAGACTAATGGAAGGAAGAACTTAAAAGCACAATGTAGCATCCGTGTAACTTCGATATTTATGCAGTAGTACACCCAGGTTGTACCCAACAGTGACAGCAAGGACTTTTTGTATCTGACCCCTGCTGCCAATCTGACACAAAAGTCTGTCCCTCTGGAAGTTGCAAAATCTCTGGCTGTTTTCCTTTTAGTCACTGAGCAGCAGGAAAGAAATTGTTTCTCCTCCCTGTAATGCAGCCAGGCAATAAACGTCATCACTTCTACCTCTGCACTGTCTGCTGGGACCAGAAATAAAGCTCATTTTAGGTGTGGTAAAAAAGGCTCTCAGTGAATGAGGTGATGGCAGAGAGCTGCATGGAGGGATGCTAATGTGCAATATGCATGATATGACACTCAGTGGTAGCTGTAGTACAGCATGTTTTACTGGCAGAGAGTGCTCAAGGCCATATGTGTGCAAAAGAATCAGAGCCTGCTGATTTTTTTTCTTGTTTTATAATCTATAAAAGGGTTATAAAACAAATCCCTTTTAACATGCAATTAGGCAGAATTTTAAGGCCAGCTATTTAAAGCAGTTATAGAAAATATGCCTACTAGGAGAATCAAAAGAATGAGGAAAGCAAATAAATGTGAAGAGGAATCATATAGAAATCATCTAATGGATGACAAAAATAATGTGATTCTCACAGGATCACAGAATGTTAGGGTTTGGAAGGGACCTCTGGAGGTCATCTAGTCCAACCCTCTATCAGAGCAGGTTCACCTAGAGCAGGTTGCACAGGATGACATCAGGCAAGTTTTGAATACATCTGGAGACCAAGACTTCACCACCTCTCTGGACAGCCTGTTCCAGTGGTCTGTTACTCTTATAGTAAAGAAGGACTTGCTTATGTTTCCATTGAACTTCCTGTGTTCCAGTTTGTGACTACTGCCCCTTGTCTTGTCACTGTACACCACTGGACAGAGTCTGGTCCCATCCTCTGACATCCACCCTTTAGATAATTTATAAGCATTGATGAGATCCTTGCTCAGTCTCATCCTCTCTGGGCTGAACAGACCCAGCTCCCTCAGCCTTTCCCCACATGGTCGGTATTCATTGGCACAGGAAAGTAAAACATGGCCTGGAAATTAAAGTTAATGTAAATATAATTAAAATTAATTACTGCTGCAGCTGTTTATTCTTACACATGTGAATATACATTTTGTGATGATCACTAATGGCCTTGTAAGATGAGGCCCTGTTGCTTGATATGAAGGTCATTGTACCACCAGCAGCGCCCCAGAGCTAGGAAATCAAATTAAGGCTTTATTTACTGTGAGACAGTTGATTACCTTCCCTGCTATGGTTTTCTGCAGTGCATCACCTCATTCTTGGGGATCCTGGCACCCCACCCTGTTGCATATGTAGGTAAGACTGATGTCTGATTAGAGACAAACTATGTTTCAAATATCAGAGGAAAAACAAAATCCAGACTTCTGTGGTTATAACTAGAAGAGACAAAGGGATTCTCTTTATGTCATAGTGATGTCAGATTTTTATGCCATGGATGTAGAATCGTAGAATCATAGAAGGGTGTGGGCTGGAAGGAACCTTAAAGATCATCCAGTTCAAACTCCCACCCACCCACCCCTGCCATGGGCAGGGACACCTCCCACTATACCAGGTTGCTCCAAGTCCTGTCCAGCCTGGCCTCAAACACTTCCAGGGATGGGGCATCTCCAGCTTCCTTGGACAACCTGTGCCAGTGTCTCACCAACATCACAGGAAAGAATTTCTTCCTAATGTCTAAGCTAAATCTACCCTCTTCCAGTTTAAAGCCACTCCCCTTTATTGCAACTGCCTTTGTGTTGCTAAAGGAAATGTATGGACAAGCAGGAGAGATCTGAGCTGATTCTGAGTAAGCTGATAGAGTATGACCTACAGAGAGACATTGATTGGCACCCCAGAAGCAGGAAATTGATGATACTGTCGTGGTGCTACTGCACTAATTTGCTGGTGCCAGTGCAGTAGTTCAGGACTTATTTGTTCAGCATTTGGGAATTTTTACACTACACAGTATTCAAGAGGGAAATATGCTCAGACCTGCTCAGTGAGGTCTGATTGACTGGCTGAACTAGATAAATTATTTGTAGGTGTGACCACTCAGACAAGTATGAACAGTAAATAAAGATGTACAGAAACCTTTTAAAGAACATGTGTTTTCTACAACAAAATGCTAATTTGGCAAAAATTACACAGTTTGAAGAGAAGTCATTTTCTTTAAGACATTCAAAAAAGAAGCTGCAAAACACTCACTAATATTTTATAATAGCAGAACATGAAGACCAAGGCTTTCATTTGTAGATTTTCCCCAACATTGTGTTTAATAGTGCATATATGCATATGATGGAAAATAAACTTCAACTTTTGGGGCTCCCCAGAGAGTGTGGTTACTCTTTGGGTCTAATAATAACCTTATAACAATGACTTTAATAACTGTGTGTAGATGATTAACAAATGTACTGATAGTGCAGTAAATATACTGCAGAATTAATCTCTTTTCGAAAGCAGTGGCACACACACCTACCTTTAAATTTTAAGGTATTATCAAATGTAAACTGCAGTGCATCTATGGATAGCAAGTGAAGAGTCATATCTGAAATACTGGGAAGATAAAGAAACAGCTTGCACTTATCGCAGTCACACCTGTGTACTTTGAATACTTCATTAAATTAATTTAACATCCTTGATCAAATATCTATGTGCTTGGAGGCAAAAATGTATTCACCTTCTTAATGTGTGCTTATCTCTGTAACATTCTGTACTGCTGGTAATCATGGGTTTGGGTGCCAAGATGTGTCTGTGAAAGACTTTACAAAATCTTCCCTTTTTTGAAAGTCGCCTTTGCTGAAGGGAGTGGGAAACTGAGGCTGCTACAGAACCTTTTGGTTGGGCAAAGCTTTTTGGAACAGGTGTCAGAGGCACTGGCTAAACGTTACTGCTAAGTGATGGATTAGGTTTTTTTCAGTCCTCTGTAAAAATGCAAGTGACATGGCTTAACATCACTTATAACTTGAGGCCATTCCTTGCTTCCATTTTTGCAGCTTCTCTAGCTGTTCATTAAATCACTGGCACATACAGGATAAGTTCAGGTGTGTCTTGAGCTGAAAATGATGGAAAAATATTAGAGAATCCAGGAGCCATTGTACCTAGATTAGTCTAATAGATGGATTTTCCTGTCAGAAGCTTACAGGAGATTACCATAGCTGATGTACTGAAGATATAATATGATCAGAATCAAAATCAAAAGAGGGGATATCCAGATTTTCATACATCAAGGGGATGTTAGGAAAGTTGGCAGATATCACACCTGAAAGCTTCTTTTGAGAAAAATCAGCTGACAAAATCTTTGCATGCCACCAGGCTGTTCATCTAATTCACAAGCCTCTGGGTATTTATTAGTAGCCATTAAGTGTGGACATTAGGTTTCATTCTGCAACCTATTAATTTTCAAAGAGAGGCAAATTCACCCCAAAGATTTTTCTGAAGCTAAAAGGCATTAGTGTGCAGAAGTTTTGAGTTGAGCAAGAGAGAAGTCCTCTCCTGACTCTGTATGAATAACATTTTTCTCTCAGTTTCTCCCTTTCTCTAAAAAACCATCAGTCTGGAAAATCAGTCTGTACCAGAACTGCATCTTAGCCCATTCCCGTTTTGCTGGCAAGCAGTAGAAGCAGCTGTTACAAGTATAAAACTTTATACCTTCTGAAGAGTTTCTCTTTGCTAGAGGGTTTGACTGCTGTAGAGATTCTGGACTCTCTGATGACCAAAAATAGCTGACAGAGAAATTTCAGTTCTGTTAATGCATTTTATTCCTAAGAATCCACGACAAAAGAAAAAAAACAAAAATACTAGATTCATTAGCAAGAAGTTGAAGCCTTTTCTGTGGCATGCTTCTATCCTAAGTAACTGCTTGCCACTGTATGTTTCATGACATGGCAGTGGTTTGTTGCTTGTTTATTTTTCATCTTCATGTAAACACATGGGTTTTACCAGAATAACAATCTCTACTATTACTTTGTTTATATAGGATATATTCTGTACCACAAAGGTGATTCTTCCCATTCTCAGAAGAGCAAAGTACAGTGAAGGCAGTGATACACAATCTGCATGGATTTCATTGTGGAGGCTGCATTTATTCTGCACATTATTTTTCCTTCTAGGCTGTTGGCTGCGATTATGAGATAAATTCCAATGCCACTGAAGACCAGTGTGGAGTTTGCCTGGGAGATGGCTCTGCTTGTCATACAGTGAAGATGACATTTAATCAAAGTGAAGGATTTGGTAAAAGGAACTCTTTTATTAAACTCACCAGTTTGTGAAGTAATTTCTCTGCATAAAAAAGGTTTAAGTGCTTCTCATTGCAAAGCAAGTGATTGATCTGAGTAGGAAATTGTAAATTACTGTTTCACAGTGAATCATGCTTCTGCTAGAAACCGTCTGTGGTCTGTGCCTTTTAAGTTCACCTTGTCTCATAAAAATCGTGTCAAAAACCAACATGCCCTATGCAAGTTACACAGGTAATACTAATATAACCCAAAATAGTACAAAATGAATGTGATTTACCACCTTCTGGTGGACACCACATCTCTGGACAATGTTAAGTACCAAGAAAATGCTGGAGTGAGTTCATTTGCAAGTGTCATGACACTGATACCACTGGATATGCTGACCATGTGCCACCTCTTCCTGATGCAGAATTTTGCAATTCTGATTGCTCTAAATTTTTCTGTGGAAAGTATCTGTCTTGAAAGGGGAGAAAAGCAACTCTTTGTAGAGATTAGGTGTTCTGCAAGAGCACCGAGAGGACTGAGTCTGTCTTCAATTGACTGCAGTGAGACATTCAGGCTCTAAGTTGCCTTGTGTGGGATGAATGAAATCCACAGTGTCTAAAAGAGGGAGTGTGTGAATAAAACTGCAAAAGAACCATGATAGCTAGCTGGTGATGGAAGAGACAGCCTGGATAAGGAGCTTTGAATGAGAAAGCAGGATCAAAGGGGAAGAAGTGAAAAGATAAGTCACTGGAAAGAAGAATGTGCTTAGAGAACAGTCTTTGGCTGAAGAAAAAGGCTGGTCTAGAGATGGAACATCTCCAGAATATAATTCCTGCCATGCTAATGAGGAGGGAGAAACTGCAGTATGGGTTTGGCATTGGCTGGCTTTTGGGTTTGTGAGGTTTTCATAATTTGCACAGACATAACATGCTAATAGTTTACAGCTCATTTGGTAAGGTTTTCCAAAGTTTTGGGGAAAAGCACTTTTAATACTTCAGGGTTTTTCCTCTATTGTGTACTTGTATTTGCTTTCCTTCAGTCCATATCCCATAGGTGAGCTGTGAAGATATCTGCAGCCTACACCTCCCACCCCCACTGTGGAACAGGGAGGAGAAAATCCACCCAAAGGCTCAGTAATCAAGGCAAGGACAGGGAGGTTTTAATTCCCCAATTACAGTAATGGGTAAAACCCAGACAGACTCAATTTGGGAAGAAAAAACTGATTTAATGTAAAAAGAGAAAGAAATCATCTTCCCCTCTCTATGATCCTGCAAGAGCTGCAGCTTCACATCTGCCCACCTGTGACATTTCAGGGGCTACAAATCCACACATTTACCCCACCTTTGGGGATTGCTCTGCCATGCTTCTCTATAGATGGGTTTCAGGAGGACAGCTGTCATCTCACCAAGGGCTGCAGGGAAATCTCCACTCAGGCACCTTTCCTCCTCCTTCATCACTAACCTTGGTATCTTTTCTCTGGCATTTGTCTCTCTCACCTCTTTCTCTCCTCTGCACTGCAGGTCTTCTTTTTCTTTTTAAAAATATTTTTGCCGTTGCATTTCCCCTTTCTTGAGTATGTTACTTGCAGAGTCACATCCAGCTTCCCATACCCGCTTGGCCTGGGCCAGTGGGGCCAAAATTGGAATGGGGGGAGCTTCCAGCAGCTTCTCACAGGAACCACCCCCATGCCTCCTGCAGCTTCCAAAGCACCACTGCACTCCACCAAGACAAGTGTTGTGAAGATGCCTGCAGCCATGCATCAGTGCAGGTTGTATACGTCTGTGAGACTTACAAAGGACAATCTAGAATTCCTTCTTCTCCAATACTACAGTAATCTTCCAGCCTCTGATATGTCCCTTCTGGTACTCTAAATTTCACTCTGCCTTTATCTATATGTGGTTTTCCAGGGATGCAGATAAGCTGAAGTTTATTTTCAAATAACAGATTTACTAAGAAGTTCCAGCTCTTTACCACATGAAAGGATAACTGCCTCTTATTTAAATTAATTTTCTGTTTTATCTTCTCTTAATTTTCCATTGTCCGAAGATTCCATAAGTCTTACTGACAAATAGTACTGAGTGATACTGAGCGTTAAGTAAAATTATTTCATTGCTTTCTTGAGATTCAGTAAAAAAATGGTTGATTCTGTAATTCTTTGCCTTCTACAGGCATTGATTCCTTTGCAGACAAAGTGTCCAGAAGGCAGGGGTTAGTAGACTCTTCAGCTTGTAAGACAAAGTGTGAATCTTGCTGATATTCATATGTGTTAAACTGAGAATAGGAAAATAAGTTTTGTTCAGAGTATCAGGCTTCTTTTTGTCTCTAGCAGGTACTGTGGTGTTCAGTCTTGTAGTACGGGCTTATGGCAGAATGGCAAAGGCTTCAGTCTCTAAAATTCAATATAAGTAACAAAACTGGACCAAAGCATGCTTCCATCAAGGAAGATTTGAAGAGTTTTTTCTGTGTTTAATGGCACAGAGAAATACAAAATCAAAGGTTTCATTTGAAGTTTTATTCAGAACCTAGGTCCATCAGGGCCTTTCCTGTGCCTGGTGCTGCAGCAGTGTTTCTTCTGTGTACAGTTTCACCAAAATGCCAGGTCAGACATGAAATGCTAGCAAAGAGTTTTAACAATTCAGCCCTTCTCTGCATGACAGGGTGATCGGGTTATGCTTAAGTCTTACCACCTCATATATGGAAATAAAAATTTAAAAATGTTTATTATTACTTCAGTCTTCTGTTTTGTTGTATTATTACTTGGGTGTATTCTTTAAAATTCTGTCTTTTCTGTGGATGCAAAATGGGAATAGTAATCCACTTGCTCCCAACACAGCTGCAGGAATGCCAGCATCATTGTGTGATGGATTCGATTAGAGTTTTGGATGGAAAACAAATCTGGGATCTGATGTACACAAATGGTCTCAGCTGTTGGCACTAATATTTGCAAATACTTGGTCTGTACCTGGTTTTCAGGAGGCTAGTCTGAAAACAATTTAAGTTGCTTTAGCTGAACTCTTGTGGTAGTAAGGCTGCAACATGCACATTTTTGGAAATTGGGAAATGAGGGATTGTACAGTAAGGGTGGAGGTGTCTAACTCTGCCTGTCAGAAGGCAAGAATAGGTGCATGTCACTCCTATGAACTGCTGAATTTTAGCAAAGTGATGGAAAAGCAAGGAAACTGTTGTTGTACGAGCTCTAACATGGAGTTTTATCCTGATCCCATTATCTCCCAACCAAGCTGGCAGGGACTGAATTGTTTTGTGCCATTGTGTCCCTGCTACTCCTGTTTCTTTTTCACACAACCAAAGTGCAGAGAGAGATCTGGTACATGCCTGAACCTAGCCCTGAGGTGGAGTATGGGCATAGCCATGATGCAAATACGCATCTCAAAGATGGGGAGGTCTCTTGGATCCTTGTTTTTAGGAGACTGTCTCTGGACTGTAATTTTTTTCCTGTTTCCATCACACACTGCAGTTCTCCTCCTCTGTACTATGAGGGGGCTGTGTGCACCCATATCTTGACTCGAGACCTGATAGGCCGCTGGGAGCCTGTCCTGTTTTCCATGTAATATTCTTGTGGTGGTGCCTATAGCCTGGCTCAGAGGAAAATCATATTTCAGGGACGTGTATTTTTAAGAGGGAGAAGCTTGCTGATACAGCAAACTGGAAAGCAGGATGGAAGCTGTTGCATAAACAGAAATAGCCATAATGGGTGATCACTGGATTGGCAACACTGTGATCACCACCTGAGTGGAGCCACTCCTCCCTCACAGCAATGGGAAAAGAGAAACAAGCAGAGCCCTGATAGAGCTGTCCCTACAACAAGGCTTGCAGGAGTAAATTCATTTTGTATGCTCTTCCAGGTTAGGAACATATGGATTTAATTTTAATTAAAAAGGGAAAGATTATTAGCATTCGAGAGTTGCCATTTCATGGATGTGTGGTAGCACCCACAGTATGGATGCACTAGAATTTAATGAGGACAGCTGGCATTGTGACTCTTACTGAATCAGATCTCTTGATCCTTATCAGATGAAACTGTGTAACCATAAACAATTATAAAAACACCATCCACGTAATTTTTAAACAAAATGTTTATTGTGTTGACTGACAAACTCAAAAGCTTTCTGTGATAAGCTTTGCAGTTGACAGTAGATAACATTGATTGGGAATTATTGTGAGTTTATGGGAAACAATGGGGTAATTAGCTTGTCAAAGAGAGGAGGGCCAGGGAGAAGGGGGTCTGATAAATTGGCAAAGTGGTTACATTTATCACCATGCTGTTGGAATATATTAAAAAACAGGTTTAACAACAACAGCAGGTAATTCAGACAAAATAATTATGAAAAAACTTTATATGATACAGATTTTTATGTTACAACAAAAAATTATGTTGTACTGGTTTTTAACCTTGTGTTTTGAAAAATGTTACTTTAATTACATCTGAAAAAAAAATCAAAACCCAAGACACTACAGGAAAAGGAAACCAACATTGCAAAGCCTAGCTTTCAGGACATGACACAATTAAGATTTTCCTTGCTGTGTTAATTTGTCCCACTTGTAAGTATGTCATCTAATCAGGTCTTTAGTTACATGATCACACACTGTGTTTGCAACACTTCTTCCATTTCTTCTCCATACTGAATGAATTGGGAGAATTATTAATCCATGGTTACTTAAAATAGACATAGGCCACTATGATTCCTATGAAAGAAGTTATTCAGTAATCCTCCAGATTTTGTTATTTCCTTATCTTATGGAAGACTGAGAAATCTGAATTTACACAGCCTTGGAACCTTGAAAACATTCAGAAAACTCTCCCTCATGTACATTAGTAATTATAAATATATAGATATAGATATGCAATTATATACTGCTAATATAATGAGAAAGGGTCTGAATTAGACATACGACATTACAGCCAAAACTTCATCACCCCACAGAAGAGCTGCAAAGAAAATTTAGATATTAAAGACTGTGGGGCACTTATTTATGACAGCAGGTTGTTGTACAGCATGTAACTACTTCTGGTAGGTGGAAAGCACTGGTGCTGAAGATTGCTTAGTATCCCAATGGTTTCATCTCACACATGTGAGTGACTAATCAGAGGTGGTAAGCTTATTTCACAAGAAGTGTGAATGGAATGTGAGTCTCAGAATTTAATTAATGACCTCAGCAGTGTGTGATGAGAATGCAGAAACACATATGTTCCAGTCTTGATGTCACCAGCACAAGCAGCAGCTCATGCTCACAGGGCACCTGATTGTAGAGCTGTTACCTATCCAATTTGTAAAGCCCAGTCAGGAGCAGTAGAAAGAAAGCAATCTGAGTTTGTGTTCAAATTTCTATGTGAACTTCCTATTTTTACAGTTCTGTAGCAGTAGCAATACCAGTTCCCTTTAAGGTGAGAAGCACAGAGACTGATGTCATATACTGCCTGTGGTACAAACAAAATTCTATAATAGATTCTCTGGGTTAATTCTTAACAGACACAAAATTTCTTTATAGATAACTTGTACATGAAGAGCTGTTGAAATTCCTTATGAAAATCGGTAGTTTATAAAAATATGTTTGATTGATCATAGTAATTTGAAGCATTTGAATAATGTTCAGAATATTTTAGTCTATCTGTGGAAAACAGGCATGAAGAAATTAAATTACTTTGAGAAGATATGTGGAATTATGTGTATACCTGTATTTTACAGATTAAAACATTCATTGCAAATTGAGAAGTCCTTTCTCACAACAGGCTTAACTTTCTGGGTCTGTCTGACATTTCTCCAGATCTCTGACATTGAGGCCTTGTATACAAGAGGCCTTGTATATGGTTATGGAGATGATGATGTTAATGTGTTGATGTTAATTGTGTAGAGTAGATTTCCCTAATGCAGCTCAGAAAAGCATTCACCTTTGTATTCTTTCTAAATGCCACTGTCATTGCCTAGGCATAATTTGTATTTATATTCCTTGAACTGAAATACAGTCTCTGTAATAGCACATTTCTATACATTTTCAAGAAAAAGAGATATTTTAATGGTCTTATACAGAAGTAAACTGCAAGATTTTTTTTTTGGTTGTTCACCTCCATGTATATTTCTTGTCTCTTAGGGTATGTTGATATTGGGCTAATTCCAAAAGGTGCAAGGGGAATCAAAGTCACAGAAGTTGCAGAAGCAGGAAATTTCCTTGCTGTGCGAAGCAAAGACCCAGAAAAATACTACCTGAATGGAGGCTTTATCATCCAGTGGAATGGTGAATACAAAGTGGCAGGCACGATATTTCAGTATGACAGAACCGGGGATCTAGAAAATCTGACTGCTCCAGGACCCACTAATGAATCAATCTGGATTCAGGTAAATAGGGGATCACTAGCAGAACTTGCTGGGTTTGAGTGGAGCAGAGTGTGCTGGGGCTCTGACACTGAGTCTGAAAAAATATATATATGTATATAAACCACTGTATCAGCATGATGACTTTCAAAAATTAGCTGAGCTGTTTTGGAGAGATATAAACACCTTGCTTAAGATGCTTGTTCATCCTGGCCAAAAACAGATGTCCAGTGTCATGGTCTGATGACTACTAAGGGCTGGTTTAATCCAGTGCTGCCACTAGGATAGGGATAATGCCACCTGGGGATTAATATTATTACTGGCTGGGATAATGCCAGCTGGTCAGTCCTTCACCCAAACTTCACTTGTCTCTTGTGCCATCTTAGAGCAACAGAATGCTGTGGTGTAAGGAAGCTGATGTCAGGTCGTGGACAAACACTGTGAGCTAGGGAAGCCTGGCAGTTGTGGCATTTTACATTGAGGAAGAAAATCCATCTTTAGGTAGATGGATTGTATATTAGGTCAGTTGGATTAATAAAGTAAAATGGATCCATTTACCATCCACTGAGGTTGCTCCCTTTTGGTTTTTTTATGTAGCTTGTAGATTCTAATTTAAATGTAATTTTCTATTAATTCTACAAATAAATTGCCCATTTGTTCCCTGAATGTATATTTCCTGGCTTGTTTGCTTGTGTATCTACTGTGCAATTAAAAGAAGTATTACAGTTTGATGGGATCCACTTTTACATTTTGCATGTCTGGTGAGAAGGCACATCTAATGTGCATTTAGGAGGAAGAGTAGAAGTACATAGCTGACATCTTTTATCCCATGATGATATTTTTCTTTCCTCTGTCTCACCAGCTAAGCAGTACATTTCCTGAATGCCTTTTCTCAGTTGGAATTTTCCTTAGTAATCCAGAAATGCTAAGTAAATAATACTAAAGCAGTGTCTGAATAAAGTCTGTAATTTTCTAACTTACTGATTGTTTTGTAACAGTTGTTTCACAAGGGTAGGGACATTATAATTTATAATGATGATAGGCAGTAGCTCCTAATCAGCAGCACATTTGGCAGTCCCTTGGATGGATTTCACATTATCTTTTCTTACTGTCAAAAGGATACCAATTATGTTGACCCACTTACTCCCACCTATGCTTGTGAAAGAGCATGGCAAACAGCAGTTTCTTAGAAAGGAACTGATATGCCCCTTTCAGCACACAAATGGAAATTCTGCTTTCCTGAAATGGTAGTAGGCACCAAAATGGGCTGCTCTAAACCTCACTGATTCTTCTATTTTCATGTTTCGAAAGATTTGGGCCTGTAGATTATTAAAATTATAAGTAACTAAATAAACCCCACTCCTTTCCCAGCTACTTTTTCAAGAAACTAACCCTGGAATCAAGTATGAATATACTGTACGAAAAGAAGAAAGTAATGAGAATGAGATTGGAGAGCTAGAGTATTTTTGGCAGTATGGAGACTGGACATCCTGCAGCGTTACCTGCGGAAGAGGTAATTCCTCGCATCCTTTTTCTGTTACTCTTTGTCTTCATTATTAGCAAATCTCATCTTTACTTTAAGTTAGCGAGCCAGCATTTTCAAAGAGGTAAGGTTCTTAAATCTCCATTTAAGAAGTAGCCAGATCACATGGTTACAATAATGTAATTTGGCTCTAAAATAAAATGTTATTAAATCACTTAAGGCAAAAAGGTTTCTGTAACACATGCACTGAAACTCAGCTACAGTAAACCAAAATGAAAAATTGTATTTTTCTTCATAATTTGTGCCAATATTCCTCACAATAAGAAAGACTATTTTATGACCCGTTCTTCTTTCCCTACTGAGTCTTTCCAGTATTTTGAATACAAGAAAATATTCTTTATTTTTGTCCTGCCTTGATACTTAAAAGTGCTTCTTGCACATTTCTCGGAAGTTACATTATTTAAAACACTCTTGAGAGCTTGCCTTTGCCACTCTCAGTAGTGGCTTGGGAATAGTTGCAGTTATATTGTAGTTCTGTGCAGTACTTTAAACCAGACAAACAAAATGTCAGCTTGATCTAACAGCAAGTCCAGAAGATTGCCTTTGGTAACACACAGAAAACACTGTCAGGAAAACTTTCTTTGAAGTAGTTAACAGATGAATAAGATAAAGGTAATGCTTGCAGTAAGACAATGATAAAAAACTGAAGGCTTCTTTACAAAATTAAAGTTTTTTATCCATCCTGTGTGGTAATATTTTTTAAAATACCAAAAAAATGTTGTGTGTGTCTGCACCTCCGGGGAAAAGAGTGAAGCCTTCTGTCTGAATGTGTTTGTGAGCTCCACTGGGCAGAAGAAGAGTCTTGAAGATAGGAAGGGAACCTTGCTCTTTGACCTTCTGTGTGAGAGCTGTATAGAACAGCAGAAGATAAATGTTACAGCTACTGGACAGACAACATGAAACAAGTCTTTTCTAATGGTAGGGTATTATTGATGGTATCTTTTGGTAATTCTGTTCTTTAAGTTCTTGCCAGAAGGAAAGAAAAAGGCAAAACAAATGCAACAAATTTAGTTCAAAGTCTAGAAGCAGTGATGATTGCTGAGGTAACAATTTTTTGAACATTCCTGTTAGGGAAGACCCTAAAACAATGCATTTTCTGTGATTCGAACAGAGAACATTGTGTGGCCTTAATTTTAGAAGATTAAAAGAAGATTTTTAGAAGAATAATGTAAATTACTCCATCCCAATAATACATTTTTATATACTTTTATATATATGGACATATTACAAAGATGTTTATGCATCCAATTATATTTTTTTGCAAATAATTCTGTTTGGTTTGTTGGGGTTTTTTTGGTTTGGTTTTATTTTGAGGGTTGATTTTTGGGGGTTCTTTTGTGGTGTTTTGTTTTGTTTTGTTTTTGAAAAGAGTCTCTCAGCACATGTGCTTTCTGGTTATCAGGAAAAAAAACTGAAAATATTTTCTTTAAATAGATACCCAAAACAAGTGTTTCACTTAATTGCATATTGTACATTTTAGTTCTGATACCTAGCAGTGAGTAGTATTTAATGAAACAATTGGCATGACAGCAAAAAAAAGGGAGAAGTGTTACTGAGACTGTTTATTATATTGTTTTGGTTTTATTTACATCAGATGCACTTTTCCCAGAACTGTTTCTCAGTAAGTAAATTATAACCCTCTGGATAAAGAACTGTGTGATTGTCTTTGATTTCTAACTGCCTACTTAAACAGTGAACTACAGGATATGGTTTTTTTTCCAGTTTTTATTTAATAAGTGGCTTCCTGTATTTACTGTCTTTGGGCTCTTAATAAATATTTCTTCAGTTCATTGTCTTTTTCTTTACATAAGTACAAATTATATGTTTCAGGCAAGGTTGTGGACTTAATGACCCGAGTTTGTAGGGGAACCAAGAGGTGCATCACAGCTCAAAAAAGTTACAGGAGCCTTCCCCGTTCTCTGCATTCCTCCATGGACAGGAGAAAAGGAAAGAGTGGACCCTTTGCTTTCTTTCATCTGAGATACATAATTAGTAAAAGCAACAGAACAGGCTTAAAGAGGATGTAGTCTGCTAATATATAATGCAGTCAGTGAATTGCCGCTTATTCCCTGCCCAGAAAGAAAGGGAAACATTGGCACTCAGCTTCAACACATCACTTGAATTAGAGGAGTTTTATATCACAGTTTCTTTGCAGTTTTCTGGAGGTACCTAATGCTTAATCTGTTCTCTGTCTGAATGTGGATGAGTTGTGCTGATGGTGTATAAGCTTGGCACTGAAACTGAACTGCATGGCCTTTCTAAGCACCATGCTCATGCAGTAATGTAGCAGGTTTTTACCCAGATGATTAGAGCAAAAGCTCATCTGCAAAGTTACCTGCAGATTTGCTGCATTAAAAAAAAAACACACAAAAAAAAAACCAAAAAACCCCAAACGTGTAGTGTCAGGGAAAATGTATTTGGAAAACACTGGAAAAACTTTCTGACCTTATTTGGAGAAATTCGAAAGTCTTGCTACACATATCAGGGATAGTAGTGATTGTTGACCTAGAACAGAAAGTCTCACATCATTATTCATTCTTGTGGTTTGATCCCCTCTGAGTTCAGTTCAGGACCAGCATAAAGGTAGAACTGAATGTTCTCAATGCTGCTGGATTAAGCATCACCCTTCTCTGGCTTCCACAGAAGAGACTTCTGGCTTTGAATGATGAGAGTGATTTTATCTGAACTTTTCTTAGATTCAGAATTTACTACCTTTGGCTGTAGCAGGCCTGTCATACCAAATCCCAGGCATCTGAATAGTTTTGAAAAGTACGTAAGATAAAGGGAATTGAGGTAGGCAAGATGATCTTCTGCTATCGATGTGCTACATGACAGGTCTTCCTGAAGACAAGCCTACAGTGGAAGTCAAGGAGATACAAGAAGTTGCATTTATTTAAACAAAAGATAGTAATCAAATAGCCTTCAAGGAAGTTTGTAGTTGCCATCTGTTAAGTAATAAACCAGTAGTTTTCAGGATAAAAGGAAGGACAAGAAAGGTGAACTATTAAGCTAACTTTGACAGCTACAGCCAGTGGGAGAAAACTGATTCTTAACCAGACTTTTGTTCTCTTGGCCAACCTGGACCTGCATAAAAAAAGTGACCTACTGCCATTTGCAATGTAGAAAATAATTCAGTAATCACAGGACAAACCTTTTCATGGCAAATAAATGCTGAAGGGAGTAATTCAAAACAAGGTTTTTCCTCAGTACTCACTGCAGGACAGTTTGACTCTTTACCTGACATTTTTTTTATGCAGAAAGGTATGTGTGCACACTGGACAGTGTCCTGCAAACTGCTGCATGTATGCAGAGTCTGCTATCAAGAGAGCATGTAAAGCACTTAAGCTTTTTTAAAAGATTAATTTAAATGCTCCGCTGGGGATTTTTTTTCTATACCAACTACCCATTATTCTTTTTTCATGTAATGGTCAATTAGAAGCTACAAGTATAAATCCTTCCTCCTTATTTAAAGGCTTTAATTGTGTTTCTCAGAGCTGGAACATAACAGGAAGTAAAGCACAGCACAGTTGCAACTAAGAGAGAATACTAGGTGATCTCCATAGATAACATCAGTAATTGGAAAATTTTCAAAAAGGACTTCACTGTCAGATTTTTTTTGAAAAAAGTTATGTGCCCTCTAAATCCTCCACAATTGTTTTCAGGGCTACTTTGAAAAATCACTTTCAGGTGTTCCTGAACTCCTGCCTGTCCTTCATAGAAAGCTTCTATCCTTCCATTCCAGGACTCCAGTCACAGGAGCCATTCTATCCATGATGCCAGTAAGATCATAGCCCTGGAGGAATGCACATTTCTAACTCCTCTTCTTTATCCCTAGAGGCATTTAAGTTGGGTGCCTGATGAAGCTCATTTACTCCCTGGAATTCCTTTGTGCTGCACTTCAGGTACTCTCCTGCTGACCAGTGATCTGTTTCCAAGCTCTGGGCCTGGAATATATATTGCTAGTACTGGCATCAAACTGGTAAAAATGGGATGGATTGAGGTGCCCTTTCCTTCACAACTTTAGTTTAAATCCCTCTTCCCCAGCTTGGCAAGCCTTTAACTGAAGGTGTTCTTCCCCTTTTCCCATCAGCTCCCAGTAGACCAGGTTGCTCAGGGTGAGTTCAATGATGTAAGCAGCCAAAACACTGTGGAGCTGGTTCTGTAACCATTTGTTTATTCACTGGTTACAGATGACCCTTTGAAAGACCTTCCTGTTGACTGGGAAGACTGATGGAAAACAGCCTGTGCTCCTGTGTACTGCTGCTCCCAGAGCTCTGCAGTCTGTCCTTATACTCCTCAGACTGCTCCTGGCTGTATCACTGGTTCCCAGATGAAACTTCAGCAGTGGATAATAGTCAGTGGGCTGTTAAAGGTTTGGTAGTATCCTAGCAACATTCCTGATAGGAGTGCCCAGTAAGCAGCACACCTCTGTAGAGAGTGTGTCAGGTGGGCAAACAGGTGTCTGTGCTGCTCAGGAGAGAGTCTCCTACTACTGTTACCTGTCACCTTTTCTTGGTTGTGCTGGTTGTTATACAGGAACAGATCAGTCTGTCTTACTCAGCTCCAGTGTCTCTCCTGATGTGATGGGGACAACGTTGGTGCATGCATTGAATAGATTTTGTTTATTCAGATACCTCCTTGCAAGATGAACTCCTTGCAAAGTATCTGAGTTTTGTGTACAACTGCAAGTTACATGTTTTTGCATAGGCATTTTGTATGTTGCTTCTGGTCCTTAATTTCTGTTTTTCTCAGCCTTAATTTTTCCCAAACTAAGAGCTGTGCAGCAAACAGATTTTTAATCTCTGTTTCAAAAACCTTCCACATCCAACTGATTTTAAACGAGTATCTTTCAAACTAAGTGACACTCAGGAGCTGAGTGGTTCGATCTCTTATCTCAAATATCCTGTGTTAGGGATGAAGTAGCACAGCGAGGTAAAATCTTACTTTGAGCAGTCAATGAAATCAAGACCAATCTTTTGACTGTTGACATGCTTGGATTCTTTCTCGTTGTTTTGGGGTTTTTTCCTCAGGAATATTTGTAATGTTTTTTTTGTTTGGTTGGTTTTATTTGCAGATCTGAGATGATACACTTCTGGGTAGGGAAATATGAGTGTGGGAAGGGCTACACTGCAATAACTGCTGCAGTGAGCAGAAAGGAGTACGGTGTTCCCACTCCAGAGGAAAAAGATCTTTGCAGTGGGATTATGACCACAGAACCAATGTCCTGATGAATAGTGCCAGCATCTTTGTGCATGCAAAACAATTGCCAGCGTGGACTAGCTAGCACTGAGGCCAGAGGCAAGAAGCGAAGGAGGGAAAACAGCTTTTCCCTCAGAGACAGGTAGAAATAATGCTGAGTTTTACTGAGTTTTGAAGTCTGTTTAGAATTTTTATTCTGTGACAAATAGAATATTACACATTTAAGTTAGGAAGCTGTGAAAATGTTTGGTAGGGCAGGGTCAATGTGAGGTGACTAGTTTTCTGCTCTTGCAGTTCTTGTATTTGAACTTGCTCAAGCTGAAAGAAAAAACTGTTTATATCACTATATGTGCACCTACATAGGTAAATATGTGTCAATATATGCATTTAGGATTCCTTTGTACTTTGGAACTGAACTATACACAGTCATGATAAAAAAACATGCATTTGTGGCTTCTTTAAATATAGAATTCCATCACATAACTTTCCAGATTTTGAAGCTATGGTTGGCATTCAAATAGCTTGCATAATGTTGGTATGAATAAATTCATTTATTGATACCAGTGACAAGCAAATATTTTATGATCATGAACAGCCTCAAAGGAAAACTTTTACAAAGGTTTGTAGTGGTTTTAAAGTGAGCTACAGTAAATGGAATGACAAAAATTGTATCAAAGCAAAATAATTTTTTTATTTGCATTTGTAACCAACATATTATGATGATGAAAGGGACAGAAACATCTCTCTGTGAAATCACGAAGGTTGCTAACTATTTCAGTTAAATTTTTCATAGCATGAAACAGAGCAGTGTTCACTGCACTGAACCAGGAGGCTTCTTGATGCTTAGGGAAAGGAGAGAGAAATGTCCAGCCACCCCACAGTCATGCAGCTACTTCCACATCATGTACCCTGGAGCTCAGATGCGTCAGCCAAGAAAATCAACAGGAGCACAGGGCTGCAGTCTCTGAAGTCACTCCCTTCTAGGTGAAATTAATCTTTGTTCTAGGAAATCACCCTTCATCTATAAACTAAAGAAGATTTGGCCATCAAGTCCTCTTCTGTTATCATTAATTGTCTTATATATCTCATCCACAAGGCTTTCCTAGCATTTCCTCACATAGTCACAGAACCAGTGCCTTAAGGTGCTATAAAAATTAGACACAGGTTTCCATACGCTTCTATGAAAAGACCCAAATATAGACAGGAAGTTTTTTATTTCCTTGTGCTGTGGAGCCCCTTTTCAGTACTATCTGATAACAACCTCCCCTCCACATGTCAAGTCCATGCTCAGTTCTCCCAGCAAGAGTTACCATTGTTACTAGCTTTGGATTTCCTTGTATTGGCATTCTAATTTTTATGTATCTATTTTTATAAGTAGAGAGTTACATTTTGGAGAGGAAAAAGAAAAAATGCCGTAAAATAATTTGAAGTGATATTAAATAAAATTTTAAGGAAATATATTTTAATTCATGTACAGAGGGAAATTGTTGTAGAGAAAAATAAGTGTATCTTTTATAGAGTAATATTTTCATATTTCCCAGGTATTATTATGTTCTTATCTTCCAGACAGTTTCCCACACTACTTATTAGGAGGTGTAAGGCAAGCAAAAGCTTGATTCCTAAATGTTCAGCTAAGTAGCCTAACACTTATGGCTGACACTATAGAAACAGTGCTGTTAATCCCTTTGCTTCCCTGGAGACGGATAAAAGTCATAAATATGCAGTAACCTACTGTCTGCATATTAATAGTTGTAACTCAGCAGCTCAACAGTTACACAAGAATTAATAAGCAAGGTTTTTTCAGTCTTTTAAGTCCTTGGGATTTTGGGGGGCCTATTGTCACTATTTTAATGCTTCTATTAGTCTAGGTGCAACCTTTCAAAATGTAATACTGCAATACTTATTTTTAGACTGGGTTTGCAGCACAGGACATAAGGACATAGCTCAAATTACCACAAAACTGTGTGGGACCCTGGAAAGTTTGCTTTCTTTAGGTTTGAACTACGGTAGTGCAGTGTTTTGGTTTGTGGTTCTTTCTGTTAAATGTATGGATGTTTTTGCAAGTGGAACTGTTTGGAGGTAACCCAGATTGTCTGTAGGACATGCCTCCGTGTCTTCTGTCTGTACTGTGCTTTGCCTTTTGTGTTGCATGCTGTGTATTAGTTATTTAGCAAAAAGCTTGTATTATGGCATCGTCATTTTTGGTCAAGATTTGTAACAAAACTTCTTAAAAGTGGAATTCAGCACTAAGAGTCACAGGGTTGTAGTTTTGTATTTGGTAACAAGGCCCAGTTTGTATCTGGTTAAAACAGCCTGCCCAGAAGTATAAATGAAAGATCAGCAAAAATACTCTTGCTGTGAATACCCTGATGCTTCTGTGTCAGCTTTTGAAAGTGAGTAATCCAAGAGCCTTTCCTAGTCCTTAAAATCTTCTTCAGGGTCTGCAGGAGCCTGTTCTGAAGCTGACAACTAAACTGAGATTAAGGAAGGTGCATTCTGATGTGTTTGAGTTACCTGGTCCAAAAGAGTTCTGATTAATGCCTTTTCAGCTTGATGAACTTAGACCTGGTTTAGCCCAGACATTCAGCAGAACTGACTTGGCTGCTCGTGGCTTAGATGACTATATATGTTTCTGTGTGAAAAACCAGCTTGATGTCCATCCTCAAAGTGTTGTGGTGAACGGAGTTAAATCTTGCTGGCAGATGGCAGTAAGTGGTGCTCCTCAAGGCTTAGTTTTGGAGAGCAAGGACCATCTGAGGGAACTTCAGTTGTTTACTCTGTAGAAAAGGAGGCTGAGGGGAGATATCACTCTCTACAACTAAATAAAAGGAGGTTGCCAGGTGGGTACTGGTTTCTTCTCCCAAGTCACAAGCAACATCGTGAGAAAATGACCTCATTTCGTGCCCAGGGATGCTTAGATTATGTATTAGGAACAGTATTTTCCCTGAAAGCCTTGTCGGGCACTGGAAGAGACTGCCCAGGGAAGTGGATGAGCCACCATCCCCGGAGGTATTTCAGAGGCAGGTAGATGTGGTACTTGGGTGCACAGCTTAGTGGTGGACTTGGTAGTGTTGGGTAGCAGTTAGACTTGAATGATCATAAAGATCTTTTCCAAATAAAACAATTCCATGATTCTGTGACTTCCACAGCTGTTAATGTATTCTGGAATGAGGAGTATGATCAGTGTATTCAGTGTGCTAGAGAATCTCTACAGCTCACTCCCAGCCTACATTCCCAGTTACTGTTAATTTTTCTGTCTCTTTCTCTGGCAGGGGTGCGGCGCCAGATTGCCCTCTGCATGCGGAAGGGAAGAGGAGCAATCAAAAACTCCTTCTGTGATCCAGCAACACAGCCAAATGGACGACAGAAGAAATGCTATGAAAAGGACTGTCCACCCAGGTAATGGATACTAGAAGGGCTCTGATCATGCAGCTTTAATCAAAGGAAAGTGTTGCCACACCAAGTTAGTGTGGCATCTGCAGCCCTCCATGGTGAGAGCTCCCAAGCATTTCAGAGCTAGGTGGCAAAAACTCAGTAGTGTTAGAAATCTGCAGATTAGAAGTGAGCTGCCCTAAGAGGTTTCCAGTGCAAATTACTGAGCAGTTGGGGGAGATTGCCCATCTGTATTGATACTTTTTTGGTTCAGCTTAGGTGCAGATGTGCCTGAAAACCATATAAATTCTTATTTATGTTAAAAATCCTATTATTGTCTTGCCTCGAGTGATAATTTATTACTGTGTGTTCCAAAAACTAACTTGCAATGAAGTTTTTTGAGCTTTTTGATGCTGTTTTAAATGTACTTTATCCTTTCTTTGAGCGATGATGAGTGGAAGTTCATACTTCTAAAACTGTAATTATTATACCTTCTATTATTATACCTTCTTTATAACACTTGGCATCTGTTTATCATGTCACTTGTTTTTTTTCCTTTCAGCAAAGTGCAGCTTTCTTCATTCTGTAATCACCTGGAAATCATTTTTTCCATTCCCATGTAATTATGTTAACATGTCTTCATCTCAGTTTAGTGAATAGGGTAAGGAAGTCTAACCACATCATGCATACATACATTCCAGGTGACAGCAGAACTGCAGGCTTGTAAAATAGGCACAGATTTGCTGGAAGGGATTGATCTTTGTTTTAGTTTCATGCTCTAGGTAGTGGAACATCTAGCATTTGTCGCTCACATACTTCAGAAATTGTTTATCATGGTGCTCACAGTAGTATAGTAGTCTTTCCCTAGCAATTGTGATTAAATCAGAATCAAACCAAAGTAATTTACAATGATTTTCTTAAAATGTATCACATTACATTTACCACCTGTGAATTCCATGAAGCTTTAATGTAAAAATTCTTCATGGCTGTTGGCTTTATTAGCTGTTTCCAAGTATCTTCACACAGTATATGATTCCTTCTCTGGGAATTAGATCTTTGCACTTGCAGCCTTTAGAGACAACTGTTAAAATCATTAACTACCAGAATTTTTTAATTCTTTGTAGATTGCTAGGAAATCAATTGACAGTAGACCAAGCTTATTAGGTACTTGACCAGTTAAGAGCTGAGGCTATCCACATGTATGGGAATGTTTTTCACTTAGAGTACATATAAACTGTCCTATTTTTTGCGGAGTTCCAAATGAGCTCAATTTATTCAACTTGTTTTAAGTGACTGCATTATTCAGACCCGCTCTTGAAAGTGAAGGAGCAGAATTTGTCCCTTGTTGGGCAGATTTTGTAATTGTGTGACATATGAACCAAGGTCTTCTGCAGGCCAGGCAGAAAAGCACTTGTGCTGCCAGCCTGAATGATGCTTCTCAAGCTCATTCTGCACTGCAGAAAA
This sequence comes from Phaethornis superciliosus, assembly GCA_023637945.1. Classification (NCBI taxonomy): domain Eukaryota; kingdom Metazoa; phylum Chordata; class Aves; order Apodiformes; family Trochilidae; genus Phaethornis; species Phaethornis superciliosus. The sequence continues at coordinate 60,879,397 of JAJQWJ010000004.1, forward strand.
AAGCACTAGTTAACCTTTTGAGGATAGCAAAAGGATAGACAAAAAGGCAGAGCAGGAAACCGATATGTATTTAGTTCTAGAGTCATGCTGTGTATTTCTTTATCTCTTAATAACAGAAGAGTGACTGGAGCAGTTTGATCAAGGGACTGTCTAACTTGCTGTTCTGGCTCATAGAAGGGCAAATAAATATGCCTAAGGAAGAGTGAAGATAAGGCAAGCATAAATTATATCTCTTTCTAATACCCTTCCAGCTTCCAAATGGTGTAATTCAAAGCATTTCCAAAGGTTTTAAAGTCTTGTCTAATCAGTAACCTCCAATGGACCTCTCTTCCAGCCCCTGCAAATCTGTAGAACTTCTATCATATACAGTTTCTTCTGCAAGCTTTAATATCTATTGTGTGAGGCACCACCTCATTTTAATTATTTTGAATGTGGCTCTGACTTGCTTGGCTTGGTGGCCCCAGGCTTTTCTATTGGAATAGATGGCAGTGGTGACAGCCCTCTCCATCCTTCTTAAGCCCTTAATTTTGTAGATCTGGTCTCTGTTTCAGGCTGTACTCCCAGCAGGGGTTTTAGTTGGTATTACTTTCCCTGGCATATGTGTCTTCTGTCATCCAGATAGATGGTTACACATCCTCATCTGAAATTCAAGAACTCAGGGCAGTTTCTTGGTTTGGTTATAACGAAAATCTGAATGTTTGAGGAAGGTGAGGTGTTCCCACACAGCATGATACAGGGTAACTGAGTGTTCACGTGAAGCTGCTGAAGACCAAATATTCTGTAGAAAGGTGGCTAAATTCTGTGCTACAGTTGATGACAGTGCTGTTAAACACAACTGTGCAGGGGGCTTTTGGTTAATGCTGCAGCCACAGAACTGAAATTGCTAGATGATATTGTGCTTCCCAACAGTGAATTATTTTTATAGGAACTTCCTACCTAAAACAGAGACTGTTCTCTTGTATAATCCTCTCTCCTGTGATCTGCTAAATCCCAACTGATGGAAAACTACTACAATGCTACAGTGAAAATAGCTATTAGACTACTAAATCAGAGTTAGATAATTTATTAAACAGTACCTACAGGCAAGGAATAACATTACTGTAATGTTTGTGACTCTTAAAAGCCTGATCTTATCTCATTAATCCATTTCAGGAAGTTAATGATAAATTGTTTAAATGACATGCTTCTGAGAAGTCCAAGTCTGAACATTCTTGTTTGTTAACTCAATTGGTCTACATTTATTTTTCCCACACTTTCCACTAAAAGAATCTAAAGCAAAACAAATGAAATATTTAAAGTGTTGCAATGCACATATGCCATGTTAAGTCAGGACAAAAATGGCTGAATGGTTGGAAACTTAAATGTCATACAACCACTCATGTAGAACTTGAGTTTTATTGCTTAGCAGGAGTACAACGAGACTGTAGCATAAATGCCCAATTTTTTTTTCCCAGTTGTGCTATGGAATATAGTTTCCAGATGTATGTTTCTTTACTAGGCAGATATTTAGCTCTGTAGATGCTAATGATAAAAATCAAAAGATTCTACTTGAGGAAAAAGAGTGAAATTTTAACTGCTTAAAGTGTTGTGAATAAATTTTTTGCTCTCCCCTACGAAGAAAATTGCTAGAGCCTTTTTAACCTGACTGCTCTCTGGAGTAGACTCACCATGGATTATTTTAAAAGTGCTTGGCATCTCCTGTTTTATTATTTTTTCTTTTTGTCTGGTGTTACTTTATTGTTCTACTTCCAATCCATTTGGTAGACTCCAAAAGTGTAATAAGAGTAGGAGATCTTGTTTCTGTTGTAATACACAAAGTGAAAATTAGTATCCTGTTTGTATCTGCTGTGCCTGATGCTATACAAATGCATAGTGATAGAAGGCAGTCTTTCCCTAGGTGTACCATGATATGGTGGGAGAGAAGCACCATTCAGCCTTGAATATAGCAAACCTTGGTTCCAGAATCATGTGCTGCTAGTTTTTCAACAGGATCCACACCCTGTTCAGCACAAATCACCTAGGTATAGATTATGTTTGTATAACAGGCAAGGCTGCTGGGCCCCACATTAAATGTTAGGGACACTAGAAACTCAGCCTGGGAGGAAGAGATAGATCTTATTTAAGGCAGCTGAATGCACCTGAGAGAATCAGTTTTGCTCCCTGCCTCTGTTCCAAGAGAGCAAAGCGCTCCCAGCTGTAGCTGAAAACTAATTGAGGTTATGTTATCAGCACATAGGCTCTCTATCTCGGCCACCTCAGGAAAATTAGTGCTCACACAAATTAATTATCCAAATCATACATTTTATTCGTTTGTTTGTCAACTTAATCTTTCCATGCTATGGCTGCCTGTAGAGATGCAAGTCCTGTCACTTTGCAGGGACCAGGTGATGCATTTATATTTATGAACTACTCCATTGCTGGCGTGGTAAATGCCATCAGAAACCAGAGGCAGGAAAAATTATTTCACATCTACTCCCATCAGGCTTCATTTTCCACCAACCTGCCCCAGTCTGTCATTGCAGTCAGCACAGCTGCCTACTAATTTTCCTCCCCATATGCTTTTCTTTGCCAAGCATCTCTCTGTATGTGTGATCTAAAGAAGGCTTTGATTATAACCTGCCCAAAGTTAAGACTTTCTGGCAGTATCCTCCATCCATTAGCTTACAGCTAAGAGATGTGACAGATTGGTCATTTCAATTTGGATCTCGGATTTCCATGTCAGTTCTAGATGTGTGCTCGGCAGTCATCTCCAGTTCTGGTTATGCCTCTGTAGTGTGAAGAGACAGCAGAAGCTCTGAGATAAAGTTTAGCAAAGGAGTCACTCGAGTGCTGCTCCCTTCTGTATAGTCCAGGACCTTCTTTGGGGTATCCTGTACCAGAACACACAAATGGGTGGTAGATGTTCTGCCACCCTTGCTTTGACTTTCTTCCCCTTCAGCTGGGTTGTCGCAGTCTGGAAATCCTCAGTGAGGACCATGAAGAGACAGGAGTCCATGTGTTTCCATGCTGTATTTCTCATGCTTGAGTGTTTAAGCCACGTGCGTGTTCCCTAGGATGGAAATAAGAAAATGCACCATCAAAAACTCCAGTTACTGATAAAACTAAACATTTAGTCAGAGCAATTTTTGAACTGTGTGTGGTAAACACAGTCTAGGCATTTCAGTACTTGGCATACCAGTACAGTCTGTTACATGCATTCACTAAGGAAGAACTCAATATAAAAAGTTATATGAGTAAATGTAGTTTAAGATTGACAATGAAGGTGTAATAGGATAAAATCTCAATTCTTGGATTTCCTAACTTTGGGGCACCTTACTTTCTTTCATGACTTTTAAAAAGTGTTTTATGGGAAACAGTTAGTTACACATCATTACTTCTGATCAAGATATTTTCTGTAGTAAGTTCTGATACTTTATTGCTAGGAGTTTGGTATTGAAACCTGCAAATATTTGAAAATGATGAAGGAGGGGATGTCAGAATATGTCTGTAGCTTGAAATATGTGATCTGGCTCCATTAAAATTCACATACTTAAAGTTGTATTTGTGCAGAATTGTCAGCAATTTACAAGATACTAGCAATAATAAAATTGGAAAGGAGATGCAGCAGATGAAAACAACCCTAAAATGGCTTGATTCAGGTTGCAATAATATATTTGTTGTCTTTTTATTATTATTATTGCTGTGTTCCACTGAGCTGTGCTCACTTTTTCTCTTTGACCATTTGTTAGTTTTCTTTTGTTGTTTGCAGAAGCGTGGAAGACCAAGAAACAATTCAAAGAAAAGTAGAAGGATAAGAATAATTTGTTCTTTCATTATAGTAATGTCCAGAGGCCTCGCACAGGGTTGTGGTGGCAACAGGCTGCATTCTAGAGCATGTAGTAAAACCCTTCAAGCCACAGAGGCCTTCAAGGGTAGTTTAAAAGGAAATGCGGTGTGTATATATAGCTGGAGAGCAAGAAGGTTACATGTAGGTACCCCAGAGAAGACCAGATGGTTGCACAAATGACCTGTGTCCATAGCTCTGAGTATTTTTTTTTTCAGTTATTGGGAGTATTAGGCACTGATATTAGTATATTAATTCCATATCAGTGACAGCTCATTTTTAACTGAAGAATAAATTAATCAGGAAACAGAGATGGAACATGGAAATTACACAGAAAAGGGAGAGATTGTCAGCAAAATGAAGAAGCCAAAACCGCAGTAAGATGGAGACAAAGCAAAGAGCAAAAACTGTTATAAAACTGGATGATGAACTTTGTTGTGTTTATCAGAATGGGGTTGCTTTGCTATAAGTTCATAAAGCTTAAAAGGTAAAACCAAAATAGAATGGTGTGGGTTGTAAGCCAAAACCAATTTTTTTTAACCTTTCTGTCTAGAAAGGTGTTTTCTAAATATATCCTTGTGGGTTTTTTCAGCATAAGGCTTGGTCATGATCTGCTTCAAATTTCAGGAACAAGTAATATTGTCTAAGAGCTTTTGTGGCTTAGACTTCACAGTGGAGCCAGATTTTTTACATAGCATCCTGGAAAAACGTTCTTGGCTTGGGTGCTCTAAACTGGAAGGAGAGACTTACTTATTTTTTTCTTTAAAGTATAAGGCTAAATCTTTAGATAGATTTACGCAGTTCATGCCAGTACTTCTCAAATAGTTTTTGCTCTCCTTTCTTATAATGGAAGGCAGGTATGTAGATGGCTGATCCACCCTGGGTCAGCATGAGAAGAATGAGGTGGATGAAGCTGGACCAAGGCTAAGGAAAACTTGGTATAAAGGGGATGGCTCTTGTTGCTGAGGTAGTTTGCATTGAAAAATACTGCACTTGAGGAAACGTTTGTCTTTCATTTGGTGGAACATTCCACAGCACACTATGGAAGACAATCTTTAATCAGGAGACAGTCACAGAAGGGTCTCATTTTTACTTCATAAAGGAACAAGTACAAAAAATTCTAACCTTTTGCAGACCCAGAGACTAGGCCCAGAGGTATAACACTGCAGGGGGCTGATCCTACCTGGGTGCATGCATCATAGCTCTAGAAAGCCTGGTTTTTGGGACTGTGTGCCTTGCTGCTTCCCCTTCTGAAGGTAGCACAGGGCCAGTTCAAACAGTTATACACTACTGTCTGCATAGTCATGTGTGAGGGGACCCTCCCCACCTCTGTGCTGTCATTACAGACCCTCAAGTGATTCTCATTTGTAATGAGAATGCTACATCATTTTGTAATGAGTTAATGTAATGAGGAATGTAATAAGCAGATAAACAATAGGACTGAGTAAGTGGATTACTAAACTTGCTAACTAGTATTGTAGAACCATAATATTCAGTGCCTACTGCTTCCTGAGGATCAGCATCTTTCAGTGACTGGCTGGTACTGGAGAACATGGCAGATGGGAAGGCTCAGGTGGTCTGGAATTAATATGAAAAGAATGTATCCAAACCCCGAATTTAAATTATTCATTCTTTGTCTTGTAGTCTCTGGCTTTCTCTGTAATGTGTTTGTGGTGCATTGCTATCTGATGTTTCTTGCCCCACCTGGTTTTCAGATGGTGGGCAGGAGAATGGCAGAAATGTTCAACAACGTGTGGCCCAACAGGCCAGAAGAAGCGAACTGTTCTTTGCATCCAGACCATGGGATCTGATGAGCAGGCTCTGGCTGTCACAGCCTGCCAGCACCTGCTTAAACCAAAGACCCATTTGTCATGCAACAGAGATGTCTTGTGCCCCTCTGACTGGACAGTGAGCAACTGGACTGAGGTAAACTCATGTCAACTGTCATACTGAATGTTGGTGGGTTTTTTTTTTCAAAATTACCTATTCTAGCCAGCAGAGAGAACCAATTACTTGCTTTTTTGCCTTGTTCTAAATATCTATTTTTTTTATTCATGTGTATTCTTAAATCCTTTGTGCAAAAGAAAAAAAGCTGCCCTGCTTGCTAAAGACCTCACATTATCTTGCATTTTAACTGTTTCTCAGGGTTTGATTTGCTGAGTTTTTGGGGCTGTAGAATAGAGCATGCTTGCATGCTAAAAATCTGTGTAACACTCATTACTGCTGTGGAACAGATGGGGTGAGGCTCTGTGTCATGTCTATAGGCCTACTCAGAAGACTTTTGCATTCATAACTCTTGCATTCATAACTTCCACTGTGTCTCACATCATGCAATCTTTTTCTAGTATTACTCTGAAGCCCAGTATAGTGTGCTCTAGTTCCTTCTTGAAAACTCCTCTCCCTTCTATCTTCTTTTTTTTTAGCAAGCTCACTATTATTTTTGGGAGCAGATTCAGGTAATGAACTAATAGAATTTTGCAACAGTATTAATTCAGTTTATGTTACTCACAAACCATTATCACTGAATGTTGATTGTTTTAACTGCACGTGAAAAATAGACTGTGGTTATATGGCTAGCAGTACAATTAAATTATCTTGAAATGTCATGCCATTACAGAATACAGCTTGTGCACCTGTGCAATTGTATTGTATTTGCAAGTCACTGACTAAAACCAGTTTCTAAACTTGTAGAAAACGAGGAAAGAGTGTGGAGCAGACTATTTCTCCTGCACAAATGTCAGGATTGTCATGAGACTTGTAGCTGCCCCATGTGCTTTATTAGTGAATGTGAGGGAGATTTTACACCAGTAAAACTACTACTTGCTCTGAACTTATCTGGCTTGTAGAAAACCATAGTGTGTCTTATAAACTGAATGTACTTAAATAGGAAGATAATGAGGATAGAGTGCTGTAGCTATTCTGAAATCTCTTTTTAGTAAGTGGTGGTAATCTAAAGCAGAGATTTTCAGAGCTAATGCTGGAAGACAGCCATTACCCCCAAAAGCTAATTCATTTGAATCTTCCTTTTAACTCACATGAATGCTAATCTGAATCATCCAAGTGGCAAAGTCTGACAAAATGAGTGCACTGTATTTCTGTGTAAGCAACAACATAATGTTAATGGTTGCTATCATCCTCAATAAGCAAAATACTTAACCAAATAACTTCAGAGGTCAAATTGCAGCTGATGTAAACTTGCAAAGCTTTGATTACTTTATATGTGCTATACTGCTGGAAGGTCCAGGAGGACAGACATAATAGTTAATGAACTTACTACTCCAAGGTTACTCTGCTTTCCTTCTGGCTCCTGTTGCTGCACAGATGATGGTATTTTTCCTTTTTTTTTTTTTTTTTTTTTTTTTTTTTTATGTATTAACAACAGAGAGAGCCCCAGTAACACAATGTGTTTCTAGTGCCTGGTGACCTAGACTGGCTCTAAAAAGGGTTAGATATTCCAGGGGTTTTAAAGTGCTGGTAATAGCAGTGTTCATCCATTCATGTTGAGAACCTGCCTTAATCCAGCTCAGATCAGGCTCCATTGCATCCTAGGATGACTTCTAGTCAGTTACATCTGCATCCATACCAAACCAGTTATCCAGCATTAGTACCTCAAACCAGAGAAGTGTGTGGAAATTTCAGGAAGTCTTCAGTGGAGGGACAATTGCTGAAGGTATGACTGTGTCTGTGGGGATTAGAATGAAGAATATCACAGAAGAACTGTGTCTCCTTAGCTTCCAGCACCCTTTGTACACAACACTTTTCTCATTTAAATAGAAGCCAGATAGGTTAATTACTGTCAGTAGTCTGTAATTTAGGACAGACATGCTAGCAGCCCTGGCATCATGTAGTGTTTTCACTGAGACTGAATGAAACATCCATTTCATAAAGTCAACAAGGATCTGTGAGCTGCATGGATGATCACCATGGGTGGGTGGGTGGCACTGTAAGCAGACAGCACTGAGCCAATTGGATATATTTTTTATTACAAGTTTTTAATCTGTTTTTTATAACCTCTGTGGAAAAGTTAGTGGCCAAACAACTTCTGGGATTCAATGAAGAAATAAAATTCTAGAATATTACTTTCATATCTTGTCTTTATCGTGTATCCTTGTTTTCACTGATGTTTCCCCAATGTGGCATTTAATGCTTTAAAACTTGGAAGGAGCTCTATGATATCAGAATGTGACCAGAATGAAGGGCCCAGGAAAAACTTTGTTGTTGATTATTTATTACGATATTTATTACAACTAGATGCCACTTGATACTTATTTTTGTGGATAGGTGGAGCAGCACGAAGAGAGGAGTTATATTCTGTTTCTTTTGCAGTGCACAGTTACTTGTGGTGGTGGAATAAGGAATCGTAATGTAACTTGTGCGAAAAATAGTGATGAACCATGTGATGTTTCCAAAAGACCAAACTCTAAGGCCTTGTGTGGTCTCCAGCAATGCCCTTCTGCTGGAAGATTTTGGATACCCCCACTAGCACCAAAGAGAGGAAAGATCATAATCAGAAAAACAATCACTAATCCCAAACGGAGTCCTCCTCACAGAATACCCGTGCCAAGCCCAAGGTCCCATACAACAACAAAATCACCCAAGCCTGAAAAGGTAACTCCCTGTTTGCCTACATCCTCTGGTTTGGGTAATGTCTCAGAAAAAGAAGGAAAAGGCAACAAAACATTGCAAAATAATTTTGCTGGACCAAGTGAAGTTTACAATTATCCAGTTGTTTCTGCTGAGAATAGTTCACACCAAAATACTGCTTCATGGCCTTTCCATAATACCTTAAGTACTGAAATTATAGGGCATGCTGAAAATATTTCTGAAAGGGAGACAGATTCTACTGTGAAAAATGAGGTGCAAAGAAGTGAGGACACTCCAGTCTTCTCTTTTACCAGTAGTCCAGAAATAACTTCCAGATATGATTACTTAAGTGAAGAATCTGATGACATTGATGGGTCAGTTGGAGGCAGTGAGAAACTGCTTGATATCCTTGACAGCACAGAACTCACACCTGGAATCGGACCCACACGCCCAACCCCAGACACCAGCCCTCCTGTCCTGAAAAATAAGAGTGTGACTTCTCAGCCTACCCCTGGATCTCATCACCAAGAACCTTCTACCCTTCTTCCCGTTAACAAAGCAGCACAAGGCCTGGCGTTTCCAACAGCAAACCATGTCAGTCTTCAAGCTCATGTGCCTGTTGTAGAAGTAACTACACAAGAAGCATCTGTTACAGTAATGACCACAGCATTTGGTCATGTACCAATGGACCAGACTGACAACAGAAGAGAAATGAAGTTACTTGATGCCGTGGCCTCCAGCACACCATCAGTAGCTCTCAAACATGTTCTCAGGAACAAAAATGCAACATCCAAGGGGAGGTTGACAAATGCCACACCAAGCAACCACCTTATAACACCCAACAATATGCCTGCTGATGCCTACTGGATAGTAGGCAACTGGAGTGAGGTAAGTAATTCTTAATTCATAAGAAGTAGAGAGTATGAACAGCTCTCTGAACCACTGCTAAGGAAATAAAACAATAAATGATTGTCTCAAATAAACATTGGTAAAAAATTGGTAACCAGGAATATCTAATTTTAGATAGCTTACATAACAGATGATATACTACATTTTGTTTGACAAAAAAAATCGGACAAAAGAATACTGTCTCAGGACACAAAAATGTAACAGCACAGAAACCCAATTGTCAGAAAGCCTGGCACTGGGTATTGATAAATTAAAGTCAATAGCAATATACAAAAAATAGTAAGGATTTTCTTCTGAGGCCATAGGAGATGCTGCAACTGATACTGCTCCTGTGAAAAAGAAGCTACCCCAGTATTAAAACCATTCAGTAGTGACCAGGGATCAGGGAAAACTGTGAGAAATCATCCTCTTTCAGAGGAGGTATCTTCTAGATGCTTTACACCTTAAAAGAGTTTTCAGATGCCAGGTACTTGTTTCATTTACTCAAATAAAAGGCAGAGCTTTTGAGAGTATTGTAGAACAGTAGCACCTGTTTTGATTGAATTTCATTAGTATTTGAAATTCAGAAGTTCATTTTGGCACATCCATTGACAGTGATAAAGTAACTATTCATTTCTACAGATTTTTCAATTTAGATTGTGTCCTCCAAGATTTCTATCTTAACTTGATGTCATCTGGAAGTGTTAAAGATGCATGCTGTGTTTCATCATTCAGTTATGTTATAAATATACCATAGATAGCTGGGCTCTGCAAAGGATTTTCAGCATCATGCACTCCATTTGCTGACTATCTCATCAGGAGTATAATAGATAGAGAGGGAACAGTGCTGAAGATTGGATGCAATGGTATTTTGCACAGGATTCCCAAGAATCACAGAAGAAAACAGTGGTACAGGTTTAGAATGCCTCAGTAAACAGGAGTTTGCCAAGGAAAACCAGTGCATGATGTAAATTAGAACAAGTATTTTTTTTAAACAAAGCAATAAAAAGATGTTCTCCATAACCTTAGGTTAAGACCTAGGTGAATTTGAAATCCACTTCTCAGTATTCCAGATAAACTGGGTCATCTGAAATGGCTCTAGATATTCATATGTAGGTTCCTGGATTGTTTCCAAAATGTTTTTTTAACACTGAGTTTCCCCCTGGGCTTTCCTCTCACCTGTGTGCAGTGCTCTACCACCTGTGGAGTGGGGGCTTTCTGGAGACATGTGGAGTGTAGCAGTGGGAACACATCTCACTGTCAGCACATGAAAAAGCCTGATCCTGCAAGAAAATGCTATCTCCGCCCATGCGCTAGCTGGAAAACAGGAAATTGGAGCCAGGTAACTGAATGTGTGTGTGAACAGTAAGTTTGCTAACTTCAAACAGTAGGGAGCTCTAGATACTTCATTTTAAAAATAATTATTTACTCAGCGAATGCATACGTGATTCCCAGTTGACCATTCAGCACTAATTTACTAGTTTCCTGACTAAGTTATTTGTGGAAGTGCATCTGCTATGAACTCTGTTCTTCCTGTGGGGATGTCATGCTCATTAACTCTTGCATCTAGAGCTAATGTCCATGCTCAATGGAGATCCTGTGCCAGAGAAGTATGTATTTGCAGTGGCATCCTTCTGATCTCTGCCTCGAGAGGTATAACCTAATTTTAAGAAGTGGGTGGAAATTTGGGAGAAGGAATTGTCATGGGCCTATTCACCCTTGACACCTTATGTGACATGGCCTGTTCCCCATTCATGTATCCTCTAAGTTCTATATTATAAAAACTAAATAAAAATGTACTGGGGACAATGTCTGCTATAGCTAAGGTCTTACTAGGTTCTAGTTATGTATACAAGCCTGGTTGAGAGACATACAGAAGAGTGACCAAGGTGGCAAGTGGAATCCATGAAACTGCATTTGAGGGGTTTTTTTAGGTATTATAAAGTGTGTGATGAATACCTGGAAGGACTTTGTTGACTTCTGGAAGCTTGTTACATTTTGTCTTCATGCTATCTAAAATTTGAGCTTCAAACAATGGTTTATTTTTCAGGACTCAAAAGAGAAAAACTACAAAAGTCTTGAAATTACATTATTTTAATAATAATAAAAAAATCCGAGGTCTCTCAAACTTTCTCAGTATGAATCATTTTTGCAGACGATGTTGTTGCCATTGGACTAGAGGGCAGATTCATACAAAGAAAAAGGTTACAGTTACAAAACCTGTGCTCTATAATTGAGCTTTTGACATAGAACTGATTTGTACATGAAATAATGACTTTTTAGAAAGACCAGGAAAGGACAAGGCTTTACATAACTACATTTAAAGCTTTGAAATTCATTTTAAGTGTAACATAGACATTCTGCAGTCCCAGTTTCAGTATTCTACCTTCACTATTTCTTCATAAATGTTACTGCTTTTGCAACAGTAGATAATAGTTATGTCACAGAAAGTAGCTAGAAATCACGTTTAATGATAAAATGTTAAAGGAAACAAAAGTTTTAAAGTGTCACTCCAATTATGAGGCCAATTGGATACAAAAGGTTTTTCTGTTGAATTAACTACCCTTATTTTACAGCAATTGAACTAGACAAACCTAATTTCAATTTCATATATAAAAATGGCTATTTTTGCTTTGCTTTTCAAGTCGCAAATGTTTTTCTCAGTACTCATTTCAAACTTTTATATAATATTACTGCAAGATGTCTATATTCCCCTGCTAGTCCAGTAAAGCATTCTCTTTTCCTTTTCTCTAATCTAGTTGTTCACATACCCAAAAAGAAAGGTGCTTTATACTAGATCTTCCAGTCTAAATTTAATACCAAATGTCATGTGCACTTCTTTTGGGGCTGTGTGTACTTAGTTTCTTGCACGATCACTCCTGTTCATTGTTTCTGTCCAGAGGGACAGAAGCTTCTGTGAACAAGAACATGGACTTCCCTTCCATCCATCCTTCAGGTCCCTTGGGAAGTACTGTATTCAGTTTCCTTCCTCAGCTGAAGAGTGTTTATTTGTGCATCAGTTGCATAAGAAGTGAACAGCATCACTGTTCTCAGCAGTAAATCTCAGCAGTAAAGATGAAAGCTGATCTGAGGTTACACAGTGGTGTGGGTAGAATTTGTGTTAATTCTGTGTGAAGGTAAAATAAATAAATAATTAAATGTTTGTATGTCCCTCAAATCCACCAAATTCAGTTCTTCATCAGCAACACAATAGGCGCTGGGCTTTGGTTGGTAGGGATACAACCTGATGCTGCTGTTGCTGCTGCAAGAGGCCTTGGTGCAATCTCTGGGGTGAAACAGGAATTTGGAAGTGTGCACTTGGCTCTCCAGTAGTGTTCCAAGCTGAAAATCAATTTCACATGCTTTCTCTCATCTCTTCCATTCTCTCACTCCTAGGCTGCTCTTGGGGGATGGATCCTCCTGATGCAACAGAGGATCCACCACAAACCCAGTGGTATCAGCAGCAGCTCAGGTCTATGGGGTAGGAAGAGAAGCAGTCTTGCCAGCCTGAGCAGTGTGCTGCATTGGCCAATTGAGAAATCAAATTAAGCAGCTGTGCCTCTTTCCTCCCTTCCTCCCTCAGAAAGAACTGACAATTTCCCTGTATATGGGATTTGCTTATTTACTCTGCTATGACTCTTTCACGATGACATTTTTTTGAAATAGCTATCTAGATCTCCTAATTTAATAGGTATTTGTGATATTAATGGATATCTCAGTGAAGAAAGGGAAGTATTTTTATGGTGAGTTCTGATTTGCTGTGACGAAAACCACAATTTTTAAGCTGAAGAATAGATGGTTGTTACGGTAAACTGGAAAGTCCCTCTGTGAGTCAGGATGCTCTAACCTCAAGGCTATCCTCCTTTGTGACTGTGGAAGGCACCGTTGCTCAGCATCATTTGGAGATAAGCCACTTTCTGTTTTCTGTACAGTGTTCTGCTAACTGCAATGGAGGTTTCAAGACCCGAGATGTTCACTGCATAGATGTTCGTGAAAAGCGACTTCTAAGGCCTTTTCATTGCCAATTACTTGGATATAAGCCGCAGATCAACACCAGTTGTAACATGGAGCCATGCTTGCAGTGGCATGTGGAGCCCTGGAATGAGGTATTGCTTCCTAAGAGAAGCTTTGGAAATGAGTGATCAGATGTCAATTAACTATGACTGTTAGATCCCAGGCTGCTAGGTAAACTGTCACTCCAGTGAAGACACACACTACCACATGGAGACTCTTCAGTATTTGTGTGTGGTTACGGCAAACATTATCAAAAACATTCATAATATTTCCCAGAATCATTCTTAGGATTGCACGTGATAACACAGCTAGAGCTGTAAATTATCATACCCTCAAATGGAGAAGCAGATGGCCTGGAAGATTTCTTTTACCTGCCCTACTTTATGAAAAAGTGTGATTCATTTAGGATGATCTCTTGCTGCCATTTTACTGTTGCTTTCTCATTATTATTTCTTTGGAATTTGCCTTTACTCTTTTGGTCTGGAATTTTAATGGGACTAGATACATAAGATAAATGTGACTTTCAGGTCACTTTATACTACAAATCTGTGGTAACAAACTCACAGACAGCCAGGCACATATTTATTTCAGCTAAAGTACACAGTGTGATTACATTTTAGTTTTTGTTCTCACTAAAAACAACTTTTGACAATTTTGACAATTTTGTGGCATTGTGGACCTAAAGCTTTTGAATTTCAAAAGAATTATTTTATTACATTGCTTCCTCAGAGACCACTGACGAATCCCATCTGCAGTACATAGGCCAGGACATGGCTTTCTGGTCAGAACAGTCAGCAAGGGTTAAAAAAGTAAGAATACCCACATGATTCCACTGGTTTCCCCTTGTAATATTTTATAAAAAACTTGTCCAGTCCTGGCAGTTGTCGTCATAATGAGTACACTGAATAGAATTGGACTGAGAAAGTTCATGATGACATTTATTAGGTGTTAGTTCTAGTCCCGTGTCCATGGGAATGCACTTCTTCATGGGACAGGAACAATGCATTATTCAGAGTATATATGGCATCTTATTTCATGTAAGACTGTGAAATCTTTAGTGTCTTTCAAGCTGGCTCTGCTGCAGATCCAGTGAAGAAGAAGAAGAATTAAAAAATCAGTTGGTAAGTAATATGAGACTGCGGACAACAGAATGTTTAATCTGGGTCACTATCTTTCTATGATGTTCTTATTGCCAAGTAGTTAATTATTGTCTGGACCAGGTGAATTTCAGTGTCACCTCATAAAAGTGAAATCTCATGAACTCATATTGTTATCAGTAAATACTACAGATTAATCCTGCAGACATGTAACTTCCAATGTCATTCTTGTTGGAGAAGTTGCTGTTGCCAGTGGTGTTCCATGAGCAGTTCTGTGTTGCCTGTTATATGTTGTCAGTTCTATGTTCTTTGTATTCCATGTGCTAACACATGCCAGGACAGCTTTCCACAAATATTTTGGACCAATAACAGCTTTTCCCCTGTCTTTTTCCAAGCATATGATGGAATAAACTTCTCAGCATAGAGCTTTTCTTCATACCTGGACTGTAAGGCTTGGTACTCAAGTTAGCTGTACATCTTTCTAAATCACATGTATCGGTAGCATGCTTCTTGTTACCTGTGGCTACACATTTCTAAATGGAGAACATTTCCTACTGTCTTTATGGTCTGTTTCTGGGTTCTCCTCCATTTCTCCCTCTTTCCTCATGGATTTGTGCACTTCTTTTATTAGTGTTCAAGAACATGTGGTGATGGCCAGCAAAAGCGGCGAATCTACTGCCCAGAAGAAGGCTCCTGTGACTGGACAAAGAGACCTAACACCACTGCATCATGTAACAGGCAACCTTGTACACAGTGGCTTAACCAGAGTTGGGGCCCGGTAGGATTCAGTTCTTTCTTGTTTTATTTGTTTTCTTGAGCTGTCCATATTTGGTCATATTATCAACTTGTCTGTGAACATCAGTGTCCATGGCAAGTATGGTTTCTTATGCACAGCTGGAGCTACAAAGGAAGATCTTGTGAAAATACTGCTAAACATTTCAGGGCCAGCCCATCTCCATTCCTTCAGGTGATACACATTGTAGCCTGTACTTTTTCTTGCTGAATTAGATGGTTTTGGTTGCAGGGCTGATTTATTTTTTTTTTCCTTTTCTAATAACAAGAGTTACCACTGACATTTTTGCATTAGTAATTTGAAATTTTCCACTGAAAGAGGCTACTGGGTAGTGAATTCAACTGTTTTCAGTTAGATACAGAATAAGGTAAAATGTCAAGAGCATGTTGAGACAAGAGCGTGTTGAGACAAGAGCATCTTCAGTGGGGGAGGGAGAAGCTTAAATTGCTAATATAAATCCTTGATACTGCCTAGCTGTACTTCCAAGTACAACCATGTTGTTTGAACTTTCTGTGCTTCCAGAGCCTCTGCAGTCATTGTCATGTTTTACTGTTCAACTCTGTTTTTGGGATGTGGGGGGTGACTCCAAAAGCAACTTTGTGGAATATTTGTTTTGCCCACATAGATAAAAAAATCTGAATTTTGACCAACAGCCCTCTACTTCAGCTTCTGGAAACCTAATTGATAAATATGAGGTGTATCTTTGAGCAACATTCTAGTATCTGCAATACATGTTCAGTTATAAAGAAACTGGTATATGTAATAAATCTAATCAGTCTCTCCCTCCAGTTTCCTTAATAAGCCTATTCATACACTACAGACAGTCCTCATCGCAGAAGAGAACACTGAAAGAACACCAAAATCCAGAGACAACAATAAGGAAATAATGGAGAGTAATTTAACACATTATTGAGTTGCTATTGACACAAAACCATTAGAGAAGATACAACTATAATGTAATGTGAAGTTAGTGTAAGTGTAACACTTAAATATGGAAGTGAAAATGTTGGAACAGGCATAAAATAAGCAACTGAATTCCAAAGTATATATCAGTCAATTTACTGATTTATTAATCACATTTATTTTACTTTAAAAAAAAAACAAAAAAACCCAACGTTTTTAAATATTAATCTAAGGTTGCCTTAGGAGTACCTAAGATCTTGTAATGTACTTCACACCAGTAATATTGTGTCTTATGTACAGAGATATACACTAGAGAGAGGATAACTTGCAGAAAAAATTAAAGGAGGTATCAGTCCAGTCTCATCCTTTATTGGCTGGCATTTTCTGTCTGTTAAAGTATTTATCATGCTGGCCACTATTTTCCCAAAGAGAAGAAGGGTTTAAAATTAATGGGAATTCTCAGACACTCTGGGATGTCAGAAGAATTAAGTACATTTACAGAAGAGTATAGCAACATGTTTTGAAGATGTTCTTTTTATTTATGGTCATATGTGTGCAGCCAGAATGAGCAGATAGTAGCTGTTTTGTGGTCATAAAGAAAGGATAAGAATGGTGTAAATGTCATCAAAGAACAAAGTTCTCACTGAGATTTTTTGTAGTCTTCAGCTCAGTCATTTCTATACCTAACATTGCAATTGGTTATTCCTGTTTAATTTAGAAGATGAGAAAATGCAGAAAACAGAACATGCCAGTGTGCAGCACTGATTTGGATTAGTGTCTATGACTCTGTAGGACTGGCATTTCAGATCATCCTCATCCTCCTCTATAGAAAACAGAAAACAGTCCTCCTACCCTGGTTAAACATCCCAAGGTGCTATATTTGTACTATTTACTATACAACCTTATCCTGACAAGTCTGTCTGTGATGCACCATGAAGGGAGAACAAACTACACAAATACTTTACTGTCATTGGTTCTGAATCATACAGAATGTTTAGCTTTTCACCACATTACACCTCAAATGTTGACAGATGACACAATTTCCATTTAAAAGACTTTTATATACATTAAAATTACTCTCTTCCAGTGCAGTGTTTCTTGTGGAGGAGGCATGCAGCAAAGAATTGTGAAGTGCACGAATATAGAAACTAATAAAACTGAAGATGACAGTATGTGTGTGAATAAACCAAAGCCCACAGGGTATCAGAAATGCAATCTGCAAGACTGCAGGAAAAGGACAGGTATGATAATACACCTGCATCAGACCGTTTCCAAAAAGCTCTCCTTTTGTGCTGGGAGTCCACAAAAACTGGGAGCTGATCCAGTTTAGAGAAGCTTGTGAATACTACAGGTTCAGTAATTAGAGATCAGCCCAAGCTGCTACTTCTCAAGTGGACTGTTGGCAGACTGACACTGTCATGTTCTCCAACCCGACTGGCCTTGTGTTGCCATGACAAGGACTGCAGTTCTCTGAGATTGCATCCCTAATTGATGATGCCACAACTAGATGCATACATCGTCTTGTTTTGGCCTGTTTTAGATAACTAACAGCATGATTTTAGGGCTGTGGGAAGGCCATGCTTTGAGTCCAAACAGATGCCCCTTTGTGAACTGCAAATTCTGGACTTGGAGAGCAAGTAAGTGAAGAGACACAGACACTGTAAGAAAAGTCTGACTGGCTATGAACAAAGATACAGTCTTGGAACTATGAATTCAATGTCCCGCAGGGTAAGACTGTCTCCCAGATGGTGGAGAGGTCTTCTTGTGCCTCAGGGTGTCCTTTATCTCTTGTCTTTAAGAGCCCAGGAACTCATTTGTGTAGATGATAATAGCCCAGAAAATAAGTGGCAAGGTAGGGAGGAAGCTTACAGAAACAGTATCTGTATCTGTAGTCTATACTGTAGTATCCAGCAGGTACTCTCAGGTAAGAACAGAAACAGGTCAGGGTCCTTTTGAAGAGCTTTCAAAAGCCTTTTGGAGGAGGATTCTTCCCTCTTAGTAATTCAGCAGTAAGGCTCCAGTGGCTGTTGAGTTGATGAGGTTGACTCCTGGAAGCATCACACTTGAGAGTGATGCATCACTCCTTCTGCTGTTCAAAGGTCTTTAGCACATGTTTTGCCATTGAGTTGAACTGATCTGCTTTATCTGCTGCCTCTCATGTGTGCATAAAGACAGACTCAGATAAATACTACCTGTACAGATCAGAAATAATTATTTCTGTCAATAAAAGCTCAAGAGACCTCTAAAAAATAAGGAATGCCTTACTGGGTAGACTGGAGGTCTATGAAGTCCAATACTGTGTCTCCAGCAATGGCATTAGAGCTACCTATGTAGACTACATATGGAGCTACTTATGCTACATATAGAGCTTAGTCCATTACTGTAATTAATTTCAAAAATATTCCTCAAAAAAATCCCAACCAACATGTTATACTATTAATTACATCCCTTTTGTGCCTTTTAGCTTAAATTTATCAAATTTTTCCTACTAATGTGTTTCATCACTTTTTCACCCTGTGGCACCCAGTTCCAGAGGCTCACAGCCTGCCGTGAAAAGAAGTTCTTTTATCTGTTTTAAACTACTTTTATGTAGCTAATCCACCACCTTCTTGCTTTTGCAAAGCTTGACGCTCCCTCTAGCCATTTCTTCTCACAGCTTAGGACCTTTGCTTTGGAGTATTTAACTAAATCTGACTCATCTGAATTTATTAAAATTGCCACAGATATATCAACATCATCATACAGACAGAACCAATCCCTAGCTTATTCTGCTGCCACGGAAACTTAAGAATAGTCAAGTTGCACATGCCTGGTCTGTGCCCTTCTTCCTGCCTTGCACAACTCTTCAGCAAGCTGCCAGCTCATTGCATTTGTCTTACATGCACTAAAACAAGAATGTGAAAGCACTGGACTTCCAAATCATTGTTTCTTCTCTTTCTCTGGCAGCTTGTAGAAGCAGAAACATTAAAGTGAAAAACATAGGTCAGCTATGTCTGCTGCAAAAGTAAAGGCTCACTGAACAGTAATAAAAGATTGTTGTATTTTCCCAGACAGAGGGTCATGTGAAATTTAATGGGACCTGTTCAATTAAAAGTCCTGACATTTCAGGGGAATCACACTGACCCATAATATGAAGGAATATAACTCTGTCATAAATAATAGACTCAACAGGCATGACTGTCTGGAACAGAGCTGTTTGACATTCTAGAAAAACAATTTTTCAGCACAATATATCTAATTCTTCTAACCTTCTCCACCACAGGGCTACCATGCAGCAAAGACCAACTGTCCATTCACTTCTGCCAGAGGCTGAAAGGCATTGGCAAGTGTTTGCTGCCATCAATACAGAACCAGTGCTGCTTCACGTGTAGTCAACCCCGAACTCATAACAAAGCAAGATACTGGGATCAGCGAGGCCTCGGACAACAAAATTACACTAACTCTAGAAGAAGATCACCTCAAAACCAAGGAAAAAACAACCGAGCTGCTCAGCCCTAGCTGTGTTTTATCTAATTCTTTGAGTAGGGCTTCTGTTTACAGGTTTTAGATTCCCTCTTTTTCTGAACCATCCAAAAGCAATGAATATCTGTGATCAAAGCTGGGAAAGCACAGTCGCTTAGGTTATCAGTCCTAATTCACTGCTTCAGTTTTTTCTCTGTAATAGTCCAGAATTTGTAACATAGATTGCAGAGTACCAGCAGCTAGTACTTCCTAGGCATGGATAGAGACTAGAAACAAGCTTGCAAGATCTATTATTTTTAAATTAATGGCTTACTTGTTCTTTCTTCCATCTCTGTTTCCAAAACCCACTTGAAACAGCAGCACTATTCACTCAAGAGTGGTGAGTGGAGGTGGCAACAGGGCAGCAGACATACACCTACAGCGTGAGCCAGATCCCTTTATGCTCACTTCATAAATTTAAAAGTAGGCTTTTATAATAACTGATTATGATAACCAAGCCAAATTGAAACATTGGGGATTTTTAAAGAAAAATATCCATTTAGTACTTGACAGAACCTCTGAAGTATACCTCAGCAATAGCCTGTCCTGGGCACTTTCCTTCTGCTGCAAATGTCTTGCTTTAACTTAAAAACCCCACTAAATCTGGAATGTGAAGTTCACAAATAGATTTCAAGCAGCATTTCTTTTTACAATGAAAGCAAAGCCGGTTGTGTCTGCTACCTTCAGTAACAGAACTATCATTTAATCCAATATTTCCTAGTAGAGTGTACACCCACATCCAGAAAAGTACTCTCTCACCTCACCACAAACTTTTCTTCCAGTGCAAATCCTTAATTTGCAAGGGTGAGGGTGAGAGCACCTGGGACAGGAGCCTGAGACCCAGAGTATCTGTGTGGCTTTGGGACTCAGGCATTAGGAGTATCTGTTTTGCTATTGAAGAAAATGGCAGAATAAATTCCAGGGAAACTACACTTGACCCTTTGAAGTGCAGCTTGTGGTTTTCAGAAGAGCTGGACAGAGTCTGGCATTTGGATTCCTCTGTAATTCAGTAGAATTCACTCACCTTGGTTCTACATGCTCTTTTGAAAATATCAGACTTACTCTGTAGCTACCTGAAAAACTGAGATTGTAATACAGGGAAATGTCACATTTTATGCAGTATAGAGTGAGACATAGCCATGAATCAAAGTGTCACCATGGTGACAGAGCTACAGCTAGCAATAGCCCTAGTTCTAGGCAGGCAGATCTTTATGAAAGTTCATGGAAATATTTTTCCTGGCTATAATGCATTAACCTAATGAAGGCCACAAGTCTTAATTATCCTTTTTCATAGATTTGTGGCCCTTGGCTAAAAGCTCACTTCTTCACTTGAAATCTCAGAGAGTTCAAGATATGCAGCATGGTAATGTTAGATTTATTAACCTCTCTGATGGCAATATAACCCCCATTATAGGTGCTGATAAAACTTAAAATCCACTGTTAAAAATATGGTGCTAGTGTAACAGATGTGGGGGATGACTTACTATGGTGCATCTGCATGCATGTGTGTACACAGCATACATGCACATACTCTTAAAATAATATATGTCTGTGGTGTTGCTGGCCAATGCCAGGCATAGTAATTTTTACATTCCACAGTGTGCTTACATCCTTCTGAAGGTCCTGAATGGCTACTGACCCTCTGAGTGTCAAAGAGTTGGCCAGTTCTGTTCCACTGGACTCAAATACTGAATCACATGAAGGAGCGTAGGTGACCCAAATGATTCAGTAAGTATTTGGGCAGGGCTTGGCCTCTAGCTGCACTATGTAGGGCAGAGCCTGTACTGCTGTGTCCAAGGCAGTTCTCTTGTTGTCAGGCAAACAACCTCATGGTGGACCGCATGGATGCTTCTGATATTCCTGGAAGCCTTTTCTAGGATCTGGGCAGGGCAAAGTTAGATTCACTTCACAGTCAGACTCCTCTGTTCTCAGTGGAAGTAATCTGAAGTGGGCCATCAGGTCTGTGGGATAATAATAAAGGAACTGACTGAGTGGATATAATGCAGGTGGGAGGAAAAGTGTGGTAGGGTGGGGGGGGGTTGTCTCTTCCATTGCTTCTTATAGCTAGTGTGGAGTAAAACCAGTTCTGGCACCCTTGTTTTCTTCAGGGAGCTGTATTTTCATTTGAAATGGATAAAAGTGAATAAATTATATTATGGATGCTAATCAAAATATCCTTTCTACCCAGGGAAGCACACTCATCACTGGTGCTCAGCTTAAAACTTTATGCAAAAGACTGTGACAACATGGACTTTCAATAGAGCAGTGTCACTGCTATATTTTGCACACATTCTTACATTTCACTCATCAGCCTAACACCTCCTTTGCTCTAATAGTATCTGCAGCCATCTCTCCCATCCATTTAGCAAGATGCCTTTCGTATGACATAACTCTTTTTAAATAAAGATGGATTTATGATCCTAACCCAGATGGTCACTATTCTCAAAACTGAATAGAGTATTAAGTGTGGGGCCATAATATCATTATATTGTCATATTAGCCTGAGATACAACAGCTTCAACAGTTTGCTCAGGAAAAAAAAATGTGTATTTGGCACATTCACTGCTTGTGCTAACATTTCTAGGTTGAAAAAGCAAACTATGTTGACTTACTTGTTTCAAGCTTCAATAAATGGCATTGCTTATGTCTGATGTCTCTGTTATTTTATGCTTCCAATGCAAGATTCCTAACATGGAATTCCAAGAAAATAAAGTTAGAAAGTATCTTTTCTATTGCAGAGAATCCTCATCACTGAGGTGTATTGATGTTTGATATTCCAACATAAAGAAGATTGCTAAAAAGGGCAAGGGAAGAAGTGAGGCAGAATAATGCCTGGTGCTCTAAGTAAAAATATACATTAACAGGCTTAGTTATTTCCCATGAAGCAGATTATATTTTACCACTTCTAATCCAAGAAAATATTCCTTTGCTCCTTGGCAGCAGACATGTATAGGTTGGGCTTGATGATCTCTGAGGTCCCTTCCAACCCAGCTGATTGTATGATTCTATGTATCCATAGTCTCTGTTTGGGGATGTGTCTGTTCTCCTGACCAATTACTATATGATCATGCTCACTCCACCCACCCCCCAGAATCTTTTCAATACTCAATTTTTGCAAGTAATGCTGATGTTTATGTCCAGAAACCTAATGGCAGGAACCCCAGTCCAAGACATGCAGCTCAGGAGCAGAGGCATTGCAATCAGACACGTATGCTTGGGCAGAGAGCACCATCACTTTGCAGTCACTTACCAGACACCACCACCATGCATCCCTCTATGGGTTAAGCCTCATAACACCCTGTGGAAGTTGCAGGAAGTTGCTCCTTTTTGCTCCACGTAGTAAGTACAGTTCCTTCTCTGATGAATGAGACATGACATATCCCTTCTCTTTACATTGACGTGGAGAACAGTACTTTGGGGCTCATGAAGGCTGATGAATCAAAGAAGCCTGCTGGGGTTGGGGGAGATTCCCACTAGGAATGCTGACATGCTGGAGGGATGGCAAATGTGGCATTAACAGGAAACTGTCAGAAGGAAAGCTCCAGAGTGAGGTAAGCTGATTAACGAACTAGCAGAGATGGAATGCTTTATTACAAACCCATGGGGACTCTGTGAACAGGGAATTCTGAAGCTACACACATGTTCACTTACACAGATGGCAGGCATGGAGAGACCATGTATTCTCCTGCATCTATCATCTGTTTCATACAAAAGCTGAACTAATAAAACTTGAGATAATTTACATATTACCTCTTATCCACCATCTTTGCTTGGAAGTATATTGTTTGGGTATCTGGCTCCAGAAGTAAAAAAATATTATTATATGGGAGCCTGAATCAGATTTAAAACAGTACTGGCTTATAGTATTACCATCCTTTGCTGCAATGCCTACTATCTGAAAGCTAGTTGGATGGTGTTTTTCTCCATAGGAAAACTGAAAATTATTTTCTATATGTCTCTGCCTCCAGCTCTAGCCTTCAAAAGGAACAGCTCTGCTCCTGGTAGTCAGAGCAAGTCACTGGAATAATTAACTCACTGAAAGACCAGCAAGATTCTGCCTCCAGATAAAAGAAGCTGTGTCAGACCCTTCACCCAACAGCATGGACCTAGCTGAAAAGGGGCTGACTTTACTCCTCCTAACCCTCTGATGGACTGTTGAACCCTGCTGGTCCCAACTTCCCAGCCATGCAAGATCAAAGTTACTGCCTCCAAGCTGAGGGAAGGCCATGAGCATCCTCAGGCTCCAGCATGAAGCAGGAATTTGGTTACAGCAGACATCCTAGTTGTTAGATATTGCTCCCATCATGTGACCTGAAAGCTGACAGTTCCTGTTGCTCCTGGGTCACTTCATTTCTAACCATTCCTCTCTTCCAAGTGTTTGTCCAGGCAAGGAGGCAGAGGGGATGCTGCAGCAGCCAGACCCTGCTGTCATTAAAGAGCAGAAATGGGTCTTGGTAATCATTGTAGGTACACATTCACCTAGCTTAATTTTGATGGAGCTTTCAGCTCCCCTTCCAAAAGACACACGTAATTGGGTTGACAAGGGTGCCCTCCTTTATATGGGAATTTTTCTGGGAGCAGGCAGCACTGGTGTAAAACCCTCACAAAGATGCTGGGCCTTCTGATCTGCTGCTCCTTTGCCTCTTCAACACCCACCCAGGCTCAGCTTCAGTCTATATGACCTGCATGCACCCTCTGACTAGGAAATGTGTTTTTCACCTCTTCCTGGGCTCATGCTATCCAAATGAGTGGTGAGATAGGGTGCACAAAAACATTCTCTGCCAAGCTCAGCAAATCCTTTGAGTGACCCATGTCTCTGGGTTCACGGGCTGCTGTTGTTACAAATGGGAGGAGGTAAAAAGTGTCCACTCATATAAAGGAACCTTTGTCCAGAGAGTATTTATCCTGCTGTTTTGACTGACATGGCCATGACCCTTATTGAGGCTGAAACTGCAGAAAGTTAATCAAGACTGAAACTGACATTTCCCATCCATTACAGCCAGTCACCTAGATGCAGACTGGGTTTGTCTGTGTGTGAACATTTTGTTAAGCCAGCAAAAGGAACAAACTATGCTAGAAAGTTGTGGAAAAGAGGTATTTGAGTGTTTGAAACCTTTCACACATTAAGTTAGGTTCCGTAACAAATCATGAATGATGTAAAAACTGGTAATTTTTATATTTCTGAAAGGAAGTGTTTCTTTTGGGGAGGGTCGGTGGGTGCTGTTCACAAGCAGAAACTGTACTAAGTGGTTTTGTCCATCAGCTGCTACTCACCTGGAGTTCTTGTTTGGATCAGGTACAGCTGCAGCATGGTGTGAGGGCAGGTTTGTACAGGATGCTGGAGTGGTTCCTTCTCAGTCTTTCCTCTTAACAGTTTTCCACTATACAGAGTCAACTATGGCAGCACAGGTGGTATAATGGGATATTTAGGATTGTCATCTTATAGCAAGGGCCAGTCCCCTCTCACAGGGAAACATCTCAGTTTCACATTGACCCTAGGTGATTTCTTTTTTTCTAATAAAGAATCAGCTGAGGAAGAAATAGTTACTCAGAAAAACTACTTATTTTCTGGTGTCCAGACACATTTTGCTGGTTTTATACAAGAAATATGGAGAGTACAAAGGTGGAAGTTGTTGGTTTCAACTGAGTGCATTTTACTAGATGAATGCCAAGTCAAGTTGATGCTGAACTGGCCCAGTAAGCAATTACTGAAAGTCCCCAATCAGATTTATAGTGTATGTCTCGCTGACACCCATTGTTTCTGCACACTCAAGGCAGTCATATGCTTGAGCCTGAAGACCTTTTATAGGGGAAACAATAAAACAAGTTTCTGAGGAAAGAACATTCTGTATCCCCTGCAATAATAGCCTGTGCCATCTCTCCCTCTTCACTTGGATTTGCCAGCCAAGATGGAAATATGCTGTATATGGAATGCAAAATTCACTGTAGATTAGAGCTGCATGGGCAAGGTTTTTTTTCTCCTCTTCCATCATCTTTATTTATTGGTTTCCTTAACATCTGGTGAATGACTATAAATGTTTAGCCCTAGAATAGTAAATTAAAGTTGCTTTTTGCCTTTTTATTCCAACACAAATTTCCTGGACTTAATTTTTTTCTGTTCTGTTTTCAAACCCTTTAAAATTTAGCTTTGAAGTCCAAACACAAAGTTACTACAGTATTGCAAATCTTGTCTTGTTGTGGCATTGGCTTTCTATTACTTTTTTTAGGGTAAAAGATAAATTTTACTTATTATAGCACTATCATTAGGTTATAGACAAAAATTCACCTGGTAGTTTGCCGTTACTATGATGCTATTTTCCAGTGTCGTGATCTTCAGCACCCCCCTTATATATGACCTCTCATCTTTGCTTTTAGGTTTTTTTCCTTTATGAAACCGTATCTTTAAATTCCACTGACTTTAGCAAGTGACCCAGTTCACCCATCTAACCAATCTGTCTCATTTACTGCCTTGCCAATATTTGTGTCCTCTGCAAACCTTATTCAACAGTATGAAATGTCTTTGATCTCAGCTTTCTGTTACCATAACCACTAAGATGTCTTTGAGTCAGATGGCTGGTTGCCATCTTAAAAATCCAAAACAGAGAGTAAGCAAAAATAAAAGACTTGTTAAGGAGATCAACTACATGACATGCTTCTTTATTGTCTTTTAACACTCCCAATTATGCATTTGAAATCATAGGAATTTTGAAAACTAAAGTAGCTGCCAATCCAACCAGCTGCAGACCAGTGCATGGAAACATCAAGACTCTGGGAATTTGCTTTTTTCTTCTTTGTAGAAGTAAAACTTCATCTAGCTTCTCTTCACACTACTGGCTGATATGTTGACTGTAGAGCTTCAACTTACAAATGTTCCTAGGGCATCCCTCTGCAGTCTCAGAGCTTACAGCTGGATAGAGCCAGGCTGTGAAAGCACTTAAAATATTTTATAGAGTGAGGATGGTACCAGTGTGTCCCCAGAAGGTACACACCTGGTTTCTGTAGGCACTGAGACACAGCAGCAAACCCCATATTGCTTCTGATGCAGTAACAGGGACCACCACAGTGTGGATCCAGGCAGGAGTAGTGTCTCCTCTCAGAGCCTAGGCTGAGCAACATTTCAGCACATCTGAGGGGGCAATGATATGGGACATCCTGATGGTGAAAGTCTTCCTGAGCCAGTACTTCTACTGTCTGAAGACTTTATCAGCAGAGCAGCCTGCAATGGGAGATGCTGTTCTCTGGGTTCATGTTGGAAAAGGTGCATCCTGAACAGTGCACACAGGTATAAATCCTGCTCTTCTCCAGGGGCCATTAGTTGGCCATTGGCTCCTAGAAAGTAGAACCAAATAGAGGAAGAAAGGCTGGCAGGGCAGTCAGCTGTCCTTACCACTGCCTTAAATGAACAAATAATCCTAAAGAGCTCTATAGCTGAAGACGGGAACAGAGATGCTTTTGCTCTAGGGAGACTGGTCTTGATCAGAAACAGCTTAAAAGGGAAAATGTATTGTTTTATAAGGAGAGCAGTTGCTGCTAGTTTGGAGAGGAAAGAAGAAAGAAACTTGCAATACCAAAAATTTTTGAGAGGAGGTAGGTGGCAGTGACCTTGTTACAAATCCATGTGGTCTTTGGAGCTGTTTGCCTTTGAGAAGAGGCAGGTGGCAGTGACCTTGTTACAAATCCAGGTGCTCTTTGGAGCTGTTTGCCTTTGTAGAACTGAGCTGTGTTTCCCCTGGATGGATCCCAGAAGCACAGCCATAGGGTTGTGGTCAGGCAATACACCCACAGACAACTTCAAAGCAGCAGTAGTTACTGATGGCTGAAAATTAAGTAAGAAGGTGGGCAGTTTTCATAAGAGAAAGAATTTCATTGTCTCAGGGGAGGGCTTCCCACTTTCTTTTTGTGCCACCACTGTATAAGCTTGTGAACAACAAATAGTTTTTTCTGCACTGACAATTTTGGGAAGGCTAATCTTTGATGATCTGATCTCACTTTCTGTTTAGCCATTCTTTAATTGAAAATATCACTTTTTATATGAAATAATATCGGGTATTCTTTCAAATGTCAACAGTACTTAGCTTGTGCAGTAACAGCTGGACTCTGAATCTCTAGATATTCAGAACTGGAACTGTTCAGGAGTTTTTAATGGATAAAAGATTTAATGGAAGATATATTGTTCAACTGTGAGAAACTCAGAATCTTTTAAAAATCACTTATTTTAAAATAAATTACATCTTATTAGACATATTTGGGATGTTTTTTCCCATGGGAATAAAAAATAATTGCTGGAACTAGCAGCTTCCATTCAAAGTGAAGTACTGGCAAAGTTGTGATTCTAAATTGTAGTTCTTAGCAGAAATCTGATAATCAATCAAAACCTTGACTTGTGTCTGTTTGTTTGACCCTGTGTGTGGTCCTAGCAACTAGTCAGAAATAGCATCTAACATGTTTCTGAAATGATGGTGTTAACTCAAATGTCCTGTCTAATTTCCTTTCTGTGCCTACATTTCCCTCCATAAAGATTGGAGGAATACTTCATGGAAACTGATGAGCTGTGCTATCATTCATTATTGTTGTTTACTGTTAAACAGCCTTTATATGCTATAGGTAATAAGGCTCTGGATGTTATTTATTAACATATACAGCTTCAAATCATGATCCATATGAACTTGCCATCTCTGAGATCTGAAGAGAATCCTAAAACGATGTGTTGAACATGATTTCTACCTCAAATACCAAGCCTTGGAAGAGATGGCCAAATAAAATAATTTGTAAGATTTTAATCAGCAGAATCTTGGCCTTTCCCAATTTTTAAAATGAGAAACAAAACCATAATTGCTTTACAACCTGTTTTTCTTTTGTTGACATTCAGTCCATTCACAGGAAAGTTTTGTAAAGCTTTGGGTGATTTTGAATGAAGTTCCAGTCATTCAGCTAAGAATCTCTTGGAAGAGGTTTGCATGACTGAGTTCTCAGTTTGAAAACTGTTCTGCTACCACTGCAGGGGTTTTTTTGTGACAAATGGCTGTGTATGCATCCCTTTACCATTCCCTTTCAGCCTGCAGTTCAACTCTTCTAGACACTTGCTTCTCTTTCTTTCTCTTTCCATCATATCTGGAACAGTGTATGTGATTTCTCCCTAATAGACTTAATCTTTGTTGTTCTTCAAAGGACCACCTCTAATATGTCCATGTCTCTTCTACTGAGGAGCCCAGCACTGGGTCCAGCACTCCAGATGTGTCTCACGAGGCTGAGCAGAGGGGAAGAAACACCTCTCTTGATCTTCTAGAAGTGCTATGCCTAAAGCATCCCAGGCAGCAAAGACACTTGGACTCTTCTGGCTCATTAATATTCACCTTGTCCACCAGGATCCCCAGATCCTCTGCAAAAGTGCTTTCCAGTCAATTGACTCCCAGCTTCTACAGGTGCTGGGGGTTATCTGCTCCAACTTTAGGACTTTTTATTTCCCTGTGCTGAACACTGGGGTTCCTGTCAGCTCTTTTCTCCAGCCCACTGAGGACCCTCTGAATGGTGGCACAACTCTCTGTTCTATCAGCCAATCCTCCCACTTTTGTATCATGGGGAGACCTGCTGAGGGTGCATTCTGTCCTATTATCCAGATCATTAATCATGATGTTAAACAGTACTGGCCCCAGAACCAGCCTCAGGGTACACCACTCATCACTGATCACCAGATGGACTTTAGACTGCACATCACAACCCTTTTACCCTAACAGCTCAGCCACACTTCACTCTACCTTAGGTACCCTTATCTAGTCCATACTTCATCCATTTATCAATAAGAATGTTACATAAGACAGTAGCAAAAACCCTTTTGAAGTTGGGATAGATAGCTGGTAGCTGTTCAAGTAGGAAAATTCAAAACCCTGATTTGCATGTGGTAGCCCAGCAGACTTCTCCTGAGAGTTGTTAAAGAACTGACAGAGTAATAGAGTCAAAGCTCTGCTGACTGTGGCTGCAACATGGAGGGAAAAGGCTGCCACTAGCAAGACTGGAGAAGAAATAGATTTATAGGATCATACAATGGCTTGGGTTGGAAGGGACCTTAAAAATCATCCGGTTCCAAACCCCCTGCATGGACAGGAACACCTCCCACTAGTCCAGGTTGCTCAAGGCCCCATCCAACCTGGCCTTGAACACTTCCAGGGAGGAGGCAGCCACAAGCCATCATGCAAGCCATCAATGTGTGCTTGCAGCTCAGAAATCAAAATGGGTCCTGAGCTGCATCAAAAGAAGCTTTGACAATGGGTCAAGGGAGGTGATTTTCCCCCTGTATTCTGCTCTTGTGAGACCCCACCTGGAGTGCTGTGTCCAGTCAGGAGTTCCCAACATAAAAAGGACATACTGCTCCTGGAGTGTGTCGAGAGGATAGACGATAAAATGATCAGAGAGATGGAGCACCTCCCCTGTGAAGACTGGGTGAGGAAGTCAGGGTTGTTCAGTCTGGAGAAGAGGAGGCTCCAAGGTGACCCTACAGTGACTTTCCAGTATCTGAAGGGGGCCTACAAGAAAGCTGGGGTAGGGCTTTTTACATGGGTGTGTAGCAATAGGACAAGGGGAAATGGCTTAAAGCTTGAAGAGGGGACATTTAGGTTATAGATTAGGTAGAAATTCTTTCCTGTGAGGATTGTGAGGCACTGGCACAGGTTGCTCAGGAAAGCTGTGGCTGCCTCCTCCCTAGAAGTGTTCAAGGCCAGGTTGGATGGGGCCTTGAGCAACCTGGTCTAGTGGGAGGTGTCCCTGCCCAGGCAGGGGGTTTGGAACTGGATGATTTTTAAGGTCCCTTCCAACCCAAACCATTCTAATGATGTGATATGACATGATATGATACGATATACGATATGATATATGAGGAGATGATGATACCAATGAGGCCACAGAATCACTGCCTCCATCATCCAACTTAACACTACTACACAGAGTTGCTGCAGTGACTCAGAATAGGGCTGATCATGTCTGCAACTTGAACAGAAGAGAAGCTCCATCATTGTAGCTCTTTCTTCTAACAAATTCAGTCTAATTAAAAATGCTATTTGGCAAAGCAACCAGAAGAGTCAGTGTGGTGTGGGGAACAGGGCCCTATTTTCTAGTCCTGAAGGTCTGATCCTGAGGTCAGGCTCACAGACTGACACTGGGGAAGTCAAGGCAGTGCTCTGCACTCCTGGTGCTCCCTATAATTAAATCTTTGGCTCCTCAGAGCAGAGGCTGCCCATGTACAGCTTTGAGCAATGAGGTTTTGATCTTGTTTGAGGTCCCTTGGCACTGTGTTGATACTATTACATTAATCATATTACGTGATTTATTGCCACATCACCAGAACAATTTTTAAGAAGAATGACAGGGTCACAAAATGGAAGGGATTGGAAGGGACCTCTGGAGATTATCGAGTTCAAAACCCACAAAGAATTACCCTGAAAGGAAGGGATACAGCTGAGGATGGGCTCAGTTTAAACTTCTAGTGCAGATTTCTGTTCTAAGTTTGGGCTTAGCATTTATTCCATCAGCTGACATAAAACCCTTGCTTGCACAGGTCAGCTGTCAATGAACTAAGACTTGTGGCAGTTCTCTTTAGGTTTCTCTGCTGCTGTTTTTTATTTTGGCTCTGGTTGTAACAAAGATTAAGCTCATTTTATCATGTTCAAAAAGAGGATGCCTAGCTAATGCACTATAAATCACTGTTCATAAGCAAATGGTTTTCTCCCAGGAGTTTGAAACTGAGAATGAACAGGCTGCTCAGCCATGACAGAGGAGTTGCAGAGAGGGCCCACTTGGCAGCTCTTGGCACACAAGAGAAGAGGTATCACTGTCCCCGGTTTAGGTAGACACATGTAGCTGAACCTCAACTCATCAATTACCTTGTCATCTAAGATGGCATCTGTGCTAGGAGAGCAGGGACATTGAACACTCTTCCCCCTGTGAGCCCAGAGACTGCATGCACCCCCTAACACAGCAAGCCCAGAAACACCTGACCAAGAATGCAGGATTAGCTGCCATCCATCAGCCAGGGACTCTCTTGAAACTGGGCTAATGTTGAGAAGTTGCTCAACACAGTACACTCTGGGCTGGGGTATTGGAAAAGCCTCCCTGGGTCACCCTCGCATATGCCTTGGTCATTTCATGATGGATTGCTGCAGCAGTTCGACAAAGACCATTTGTGGAAATGAAAGCTCAGAGGAAAGCAAATAATGTAAATAAATGGGTTCTGAGAGCTTAGCCTTGCCTTGTGTGTGAAGCCTTTTTCTTGTGCTGACAGCAAGATGGCACATGAATATGAAGGGGCAG
This sequence comes from Phaethornis superciliosus, assembly GCA_023637945.1. Lineage (NCBI taxonomy): Eukaryota > Metazoa > Chordata > Aves > Apodiformes > Trochilidae > Phaethornis > Phaethornis superciliosus. The sequence continues at coordinate 60,911,300 of JAJQWJ010000004.1, forward strand.
GTAGCATCTTTCCCTCCCCATTCCAGGTCCAAGTCTAAAAACACTCCCTTGTTTGCTGTACCCTCTGTCTCCTACATTCGTGTCCTTCTCTACACAGTTCCTGAAGCCTTTTCCTTTTCATGCTTCATGATCTCAGTTCAAGCCATAATTTAGATACTGCATGATTGCCTCCTTTTTGCTGCTCAGGAAAACAAAGCCAAAATAAGCTTTGTTGCAGTTTCCCAGTAGTAACAGCACATCCTCCTTTTGGGTCCCTCCTCTGCCTGCAGGTCACAAACCCAGACATCCCCAGCATCCAAAGAGGAATATATTATGAGGATGGGGTCTCTCCTACATAGAAGACATGAGAAAAGGGAAGAGAGTAAGGGAAGCCAGAAAACAAAGCCCGTCTGTGCTGTATGGTAGATCTAGGACTTTTGTTGGGGGTTTCATACACAATTCAACTTTACATAAAGGACCTCATCTCTTCTCACCACCAGCATACCAAGTTAGAACCTGAATGTATTTGAACTCCAGATGATCCTTCTGTCTTAATGGGGAGACCAGAAATTAGAATACAAATGTATGTTTTGATTACTCACAAATATGTAGAGTACTTATGAATTAATGTCACTGTATGATTATTAACTCTCAGCTGGCAATGGCTTCTTGGAAGGGTATGTTTAATAATCCATATTCTTTTGACATTTCAGTGCCTGCACCAATAAAAGTTGTCTGCCCATATTCAAAGATAACAAGGCCATTGCTCAGTTCATTGAAAGCTGTCCAGTGTGCAGCCCAACACACTTGCAGATATGCAGGGGTAGAGATGCCACACCCTTACTATGTCTTTATCCCATTAAAAAAAATAGAAAGTTTCCTCTTGATGCTGATGTGCTATATGCAGGTTACAGTTTATCCCAGAAGTGTGCAATTGAGAAATCACGTTAAACATGATTAGATTAGTGTCATGGTCCATTTAAGCTCTTGCAGAATATTAAGTTAACTTGTTCTGATGTTGCCATACACACTCAAGGTACAAGGGTTACTTTTGAGTATTCCTGAAATGCAGAATCATGTTGCCAGAAAGTAACCAATCAATGTCTGGTTTAGAAACGTTCTGCTTCTTGTGATGGATAGCAGAAAGTGCTTTAAGTGTCAGCCCTAACCTGGCAAGCAGTGAGCCAACTCTCTTCTAATCTAGCAAGCAAAACCCATCACAGAATGAGATGCCAGAAACCCCAAGGAACTTAATCGTACGTTGCATCTGGATGTTGGCAGGGACACCACTGTGTGTCCTTGTTCCACACTGTTTTGCCTAATCTCTGCTCCTCTCTGCCAATCCTCTTGTCCCTCTTTCTGTGTTTCTCTCTGGAGATCCCATGGAGCAAAATATGAAGACTCAGAGGAAGACAAATCTGCCTTATGATGCATTCTGAATCAGCTGATGTGCTTCTATTCTAGTCCCTACAACCTTATCTTTTAATACAAGTGGGTATATACAGTTGACTGGTGGAATACCTAGCAGGTCTAATGCTGGAACATTTTGAGTTTGGTTGGCTGCTCTGATATTTTTTTTTTCAGTTTTCACAGCTGCCTTCTGTGCATCTCAGAATGTTTTCCTGTTTGCAGAAGAGCTTTGTGATCCAGTGGGAGGATATTGAAAGAGATACAGATACCTTATGTATTGAAACTTATTATGCAGCCTAGATGATTAATCTTTAATGTCAGAGGACACTTCAAAATGTCCCTTGCTGCTCCAGTCTTACTGCATGTTCTGTGCAATGATTTATTGGAAGATGTTTGTGCATGCCTTGCTCCAGAGCCTCTCCTTTGTGAAAAAACTTAACGTTGATATGAGTTTGAATGTAACTCATTTTGTATAACCGTACTAAATCACCGTGGCTAACAAGGCATCAACTGCAAGAAGACAGCTGTGAAAGAATATTTCTGTGCAAAGCAGATGGAAAACACTAGTGTGTAGGAAGGCTGAGTGGTTTTGGAAACACTCTAAGCACCAAGCACTGTGTGCTGCTTTGTTGTGGGTTTTTTTAGGTTGGTCTTGTTGGGCTTTTTTGTTTGTTTGTTTGTTTTTGCTGTTGTTGTTGTTTGGTGGTTTTTATTTGTTTGGGGTTTTTGTTTGGTTTGGAGTTTTTTGTTTGGTTTTTTTTGATTGTTTTTATAAGCATAGCCCTAGCAATATCAATTTCATTGAATCAGTTTACTACTCTCACATTTAAGGGCCAATTGTTTTGCCAGAACTGACTGCAATTTAGGAATGCTGGCAAAGGGCAAGGCAATCATGAAATTATATAGGGCATCACGTGAAGGCCTGAAATGAGTTTTCAAAGACCCCTTAGTTTTGGACAGCCCTAACAAGGGGAAAGTCAGATTTGGCAAACTAGTTTTCTTTTACCAGAGTGTTTCCATGGACTAGGTTTGGATGCAATGTGAAAAAAAAGTTGTCAGGACAGACTGTGTAAAGATGCCTCCACCACTGAACAATGTATCTGTCTTACAGCTCAGTCCTCCCTAAAGTTAATCAAAGTATCACAGAAACATAGAATGGTTTGGGTTGGAAGAGACCTTAAAGCTCACCTAGTTCCAACCCCTGGCAGGGACTTCTTCCACTACCCAGGTTGCTCCAAGCCCCATCCAGCCTGGCCTTGAATGCTCAAAGGGATGGGGCAGCTACAACTTCCCTAAGCAACCTGTGCCAGTGCCTCACCACTTTCACACTAAAGAATTTTTCCCTAGTGCCTAACCTAAATATGACTTTTTCCAGTTTAATACCATTACCCCGTGTCCTATCACTACACATGCTTTTTAGAAGTTCCTCAACAGCTTTTCTGCAGTTCCTTTGGGTACTGGAAACCTGCTATAAGGTCTCTCTTCTCCAGGCTGAACACCCCAAACTCCCTCAGCCTATCTTCACAGCCCTCAGGTCATCTTTGAAGCCCTCCTCTGGACTTGCTCCATCAGTTCCATGGCCTTCAAGTGCTGGATACAGCACTCAAGGTGGAGTTTCACAAGGGTGGAGTAAAGGAGGATAATGACTTCCCTTGACCTGCTGGCCATGTTTATTTTGATGCAGACCAGGATGTGGTTGGCTTTTTGGGCTGCAAGTACACCTTGCTGGTTCATGTTTAGCTTCTCATTATTCGCACCCTCAAGTCTTTCTCCTCAGGGCTGCTCTCAATTGATTCAACACCCAACTTGCATTTGTGCTTGGGATTGCCCCAACCCAGGTGCAGGACCTTGCACTCGGTTTTATTGAACTTCATGAGGTTTGCATGGGCCCTACCTCTCCAGCTTTTTAAGGTGCCTCTGGATGGTCTCCCTTCCCCCCAGCATATTGACAGCACCACACAGCTTGGTGTCATCAGCAAACTTGCTGAGGGTGAACTCAGTTCCACTGGCTTCATTTCTGACAAAGATGTTAAAGAGCACTGGTCCTAGTACCAACCTTTGATTGACTAAATTCATCACTGGTTTCAATCTGCACATTGAGCTGTTTGTTGACCATCACTCTTTGATGCTTTGAGAGGGGTTAACATAACATGACAGAATCTGAAAATAGACACTGCATCAAGTATTGTCCCAGTGGTGTAAATCTGGAAACAGTATCAGCCACTGTGGGAAATTCATCCTAAAATGTGACAGGAAGAATTTAATGGAATTACCCTGTGTTATGGCAGTGTCCAGATGGTGCTGGGACAGGGGAAAGTCATTTAGGGGAGTTAATAGAGCAGAGGAGTTTCACAGAAAAGTGAAGGCTGGCACGGTGTCTCCTGCCAGGTACAGAAATTCCTGCCAGACCTTATTAGTATATGCTTGACGATCTATCAGGTTAGGCATCTTCCTTCTTTGTCATTCTGTGTGACTTGCTTTGAAATCTGCTTTAAGGTACAAGCAAAGAGAACTTGCAGCAAAGTGCGGAGCTGGAGCTTTACCTCTTCAGCTATTCCAGAGGAGGCACCCATGGGATAGAGGGGTCTGTGGTAAACATGAGGTGATTTACATTCCCATGAAAACCTCCATAGGGATGTAAAGGCTCAGAACCAGACTGGAAACATTTTACTTCTCCTGCATACTGCTGGTAACAAGAGCATGCTCTGCTGAACTGGAGAGATGGAAAGAATTATGCAAAGGCTTCTTGCCTACTTGACCACCATCAAGATACACCACCGGACCTGCATGCTCCTGCCTTAGGAGGCACCCCCAGTACTTTGAGGGAGCTTAGTCCCACCAAAAGTGTTCAGCAGTGACCAAAGCTCGGTCTGCAGAGGACATCTGCTTGAACCAAGAGAGAGGATGTGTTGCTTGGACTAGGTCAGTTCTGCTTCTGTGCATCCCCACAACTTTTGGCATCTCGAGAATGTAGGAACAGCAGAGCACACCAGATGGCACTTGAAGGCAGCACCATACCGAATAGTTTTGTTGTAGACACCCTGCTGGAAGTATGTACTGGGTGCTACCCTTCAGCACCATTTCTAGTAATGTATCATATCTGTATTTATTCTTTGTGTGCATAGTGTTATACAGGTATTCAAGTGTGATCTAAATGAGGTTTCTCTAGAAGCGTAACTTGGCCACAACTGACATGTGGTGAACTGCACACAGGAGTGTCCAGCCTTCTACAGCACCAGCAAACATGAATACAGATGGCAATTTAATTCAAAGGTTCTTAGGGATCCCTGCAAAACAAAACACAGAGCTCTCCAAGTATCAGCAGATGCCCCAGCCTGGTGGAAAGGTGGTGATTCATGAACACTGCTGGTGGCTCCTTTTCCCTGCAGTACTGTATCTCCTCTATTTTTGCCTGAACATATGACAAAGTCCTTTTGCCCTGGCAGATGTGACATCTGATGCTGCTGTTTTGGATAAGCAACAGTCTCTTCCCTGTGAAGTAAAGCAAGTGCAAAATAATGACCCACTTAACCCTCACTGAAATAATTTTAATAGCAGCAAGGCAGTGGAAAGTCAATTCCTCCTCCCCACCTCCCCTTTTTTTCCCCACAGCTGTTAAATGGAACACTGATTCTGAATGAACCAAAGGAGAAAGAATATTTTGAAGATTATAGGGTTGTGGTCTGATGAGACTGACTTCACAATGGGATCAACTGCTGGTATTTTACCATCTGCCCTGAGAGAGGCTGAGAAAAGGCTAGCTGAGAGGCCATGCTTCTGCCTAAATAATAAAGGAAGTGGTGAGACATGGAGGTTACCAGAAGACAGGAGGTTCAAACCTGTCCTCAGATTTCTCTGATTTTTCTTATGGCCGTAGCAATAGCTTTCTTTTTAGAGGAACAGTTATCAACCACCTTTGGAAGATGTTCAGGAAAGTTAACAAAAAAAAAGCTCAAAACAACCAAGCCCAAACACAAAAACCTCAGACCATGATTTTATTTTTTGCCAGGGACAGACATTTGCCTCGTCAGCCAGATGTGCAAAAAGACAAACAAAAAAAACCCCAAACCCAAAACCCATTTATGATATTCCTCAACTGAGACAGGAGGGGCTGCTAATTAAGTGTGTGATGCCCTGGACTAAAGGCTTGGGAAGGAATTGTTCCACTTTACTCATTAAATTGAAAATCATAGAATCATAGAATGGTAGAGGTTGGTAGGGACCTTAGGAGACCATCAAGTCCAACCCCCTGTCAAAGCAGGAGAACCTAGGGCAGGTCACAAAGAAATGCATTCAGACAGGTCTTGGAAGTCTCTAGAGGAGACTCCACAATCTCTCTGGGCAGCCTGTGCCAGTGCTCTGTCACCTCCCCATCTTGAGGTAGAACTTCCCACACTCCAGTTTATGTCCATTTCCCTTTGCCCAGTCACAGGTCACCACTGAAGAAACTCGCCCTTTTTTCTCGACACCCATTCTGCAGATATTTGTAATGAACATTAGTAAGATGGCCTCTCAGTCTTCTCTTCTACAAACTAAACAGCCCCAGGTCTCTCAGCCTTTCCTCACATAACAGATGTTATGATAACACCCCAGATCATTCTTGCAGCTATAAAATGAACATTTCCTTTAAAAACTAATCATTATCCTTTTTAATTTGGTACCCTCTTGTTTCTGCTGACACATACAAAGTCTTGGGACAAAAACAGCAACACAGTTCCCGAGAACCCTCATTTTCCTAGATGCTCCTTCTATGCCCTACCACTTCAAGACCGTCTTATCCCCTTTCTACAGCTGCAGTTACCTCACCCTTAAAGACAGCACATTTCAGATGCTGCCTCTGGATAAGGGTAGTTGGCTTTGGCCAGCAGCTTGGTGCTGTTGCAGACGGCCCTGTGTTAGTAGAGTCAGGCAGAGAGAGCAGACACACATCTGCTATGGCTGGGGGAGACCTCTGTTCATTTCCCTGTTCATCCAACAGGGAACTGATCAGAGGCAATCTATTTAATTAGTGCGATCAGCGGACAATACTGCAAGGGATTACTTTCCTAGCTAAAAAGCTCCAAAAGCTGTTGCAGCACATGGTTACCATATTGTTTCTTAAGCGTGATGTTTTCTGTTTAACTTTTCATGGAAAGCATTTGTATTTTATTCTTAACAGAGTAGTTAGGAAGCTAGGGGTATTCCTGATTAGCAATTTGATTTTCCCTTGCAGTTACAGAAAGTAATTTCATCTTGCTTCATCTATCACTGGTCAGAGACCAGGAAATTTTACTTCAGGGTTTGTGAAAAACAGATTTTTTTTACAAAAAGAGACATTTCTGACTTAAGAAAAATGTCTGCCAAAATGAGCAAGAGGTCCAATATGAAATATATTTCAAATCTGGTTTATCACAAAAACTCTAGCTAACTGAATTAGGAAAACTAAAATTATTTCTTTTATGCCAGGTAGAGCAGGTTGTATTAAAACTCCTCTTCAGCTTGTCTGGAGCGAGCACATTTCAGTTCCAGCAGCCTCTCCACAGTGTCTGCAATTGTACGCTCCCCGTGCACCTTGTTATCTCGGGTGCGGATGTTAACTGTTCCACTTGCCTTCTCCTTTTCACCAACAACTAGAAACAAACAAGGAGATGCAAAGGAATGAACTTAACATTTAGCAAGCTCTTTTTTCCTCCACTCATTTAAAACTTAGGCCATACTAAGCAAAAATTCTAAAAAGCTTACCAACTAACACATCAAACCTTTCTCTGGTCTCCTCCCAGCTCCCCCTTAGAGCTATAACAGTCACCAGCCATACTTAATATCAGTTAAAACGTTTTAGTATGTTATGAACAGCAAGTTAGCAAAATAAAAGTGAAAAGAAAACTTAATAAATACAGCTTGACTTGCTTATTATTAGACAGTGCCATGAAGTCAAAAAGAGAAATGAACATGGAATGCTCCATAGGCAAAGTTTAGAAACAACTTGATTGTAAACAAACAATAGCTATTTTTTTTCTTTACAGAGACAGCAGACAGTTCACTGGAAAATCCCAGAGCTATTTTACTTAAATGATATAATACAGATACCAGCATAACATATTTATGTCTCATTACTAACATAAATTTTATATAACATACTTGAAGACTGCTATAAGAGATTACATTTCTCTCATAGCAAATCTATATTCAGTGTGATAACTCTTCGAAACTACCTCTGAACATAAAACCAGTAATTATTTTTTTTCCCAACAGGCTGATGAGGTGTTTGTGATCCTAAACATAAAACAGGGTTGAGTCTTACCTGTATCATATACTTAAAGTTTTAAAGCACAGAAGAACCTTATCCCGGGTAGAGTTTCTCTGCTAAATCTCCTACTCTAATGAATCCCAGTTTTAGGGCCAATGCTACAGCCTCAATTTACATAACATAACTAACAGGGAGCTTCAAATCACATACTTCAGTTTCTAAGTGTCCCTGCATCACCCCCTCACGGAGCAGTCTCCTATGCATGCAGGTATAGCTCAGAAATGCACCACAGCTAAATACAGGAGAAAAAAAAAAAACGGTACTTCTATCGCTACACTTGAAACAAGACCAAAAAATATTAGGGGTGTGTGTGGAAAAATCATTTAACAATCTGACTGACAAAGGAAAAGAGATTTCATGCATGTATCTACATTGCTGAGCAATACAGAAAAGACCTTTTCCTAAAGTAGCAGTTGTGCCTTGGGGTACCATGACCTCCTTCCAGTGACAGCTATACAAGCCTGGAATGCCTATCATGCAGGCAGGAAAAGCTTTCTGGAATAGAGAATATTAAGAGCAAAGTGACCCAAAACACTGACTACCATTCTCTGCCTTGCTCAACAGAAGAAACACCAAATCCTCTAACTTATGCAATAAACTCAGTCAGGGTAAGGTAATAAATCCACTATTCATTACCCAGAATGAAGTTGTACTGTGCAAGCTGAGCATTTCTGATCTTCTTGTTCAGGGTGCACCCAGGATCTACGTCAACATCTGCCATTAATCCAGCATTGTGGAAGTGCTGCCTGACCTAGAAGAAAAAGTATTTAACCTGTCACTACGGCATATTCATGATAATGAGCTAATTATGACTTGTAGACTTAAGCCAGTTTTGCTTATCTGACCCATAAACAAAAGGCATCATCATCTGCTCTGGTATGGGCGACAAGCCCAGTTCAAGAAATGAAAACAAGTCTGCAATCATGCAAGTACATACACAGTAAATAACTAAGTAGTGATGTGAATATCTAATGTTTTGGGCTAAACAGTGATTTGGTTTTGTGAAAGGCAGAAGGATGATGGACCTTTCTGATTAGAAAATGCTTTTTCTTTTTGCAAACTATTTTATTTATGTATAATGTGCATGAAAGAAATACAGGAGAAGGTTGATTGGATGCTGAATATGCAAAGACCCTTAGTCATCTTTCTTACTGTTGCATATTTGCATGGGAGACTAGAATCTGAAGGATAAGACAGCTCTTGAGCTGGAGAAAAAGGCTAAATTTTAAAAAAATAAAATCCTCACAAGGATCAGCATTTGTTGCTTAGATACCCCAAATCTACGTCAGGTCCTCTTTAAAACACATCTACAACTTCAGCAGCTATTTGTCACTGTAATGTGAGAATGATACAATGTAATATGCAAAGGCATAAAATTTATCTATGATACATACAAACATCTCAACTAAACACAATATACTGGATAAAAAGCCCCCCAAACGCTGTTACCTTTTGAGCATACTCATCACATGTTGGTCCCACTGGTACCACCATTACCTGCTGTGGGGACAGCCAGAGTGGCCTTCAATAAATAAACAAAACAAGTTTATATAGCTTTCTGTATCCATCTAGCATGAAAAATCCTAACAACAGATAGAGCTAAAATCTACATGAGAGACTCATAAAGCCAGCTGCTACGATTGGGTTCAGAGGTAACGACAGGCTGACACTACAATTTACCTCCTCAAAAGAACTGAGTGTCTAAAATAGCTGCAGTGTGGACAAAAGAACTTTAAATCTGAAGATCAAAAGTTGTGTTTCAAGTTCTGTTTTACAACAGACAACAAATCATAATTAGTTGCTGAGTTTTTTACTAACTCGTCATGGGAAAACATTTACTTTTGATATCAACTATTATAAGGCAATAAGGTAAAGGACTAGGTAAATGACTCATTGCAAGGCAGCCCGCTGCAAAAGTGGGTCCAACAAGCTGTATGCTGCAGCTGAATGAGTGGTACCATGTATATCTAGAATTACTGAGTACCTAGGGAAGATGGTTCAGAAGGAATCACTCTCTGGTGTTGTGCAAGGTACAACCTCTGTAGCAAGCAAGTGGAACAAAGCCTCTTGATTCCCACATGCCTGGGGCTAATTTCTCTTCTACATAAAGTGTTTGCTCTAAACTGGAATAATAAATCTACTTTTCAACATTACCATTTGCCTCCATAGTTTTCAGTTAGAATGGCAATCATTCTCTCCACAGATCCCAGGATAGCACGGTGAATGATAACTGGTCTTGTCTTATCATTACCATCATGGCTGTGAAGAAAGGTGGTTGTTTTTAAAAGTTGTGGTTTTTCTTGTAACTCATGCCTGTAAGTGACAAGAATGTTAGGTTATCTAGCAACTCAAGCCACCTGTCTCAGTGCTTACCTAACAAAGGTGAGGTTAAATCTGACTGGCAGCTGGAAGTCGAGCTGGATTGTGGCACACTGGTGGTAGCGGCCGATGGCATCTTTAATCTGAATGTCAATCTTTGAAACAAAAAGAAACAAACTTTTATTACTTTTTAAGATACAAGCATGCCCCTCTGAAAGCAAACTAAATTGTTTTAAGATGGAAGGTTTCATTCAGTGCAGAGGAATTCTGTGGTTTTAGACAGTAGATTTTCACTTCAGTGATTTGCAGTTTCTGATGCAGAACTGTTGAGTGAATTCAGCAGCTTGCAAGTGCAACGTCAGAACATGTAGTGCCAACAGTGAGAATTCTTTAACCTCAAACTGGTAAATGCTCCTTTATTATGCAGTATTTGAATATTTGTAGTTTATGTTGCAAACTCTGAACAGGAGCATGGGAAGACAAACCTACTCTTAAATAGTCCACGTACCTGCTGGGATCAGAGTAACCAATGACACTTATTCTGACTATGAGTACCTACAGTCAAAAATAATTATTTACAACTGTCTTTAATTTCAAATCCGCCTGTTATAGAGCAGGAAAATAAGAGATTCAAGTAGTTTCAAGGTATCCTAGATGCAGAGCTTAACTTAAAAAGATAATTTTAACTAATTTCCATTAAAATAAGTGAAAAATGCTACATGTTTGCTCACCTCACTTTGGCTAGAGTGTATTAGGAGCAAGTATAAGGTTAATTAAGGTTAATGAAGGTTCCTACAGATATCTGCCTTCTTTCAAATCATCTGAGGAAATTACTAAATATAATTTGTATTTCATATTATGAATTATTAGCTGCTATAATACATTTCACCTACAACCCATAAAATGAAATAGATTCAATTAGCATAGAAAGAGAAAAATCCAAACCAGATCACTAGATGACTGAATAAAGACATAAATGTTGTGTAGGTTTAGTAGGGAAAGATTTACAAGTAATTTAGTAAGGATTTATGTCCATATGTTCAAAGGTATCAGAAAACTTCTAGAAAGCCCTACTTAGCCTGTGCAAACTGGAAGCAGCTTTAAAAAAAACAAAAAAACCTACAAAACTAACAACAGGGTCTTTTTCAAAATACCAAAACTCACCAGCAGTTCAATGTAGCTACAAAAGTGCCACTAAATTATCATTCTTCAAAAATCTGTTTTACCAGTAAGTTTATTTTGGGTTTTGTAGTGATTTAGGATTAATTTACAATTCACAATTATTTCTAAAGCAGTAACTGCTGCAGTAATACAGATCTTACAGTGCCACCTTCTGTTCATGTCTCCCACCAAACCAATCAGCTCTGTTTGAGGAACAGACTTACACTTCATCTATGTAAATAGGGTTTAGGGTTTATGTGAAAACCAGGATCACACAGTATTTTAGGTGTGTCAGAGCTTATATATCTAGAAAAACACAAAATTTCAGCCCTATAATACCTTAAAATGGTATTAGATAACTACATTAAAAAAGAAAAATCTCTTCTTCCTAACCCGTTTTAACAATCTCAGCTTTTAACACATTGTTAGGTTTAGAAACAGTTTTGTATCCTTCAGCTAAACCTAAACAACACTAAGGCTTTACAAATGCATACTGACAATGAAAAAGTTAGTTACTTTGTTACATTGGAAGGGAACATGCAGGACAGTAAGTGAAAAATATGTTGTCTTTACAGAGAAGATGATGAATAGAACCCAAGAACATCACCATACTATTTTCTCCTCCTTGCTCCCACTCAGATATGAAAAACATATGTTACATATCAACAGCATTTTAGTGTCCATCTGCATTTGTTTAATTAACCTAGAGCAGAAGATTAACTAGCTGAAGACTTTGCCTTAGGTATCTGATTTTGAAGTAATCTGACAAAGATTCTGCACAAATGTCCAAAGCTTGTTTTTTTGAGGAAAGTGACATTGAGCATAATTTTTTAAACACATGAAGACTTCTAACATTTTTTTCTGCTCATCTGCTACACTGCAAAGAACAGTATTCGCATGCCAAATGCAAATACTGTCTTGGCAATCCTACTGCTGAGAGTACAGCAGTATCAATGGAAAGCAGGGAATTGGGTAACTTCTGCCTGCCTCATCCAGAAAGAATTAAAAGCCTAACCCAGCTAGGAGTTAGCAACATACTAACCTTAGGTCCATAGAAAGCTCCATCACCAGGGTTTAACTCCCACTTCTCACCAAAGTCATTGAGGCTGTTTTCCAGTTGCTAGAGGTAAGACACATACACTCAGTGTTTCCCAATCATTTGCTCTCTTCCCATGCCATAGCATCAGGTCAACCTGCTTCTAAAGATCACCAACACTACTGACTTATTTTCTGCAAAAAGAAAGCTCTGGAACTGCTCCAGATAGACATAAAAAAATAATCCAAACTCAAACAAACAAAATTAATGCATTCCTTTTGGAAGAGGCCAAAAAAGAAGCCTTAGGTAAGATGAAGAATTTTTTATGCTATATTAGAAGTCTGCAGAACACTATGAGGGGGCCCACCCTGATTCACCTTATGTCTGTCTGTTCCTGTCCTACTTCCCCACCAGCACTGTACCTGTAGGGGCTACCTCCATTCCTTTAATCATGAAAGCAACTTGGATTTTAAAAGATTGCATTAAGTCTTATTACAGGAGCTGCCAGAATTGTTTCTCTTCTCTATTTTTTTTATGTATTTCAAATCATAAAAAAGAATACAAAGAGAGTAGAGGCTATTTGATTCTGATGTGCAGGCTGTTTCTCTATGGATAGCGGGTGATTTACAGCACCAAGACTGAACTGAATACAGTTATTAAGTTATATTGCTTGTGACCAGCTGCCACTATACCTCCCAGAAGGCATGATGTTCTTACAGGATGTCCAGCTGCAGCCTTGCTTCCTATAAGAAGTTAATAAAACTAACATTTACCTTTTCGGCTTGATTCCACACTTCAATATCTCCCAGGTACTTTTCAGGACGAGTGGAGAGATTCAGTTTAAAGGTAAATCCAAAGACATCATACACGGTACGCAAGAACTGCAGACAACTCTTTATCTCCTCTTCAATCTTGATGAGAATAGAAATACAGCCTCAAGTATGGAAAAATCAGTTACTGTGACTTTTAATTCATTTAACAGCAGCCCATACCTGCTCCATAGCACAGAAAATGTGAGCATCATCCTGCTGGAAACGACGCACTCGAGTAAGTCCTGTAAGAGTTCCCGAGAGCTCATTGCGGTGCAGAACACCAAAATCAGCCATCCGAAGAGGCAGCTCACGCCATGACCTTGGACGATGATCAAACATAAGGCTGAAAGAAAAGCTTGTTACTTGAAACTCATCCAGAATCAAAATTCTGCAGAGAATAGCCAACAACAAGTAGCGAATACTCAGGCAGATGCCCATTATGCCAATGATGTCATATGCACACAACCATGCTTCTAATCTACTTTTGTCAGGAAAACAAATGCAGATATTCTTATAGCTGGGAGGCTTGCCCCACCTCACTGACAGAAGATAATACAGCTCCTAAAACTGAGCAGCAAAACCTGAATGCCTAAATTGCCACAAAACTGGCAATGCCTCAATATCTACTCTGGATATCCAGGTTTTGAAGTACTGAGGTAAGCTTCCAGTCTAAAATATAGCCACTACAGTGATGGGAAAAAAAAATAAATCACATTCCTCATTGTCTCTAAAACAAAGAGAGCACACAGACAACAAGACACATAATTACATCATCCTTGATACCACGACACATTTGGATACCTAAAGACAGCAATCTTTACAATTAATCGGTTAGAAGAAGGATTTAAAAAAAAAAAACAAAACAGCATTTTGCTTGGCAAAGTAGATCTGCTATGCACTTACCAGTGTCCTGGGCAGTTCATTGGCTTCAGAGCAAAGATTTCTTTCTCCACTTCAAAGGAAAACATGTTGTCACTATAATGCTGCCAGTGTCCTGAAGTCATCCATAGTTTGCTGTTGAAAACATTTGGTGTGACAACCTCCTGAAATCCACGCTTTCGATACTCACTCTGAAACAGACCCAGTGCATAAAATAAGTAGAAAAGCAAACAAAATTAACGGTACTCTGCCTTCAATCTGCAGCCATTAAAAATATACAAATGCTGCTCTAGAAAAGTCTCTGCTCTGCTCTCCATGACTCAAGAAGAGGAAAAAGAGAAAGGAGAGGGAGAGAAGGGAGAGAAGGGAGAGAAGGGAGAGAAGGGAGAGAAGGGAGAGAAGGGAGAGAAGGGAGAGAAGGGAGAGAAGGGAGAGAAGGGAGAGAAGGGAGAGAAGGGAGAGAAGGGAGAGAAGGGAGAGAAGGGAGAGAAGGGAGAGAAGGGAGAGAAGGGAGAGAAGGGAGAGAAGGGAGAGAAGGGAGAGAAGGGAGAGAAGGGAGAGAAGGGAGAGAAGGGAGAGAAGGGAGAGAAGGGAGAGAAGGGAGAGAAGGGAGAGAAGGGAGAGAAGGGAGAGAAGGGAGAGAAGGGAGAGAAGGGAGAGAAGGGAGAGAAGGGAGAGAAGGGAGAGAAGGGAGAGAAGGGAGAGAAGGGAGAGAAGGGAGAGAAGGGAGAGAAGGGAGAGAAGGGAGAGAAGGGAGAGAAGGGAGAGAAGGGAGAGAAGGGAGAGAAGGGAGAGAAGGGAGAGAAGGGAGAGAAGGGAGAGAAGGGAGAGAAGGGAGAGAAGGGAGAGAAGGGAGAGAAGGGAGAGAAGGGAGAGAAGGGAGAGAAGGGAGAGAAGGGAGAGAAGGGAGAGAAGGGAGAGAAGGGAGAGAAGGGAGAGAAGGGAGAGAAGGGAGAGAAGGGAGAGAAGGGAGAGAAGGGAGAGAAGGGAGAGAAGGGAGAGAAGGGAGAGAAGGGAGAGAAGGGAGAGAAGGGAGAGAAGGGAGAGAAGGGAGAGAAGGGAGAGAAGGGAGAGAAGGGAGAGAAGGGAGAGAAGGGAGAGAAGGGAGAGAAGGGAGAGAAGGGAGAGAAGGGAGAGAAGGGAGAGAAAAATCCAAGTTGGACATGCAAAGATACAACCCTCACACCAGCAACACCCTTCCCCCAAACAACTCCTCTGAAGTAAGCAAGAAGAACAAGTTTCCTCCCTGCAAGCAAAGAAGCAGTTTCTAATTATTCAATGACACTTGACAGTACACTGCCTAATAAGACAGACTTTAAATATTACAACAGGAAGAGCAGGATTTCCTTTTTTCCCCTGAATCTAATTTCATAAAGCATCATTATCTCTGCTTTAAAGTTTTGGTAAAAACATCTCAGCAGGGACTGTGAGAACACCAGTTCAGAGAAACCAGGCTTCTTCAGGCTTGCAGAATGAAGAAATTTAACTTGAAATAAAGGGTGGTCAATATTGTTACATGTAGCATGCTGTTACATAATTTTCTAAAATTAATGAATTTCTTCTAGAATCTTTCCAAAAGACATTTCTTACCCGGATGAAATCAATTAATGTGTTATAAATGTAAGCTCCTTTTGGCAAGAAAAAACAGCTGCCAGGGCTGAGCTCATGAAAGAAGAACAGTTCTTGGTCCTGCAGAAAAAAATATTTGAAAAACTTGCCATTTGTACACCACCTTTTTCCTTGAACATTCACAAATAAACTACTACTGACTGGGCATCACTTGAAGTTTTTTGTTGATGTTCTTTTTTGGATTATTTTTCAAAAGACAAGCAGTACCACTAGATCAGATGCATTCTCATTAGTATGTCTCTATCAGTACTTCCAGGGGAAGGAGATTGTTCACTCCTTTTTCATTACTGATGCTCCCAAACTTCATGTTTGTATCTACCTCTTAACTGTGCCCCCCACAGCTCCTTTTGTAAATTGACAAGTAACATGCAGTTCTGTTTCTGCAGATCTCTGATTATTTGCAATTAACTGAATGTGTGAGCTATAGTTGGCTCATCTGACAAACTGTACAAAACCTTGAGGACTGCACACAGAGAATTCTTCTGTATATTTTCCTGAGGTCCTACCAGTATATCTTCTAACCATGTTCAGGACTACCAATTATCTGAAAAGGTTTCCAGCTAAAAAAATGAAACCAAAACCCAACCAATCAAAAAAACATTGAAATATATTACGGATTCTGAAATCACACACAGAAACCTGTGTGTGAACAGGTTACGGGGCACAGGAATGAGCACTGCCTGAAAAGTGAAGTGTTCATGTTTTGCAAGTGTTCTGTTCTAACTGACCTACGAAATAAGGATGTCACTGTGTTTAAAACAGTGAACAGTTTAAAGAGAACTTGTACTCTTTAGGACCTTTGATGCTCTTCAAGACCTTGCTCCTTCACTGAAAATCTTGGCTGTGGCAACAAGTATACACTGTCTTTGAGATCCTTCTAGTTAAGGGGTAACATCCACACAGTGTTTGTGAAATTCATTACCAGAAAAACTGTCTCACCCTCCCAATTTTTCTGTGATCTCTGCTTTTAGCCTCTTCTTGGAATTTTTCCCATTCCTTCAGCATTTTTGCATCTGGGAAAGATATTCCATAGATCCGCTGGAGGGACTCCATATCAGCCTTGCCTTCCCAATAGGTAGAAGAATTCTGCATGTAAAAAAGAAAAAAAACATTGAAGAAACAGAAGAGCCTCCACATTTTATTACTACTGTCTGCTATGAAAAGGCATGGAATTATTAATAAATCACTATACTTAACATAGAACAAGTACAGCCTAAGTAAAGTTTTGATTTTAAATTTAGCACACCTATTAAAATCCAGAAAGGTGAACAAAATATGGAAAAATCCTTTCAAGCACTTGTCTTTCTTTAAGCCTATTTGCTCCCTTTGTAGCCATCCTATTCCACACATAGCTAAGCAAAACTGATAAACCAATAAAAATGATAACAGTTCAACCAAGCCTTAATCCACACTCAAATTCGTACCTGTGCTGGAAGTGCAGGCCCCTGATACTTGGTTTAGTTTCACATCACGTGAGTAACATTCTAGCACACAACCGTTTCCCAACTGGTTACACTAAGATTTTGGCCAAGCTACTCATTTTATGGTACATTCTTGGATAAGCCACCACCATTACCCAAAGACAGCAACACAGTTTTAGTGAGAAAATTTGTCTAAGGCAGTTTCAGCACTTACCTTATGAATTTTTATGGTCTTTATCTTGCCAGTATGCCTGACATGAGGCCCTCTGCACAAATCTATCAAGGGACCACACCTAGGAATAGGAAAACATTCACTTGGTGTATTTCATCCTAGAAAGACACATTCAGTGATACTATGACACATGTGCAATTACCTGTACACTGTTGTAGTTGGAGTGTTGACCTTCTCATTCAGGATGCGACACTTGAATTTATTATACTAGGAAGAAAAGCAGCACATGTATGTTAACCCCTTGTTAAGCAAGAGAACTGAACAGCAGTTTGCAAATTATTTGCAAACCCGATGCTCTGCTGAATCAGGAGAACATTATAAAGAGACAGAGAGAGGACAGACTATGCCAGAAGTGGAGCAGTAGAGGTTTTGAAGGCCCAACTGGATAAACTGTCGTCGGACCCATTCCCCCTGCATGAGACTGGGCTGGAGGCCTACCAAGATACCTTCCAACCTGAATTCTTCCAGCTATGATTCTTCTGTGAATCAGAACAGTGAAACCTGAGTAATGTCTGTCTCAGAAATGCTAGAAATGTATTTGCAGCTAGGTACTAATGGGAAAAGATCAGGTTTTAGTGTTGCTTGGACTTCTGAGGAAGTCCTCATCCTATAAAAAGGTTTTACGAGGCTTTCTGAATGCATCATAACACACCATTTAAAGTACAACCACAGCATTTTGCTAACCGCCAATAAAATAAGGGCATATAAGAACATATCACCTCAAATAGCTGACCTGATAGACCTTCCTCTACCTCTCAAAGACTGTAAAGCTGAAGTTAGAAATACATAAAGAACAAATGCATGAGGATAGAACTGACCTTCTAAAACAGCGTACCTTAAACATTTCAAGTAGAGTTTCCTTCTTAACTTCCAGTCTTTCGAAGGCTTGTTTTTCCTTCATTATCTTTTTGCATAACGTTTCCAAAGCAGAGAAGTCATTACTTGATACACCCCTAAAATAAATACACAATAGTGAATCACTCTTGCTTTCACTTGCAATTTCTGATCTACTTGCAACGTACTACCTTGTGAGTGGGACACACTGCAAAGAACAAGGCAATCTGCAGTAGTGCAGATGACATTGGGAACAATTAGGTAACAGAAATTTTGCTGTGATTGCCATCCTCCCAGTCCTTAAAAAGAAAAAGAAGTTTTTCTTAAAAAGAAAAATACAAAACCTACCCTTCCTCAAGGAACATGTCATAATAAAATCCATTTTCTATCGGAGGGCCATAACACAAACAGCCACCATAGATTCGCTCCATGGCTTCACCCATTATGTGAGCACTTGAGTGCCAGTACACCTGAAGCAAGTGAAAAAAGAAGGGATCACTCTGAATATACACAATGCATTTCCGAGTATTTTATTTAAAACCCTTTCTGAAATGCCTGCTTCTAAGGATACTTGGTGCAGATCTCACAGCAGAGCAGACTGCAGAAGAGAACTGATGTGCACCTCAATATTCTCATCCTGCACCAGTATTTCCAAAAGATAACACTGCAGTATTGTTTACAGCCTGGTAGCAAGTAATTCTGATTTTCAGCTACTGCTGAAAAGGCCCAACTATTTTCCAGAAGCCAGGAAACTAACTCAGAAACTTTTCTTCTTCTATAAACTTAAATCAATCCACTCTGCATGAAGACCAAAAGGTGCACTATCAACATAAGGCTGTGGTGCTAATCCAAACTTTTGACAAATTAAAACCAAACCTATAGGACTTCAGTCTGCTTTTATTTGCACAGACTAGAAAACAAATTTCACAGGAGCCAGTAAGTATAAATGCAAGATGAGTTTGAGTGACAACTTCTTGTCCCAAATGATTTTTTTAAAGAGTATTTACAAATTTACACATTCATCTGAATGTGTACAAAAGGCACATTCATCTGAAGGAGTAGCCAAAATAAACTGCATGAACTCTGCATGTTCAACAAAAAAGAGCAACCTACTGAGGACATATATGTCTGAATAAAGACATTACTTTAGTACTCTCTATTGTTTTCAAAGACAGTGCTGAAGAGGTCACTTCAAAAGACAGACTTTCCACTTACACGGTGGTTACAGATATAAAATTAAGCAGAACAGATGTGACATAAACTACAGCAATTGCTAGCAGACTTGTCTACAAATAATGCACATTATCTGCAGTACTGCAGCTCCCTTTTAAGGAACTATTAGAAAATGCAGATGCATCTACATAGAAAACCAGTCCCCACCTCATCTTTTGAACACAGTAAAGTAACTACTCGGGGATGAGCTGCATGCAAATTCAAGAGCAAAACAATTCAGGTAGAAGATACTCACTGCTTGAGCTTCCTCATCTTCAAACTTAAGCAGCTCCAGGGTACAATCCTCCTCCAAAGGACGATCTAGATCCCAAACCATCTTGTTCACTTTAGCAGTAACGGTGTTGTCAGCCAAGCTCTGGCTACAGAACAAGTACACAGTACGTAATAATTTGATATCTGCACATATAAGTTCTCCTAATTTGCCTTCTGTATTGAACAAGATTTTCAGGACCACTCAGAGTGGGCACAGTGTCATAAACAGATTCCAAATAAATAAGCAGTTCAGCCAGTTTTGAGTATTTATAAAAATCCTACTTGCATCTCTAAGCTAAGAAGAAAACTGTGCTGTATACTCAATACTCATACACATATTTGACTTAAGAGACAGTCACCTCCAAGTGACTGTAACCTGACTTAAAAATCATACTGCAATGAAAGACAGAGCTTATCAAATACCACTTCTGATGTAGTAACTTTACACTTTTGTTTCCACTGGCCAAAAACTCCTTTCCTTGATCCCAAATCACAAAAGCAAAGTATTCCACAGCAAGTTTGAGTAACCCAGAGATGTGAAATGCTCTATTCTATGGGTATCTTCCATGCAAGTAAAAATGCAGTTAAATGAAAACAAATCACACTGCTAACTCTTCCTGAGACCAGATGAAGCATCATCCACCCATCATCTTTCCCAGGTCAACGCAAACCAGTTTGCAAGCACTACCATTCAATTTGATACAGTAAATTTATTAGCAAATTAGTTCTTAATGCAAAAACAGTATTTTCAGGGAAAAATACGACAGTAATGTGTGCAAAAATGATCTCAAATATGTTCTCATTTACTTTTAGAAAATATATCTTAATAAGGCAAAAAAATTGCACTTCAAAACTACAACCCTACTGGTTACTTCCAGCTTATTACATACAAGATGCCCTGAGAAAAGCTGAGATGCCTAATAGAGAAATTAGACGCTACCCATAACCTCACAGCCTCAACCTGCAGACCCAGAGTTGTCAGAATTCATTGAGTGTATCACAGAATAGAATCATACCTAATTCCACAAGCGATTTGATAAGGAGTAGTCTTCCAGGATTCAGCATCAAGCTGCTTGCCATCAGGTAATGTAACTTTAATGGGTTTACTGTTGTTTGCAGCTTTTTCTGCTAGAAGTGCATCATGTTCAGCTTTAAGTTTATTGTACATCTCTAAACGCTCACTGATAAATACAGGCCAGGGATTCAGCTGTATAGAATGAATGAAGTGAATGAAAAGAATCAATGAGAGTAATCTAATCTCCAGTTATGTCAAGATGCAAATGCAATGGATATACATTTCACAAGCAGCACTGACTGTATCTATATAAAAGCTATATCTAACAATCATTATTACTACAGATTAATTATATAGTATTATTTACACAGTAACAAGACTTTAACTTAAAGAAAGCTACTACTTTGAAATGTACTATTGTACATCTGATTATTCAACTACACATATGTTAATAAGCTACTGCATGTTTACAACACCTCGTTAGTAAGTTACAGAAAAACAATTTTGAGAAGACTGCAGAAGTCCAACATACAAATAGATTTTTGTCATGAGGACAAAAACCTGAGGGAACACCACTACTCTGAGCCACCTGAAGAGGAACTGACTCCAGCCTACACGTCATACAGTGACAGAAGTGCTACCAGCCTGGGCAGAGCTATTCAGCTATGCTGTTGGCTCAGGATTAGGGCTGGCCACAGTCAGAGGGAACTATGTTTACCCACCACGAAGACAAAAAAGCAGGGCAACTTAAGACAAGCCTTCCACAGCCTGGTGACCTGCTGCTTACCTCCTGGTGCAAACAGGGGCACAGTGAAAAGAGCAACTATGGAAATCACAGCTGCTCTCCCATTGCTCCAGTCTAATTTGGTGTTAAAAAAAGCAACAAAGTCACTTCATGGCAAGCTTTAGTGAAGTTAACAATAGTGGGAAAAGCGTCACGCCAGAGAAAATACTTCAGAAGCATGAAATGCAGTAGGTACACAAGACAGCAACCACCATCAACCAGGAACTGCATCTTTCAACTCCCCTATAGCTCAAGGGCCGCTCACCTCTGTCCTTCCTCCATCGCCGGCCCCTTCCTTCGTTTCCTTCTTTGAGCACTCTGCCTTTTTTTCTTCCCCAGCATTTACCTGAGACGGGAAAGCACCGTTTCCTCACTCTCCAGCAGTCGCTCACACCTATAGGGCTCTGAACCCCCCCCCCCCCCGCCTCAGCCCCGCGAAACAGGGGACAGACCCCACCCCACACTCGGTAACCCCATCTCAGTTCCCTGCTCTTTAACCTTCAAGTACATCCCGCCACCTTTCCCCCCCCTTCCCCCGTTCCCTCGGAGGTGAGGAAGGCCCCTCACAAGGGTGAGGGGGGGCAGAGGCCTAGCTCCCCGCTGAAGCCAGTCCCCCTGACAGGGCCGCATCCCCCCCCCCCGGGGAAGAAGCGGCTGCCCCGCCTCAGGGCAACCCCCGGCCCGCGGCGATAGGGAGGAAAGAGCCGGTGGTCGAGTGCTGCCCGCTGCCGCCGCGGTGCCGGGCCCACCTGGCTGCTTGCGCCCGCCATGACCGCACGCTGAGCTGCCCGGCGGAGCGGGGAAGGGGCGGGAACAGCTCCACGCAGGCGCCTCCCGGCAGCCGCAGCTGATGCAAGCGAGTGGCTATGCCGGCCTGGGTTAAGCGGATATAGGCTGGCCAATGACGCTGAAAGGCTGGACCGGACCGGACCGGACCGGACCGGGACACCTTGGGGTGTGTGGCCAGGGCAGTGGCGCGGCGGGAGCTGAAGATGGCGGAGGTGTTGAGGTTGGGCAGCGGGACCCTCGCCTGCTCCCCTATCTCCTCTGCGGAGAAACATAACCACCCTGACTGGAAGGAGGATGTGGCGGAGGGGGTGTCGGTGTCCGTGTCCTCCTTTTCACCCTAGTGACAAGTGATAGTGCGGGAGGAAATGGCCTTGAGTTGTGCCAGGGGAGGTTCAGGTTGGGTATTAGAAGAAATTCCTTCACGGGAGGGTTTATCAAGCACTGGAGCAGGCTGCCCAGGGAGGTGGTTGAATCATCGCTCCTTGGAGGTGTTTAAAAGACACAGAATCACAGAATAATTCGGGTTGGAAGGGACCTCTAACAGGTCATCGAGTCCAACCCCCCTGCAGTAAGCAGGGACACTCTCATCTGGATCAGGTTGCTCAGAGCCTCATCGAGCCTCACCTTAAATATCTCCAGTGATGAAGCCTCAACAACCTCCATGGACAACCTGTTTCATATTCCACTATGCTCATCGTAAAGAACTTTTGCCTAACATCCAGCTTAAACCTACTTTAATTTAACACCGTTGGCCTGCATCCTATCACTCCAGGCCCTTGCACACAGTCCCTCTCCAGCCTTCCTGCAGCCCCTTCAGGTACTGGAAGGTCACTATGAGCTCTCCCTGGAGCCTTCTCTTCTCCAGGCTGCACAACCCCAGCTCCCTCAGCCTGTCTTCACAGGAGAGGTGTTCCACATATGTGGTGTTTCGAAACATGGTTAAGCACTGGACTCTGCAGAGTTAATGGTTGGACTTGATGATCTTAAGGGTCTTTTCCAAACAGAAGAATTCTGTGATTCCCCTGCCAGAAGGGCTGTTGGACCTGATGAGGGTGGAAATGGGCTGATGGACCATAGGTACCATGCCCGAGGCAGAGATTCAGTCATGAATGGCTCAGTTAATTGGAGTACTCTTTGCAAAGGACACTCCTTAAAAAAAAAACAAAAAAAAAAAACAAAAACAACAACAAAAAAAACCAACTTGGATTGACCAATGTCTGATTTTCTAGGAGAAAATCATTGAAGAGATTGTGAGGAAGTTCTGTCAGATCTGGACCACAGAAGTACAGCTGCTTTGCTTAGGCTCTGTCCGGAAGTGAGGGTCAGCAACAGGGGGCTGCAGGCTACCCACATCTTTAAAAAAAAAAAAAAAATGTAATATTCGGGTACAGCTTTTTGTTTTGTAGCCTTTCTCCCCTTCTTTCCCCACTCTTGTTTTTTACATAATAATGAATCATATTTTCATTTAGAAATGTCAGCTCTCTCTTGGCATTTTCTCATGTTGGTTCTGGCCTCCCAGACCCATCTGTCCCAAGGTGCTCTGTGTGTTTTCTGAAGTCATGCAGTAGCCTGGTTAATAAAGGTGCTTAATACAAGATGTCATGTTTTCAAAAAATCCTGGTATAGTGTCCTTACTTTGAAGAGTGGGAGTCAGAGGTCAGGGCTACAGTTTGGCTTGGACCTCAGTAGAGCACCCAACACCATTGCCTTCTGTAAGAGCTGCTTTCTCTTAATCTGCAGCAATGATCAGGATTTTCACTGTTTTCCAGTCAGCTAAAATGTGCTTATATGGACACCAGAACATCTCACACCCCAAGGATTTCAATGCTGTAAGAAAAAAATCAGGAAAAAATAGGCAGTTTTGTATAGCTTTCAAATTCTGGTTATGTAGGGGTGAAGGATCACCACATTACTTGACCACAAATGTAGAAGCTTAAAAAATAATGTAAATGTTTTTATATATTTTTTTATAATATTAAAATGAGAAGGTGAACCAGATAAAAACTTTCAGACAGACTCGGGTCTAGACCTGAATAATTTAATTGCTATCTAAACGTAAACTATGAGCAGCATAAACATTGACAAAAACATCTTTTAGCTACATTTAATGCTGTATCTAAGATGCTGTGTAGCAATACAGTGCTTAGTAATACAAAGTATATATGGTTTTAAATAGTCGTTTTTAGATTTTTAAATATCTTCTAAAATCTTACAGATAAATTATCTAACTCCAGAGTGAACAGAATCCTGTACCGGCGCCACTAAAGAGAAAAGACGATTAATTATTTGGAAAGAAGTCGGGAGAACTGCAAAACTGTTCTTTTTGCCAGAAGATGGCAGCAGCCAAACGCTCTGTGCTGATGAGAACCACTACACAATGTCCCACTCGCCTCTTGAGTTTAGTTAACAGGATTTATGGCATAAAATACAAGACTAAAAGACTGATTTACTGCCTTCTTAAGAAGAGTAATTAAAAATGTACTAACTTCACCGGACTCTAAGCCAGTGTAAATTGATTTCAGTATGCTTTAATGATTAATACCAAGTGAATGAGTGGGTGTTTCTGCTTTATTTGAAATTTGTTGGGAAAAACATGGTAAGAAAGTTCAATTGGAACTGCAGTGTCATCCGGCATGCATTTCATTTAGGGAAACTAAAACTCAAAATGCAATCAAAAGGGAAAGCAAAACGTAAAAATCAAAACTTAAGAAAATCTGAAAACAAGTTACTCATCAGTTTAAAAAGGAGAATAGAGTAGAAAACTGAGAAACAAAAAGAAAATGAACATATAAGGAACTGAGAAAGAGGAAAGAGATTATATTTTAAGAAAAATATTTCACAACCTATAGCACATCTACATCATTTACTTGCTCCACCTTTTCTAGGGGAAACCCACCTAACTCATAACGTAGCACTGACTTTTCTGTAAAGTGTCTGTGTTTGTTTATATTCCATGTACATTAAATCATCTCTATTCACTGTAGAGTATTTCCTAACTTTGCAAACTCCCAGCTTATTTGAAAATCAAACTCTATGAAAGACACCCATTTACATCCAGGGTTCAAAATATATAATTTGGATTCAAGGCCTAATGGATTTCCATAAGCCTGTATCAAGTGAAGAGCTGTCAGCTCCCATTACAAAATGATGCAAACATGGTAATACCACCTTTGAGAACTGATATAGTTTTGTTTGCTTCTTTTGTATTAATTGCAGCTGGGCTGATACGAAAAGCAGTAGACTTCATAGAAGTCTAGTATAACAAGCTTAGGAATGTTGATGAAGAATTTTAACAACACTTGAAGTTAAATTTAAAAATTACAAAAGTTGACATTAAGTAAAAATATCTGTGAAAATAACTGAAGTCTTGATACAAACTGGAAGAAGTTTGGAAAACTGAATCTAAGCCTTGACTTTTGATATTTTTCAGCTTTTTTTGCCTTATCTTTACTACCAGCAGAAATCCCACTAACCTCTTCTGGGAAACACACTGCACAATGACAGTCTTGTCCCATCTGTGTCCCAGGATGCAGGCTCTCTTCATTTGCCACTCTTCTCACCATTTATTCATACCTGCAACTCTAGAGATAATGTGTTAAGATATTCAGGTTCAGTTTGTTCTTCACCATGAGGCAGGTTTTTTGAGTGAAACACAGTAAGGTAGTGCTTGAGCAAATGTAGAAGACATCCAGTTTCAGTGCCCATAGTAACAGATGCTGGGATCACAAGTTACAAATTCTAGGGGAAACTTAAAACCAGAGTTCCTTGTCACTAGAAGAGCATCTGACTCCCACTGGGGATCCTTGGGCCTTTTAAAGAAGGGGCATGTTGGGTAATTTTTTTTTCTTTTCCTTTCTTTTCTCTAATAAAACTAAATTTGACTTTCCACTTCTTTGTAACAAGCACAACAGTGGTAAGTCATGGCTCATATTTCCTCTGCATCTCATGTTTACCCCTGCTTAACTTGGCTAAAAAGTCATTGCATATAGTTGGGTGAACAATATTTAGTTATCTCATGTCAGGAAAACTAGTAGGTGTGTATATATTCAGTTATACTCAGGTGTTCTTCTCAGAGAGCTCCTACATGAAATTTTGGGGGGCACACTATTAACCCAGGTGACTTTTTTAGGATTAAGATACTTATCAAAACCTTTGCCTTTAGAATAAACTGCTCCCCTCCCTCAAGTATCACAGCAAACTACTCCGCTTTTCCAGTAAGTTTTGCACTTAAAAACATAAAACCAATGTTTTTAATTCAAGATCTTTTTCCTATATTGGTCTCAGAAAAAGATGCATTGTCTGCAGCTGTGCAGAACCATGACTCCTGCTCTGGTCTCTGCTCTCAGTTTTGTGACTGGGTTGTGAGATGGGGATTCAGAGCTCCTGCCTTCCATTTCCTATTTTGTGGTCAAGAGAAAACAGTGAGGCAAATAAAATGTTAGCAATTTGATATACAGAGGAGGAGGGGTGAAAAAAAGATGAAAAAAAAAAAAAATCACGTCTTAGGCACAGCTTAAACTATTACAATGAACTAAAGTCAAAAATTGAATCAATACAGCATTTTCCCCAAACTTCTGCCGCTTAGACATGCCCTTGGCTTTTTATGCCTAAATTTAAACTAGCTTTTAGTATAACTGAGCATCACCAGGCTATTCTACTATGCAAAACTCTTTTTGCCTATATATGAATTTTATAGTGCATAATAGTTTTGTGGTAACACTTTTTCCTAACAAAAAGCTATTATGGTTCAATCGAGTATATATTTCAAAATTTAAATTCTGAGAGTATGTTTTATTTCAGATTTTTTTGTAATAATGAAATTTTGATTTCAGAAGAGCTTTTTTCCCTATAGAAATGAAAAATATTTTTCCTGCCACTGACATTTTGTAGATACCACTGGTATTCTTTTTCCTGAGAATAGCCTGTAACAGCAGATCATAGTTATATTTACACTATATATATATATCATGAAAACTTCAGAATCATAATTTGTGCCAATTTAAAAATATTTAGCACAAAAATATTTATCCTGATAACAAACATTCTTCCTAATATGCTTAGCAGAAAAATTAGTGATTTGCATGGTGTGGACCCCAAACTGTTCCTTCACCTTCACTGTGAGCAGAGTCTTCCAGGTCATGGCATGATGTAGCACACAGAAGAATTTCCTGTGTAATGTGATTAGAAGCAAGAAGTGCATTTCTGAGTCACTCATTTGGTACCAGCCATAACTATTGATTTTCCAAATTAAATTTCTTACTTCAAGCAATCTCTGCCATACTCCATAGCACTGGAAATGATCTCCAAATAGGCAAGGACAACAAAAAAAATATCTTGCAATAGCTTCTCCAGCAAGTGGGTTTTGCTTCCATATTTTTCATTGTAGCTATGATTTACTTTCACACATTTCCAATTAAATTTATTTTACTTGCAAAATATGTACTTGGTTTCTCTTTTTAGCCATGACTCAAATGTTCTGGTGATCTTCTTATTAACATCCCTTTTTAATGATATTTCATGGACACAATCAAATAACTTTGGTTCAAATAAAGAAACACATGAAAGCTGATGAAAATAGGGACATCTTAACAGTGAATTTTGTCAAACTACTTATGACAAGTTAGATAAAGTGTTCTTGCTTCATGTCCTTTTCACTTGGAAGTATTTGGAATGTTACTAAAAATAATACTAAGCTTGTAAGTTAGTTCAGGGTTTTATAACCCTGGAGATAAAGGACAGAAAACTCTCCTGTGTTAGCAGTAGCTGCCAGAAGATGGATTCATAGGGTATTCCACTATTAGATGCTGATCAGATGAAGAACATATTCCAAAGGGAAATACACAGTTTTATTTATTCACAGTGTACCTGCAAGAATGGGATGGGATGTTTTGGCAGTAGCATGGAATAGAAAAAACAAATAATCATGATCTTTAAAACATCTGCTCCATGTGGAGTGATCACAACATCTCTTTTCAATCCTCTCTTTTCTAGACTAAGCAAACTTAACTTTTGAACTTGTCTCAGGGGGATGTGCTTCTAGACTATGTTTCTTCCTTGCTGAACTCTCCAGTCTGTCTTTCTCTCAAACAAACCCACAATGCTCAAAGCAAACATAGTACTCCTGCAGATCGGAGAACTATTGTTCATATCTGACATACTTTAGGACAAATAGAATATTTTGCACTATTCTATTTGGTACTGTATTCAGCTTGCCTGTACACTGTCATGAAAGACAAAGGACCAGACATTAGTGAATTGTTTAAATCCAAACTACTCTCCTAACTAACTCTGAACTCTCCAGTTTGTTATGGCCATTAAATTTTTGAAATATTTGTCAGTATCTTGTCATGTTTACAGATTTTAACATGTATTCTATCTTCTTTCATATACCTAATGACTTTATGGACAAGAACCAAACATAAGATTGAATCAGCTTGAAATGTCCTTCTGGTTTAACACAGGCTGATTGATAGCAGCTAAGTGTATTTCCAAATATTTCTGCCAGTTTCATCTAATCATGCAGTTGTTGAATAAACTAATGCAGCCTATACTAATATGGAACTTTTTGTTTCAACAAAGTGATTATTGTTACAACTAGCTTCACTTTTCATTGCTATTATGTCTCTCTGATCACTTCCCATTTGTTTGTCATGATTTTGGCTCTGTCTTTACATTAGTTTTTCCATAGATGGAAATCACTGCATCATTCATCATACACAGCACATAGTTACACAGTCTGTGCCACTAGGCTGTGTGTGTAAAGCTTTCATTTCACAAACATCATAGGGTCGATCACCCCTTTAAATGAGGGCATTGTTTAATGCTGATACCAGTGGTAAGATACTTGAGAAGGAAAGATGGTATAAAAGTATATTGTCTACATATATGCTTATTTTATCTTCTACATTCCCTGAACTCAACATGCCATCTTGTGTCCAGCTGCCTTGGGATAAGAAACATGTTACTGCAGCTCACCTGGAGCTGTTTCTCCACTACATCAGAAATTATCACCCCCCACAGTCTCTTGACGTTGCTTCCCATGGAGCCACTCCCTAGCCCGGTTCTGTCAAATGACCTAGTCTAGCAGAAACACCTTTTGCACTCAGATCATAATGACAGAATGAGGGTAAGCAGCAATTACACATGCAGCTGACCTGGCATATCTGGTAGGGCAGGAAACATTGGTGGTAGCAGAACCCAGCCAGCCAGCTAGTGGTTGGAGACCCTTCCTCAAAGCCCCTTCTTTCAGAACAGTGACTGCCAGAATGGGTGTGACTTCAAGTAATTTCTTTCATAGTTTGGTTTTGATATATGGTAGTCCAATTGTTTTCATTTAGAGCATTACTATCTAAAACCTAGAACAGTCCCACTTCTGCTACAAATTACATTGGAGTCTTAATTTGCTCTGTCCTTCATTGTATCAGCTCCTGACTGCCTCTGAGAGAACAAACTTAGCCAAATTCATCTTCCAAAATAGATCTGTCTAGTAATATAAAAGAACAGTACAAAATTTAAATTTAATTTTAGAATGAAGAGGGTTTTTTGTCCTTCCTTTATTTTTTGAAAACTAACAGGAAAATTTAACAGGAGAAAAGTAAAAAACTGCTTACGTCTTTAGAAAGATCTAATTCCTGCTAACCTTCCCATAATTGCATATGTTTCCTCTTTCTGTCTGTTTTGGCAGCAAAAGACATGGAAGAGATATTTTTGTTTTACAAATATAAGGAAAGTTTATGTCCTTTTGACCTTAGTCTACAAATGCACATATAGGAGAGCAATTTAAAATTTTTCAAGAAGTATTTTGTGTGTGTCGGTGTGTCAGAACAGTACTCATGCTGTGAGCAAAACCAAAATACACAGCTAAAAGAAAGAAGAAGTAGTGTCTTAGGATATACATGATAAAGTGTACATAAATTACCTGAATCATTTATAAGATACCTCTGTTGTCATGGTGCAAATGAAGCTATGTGTCCAAAAGGCCCCTTTATCTTAGCAGAGTGGATGACCATAGAATCATAAAATCATGGAATGGTTTGGGTAGGAAGATACTTTAAAAATCATCTAGTTCCAACCCCTCTGAATGGGCAGGGACATCTCCCACCAGACCAGGTTGCTCCAAGCCCCATCCAACCTGGCCTTGAACACTTCCAGGGATGGGGCAGCCACAACTTCCCTGGGCAACCTGTGCCAGTGTCTCACCACCCTCAGAGGAAAGAATTTCTTCCAAATGTTAAACCTAATTCTACCCTTTTGCAGCTTAAAACCCTTACCCTTGTCACTACATGTCCTTGTAAAAAGTCCTTCCCCTTCAGGTACTGGAAGGCTGCTATAAGGTCTCTTCAAAACCTTTTCTTCTCCAGGCTGAAGAACTGCAACTCTCTCAGACAGTCCTGATAGGAGAGATGCTCCAGCCCTCTGATTGTCTTTGTGGCTCTCCTCTGGACTTGCTCAAACAACTCCATGGCCTTCCTGTGTTGGAGGGTCCAGAGCTGGACACAGTACTTCAGGTGGGGTTTCACAAGAGCAGAGTATAGGAGCAGAATCGCCTCCCACTCCCTGCTGGCCATGCATGTTTTGATACAGCCCAGGATACAACTGGCTTTTTGGGCTGCAAACACACATTTCTGGTTCATGTTGAGCTTCTCATCAACCAGCACCCACAAGTCCTTCTCTTCAGGGCTGTTCTCAATCTGTTCTCCACCCAACCAGTATTTGGGCTTGGGATTGTGCTGACCCAAATGCAGCACCTTGCTTTTGGCTTTGCTTAACTTCATAAGGTTGGCATAGGCCCATATCTCCAGCCTGCCAAGGTCCCTCTGGATGGCCTTCCTTCCCTGCAGTGTCTTCACCACACCACACAGATTGGTGCCATAGGAAAGTTTCTCAGGATGCACTCAGTCCCACTGTTCATGTTACTGACTAGGATAACAGCAGCTGTCCCAGTAGCAGTACATGAGGAACTCCACTCATCACTTGTTTCCATTTGCACATCAGGCTGTTGACCACAGCAATTTGAACATGACCATCCAGCCAATTCTTTATCCACCATTATCAGAGATATATCTTTCAATTTAGAGACCAAAATGTCATGTGGGACAGTGCTGAACACTTTGCACAGGTAGTCTGGGTAGATGACAGCAGTTGCTCTCCCCTTGTCCAACATTGCTGCAACACATCATAAGCACCAGATTTGTTAGGTACAATTTGCACGTGGTGAAGCCATGCTGAAGCTGCCAACCACTTCCACATTTTCCATGTGCTTTGGCAGAGCCTTCAGGAGAATCTGGTCCTTGGTCTTATTAGGCAAAGAGACGAGAATAAAGACAGATCTGTAGCTCTCTGGGGCTTCTTTTTTTCCCTTTCTGAAAACAGTGGTATGTTTCCCCCTTTTCCAGTCAGCAGGAACTTCACCAGACTACCACAACTTTTCAAATATGATGAAAATCAGCTTTGCAACTTCGTTTGCTAGTTCCCTCAGGATCTGCAGATGGTTCTTGTCAGATCCCACAGACTTGTGCACTTTCAGGTTCTTTAGAGGGTCTCAAACCTGCCCTTCTCTTACAGTAAGAGGATTTTTCCTTCTCCTAGTCCCTGCTGTTGCTTTCTACAAGTTGGGTGGTATGGCCAGAGCACTTTCATGAAGACTGAGGCAAAAAGGTCATTGAGCACCTCAGCCTTCTCCAAACCCCACCTGGTCAGGTCTCTTGTTTCCTTCTGGAGGATGCCCACATTTTCCCTAGTCTGCCCCTTAACTCTGACGTACCTGTAGACACCCTTCTTGTTACCCTTGATGTCCCTGGACAGATTTAATTCTATCAGGGCTTTAGCTTTCCTAACCTGATCCCTGGCTGCTCAGAATTCTTCATATTTCTCTCGGGCTACCTGTCCTCAGTTCTACCCTCTGAAGACATTATTTTTACATCTAAGAGTTTCCAGGAGCATCTTGTTCATCCATGCAGACCTCCTGGCATTTTTATCTGCCTTCCTTTTGAGATACATTGCTCCTCAGTCTGGAGTAGGTAATAAGTGAATATTAATCAGCCCTCTTGGGTTCCTCTCCTGTCCAGGATTTTATCTCATGATACCCTTCCAAGCAGATCCCTGAAGACGTCAAACTCTGCTCCCCTGAAGTCCAGGGTTGTGAGCTTTCCACACACCCTTATGGTTGCCCTAAGGATCCTGAATTCCATCATTTTGTGGCCGCTGGAGCCAAGGCTGCCTTTAGGCTTCACTTTCTCCACCAGACCGTTCTTGTTGGTGCAAACTGTGCCTAGAACAGCACCTTTCTTGTTTGCTCCTCTGCTGCTCAGAGAAGGAAGTTGCCGTGAACACGTTCCAGGGCCTTCCTGGATTGCTGGTTCCTTGCTGTGTTGTTCCTTCAACAGAAGATGGGGTGGTTGAAATAGCCCATAAGGAGCATGGCCTGTGAATGAGAAGCTGCTCCTATCTGCCTGTAGAGGGCCGTATCAGCCAGAATGAGGACATCTCCCATTTCCTCTTCGCTCCTGGAAGCTGGAAGAAACGATCTGTTCTGCACTGCTGAGTTCTTGCCTTCTAGCCTTTTCTACAAACATGTGCCCATTTTGTTTGTTGACTTCTTACCCATCTTAGTCACATCAAATGACATTAACTGATGTATGAAATGGCCAGTTCCTCCTTAAGTGTAAAATCTCCTCTTTTGACTTGCTTTGATATCTTAACATTTTGTTGACTGCTCCTCTCCCACTCTTTGCTCTGTGCTGTTTTCATAACTCTGCTGTGACCTCTTTCATCTGTTCCTGGAGCCTTTGTAATCTTATTTTTTCCCATTCCAGTGATATGATGACAAATGACAAATGTCTATTACACAATGTCCAAACACATATTTTTTAATTGCATTACTGCAAATAAGCTGCAAATAGCAGAGCTCCCGAAACATAATTTATTTAACTAAATATTTAAGTCACTGCATGTTTTAGAAGAAAACTTGGATTCTTACAATAGTAGCTATTTTATCTCATACTTTCATGCAGGGGCAGCAGTCATATCTGAATCTTGGGCAACTCTGTGAATGAAGGTTCTGAAGGCTTCTGTGTAATTATGTAAATATTTTTCAGGCATTAAAGAGGGCCCTGATCTTACCTTGTCCAACTACCTGATCATCAGTTAAATCTAGGTCTTGATACTTTGTAAATGAGTCCTATCGTGATACCTTGTAAATCGTGAGTCTAAACCTTCATCTGAGTCTAATGTCATGGCAAGATGACATCTAGCATCATGACAAGAACAGTGCATAACTTCATCTCTCCAGGCCTGGCTAGAAACTAGAATACAAATGTCTCACTTAAGTCATGCTAATGTAACAGAGGTAGATACTAATGACACTCTTTTTAACCGGACTTCAAGTGGCTTTCCTTGCGTTAATCCCTTTAAAGTTCTTAGAAAATATTCCTCCTTCCATGAAGATATATACAAAATGACATTACTTCTCATTGCACCTGGAATGCCATTTACTAAAATGCTATGCAGCGCATATAGCAAGAGTTAAGTAGATGCTTTTCATCTGAAGGGGGAAAAGTGACTTTTTTTCCACTTTCTTATGAACTGATTTTGGGGACAGTGTCTGGTAGTTAGAGTTCTGTACTACAGATATCCCTTCTAAAAGAGGGGACAGGTGGTCAAAATAGGAACTAGTTTTGAAACAGAGTTGGATCCATCTGTAAAAGGCGTTCTTCAGATGCATTGTGTCTGGAGGAACATATGATGGCTGTTAATAGAGTGAGAATAGTGATGAGCTTGGAGATTTTTTTCAACTCTGTTTCCTAAACAGACTTCAATGTGTTTCTCTCTCCTTCAAAAGCCAATTATAGTGCAAGAACCTGTGTCATGATATCCCAAAATCAGGAAAAAGAAAACTCTAGGCACAGAGGCAAAATCTGTCAGTTCTATTAAAATTGGGATCCCTGCCATGTTTCCCCCATCATTTATTCAGTAATTAAAATATAGGAAAAACAAAAACAACATAGGAACACCTCAGTGCTAAGGGCTGCTCTAAGGGTTTCCTTGTTTCCCATTTCTGCTGGGTTGCTGCTTTACATCAGTTCTCTCGTTCTGCCATGAACACAACCAGAAACCTTATAAAAAAACCCAATCTGTCTTAAAAAATAATCCCCATTTCGCCTCAGAATATTCTTAAAGATTAATCAGTTTCCGGGCTGATATTACTATGTAAAATGATAATGCCTGTAATGAAGAATATCCAGCTAAAGCACAGATGTCTGGTTTCTTTATGTTGTAAGACTTCTCTTCCTTTTATTTGGGAATACATGTTAAAGCAGCACATCAAAATAGTTTCTGTCTTGAGAGTACAAAAAACAGCAATCCAGCTGGCATGGATCTGGGATGTCTGATACCAGCTGTTTTGAGAGACACTGTGACAATATTTTAAACCTTTCTTTTATGAGGAATGTGGGTACATACTGCAAAGTTACTAAATTCTGAACAGCAATCATCTTTACTTTCCAAAGCCTTCAAAATCCTCTGGGCAGAATTGCTATGGTATTGGTAAGGCACAGCAAACATTTGTACTACAGCATGCACTACTTATCTCAATCTATGATGTGTCTCTGATGAAGACAACTGCACAAGAGGAACAAGCTGCCTATTGTCCCATGTACTTCAGGGGTGACCATCCAAGATGGAACTGAGCCCAGAAAGGAATTCAAGGTATTTACATTTGTAAAATCCCAGGGGCAAATTTTGCAGGTGTTGTTCTGAGATTTTGAAATGAAAACAAAAGAGAAAATCTCCTCAAGCTTAAGTATTTATTACAGCATAACTTTGATGATTTATCCTTCTATTCTATTCAGTTAGGTAAAGGATCTGTTCTATACCCACAAGTTTTCTATAAATATAGAAACTGATTGCCTAAAGAAAGTGAAGTATTTCCAGTGTATCTTAGGCATGAGAAGAAGGTGTATTTTGGGGAGGAGCAATATGAGTCGAGGGTACTCTATAAGGTTACACTTTTAAAAATTATGCAGTCGTTACTTTCTTGGTATTTCTCTCTTCTCTGAAAGTACTGGGAAAAACAGAATAAGTGTGGGACTACTTTGCTTAGAATTAAATACAGAAACATCTTTCTTACTAGAAATAAGAAAGTTATCTTGAAGATTTTGTTGTCAACTCACAATCAGGATGTCTTCCCTTGGTGGAACCATGCGTGTGCTGTAAGAGACTTACAACCAATGTAAATAACATTTACATATACATATAAAGCTGCATCTTGCCATGTCCTGGGCAGCAGGCAGTGGACAAGAAGTATTATTTCTCCCAGAACAGCTCTGATATGAAGTTTTATCTTCTTTAATGGAAGAGAAAGGAAAAATAAATCCAACACCTCCAAGGAATAACCTTGAGAAGCTCAGATCAAGTCAGTGGAGTCTGTAAAAGTGTCCTCTCAATTTTGTGGAGATGCAGCCTGTTTACTGGGGGCACCTGAATCACAGAATCACAGAACCATCCAGGTTTGAAAGGACCTCTGAGATCATCAAGTCCAACCCTTGACCCACTGCCCCTGTGGTTACCAGACCATGGCACTGAGTGCCACATCCAGTCTCTTTAAAAACCTCTAGGGATGGAGAACCCACCACCTCCCTGGGCAGCCCATTCCAATGTCTGATCACCCTCTCTGTAAAGAATTTTTCACTAATATCCAGCCTAACCCTCCCCTGACAGAGCTTAAGACCATGCCCTCTTGTCTTGCTGATAGTTGCCTGGGAAAAGAGCCCAACCCCCCCCTGGCTCCAGCCTCCTTTCAGGGAGTTGTAGAGAGCGATGAGGTCTCCCCTGAGCCTCCTCTTCTCCAGGCTGAACACCCCCAGCTCCCTCAGCCTCTCCTCACAGGACTTGTGCTGGATCCCTTCACCAGCCTGGTTGCCCTCCTTTGGACCTGCTCCAGGACCTCAATCTCCTTCCTGAACTGAGGGGCCCAGAACTGGACACAGGACTCGAGCTGTGGCCTCACCAGGGCTGAGTACAGGGGCAGAATCCCTTCCCTGGACCTGCTGGCCACGCTGTTCCTGATCCAGGCCAGGATGCCATTGGCCTTCTTGGCCACCTGGGCACACTGCTGGCTCCTGTTCAGCTTCCTGTCAATCCAGACTCCCAGGTCCCTCTCTGCCTGGCTGCTCTCAGCCACTCTGTGCCCAGCCTGGAGCTCCCCATGGGGTTGTTGTGGCCAAAGTGCAGGACCCGGCACTTGGCCGTGTTGAACCTCATCCCATTGGAATCAGCCCAACTCTCCAGTCTGTCCAGGTCCCTCTGCAGAGCCCTCCTGCCTTCCAGCTGGTCCACACTCCCCCCCAGCTTAGTGTCATCTCCAAATTTGCTGATGATGGACTCAATCCCCACATCCAAATCATCAATAAAGATATTGAACAGGACTGGGCCCAGCACTGATCCCCGGGGGACACCACTGGTGAGCAGATGCCAATTGGATGCAGCACTGTTCAGCACCACTCTCTGGGGGCCTCCAGCAGAGGAGGAACATGAGCCAGCAGTGGCTATCCTTATTCTTAAACTCTTTCTGACTAGCTAGGCCTTTTTTCCATAGCCTGTAAGCTCGCTTTTTACCCCAAATTTTCTTCAGTATCTCCCTGTTCAGCCAGACCAGTTGTCTTCCTCTCCAGTTTTCCTTTGGGCACACAGGGACAGCTGCTCATGTGCATTCAGGACTTGCTTCTTGAAGTATGCCCATCCCTCCTGGACCTCTGTTTTCAAGGGCTGTTTTCCAGGGTTTACTTTGAATCAGTCTTCTGAAAAGACCAAAATCTGCCCTCCAGAAGTCCAGTGTAGAGGTTTTATTGATGACCCTCCTTGCACCCCTATTATTTCACGGTCACTGTGCCCCAGATGGCCTCTGACCACAACATCTCCCACCAGCCCCTCTCTGTTTGTAAACAGAAGGTCTAGTGGGGACCCATCCCTGGCAGGCTCATTTATTATCTGGAGTAGGAAATTATCCTCTATATGCTCCAGGAATCTCCTAGACTGCCTCTTCTCTTCTGTGTGGAGTTCCCAGCAGACAGCTAGCAGGTTAAAGTCACAAGAATTTAACCATGAGCCACGAGAAGAAGAGATGGTGATTTTGTGACATCTGCCAACTGCTTGTAGAATAATTCATCACTCTTATCATTCTGGTTGGGTGGTCTGTAACAGATTCCCACAAGGATGTCAGCCTTGTTGGCCTTCCCCCTGATTTTGACCAACAGGCATTCAACCTTATTGTTACTGACCTCAAGTTCTACAGAGTCAAGAGACTCTCTAACAAATAGAGCCACCCCTCCATTTCTCCTACCTTGTCTGTCCCTTCTGAAGAGCCTGTAGCCATCCATGGCAGCACTCCACTCATGGCAGTCATCCCACCAAGTTTCTGTGATGGTGACTACATCTCAACTTTCCTGCTGCGCAATGGCTTCCAGCTCCTCTTGTTACCCATACTCTGTGTATTGGCGTACATGCACTTCAGCTGGACTGTTGATTTTACTCTTAACTCAGGCTTTCCACCCTCAGACTCATCTTTGGAGAGCCTGGTATAAAACCTAGTTTAAAGCCCTCCTGAAGGAGCCCTGCCAACTTACGGGCTGTAGTCCCCTGCTAGACAGATAAAGCCAGTTACCTGCTTCCACTTACTCAGGATACTGGTCCTCTTTTTTGCAGAATGGTAATGTAATGTAATGGTAATGTAAGTCTTCATTGTGCACTGAATTTGCTCTTGCTTAGGGATTTTTAGAGCAAATGACAAAACAGACATACTTCTTTCACTTAGCAACTGGAACTAGACAAGATTTCATCTGAAATATAATGCAGTATTTCTTCATAATACATCATTGCTTTCAAAGTTCCAGGAATAGATTGAGTTTGTGGACTCATAATGAGGAGCTTATTTTGCAAAGGACTTTAAAAGGAAAAAAATCCACGTTTTTCAGTTTCTCTTTCATAATTTTAATCTGAGTGCAAAGAGGTGTAACTCCACTGTTTTGGTTTTTTTCGGAATTCTGTTCCTTTTCTCTTGCAGTTTAGTTAATGACAAATCACTTTGTCAGGCACAGCTTTCCAATGGCAGTACCTCATTAAGTATTTTCAAGAAGGTGAAGCAAGTCAAAACCCTGGACATTGTTGATGGTTGAATTTATTCTTGGATTAGAGTTACAGTTTTACAAGTAATTCCATACAAATAAAGAAAAAAAACTAAACTCAATTGCCTAACACCTGGGACTGGCTTAAAGTTATGATCTCTCTTTTACAGCCTCTGTTAACTGTTTTCAACACCACTGCAAAACAGCTTTCACAATAGACCATTGTATTACTCACAGATTTGCAATAAACCCAGAGGACCACTGGCTGTTGCTTGTATGTGGCACTGAAATGACACCTACACCACATCAATAACCCTGCAATGCAGCCAGTGCACTTTTTCATTTGTGGTTGCACTGCTTCTGAATGTTTGAACACATTGTCTGGCTCCATGTTTGGCACTGATTCAACACTGTGCAAGCTTTTCTGTAGCACAAGCCACCTGCCAGACTTTATGGTGAGGATGGAATGACTTGCATTTGAATGGTGTTCTTGGCTTTTGTTGGCAGCTAACTACCTTCAGACTCAATTCTGGCACTTGATGGTTAGCTGGTTCCCTTTAATAGGACCATGTTAACAAATGAGTCCATGATTTCTGGTTGGCTTTTGAACTCTTACACCTTTACTTGTTCTGCTGCTTCCTGACAGTGTAATTTCACAGGCTACAGTTTTCAGATGCTGGATTAAGGTTAAATTCAATAGATACACATCTATACATAATAAGAGGACAGACATAGCACAGTTTTATGTTAAAGTACCATGCAAATATAGCATACATTCTTATTATCAACCCTAACAATTTAAAAAATTGGTCCAAAATGAATGTTGCCCAAATTGAATACAAGATGTA
Organism: Phaethornis superciliosus; assembly: GCA_023637945.1. Lineage (NCBI taxonomy): Eukaryota > Metazoa > Chordata > Aves > Apodiformes > Trochilidae > Phaethornis > Phaethornis superciliosus. The sequence goes on from JAJQWJ010000004.1 coordinate 60,950,337, forward strand.
AGGACCAGTTCCTGTTACCCATGGTGTTTTCTTATCACAGAGAGGAATCTCTTTGCCCAGCTGTCCCTGGAGAATTGGCAATACTGTGGTGTCTCAGAGGAGGCAGAAGAATCATCCAGCTTTCCCCTGGACACTATACAAAGAAATTAAATGAGGCTTCCCAGTCCTCAAAGTCCTGAAAGGGAAGTGTATTCATCTCTGTGGTCCTGTGTATGTGCCATTGGGCCACCCACTGGGTACAGTGTTGGGGTGGGGATAAAGCTCAGTTCCTGGGAGAGGAAATGTTGGATTTATACCAATAACCTTTTGCTGCTTGTAGGATTGTTTGTAGGAATATCAGTCTTTCTAATCTTAGAATTCACATCTGGTTAAATGCAAACAAATTTCATATGCCTGTCCTTCACACACATGCTCCCTCTCCCCCTATTATTGAAGAGCCAAAGTAAAATAGAAATTGCCAGAATTTTTTATAGATGTATGGCATTTAATATTTTCTGAATCTCTTGAGGAATGAGCAAGCTATTCCTCTGAAGTTAAAGTAAGTACAACAACAAAATGCTATGAGAGACACACATCCTTGAACCCAAACAGTTATTGTTCAATTAAAATAAGCAGCCGAAAACAGTGCCAGTTAATATATGATAACAGTGTGTAATACCATTATGTAAAGGGCAATATCAAGCAGGCTACAGTAAGTAGAGTTAACAACACTATAATAGCTGAATTGTCTTATGTCTGTCAAATTGCTTACAGAATTTTCCAGTAGTCATGTCTTTTTTAGGTTTATTTCATTTTGGAGATGAAAAGCATAGGAGTGGAAATTTGCTGTTCCAGCTGAGGATGTGCCTTGACTACAGAAGTATAGGTAATTATTTTTTCATTAATACTAGTTAGGCAGTGGGGGGATAAAAACATGCTTTTTAATAATCCCTAAAGTGACTACATCAATTTGGAAGTTGTAGGACTATTTAAGAGAAATTATCTTCCCATAGATATACTACTGTTTGCACACTGTTCTTATTTCGAAACACCCCAATATATGATTTTGCCTGTTGTCTTAGAGCTTGCAGTGTTTCTTCCTGCAGAATATAATCATCTGGAGACATGTGATTTGTTCTTAGAAACTGAAAAAATGCTATCCACAATTTGAGACAAGTGTAGTGACAACATAGCAATAAAAAACTATTTATCTGTATTTTAAAATCAACACGAATCTGGATGAGGCCTATATTTCCTTCACAATGGATCATATATTTAGACACACTCATTACTAAGGTGAACAGTTTATTGTTCATGCAGACCAGGGCTGATTGGAGAGGAAATGTGGAATGTAATTTCAACATGCTGTCTTGAGGGGATGCTGCTGCAAAATAGGTTTATTCTTGCATCTTCACAAAAAAATCTTTTGCCTATCTTCCACTTTTCCTTATAAAAAATATGTCAGAGCTGATTTATCCCTGCTATAATGACAGGTCAATTGACGTGATAAGGAAGAGAAAAAATTAAGTGACTGAGAGTGTATCCTGTATGAGCAAATGAAAAATCTCAAATTTAAGGAAGTTAATGCTCCTGCATGCCATGAAGGGCAGTGTTTCAGGGAGTCTCCCAAGTCTTCTGATGGAAATTAAAGTATGGATACAGTTCCTTCTCTGTAACTACATAGGGTTCAGAAATAAGTCTGTTACAATACACATAGGCTGACTGTAAAATAAAAATGACATCCACCTGCCTGCCCTTACATTACTTTGTATTGTGAACTGGAGGCTGTTAAGAGAGCAAGAGCATCAAGTTCTACAAAGTATTTTTAAAGGATATATATACAGTAATAACATGTATGCACACTCACATTTTTGCATGTATAGTTTTGTCATCTTGCAGTTCTTCTACACATATCTACACAAAAGCTGGTGTCAATTAAAAGAACAAGTAATTATGTCCCCTTTCCATTTGTTGTTTTTAGCAGCAGGTCAGCTCATCCTGAGTTTTCATGCTGTGATATTTTCACCTAAAAGCTGTGTTTCATTTGTATGTGATGTAAGTACACAAGGGTAAGACCACAAAGCACAGTGGTAAGACCACACACCCAGATACATCACATTGCAGAAAAGAAAACCTTTAGTTACTAAGTATGTTCCAAAGGAATATACATTCCTTGAAATAAAAAGCTAATAGATATTTAAAAAAACGAGGAAAGAATTTGAAAGTCTGAACAAGAGGATATTATTTGCAGCACAACGTTAAAATATTTCATCTTTTCAACCTCTAGGGGGGACTGTGTTTTCAGTGAACCTGTCTGTGAAGAATTTTCTTGGTCTGCGGCAGGCAGCTGAGACTATTGCTAATGCTGGCTGGAGTGACTCTAGTAATTCTCAATTTGTGTATGAGTTATTTCTGGGGGAAAGTAGCCTGTGTCTGAAATTACTTTAGTCCTAAAGAGCCAGACTGAAATCTCTGTTCTCACTGCAGTCTGCGGGCATTCTGCCTGCTACTGATTCACAACTGCAGGATTTATTCCTATTAAAAAGCATTTATGTAGCTGCAAAAAATAATGCCTGTGGAGAAATGTTGAATTTATAGCTATGGAAAATACTGTAAATGAACTAATGATGAGGTGGATTAAGTGACATTTTGAATTGTGATTAACAAGTAAATTCTCATGCATAAATTTCTGGCTCAGAAAAATAAATCAGTCACAGGCTGTGATTCTTTTTTTTTTTTAATAAAATTGCTTAGGGTGAAAGGGAACAACTGAAGCGTTCATGAAACTTTGGTCTGTGGAGACTCTGTGACTCCCATAAGCCTGAATGCAATTGTTCAGGTAAGTAAGGACCATAAAATGTGTGCCAAGCCTTTTTCTGAAAGTATTAAAATTGGTCTTTTGATGCTACTACTGCTACACAATTCTGCCCAGATGCCTTCTGTTTCTGTTTCTCTCATGTTTGCCCTGCTTCTCCTAGTCTTATGCATTCCCAGCAGTACTTTACCTCACAAGGAGCAGTGTGAAGGGATGGCAGCCCTGTTATTTATGGGCTTACTATCTCTTCCATTGTGTTTACACACCTTACGCTGAAATAAGACAGCCAGGAGAGTAGCATGGAGCTTACATGTAAAATGAAAAAGATATCCTGGTGGGGTAAGTAGAGAATCAAGAGAGATCTGTCCAGATTTCAGTGTTGTAAACACATCTGTAGAGTCACCATAAAACAGTGACTACAAAGGTCAGCATTTCAAAATGTGTCTTAAGAAAATGTTTTTGCAAGCTTTGTGGTGAAAATGGCTGGTGTGTTGTATATTGTAACATTCTGCTTAATCTCCACTCTGTTATATGGAGTCAGTCATCTACAACAAAAAATGCCTGACATAACTTAAAGTACAGGAACATACAAAACCAGCTTCACCAGGGTGGATGTTTATGTACTCTTCAAGAACACTCTGAAGTTTGATTCAGTAATCAAATAAAACTATGTGAGAGGCATGTTTCTCAGAGACAATACCCATCCTTGAATTTCTGAGCTTCTTTATTTTACTGAGCCCAGTTAGATAACTGCTTTCCCCCTCCACCCCCTGCAAAAAAAAAAAAAAAAAAATTAAAAAAAAAATTACTACTTCTGTACAGTCTTATTTGCTGTTTTCATTCCACTCCTTAGTTGTCATTGCACAAGTGCTCCCAGCTTTCTTTCTGTAATCAAGGCATCTCAAAGGTGAGCAGATGGTCACCCCAGGAGTGCAGTTTTCCCATTCACAGACTGTACAGTGAAGGCAGCAACAAAAGTAAGTTTACACATACTGTCCCGAGGACGACCTCTGTGCTGAACTAAACAAACCTCTTCTGTAAAGCCAGGAGCAGTTCACTTAACTTTCGATTGCAAACCTGGCACTCTCCGTGTAACCATAAAACATCAAACTGCACAGCCTTTTTCTGGGTTTGAGGATCTGTGCTCTAATGGGGCACAGAAAATTCCACAGAGAGCCATCCTTAAGCATTTTTCAAAACATTATGCATGTTCACAGTGACTTTATTCTTCATTCCAGAAGAGGAGTGTGCATTCTAAGTGGGTGCTGACAAAATCGTAAGCATAGCAACATTATGACCAGTAAGTAAGTCGAGATGAACAGGGATGCATTTAACATGCTCTAACTAGGCAGCATTCTCAAGATAACTCAAAAGGTTATCTTTCTTGTTTTCCCAAGTAAGTAGTATCAGAACAATGCTCCTTGTTGGGTGGAACCTCTCCTGCTTGTGGCATGAAATTGAGCTTCTGAGACACAGTGGGTAGGAAGTGACAGAAAACTGCATCTGTGCCTTCTTGGCATGGGGGTCTCAGAAGATCCCAGAGAGATACAGGCAGGGGTCAGGGATCCAGAGCTGGCTTCCCAGCTTGTTTATGCCGTTCCGACAGGAGCCAGGCAGCCTTGCTAGTACCCTGTCACAGTGCCCATCGGGGTGCTGCCTGCATCCCCAGCAGTCCTGATACTGCAGCTCCACCTTCCCCATACCCCCTGGGGGGGGGAAAGTGGGGACACAAATGCTTCCTTTATGAAGTAAAAGGCATCTTAACCAGGCTGAAGCAACAGAAAAAAAGAAAAAAAAAAAAAAAAAGAAAAAAAAAAGAAAGCGGGAAAAGAAAAAAAAGAAGAAGAAAAACATAATAAAGTGCAAGGGGATGCCTGCCCGCCGGGATTCGCTTGGCACCTTGTGAGCGGAGAGACAGATGAATAGACACACATTAAGTGTTACATATGCGATAAGGACAGCAGCCCCCGCCCTGCGGTCTCCAGGCCGGCAGAAGAGGTGTGCGGGAGGGGGGGGGGGGCCGGAGGGGGCGGGCGGGGCGGGGGGGCGGGTGGAGGGAGCGCCCGGTCCGACTCCTCCCTGCGCACAAACCCGGCCGCACCGCCCGGGCGTGCGGAGAAGCCTCCGCCGCTCCCGCCCTACTTAAGCGGGGAGGGCGCAGCCCGGTAGCCCCGCTGGGGGATCCGGCGGGGGGGCGGGCGGGCGGAGAGGCAAAGAATAATTTAGTAATAATAATAATAATCTTATCTATAAGAGAATAAGACAAGCAAAGCTGGGATGCTCCGTCAGTAACCTGCAGGCTGGGGCAGGTTGTGAATTCGCCCAACACCTGAGAAATAAAAGCACGACTGAACAATTTCGAGGCGGGGCGGGGATAGGGGGTGGGGGGGGTACCGAAAAGTTTTCCTGAGCTCGGGCGTCTCGTTGTGGGGGGCCGGGCGGGCGGGCGCGATGCCGCCCTGGCTGCTGGGCAGCCTCTGCTGCGTGCTGGCGGCGCGGGCAGCGCTGGGCGGCGGCTCCGCGGGCGCGGAGGTTGCGGAGGAGGAGGAGGAGAAGCTGATCCGGGTGCTGGTGCTGCTGCCGCAGGACGACGCTTACCTCTTCTCGCTGGGGCGGGTGCGACCGGCCATCGAGTACGCGGTGCGGAGCCTGCGGGAGAGCGGCGGCGGCCTGCCGCCCGGCTACGCCTTCCAGCTCACCTACGAGGACTCGGCGTGCGGCAACCGCGCCCTCTTCAGCCTGGTGGACATGGTGGCCCTGCACGGCCGCCGTCCCGACCTGCTGCTGGGGCCCGTCTGCGAGTACGCGGCGGCGCCGGTAGCGCGGCTGGCGGCCCATTGGAACGTGCCCATGCTGTCGGCCGGGGCTCTGGCCGCCGGGTTCGGAGCCAAAGGCGGCGAGTACTCGCATCTCACCCGCGTCGCCCCTGCCTACGCCAAGATGGGCGAGATGCTGCTGGCCCTCTTCCGCCACCACCAGTGGAACCGGGCCACGCTGCTCTACAGCGACAGCAACCCCGAGCGCAGCTGCTACTTCGCCATGGAAGGCGTCCATGTGGTCTTCCAGGAGGAGGCCTTCCACATGGCCGTGCACAGCTTCGACGAGAGCAGCCGACACCTCGACCTCGACGACATCGTCCGCACCCTTCAGACCGGCGAAAGGGGTGAGTGGTGGCAGGGCGCCGCTCGGCTCCTCAGTGGTGTTCGGTAGTTGCTGGGATGAGGGGACAGGGTGTTGAGGCAGTGGGGACACTGGGGAGGAAAGGTCCTGCGTGAGGGGAAGGCACCGTCACGTCCCAGTCCGTGGGGAATCTCATTGCAGTGCTGCGGTGGCATCCCCGGGCCAGGCATCCCCTGACAGATGGGGACCGGCTGACCCAAACCAAAGTTATGCCTACAGAAGTTCATTAGAGCTTCACCTCCTGTGGCGGGAGGGGAGGCTTGACCTCAGGGACTGCACTGGGAGGGTTTTGTGTTATAGTAAGAAATCATCTTTCTGCCGATGGTCTGTGTTAGCAGGAACTGTCCTTAGTTGCAGAGCAGCAAATCTGTTGCTTATTCTTCAAGATTTTTGAAGTGACTCTCTGTAAGTTCAAAGTCTAAGCAAAGATGTTTTCTTCTCACCCTGCTGAGTCGTGCTGTGGGGGTCCTTTTCCCCACTCCTGCCATTGGAAGCCCCATCAAGTGCTTTATAAACAACAAATGCGTTTAGGATAAGCAGTCAGTTCGGGAGATGTGTGGATGTGAAACACGTGAATGTGTGCAGTAATATTGCCACCAACTGTTAGCAAAACAAAGTGGAGATAAATGACTTGTATAACATCTTGGAAAGTCACCCCTGGGCTGGATGAATGACTTTACATCACATAGCAGTAAAATGCTCAAAGTGCTTTTGGGACGTGCAGATTTGTAGCTAGATGTGTTTTAAAGTGAGCTCCCAGAGCAATGAGTGGATATGGAGGCTTATCAAAAAGGCATTTTTCTGTTAGAGGCTTCTAGCAGCCAGAGGCTTCCCCAGTAAATTACTGCAAAATAAGAAAAGGTGGGGGGGGAGAGGACTGCAGGCTCGAGTTAAGAAGAACACTTCAGTTATTTTCCAAAGAGATGGAGGTGTGCAAAGTGCTTTGGTACTGGTTTTCATCCCTGATTGTAGAATGTAGCATCAAAATTGAACCAGTACATATCATGCCGTGTGTTACTGCCCCAACTGATGTTAGAGTGCAGAAGGCTGTGGACAGAGCAGGCTTGCTTTTGCTGCTGCCTGAAAGGGTGCAGGCATGTCTGTGAGATGACTGAGGTCCAGTAGCATATGGCTCTTGAAGTCTCTCTTCACCAAAGCAGGTGCTTGAAGTAGAGCTTTCCTAGTAAGTGCTGTTCAGGGGAGTATACTGAAAGAAATATGTAAGTGCTACAGGAAACTGCTACATGGGAAAAGTTGCTCTTATTTGCTAACCAGCCTAACTTTAGTGCGTGTGTTTGGATTTGCTGATGGTAAGAGCGTAACAGCATGCTTACAGCAGGAAAAGATGAGTGTTCACAGCCAAAGGGAGCTGTGGCTGTGCTGTGGGAATGTGACTGATGGCTAAAGGCAGTTCTCCAGACCTTACTGACAGGCAGGGAAGAGAGGCTTGCTTCAGCCTTGGCTGAAAAGCTTCACTGAGCAGAGACCTTTGGTCTTGCATCCTTCTGGAACTTGCAAATTACTGAGTAACAGTATCCCTCTGTCTCCCTTCCCTCCCACTCTTTGTGCCCTGTGGGGTCCCCTCCCTCTGTCTCACCTCTTCCTTTGTCCTCTGGCTTATGTTGCTGATTTGAAAGGCAGCAAGCAGAGCCCTCCAGCTTCCACTTGTGCCTCTCTGACTTTTAAGACTGACTGCAGGACTCACCTGGCATGTTACTCTAGGCTTGAGAAGTTGTCCTGCTCCTCATGGCACCTTTCAGGTTGTCAGAATATTGTAAAACTTACGTATCATGGGAAGGATGCACCGTGTGCCTCTGAGGTCTTAATTTCTCCTGGGGGCTCCTTGGAGGTCCCTCCCACTGGGCAGCAGGTCTTGTGGGCAACAGGTCACAGTGCAAAGTGGGTTTTAGGAACATTTTTAGTTGGTTGCTTTTCTCACCAGTTTTCAAAGGCTCTTGTGTCACACCTAGTATGACACTGTCCCGTGCTCTGACCCTACAACTTCTCAGTGTCCAGAGATTGCTGCTGGTGGTGGTATTCATGAGCTACTCTGAGTGGGAGTGGGCTTCCAAGCAGATCAGCATTCATACCCAAAGCAGCTCTCCCAGAGCTGAGAAATTAGATGTACCTTGGGACCTAGTGCAGAGGCTGGCCCCATGGATCAGGTTGCTGCTAGCTGGAGGTTTGCACTGAACTCTTGGGGGTTCAGGAGGCAGGAGAACACTCAGCCAAACACTGTTGTTTGACAGTGGCTGCCTCTACAGTCCCAGAAGCTACTTCAAAAGACTCATGTCCTGGAACCACAGCAAAATCATGATGAAAAATATGATGAAAAGGGTTAACCACTTGTCTGTAATGAATTTCCGTAGTAGTACAAGTGTCTTTATAGGCTCAGCTGATGGTGTAGGCTCAGGTTCACTGTAATGGTCACAGCAGCAGGACTGTGCTTAAACGTGTTCTGCTAATACATATAGTCCAAGGGATGTGTGTAGCAAAGAGTGTGCTTACTCCTTTAACTGGAATTAAACTCCTTAAGTATTCACAGGATGAGTCAATAAATTCAGAATATTAGTATAAGAATTACTGCAGTCTGTGCATATGATACTGGAGGGAGAACATTTTCTATGTGTTTGCACGTACACATTTTTATGTACACAATGGTAAGGTACAGATGCAGATTAAATACACATAATTTACATTTTTGGAAGATTGTGAGAGACATCGAAATAGTTAATATTACTTCCTTTACATTCTTTTAGAGGCTTACAAGATACGATTTAATGTATTTTAAAGTAGAATTTTTTCCCAACTCTTTCCTTTTTTTTTTTTTTTCCCATTTTGCTCAAGGTCTTTTACTGGTGTTGTGGGAATCTCTTCAATTCCATCTACAGATTATGATTTTATGATAAATATGAATTATAAAGGCTAAGTCAAGGGAGAATTGAGGGGGCAGCAAGGAAGCATTTCAAAAAGAAATCTCTCACCTCTGCTGAAACTAGCAACAGTAAGACAAATTTGTTCCTGATGTGCATCTGGAAAAGATTTGATCCAAATTTTATTGTAAGAAAATCTTTTTTCTTCTTCCTTTCCTTCATGCTAATATACTTCACAATGGTCATGAAATATGTCCTGCTCTGTTGCTCTGGAAATTATTATATTACTCTGCTATAATCAGTAGGACAGAGCTGAGCACAGTATAACTTTCCTGAAGCGTGGGGATGTACTGAACGTGACTCACCCCGGCAGCGCATCTGGAGCTTTATGCCTGTGATGGCAGACAACCAGAAAAACAATGGGAGGCAAATTCATTGTATGTGAAAAGATTTGGCCTGTTTGGCCTTTCCATTTCTTATAATAGCAAACACTTCTATCCAGAAAAGCTGAATGTGGTTTTGATTCAGTTTTATTGTTGGGGTGAAAATACTTGCCTACATTATTGTAGCTTTTGAGCCCTACCATGCGTGACGGTGTTCTTGGAAATGTGTGTGCAGTTGGTTTCAAATCATCGTTCCCAACAGGATCTCTTATGACTTTGCTGTAGGACATATTCCTGAAACACACTCCGATACAATACTCTGCTGCTCCCTCTGATGTCAGTAGTTTCATACCCATAGTCATGTGATCCTATATAAAAGCTTACAGTATAAGATATGCAGTGTGGGAGGTGCCTCCTCATTGCTGAAGACCTTGCCTGCTTTCCCTCTGCAGTGGGAAGGGGTAGCAAGGAGAGTCATTCCCCCTGCCCACAGACTGGGGAAGAGACCTCTTGATCCAGACTTGTCACCGTCTGGATCATGGTGTCCATACGGACCATACCTGTGGCGTTGTGGATCCTGTTTTAGCAACAGAGCCACTGCTTAGCTCTCGGTCTATGATGCACGAAGCTCTGTGGCTTTTACTCATGTAACCCCCTTTATTCTTTGCATTCAGAAAATGGAACTTGAGTTGCCCATTTCTGAATATTAAGCATCCCATCAAAGGTCACTTCCAAGGCTTGTTATATAGTCACTGGAGAGAAAGTCACATCCTGGAGAGGTTTGTACTTCTGTCCCTAGGGAGGCATCTTGGGAAGGTGTGAATCAGAGGCAGAGATGCTGCTTCCCCGTAACTGTAGAGAAACAACAAATTCCAGACCAGATACCTTAGTTTTAGGGGACTGAGGTGTACGTGAGATGTATCTACACCAAACTGTTCAATGGAATTGAAATTAAAATGCCATTGTAATGTCATTGTATCACCTTAATTCTTCATTAGATGTTAGAGCAAAGGCTTGTGCTTGCAACGGACTCTACAAATATATGCAGCTGAAGAAATTTGAAGCTGACCTTATCACATATTGCAGGGGTAAAAACAACTTATATCACACACCTGACTCTATTTAATTCTTTCCAGAAGAGACAAGGGACTAGGAAGCCCCTCTGCCATCTCTCAGCTGTTTGGGAAATCAGCTTTGTTTGCCATCTGCGTTGTCATCTTTGTTGCGACATGGGGAGGACAGCTGGGGTCACTGTCTCTGGCAGCATTCATGCTTAACAGGCTGTTCCCTGAAGTTCTTAAAATGCCTCTTATCTATGTTTTTCCATTTTCTTCCACCAGTTGTAATCATGTGTGCCAGCGGTGACACAATCAGGAGCATTATGTTGGCTGCTCATCGGCAAGGAATGACCAATGGGGACTATGCTTTCTTCAATATTGAACTCTTCAACAGCTCGTCATATGGTAATGTTTTTCTTGACCAAGTATGTTGCAAATTCTTCTGTATGCCAGTTAGTATTTTTAGATTCGTTAGCATCAAAACACACCACACCAAGTCCCAGAATACACCAGTATCTCTCCCTACTGTTGCAGTTACCTTCCACTTGGGCTGTGGTAGTATTACAGGAAATAAAATCAACCTCTTGGCTTTAGTTGCCACTGGATGGATCACAAGGTGCCAAATACTCTGTAGGCATTACTTTATGTAGTTATTTGTATGGGTAGCAATAGACAGAGACATTGGTTATCTCAGCTAGGTGTATGTGCTCAGCTCTGTGTTGCTTGCACCATCCCCAACCTTGAAGTGGGCAAATCTCTGGGCAGGAATACTTAGAGAGCTGAAGTTGTGGCAGCTGCAGGGTCTGGGTCTCCAGAAGTCATCTCTGTGGTGGGGAATTCACACAACTGACTTGTTTCAGCTTTTGATCACAACCTCCAGCTGCAAAAATATTAAGTAGAGTTGTGTTGAAGTGAAAGCATTGGATCAACATGGACACTCCAAATGTACTAGATCAGGGTGGATAAAAGTGGCTCGTTTTATCTTAAGTAAAAAAGATCAGATTTGTCAAATTAAGGCCTAACTTTAAAATGTAAATTAAATGTATTTTCTTTTTGAAATATGCCAGTGTTCAGTTACATTTATTATTACGGCGGTGCACAGCGGGGAGAAAAACTGCTGTCTCAGTTAAATTCAAATTAATAGTGGAGCAATGCACTTGGGACCAGTTTTTACCTGGGAACTAGGCTTTGTTGACGTGGCAACATGGCTTTTGAACAGATCAACCTCTTTAGCAGGCTGCATTTAATTAATCCAATATAGTAATGAATTAATTTCAAATTGAAAACGAATTTGGTGTTGAGAAAGAATGAGAACTTGTTTTTTGGTTTTGTTGTGTTTTTTTCCTCCAAGCCAAATAAAGCTGACAAACAGTAATAATTGGAGTCACATGGAGGATATGTTTTGTTTATTAAATCAGTTAATTTTACATTAAATTCTTTTGCATAAACTTTTGGTTATCCATCTGCCAAGATTATTCTTACAATAAACAGTTGTGTTTTTTTAAAAGCTCTATAATGAATGAATGTAGCTGTTTAAATTTGGAGATATAGGTACCTCTATGTGTGTCTTGGAGCTTAACTAAACAAGTGGTAAGTTCTGCCAGGCGATAAAGAGATCACTTGAATAACTAAAAAAGATAAAGTTGCAGAACAAGATCAAAGCCGATGGTACGAATCAAAGTTTTCTTTTTGCTGAGTGTTGAATTTGGAGTGACTTCATCCCTTGTGGCATAAGCAGAACCATTTGGCATTGCAGCCTTAATCAGAACCAGGGCACCTGTATCAGCAGTCACAGAATCCTGAAATTTTGGCCCTTCTGTAGACCCTGGGAGCCATGCAGGCTTGATTTGATTAGCAGCTGCTGATCAGATAACCCTTCTGGCTACCAGCAGTGTCTTGCTACCACTGCACTGCTGCTGCATTTCATCTCACAGAGTAGAAATGCATCAAAAGTGATTCACTGGAGAGAAGTAGGCGTCCCTGGATAGGGGTTCCCATCATCCTTAGATGCCCACAGTGGCTCATCAGTCATCCCCTACAATGGATGGTTCCTTGCCTTGGCTGGAATGACTGCTGGGAAGCACTGAAGCTGTCTGGGGCAGATGGTACCCAAAGTTCTCTTTGAGCAGAGGATGCTCATGTAGAAACAGCAGCTGCAGGGGGTGGGCTGCTGCATTCTGTGATGGGTTTGCTTTCCAGGATGCTATTTGTTAGGCTGTAGGGGCAGCTGCAGGAGGCACTGCAGGAGAGTTGCACACGCCAGGCTCAGCACCCTGCCCTGGAGGGCCCCAGCATCACAGCAGCTGTGGAGTGGGTGTCCCCAGTGGACAGCACTTTGTTCAGCTGTGTACAGGGCAGTGCTGTGCCATCCTGGTGTGGGACCTCCATGGAGCACGGTGATGGGGGCCATACCTGTGTGGTCGTGTGGGAGTCTCAGCAGAATCCTCCTTTGCATTGTAGGTAGCCCAGCCTTCTTGTAGCCTTTCCAGGGGATTAATGAAAACTGTCTGCCTTCTGATGTGGTTAAAAGGTTAGATTGTGGCATTTCCTGACATTTCTAAGTAAAAATTCTTTAAAACCAATTTTGCTGTTTCTTTGTGGGTATGTTACCCGTGAGGAGTGAAATGACTCCACATCAGAAATTTACATTTGTGCAGATGGTCATCACATGTGGAAAGCATAATAGAAAAATGTGGAGAAATTTCCCCAAAATTCCTTGTTTCATGTGCCTGGGGATGCTAGATTCTGTGCCTTATAAAAGGTACAAAATCCAGGAGTCAGTGTGACTGGCAAATTGGCACTTTGCCTTTGAGTTCAGATGACCATGTTGCAGTTTGTTGTTGCCCTCTGTCCTGAATATTTTTAATTTTTCAGAAGAGCAGATGTATTCAGTGCCAAGGCTGCAGTAATTGCACATAAGTACATAAAGTACAAAAGTACATAAATAATCCATGAAGGAATTTAAATATGTGAATTATTATAGGAACACTTATGCAAGTTTATGACAGGATTTTAAAAAAATAAATATGTATAGTATCCAAGACAGAGACATACTCACATTCTACCAGCACTACCATATTTTTGTCTATAATCTCACTCTTTTTAGCCATCTCCATTTGTCAATACAAAGCTGTAGCAAAGCCTTCCATGCTTCTTGAATACTTCACCTCAGAAATGCAGGTACTCTGCTGGGGCAGAGGGTTTTCAGCTTTGAGGGCTGGGGAAGCTAGCAAGATGTGCTACCTTGCAATTGCCAGTTGTGTATGTCTTTGTTGTTGGAAAGAAGTAACAAGAATAGGGAGCAGGCAGTGAAGGGAACAGTGCTATGTCTGAGGGCAAAACCAGACTGTGGGTTTTAGTGGCTCTCCAGTGTTTTCATCAGTTCTGATTAATTACTGACATCAGTAATTTTGACCAGTTAAACTTTGTACTGGGAGGGAGATTCCTGAACAAAAGCAGATGTATCTAGAACTTCTTCCTGAGAAAATTACCAAGGTTCTTAGTATTTACAAAGATTATAGTCATAACTGATTCTAAGATGTAGTAAATAATATTTTGCTGGGCTGGAAAAGAGAGCAAAAAGGACTGAGGTGACCCTGTGCCTCCCACCCTGTGAGGGAAGTGGCAGAACCTGCCCTGGAACCAAAAGCAGCAGGAGAAAAGACTTGTCTAAGACTTGTCTTACAGAATAGTGCAGGTCCTTTGCTCCTTTCGTGTGCTCACTGAGGAACCAGAGCCAAAATGCAGACTCTGTAGTCACCTGCTTTGGGGGGAATGAGGTGGTCCAACCTGGTTTCTCTGGCTACCCTTGCAAACTTATCGTTAGTTTTCATCTCCACTTATTTAGCTATGATGGGGTTTGCTGCTGTTTGTTGAAAAATAACTTTACTGTCTGGCCTTTAATTATTTGTAAGCGTTTAAAGGCTACCATTGTTCCCTTTAGACCTCTTATATTTATCATTTATGGAGAGTAGCACAAAACCTGATCTGGGGCAGTGTGGACCTTTGAACTGATCTTGTGAAAGTTTGAATCAGGGTCTTCGGACCTGCTGTGGTCAGGCTCTGTTAGGCAGAACAACTCTTCTGCTAATTAACAGCCAGTAAGATATGCTGCGTTAAAAGAAATCACATGACTTTACTCATGGTCTGAGTTAAATTCTTCCCATGCTGTGACAGAAAACACATGTAAATACAGCATATGTGCAGTATCCCATTCTATTTCTAAGTGTTTCTTTGCTAAGAGCAGGGCTGGCCTGGCAGCCACTGCATGCATGAGTTTCTCCTTGACTACAGTGGAAGAGATGTGTGAGAAGTAGCTGTACCATCTGCCTTCCATTTAGGATGATGATTATACTATTGACTTTACTGGTGCCTTTCTGACTGTCCAAGAGTGTTGCTTGTAACAAAAACTTTGTGGTTGAATCTTCCCTCACTTGTTCTAACAAAAATATCTCTACATTCAAGATCTGGCACATGTTTTTAGATCTGAGATGTCTTCATGCTTAGGCTTCATCCCACCCTTTAAAAATAAGCAAGCACAGCATGGGGGTAAAGTTGTCCTTCTGCTTGCACATTTACTTCCCACCAGCTGTTCCTCCCTGCCCAGTTTCTGCAACTCTTGGAGCAGGTTCAGTTCTGCCTTGTCATCTCCCCAGTGTGCAAGAGAGGGGACTTCTGGGTGGAAAAGGAAGGCAATCCTGTAATGTTACCTAATAAGGAGTTGGAAATATGCTTTTTTTCCCCTTAGGAAATGGTTCTTGGCGAAGAGGTGACAAACATGACCTTGAAGCCAAGAAGGCATACTCATACCTGCAAACCATCACTCTGCTGAGGACCGTGAAGCCTGAGTTTGAGAAGTTTTCCCTGGAGGTGAAAAGTTCTGTTCAGAAGCAAGGTCTGCATGAGGATGACTACGTAAGTACTCAATGACAGGTTTCAGGTCTTAGCATCTTTGAAAACATGCTCCTAATTAAAGCAAAAGTTGTAGGTAGGCCTTGTCAGGACAGAATTACCTTTGGTTACTTGTAAAATCCCACCGTTGCCTGTATAATCTCTTTTCTTTCTTTTTCTTTTTTTTTTTTTTTTTTTTTTTTGGTGGGTAATGCAAAGAGCAAGAGTGCACTTGGTCTAGGTGCACTAGGTCTGTGCACCATCAGTTGTCCTGTCCTTATCCTCTTGTTCATCAGGAGGAAGGCTGAAGGAAGGCAAATTGCCAAGTTGCTCTCCCTCTCCCACTAGGCAGACCTTGCTTCTTTTTTGTTTTCTCCCAGTAATTTTTTTCATTGATAATCAGATCTCGGAAAGTTTACAGGTTGTATTGCAGCTGATTAAGTTTTTCCTGATATGAATGAGAAAAGTGGTTTTACTTCACAACTAAGCATGCTTAGGTTGTTGCTGTGGTTTATTTTAAACTGACAAAAATATCAGTGTGGTCCTTGCAAGTTGTTTTTAAGTGTAGAGAAATGCCACTGTCCTCCAGAGATGGAGATTTCTTAATATCCCCAAATGTGGGAGGAAGATGCTTCTGAAAATTGCTTTTGAGCTACTGCTAAGCTAGTTCATTAGGCATTTTCACAGAAAAATCCTCTTTGAAAGCAAGAATGCGTAGCACATACCTACAGGGATTTCTGCATGCTGATACAAGTACTTCCCAGCCAGCCAGCCTTCTCTGTGATGGGGAGTAAACTTTCCAGATGGGCTTAAAAAAAAATAAAAAAAGCTTGAAAGGAGTTTGGTCAGCCTTTAGCTGTGAGAAATGATACCTAGGAATGTGTGCCTGAAACTCTGTAAAGAAATCTAAACCCCTCATTCACCAGCTCCCACTTAGGCACCTCTTGGTATCAAGCATTGTGTCCCTCAGAGGTGGAGGCATCATCTTTAGTTTGAAGTACAAGCTTTTGAACTTCTAGTGCTGTGTTGATACATTTACTGTATAGCCTCCTCTGTCTTGAGAACACCTCAGGAAACCTGTGCTGCTTAGAAGATAAATATATT
The DNA here is from genome assembly GCA_023637945.1 of Phaethornis superciliosus. NCBI lineage: Eukaryota > Metazoa > Chordata > Aves > Apodiformes > Trochilidae > Phaethornis > Phaethornis superciliosus. The sequence continues at coordinate 60,966,619 of JAJQWJ010000004.1, forward strand.
TTATTTAAAAGTTTACTTAAAATGTTAAGTTTAATTCCATCAGTGGCTTAAATTTTTTCCTGGGAAGCTTTGAAAGTCTAGGCAGGCAGAAATAGTGTATTGTTGTCATTCTTTACCTTGGGTTAGTGGAGAAATGCTTACTGCCAAGGTCAAGGAGCTGCTCTCTGAAGAACCTGTGAAATGAGTTTTGAAGAAGGCATGGGACAGAATTTTTTTGCTGTTCTCCCTTTTTCCTCTTGTGCCCTTTTTCAGGTGTCACTTAGCCAGCTTGAAAATCTACCAGGTGCTCTTGGTTATGGTTGGTGAGAAATGTGATTTTGAATATTAAAGATGCAGTCATCCACAGTTCTGTGGCTTTTCTAGCATGGACAGTGTGTCATTTCCCCAGATGAGAAAAGTGTTAATCTGCTAAGGGCTCAAGGTGCTGTCTTTTATGGTTTGAAGGCAGGGAAGGGGGTGTTTTACTGTTCTACAGGATGAGGACACATTGCAAACCCTGTGCAAGTTCAGCACTGGTAGGTGCTGGATGGAGGCGTGTCTTCAGTGTATTCCTGAGAGAGCCAATTCCCCCATGCCAATACAGGGGAGATTTTTCAGGCTAATGGGTTTTCTGGGTCCTCTTTCCTCACTTCATGGTTGCTTGTGGAATCAGCCCTCCATGCTGGCAGTAGTCCTGGCAGTAACAGGGTGGGTATGAAGCTGCCTGGCTCCCTACAGCCTTGTCCTTCAAGTTCTGCCTGGCTCTGAGGGCTGCCTCTCCCTGTATCCCATTCCTTCCTGGGATCCAGAGCTTTTCATCTTGCTCCAAACACTTCTCACCCAAACCAATCAGCCTTTGCTGAGGCCAGGCAGTGGTCCTCTCCTGATGGTCCTTTCCCTGCTCTTGCTTTCCCACCTGGCTTTCTGCATCCTTCCCAATCTCTTCTTGTCAGGGCAGAGGGAGGACCTGTGATCTGTGTGCAGCAACCACAGCTTCCTGCCATCTGCAGCCTCAGTCCTTGACTCATGGGAAGCTTGTGGTAGAGGCTGTAGCGATCTGATGTTCCCCATGGAGGAGCTACAGGACATGGCTGTGGGGGAAGGAGGTTTGTTTTCAAATGCAAAATGTGCTGGTATTACATAGATACTTAACTTACATTGATCTCAGCAGGGTCTCAGTTACCTACTTTCTCACAGCCTCCAATACCCAGTGGGAAAATACTTTGAGAGGGGTATCCTTGGGTTCAGCAGAGAAAAAAAAAAAAAAAAAAAAAAAAAAAAGCTGTGTTACTTATTAACAATATGTAATTTTTAACTATCTGGTTTGCTTTTCATAATTTATGATGAGTTCAACATTTCCCCACTTTGGGTAGCAGGGAAGATGCTTCATATAGCCTTAAGGGATGATCCTGCTGCCATGTTCAGAGGAGAAACATTTCAGGGCAGCTTTCAGTCTTAAGAAAAATATCCATTTTGAAAAAATAATGGGAAAAAATTAGAAGCCAAACTGACAGCCAGTTCCTTCCTCTCTGAAACATATGTGGGTAGTGGGCATCTTACTAATGGTTTTTCATTTAGCAGCATGGGCAGAAAGTGGCAATTTTGACCTGTGTGCATGCTAAGCGAGGCTGTGTCTTCCAAGGGACAAGCCTGGGAGGGGATGCCCTTCAGCTTAGTGGCTGGGAAGCAAGAGAGGTGGATTTTTCTCTGCTGAATTCTGTTCCTGAAAACAAAAACTCTGGGCAAAGATGGTGGCACAGTCCATCTTAAGTGCTGTCATAATGCTTGTGCACTTCTGCAGCTCTATCCCAAGAGGATGAACTCGGGGAGTTCTGGCTTTGAAGCAATCAGTGTTTCTTCTCTGTGTGGATTTTACCAGTGTCACAGGAAAATGGGGCCCCAAGTCTAAATTGTCTTGCAGTGACCCTATCACAAAGTTAATGCTGCCATTTTGTCCTGGCCTCTTGCCAGCACTAATCCTAAAGGCATTATTATCTACCAAAAATGAATATAATAAAATTGGAAAATAAGCAGATGACAGGAGGAAAGATAAGAGAGACAGAAAGGGCAAAGTCCTAAAACAGCAACTATCCAGTTGCCAGATGGAGAGTACATATGGCCCTTGGAGGAGTAGCAAGTCAGAGTGTTGGCCATCCAAATGCGCAGTCACACAGAGCAGAGAAAAATGTAGTCTGGGTACATCTTGCCCAGGTCAGAAACTGCTGTTGTTGTCAGAAATTCCTATAGGAGTGATAACACTGTGGAGATGGAAGAGCCTATGCCTTGTGTGTGAGTAGGAGAGTGTGGAAAAGGCAAGTTCTCGACTCCTCCAGGAATCTCTCTTGTGAAGGAAAAAACTTCCTTAAGTACCTTTTTAACAAGATGGTGTTGAAAATAAGAGTGGCAGAGAGGTTTTGAGAAAGCATCTTAGGAGTATTTGGGTAGGTAGTAGTTGCACAGGATGAGGATAAAAATCATCTCCTTAGTTGCAATGTCTTACTGCAACAGCTGCCTGAGTTCATTAGCAAGTGTTACTAGTTTGCTCTTAATACTGGAAGCAGTTACTGTCATGTGAGTTTAACCCAAAGAACTGTGGGCTGAAGCATCAGATCTGCTCAGCCCTCGTTTTAGCATTTGCTGCTGTAATTATTTTTTTTTAAGAAACATCATTTGATTCTGTAGAAAGCCTGGCTGTTTTATTTCATGCCCACCTGGAGATGCCTTCTTTCATAAAACAGCACAAAAAAGAACAATTTTTCCAGCCTGAGGAATTAAAATTAAAATTTGAGGTCAGGTATAAGGGCAGTGGAATCTGTTACACAGATTATAGGAGTTTTCTCACTTCTCTTATGTGATGCATTACCAAGACATTAACAGCACTGTGCCCTGGTCTCCTCCTCAGTTTAATTGCAAAATGCAGGACATAGAGGACAAGTTCTGCTTGCAGACCTGTAGCCCAGGTGAGGCAGACAGCAAGGGTAATTGTGTACATTTACTGGAAGAAAGGATTTGAAACTGTCTCTGAATAACTGTGACTATCTGCCGACATATACTGCAGTTAAAAAAAGTTTATGAATAAATAGCATTCTGGTTAAACTATATGCATAAGCCATTTTTATTAAATAATGCTGAACAATTAATGAATTGGTGGTAGTCCGCAGTTTGGGAACTCTTAATGCACCTCCTGACTAAAACCTAGGATTCAATAAATGTTTTGGTTTGGTTTTTTTTTTATGTCAAACTCAGTATTCTGAGCTGAGATGATTTTACAGACTGGGGTATTTGCTCTTCTGAGGTTACAGACCACCCATGGCTTATTTTTTCTTTTAATTTAAAAGCTGAAAATGTAACTAATTAAACAAATATTTCTGCTGTGTTAACTACATGACAGCATTGTTCATGAGGTGGATGTGTGAGTTTTATCCTGTCCACAGCCCTTTTCACACAGAAAATTAGCAGCAGGAGAAGCAAACTTGAGCCCAAGTTGCCTGTAAAGTTACCTCAGTGAAAGAATGAATCAGATTAATTAGATTAGCGAGATGCTTCTACCTAGTAGAAAGGACAAGTCTTTTATTTAACATTTTCAACCCTCTCAAATGAGAAACGGTCCACATAAGAGCAACTGTTTGAGCTCCAACAGTTAACTACAAAAGCTACGTGGGAGGTAGCTCTCCTCATAAACTTTATCATCTCATCCATAACGTCTGCGCCAGACTCTTCCCCATGTGTATTCCTTACGTCAGCCTTTTAATTAGGATTGTACACCAGCTAAGATAAGGGCTGGGAGAAGGGAGTGATTCAGTTGTGTCACTGAGACACTGAAAATGTAAGATTTTCAGCAATATAAGTCCCACTTGTCTTTTTTCAGGCACAGGCAGGCAGGGTTAATGACAGACAGGCTTTTGTGTCTCCTCTGACTGTACCAGGACAGGAGAGGGTTTGGGGGAGATTATTTAAAAAAAAAAAAAACAAAAACAAAACCAACAAAACGCTGCCAGGGGATAATTTGTTCTAATGAATAGGTCTATTCAGCTTCTGGAGTGCTTTGCTAATTATATTTGAAAGAATAAAAACAAACCACAAGCTGCTTTCAGCAGCCGGAAAAAATGGATTCACATGCCAGCTCATTAACAAGATGAATTCTATTAGTAAAACATATTTAAGATTTTCTTGACCAGCCTTTCACCCTTTGGAATTAATGAGAGTTTCTATAATTTCTGTAAGAGCAGTGTTGAACTGTGGACAGCTAAATTTGGTGAATGCAGCAGACACTTCGTTTTTTGTTGTTGCTGGAGTTAATGCTTTCTCAGTGATATGAAAGACTAGTGTCATCCACATTGGGGTCTTAGGCAAAACTACAGCATAATACTGTGTTATTTACTATCAATAGATGTCATAGAGGACAGTAAAAGAAAGAAATTCTTTTTCTCACTTCCCAGAGATTTCTGTTTAGTATTTCCAGACTGTCTAAGCAATTTCTGAAGCTGTTTTAAGCCATGGAGATATAATAAAACTGTAAATATACATGAAAATAGTAACATCTGAACTCTATGGGAATGTGAAATTTCAGAGTTGATCTTCACATATATGTTGTATATTTTCCATAGCCCCATGTTTTCACTTGGCTTTCACAGATATTCACATTCCACTTTACTAAACAGACACTCAGACATTTATGGGCAAGGCACTCTGCCTTTGAAGTACTTGCTAGAAATACACCTTACTTTCCAGTAATACAATGTGAAAAATATGTCTTCTAGTAAAGTTCATAACCTGTTTTTATTTTTAATACCTCTCATGCCATTTGCATTGCTAATGGTCCAAAAGCTAATTTGTCCCGTTGAGGTCTTGCTTTTATGAAATTTTAGGATTTTTGAACCTGGTATTAAATGGTCCTCACACTTGGTTCTTCTTGAGTGAAGAAAAGACTGTATGTCTCATTTTGCAGAAAGTTACATAAAATAAAAGGCCTTTGCTAGCTAGCAGCTAATACCTTTTTCTGTGAGCCATGGGTAGCTTATGAAAATAACGCTCAGTTGAAACTTTCCTTTTTTACAGGAACAAACCCTCAGGTTAACACAGCTCAAATGAAAGAGGAGGTTTGGGTGAGCCCATCTCATGTCAGGATGCTGTTGCAGCCACCTGGAAGCTGTTTTCTGGTGGGAGCCATGTGCTTGCCAGATGGCTGATGGCATCCTCCAACCTCCATGTTTCAGAGGGTTCAGCTATGCTGGTAGCCTCGGGCTGCAGTAGCATAGGCTGGGTTAGGAGTTCAGTGTTTGGAATCTGTCTGATCCAACGTGTTTGATCAAGAGGGTGGCAGGGATTGTGGAAAATGAGATAACATTTTGTTTTCCTTAGGGGTGTAAATGAAGGACAGTTCTTAAAGGCTGGAAATCCATATTCCTTGTTTGAGAGCTCCCGGGCAGAAGAGGTGTTGCCTCCACAGGGACAGATACTGCAGTAAGGTGGTTCAGGGCAGCTTTCCTACTCATTTGAGCTATTTATATGATGCAAGTGATCCTGTATGACAGCAGGGCAAGGTCTAGCTTCATTGAGGTAACATTGTCTTTCAGTATAGGTGCCAATCAGTAATACCTCAAGTCTGTGATCTCTTACTATGTTGGCACGTTTGTTTCTTACGGCTGAGAGCTGGGAGGTTAAGCAACCTAAATATGGCTCTGAGAAAGGTTCTCTGTCCAGGGCAACAAATCTTTTTAAGAGGAGGACACACCAGCCTCACGTGGGTGAGTCGAGCCACCTGGGTGTGTGGGGTGGTGGAACAAAGGCAGGCAGCAGGGCCTGGGCTTGTTCTGTCTGGGCTGTGGGAGAAGATGGTTGTACTTTGCTGACAGCTGTGGTTTTTTTCTCAGTGGATATTTAGCAGTCTCTCTACTGTGAAAGGGTTAATGTACTCAGTCTGTAAGGATGGGCTATGTGAATAAAGGCAGCGGTGTTCCTGTGCACATAAGGAGCCATAGGAACCCACAGGAGGATACTCCCAACGTTCCTTCTCTCTTCAGCCTGAGACAAAAATCAAAAGGTTTAGTCCATTCCAAGAAGAGCTAATATATCAAGGCAGATTGAAAAGACAAGGACTGTCTATGTCCCACAGCAACTGAATAAGAGGGGCATGAGAAAAGGGCCCTGGACAATGGGAGGAGGGTAGGTGAGGAGCTCCGGGCACCCTTTGCTCAGCAGCTGGGAACAAGGCAACATTCAGTAGGCAGGAGGACATTTACATTTGATGGGACACACAGTAAAATGCATCCAGTTAGCCTACCAGACTGCAGAATACAAAATACCTTAGAAAGCAAAATCAGGATGTCAGGGATCAGTCAATAGGGAAGCTAGAAGCTAAAATAGTGAGGGTTTAGCCTTTTGGAGGGGCTGTAAAGCCTCAAATTTTGAGTCATTAACAACCACATTGCTGCTGGAGAGTGGGAGGACATGTTCTAGTTGTGTAGTCGAAACATTACTGTCTGCTGAGAGTTACATGTAAAAATCATCTGAGATAGCTGCTGTACCTCTCCTGTGCTAGTGGGATGCTCATTGGAATGTCAGCAAAAGGATGGTTAATCAGCCAGCTGAACACCTTTCATCAGATACCCAGAATCTGAAGGAAAGTCAACACTAATTTTTAAGTCAGTAATTTTTAAATTATTTGGAATAAAAGCATGATTAATAGCAGCCTGAGGGTTTGCATTAGTTCCATGCCATTAAGGTTTACAAGTTCCTATGCGCATTTACCCTGGTATCTAATAAAAGGATTAGTTGTCATGGCAGCCTCAGCCTCAGGTGGTCTTTTCTGGCCGATGATTCCCTTTTGAGCCAGTGGTACCCTGGGTGTTGTCAGGTCATCCCTCTCCCCCAGTACCTGGGTTTCAGCTCTTGGGCACAAATGCCCACCCCAGTATGCCCTCCAAGTAGGGTAGGGGAAGGATGGAGTCCTTCAGATTCCCTCAAAGCAGAGATTTGGTCTTGAATTTCTCTCATGCTAGGACAGCAGTTGTAGCCCCAAGGCCATGAGATGAAAGAGGCAGGGGATTTGAAAGGACTGTCTCCCTGTGGGGTTTTTGTAAGGACTTGACTTTGTCTCCATGCTGCAGGGAGTTGGTTACCTGGCTGTGTGAGAGTAAAAGGGTCACATCCATCCCTCCCCACCTCCTCTGCTGGCAAGGGCAAGGTGGGTCACTGGTGCTTATGAATCCTGGTTTTGTGTGCCCAGTTTTTTGCCAGATACTGAATAAGAAGCTTAGGTGACTAGTGCAGCTCTAATAATACTTCTACACTAAGCACTAGTTTTGTCTGTGCCTAAATCATTGATGTTTATTCATCCCTTAACACACTGTATTTAAAGAGAATGGTCTGCTGCATAGCCTTTGCTAACCTGTTGCAAAGCAGAAATAGGATGCTTCTTTAATCAAATGTCTTTTTACCACATTGAAGATTTCACCAGCCCACCCTTATACTATTTCTTTAGCAGCTAGTGTAAATTCAGATAAATTCAATTTTAACGTGTGAAATTGCCCAGCAGTGGTATAGAGATCTTCCTCTTCAGTTTTGCATGAGAACTGATGTGATCATGAAAGTGTTTTGTATAGAAAATAAGATATTTCCGTGACTTTTGTGGTTTGGTGATAATGTTAGAAAGCCAGAACCTGAAACAATTGCACATTGTACAAGGGTAAACATTTAACAAAAAATGTCCTTCCTGTTTGTCCTAGCTCTGCATTTACTTAAACCAGGAAGCTTATTTTAGCAAGTGGAACTGATTTTTTCAGATGAGTGACTCTGTCATCCTTAAAATTGAAATACATTCCTGCTTGAAAAACAAACTTGCTGTCTGGCATTTAAAATTTAATATCTAACAAAAGGACTGGGGATTTTTGGTTACTAGGTGTTTATATGCAATCAAAATGTCCCAAAGGTTGCATAATGCTAACTTAAAACACCAGCATTCATTACAACTGTATAACAGGTTATCATTAGGCTACCAATGAAGTCCTTACAAATACCTACTTAAAACAAGAGTGTTTTGATTTCTGTATGCTCAGATGACAAGAATAACTTCTTTAATATCTCTCATGTTTCACCTCTGTGACTAGAAGGATAGTTTCTGAATATAGTTTTGTAACTCATCACAACAATGACGACATAGTTTGTTAGAAGGCAGGAAACCCCAAAAAAGTAGAATGGCTAGTTTTTAAATTACGACTATGCCTTTTACAGTTAAGATGCCTTCAGTATTGAGGTGATTATAATATAGTGCTGTATTATAATATAGTGCTAGAGATTCTTTACATTTATTGTTTATCTAGAGTTAGAGGTGTAGTATGAACATAGGGAGGTGGATTGCACCTTAACTGTAGGAGCACATTAGTGCATTCTCTGATTCTGTCATTTTTTTGTGATAGGTGGCTTAGAGCCTTTTAGAGCTAAATTACACTGGTGGGTAGTATGTGAGTCTAATTTCTCCTGTATGTAGGTAGTTCACTTCTAATCCAAAATGCTGCTGCTCCAAACCTACATTGATTGCTCTCAGAAGGTAAAGTCTGGATTCAGCTTGCAGAAGGAATCAGTGAGTGTGTTGAATAGAGTCAGGCATAAATCCCACACAGGTTTGCAGGGAGAAATCTGTTTTTAGAGGTGCTCCCCATTGCTGGAGGGGGCAGGTTTCAGCTCATTTCCTTCTTGGCCATGCCAGAGGAGGTCTGGGGGTAGTCTGAGAGCCAGTGATGTTAGGCCATGGGTTTGGTCCAAAGTTCATACAAATCAATGACAGTAAGAGCCCCATCACGTGAGCTGACTGTGGGTAAGGCTCTAAATCTGCTGTGGTGGGGATTTTTCTGTCTGTGTTTAATGGAAGAAGCAGGTTTTGGCTTTATCTTGGAAATTTTCTGGCCGGTCTATTGGCAGCAGGCAGGAGGGATTTAAAATGATTTTCTAGATATTCATTGGAGAGTGTTGCAGGCAATAAAGACCAGGAGCTCTCTCAAGCAGCAGTGTGGAAGGATTCCTTCATGCCCTTGCATCTTGGTTGTCTTGGTGCTCTGTCATGTTTTAGCTGGTGTTTCACAGTGCAGCTCCCCTGCTGCAGCCTGGGACTGAATAGGTTTCTGCTTCAATTCACTGTTGAGACAAAAGATCAATTTGTGGCTGCCCCAGCAGATGTCAGTGAGTAAATCAACCAGTTTTTCAGGGTTGGGATATTAATAACAACAAGGAACAGAGCATGAAGAGTGAGTAGATAAAAGAGCTAATTTTCAAAAAATAACCTTCGCTGACAAAATGTGCCCTGAAATGGGCAGCTTTTTAAAATTAAATACCAAACACTGGTTGATAATTTATTTTTCTTTTATTCTTGTTAATTTATTTTTTTTTCAGCAGATGTTTTTGTGGAACAAAGGCCTGGCTTCTGGTCCCTATCTGGCTTTAAAGTGGACTGGAGTTTGTCACTGGTGGTATTTGAGTCCCGATGGTGTAAGCACCCTCTTGTTATGTGGAGCAAAGGTAGCAATGCATGCCAGGGGTGCACATCAGCTTGTGCCCCAGCTGGTCAGATGCATGGTTGAACAGTGCAGGCAGGCAAAGGCATGGACTTGCCCTGAAGAAAAAGGGTTTAGCTGCAACAGAGCACCTTTATGTCCAAATCAAACAGAAAGGGCAGTAAAAGCATGAATCTTTCTATACATCTTATGTCTGAAATGGCCCTTGCAGGATATTTCATGGCAGAGTTGCACAGCTGATGGGATGTGACAACTGCTTGCTCCCCAGAGGTAATCATCACCTGTTTTTTTCTGCCAGCACCTCCTTTCTCAACTTGCACTTTGATCAGAAAATCCTCACATCGGGGCCACATCGCCTGCCACACAGAGAGCTTAGGCAGAGGCACACATTCCCATCTCTGTATTCAGTGGTACAACTGTACCAGTAAGTACTAACAAGAAGATGGAGACAGGTAGGCAACCTCATTGGAAAAAGCCCCTGAAAGGGAAATGATGCCTTGTCCACATGCATTGTGCAATTTTTAAGCCATCAATTTAAAGCAGAGTATAAGCCTCAGTTTGCAGAATTCATATAATAAAGAGACATCTGCCCCTATAAGAAAAGTCCTACATGTGTTTCCACATACACACTGTCTCCCTGTGAGAGATGAAGTTGATGCAGCTGTATTTGAATAAATCTCTCTGAAATAGGCACAAGGTTTTATATTATGTGACAGCTTACACTGGCAAGTGCTCAACATCTTTTTTTTTTTTAGGGGGAGATGTGGGTTCGAGCCCCAAATCATGGATGAGAACTGGGACAGTTATCTGTCGTTTAGCTCTGGTTTCATGTGTTCTTGAGCAGGTGCCAGTTTATGTTTTTATGAATTTAAGGAGCGCTGATATCAGTGGATACAGAGAGGGAGGCTGTCCTTGGCTACAGCTGCATTGCCAAGAATTTGGCATAACGCTGTATGTTCTTTTTCAGTTGTAAATTAAATATTGAGGAAATAGCCTTCCCTGGAGAAGGCACGTGTTTCTATTATTTTTCTCTTTCCCTTCCTGTTCCTTTGAACCACTAAGGTCCAGCTCTGTTAAGGAAGCATACTGGTTACCCAAGTGAACAGACTATTTTTAGTATTGGGCATCTAAACTTTTGATTAACTGTTTTACAGCATTATTGTCCTTGCCAGTTACTATACAGATTTCAGTGATGTGATCTCTGTAGAAACAGGTCACATTATGTCTGTAGGAACACTGAGACATGCTCTTCATGACAGCTGGCTATGGGTGAATCCTGTGGCTTTGCATTTGTTTTACTTGTGAGTCCTTCAATTCACAGTCTCAATACATGGGAGTAGCTGTTATCCTTAGGTGTGATTTAGCAATGCCATGAGTTCCAGTTGCATTGTGGCATTAAGAAATTACATGAGGATCTGAGGAGCCAGATGGTGACTTAATGAGAACTGTGATGGCAACATGCAGGATGGTAGGTGGTAGTGTTATAGCAGTAGGAGTAATAAATTACTGCAAAACTGAAGCTGTACGCATCGTTGCTGGCTTGAAAAGCACTTTGCCTATTTACAGACACATTTGCAGATATGAGAATATTCTTCCCTCAACTTCACATTCTCACATCTTGCTTTTAATGAGCTTCTCAATGAGTTTATGCAAACTAAAGTTTAAGAGAAAATCATATTTTGTCCTAAAAAATAAATTAAACTGAATCAATTGTACCTGTCCATCACCTACTGTATGGGGATCATGACCACCTTGTTCTGGATTTTTGCATCTCAGAGCAAGGGCATAGCAACTTCTTAAGGGACTGCTGAAGGCCACTGGCCATCCTGGGAGTACAAAGGAGTACTTGTAACAAAGGCATCAGCAGTGGCAATGACCTGATTGGGAGCTTGTAGCATCAGTAAATGGTATCAAAGAGAAAATTTTCCCCTCTAGAATTATATTAAGAGTATATTAATGGATAGTGAGTCAATTGACAGAAGTCAGCCAAAGATAACATGTCAATAAAAGCATGGAAAAAAGTGAGCTATGTCCGGGTTTCTCAGAAAAGCTCATAAAAGAAGGACTGTAATTGTAATTGGACTGGTAAGGAAGGATTACAAAGAGAGAGCAGGCAGTTAATTTATGACTGCTTAGAGAAAGATTGTTTTATTGAGACACAATGAAACAACCTGAGGTAGTAGGAGAATGTCTACCTAGCCTATAAGATACGTTGCTGTGCTAGAGAAGTTCATAGTCATGAACTAGTTGAACTGACTTGGCATAAGATTGTTTTGAAGGACATCATAGCATATATATATATTTATTTTTTTTAAAATAAATTTGCTGTACTTGAACTTCATTGTCATAGTTTTACTGTGTCGTGCTATAGTTTTACAGTATAACACTGTATTACTAAAATTAATGAGGTTTCATGTACAGTACTTATAGTAGTGAGGTTAGATGAGCTTCATGTGTGTATAGAATCAGACTTCTGTACCTGATTGCTTAAGGTTTCATCCCTGTGGACTAACCTGAAAGAGGGGGAAGTATCAATGAATTTTCAGTGAGTGTTAGGTCACTCAAGCATCATGTCAAGTGTGTAAACTGGTGAAACTTTTGCAAAATGTGTGCCATGAAATCTCCAGATTTTGATTTTGGCTGGAACTGTAATTTCACATCTTGAAAATCACTGCAGGTAAGTAGATGAAGAGACACAGTTTGGGGAATATTAGCTTTTTGCATTTGCAGTAGATAAAAAGTAATGGTGATTCTTCTCACCTAGCACTGAAGTGGTATGAATTGCTGTAATTGCTGTGATTCAGAGCTGGGCAGTGGAAGAAACTAAGACTACTTAACAGTCAGTGGGCAGGGTATGGAAAATTATGGGTCCTGTGTAGCTGTAGCTTGGCCGTCTTCCATGTCAGTAGTATTTTGCATTGCTGTGTATGCTGTTAACACCTTGGTATACATGAATAGTGTGGTCACAGTATAGCTGCTTGGGGAACTATAACCTTGAACTGTGTAAAGTTTATTCATGTGATTTCTATGGAGGCTTTTTTTTTTTTTTTGAAAGATGGAAGATGGTTAATTAGTTTAGAAAGGAGGGAAAATAAAAGACACAAATGTATGCTTATCTCATCCAGCTATGCACTTAGTTAGTTTACCTGCTTTTTAGGTACATGGTACCTTGAATGGGATGTGAAAATAATATCTCAGCAGCGTTTTTTCCACATTTGTATTGCAGCCTCCAGGAGGGCTCAGCAAACCTGGCATCTTCTCTGCTGTCACACACACTGCTGATGAAACACATTGGGGTGGGTGGTTCAGGGACAGCAATGTTTTAGTAGACCTGATGTGCAAATTATGGTCACAGCATTTGGAGCTCTGCTCACACCTGTAATTCAAAAAACAGTGTAAGTCAAAGGGAAAGTACTGCCATCAGAAATACCTGCTTTTCAATAGAGCTCAACTAAAAGAACTGTTAATTACTCAAAAGATTAGTGGATCTCAGTGGCTATTATAATCTGTTTACTTTTGTCCCGAGGGCTGACTAATGTTGAAGCACACATTATTAATTACCATGGAGACCTTCAGGCAACCTGTGAAGACATGTTCACATTTGCTCTGGTCCGTATTAGACACGTTCATGGAACATATATTTTCTCCAACTCTTTTAAACCCTTTTCCTGCAGCAAAGGAAGGATGGAGGGTTTTTTAAGTCTTATTTATTCTTACTGTCAGGCATTCCAAGGTTCAGATAAACACAAACCATAAAGTGTAAAAATTATTGAGGAAAAATCGGTGTCACTCTGTTTCTTCATTTCTGATAGGGCTGAATGTAGAACAGAACTTATATTGAAATCATAATAAAAAAAGAAAGCAAGAAAATATTTCATACCCATGAGATGTCACTAACAGAGTTAATGTTGTCCATAAAGGAAGCTGTAGGACTATGCGGCTTGGGACATTGTTCTAGTAAGTCAGGAGTGGTATCAGATGGAACAAATTTCTCACTCTTTCTACTCAGGGGCAACAGGACTGCAAAATGAACCTGACTTGAGCTCTGCACAAGTGGAAAATGGAACAAAGGAAGAGTAATACTGTCAAAAATATCTGCATCCTTTACTTCACATTGTAATATTCCTCCTATCTCTGATGTTATCTTTCTAGGTTAGAGCAGTCCTGCACATCATGCAACCCATTCCCTGTGTAGGATTATGTCAACTTATATATGATGAAGCAGGATGATCTATAGGAAAACTTTATGCCCTTCATGGCACCCCTTTCAAGAACCTGTGGTTGCATGTTACTGGAATAGTGTGAGGAGTATCTTGTGTGCCTAATGTGTGGCTTGTCTTGGGAATACAGGAGCAGTCCCACCTACAGTCAGTAAATACTCTTTCAGAAGATTTGAAATGGCATAAATTACCAGCAGTTTCACCTTCTCTGACAATGTAGGATAAAATGCTGAGTGTTTTGCCTGAGGAACTGAGGGGTGGCATGGGTGATCTGATGATTTTCAAATGTGATTTTTTAGTACGCAATGCCCAGGCTTTTGGACAGGAGTCAAGGTAAGGGGCTGTGGCAGTAACTTCCCACGTTGCCATTTGAGTTTGCACAGGGATTATCTGGCAAATCTGCAGTGTCAGCGGAAGGAATTTCAGGCAGGTGGCATGGGCAGATTTCAGACTGAGCACATTAGCTGACAAAATGGATTTGAAAGTTGCTGTGTTACACGGAGAGGTTTTTGCCATGGACAAAGGAAGTGACAAATAGGTTTCCTTGAAATGAATGTCAACCACAAGCTGTAAATCAGCCACCAGGGGGGTAAAGCAACTAGAGAGACTCATTTCTCTCTTGAGAGAATGAACGTCACATCAAGAAAGCCCATGTTTGACCATCCACAGGCCACTTGGACTCTAATGCTGGCACATAAACAGTTGTCAGGCTTTGTGGTTTCTTGGTTTGGGGTTTTTTTTTCAGCTCTGAAAAATTATACCTCCTGCTGGCAAAGCCTGTCCTGGCGTGTACTCTGTTCATCAGCTCTTGTTACTCCACCAAACGCCTGACTTTCACCTTTTGTTTCATGCTTTCTCCTTAGGTCAAAACAACTGCAGCTGCCTTTTAGTCTCTGGCTGTCAGTATGAGCTGAGCTATTTTGTGCCTTCTGTAGCACTGTGGGCTCTAAACCGGTGGTGCATTTTCATAATGAAAACATAGGTGTGAGTTAACTAAAAGTCCATTTGTAAATGTCAGCACAATGCAAACTTGTGTTATCAGTAACTAATTCCATAATTCCTCCTTACTGTTAGCAACTGGTTTAAGAGTGAAAGAATGTCTTGCATGTAATTACATTACTCGGGGCTTGGACTGGCTCAGCCAGTTAGGTAATACTTTTTATCTATGAAGTAGTCACTTACTTTTCTGTCCTCATGTTTTTATACTTTATAATTTCTAGTATCTGTCTAAAACTGTGAGAGTTATAGAGTAGCAATTGATTTACCAATACCTTAAATTACTTACAGTGAAGTGGAAGATGAGCTAAACATTTTTATATTCAAGAAAATATTTGCAGACATGTGTTGTTCGCTTGAAATCGCAAAAGGAGACTCCCCAGATGTTAGGAAAGTTTCCATTGTAATGAAACTGGGAGTGAATGGGAACATCTTTCTTGCAGCTGAAAAAATAATTCATTCTAAATCATTCTGCATCAGGCTGGGGTCTATTGCACTGCTGAGATGTGAGTTGCTGCTTAAAGAAGAGGAATACCTGAGCTGGTCGAGCCATGTATATCAGCTTCTGCTGATGGATATCCACCTGATCTCAGCTGCTAAAATAATTACTGCTTCATCACTGATCACACTGGGCTTCTGTGAACAAACCTGTAATGTTTCTGCAGCACTCTGCTTTTAACTATTGATATTGCTGTTAAGTAGACCAAAAGCAGCAGGTTGCCTGTGTAGACTCAGAGGCTGAGCTGGCTGGCAGCAGTTTTCTTTTATAGAAAGCAACATTTCATTCATTTCATGTCCCTTGCTGAAAAAAAATGTAAAGGGCAGGAACCTTCTCCTAGGAGTTCCAGAGAATACATTACTGTAGAGGGTAAGTAGTTTCCTCCACGGCTCATTTGCTAGCAGAGAGATGCTCATCTGAACATGGGCCAGAATTACAAGTGGTAATCATTAAACAAGCAAACCCACCAGTTGTGCTCTCCAAAAAAATCATGGCATAACATATTTCTCATGTCCTGAGAGATGCTAAGTCCTCTGCACATGATGAGGAGGTTGTACTTGGTGCTGTGGGATGAGGGTGCTCAGCACCTTACAGTCTCACACAATCAGCTTCAGAATTAATGCATCTGGGCATGGGAACTGGGATCTGCAAATTTCTCCCCTATCTGCAGAGATATTCAGACACAACATTGAATTGGAGTGATTGGAGTGTTCATAATAGTAATTTTAGTCGACTGTTTTTAAAAATGGGTCCAAAGTTGCTACTTCCCCCCTGTATATTTTGAGACACATTTCTTTGTGTTCCAGCAGTTAAGAAAATACCCTACAAATTAATAATTTTGGTTAATTTGGAAATCCTCTCTAGGTAATCAGTTCCATGTGAAATAAATGTTTTCCATGCACCAAATGCCATTGCTTTTTTTTTTTTTTTCCTTTTTTTTTTAGGTGAACATGTTTGTGGAAGGATTCCATGATGCTATTCTTCTTTATGCTCTAGCTTTACAGGAAGTCCTGAAGTTTGGTTTCACTAAGAGAGATGGTGAAAAAATTGTTCAGCAAACACGGAACAGAACATATGAAGGTAAGAGTTAATACGGAATTCCAACTTGCAGAGTCAAAAAAAATTAGATCTTTGTTGTGTGCAGAGCAAAGACCTGTGCCTATTCCACTGTTAAATGAGAGGAAAGTAACGATTTGAAACTTTATAAAACTTCAGGCTGGCTCACATATCTCACCGGTATTTTTTTTTCCACCAACCCTTGAGGTTATTCAGCTCAGAAAACTCCTAAAAATTTAATGACCCTCACTAATGTTGTGAAGAAATAGCAGTAATTTTCTCAGGCTCCTTTGTTTTTGAAAAGATTACAGCTGCTTGCTTTACTCATGTGCATCAACTAGCTCTGAGCTTGCCTCATTTTTTCCATTTGACTTTTTTATCTTAAAAGCCTGGGAATGGATAGAAGCATGCAGGTGCCAGGGTTTTAGGTTGGTTTTGGGTTTTTTTTTTCTTGACAGGGCTTCTTTGGGCCCTGGGAGGATTTACCCACCCAGCCTCCACAGGGGCTATGCGTGTTCTCTCAGAGGCAGCAGCTGAAAAGCACTGTGTCTTTCTATGCCTAATCCTATAGTGCTTTTGCCAGGTAATTGTAATAAAGAAACCGAAGATTATTTGATTCATCTCTTGTCTATTAGGATATTCCCATCCATCTCTACAACATTCCCATTTACCTGCTCTAATACTCCGATCTTTTGGTGTAGGATCAGCAAGTTTATCTATGGAGATG
Organism: Phaethornis superciliosus; assembly: GCA_023637945.1. Lineage (NCBI taxonomy): Eukaryota > Metazoa > Chordata > Aves > Apodiformes > Trochilidae > Phaethornis > Phaethornis superciliosus. Next base: position 60,983,605 of record JAJQWJ010000004.1, read on the forward strand.
CCTAAGAGAAGGAAACATTTCCCCTAGATAAGAAGTGAATGATTAATTTGCATGGGAAAAACATAAGTGGACAGGTTGTCTGCTCTCAGAACACACTAGATGTAGTGGAGGAAGGTCAGAAAGATAGCATCTCCAAATTTCCTCTCTCCTCTCCTCTCCTCTCCTCTCCTCTCCTCTCCTCTCCTCTCCTCTCCTCTCCTCTCCTCTCCTCTCCTCTCCTCTCCTCTCCTCTCCTCTCCTCTCCTCTCTCCTCTCTCCTCTCTCCTCTCTCCTCTCTCCTCTCTCCTCTCTCCTCTCTCCTCTCTCCTCTCTCCTCTCTCCTCTCTCCTCTCTCCTCTCTCCTCTCTCCTCTCTCCTCTCTCCTCTCTCCTCTCTCCTCTCTCCTCTCTCCTCTCTCCTCTCTCCTCTCTCCTCTCTCCTCCCTCCAGAACTGATGCCATAGCACAGCCTGCTTGAGTTTTCTGTACTCCTACTTCTCTGCTCCAGGAAGTCACCAGCTGGTGTGCCCATGATAGTCTGTTATTGTACCTTCTGCTCCACGTAGATTACACCATTGGTTCTCACACCTTTCTTGTAAAACCATCCAGGAGGAAAAAATGTTCTCTTTCCATACTTTTAAAAACCACTTTGTTGTTGCTGGTTGACCTGTCACAGCTGTTCTGAAGAAGTGGCTGTCAAGTTGAGCTGTAAGGGTGCAGTTGAAAAGGTCAAAATGCCATGGAAGTCATGGGTCACCTCCTCCTTGTGGCATTACTTTGCTGGGCTCAATTTACAAGGATAAACATGATTCTCTAAGAGGCCTTTAAATTCATGCCTTTTTAGCCATTCCATTTAGAAAAATCACGTCTCTTTATTCTGCCTGTGAGCCCCTCTCTGAAGTGGATACAGCAGAGTATGGTCTGTGCATAAACCCACCAGGACTGAAGTTTTACAAGTCATTTAAACCTTTGCAGAAACTTAAACTTTATGAGAACTTCAGTCTCATTAATGACATTAGTTTAACTGCTGACATCTAGATATCTAATGGCCTTGACACTTCATTTTACAGTCTGATCTGAACAAGTGTCCCATCAGAACAACAGCAGGCTGTGTACTGCAGTGTTCACAGCCTGCCAGCCACATCTACACAGGCAGCATCATGAGCTCAGGAAAGGATAGGGCTGAAGTTATTACAAGGATGATTTTTTACTGCATGGTTGTTAGAAACACCTTGGTATGACTGCAGGACACATTTTGTGGAGAATATTTTCTGTTCATTGGCATTTCCTCTGAAAGGGCAACAAAATTTTCTTAAGGTAGGTATCTAATGTAATAGAACAAAAGAAGAGTCTGGATTAAATCCTTTCATCTTCATCCAAATGCAGTTCTTCACAAAGGTTGTTTCAAAATTTCCTAAATGTCTTTCTTTAGGAACAACATTGAAGGAAATGATTTAGTTTGGAAGGGACCTTTAAAGCTCATCTAGTCCAACTTTCTCTGCAGTGAGCAGGGACATCATCAACGAGATGAGGTTGCTCAGAGCCCCCTACAGTCTGACCTTGAATGTTTCCATGAGTGGGACATCTGCCTTATACCTAGTCTAAATCTGCCCTCTTATAGTTTAAAACCATGACACTTTGTTCTGTTGCTACAGACCCTGCTAAAATTTTTTTCCCATCTTTCTTACAGGCTTTTGAGTACTGAAAAGTCTTAATAAGGTCTCCTTGGAGCCCTTTCTTCTTCAGGCTGAACAATCCCAACTCTCTCAGCCTTTTCTCATAGGAGAGGTGTTCCATCCCTCTGGTAATTTTTGTGGCCATCCTCTGGACCCACTCAAGGAGGGTTTTTCCTATACTGAGGATTCTGGGGCTGGATGCAGAACTCCTGCTGAGGTCTCACCCATGCGGAATAGAGGGGTATAATCATCTCCCTTGAAATACCAACATGTCAAACACCTTGTTTTGCTTCTGATGGAGAAGATAAAAATTAATCTTTCCCATTAGGGAAAAAATATCATAGGATTTGTGAGTTTCAGCAAATTTTATTACTTACCTACAGAAACTTGAGTCTTGGTTTTCTTTGGCTAGGAGGACCTATGTTCCAATTAATGCCTCCTATCAGATCTAGAATCCAAATTGTGGTGTAGGCAAGGGTGTTGCAGCTCTTCACAACTGCCTCTTCCAGGGCTTTCACAGCCAAGTAGTTGTTACACCCATTCTGTTTCCCTGCAGTAATCACATTGGCAATTGCTTGATTACTGTATTGTTATAGTGAAGCAGATGCTTGACAGTAGCCTTTTGATGACCACTACACATTTTGAAAATCACATTAAATTTAAACATTCCTGACATCACTAAGTGGGAACTAAGAGAAAAAAGATAAATGTAGGTGGGTTAATCTTTTGCATGTTTGCTACCATTAGGCTGAATACTTGACTGCTCTCATCTGGTTTACAGTCATTGAGGACCTGGTTCTCTACTGCCATGTGCCTGGTTTAGTCATGTAGCTGGTGTAACACAGATATAAAATTATGTCTGTTTGGCTTTCCGGGGTGTAAATGGCTACATTTGATGTCAGGTGGTGAAGGATCATGTGTGAGAATATCTAGGGTGATAAAACAAAGGAAAGTCTTACAAAGTCTTCATCATAGTTAATTGGTGTTTGATGGATTTTAAGAATGTGTTGGACTTACACTGCAAGAAGCTGGAGCTATCCTCTTTGTATTCAAGGGCATACATTGAAAGAGGAGGGTCAGACATAATACAGGGAACTGTTTTTCTGTCATGGCACTTGGAATCAGTATCTCCATAGGAGTTGTCCTGTTCCTATTCTTGGAGGTTTTGTAGACCAGAAAAATCCCTGAGCATTCTCCTATCCTGACCTCCTGGCTGACCCTGCTCTGAGCAGGAATTTGGACTCGAGACATCCTGAAGCCCCTTTAAACCTTGTTATCCTAGGTGTTTGATTCCCAGTTTCCATAAACTTCCCTATAACTTGCAAAGGAGTGAAGTGAACTAGGGGTCTAAAAGCATAAAGCAAACAGCACCACGTGATGCAGTTAATTCTGTATACATGAATGCAGGACTAAAAATATGTGGTGCCCTTGTGCCCCTTGTTAATGCCTTCTCCAGTATTCCACCAGATGGAAAACAGCACTGGACTGACAGTGTGGATGCACTTACCCCTGAAGGGTGTAGGGCTCTGTCCTGGTGTCCTGTGCAGCCCCTAAACAGAGCCCTTATTATTGAAGCATCATCAGGTGTTGCAGGGCTGCGCTCTTGGTAAAAAATTCACATTAAATATATTTGTGTTTTATTCTTACATGCTGGCTTTTGGATTAGATTTTTCTCATCTATCCCCTAAACACTCTCACACATTTGATATTTAAAAAGGAGCAATGTTAAGAATTCAGGAATGCAGACGCTGAGATGAAATTACAATATCTTTTGGAATGCCAGCAAAAATGCTGGGAGACTGATGAGATTTCCTGTCATATCAGTCTGTAAAAACCTATCCCTTGTTTTCTTGTTTTCTTTGGAAAGACTCAGCATTATAACTAATTAATTTTCTGATTCCTAATGTACCATTCTTTAGGCATTGCAGGGCAGGTGTCCATTGATGCCAATGGAGACAGATACGGGGATTTCTCTGTGATTGGAATGACAGACCCAGAGACAGGCACTCAGGAGGTAAGGAAACAAACACTATTGCCGTTCTTTACTGATGGATTAGCCAGTGTAATGTAACATGGTATCATCTGTGTAATTACCATGGTATCATCATGGTAATCTGTGGGCATTTTTTTATTTAAAATACGCATTAAAGTGGTAGTGCTTTGTCTTACCAATCCAGAGACCAAATCCTTTGTGTAGAAGAATTACCTTGAAGTAATTATCCTTATGGGTTTTTTTCATTTTCTTGACTTCTTTTCTTTAACAATACATCGTTCTTCACATGATTCTAGTGTTTTTAAAAGTTAATGGGTAAAATTTTCACAAGCTAGCTAAGCACTGATAAATTCTGAGTACGAAAAATCCTTGTTTAAAATGAGCAAGATCCTTTATTCATTGGTGGGAGGAGAGATTAATTGTGGAGCGACAGAGATGCCAAAGTTACCCTGATGGATAAAAACCGTGAGAACAGGTAGTTTAATCTTATCCTGTGTCCAACCACATGCAAGAGTACAGACCTTGCCTCAGTTTGGTTTTTAGACAGTAAAACCTGTGTGTTTTATTTTTGGTGTTTAAGAGACATTTTAAACAGGCTCCATATACACCACATGGGTAATTCCACTGGATGCTATGATGTTGTTGGCATCACTGAGACCTGATGAGTGACTCCAGTGACTGGAGCGTGGGAATAGATGGATACAAGCTCTTTAGGAAGGACAGGTAGGGGAGGAGAGAGTGTCACCCTCTATATCAGTGACCAGCCATAGTGCCTGGAGCTCTGCCTGGGGATGGATGAGGATCTCATGGGTCAGGATTAAAGAGAAGATGATGTCATAGTAGGGGTTGGCTAGAGGCCATCTGACTAGGAAGATCAAACAGATGAGACTCTTTATAGACGGATCAGAGCAGCTTTGCATTCACAAATCTGGTCCTCATGGGAGACTTCAGTCACACTGATATCCGTTGGACAGACAACACTGCAAGGCACCAGCAATCCAGGAGTTTCCTGGAATGCGTTGGCAACAGTTTCCCTCTCTAAGTAGTGGAGGAAGCAACAAGAAAAGTTGGTATGCTGGGCTTTGTTCTCACCAACAAGGATGGCCTGGTGGACAATGTGAAGCTTAAGGGCAGCCTTGGTTCCAACAACCCGAAATGGTGGAATTTAGGATCCTTAGAGAAACAAGGAGGATGTGCAGCAGGCTCACAGCCCTGGACTTCAGGAGACCATACTTTGACTTATTCAGGGATCTGCTTGGTAGTATAAAAATCTGCTTTTAGGATAAAATCCTGGAGAAGAGTGAAGCCAAAGTGTGGGGGGGGGTAGGGGGTGGGAGCTGGTCAATATTCAGTGATCATCTCCAAGCCAAGGAGCAATGCATTCCAACAAAGAGGAAGGCAGGTAGGGAGGCCTGCATGAACGAACAAAATGCTCCTGGAAACTTAGGTGTAAAAAGAGTCCACAAAAGGTAGAAGCAAGGACAGGTAGCCTGAGAGGAGTACAAATCATAGAATGCATCACTGAATGGTAAGGTTTGTAAGTCATGGGAGTCTGGTGAAGTTCCCACTGACTGGTAAAGGAGGAAACATAACTCATGTTTTCAGAAGGGGAAAAAGGAAGACCTAGGGAATTACAGTTCAGTCTCATGTCTTTGCCTGACAAGATATGGAACAGATTCTCCTGAAGGCTCTGCCCAAGGTATATAGAAAATTTGGAGGTGCTTGGTAACAACCAGCATGGCTTCACCAAGGGCAAATAATATGTGGCAAATTTGGTGGCATTTTATGATGGTGTCAAAGAGTCGATGGACAAGGGGAGAGCAACTGAATGTTATCTACCTAGACTTGTGCAAAGCATCCAACGCTGTCCTGCATTACATCCTTGTCTCTAAGTTAGGAACATATGGATTCAACGGATGTACCACCTAGATGGTCATGCTCGAAGATGCTGTGGTCAAATAGCTTTATATCCAAATTGAGACCAGTGATGAGTGGTGTTCCTCAAGGGTCTATAGACCCTTGTCAGAGACCTGGGATTGAGTGCACCCTCAGCAAGTGTGCTGATGACACCAAGCTGTGTGATGTGGTTAACACACTGCAGGGAAGGAAGGCCATCCAGAGGGACGTTGGCAGGCTTGAGAGGTGGGGCCATGCCAACCTAATGAAGTTCAACAAAATAAAGTGCAAGGTCCCACGCCCGGGTCCGGGCAATGCCAAGTAAAGTTGCATGTTAGGCATAGAATGTATTGAGAACAGCCCTGAAGAGAAGAACTTGGGGGTGTTGTTTGATGAGAAGCTTAACATGAGCCAGAAATGTGTTCTTGCAGCCCAGAAACCAACTGTATCCTGGACTGCATCGAAAGAAGCATGGCCAGCATGGAGAGAGAAGTAATGTTGCCCCTCTGCTCTGCTCTCATGAAACCCCACCTGGAGTACTGTGTCTAGTTCTGGAGCCCCCAGCACAGGAAGGCCATGGATTTTTTGGACTGAGTCCAGAGGAGAGCCAGAAGAATGATCAGAGGTCTGGAACACCTCTCCTGTGAGCCTAGGCTGAGAGAGTTGGTGTTGTTCAGCCTGGAGAAGAGAAGGCTCTAGGGAGACCTTATAGCGTCCTTTAGTATAAAAAGGAGGCTTACAATAAAGATGTGGAGGGACTTCTTACAAGGGTGTGTAGTAATATGACAAGGGGTAACGATTTGTAGCTGAAGGAGAATAAATTTTGTCTAGGTATAAGGAAGAAATTCCTTAGCAAGAAAGTGGTGAGACACTGGCACAAGTTGCCCAGAGAAGCTGTGGATGCCACATGAGTGGAAATGTTCAAGGTCAGGTTGGATGGGGTTTTGAGCAACCTGGTCTAGTCGGTGTTGTAACTAAATGATCTTCAAGGTCCCAAACCATTCTGTGATTCTGTGCACCAGGAGTGGGTGCAGTCTGACTGTTAAACACAGTCCATGAGAAACAGCACTAGTTGCACGTAGAGGGTAGCATGGCCAGGTTGAGTTTATTAATACCTGCATTGCTCTAACTCCAGCTGCGGGATAAAGCATCTGTTAGTTGTAAAGTCATCATGAACCTAATCTGGCCTTCCCCGTTTCATCAAGCTTAAACATAAAGCAGCAGTAAATCTGAGCTGGATATTTGTGTGTGGATTAGAATCTGGTGAAGTTACGTATATTGTTCTTGTCAGTGCTGGCAGAGACAAACTCAAGAAGCCTTTTCAAAAGCATGAGGTTGTCTACCGTGTTTTGGTGTGTAGAACTGACTGAAAAACTACAGCAATACACCACAGACACTCACAGGGCTAGGAATAATCATCATTAATTGAAACCAGGTTGGGATAACTGGTTTGAGCAGTTTGTATCTCTTCTTTTAGTTCGTTAGATTTTTATCTGATTTATCAATTTAATATCCGTTGCTTACCCTTCCTTATTTCAGTCTTTTGTTTGCAGTTTGAAATCTACCTTTGTGTATCTAACCACGGCAAATACTACTTTTTAGCTCCCTTCAACATGAAATTTAGGTAAAAGATTTAAATGTGCCATCAGTGGCTTGAAGGCTAAACCCAATGTATTAATACATGGGTTTTATGTATAGTAGGACAAATATGTCTTTTAGTGGACTTATGCCATTGCTTCTGACTACTTTAGTGTCAAGATATTTGGCCTTTATTTCTTTGCATAGATTTTTTTTTAATGTTTTCAGATTAGTCCAGTGACTTTGCAGTAGATCCAACATATGTTGTCTTGAATAAAGCCTGTATTTATTTATTTGTTGCTTAAGGGTTGAAATTCTAAAGTATCTTGATGAATTGGTCTGAAATAAGTCTATGCTACCAGACCCTTTCTGTGTAAATGTCAACAGCGTCAGAAATACAAGCTGGAGAATGACAGGCTCTGTTGTAGTTCTTCAGATTTAAGACTTTCACTGACCATGATCAAGTACCTCCAGATTTTTGCAATTTTTCTTGCAGAAACTTCCAGCCTGAAGTGTGTAGTTGGGAGCCTCAGTGCACAAGGTTCTTGAGATGATACTTTCACTTGGCTGGGTGAAAATCCTGAGCACTCCACCTATTACGGAGCGATTGAAGAAACCCCAGGGAGAGCAGGAGGAATATTTAGAGGGTTAAAAAAGACTCTGTGAACTGGGTTTATATAAAAGAGAAGACTAAGAACATACCTGATAAAAGCCTGTGAATATGTAAAATGATTTTTCAGAAAGGAGGAGTCTCTGTGTCCCCAGGCAATTAGATAGGTAATGATGGATAATTGCAACAAGGGAGATTTAGGTTAGATGTTAGGGACAAGTAAGTTCCAGAATAATTGTCTACAGAAACTGTCTAGTCTCCACCTTTGGAGGCTCTTAAGACCATGTTAGATAAAGTCTGTCAAGAATGCTTTTGTGCAGCTGATCCTGCCCAGGGGCAGGGCATGCACTACATAACCTCCCACAGACCTCTCCATCCCCATTCTCTGTGATTCAGCATCCAATCACAGGAACCCAAGTGAGTGCTGCCACTGTCCTGTTTATTTTGCTCTCCTAAGCTGATAGGAAAATATTTTCATTTCTTTTTTTTAATTTTTTTTTCATAGGTGATCGGGGACTACTATGGAAAGCAGGGGCGTTTTGAAGTCCGATCAAATGTGAAATATCCTTGGAATCATGGCAGGCTGCGACTCGATGAAAGCCGAGTTTCAGAGCACTCAAATAATACACCATGTAAATCATGTAAGTTTAGGGACTTAATGCTTCTGCCCAGGCTCTCAGAGAGGAATCTCTGTGGTGATGCAACGTAACGACTTGTATTAAATTGCATAGCACAGTTGCCCAACTGAGGCATCTTGACTCTCTGCTGACTGTTTGGGAAGTTAAGGTCTGGGAGCCCTGGTGGGTAGTACTTGGTCTGAATAATTTCCCTGAACATGACAGTAATGATGATGCACAGCTTTGGTCCCTGGAAGCTTCAGGGATTTCCAGAGGCTAAAAGGTAAAATCTCATTCAGCCAGAAAGAAGGAAATAACTGAAACCCCGAACAGAGAATAATCAGATTGTTAATTAGCAGCTGGGGAGGTCACTGCTGATGGGACCAGTGATCTCCCAAAGCAGAATGATTTTCACTGCTGTGAGAAGGCACTGTGAGGGGCCTGGTAGGCTGAGAAGTGAAGTGAATGTGGCAACATCTGTGAATCCAGAAGGTTTGACCTACCTTCCACAGAGAAGGGGTTCTTGTTTTCCAATGTAGTGACTTTGCAGACCATGTTATGGTGAGTAGAACTTGCAAGGAAGTAAGGGTAGGAAGATAGAGATGCCTCCCTGGCAAAGGGTGGACTTAGCTTTTTGCAGGAAACAAATTGCTAGTCCTGCAAGTGAAAAGGGTATTTGCAGCCTGATAATCCTGCAATCCCTGAAAAACCTGTGTGTATACACATGCTGTGGAGATTGTTTTCAGGCCATACCCTTTGTGCTCAGCATGGTGTAGTTATGCACCTTCTTCCACACATCCTGATGTACTGGCAAAGTCCCCTTTCTCAAGGATAAATAAAAAGGAAGGAGCAGTGTAATTTCATTGTAATTCCAGTATGTGCTATGATTCAGGCCAAGCTGTGCAGGCCAGTTTCTTAACTGCATTCCTGTGGATCATATCTCCAGAACTGTATCTTCATCTGACACTCATCTTGGGGGCTTGTTTAATCACAAGGGAAGCAAGAACAGAAAATAAGTATTCAGAAACTAGAACTAAGGATGACTTTCCTATGGTGTCCTGACCTCCAACAGTTATTACCTGATGTTGGTTATTAATTTCCTAGTTGTGTGTATTTTCCAGTTTGTGAATTCAAATAGTTCTCAGTATGAACTCTGATTGTTTATTTTTCCCCTTTTCAAGCAGGTGGTCTAGGAGAATCAGCAGTTACAGGAATAGTTGTGGGCGCCTTGCTTGGAGCAGGATTATTAATGGCTTTTTACTTTTTCAGGTTAGTCCAATTAATTGAAAATCTTGTAAAATCATCATCCAAATCTCTCAGCTTCTGGCAGAACTTCCTTGATGGGAGACAGAGAGGCACCATAATAACCTATGCTAACATTCTCACCAAAGACAGTGAACACATTTTGATTGTCCTTTTGTGTATAACCAAATCATTGTATTGACTCAGGGACTCATCCTGAAACCACTTACATCTCTGAGTAACTTTACTCATGGAAATAATTTCAGTAAGTTCCAGTCATTTAGGGTTGCTTCAGTAAAGTGTTCTGGCTTTGAAAGCCTCTTTGTTTGGTACTCCGTGCCCGCACAACTGAATGCTGTGATCATGCAAGAGATTTATATCACTTGCCTGGTACCATGCTTAGTTTTTGAGTGTTGTGTGAAATTGAGCTAGAAAGAGATGTCTGTTTCAGTCCAAGTGAGCAGTTGGATTCAAAGCTGTGCATTTCACTTAAGAGGCTGAGGTCAGTGCAAGGTGATCTGTTTTGTATTCCCGTGAAGTAAAATAATTCTTGCACTGCTAGACAGCAAATCTAAAGTACTGAGTGTTGATCTGACACTGACAGAATAAATTAGTTATACTAATAATTATACTAATTATACTAATTAGTATATACTAATAGTATAAACTATACTAATAGTATAAACTATACTAATTAGTATGTACTAATTATACTAATTAACTAATTATACTGATTAGTTATACAAAATATATTAGTTATATTAGTTAGATGTTCAGCATCTTACATATATATAATTTATCTGTTGATGGCATGGAAGATAAAAGGCAGCTAGGAGAATGAAATATAAGAATGAAATAATTTTATCCAATAAAAATATCTGGTTGTAAAGAGAAACTAACAGAATTACAAAATGGAGCAAAAAGTGTTTTGGTTCACTAGCACATTTCCACGTTTTCAAAAGATCCTGGAACCAGGATTATTCATCAAGTACTTAAAACAGAAATTCTGCAGGGTGATTATATTATAGCATGTGTTTAGTGGTTATATAGTATGTCATTTCAGTTTGAGACAAGATCCGTTAGCTGAGAGTGATGAAAGACTGTCTTTAAAAGACAAATGAGAGGGAAAATACAGGTCTGTCTCTATAGTAATGTCATCAGAGGTTCTTGCATCTTTAAAACATTCTAAATCTGAGATGATAATTTTAAGGTGTGTCTTTTAGCATTGCTGACACTGGGAGGGATTTGGTATGTGAAGACAAGTAATGAAGCAAAAGATCTGTCCTGTGCTGCTGTAGAAGTAACATCAATATAGGAATAGGACTTAAACTCTTAGTCATCAGACACAAAGATTTTGATTGGAAATTCATGTGAGCAAAGGTGAGTGTATGTAAAAGTAGATGTACACACCTGAGCTCAAAACCGTGTCTTTTTACTGATGGCCAAAGGGGAGAAAGTAGCACTTTTTTGTGTGTAGTTCATGTCATCTTTATGTACAAGATAAACCAGGCCAGAAAGATGCCTCTTAGAAATTACTGTTTCTCTCCACTGAGTGAGAAAGCTGTGAGTACTCTTGTCAGGTAGATCTACACCTTAGAGACTTCTAAAGATGTGAATAAATTCATCATCTGGTTGCACCCAATTGAAGGAGGAGTAGGGACAAATCTCTAATTCCACTGTTAGAATAAATATAGGAAACAATACCGTAGAATGTATGGGTCAGATTTTCAGACAATGCAGATCAAGAAAATGTGTACCTGAAAGTAATTTGTAACTACAGCTTCTCTCTCTTTCATACTGTATCTGTACCTTCTGATTACATGTCATTTGGATCTGTAGTTACCACAAAAGAGCATAAACACAGCTGTGAGTGTGCGTACAAACTGTTAAAAGATTTGGGAATTAGTTCTAAATACCTAGGTTTGAAAGGATTAAAACTTGAAGAGCTACAGTTCCAAAATGTGAATGTGTCCTGGTGACTGAGCAACTACTGTTCATCCTCTGGCCTGTGGAAGGATCAGTCTTGAAAATGCAAACATGGAGTAAAGAACATAGATTTTTCAAGCTATTTTGGAGCCTGCTGATACAGACACAAATGTCTAGGGAATGTGTTCAGAACTTGTAGGCTTCCTCTTGCAATTGAGCCATGTTACCCAAATTAAAATCTGTGTGTTTTGAAAATCATCCTTCCACTACTACATATCTAGCTCTGACTCCTGCTACACATGCAGGTGGTGCAGAGCTTTCTTTGGCATTCCTGCACAAGCAGCACTGTATGCAGTGAGACTGGACTAATGCCCTTCTGAAAAACTGATCCTGAAACTTGGTGGAAGCATAAATATATAAAATATAAATCTGAATCTTCTTGCTATTTTTGGGAGAGATTTGGGTACTAAGGGGCAATCTGAAAGACAGGCAGAGGGCTTGTTTGATGTATTAAGTAACATAACAATTCTTCAAAAGACCCTAGAGGAAGGCACACAGGAAAAACTGTGTCTGATGCATGAGCAATTGTATTTACTTCTTATCTATCCTCTACATACCTCTTCTTAATTCATCATACTACCTCCTCTGACATAACAAACAGTAGCTTTCTCAGAGACAGATAGGAGGATTAGTTAATATACATAGTTTCAGTGAGAAACACAACTGAAAAAAAGACTCAGATCTGTTGTTTAAACTCTGGAAAAAGTGCCTGTCCCCTTTCTCCACCACCCCCCCCTCCCTGTACCCCGCCTCCTTCCCCCCGCCCCCAAATACTGGAAGGAAATTCAGCTTTGATCAATATAAAGTGGTGATGTGACACAGTTCACATGACACTTCACAAAAACTTTCTAATCACTTAGATCAGACATTTTCAAAGAAGCAATTTTTTTGTTTGGTGCTTTGAGACAGCCATGTAGAAATTGACAGGCGTTCTTGAGCCTGGGTAAAATGTTATGAGGCAAACTACTTTAATCTTTGACCAGGGTTTCACATTCTGCCACATTTCATTTTTCAACTGGAACCCAGCTGTCCCCTACAGGCATTCTTTATAAGAGAAGTCCTGTTATCCTATGGCTGCAGAAGGATTTCTTACTCTTTTCCTCTCCTTTCATGCAGAAAGAAATACAGAATAACTATTGAGAGACGAACTCGACAGGAAGACTGTAACATGGGAAAACATCGGCAGTTACGTGAAGACTCCATTAGATCTCATTTTTCTGCTGCATAAAACAGAAGAAAAAGAATCCCATTCTTCTAAGGGATTAAAAGCATTAGGGTAAAGGACACAACCAAAGACATCAGTGTAAAAAGAAGAAGCTCTTGAAGAAGTCACTCTTTTAAGCAGTAATTCTGTCTTAATTTCTTTCAGAAGCTCAGGAATGATTTACTAATCATGTTGTGCCACATGGCCTTTCATCTCATGAAAAAAGAAAATTATGCAGTTTGATGTTATAAGATGTACTTAATATGTAAAGACCGTATTTCTTAAGGTATATATTAAGGGCAGCAGATCTGGGTTTAGTTGATGGGGAATGCCTCATTCTGTTCCCTTTTTTTTTAAAAAAAGCTCCTACCACCTCCTCCTTCCTCAATGGCATCTCACAAATATCAAATATGGTTTCACAGCACAGATCCATGTTGCTGTCTAAAGGAAAAAAGGTGGGGTTCGTTTGAGGTATGGTCCTGCATTACTGAATCATTGCCATTGATTACAGGGGATACAAGATTTGTCATATGGAGTTTAGTTCTAGGAGGGATCTGTCACTTGGGTGTAGTTGACTCCTCTGGGGTGTAATTAACTCCACTGAGAAAGTCAGGCAGATGGAAACATGAATTTTCTGATTCTTTCCTTGCGTGTGTAGTATCACAATCAAAAGCATTGATTCTTCCTCTTAAGTTCTGGGAGGTAGGAATAACTCCATTGAAGGATGAAGAGTTTCACTGGTGCAATATAGAGAGAAGATAAGCTGGCCTCTGGAGAGGACTGGCAAATTCCTCATTCTTAAATGTGGTTTTTTGTTTCCGTTTCTCTCCACTGCCATGACTTTCAGAGAGGCAAATACAGTCCATGTAGAGCCTGCTCCTGTTCCCAGTGAAGTCAATGACAGAACCCCATTAACTTCACTGAGCACAGGACTGCATCCAAAATTGTAAATATAAAAGTGTTTGTATAGCTGAGGCAATTTAAAAGGGGATCACTTTTTTGTGTAAAAATTACATTCCATGCCAGCATTTTATTTTTAGGATATTTGTATCTTGTATTTTTCTATTAAAGTATCTATTTTTTGCTTTCGTAGGACTAAAAATCAAGGGAAAGGATGTTTTGAAGACATATTTTTTATGATAGGAGTAACATGCAGGGAAAATCAACAGCTGCGAATACATTTTAGAACCAGTATTTAGGGGAGAAGAAGTGACTTTAGGGATAGTAACAGACTTTTTGCCCCACTTTCTTCTCCAGGCCTGTGCAGCATTCAAATAGCTATTAAACAAAATAAATGCAGTTGCCTATATGGTGATGGCCCTGACCCTGAAAATTATGAACTCGTCACATGCTAAATAGTCCTGTAGTCAGTGAGATTATCTGTTCAGGAATCAGAGGGGAGTAAAACACCACTCGTGGGCTGATCTTAATCCTGCTGCCAGCAGTATGTTTGGGTCTTTCATTATTGACTTTACCAGGAGCAAAACTGAATCTCTGGTGAATAAGCTACCAACAGGTTATATTATACTAGACAAAGGAGAACTCTGCACTTGCTAGTCAGCAAATGGAAAGGGACAGTACATAATATTAATGTGGTGAAGGGCCTTGAAGATACTGTCAGAAAAATAACCAGCTATGACTGGTACTAGTGCATGAAATCTCTTGGTTTATCCTATTCTGATTTCATAAGCAGAACTTTATGGTCTTAGCAGTCAAAATCACACCTGAAATCAAATCTCAAAACTGGCACTGAAGCCTGCATCCTACAAAACTCCCAGGCCCTGAGAAGCCAGAGTGCCAGGCCAGAGAAATAATTTTGGAGTAGCTGGCAGTGAATGAAGAGTGAAAACTGTCTCTGTCTTCTTTATGCTGCTTTTTTATTTGTTGATGGGGTATTACCCCATGGAATTTCCTGGGACTTTTGTTTCTTTTGTTTCACTTGTCTCATCATGGGGTTCCTTATCTGTCCTTGTGAGATATTGTCCAATGTCCCAGGCAGTCGGAGGGCAGAGCTTCCTGACTGTCAGGGCAGCTGCAATATAAATGCTTAGCATAGACCAGGTGGATTCAGTGTATTTGATAACTCAGAGTAACATCTGTGGTTTGCATGGTAGATTTCCATCATTCTATTTCCCTGTCCAGGCTTTCTGCAGAGATGCCTCAGCCAAAGTAATGATGTGGTTAAGAGACAGTTTTTCTGAAGAAGCTTCCTTATCTTATGGGCACCAGAGAAGAATGTAGTCTAGAGCTGCATTCATACTGCTGTGAAGCTGGAGAGAAAAAAAAAAGTAGACTTCCTGATGAGCTTTAGAATTTCTTTCAAGCAGCTGAGTTTGTCTAGCTCCTGAGCATGCTTAAGGTTTGTCTTTTTAAAATTATTTCCTAGGGAGGTTTGAGCTGCTTCTGGTTTTGAAGTATGCCTTTCAGTGTTTCTACTTTCCATTCAACTAATTTGCCACAGATAATGGGAAGGAAAATTTTTAAATATATAGAGAAAAGAGGGTACGATTTACACATAAACTTTTTAAAAATTATATTTGTTATGACTTGCCTTGCAGCATGGACTAGTACTCAAGCAGTCCCTAGGGAGGGAGCAAGACAGTATTGTAGATCTGCATTGTACCTGTGCCACATGCAGTTAGGTCAGACCAGAATATTTGAGCCAGAAGATCTGACTGGGACAAAAATTGTTATGACAGCTTTTTTTATTGTATTATCTCACTGTAACTAAAGATATCAAAATGCAAAAGTGTAGTAAAAGGCATTTTTTAAATTAAAAAGATTATAATTCTGATCCCCAGTTTTATCTAGGGTTTTAACTAATTACCTCAAGAAGTGTGTTTATGAGATGTTTGTTGGTGGCATGCTGATGGAGGCCTAGCCACAACTCCAAGTCCCAGCACCTCCCAAGAAAGGTAAACCCTTCTTGCACATTAGAATGTCTTAGAGCAGTGGGTTCTAGTCTTTCTAACTTGTTGCATACCTTCCTGTGCATTTTTCCCATGGAAGTGTGGATGTCATTTAAGACATGCCATATGAGTAGATTTCTGTATAGCATAACTAAACTTGCTCTTCTTAGCTACCTTGCACAGGCCTGTTGCTAATATTTCCCAGATCTTCTATGGCCCATAGATCAAAAACTGCCTTGAGTTTAGATTATTAAGCAGAGAGATTCTTTTGCACTTTTCCTTTCTGGTTCATCTGCATTAACTCAATGCCACAATGTTTAGGCTTCGAACTCTGTAAGGGAATGTCTAATCAAAATAATAATAATTGATTATCAAAAGAGTTTCCAAAACCTACATTTTTTTCTTCAACAAACTGCCCATATTACAAATATACATCTGTATTGCAGAGCAGGACAAGGATGGCCTTGACTGAGCTCAGTACTTCAGAACACACTTCAGATATACTCAACTTCAGCTTCTAAGTGCGGTGCTCAGCTTAGACCAAAGGGTGTGATCATAGCCATGGCTGAACCACAGGTTGGCCCTAAAGGCCCTATGTTTATTGCTGAATCTTACAGGAGTGCCTGTTAAATTGCAACTCCACTAGTGGCTTCATACCCTCTGTTTGTCAAAGACAAATTCTGTAAATTTATATATATATTTTTTTTTAATTGCACAATACTGGTTGCCGTAGTAGCAGATTCACCTCAGAATCCTCTTCTTGAAGATTCTATGGACAAATTACCTTTCAACCTCTTCAACACATAGACTTGCACTGCAAGTTGGTAAAGACGAAGCAGATTTTTCAATACTACCTGCAATTTAGTATGCTGAGATCCACAACTTTCAAATCTGATGCCTAGGTGCTTTGTCTAGGGCAACTGGTTGTTCTGGAAGTTTTGTTTATGGACAGTTTGTATGTCCTTTGTTGTCTGTGATTGCCACCATCATCTGTTAATTACTAGTTCCTTCTGTGAAGTGCTTCACTGAAGACCAAGCCCAGGTAAGTTCTGAGAAATTCAATCTTCACTAAAACTTTTGATTGAGAGTGCTGTGTATCTTATAAGATTGTGTCCAGAATTCAATTTAAAGAGTTAAGTTCATTCATTCAGCAAATAGACTTACTGAACTGTTTTTTATTTGTTGAGATTGTTGTTTTCAAATGCTTCATCGCATAACTGAAAGTATTTTGTTATTTTTTAATGGCAAATTATTAAGGCAAAGCTAATGCTTTGTGCTAGACAAAATACGAGTGCACTCCTTGACAGTGTGTTTTACTGGGGGGTTCATCTCTGAATCATTCTTCAGCGTGGAGATGCAATCACACTCTCAGAAGCTGCTGAAAAAAGACTCATTGATTCAGTGGAAGTAAGCTTAGGCTCTCAGTCAAGTGTCTTCTAGCTTTAAACTCAGCATCTTGAAACAGTTCACAGTGAATTTCGCAGCTTTGCAGTAGAACAGGCAGCATCAGCCTTAGCTGACCTTGGCTTCCGTGCAGTTTTCACCTCATGAATGCCATAATACTCCTGGAAAGCCAAGAATAGACATCAAAGACAGGAAGCTAATAGTCCTGGTCATAAATTTCTTTGGCAATTCAGTCCACCTTTTCCGGAGCTCAAGACAGTTCCACATCCTTCACTACCCTCCTCTGTGCTTCAGAGTAGCCATGTAGCTGTTGTGTTCTTTAAATAAAGCAGCTGAGGTTATTATTTCCTCATTTCTCCCAGGGTAGAGTGAACAATCTCGAATTCCCTATTTTTTTCATGCTCTTTTCCCTAGCTTCAGAAGTAGTTTGAAAAGAGACAGACATTTTCCATCATTTAGTTAGAAATGCTCGCTCTTCACAGAGAGGTGGCTTTTACCTAACTTCAGCTGTTGGGTGCTGTGGTGCTGCTCACACCTCACATGGGCCCATGGGCACACCAACCCTTATCTTGGATCTAGACCCAGAATTGTCTAAAGTTGCCTCACCAAGGAAAGATGAAAAATTGTATTGTCTAAAAACTTTCCTGAAGTATAATCTGAATTTTACAGCTGGCCTCCTTTCCTTCTGAAAACACACAGGGCTGGTACTGTAAATTGTGGTTATAGAAGCAGTCCCCTTAAAGCTAAAATGATTACTGGGCACCACTGCGCTCACAGAAAATTCAGTAGTCCAAGCATGTTTGAGGTAATGTCAGAAGATGTCAGACTGTCTCTATTTTTGTCCTTTTTTTACCCTAAATATTGGTGCTTTGAAATTACATCAAATCTAGTGACCACTCTCCCCAAAACAGGACATATGGGAACAGGAATAGAAATTTCTAATGGTATATTACATTTTCTGTTATCAGTAACATGCCCTAGTAAATTATCTCACAACTGTGAGTAATGGAGGGACAAATTTCAGCAAAGTGCACATTTGTAGAAGGCAGTGTTAGCCCTTTTTAGAAACGGAAATACAGAAGTTAATTTTTGGAATACATTTTTAAGCACATGCTGGAAAAAGGTTTTGCCTTCAGATGTATTGTATGTGTGTCCTCTCCTTGCCCTCTTTCTTGCTGTTGAAAGTACAAAAAGATTTGTATGTGTGTCAGACCTTTCAAGCAGAAGAATAGAAGAGTTTGCACTGTGTATATCCCTGCTTAGAGGCAGAAATGAGTTCAGATGGCTTGAGGCTTCTATGTTTTGTCCACTCAGATATTTGTTAGCATCTGAGCTCTGAGACTGATGGAAAATGATTGTTGAAATTAAACAAACAGCTGTAAGAGATCTCAGACCTGGCTCTCTACAGGGGTCGGCAATCTGTGCTGCAGATTTTTGATAGTGTCTTTTCTCTTCTAGAGAATGACAGGAAGGCTAAGCACTGTCGTTTGGCTCAGTGAAGGCCTAGGTCTGGTATAGATGCAGCTCTCCATTTATCTCACCCATGTAGGAAGAAAGGAATAGATTAAATTTGGTTTTATGAGGTTTCTGCTGGTTATGATCAAGAAGGTCATGCTGCCATGGTTTCAAGGCTTTCTTGGGCTAGTGTTTAATTCTGTCCAGTGTACCATTACATAGTCTGTTTTATTATGCTATTACTTCTTCTAGAATTTATTTTTCAGAATGCCTCTTAACTGACATACACTGAATTTACAACATACAAAACTGTTTTTTGAAAAGAGAGCCTTAGAATTCATTCAAAATCTCTCACTAACCACTAAGTTAATATTCTGCATCAAGGGCAAAATATTCTAAATATTAGAACACTGTTAAAAGCTTGTATGTTAAGCTATAATACTTCAGAAGTCTTAGGTGGATTCAGTAGTTGTTAGATCATTGAAAGGTTAAAATCCACTCTGTGTGAACTGTTGCTTGGTGTTTCTGTCATGTCAGTGTTTCTAGACGACATTTGAGCAAGAAAAGAAAATGTACCAAAAAAGGCTATTTAAAAAAATAACCCTGTTTTAGTAATTTCTTTTGTAATTTCAACTGGTATGCACAAGGAACACACAATTGTCCACCCAACCCTCCATTCCTCCCAAGGTTATGCTGATGTTACACTAAGTGATCAGCAGACATAGTGAACACAGTGATGTTGTTGGTTCCTATTTGGTAGTCATCTGGACTTCTCTTTATCTATCAACTGAATGCAGTATGAGAGAGGAATGATCCACCACTGAAAAGCCAATACCACTGTTAGTCACCAATGGCCTTTTGTCTTGTTGCAGTGTGAGATGATGAATGTTTCCTCTCATATTCCTGATGTAGCTTTGTGGCAGATGTTGTGATGACTTCTGCAGTACAGGGTGCGGGGATTAAAATGTCTGTTGATAATAAAGGGAAAATAACCTGTCAGCTGAGGAGGAGTGAAGCGGAAGAATGCTCAGGGATTGACTGTACTCCCGTTATGATACTATTGACTGTATGGAAGATGAGATCAAGCTCTTTCTGCAGAGTACACTGTCTTTATTGTTCACTACCTACTTAAAGACTCAGCAGAAAGCTTACTCACCTTTCAAATCCCACATAGTCCCCTTACATAAAATTTGAATGAGTTTTAAGTGGTACATTAAATGTGCTCAGGGTGTACCACATTCTTAGCTTGGGTATTTATTTACCTAATAACAATGTTATGACTGTTCAATGGCTGTTCAAGTCTAAAATTGCGTAGAATACTTGGTTAGAGCAGCAGGATGAAGGCATGGGGTAGAATTTGCTGTGTTTCTTATGCATAGGCTATAATTATCACAAAACTAAGAGGACTCAGGATAGACACTGTGGACGTTGACCTTATCCCCTTTTTATGGTGATACTGTTCATTACTAATGTAAAAATACTGGACAACAGAGAAACCTAGTACCAGTCTAGTAGAAAACAAATGGAAGGCTGCACAGTATATTGTACTGATGTAAGTAGAACTATCTGCATATAATGTGATTTTATTTATTGTTGTTTTTGTGTAGAGGAGAGTGCCTATTCATGACTGTGGATATAACCTTTGTTTATTTGTGTAATGTATTTTATTTCTTTCACAACCTGGTCATTTAAAGTATCTACATTAATTGTTGTTCTTTGACTTTTTATTCTGTGCATTTTCTTTCACACATTTAAAAAATGCAAGAATATTACATAACATAAATTGTAACAAAATGTTTCCATTAAATACATAGGAATATGTTATCAACTGTTTCTATGGCGTCTTCTGTCACCTGTGTACTGCATTCTGGGTCTGTTTCCTATAGTTGGTACTATCAGATGGTACGGAGTTGATAACAGGAGGATTATTCTGGGTCTAAGACACCATATAAATCCTTGATTTCAATGAAGATTAGCAACTGATTAAATCAGGAGTCAGTCCAACCTCTTTCTTTGGAAAGAGACTTACCCCGGTTAATTTAAATTCTGGGAAAAGTTTTATTCAATACAAACAAACTGGATATTTTTCTTTTTTTTTCTTAGTCCTCCAGAAATGAAATTAAATAGGAACCTTAACTAGTAAGCATTAGTTTATAGACTGCAGAGAGGGAAAACTTACACAATTTTTAAGCTACAAGTTGATTTATTTGCAGCAATCTTATCAAATAGGGGAAACATAATTCTCTTTCTTTCCTGTGCTTTTAGATACAGTCTTCAAATTATCCTGTTTTGTCTAACATTCTGCTTTCTGAATGTGTCTGTTGTAGCAGTGTAGCCAAATGTAAGATTCCTACTTGAGAGTATGCCAGGACTTTACAATCTAAAGTAACTTGGAAATGAATATGAGGAAGAAATATCTGATCACAATCATATCAAAACTACAAGTACCAAGAATTCACTGCAGAATTGATAGAGAGGTAGAAACATCCTCAGGGTTAACCTAAAATCTTTTTGCAACTCTGGAAAAAAAACATGGATTAAAAAGTACAAGCTTGGAGAGGCCAATTCAGTTAGGAGATGGTGGAACTACTTTGATAGCTGCAGTGCTAAATTTGCATTGATATATCTCTATATTTGTAGCTCAATTAACTGCAGGAGTTAATTAACAAGGAAATTAATATTTCCAGTTTGTTCAGCTGACTGAGTGTACAAAGAGAATAACTTTCTGAAATTGTAGAAGATATCCCCAATATATGCTGTAGCTGAGATTATTTTATATCTGCCTCCTCTGAGATATACTTCTAATTGTATAAATCTTGTACAGATAGAAATTACTACTTCTCCTGTTATTGCTTGATGATTATATGCTTATGTCTGCATCCCATTGCAGACAAGAATTCTTTGGAAATACCAAATGATTTTCCACTATTTCTCTATAAAACATTGTAGAAAAATTGTACAAGTAGCATTTTGTTTTCCTGATTACTGTAGTAATTCTTAAAGGTGTTTTGTGATCTATTTTCAAAAGTGCACATTTTACATGACTCACCTCCACTCTCCATGAGCAATTTAAGGCTCTAGTCAGGATAAACTAAAGATTAGTTTACTGATGTTTACTAACATTATTAGTTTTCTAGAGCTGAGAGCAGTAATGACCCGTGCTTTACTGGTGCTATATTGGAGGGATAAATTGTCAGGGAAATCAGCAGGAGAAAAATTTGACATCTTGCCTTCATTGATACAATGGAATTAAAAAAAAAAAATCAGCTTCAATAAAGTAAAATTTTCACTCAGACTTGGGAATATTGTATGAAAGATATTGCTGAATTTATGTTCATTATCTCCTCAAGTTATTAGTGCACATAAAAGAGGTCATCATCTTGACAGTGGCAGGACTTCCTTCTGCTGTTGCTACATTTTTTTCTTCTTTAATATCTTATCCTTCAAAATGAATGCTTGATATATATTTGATGAATTATCTACAGTCTTACATGCCTGTATTTATGATGTATTGGGTATCTTTTTGTCAGGGTATCAGCCCATATGACAGGTAAAAATTTCATTTTGTGGAATTACTTATGGTTATTGCTCTTCAGTGGTAGCAATTTTTGGATACCATTCTAGATATCCTGTGACCTAGCTGGACACATTTTTATGGCTTTCTTAGGAAACTATTTCTTGAGGAGCATTCATCACATTTCTGAAAAATTGTGGTGGCATTTGAGCCAAATCTTTGTCTTGAACCTCAGCCAATGTTTTCTTGAGTTGAAAGAGTCCTGCCAATAAAAAGTATTTGTAAAGCTCAACAGAACCCCTTTTGATACCTCCTAGGATTAGCCATAATTTACAGTGTGTAATACTAAAAAGTGTCTCCCTGTGTATATATGCTACTCTTGGTAAATTTTCCTGAGTCATATTAGGGTTGGTTTAATGGTCTTCAGTCTTTAGCCTCAGAAAAATACCATGTTTCTCTTTGTGTAAATAATTGCTAATTATTTGTAAATAAGACAGTGCATTGGTTTATTAGCAGTGTCTGTTGCTTATTGACACTGCCATTCAATTTACACAGTAAACCCTAGCTTTCAAATTTTAGATGCATGAATATATAGCTCAGAAACTAGTTGACAGCAAAAACTGGGACCTTGGATTTCTGTTTGTCCAGGACGTACTGAGATATAGCAATATCATATATACAGAAGCCCAGTCCTTCTCCCACCTGTGTTTCTATAGGATTGATATATTCTATTCCAAGCACCCAGCATGTAAACAACCAACAAAGGCCAACCACTCCTGTGCTAGGAGCCAGCAAGATTCAAAACTGGTTATTTCTACTTCCATTTCCCTTTTGAAGTTTAGAAGGCTATCATCACTCTTAAACCACACAAAATATATAGGAGAACGGGTGTATGCGCCCCTTCCATAGTGCTTGAGTAGTAGTGGCATGACTGGGGAAAAAACAGTGTCCTGGCTTTGGATCAGGAATCAGACTGCACATTTCTGTCTCCTAAGTGAATAATCTAAGCATGAATACTATTTGTGATCCAGCATCTTGCTGAACTCAATTTACTGATATATTAAAAAACTGAAAATACCTCAAGCAAAGGCATTTGATAATAATTTTCCAATAATTTAAATGCCTAGGCTATCAGTCTACAGCAGGCATTTTTCACTTTTTAATTTTGTTGCAGCAGATCACTTTAAATTTTTGTTTAGCCTTCGAAGGGAAAGTGACAAGACAATATAGCACAGGGGGCATACTGACAGCAACTTGCATTTGTGGATTTAAATCCGTGTTCAAACTGAACCAGATGTTGTCTGTGGCTTGATGCAGACCTGGAAACTAGTATTTATTAAAAGGACAGTAGCAGAAACAGTCCCTCTGACTTCGACTTATATGTCCTGGCCAAAGTAAGAGCCTGAATCAAGGACTGGACTAATGTCTCTGACACCTGAATAAAAAAAGGTTCTCCTACCATAAGCATATCAGATAGTGAGAAAGTTGTGACAGCACTGCCTGTTACTGAACTATCACACACGTATAATACAGCCCTGCTGAAGAGTATTGCTGGTAAGTATTATCTTGGTATTGTTTATGCAGCCTTAAATGGTGGAGTATGCCAAGACTCCTCTGCAGTACTTGTCTCCATGTGCAGGATGAAGGGGCTAAAGAAAGAATTCACAAACCCTGACTGAATTTTTTATTGTAGGATTCCTTCAGAACAAGGCGATGGATCCTGCTAGCTCCTATATGATTATTACATCATATTATGGGACATAAACTAGGCTACATTTTCTTTCTTAAGAAAAAAATACTTAATAAGTACCTTTTTTCCTCAGGCATCAAAGGAACAGGTCCAATGAAACGGTATTGATAACCCTCCGCCATTAGGTTGGGGAGAACAAGAGCCATTGCAACAGCTTGATGAGTAAAGAAAATTAAAGGGGAGGAAGGGCTTTAAGGGAGCCCTTAGAGGGGCTCCTTAAAGGAGAGGAAAGGCTAAAGGGAGCAGTAGGCTGCTGGGTAATGGCTAGGAAAAGGCATAGTACAGACAGAGAACATCAGGGTACTCAAGTCTCCATTCTCAGAAGAAATTTACCAGAGCCGAGCACTGGCCAGTACCCAACCTCCTACCCTCCTAGTATAGAGAGAAATGAGGCTTTATGCTGGCTCCTGGGCAGTTTTAGAGGAGAAATAATGGAGCCTGTCAGGAAGGCACCAAAATGTTCAAAGAATGTGGACTAGACTCTGCTTTTTTGCATTCCTCTTAAACAGAAATAAACCTCAGAACCACCTGGGATTCACCCAGCACCACTTATAAATAGGAATAATGGAGTAAAGACATCAAAGGAAAATGTAGGCTATGTATCAGGAAAAATTGCATAAGAGTGTGATCTATTAGCCCTCAGGCACCCCTCCCAGAGGGGGTGGGGGTAGAGTGTCTGTTGCTCAAAACATTGAAACCCCAAGCCCTTCGGAGTGTGCTGCAGGAACAATCCCACATTGACTAGAAAGTGGATGAGGTGATTCAACTGGTGGTCATTTCCACCTCCAAAATCCCTTTTATGTACATGCCAGGATGGCTTTAGTGACAAGCTGTAGTTCCACGCCAGAGCAGAAAGCAGCCTGGACATGGCTCGAGAGAAAAACTCAGATGGAGTAGACAGGAAAAGGAGGTATAGAAAGAGGGGTGGGGGGGCTAATTTAACTGAGGTAAGCCAAAATCTATTAAAAAACATTTTCCAGTTCAGTTTGGGATAGGAATCAAGGCTGAAACAAAGAGTAGTTAGTTAAGTGATGCCATTCCTTGAACAGAGGCATGTCACATGTCAGTGGCAAGTATATTAAAGCCTCATTAGCACTGCTTTCTTAAGTCAGGGTCTGACTAACACAATGTTAAGGGCTTCTGCCTGCAACACCTACACCACTGCCCTGCAAACCCTCAGCTTGTTTCACCAGAGGAAATTCTTCCCATGTCTCAGTGCAGCTGAAACAAAAGTTTCCATTGGTACCACCACCCAGCACATAATTTCCCCCTCCCTACAGCTCCCCCTTATCTACCAAAGAAATAAACGTGAAGGAGAAATTACTTTTCATAATTACGAACATCTGCATAGAAGATCATGCCTGATAACAACCTTTACATTTCTGTCCTTCCTATAGACCCTCCTTCCATCACTTGTATTAACTTGTTATGTTTTTCCCTTTATTTCCTTCATCACCCTCTCTAGTGTCCCTACTCCATACTCAACCACCTTCTTCCCCTCTACCGAATAATTTCCCTAATTTCTTTCTTTCTCTTTCTTTAAAGCTATTCTTGAAATTGTTGTCTTGTTTTAAATAGCCCACTGGCATTGCACATGCTTAGAGAAAATGCAACAGATTTCTTTCCTTTGGGGGGACCAGGAATTGCTGGGCAGTGCTGCATTCTGTCCCTTTGTCACTGACCTGCCCTTAGTGTCATTTAGCACTTACTGATGCAGGGACTGCATTCCTTCAGAGGACATTGCTTGTGTCACCTGCCCATTAGCAAATACCACAGTGTCATTTTTTCATAGAAGATAACACAACTTTCCTTAGGGTATTTTGGAGATTTAAAAAAACAAAAACCAAACCATGAAATAAAAGACTTCTCTCTGATTTCTGAGTGTCTAACTTCTCAGGTGGGAAGAATGATCAAAATCTAATTGTAATATTGCAGCCTTCAATCCCAGACAGACCACCTGTTGAAAATAAAGTTTATTGTCTGTCAACATTACCTTGTCAAACAAACATTATTAGAAGGCTGTGTTCTTCTAGAACATAATGTATCTTCCTTGGCAGACTAATGTTAACAGGATAGTACCACTGTAAAGGGAAGAGGCAAAGACACACCCCCATGTGTCCCATGGTGCCAGAACAACTCTTCCCACTGGCCTGTAAAATTTGAAGCTCACTGTGTTATCTGCAGACCTCCAGTCCTGTGTTTAGATAGTGAAGAGAGAGATATTGTGGGAGAAGGACTTTGGAAACTGGTAGTAACTACATCTTACATCAGGCTTTTTACAAATGGAACAAAGTCCTACACAACCACCACAGAGCACACAGCATTGACAGTGAGAAGCTCTGCCTCTCAAGGAATGGTTTCATGTTCTGCCTGACTGCCTGCATGGTTTTCCTTGCAGAGTAAGTTCTTTGGATGAAACTCTACTTAAACTGATATATCCCAAGATGGATCAGGCATCTGATGTAGTCCTTGTGTTTCTGCTGTTGATTTGGCTAAATATTAAACTTGTCTGTGGGGCAAACACGTTATCTGACTTGCATCTGAATAGAATTGGCCGGTTGGGTCCAAGTGCTTCCAGCAGCAGTCAAGGCTTTGATAAAGGACTGATTGCCTTAAATCTCTCAGTCCATGGAGTGCCTAATTTGAGATGCTTTGCTTTAATTAGACTTTTCCAATGGCATGGTCCTACACTGAGAATATCAGATCTACTTTGGATTGACTGAAGCAGACCCACTTATAAACAATGAATCCAAAAATCACTAATCATTTGGGAAACAGAAGTATGAGTGAAAAAAACACCAAAACAACAAACAAACAAACAAACAAACAAAACCCAATGAAAAGCTTCAGTTCCCAAATTTTCTTCAATGTCCAAATCCTTAGTTACTACAAAACCAGATTATTGGGTTCTTTTTTGGTAATTGGTTTATTTTCACTAGTAGTTTTACAAATACACAAACAGGAAAAGCACTGAAAACAGCAAGGGAACTGTATTGGAAAGTTTCAAATACTGAAAAAAAAACCACAGAGAAATTATTTTTAAGAAGGTAAGTGCTAGTATAGAAAACATGAAGAGTGATCCAATTTAATTTCCCGTTTTCTGTTGGGAATTGACACAAGTATCTCATGGAATTCCAGAAACCCAGCCAGCTCTGTGGATGTAACCAAACTGAACTAACACCTGTGTGAAAATACAATTCAAAACAGGGCTTTCAATCAACTCTAGGGTCTGCAGCTTTGGTAATTTTAAATGCCCATGTAGTTACACCACGTTTAGAGTGCTGCAGAGTATGTTGCTTAGGCTCCCTTGTGGTTGCAGGGCTAACTGGATTAATTCACAGTTCCCAAGGTTAGTGTCCCAGGTGAGGGACAGGAAGCTGGGTGGTTTTCCATCTGTTTGGTTCTGGTAATGGACCAGATTGTTCCCTATTGTAGTTACAGTTTTTAAATCAAGGAGATTTACGCTACCTAAGTAGTGCATTAATTACAACCTAAATGGTACCAATGCATTCTCACACACAACTCATTGTTCTGTTACACCATGCCAAATATTTTTGTTTCAAATACTAAGTTAATTATATAGCGTTAACTATATGGTGGAGAAACATAGATAAGTTGTGTATCTATGTGTCATTTTTGAAGAGTCAGAGCTAAATGCATTGTTTGCCATAAAAATCGTGCCTCCTCCATAGATGTACCCATTTTTCTCCAGTGTCTGAAGAGAAAATTAAGAGTTGAGAAGCAACAGTTTTCAATGAAAATGAGGACTCTTTTCTCTTCTCTGACCATCTTTCTTTGCACAACCCTCTTTAGGGTTGTATTCAGAAAAAAAATACAGCTCTTAGAATCAAGAACAGGCCTTTGAAATTGTTCAAGACATGTTGTACTGAAATAAAGTTTGTAGAATTATTTCCACTTTCCCACCACTAGCAATTTAAACCCTAAGACACATACATACAATATTTCTCACTATCAATTCTATGTAACACTATCAAAACAAAATACTTTTCAGTGCCTAGTCCAAATTCTGAAACTTCTTCATGTATTTTATAATTGTTGCCATTCTTCCAAATTTTTTGATCCCATGTGAAGGGCTTTATAAGTGAGTTTGATTGAAAAATGTTCATCTGCACTGTGAAAAAGACTCTCAAACCCTGGCCAAAATACTCTTTCCTTAAAAACTTTTAAAAGGAAGTTACATCTTCTTAACCTAATTTTTTTCTGTCAGCCTCTATTAAAAAAAGTAAATCAGTATTTTCCTCAAGAAAAATAGTCCTTCTTTCCCTTTTTTGTTACAGTTTTATCTTCAAGCATTTACCATAAAGAAGTCACTTAAAGGTAAGGTAAACAATATTGCCTTCAGCATTTTCTTGCTGAAAAGCACTCAAAAAAATAACCAACCAAACAAAAAAATCTCAAACAAACCAAGAGTTTTGTAGCAAGGTAAAACTAAAAAGAGAGGGTTCTGTAATTAAGGGGATGGGATTATACACTCCAATGGTTTGTCCATTGGTGGAAAGTTTTGAAACAGCTGGCTAATTTCAGCTACACTCAGCAGAGGGTTGAAGGGGTCTGAAAGATATTTGGAGGTCAGAGATTTCATGACAATGGTTGACTAAATGCAGAGAGGCTGTAAGAGTGAGAGGGAGACAGGAAGAGCTGAACATCTCAGTTGAGGGAAGAAATCAAAGCTGGGTTCAAAATTTATTATTTCTGTTGTCCTGAAGCTAGCCAATATAAATGTGTGCACTGAGCTGGCTATCAAGCATGCTGTCCCAGGTCCATTTCACAACAGCAGTTTTGAATAGTAGTGTAATCTGGAGTAATTATTTTTCATTTGGCAGTGAAATAAACAGAGGAAAAGGACAAGAAAAGGGAAAGATAAATATTTTTGCCAAACACATCTAAAACACTGATGATCATTAAATCATTTCCACAGGAATTTGCAAATAAAGGAAAGGAGGAAGCAACCCTCCTAAGTTTGTTATATTGAGAACAACTACACTTGCTTTTGTTTTCTACTATTATCTGGAATTTTCCTTCTTCCTAACATTATCATTATTACCTTACATTGAAGCCAAAAGTAAGTGGGATTTAGCACAGGATACAGAAAGCCAGGGAGGTCTTATTTTCAGTATCAGAGGTGTCTTTGTTGTGGAAAATTGTCAGCTCCCAAATGTCTACACTGCATAGATCTGTGTGCTTTGGCAGGTTTATAGCTCAGAATCCAACTCCCCAGAGGCTTACTGCAACTTGTAAACCCATAAGGAATTTTTCAGGTTGGTTCTATATCCTAATTTATTCACTTATGAGAGCAGATCCATTATAAGATTTTTTTAAAGGCATTTTTCGAATACTTTTCTTTGTCACTCTTACAGTAACAGTGATTTGAAACATTGAACAAGATGGCAGGTTTTCTCCTTGTACCAGATAGCTTTATCTCTGGATTTCAAGGTAGAAGTCCTGAAGCTCTGGTTTTGTTATGGAGATGGAGAAAAAATAGAAGGGGCAGAAAGTATTTCACCATTTGCTCCTGGCTGTTTTCTTGGATTTGTTTTTAAATGTACTCCTTGCTGTCTAGATCAAATGCCTGTAGCAGCCCTGCAGCTGGTCAAAATACTTAGAGTTGAAAAGGGCAAGATAAGTGAACCAAATAACCAACTAATGAAAAATTTAGTTTTGTGTTAACCAGTAAAGTACAGATAACCTGAAACATTTTGGAGTTTCTTATCTGATCATTTGCTGGGAAAACAATTGTTTCCATTCTGTTTTGGTCTGAATCTGTGTCTCATTCTACAGATGTTTTCAGATTATTTATTAAACACTAATAAAGAAAAGCATTAATTGGGCTGTATATCACAAAATACTGTAATCTCATTCTGTGATTAAACATCTAATATACTTCTACATTTTCCAGGGGAAAAAGAATAGGTTTATTTTTTTATTAGAGATTGTTCAGAAACTTGCAATATCATGAAAACATAGCTCAGGCCTTTACTTTACACTTTGTCCAAGGAATACTTTACCTGGATTACTTAATCCAGATTACTGGATCTTTTATATTTATATCACACCAGCCTCTTCCAGCCTTCTCCTCTTTCATGCTTACTTTATTGTCTTTCCATCTTTTATAACATTTTCAAAGACACACCAAAACTTGACTCATTCATGATTGCCAAGAGAATATTGCAAATTACTTCAGACAGCATTCTAGCAGATCCACTCAGCACAGAATTGGCGTAAAATGTAAATTAGAAAGGAGATGGCCAAGGTTTTGCTGTACTCTAATATCTTCTGCCTAAGAAACAGCTCAGAGGGAGGCTGTTGCAAGTAGAAGCTCTTTAAAACCCTGCAAGATCTTCCAGGGTGCCTATGTTTCTGCCAAAGGTGAGAGAAGATGGAGTTAATTTACTGATGCAGCTAATCCATTCACATCCTTGTAGAGCTCCAGCACACCTGGAGTGCTTTCTCACTGGTACCGTGGGGGACCAGAAGCAATTATGAAATTAGCCTCTGGAGGACTGACTGCCAAATAAGCGCTGCGTAAAAGCACATTTCTGATAAAGTATTTACACACCAGTTTATAGTATTTTAATGTAACACTTGCTTCCTCCTATTTTGTTCTGGTTCATTTATCCTGTCCACAGCTAAAACACGTAAGAATGTCCACAGATGATGTCACTACATCTGGTTTCTCGATACACAACATTCTGTGGAAATGGGACCAGCAATTAAAATTAAATTGTGCTGGTTTTCCCCTTTGAAATCACCGATGAAAAAAATAATACAAAAATATTATCTTAACCTTTTGCTAAAATCACTGTGAAACCTTGGATTAAGGTCTTATTTGTTTAACTGTTTAAAAGAGGAAGTGATAACAAACATTTCAAGTAACATTGTTCCCAAAGACGTAGGAACTCTGTCTCCAAGGAAAATACTTAACCACTTCTTGTTTACCAGAGGTGATTTCTGATGGGTTTTTTTCTGGTATGAAAAGGTCCAAAACTCACACCAAAAGAGAGGAGAAGAACCTTCTCTTAGCTTACAAATAAAATCCTCCACTTTCATTGTAGCTGGTTTGATACAGAGATGGAATCGAAAATGGAAATGTACCCAGAAATTAGTTTTCCACTAGGACTGTTCTGTGAAGCACGTAAGGACAAGAGAAGCTACTTATATTTAGCCACACTAAACTGCAGGTGAATTAGAGCTTTCTGTAATTGAGAAATACTTCATTTATCTGATGTTTCTAACCTATCAGACTTTTCAAATTTAGTTGACATAAATTAATTAATGTTGCAAAATCTTTGATACGTTGTTAACTAGATTAACATTTAATTAGGAAAAAGCCCACACATATTACCAACTGAGCTTTCTAGTGCTGAATGCTATTTTTATCCACAATCCCTTCATGAAATTGATAGAGCTGACTAGGAACAAAAGTGTCATGTGAGAGGAATCATCACTTTTATTTTGATTTACCTATCAATGCACATCTAGGTACCTGCACATTCACTGATCACCAGTCTTTAGTTACAGTAATAACAATGCTACAAACAGTAGAAAAGCAAGTGTCTCATGGGCTTTCCTGGCCTGTGGAGTACAGGCTGAAAGGACTCAGCACTTCTGGAAGGCATAGAGCTCATGAAACTGCTAAGTATTACCAGTTGAAACAGGTTTTAGGGTTTATATTGCTGATGTGTAGGCCATAAACTGGCCTGCAAATTTCAGTTGCTTCGTCAGATTTCTGCAGCTGTCCTGGACAGCTGCTGGGTCTGGTCTCTGGTGGTAGCTTTCTGTTGAATTCTCTCTGACAAGACCCTTGTTTAGTTGTTTTCCTCTTTGCGCTGAAGAGCAGATTCACTTTACCAGCTGGTTTGAGATTGGGGATGGAGGAATGTTTTAAAAAAGGCAGTATTTAGCCTTTCCAGAGGTGAGGAAAACATGCCAGTCAAACTGTCTGACCACTGGCATCCAGTGTCAAAGACAAAACAAAGAAACTTTAATTTGTCTGGGATTTCGGTTCCTCCCTTGTATAAGGCAGTAACTACAGTGAAGCCAGTAAAAGCTCTCTCAGTAAAAGTTCACATGAAAGAAGTTTTCATTTTTAAACCTGGATGTGGATGTTGGGTAAATAGCAAAGTTCTGTAATTGTGAAAAAGCAGCCAGGGAGGGTAATTTTTCATGTTGAGGGACATTATGACTGCTATCATCGCTAGTGAAGAATGTATGCATTATGCAGGAGAATAAAAATGGTAATAATAATGAGAAATAAATCAGATTTTCCTAGGGATCTTCTTAGTTCATAGCATTTGTTCTGTTCTCTGCAGCATTCAGATAATTTAAAGAGAGATAAGAAAAAATATTGTCATGTAAAAGCCTTCTCAGAGGAAGAATATTTCCTGATTGGTATTAGTGACTGCTTTGTGTCCTAAAGGAAAGGATCCATACATAAACATAAACCACAATGCCTATATTAATGTTCAGATTCCTATTTGTATTCATGTAGTTATGCTTCTGTGAAAAAATACCATTTTCTGCCATGGGTATCCAGAATATTTCTGTCAGATATTCCTGTGCCTTAGGTTCTTTTATAAGGCAAATTAGAATCTATTACATAGCCAACATGTGAAAATGGGCTGTAACAATTTAAAAATTGGCTCTCTGGACTTTTTTCCTATGAGAAAACACCACAGTGGGTCTGCACAACCATGGAAAGTTGTATTTAGAGACGGGAATACTGTTGACCAGATTTGCATTGCCATAGTACCTATGAGATATGTAAAGTGTCCTGCAATTTCTTTTCCCTCATACTGCTATATCTGAGCATGGTGAGAACCCCTCCTGCAATTTCAAGAATGGAGCCAGAGGGGAGTACAACGATGCAAAGTCTTACTGGTAAAGGATGGTTTCCTCAGTCAGATAAAAATTCTTGGGTTTAAACCAGAATTAGATCTTACTCAAGAGCACCTGGGCATGAAGCGATGCACCTTGATTTTTCCTGGCATCTGTGTCATAAGTAATCTGTTACACCATACCAGGAGTTATTTTAGAGGTCATTGTTTCTCACATAATTTTACAGTTTTAAATTCTTCTCACTTCCATGTAAGTAGAAGCCAAATGATAGTCAAGATAGCAAGCATGGAATAATAAGTTGACCTGAATATGGTATCCTTAATCAAGTTGAAGTGCTAACCATTTCTCATAGAAATTATTTCCTGTCTGCTGGATGTATTCCCACAGCACTGATAGAGAAAATGTATATTGCTCTATTGCTCTAATTGAAAAAGCTTAGCTTGTCCAGAAGGCTTGCTGTGTATAAAATGCAAACAGAACATTTACTATCAGCTGAAAATACAGCAGTTAATACAAACATATTTATGTTCCTTTTGGGTTTTTTTTTTTTTTTTTTTTTTAAATGTTTTGTGAATGGAAGAGCTAATAAATGCTGGTTGCAGCACACAGTATACTATACTACCCTTTTGATAACCCTGACTCTATGACCCTCACACAAAATCACTCTTTGATGTCTCATATTTACCTTAAACCATCTCATTCGTTTTCCCCAGCACTTCCTATGCCTGCTATAATGCGTTCAAATCCAAACAGATACTGCTCTGCAACATTTCTTTTGGTGGCAGCAGCACTAGTTCATTGGTTTTCAGGAAATGAGGAGGAATGTAATGTCTATCCCTTTATGTAATGTGCTTGAAATTAACCAATGGATTCAAAAGAAATTAGTGGATTGTCATATGGGCTGTCAGACAGACATTACAGATGGTTAAGAAATTAGACTGAAAAAACTGGGGCTGGAGAAATAATATGCACACTGTACGCTCCTGATATTAGAAGTGTGATACTTGCATTGCCTGTACAACATGAATACATACATCTGTTGAGGAAGGAAATGCCTTTTTTAGCTAATTTTTCCACATGTAAATTCCTGCATATAAGCACATGTGTTAACTCCATATTTAGTGGGAATACATGAAAATCGTACTTCACTCATGAATATTGGAAATGCATCCTATCGCAATTATGCATGCCTGTCTGTCTGTAGTGGTATTGGTCTATATCAACACTACAGCCAAACTTCATTTAAAAAAAATCTATATCCTTCTCAGGCAGAGATTTACTGAATATGTATCAGAAGTTATTATCCTGTTGCACAACCAGAAACTCCCCAAGGTAATGCAAATCTGACAACACATTTCTGTATTTGCAAGCATACTTTTAATTAAAAAAAAAAAAACAAAAAAAAAAACAAAAAAAAAAACCCCAGAAGACAAAAGAAATGGAGGTTCCCCTATTCATGAAAGACAAGGCACTACTAGAGAGAGGCCATCACAGACTCACTAAGATGTTTAGGGCACTGGATAATCATCCTAGGATGATAACCATCCTAGGAAAGGCTGAGAGATCTGGATCTCTTTAGCATGGGGAGGACTGAGGATGGATCTCATCAGTGCTTACAAATATCTAAAGGGTCGGTGCCAGGAGGATAGGACCAGATTCTTTTCAGTGTTGTCCAGTGACAGGACAAGTGGCAGTGGTCAAAAACTGGAACACGGGAGGTTCAACCTAAATAAAGAAAAATTGTTTTACTGTGAGGGTAACAGACTACTGGAACAGGGTTCCCCGAGTGATGGTGGAATCTCTATCTCTGGAGACATTCAAACCTGCCTGGATGCCATCCTATGCAACCTGCTCTGAGTGAGCTTGTTTTCAAGGGGGCTGGACCAGATGATTTCTAGAGGTCTCTTCCAACCCCTAACATTCTGTGATTCTGTGATCCCAAGTTAAAATGGTACTTATGCAAAGTGTGTGTACTTAGGAAACTGATCAAGTCACCCCTTTTGGATATTCTTGAGGTTGCTGAGAATAGTAAAATGATCATTCTGGTCCTTCCTCTGATTTTGGTGCCTAATCACTGAGATCTGAAAGCCCGTGGTCCCAGAGTTTAGACACTGTGATTAGTATAGCAGCCACAGACCCCCCAGTGTCTTAGTATAACCCTTCACAGAGTTTCCTTCTGTGGCCAGTCTGACTTACAGTTCAGGTCTTTAGGGACAAATGATGGTGGATGAAGGCAGACACAGGCCTTGAAAAAGATGCAGATCTATTAATCTTAACTTCTGGTAGCGTAAGTGATATCCAAATCCAGACAAACAGTAAGCCATCTGTGTACATTTGCCTTCTTCTGTTTCCTCATACTTAAGCATTCTTTGGAGTTAAGTCACACTTCTAAGGAGGTCAGGATTTTCTCCTTCCTACTCTACTTTGACGTTTCCTTCAAAGCACAGACTTGATATAAGCTCTTCTCTAAACTACTCTAAAATGCTCATTAGAAAAAAAGAAAAAAAAGAAAGGTGTTCTTTTATAATTTACTTTATCTTGACAAGCTGACTTTGTTTAATTTCTATGTTTTGAGGAACTCAGACATCAAGAACTCTTTTGTCCTGAGTAACCTTTCTCTGTAATGTCGTTTGAATGCATAAGCTCCTAAATGTTGAAGATATTATCATTATGTTTAATTATTATCTCTGTAACCAATGAAATCTATTTTTCTTGACATTGCTACTAAGGCTTAACTTAGTAGTAAGGCAAAAGAAAACAGTGAAAGCTCTGCCTCCCAAACAGATGTTGCAAGCTGACAAAATCATGTGCATATGGAGAGTTTGTTTCACATGGACATTTTCAGTGACCTTTATTGCTGCCCTGTTACAGAAGTGATATTCTGCAATAACTGTGTCCATATTGCCAGCTGTTTTCTACTTAATTTCTACAACAATGGCATTAAGACAGCAGGGGCCTATTACGAAGTACGCACATAGCATTCTGGGCAGGAATCCTGTGGCACTTTTTCCAGATGGTGAGCTAGTTGTGTTCTGGATCCTCTCTTGTAGTGTGCTGTGAATACACAGCAGAGCCAGCTGGAATTAACCAAAATTGCAGACTTGTGGTCAAACTACACATTTCCACTGGTTCAGCTTCTTTTACTCTACCAAACCATTTTCCCGTTGCTGTCAGCTACCATGAATGCAACTTTTTGCTTCACCAGGCCCCTGTGACTCTTTAATACAAAAAGACTGAGGTGAATTAAATGAGGTGATGGCATGATGAAGAAGATGAGAATGCTAACCAGGAATGAACCGGTTTTGAAATAATTTAATTTTCTGAGCACAGAAAAAAGGCAGGACGTGCTGGGAAAGCACTGTGGTGCAGATCTGTCATGCTTAGTGGAGAAGATGAGAATGTAAGTACTTCAATGGTTTCAGTTCTTGGGATCTCTGCTATTCCTACTCTGTGCTGTTATATCAACAGCACAGCAGCCTGAGCCAGAATACATAGGTGGCACAGAAGATTCTTGGTGGTTTTATCTTGTTTCCATGTGATACTAATATATTAATGGCATCCATGTTTTTAACTGTTTTACCAGGATGAAATGTTCTAAATAAATGTGGTAAAAGAGATGTTTCTCTCTAGTTTTTGATGGCCTGCTTACATGGCTCAGCAGCTTCTTCAACACCAGAGTCACAATCTCATGTATACATAGGAAAAAAAAATGGGACATTGTTCTAAAAACCACAGGGGATACTCACAGTGTTTGAATCACTGCTATTGTTTTGGAGAAAAACAGCTTATTTATCATTCTCCTTGTCCTTGAAGCCTTTAAGCAAGAGTCCTGTACAGTAACATTTAATAGTTTTTCCTGAGGATCTTCAGGTTGACCATGGATCATGCATTTAGGGGACTGAGCATATAATGCTTAAATGGATGACTTTGAACAGTACCTACCTTGTCAGTGTTTGCTTGCTTGCTCACTTTAAGTTAATTCTACTTGATGAGAACAAAGGAAAGCATTTCTCATGGACAAAAACAAGAGATGTTCCTAGATGGCAATTGGCAAGGACAACAGATTCAGAGAGGATTTGCATTCCTCCATGGAACATGAAAATAGAGACTTCATTATTCATTGTGTCTTTTAACTATAACTATTATACTTCTATAGAAAATTTAATTATTTTTACGGAATATCATGTTTTAAGTTCACTGCTTTGACAGTAAAGATCACCTTACACACTGTATTTTGCTGATGTGTGTGAAGGACAATGCTTCTATGAGCCCTTCATTCTGCTATCAGCCTGGGTACTTGGCCTTACAAGAACTAGATCAGCTGTTAGCGAAAATGTTCTTATCAGATAAATAAAATCCAGTTTCCATCATCTGATGTGTATGTATGTATATGTATGTCATCTTTACAATGACTGAAAAACATAAAAGCTCTGGGGACGGGGTAAGCTCTCTTCATGAATTAACAAATGTGCTCAAAACCTCACTTTCAAGCAGATGATGATACGACATCATCACCAGCAGCTGTCTGCCCTGAAGAGAAAGATGCTGCACCGGAAATTTCTCCTCTGAATACTCAGAATTTTTAATGACTCACATATATGACTGGGTCACTGTACTGCCTGAGGCTACTGTGGTCTGTGAGAAACCAACAATAGTAACAACCACTTGTGGAAAATCATTTTCTCTCCATCTGCTCCAAGAGCTGCCTCTGCCCTTTGGGTATTATTCTGGGGCAAGTAAGTATCTCATATCAGAACAGATGACCTTTCTTTCTTCTCTCCTGAACAAGGTATCATATGTTTTAACTTTCTTCCTTGAATTTTGTAGATTTCTAGCCCATCTTCTTTTTTCTTATCTTTTCTTATTAGGCCATGAGTTAGCAGATAATAACAAACATCACCTTAAATGCCCTGGAAGATTTTTATGTTGGCTGTAGAAAATGGAAAGAAAAAAAAAAGCCCTAAATCTGGATGTTAATTTGTCTCTAACTCCAGGCGTTAACTTTTCCTTACTCAGGCTCTATCAGTTTGCACAAGGTGGTAATTTCTGCTGTCTCAGTGCCAAATTATGAATCTTGCTGCAATGAGCCATATACTGCTATTGGTTGTGTGAAGTTGTGTCCTGGGCCACTGGACAATCTACAGTGGGTACTGGGACATATTCAGCTCCCACACAAGGAAGCAGTCACAGACCTTGAATTTGAGGCAAGAGGAGAGTATATTGGATGGGAGAAGATCAGCAATCGCACCTGCATGTCTACAGGCAGCTCTTAAAAGGTTAGGTACTAAATTTTGAGTTTAATGTTATTAGAAGAGATTATTAACAAGAGAAAGAGATAGAAAAAATAAAAGGCTAACTGTGAAGTCCTTTCTGGGTGAGAAATGCCTTTCTATGTGTCTCATTGCTGTGCAGTTCTGCAATGCTCTCCATCTTCTGCACTGCAACAGAACATTTTTCTTGTTGTTCAGAAGGCTCAAGATTTAGTCACCTTCTGCACGAATGTCCTCAATATTTGGAAGAGTCACTGTGTCAACAAGAAGTCCTGGCATTCTAGGAGGAGTTCCTCATTAGTAACCGTAGCATATCTCACCAGTCTCTTCATCGTTGTCCTTCACAATCTTGGATCCTGAAACAGCACCTCAGGCATAGAAAAGCAGAAGAATCATTGGGATACACACAGATAAGCAACCAAGAAGGTAGCAGAGACTGGGAAAGTGCTGGAGGACTGCCGTGAAGTACAGGTACAGACATGCAAACAGTCTAGTTTCTAGAAACCCTTGTCTGCAAAACACAAGAAACAGGCACATTTTTCATTGCAGACAGGAAAAGTCACATCAACTAGCAAGTAAATTCACAGAGCAAAAATGCATCAAGTGCTGCAGATAGTGTAAATGTGGCAATTTGGTGGCAGTGTACTCACAGATATTGAAAGAAAGTCCTGTCAAAGATCCATGAACCATGCAATAAATTTCTCTTAGCATTAAGTATGAAGCTATTTGTCTATGTGTGCGTCTGGAACAAACAGGAACAAACCAGAACTCAGGTCCTTAGACTTTCAAAAATGAATGCAACTAACCTTACTAACAAGGTGTGAAATACTAGATTTTTTAATTTTCTAGATATATGCATACAACTCTGTGTGATTGATTTTCCAGTTGACTAGGACGGAGTTTCTATTTAATTTCCCTTGAATGCACAGAAGATGGACAGGCTCCTCATCAGCATGGAAAGAAGAAACACTTCTTAGCCTTTTTATAACTCAAAGAGTCCTATGAAAAACATAGAGATCTACACATTGATTCAGTAAAGTAGGTGGTAAAGTTTAGTTAATCGTGTTAAGATTCTGTTTCTCTCTATTTTAAAATTACAACCATGCTTTTAGTTTTAGAAAAACATTGTTATTGATGTTTGATGTAAATTATCTCAGGGGAGGTGTGACAAAAAACAAATGCATATAGTCCTTGTTTTAGTATGTTCAAATGAGATCCATTTTTTAACTGTCAAAATTTTTCAAAAAGCAGTTCATTGCAGTTCAACCTGTTTATTCAGATCGATATGCATGTGACATATTTAAGGGCAAGAATAATTATAGAAATGAAAAAAGTTACACCAACACATACACATATTCCACATCAGTAATATCTCTAGCAATAGAACAACTCTTGCCATGGACATCAGTTACCATGAAAAGAAAGCGTGACGATACACAAAAATCAGTTATCTTTTGATCAAAATAAAACTCCTCATGCTGGCAAATCTAAGTGTCCAGACATGCAGCAGGAAATGAAGTGAAAATTGAATATGGTCTGTCATAAACTATGAGGAAAATATTTTTATGCATAAAGTGACATTCATTCTCAGATATGATCTGAATATCATAGTCAATATGATTTTTTATAAAGGGGTCATGCTTGGCTTTAAATTAAGTAAATCTTGGTGTTTTGGTACAAATTTTCATATAAACATTTCTTTCTGTTTGCATGCATAAAAACCAGATCATTTCACAAAAGGGTATTGAAATTAAACATGGAGGTAGTTGGCATCGGTGGAGACCAGCAGCCTGAAAGTTGCCTAGAGGAAATCATATTGAGCTGACCTTTGTCATATGGAGTGAGGAATCCAGGACTCATGCTGACTGCAAGGCAGGAGAAATTAAAGTGTTTGCCAGGCTCTGCACTGTGCCTGTGACTTCAGCTGAATGGCAATGATATTAAGTTGGGTGGGAGTGTTCATCTGTCTGAGGGCTGGAAAGCTCTACAGTGGGACCTGGATAGGCTGGATTGATGGGCTGAGGCTAATTGTATGAGGTTCAACAAAGCCAAGGGCTGCCATGACAACCCCAGGCAATGCTACAGGCTTGGGGAAGAGTGGCTGGAAAGCTGCCTGGAGGAGGAGGACTCGATGGTGCTGGTTGACAGCAGCTGAACATGAGCCAGCATATGCCCAGGTGGCCAAGAAGGCCAACAGCATCCTGGCTTGTATCAGAAATAGTGGAGGTGATTGTTGCCCTGTTCTTGGCACTGGTAAGACCCCACCTCAAATCCTGTGTTCAGTTTTGGGCCCCTCACTGCAAGAAGGACACTGAGGAGCTGGAGCATATTCAGAGAAGAGCAATGAAGCTGTTGAAAGGTATGGAGCATAAGCCTTACAAGGTGTGGATGAGGTACTTGGGATTGTTTAGTCTAGAGAAGAGGAGGTTGAGAGGAGACATTATTACTCGCTACAACTGCCTGGAAGGAGGTTGTAGTGAGATGGAGATCAGCCTCTTCTCTTACATAACCAGTCACAAGCCAAGGGGAAATAGACCCAAGTCACTCCAGAGGAGATTCAGATTGGATATTAGGAAAAATTTCTTTACTGAAAGACTGATCAGGCCTTGGAACAGGTTGCCCAGGGAAATGGTGAAGTACCCATATCTGGAGGTGTTAAAAGGACATGGTTTAGTTGGCACAGTAGCGTTGGGTTGACAGTTGAACTTGATGATCTTAGAGGTCTTTTTCAACCTTTATGATTCAATTATTCTGTGTGTAGGGATCAAGCCCACATATACATCAAAGCTCCATACTTTCCAGAAATGTTCTCTGAGATTAAGCCAAATCCATAGGCACATGACACAAAACATAACAAATATTGTGTGGAATTGTAGATTCATAAGTGTTATAGCCAGAAAAAGCCTCAACCCTGACATTCTGGATGACACAAGACAGTTATGTTTTGATGACCTGACTAAGATTCACATGAGCATTAAAACTAAAGGACCACTGAGTTCAGTGATTGGATATATTTTTAGCAAATATAGTTGATAACTTTTTATTGTTTATTTCTTTTTGGAAAATACCCTCATGAGAGGCACTTGACTTTCAAGGATGGTTTATTGAAACGGAGCCAGGGACAGGCCTGGCACAGTCAGCAGTTGGTGCGAAAAAATGGTCATGGCCTCATGGTTCACCTTTTCTATGCTGCAGGACCTGTTAACCATCAAGGCAGCCAAGATGCTGCCTTGCCTTGTCATAGGCAAGTAAGAGAGCTCATGAGAAAGAAGATGCATCTGGGGGAACCACTATGATCTCTCAGTGATGACAGCCACTCTAGCTTCTCCATTTTATGGCACGAACCTTAAATCCCTGGTATCCTGCCCTACTCCCTCTCACTATTCCCCTTCCATAATCTAAGAGACTTGATCCAAATCAGAAACCCGTCTCTCAAGCAAAGAACCCTTTGGTCAGTTGAGACAAGAATTTTATACTTTTATCACTGAAATTCATAATATCGTTAGGTTTCTGAAAAGATCCCCTAGATCTTGTATTAATCATTATTTATTAATCACGGAATCACAGAATGTAAGGGGTTGGAAGATACCTCTGAAGATCATCAAGTCCAGCTCCCCTGCCAGAGCAGGAACAAAACTAGGAAAGTCAGTCAGAAATGCATCCAGATAGGTCTTGAAAGTCTCCGGAGAAGGAAACTCCTCAGCCTCTCTGGGGAGCCTGTTCCAGGGCTCTGTAACCTTTACAGTAATGAAATTCTTCCTCAAGCTGAGGTGGAACTTCCTGTACTCCCTCTTGAATCCATTGCCCCTCATCCTATCACAGGGCACAAGTGAGAAGAAGTTGTTCCTTCTTTCTTGACACCCAGCCTTCATGTCTTTATACACATTACTTAGATCTCTTCTCAGTCTTCTCTCCAGACTAAAAAGCGCAGGTCTCTCAGCCTTTCTTCATAAGGCAGCTGTTCCAGTCTCTTAATCATCCTCATAGCTCTCCATTGTACTCTCCCAAGTAAATCCCTGTCCCTCTTGGACTGGGGGTCCCAGAACTTGATGCAGTACTCCAGGTGAGATCTCACTAGGGCATAGTAGAGTGGGAGGAGAACCTCCCTCCATCTACTGGACACATTCTTCTTAATGCACCCCCGAATACCACTGGCCTTCTTGGCCACAAGGGCACATTTAATGACATCAAACTAAAATGTATAGGAACAAAAATTACTTTTTAATCCCCAGGAAGTAAGGTCAGGCAGTAATACTTGGTATTTCTCTTCCTATTGCTCCTAAGGATTACTCATGTCACAAACCAAAGGACTCAGAGGACTTCTTTAACTCATTTCTACTGAATACAGTAAAGCAGAGATTTATAACACTGTAGACATAAGGCTGTTGAATTTACAGTCTGCTGTGAAGAAAATTCAGACATTGATTTAAATATATGAAGACCTTACTGTGTGATTTTTTGAGATATTGCCCCCATGGACAGCTATCTCTATGTGTTGAACAGAAGATGAAACCCTGGATTCATGGGGATTTTTTTGTTGGCTCCTCTTCTTGTTGGGGTTTTCTCCAAAGTGGTCTGTCAGTCTCAGGGCATGCTATTTCTCTATACAGCTCTTTTAAATGAACGTGTATTCTGCTGCACATAGTGTAGAAGTCAACTTTTCACCCGAGGCACGTGTTTCTAGGCACAGTCTGGGGTTTGGAAATACTTTGGGCTACAAGCTGGAAGGGAGGCCCAGTTTCTGTGGCATGCTGCCACATCTCTTTTGATTAGGAAGCTAACGGCTGGATAACTTCTGAAAACAGGAAGGTATGACAGCAAAACTTTAATTCGATTAAATATCTCCCATATAAACACAGGAATTCCACTGTCATCCCCGGTCCTTACCCTCAGCAGGTTTTGCAAGGACAGACTGGCTGGGTGACAGGTCCAGCAGCTGTGTGCTGGCCACAGGTCACTGCAAGCAGGTCTCTTACCTAGCTCAGCTGTCATCCAAAAGTATTTCTCTGTGAAGTCACAGAACTGCCAGGGTTAGCAGGATTTACTATTCTTGGGTGGGGCTAGCAATTTTTTAAAATTTTCATGGAGGCCTAAGGGAAAGCTTCTAACATGTGGATCGCCTCATACACAAAATGGCTGCCCCCTCCCCTTACTGCCAACAGTTTGGAAGCCAACAAAATGGTGACCTTTCCTCACAGTGTGTGAGAGGAACCAGCAGAAGTGAAGCACAGCCAAAAGCTCAGGCCTTCAAGCAGATAAGGGTGAGGGCGGAACAGACAGCCTGGGCTGGCAGCCTGGGAGCAACGTGGAGGAAGTCAGTCAGTCCCTTCTGGTGCTGTGTGGATGTTGAAGGTTAGATTTTAGCCTGAGAAACTTCAGAGTTATCATCCACCATAAGCTCAACTACCAGCAGGAAAATGAACACACACACAACCACCACCACCCACAGCTATTAATTTGGATTATCAATGGTGATTTTTAATTTCTTCTGTTTGTTGGAGGTTTAGCTGCCATCCTTGGACTGATGAGGTCAGTTGCCATGATCAGTGCCATTCCAAATGCTGGTGGCTGCTGACTGATAAAGAGTGCTTCTTTTTTTTCTGGGTTATTTTTGTGTGATGTCTTTGGAATTAAAAAAAAAAAAAAAAAGGATTACCCTGTTCTCTTCTGCTTTCTGATGAAAGGGATCAGCTGTCTCACACATTTTGCCTCTCTTCTTATAGGACAGCAGCAAGTATTCTTGGGGAGAGATTCAGCTGTCTGAGGATGCTGAGTGAGCTGCTGCAGGGAACCCAGGTAAAGAGAGATGGAAAGTAACCTGAAGACCTCTGAACAATGGAAGCTCCAAATGATAGTAATGCTCCCACCAAAGGGCTTTGTTCAAAGGCTGGAGGCCTTAAGGAGAGTTGATTTCAGCCCCTGTTTTGCAGTCACAGAAGAGAAAATGGGTCACCTCGGGGAAGCTTAAGTTTAGGCCCAGGCTCAGGCTCAGGGGGTGGCAATGGGGCAAAGAAGAGGGGAAAGTTTATATATAGGGTGCAGAAGGTGAAAGGCACTTATAGTTTTCAGCTATTAGGTAGCAAACCAGAGTTACAGAAGCATAGCACTGTGCCTGCAAAACAGATAGCATGCAAGGTATCAGAGAACTATCAGACATCCTTTCCACACCATGGCCCAGAATTGTCACCATCCTATTTAGAGTCTCAACTTCAGTAGCATCATGAACACAACTACCAGAGAAACATGAACTGTAGTATCTACTACCTATACAGTGCATGTGTAAAACTTAAGGATTCATACATATTGACAGAAAGCAAGCTAAAGACGCAGTGATTGTTTGATGAAATATAGGTGGTGAAAAATGTTGGTGTGGCAAAGGGATTACTGTTACTAATTTTCCTTGTTTACAGCCCATTTTCTCATAAAGTTCTCCGTGAAGTTTAGTGTAGAGTATGAAGGATTAGTAAAAATATTTGTTAAGTAAAAAAGTGAAGCTTAGAAATATTGTTTCTTAGAAGACTGTTTAAATTAATTTTAACTTCAATGATCTTCTCCTAGATTCCTGTAATTCAATCTTCTCTTACAAAAAAAAGTGGATCCTGGACAGACATTTAGCATTCTTCAGGTGAAACGATGTTATTTTATTTATTTCTCACATTTTATTCCCCTTTTAGCCATAATGTTATGTTTTCAGTGTTTGTATACTTAACATGTATCGTGGATTCACAAAATGTATTAGAATGTATTAAAATGCATTTTGGTCTCAACAAACCACTGATTAAAAATTGCAAATATTCAAGTGAAAATGAGGTAAAAGAAAATCAGGATATACCTATATTATTATTTAAATTCTCTCCCTTGCACAAAGTTTTCTTGCCAGATTAGTGGAAATC
Organism: Phaethornis superciliosus; assembly: GCA_023637945.1. NCBI lineage: Eukaryota > Metazoa > Chordata > Aves > Apodiformes > Trochilidae > Phaethornis > Phaethornis superciliosus. The sequence continues at coordinate 61,028,436 of JAJQWJ010000004.1, forward strand.
CGGCATCTTAATGCCTGCTAGTAACTCTTCCCTGCACAGCTCGTAAGTTTTTGGGTGTTAGACTAGGTTTTTCATTTTTTCCACAAACTCAGCTGGACTTGAAGTACAGATAAGCTTGAAAACTTTCTTAATCTCCACCATTGTGGCCTCACACTTTTGATAAACTCTGGAAAGTGCCTTGCATTGATAAATTAAAAATCCATCCTCAAAGTTGCCCTTAATAGTCATACATTGTTTAATCATACTGTGCAAACTGTGACTCCTCAGAACAATTACACAGATTGGTTTCCTATATTTCTTTATAAACAATACTGAGATTAATTAGTTGGAATGGCTTCCTTTGCTTCGCCTCTGATGTCATGAAAATGCTATTACTAGCTCTTCCTTGGACAGAATAAACAAGCATATCTGATATGCAAGCTAATATAATGTCCTTTATTTACATGATTGTAAATCCTGTTAGCTCTAAAACAATTTTGAATTTAGGAGAGGGCCAAAAAGGAGAATAACAAAGGAGAGAAGTGACCTCAGTGATTCCACACTGACGTACCTTCAGCCACAGAACTGGCATGGGAAGGTTCTGTTATCAGTTGGCTAGAGAAACCTGAGTGATGGCTCTGCCATTCTGCCCACAGCAGGACATAAACAACTATTAATTGTTTAAAAAGCCATAGGTTCTACCCGTGGTTCAGTGAAGTTTTCTGGACAGTATGCATAGGGTGTCAAAAGTTGAATAGAGCTAATCCTTTAAATAGAGGTCAAATGGAATTTTAGGGTTTCATCTGCCAAAAACCCCTTTGTATTCAATATTCAGGTTTTTTAGGCTTCTGCTGTAACATCTGTGAGTATTTTTTTGGTGTCTACACATCCTACTAAACAACCTCTTTGATAAGCATCTAAGTGGGAAATCTAAACTCTTTAAAAATGGACTCCACATCCCCTCTAAAAATAATGCTGTACGGCATATGAATGCCATGACACATAAAGACAGTTGATGGTGTATTTATGAGGGAAAGTTTCCCAAGCTTAAGGCTCATCTGGTTGTTTCAGCACTCTTCCTGGTATGTTTTGAAAAATGAAATTGTTCTCCACATTCCCTACCTACTGAAGAATGAATATACCTTGTAAAATTAGGATGATTTAGCACACTTTGTCTGTTAAAACTTATCTTTTCAACTACATTCCCCACTTCCTTCTGACCTTTTTACACAAGACCAGCTGTTAAAGGTTACAAGCAAAGAATCAGGTTAGAAGCCAGATCCATAGAATGAATAGCAATACTTCTCCTTCAGTGGAACTGAGGCTACAGTAAGCCTCTGTCAAGGAAGAACTCACAGAGAAAGGCCTGAGACCTAAGATTCTGGATTTACCTCACCAGTAATTGGTGGAGACCAGGACTTCACATATATCCAAATACAAGGGTTTTTTTTATCACACTGTGGTTATTAATTTAAGTTTTTCTGTAAATTTAAATGGCATGAGGCTGGGAGGTGGAAATTGTTTTCTAAGGTATGCAACAGGTTCATATTTGGAGAGCAATTTACAATTATTTATTTTAACTTAATTCACAGTAACACTGCATGATCAGATGACCAAAAGCAGAACAGCCACCTTGCCCAGGTCTGTCCAAGCTATCATCATAAGCAGATGCCTATAGAAGCATGGCAACTGTGTCTGCAAGTACACTCATTATTTTCAGTTCAGGAACTTTATAAATTATCCTGTCCCCAAAGATAATGATTACCTAAAACAATGACTAATCTATGATGCTGAGGCAATAACACACACACTGAATACAGCCGACTAGAACAATTCCTGTGGACTGTGTCTCATGCCCCATTTGCAACAGCCTCATTCCTTTACATGTACACAAGTTTACCTGTGTACATGCATTTTGTAGCACATACATAGTAAGCTATGTTGTGTCTTCTGCTTGCATTTTGTAGAATGGATATGTTCTTGTTCAGTAGGTATAGTCGTATGCTAGGGAAAGGATATTGACATTAGGGTGCTGCCTGCCTGCCTGATTTGCAGGCTCTGGAAACCACTGTTTTTGGAAATGCATTCCCATTCTTCAGTGAATACATGATTTATAGGATCAGACTTACTATGGTAGATACAGGATTAACTTTGCTGAAATCAGTGGCATTCATCCCATGACTTGGAAAGTTTTCTTTCTTTTTAAAAAAAAAAGCACAATAAAATAATAATAGAAAAAGAAACTGGTTATTTGATTTTGAAAACAAACCAAATTATTGTTTATTTCTTCCTTCTTTCTTCCTCATAATTTTTCTATGACAGAAATAGACAAAACAATTATGACTCTTATGTTACCAGGAAATATCAAAATGTTCAGGAGCTCATCTTAAGCTCTTACCAAAAGCCTGAAGCAATGTTTACACATTTAAGAGCTTGTAGTACCTAATTGTGTGTGATAAATACTATTGTATTTTGAAAAACCTTAGGAACTGCCAAGTACAAAACTGAACCTGACCTGTGTATGTGTTAGGCTTGTGAGCAACTAGAAGCCTCAGATCTAGCAGGATGAACAAATTAACATTGCATTAACTCTGTTTGGCTTTGTTGTGAATTTGCATTTTGCTTCAGCACTCCATGTATCTTCAGTGTGCTCTAAAATAATATAATTTTTGATACATAATATAATTTTGATAAAATTATCAAAGCCTATTCTAACTACAAGAATTAATACCAGTATGTGATTGTATTCAATAGAATTATTGTGCTTATTGTAAATTAAAATATGGAGAATTCTGCTAAAGTTAGCTATACTGTGTAAACTGGCTTTAAAAAATGCAGTCCATTGGATATCTAAAATGTACCTACTCCCATTTTGCTATGACTTTTTTAGAGGAATGAGTAGTCAAGTTTTTTACTATTTTACTTTGTTTAGGCTGTATGGACAAGTCTGTGTGACACCACTTTTACTGGCTAGAACGCTTTGGAAAATGAGCTGCTGCTCAGATAGAACTGCTAGTGAAAAATGCCTGCTTGCATTTGCTCATTACAGTTAAGACCAAACCCGTGGGCACACCTTCCTGCCCTGATGCCTTCAGCCCAGTTGCCTCAGACCAATTTCATTGTTCTGCTTTGTTTTCTGCTTTCTTTTACGAGCAGATTAGCTGTCCCAAGCCAATATTCAAGGTCCCGTAAGCTCTTTCATCTACAAAGCAAACTGGATGATAGATTCATGTGGTTTTATTTACAAGGAGTGGTTTCCAGAATGAGACCAGAGACAACAATTTAATTGCTGCAGTGAGCCCCATGCCAGACAGATGTAAGTTTCCACACTTGCTTGTACAGTTTCTTTCATTTGGTAGTCCTCTTGAGAGAAATTTTTTGTCAGTTCGTAGTTGGTTCTATTGAGTTAATTTTGCCTTTGCTCTGTTTTGTTTTCTGTAGCTGCCATTTATTGTACTCGTACTCAACAGAAAATAATAGTTTATCTTTGCAGATATGCTAAAGGAAACCTGTGCATTGCAGTCATTAACTCTAGAAGGCTTTTCTGAACACACTGTCTGTTACTCTGGGATGTGAAGAAGACAATAACAAGTAAGTATACAGGCAGAAAGCAGTGAGGGTGTTGGTGTCCTGTTTCATGTGCAAAGCTGATATCTTTTACTGTAATAAATCCTCTAAAATTTGCGGAAAACATTTATAGTATGAAACTGAGAGTTTTACCTTGTATTTTGTATACACAAAATTTGAAATTTTTCACAGTAGGCTCATTTTTTAATCCATGTTTATCTTAATATTAATATACTTTAATATTACCTTAACATTAATATACTTTAATATTACCTTAATATTGTATATTCTTTTATTTTAGTATGATCTGCATGTTATAACTATCTGAATTATGTGGGCTTTTCACTATTCTCACCCTGTAGCATCCCTGTACATGATGTGGCAGCTATGCATGCTGTCCTAAGGGATCACAGTTAGTGTCGGAAATGAGGACTTGGGATGCCCCAATTCCACTGCTACTGCACTGTTCCACTGTTCCACTGAAGTTCCACTGAAGTTCACACTGCAGTGTGACCTAGGACAAGTTTTTTTCATTTCTATTCTTCAGTCTTTGAGTTGAAAATATGCAAGATTGCAGACCTATTGATTTCCGTGTGCTAAGAAATATCTATTTCTTTGCTTCTTGGTACCACTTCTTTGTACGACAATTTTGCCTCTTCTTCTAGACCCTTAGCAGAGAAAAGGGAAGAGAACACCAGTGTTGTTCATTCAAGACTACTGAATGGTTAAAAGAGAGGCCTGAATATAGGGCTTAGTTCCTTGGGCAAGGTCCTTAATCTCTCTAATCCTCCATTTGTGGAGTAGAGATAATGTAGTTGTCCTTCTCCCATTTTCTTGCTGTTGTTTATTTATACCATAAGGTTTTCCCATCTGTTTTACTACATGCATTTCAGAACTCCCACACTGAATGAAGCTTTGACTTTCTAAACACTGCCTGTGTTCTTGATGTGGGGTTTTTTTCCTGTAAAATCTGTTGTAAAATCTATGTTCTCTTGGTTATTAGCTTTTTTTAGGGCCACCAGCTCTTCCATCCAGTGAGTCACTTTAACATCTGATAACTGGTGAAAATAGGTGTTCTGGTACTCCAGCTGTCTAGAAGTGTGAATAAGTGACTATTTACACACAACATATGACTGTACTGCTTTGCCAATATCAAACCAATAGCTGTCATTATTTTAAGCAACTGGTAGTACAAGGATTGTCTAATTGCAAAGGATTTGGTCTCAATGACTAAATGGCAAGACAGAGATACAAAATATTATTTCATTGCTATTTATGTTTATGGTCATGAAAAATACAGTGGTGAGATCAGAAGAGATTTATGTCTGACAACTTTTCTTGGAAAGTCAGTTTGTGTTCTGGTAGAGCATAAAAGCCTTTTTCTCTGTTTTGTCTTCCATTGAGGCTAGCAGAAACAGCAAGCAGGACAGGGCAAATTCTAGGGCATGGTGATTTATGACTTTTTCAGTGACACTCATTGTCACTGAGAGACAAATGGTAGGATTTGGGTTGTGAAGCAGGAATCTGTAGGATTGGGACGAATAAAAAATGCCAAGGGATTTACATATCATTTCACATCTTTGAACTGTATGTTGCAAAGCTATTTTTTAAGCATATTTCTCTACTCCCTGAACTATTTAAATGATACTTGGATTGTACTCTGTCACATTCCTGTAAAAATGCCGGTATCTGTGTTAGTAATTCATTACTATTTAAGGAATATTCTGTGTCTTCATCCATCTTCATGTCTTCTTTCTTCTCAAATCCCCTTAGGTCCGTTTTTTTTTATTGCATGATTTAGGGCACAAGTACTATAATTTCAGAAAACTCGGTGTATAGGCAGGCAATGTCTGCTGCTCAAGACCTGACCTTTGATGATGCAAATAATGTCAAGATTTCAAGGTGCAGAGCACTAATACATCTCAAGAAGAATGAAGGCCAATTTGTGTACTGTCTCAAATCTCAGCAGTGGTCATGGATGAATTAATTTGCATTGATCTGCTCTGATCTGTGGACTGTTTTGCAAATGTATGATTCTGACATACGCTGTGAGAGCAGAGAGAAAGCCTTGTAATTGCCATAACATTCATATTCTGATCAGATTGAGGATAGCAGCAAAAAAGGCTAAGATATCACTAATTAGGAGCTTCCAGGGACAATGTTGCAATCTAACACAAGGGAGAGCCACATATGCATACAGATCATTAATGCTTATAATGCCTTCTGAAAATAATTTATACTGTTTTTTTAGAAAGCTTGGTATGTGCCTGAGATACTAATTAACCCTGTGTGGTAATTTTATCTCTAGCCATTCTGCCTTATTTCAGGATATACATTTATATATGCATAAGTGTTCCATATAATAGCATTATATGTATTTTCTGTGCTGAAGTGAATTTTTAATTCTCATTTATTGTCAAATTATTTAGTCACACCAATGAAATCTCAGAGCCAGACACTGCTCTGAAGGATTTATTTAGGATTTCACAGCACCGAAGTGCACCAAAGGGGACTCTGTTAGCAGATTAACTCAATGGAAGAATCAATTCTAATTCCCTTATTATGAATAACCTTTCCCTTGGCTTCTAGAAATGCTGAATCAGACATCAGATAACCCCATGATATCCCCTGAACGAAGATGACTCATTTAGCGTTTGTTGTTATTGCATTCAATCTCATCCTTGTGCCAATTAATTACCTTAGAAAAGAATAATTTCATTTTTCTAGATTCATTCTAAGAGGTCACTTGAGGATTTAGGATCCTCCTAGACATTGAACTCCCAAATACTTTCATTGTCTCAGGAAAGGAGAAGGAAATTATTTAGAAAATATCGTTCTTCCTAACAGGATTTGTGCCTGTAATTGAGCTAGGAGCTGAAACTCTTCCAACATTTCCATTATTTTTTTAGCAGCTTGGATAGCTCAAAGAAACTCAGAAACTGATCTTTTTATGCCTATCTGTATGAAATTCTAGCTATTAACCTCTAGATGCCTTTTTAGTTTTTCAAACATATTTTGTACAACTCCATGGATTGCAAGCTTAGCTTCTAAGAGTCCAGTTATTAGAAAATTAGCAAATCTCTAAAATATTTTTTAAAAGGTAAGGACAATACATGTTTGCTCAAAGACTTGCTCAGCATCTTTGTGAACTACCTTTAATCCTTTACTGCTGAGGATCTCCTAACATGTTTGATAACTGACATGCTGCCAGCTCTCTCACATAGACCACCCACCCTCCAGAGTGACGTCAAGGAAGTCCCCAAGTTTGCATTATTCAATGGCAAGGAAGCCGTTGCTATCTTTGACTACACAGATGGTGAGCAAAAGGATGGGAACCTTTGGATGGGACTGCATCCCTTGACACTGATTTGTTTTCTCAACACAGTCTCCCTGTTACAAAGAGATCTTCTGTTTAGTATACTTGCAATTAGAAAATAATTTACCTACTGATGACAGGTGCTTTAGCTTCCAGCTGATTTCAAAGTGCGTCATACTGCTAGAAGGAAAACCCAGCTGAAGAATGCATGGAGCTGTAAAAAGCTTTACACATGTCCTGCTGCACAATCACCAGGAATGTGCTTTACCCAGCTGAATTCAGTGCACAGAGCTGCATGCTTCTACTCTCCCCTCTTTATTCTGATCCTCCTTTCTAGTGCCCTTGTACTGCCCATGCAAACAGGTTCACAAGAGCATCAGCAAGATCTACTAGCATTCTGATTTCCTTCTTTGTACTCTGCATCCTCTGCCATCTGCTCCTAGGCTCTTCCTGATGTTATGTTGCAAAGCTCTTTGAGACAGGATGTTTTCCTTTTATTTGTTAAGGGCCTAGTGTAGAATAATGATAAACAGGAATCTGAGGTTATGATGAATATCAAGTTTCTTTGCTTTTCCTGGCATTGTGGAATGTGTCAGTTACTCAGGTGTGTGGGACTAATGCAAACAAGGACTAGAAAAGCTCCTCATAGCCAGCTATCAGCTCATACTTAGAGGACTAGAATGGTGCTAGAAGTACTAAATTTTTATGTTTTTTTGTCCATCTGCCTCCTGATTTTCAGCTAAGAATAGCCAAGACCTGTAAATTCAGATTAAAGGAGTCTTACAAAGTTAATTTTTTGAATATTCATGTTGGAGAAGAAGGAAGGGTGGAAAGAGTTTATTTTCCATCTGTTAAACCTGGGTGAAAGACTGTGGTTCAGTCAAAATTTGCTTTTATACTAACTGGTAAGCACATAAATGTAAGCTGCAGCCTTTGTCTTCCTCTGCAACTCACATACAGAAGATGGGTGAGGCATGATGATCAGGGATGGATCAGTCTGCCCTGTTAAACTCTTCTGTGCAAGCCAAAAGGCAGGTAAGGAGCTTCACCTGAGTACATGCACCTGTTAGCTGTTGCTATATTTCATCTGATACCAGAGACTTTTTTTATTCCACCCACTGACACTAACTAAATTATTAGAACCCGTTGTATCAATTAAGCATACACCAGGGAGAATTGCTTCTCAGGCTATAAGTGAACATAATCCACCTTGAAATTTCTTTTACAGTTTCTGTGTAAAAAAAATTTGTAGATGTAGGTAATATGGCTTGAAAGGGGAGGTTAAATTTGTATATGTACCTTGAACAGATTTAAGTTACAATATGCATAGTTTCATGAGGAAATATGATTTACATAGAGTTTTTGTACATCAAGAGCTGTGAATTTTAAGTGCCATGTTGAAAATGTGAACTTTTAGTTTGAATGTCTTTGCCTGAATTAACAACAAAAACAATCAAAAACTATGCTTACAGAAATACACATTCAAATTTAAGTCTGAAACAATTATCTTTAGTAATTTTAGTTTCCAACAGGAACTGAATGCAGAAGAGAAGTATAGGGGGAATAGAATCCGTGCTATAACAAAACCAGGTAGGCCTGGATTCATTCTCCCTAACTTTAAGTGCTTATTTTAATTGCCCACTAAACCACCTTCTTCCTCTGTTTTGTGGTCAATGGAACGATGATTCTGTTAGCCACCTTTAAACCATAATCTTTGAAAATAATCCCACTGTCGATTAAATATAGACAGAACAGAGCACGTGAGCTGGTAACTTAGGTACCTTATAGATAATCCAAAAGACAGATAAATGAACCCAAAACTAAACGGATGTCAAAAAAACTTGGAGCAGAAAATTTCCTTTCCTTTTCCTAGATTCAAGAGCAACTAGATAACACCAAATCACTGGATTACTATCTTCCAAAAATCTTCCACCTTCTTTCTCTAACCCATAATCAGTTGCTCAGTTATAAAGGAATCAATATCCAGTTTTTTGTTACAGTCTCTAGAGACACAAATGGATGTGGTGTCATGTTCTGCCTTTCTGATTTTACTTCTGCTCAAATATCCACAAATCAGATTAACATCTGAAAAAAACCAAGATGAAGAAAAATTCTGAAAAGTGCCGTGAGCATTTTTCTGTACTCTTCATAAAATATATTTCAAGTTCTGTTGACACTTGGATCTTTACATTAATTAATTAATTAATTAAATTTCCATTAATTATTTTTCCCAGACAAAATATAATAATAATAATAATAATAATAATAATTTTCAAGGAATCTCTATTTTGGAATTATTCTATTTTATAAACAAAAAATTTGGAAGAAAATTCAACACTGACATTTTGGCATTAATTTATTTCCACTGGATTGAATTAAAAATCAAATGCAGCATATTTCATATGTTTCTCCCAAAGAATTAGCAATGCCTTCCAAACTGGAAAGTGAGGCAATTATCTTGCCTCTCTTGGAAAATGAAATTAAGTATTTCTGAACACCAGCTGAGAAGCACTTTCCTCACTTGAAACAGAAGTTCGACTTGTTCAGTTACTGTCAGGCAACTATTTCCGTACTTAAAGTTCAGCAAGATATATTTCAAATTTTGCCTAGTTTCCAATTTTTGCTCTTCAGGGCTGTGTTAGCAGTGCTCCCGCTTTTTTATAAGAAATGACAAATTTTCTTCCCTGTACCTATGTATCAACCAAGTAAATGGAGCATGTAGCAGATGGAGTCTTTTTTTAGCAGTTCTTGATACATCCATAGGGACAATTTTGATCTAAAGACAGTATTGATCCAGAGTATAAAATATCTATTGTCCTTTTGTAAGGATGTGAAAGTATGTTTGTTGGTAAGAAGGCGAAGTGTGGGAGTTGGGAGATCCAGCCAGGAAGAATTACTTGTGCCCTGTCCTATTAGACTTCTTTCTCATTCTGTTCCATGTTCAGGTGACAACAAAAAACAGTGACCCAGGGTATGCAAGAAATTAGAAACTAGAGTTTTGTAGAGAGCAGAACCTGTTTTCCAGACAAAGGAGTTCCATGACCATTGAACAGGTGTCAAGATTGGTCTTTGGCTTCAGCACAAGAGTAAAAGAATCTCAAGAAACTGGAACCCAAATTTCCCTTTTAAGAGCCATATCAGTCATTGCAACAGCAAGGAATCAAAATGCATAGTGTAGCAGGATGGCCCTTTAACATGGAACTGCCTTTAGCTGCTGCAAAATGGAGAGCAATTTACTTCCCTTTTTGTTTTGGAATTCAGTCAGAAAAATATGTCCTTTTTTATCTAAAACACGCCACTGGCTCATTTCTCCTTGAGTCACCTCTTGTATACATGCCTGCTAAGATTAGATTGCTACTGTTCAGATTTTGTTGAAGTTACATTTAGGCTGCCAGAGGCAGAGGCTGTAGCAAATCAAATGGATCAGGTTTGTATTTCACTTATCCCTGGGCAACCCTAGTGGGTTCAGTAGGTCCAGAGGGAGCTGAATAAGAATCAGATTCAATCTTTGTCTTTTTTCCAGGCTTAAAAGCAATATGTCACACAAGCATTTTTTTTTTTTTTTTTCTCAGTTAGTCTTTGTATAACACTTCTACATTACACTCACTTCATTTTAGCCACAAACACCAGCTAACAGGGAAAATATTCAGAGTTTGTTGCTCACTCTCTCCTGGTATGATCTACTCCATGATCAGTTTGAATGTTTGTTTATTTTTGCCTTGTGTGTCTCCAAGAAGCATAAACAAGTTGCTTATGAAACTCATACTCATGAAACCTGATTAAGAGGAAAGCACGTAAACCAGGTATCCAGGGTTGCATTTAATAATTCTTCAAAATGTATGTTGTTCTTTCTTTCCCAGCAATTGGCTTGCTGGTCTAACAGAGGAAGTTTATCGTCTTTGTTTTCAAAGGACATGAATCTTTGCTGTGCAACTCAGAGAGATATTTTCTTAACCTTCAATGGGATGAAAGCAGAAGTCAGAAGAGTCAGATCCTCAGACGACAAAAACTGACAATTCTGATAAGAGTGATTTATAACAGCAAAGGATCTGGAACAGTATCAGAGCAGGCAGTGTAACATGATTTTCTACAAAGGATTGTTAGGTGACATATGAAGCAAGGAAATGTCAGTTCCTGATCTCCAAGGAGCTGGCATGCAGAGTTTCTTCCAAATCAAAAAATCGCTATCACTGGGCTGAAAAACTAAGGCTCAAGCTTAGGGCAAGGCTGACAGCTTTAGTTTGCAGAAATGTATCCTAATTTGCAAAATCTTCTTCCCCCCCTAATATGCTGAATTTGAATTTTTGCTGGAGAATCTTCTGCCAGAAAGATGTCTTGGGATTCCATGGGAATTTATCTGAAAACTCATCTAAAACAGACCTCAGAGTCTGTATACACATAGAGTATATCGAGCTGTGCCATCTAGGGTGAACTTAGAGGGGAAAAGTAGCAGGCAACTTCCATCCTAGAAGTGTCTATACCAAAACATTTATGTTCCTCTTATTGCGTGTGAAGGCAGGGGTTTCAGATGGCTTAGGCAAACATTCTGCTTGTAGAAATGAGACATAGCAAAGCAGAACCAAAGGAGTATTAAGGCAAAATGTCCTTCTAAAAGCTATTTGTGCTTGTCAGTTATTCCCATTTATGATTTAACAGAGACAGGAGGGCAGAAAGTTTCTGCAAGTTCTAAATCCAAATCTTCTCATCTTCCAGGGAGGACATGGTGTTTCTACAAACAAATTTCTGAGAAATGTGGGAATAAATTGCCCTTTAACCTTCAAAAATTAATCTTGGGAAAGCAAACATAAATAGCATTAGGATGTTTCCATCTGTTTATTTTTTATCATTCTATATCTCCGTCACATGGAAAAAATAATATCTTATGTACCATAATATCAGGTGATACATACATAGTTTAACACCTGTGAATGCACAAAATACACAGAGAACATCCTGAAACTGGACAGTTTATTTAGATATTTTAAATATTTGGCTCAAAACATGCTTGAATAAAGCAATACTGTGGAAATGTTGAGTGGAATTTAACAAATACCAAGTGAAGGGCTGCAAATTATTTGCTTTCAAAGCTTCCTCTGCAGATCACCTCTCTAAGCAGGACACATGTCTACAGCTTCCCCTTATTCTCTGCTTTATAGTGATGATTCTTGAATTCCATCACCCAGTCCTAATAAAAATGAGTATTTACAATGATGGAAACTCAGTGTTTGAACATCAGTGGAGTTTCTTCTTCATTACAACACCATGAAGTGCATCGCAAATCTCCCAAAATTGTGTATTGTGATACAGTAGTAGTAACTCCAGAAGCATGTGCTCATCTTTTCCTCTTGTTCCCTACATAAGTTCTTCTAGGAGACGTATCTTAGAAGTAATCATTCTTGCACTGATAAACAGTGACCAAATGCTTAATTTCTATTAATGCTATTTGCTTAATTTCTCCTACTTTAGAGCTGTTGTTGATTTTTTAATATTTCTTTTAATTTAGGGAGTATTTAGTTATGTATTGTGCTAAATCTATAGGAAGACCAGACTCTTCTCAGTGGTGTCCAGTGACAGGACAATGGGCAATGATCACAAACTGGAGCACAATAGGTCCAACCTAAGCATAAAAAAAAAACTTTTTTACTGTGAAGGTAACAGAGCCCTGGAAGAGGCTGCCTAGAGAGGTTATGGAGTCTTTGCCTCTGGAGACGTTCAAATGGGGATGACCCCATGCCATCCAATCTATGTGATCCTGCTCTAGCAGAGGGCTTGGACTAGAACTTCAGAGATCCCTTCCAAGCGCTACCATTCTGTGGTTCTGTGAAGATAGTTAAAGTAGTTAAAACAGGACTTTAGGTGGACTTAGATGCCTAAATTGCAAACTTAGATGCAAACTGCGTGTGTAGAGGAGTGTATGTACAGAGTTCAGATTTTGTAATAGTTTTCTAGAGGTATCTATGCCTTGGGTATGGCACTTGTGAATGGCTCCATCTTAACTTCCAAGCACAATCTACAGGGATC